>OZ012739.1:90141091-91521091 GCA_963859935.3 Lathyrus sativus | reverse complement strand
TTTCTATAAGGTTGAACATATGGAGACATTTGTATGTTATCCTTGGGGCGAGTGATTCTTCTCAACTCGGTTATGGATTCCATCCTTATATTTTTCCCATGCTTCCTTAAAATGCATGTTAAGATTTGGAAGAAGATTGTTGTAATCCAAAATAGGCTTATCGAGCATGGGCTCATGTGATTCTAAGATATCTTAGGTGAAATGGTTTAAATTCTATAAGCCTAAGCATCTTGGTGGCCTTGGAATCTAAGATATCCATTTGGCCAATTTGGCCCTTTTGACTAAGTGGAGGTGGCAGCTTATTTAGGATGCATCTGGTCTATGGTGTCGCAACTGTAAAAACAACCGACGAAAATAACAGAGTCATCAAATGTTATTTATCCCGACGGAGGTAAAGCTAGCAGAATTAAACCTGAGTGAATCACACACTCAAAGATACAACACAGTCGCCATCGAACTTTATTTAATCCTAAAAGACAGGGAAAATATCAATAAAACCCAAGGGGAAGAGAAATGGGTAAGGGGGTCGGTTATGCGAGAGAAAGGTACTAGCACCACACGCATTTGTCGTACTCGACGGGAACCATTTTAATTGCTTCTAGGCTTGGATGGGTTATCTATCTAAAGGCTACTAACTAAAGAGAACAGGGAAAAGGAAAAAGAAAGTGCTTGTGGAGGATTGGGCCCCTCATACCTACATATCCTCATAGTACAATGAGGAATTCAGAGCTTTGTAGTTCATGAAACTAGGGAAGAAAAGGAGTAGACGGAAGAAGAAAGATGGAAGAAGGTAGAAGGTGGCTCGCCAAAATCTCGTGATCTCGTGCCTACGTATCCTCACAGTGCAATGAGGAAGTTAGAACTCTGTTGTTCGGGGAACTAGGATGGAGAAAGAAAAGGAAAATGGTGTCAAAACCAAGAGAGAAAATAGAAGGAAAGACTCTGCTAGGGAAGAGAAAATAATGGTGTTAAAACCAAGAAAGAAAGGTAAAGGAATGATGTTGAAACCAAGAGAATAAAGGAGCAAGGGTAAGATCCACGGGGGCCTTGGTATATTAACTGACAGACAATGGTTAATCGAAGCAATAAAAGAGTATGACTCTGTGGGGTGGGGGGGGGGGGGGAGGGGTTGGTGTCAACAGACAGACTGTGACTAACCAGAAAAAAAGGAGAAAAAAGATTGGCTATGTGGGGAAAGAAAGAAGTCGGTTTTAATGGACAGACTGCGGTCAACTAGAAAAAGGAGAGCATTGAACCAAGAGAAGGTGTTTTACTCTCTAGGGACTCGGTATTAACTAATAAACAATGATTAACTGGAAAGAGAAAGGAATTGGTCTCTAACCAACGAACGATGATTAGCCAGAAGAATGAGTATTAGCCAAGAGGTGATTAACTCAAAAAGGAGAGGAGAAATTAGTTTTAACAGACAAACTGTGATCAACCAAAGGACGGGTGTAGAACCAAGCGAAAGTTTTGACCTAAGAGAACGGGTGTGGAACCAAGCAAAGGTTGTGACCCAAAAAGAAGGGTGTGGAATCAAGCGAAGGTTGTGACCCAAAGGGGTTCGGTACATTGACTGAACAAGCAGTACTTGATCGAAGAAAGGGTATTTGAACCAAAAGAAGGTTACTAACCCAAAGGTGCGAGTGTTTGGACCAAAGAAAGATTGCTAATTGCTGGGGATCCAATATTTTAACAGACGGACTGTGATTAACCGTATAGAATAAGTGATTAACTAAGAGACAATGATTAACTCAAGAGAAGCTCAATATGTTAACATATAGATTGTGGTTAACTGAAGAATGGGTGATTAACTAAGAGGTGATTAACCTAAGGAAGATTGATTTTAACAGGCGGATTGTGATTAACTAAAGAATGGGTGATTAACCAAGAGAAGGTGATTAACCCAAAAGGAACTCAGTATGTTAAGAGACATATTATGGTTAACTGAGAAAAAGGAGCAAATGGTGTTTTAACTGACTGGCAGTGGTTAACCAATCAAAAAGGGAGACAGAACCAAGAGAAGGTTGCGAACTCCGCTAGGGATTTGGTGTATAATAGACAAACTGTGATCAACCAAAGAAAAGGATTGCGACTTCGCTGAGGAAGAAGGGAATTAGTTTTAACAGACGGACTGTGATCAACCAAAAAACGGGTGATTAACTAAGAAAAAGTGATTAACCTAAGAAAGATTGATTAGGGTGCGAGAGATAAAATATCGACTCGACTGAGGATCAGGGAACACTATAGTCTAGAGATAGAGATGATTATTTCGAGCACGTGGTCATTCGTCCCCTACCCAAAATAATAAGAATGAGTGTAAGAATTCTCCACTCTCATCCCTTCTCAAGCACCAAAGTATAGTGCGGAAATTGAAACCGATAGAGTAACAGTGCAAATTTGTACAGTGCTCCAATGTGTTGGGAAGACCTCCAACTCTGCAGGGGATCAAGAAAGAAAGGCTCTAAAGAGATCCAAGTTCGATCAAAAGGTAGAGGAAAAGCCAACAATCTTTCAAACGAGTTGAAAGATCATCAAAGCAAACATGCGAAGAAATGATTATACAAGATTAAATTTGTTTAATAAAGAACAAACTTAATGCAATCAAGAATGAATTTGGCAAGCATTAATAAACATCAATTAGCATGCATCATTAATCATGTTAATACATAAACAAGAGTATGCAAAAAACAACATGATTACACAACTTCACGAATGTAAACCATTCGATAATCGATAAATCGTGCATCAAAGTTTCGCATAAATACCTCAACCAGAGGCTAAACTGTAATGCCCGTTTTACTTCGATTAAATTCAATTATGACTTTTCTATGTCTCGTTGCGTCGTAGTCGTAGTTGAGTATGTGTTTGGATCGAAGAAAGGAATTAAATCGGTCGAATTGTCAGAAAAATTCTGGTTTTGTCCGAAAACTTCGAAAATTCATATCTCTTGATCCGTAAGTCGGATTTGACCCCCGTTCGAAGCGTTGGAAAGCTAAAAAGATGTTCTATCTGGAAAAAAAAATGAAATTTTGCTGCTATGACGACCGTCATAGGAGTGTGACGACCGTCACACGAGCAAAAACTGCAGTTATGCAGAATTTGAACGTGTTCTGGTGGAATGAGATTTTGTAGCAAAAATATATTCCCGTAGACTCTTTTACCCTCAATTACATCATTTTTGGGAAAGGAAAGACGGAAAAGAGAAGTTACGCATTGAGAGAAGTGGAGAGCGAAGAATCATCCATCGGCGAATTCGAAAGATTTCTGCAAAAAAATCACCGTAGAGCAGAAGCGGAATCGGAAAGCGTGGAATTGGCCTCAATTCTAAGGTAAGGGTGGGGTTCAATTCTATAATCGGGAGTATGATCGAATTCATGTAGGGAATCGAGTCATAGGTATAGTTTTCGTTAATCGATAAATATTAAGGAAAAGGTTTCCCTAATGGGACAAGATTTCTATGTAGGAATGAATGTGTTATGTAGTTATTAGTGCGATGCTCTAAGGTTTTCCTTATGGGCAAATACGTAGAACGAATATGCTATACGGTTATTCGTACAACGCTCTAATGGTTTTCCCTAATGGGCCAAAAAGGGCAGTTACCTGGTTGTGATTGATTTGTAATTAATTGTGTGAGAAAACGCCGTAATGTTGTTATTACGATAATATGCTGAATTCTTAATTGTTGATACGGTGTTGTAATGTTCCTTTACATGAATAGTTGGGATACTGAACATATGATGCATATGAAATAGCAATGTTCTGTTATGGACGTTTTGTTGTAAGCTTGATGCCTTGTTGCATAGTAGGTGATGTTGTGGTCCATAATAGAGGTATTTCATGGCATAGCATATTAGCGATGGCCTGTATTGGCGGCCCTTAGTGCCAAATTCTGCGATGGCCTGTATTGGCGGCCTTGATGGCAAATTGGTACCACATGCATATGCACAGTTGAGTCGCATTGTTGAGTCACATGAAGTTGCATAATTATGTTAGTTGTATATTAATGTTGTTTTACGTGAGATATGGATTGTTGCAGTTGTGGTCGATGATGTTTATGATTTCGAAACTTATAATGCTGTGATGAGTTTTTGGCATGTTTTCTATCATGCTCTATGTTATATTATTGATATCTCACCCTTTTCCGTTGTATGTTACCTCCTCTGGTGGTAATTTGCAGGTAGTCAGGAATAGAGCGTAGTTCCCATTAAGGTGTCGTTGGTCGCTCTGATACGTAGCACTCTTGGGGGGATGGACGATTGCTGTTATTATTTTAGTCAATGTTATTGTTGATTGAACTTGTTACGATGTTTTTATTAAATTGTTTTAAGAGAACATGTTGTATACTTTATCGAACTTACACCGGAAGTAATGACGAGTTGTTTCATGATTAAATGGTTAAGTAATACATTGGTGATTGTTCATCTAATTTCGTGCTACGTATGATAATTGCAAGTTGTTGCATAATGATTGTTGTCTGTCAGTTTGAAGTGTAACATCTCTGATGTGAGGAATTTTGCCCGTGTGACGACCGTCACAGGCTCATGACGACCGTCATGCAGTCAAAGTTTGTGCTGCTGCGCTTTATTTGTTATATGAGTTGTTGTTTTTCTTGTTATCCGCAAGTGTTAGAGTAGGGGTGTTACATTAGTGGTATCAGAGCAGGTCGGTCCGTCCGCCCAAGTTGTCTAGTGTCGTCGAGTCAGTCATCGCGCCTAACACTAGAGTCTCGTTAATTATGAAATCTGACTGTTGGTTGTTGCAGCTTAAGTGAAATGGCTGGGAGGAATGATGCTGCAATTGCTGCTGCTCTGCAAGCTTTAGCTAATGCTATGGAACATCAGCCGAATCCTGCTGGAGATGCTGGGTCTCGCAGTTTGGCAACGTTTCAACGGGAGAATCCGCCTACCTTCAAGGGTAAGCATGATCCTGATGGTGCATTGGAGTGGTTAAAGGAAATGGAGCGAATCTTTTGTGTGATGGATTGTACTCTAGCACAGAAGGTCCGTTATGGGACTCATATGCTAGCGGTAGAAGCTGATGACTGGTGGCTAGAGACCCGCCCAGTGTTGGAAGCTGCAGGTGAAGAAGTTACTTGGACTGTATTCCATAGGGAATTTCTGAAGAAGTATTACCCGGAAGATGTCCGTGGTAAGAAAGAGATTGAATTTCTTGAACTGAAGCAAGGAGGCAAATCTGTTACTGAGTATGCGGCGAAGTTTAAGGAGTTGGCTAAGTTTTATCCGCACTACAGCGCAGAGACTGCTGAATTCTCTAAATGTATCAAGTTTGAGAACTGATTGAAGTCTGAAATCAAGAAAGCAATCAGGTATCAGAAGATCCGTGTCTTTGATTCATTGGTCGAAAGCTGTAGGATTTATGAAGAAGATAACAACGCTCATTACAAGTTGATGAGTGAGAGGAGAGGCAAATCACAGCAGAGTCGTGGTAAACCTTATGACCCTCCAGCTGGCAAAGGGAAACAGAAAGTAACTAACGGCAAGAAAACTAGTAGGTGAGATGCTCCTGCTGGTATTGTTTGCTATAAGTGTGGAAAGCCAGGTCACAAGAATAACGTGTGTGCTGCTAGATCATTGAGATGTCACCGTTATGGAGAGTTGGAACACGCTATTGCTGAGTGCAAACACAAGGGAATAGTTTGTTTCAACTGTGGTGAGGAGGGGCACATCAGTGGCAAGTGTCAAAAGCCTAAGAAGGAACATACTGGCGGAAGAGTGTTCGCGCTATCTGGGACTCAGACATCCAGTGATGACAAATTGATTGAAGGTACTTGTTTCATTAATAGTATTCCTTTACTTGCTATTATTAACACTGGTGCGTCTCATTGCTTTATTGCTGCGGATTGTGTCGAACGTTTGGGTCTTATGCTGTCACACATGAATGGAGAGATGGTAGTTGAGACTCCAGCTAAGGGATCGGTAACTACATCTCTTGTGTGTTTGAAATGTCCTCTGTCAATGTTTGATAGAGATTTCCTGGTTGACTTAGTCTGTTTGCCACTAAGTGGGATAGACATAATTTTGGGCATGAACTAGTTAGAGTATAACTGCATTCACATTAATTGCTTTAATAAGTCGGTGAGATTCTCTACTCCTGAGGAGGAAGGAGCGCGTTTGGTAACTACCAAACAGATGAAGCAGATGTTGCTAGAAGATGCTCAGGTGTTTGTGTTGGTGGCATCATTATCCATTGAGAATCAAGCGATAATCGATGAATTGGAAGTTGTTTGTGATTTCCCTGAGGTGTTTCCAGATGAAATTCCTGACGTTCCTCCGGAACGGGAAATTGAATTTTCTATTGATCTTGTACCCGGTACCAGACCTGTGTCTATGGCACCGTACATGATGTCTGCATCTGAATTGGCAGAGTTGAAGAAACAGTTGGAAGACTTACTTGAGAAGAAGTTCGTTAGACCAAGTGTATCACCGTGGGGAGCTCCGGTATTGTTAGTGAAGAAGAAGGATGGCAGTATGAGGTTGTGTATTGACTACCGGCAACTGAACAAAGTTACGATTAAGAACAAATACCCGCTTCCGAGAGACTTGATGGATCAATTGGTTGGAGCGCGAGTGTTTAGTAAAATTGATTTGAGGTCGAGGTATCACCAGATTAAGGTAAAAGATGACGATGTTCAGAAAAATGCGTTCAGAACCAGGTATAGACACTATGAGTTTACGGTAATGCCTTTTGGCGTTACTAATGCGCCAGGAGTTTTCATGGAATACATGAACCGTATCTTCCATGAGTATTTGGATCGGTTCGTGGTAGTATTAATTGATGATATCCTAATTTATTTGAAGTCGAAGGAGGAGCATGTTGAACACTTGAGATTAATGCTGCAAGTGTTGAAAGAAAGGAAGTTGTTTGCGAAACTGTCGAAATGTGACTTTTGGTTGGAGGAAGTTAGCTTTTTGGGTCATGTTATATCAGGTGATGGAATTGCCGTAGATCCATCTAAGGTTGATGCTGTGTTGAAATGGGAAACTCCGAAGTCGGCGACAGAGATTAGAAGCTTTTTGGGACTTGCTGGTTATTATAGAAGGTTTATTGAAGGTTTTTCTAAGTTGGCCCTTCCGTTAACTAAGTTGACTTGTAAAGGGAAGACTTTTGTATGGGATGCTCAATGCGAAGCAGGTTTTATAGAGTTAAAGAAGAGGTTGACGTCTACGCCGGTGTTGGTCTTGCCTAACGCAGAAGAACCGTTTGTTGTATACTGTGATGCTTCTAAGTTTGGTTTAGGAGGAGTACTCATGAAGAATAATAAAGTAGTTGCTTATGCCTCAAGACAGCTGAGAATCCATGAGAAGAATTATCCTACGCACGATTTAGAACTTGCTGCCGTTGTTTTCGTGCTGAAGATTTGGAGACATTATCTGTATGGCTCAAGATTCGAAGTGTTCAGTGACCATAAGAGTTTGAAGTACTTGTTTGACCAAAAAGAACTGAACATGAGGCAACGAAGGTGGCTAGAGTTGTTAAAAGATTATGATTTTGGGTTACATTACCATCCGGGAAAAGCTAATGTTGTAGCTGATGCCTTAAGCCGCAAGACTTTGCATATGTCAGCAATGATGGCTAAAGAATTAGAGTTGATTGAGCAATTCAGAGATCTGAGTTTAGTTTGTGAAGTAACACCGAAGAGTGTAAAGTTGGGCATGTTAAAGATTAATAATGATTTTCTGGACAGCATTAGAGAAGCTCAGAAATTAGATGTGAAATTGGTAGATTTAATGCCTGGAGTAGATTATTCGGAAGATAATGATTATCAGTTGGATGTGCAAGGTGTGTTGAGATTTCGTGGTCGTATTTGCATTCCTAATGATGCAGATATGAAGAAAGCGATCCTGGAAGAAAGTCACAGAAGTAAGTTGAGTATTCATCCGGGAGCGATAAAAATGTATAATGATTTGAAGAACCTGTTTTGGTGGCCTGGTATGAAGCGTGATGTAGCACGTTTTGTGTATGCATGTTTGACTTGTCAGAAGTCGAAAGTTGAGCATCAAAAACCTGGTGGGTTGATGCAACCGTTAGAAATTCCAAAATGGAAATGGGATAGCATTTTAATGGACTTTGTAACGGGTTTGCCGAACACTTTGAGAGGATGTGATTCTATTTGGGCGATTGTTGATAGGCTTACAAAGTCAGCTCACTTTATTCCTATTAACATCACTTTTCCAGTATCGAAGTTGGCAGAGATTTATGTTAGAGTGGTTGTTAAGTTGCATGGTGTTCCGTTGTGTATTGTTTCGGATAGAGATCCGCGGTTTACTTCTGAGTTTTAGAAGAGTCTGCAAGAGGCTTTGGGTTCTAAGTTTAGGTTGAGTTCGGCATACCATCCTCAGACAGATGGTCAGACTGAATGGACTATTCAGTCTTTAGAAGATTTGCTGAGAGCGTGTGTCCTTGAGGAAGGTGGTTCGTGGGATACATACCTTCCGTTGATAGAGTTTACTTATAATAACAGTTATCACTCTAGTATCGGAATGGCACTGTTCGAAGCTTTGTACGGTCGGCGGTGTAGGACTCCGTTGTGTTGGTATGAATCGGGAGAGAGTGTGGTACTCGGACCGGAGATTGTTCGAGAGACTACCGAGAAGGTGAAGTTAATTCGAGAAAAGATGAAAGCTTCATAGAGTAGGCAGAAAAGTTATCATGATAAGCGCAGGAAGGATTTAGAATTCGAAGCAGGAGATCATGTATTTTTGAGAGTCACGCCTGTGACCGGTGTTGGTAGAGCTTTGAAATCTAAGAAGCTTACTCCTCGTTTCATTGGTCCGTATCAGATATTGGACAGAGTTGGAAAGATGGCATATCGAGTGGCGTTACCGCCAAATTTGTCGAATTTACACGATGTATTTCATGTGTCACAGCTCCGCAAGTATATTTCAGACCCGTCGCGTGTCATCTCCATGGACGATGTGCAAGTACATGAGAATCTTACTGTGGAGACGAAGCCTGTGAGAATTGATGATCAGGAAGTGAATACGTTACGAGGTAAAGAGATTGCTTTGGTGAAAGTAGTCTAGTTGGGAACTGCTGGCGAAAGCTTGACGTGGGAACTAAAGAGCAAGATGCGGGAGTCTTATCCCGAGCTGTTTGATTAAGGTAATTTCGAGGACGAAATTCTTGTAAGTAGGGGAGAGTTGTAACGCACGTTTTACTTCGATTAAATTCAATTATGACTTTGCTATGTCTCGTTGCATCGTAGTCGTAGTTGAGTATGTGTTTGGATCGAAGGAAGGAATTGAATCGGTCGAATTGTCGGAAAAATTCTGGTTTTGTCAGAAAACTTCGAAAATTCATATCTCTTGATCCGTAAGTCGGATTTGACCCCCGTTCGAAGCGTTGGAAAGCTAAAATGATGTTCTATCTGGAAAAAAAATGAAATTTTGCTGCTATGACGACCATTATAGGAGTGTGACGACCGTCACACGAGCAAAAACTGCAGTTATGCAAATTTGAACGTGTTCTGGTGGAATGAGATTTTGTAGCAAAAATATATTCCCGTAGACTCTTTTACCCTCAATTACATCATTTTTGGAAAAGGAAAGATGGAAAAGAGAAGTTACGCATTGAGAGAAGTGGAGAGCGAAGAATCATCCATCGGCGAATTCAGAAGATTTCTGCAGAAAAATCACCGTAGAGCAGAAGCGGAATCGGAAAGCGTGGAATTGGCCTCAATTCTAAGGTAAGGGTGGGGTTCAAATCTATAACCGGGAGTATGATCGAATTCATGTAGGGAATCGAGTCATAGGTATAGTTTTCGTTAATCGATAAATATTAAGGAAAAGGTTTCCCTAATGGGACAAGATTTCTATGTAGGAATGAATGTGTTATGTAGTTATTAGTGCGATGCTCTAAGGTTTTCCTTATGGGCAAATACGTAGAACGAATATGCTATACGGTTATTCGTACAATGCTCTAATGGTTTTCCCTAATGGGCCAAAAAGGGCAGTTACCTGGTTGTGATTGATTTGTAATTAATTGTGTGAGAAAACACCGTAATGTTGTTATTACGATAATATGCTGAATTCTTAATTGTTGATACGATGTTGTAATGTTCCTTTACATGAATAGTTGGGATGATGAACATATGATGCATATGAAATAACAATGTTCTGTTATGGACGTTTTGTTGTAAGCTTGATGCCTTGTTGCATAGTCGGTGATGTTGTGGTCCATAATAGAGGTATTTCATGGCATAGCATATTAGCGATGGCCTGTATTGGCGGCCCTTAGTGGCAAATTCTGCGATGGCCTGTATTGGCGGCCCTTAGTGGCAAACTCTGCGATGGCCTGTATTGGCGGCCTTGATGGCAAATTGGTACCACATGCATATGCACAGTTGAGTCGCATTGTTGAGTCACATGAAGTTGCATAATTATGTTAGTTGCATATTAATGTTGTTTTACGTGAGATATGGATTGTTGCAGTTGTGGTCGATGATGTTTATGATTTCGAAACTTATAATGTTGTGATGAGTTTCTGGCATGTTTTCTATCATGCTCTATGTTATATTATTGATATCTCACCCTTTTCCGTTGTATGTTACCTCCTCTGGTGGTAATTTGCAGGTAGTCAAGAATAGAGCGTAGTTCCCATTAAGGCGTCGTTGGTCGCTCTGATACGTAGCACTCTTGGGGGGATGGAAGATTGCTGTTATTATTTTAGTCGATGTTATTGTTGATTGAACTTGTTACGATGTTTTTATTAAATTTTTTTAAGAGAACATGTTGTATACTTTATCGAACTTACACCGGAAGTAATGACGAGTTGTTTCATGATTAAATGGTTAAGTAATACATTGGTGATTGTTCATCTAATTTCGTGCTACGTATGATAATTGCAAGTTGTTGCATAATGATTGTTGTCTGTCAGGTTGAAGTGTAACATCTCTGATGTGAGGAATTTTTCCCGTGTGACGACCGTCACAGGCTCATGACGATCGTCATGCAGTCAAAGTTTGCGCTGCTGCGCTTTGTTTGTTATATGAGTTGTTGTTTTTCCTGTTATCCGCAAGTGTTAGAGTTGGGGTGTTACATAAACAACTCAAGAAAGATCCACAAATATCCAGTATGTCAAGCTATGGAAGTTAAATGTGGAAAGAAATTCAAACAAGCATGACAAAGCACAAAAAACAACTTCTGGTACAGTGTTAATCGATTAACCAGTTTTGCCTTGCAAATGGTTAATTGATTAACAACTATTTAGCAGCTGAAAATGGCGTTGTAATAAGGTGTTTATCGATTAACCAGTTTTGCCTTGGAAATGGTTAATCGATTAACACTGCACAAGAAGCAGAAAAACAACTTTTCAAAAGCACTTCCAGCAATAGATTTTCATGTAATTGCAATGGATAAAAGCATGTAATAAGGTGCATAAAACTTTTTAATTCATATCAAATAAAAGCTAAAATAATTGATCTTGCCAAATCAAGAATTCAAGCAACAAAAACCTCAATTAAGCTACATCGTGAAAAATGTGAAAATGATCGGAAACGTAAAATCGAGCAATAATAACCAACCTACAAGGCGGAGGTTTGACTTGGTAGTTGTTGCAAGTAAAATGTGGTGAGAATAAGCAAGGAAAACCAGATAATTCCAAGTTTGAGACCAAATAGTAGAGAAATCGACAAAAACGCGATAAATACTCCGAATATGAATTTGCACCAAAACACCTGAGATGATTACTTGAATTGAAGTAGAAGCTACTGAAAATCCATAAATCCAAGTAGAAGTGTAGTGGAATGGAGGTTTAAATCAAGAGAATAACAAGTTCAAGGTGAAGATTGTTACACTATAATGGTGGAAATTGAGCTTTTATGTGTGGTTTGGTGAAGAAGATGAAGATGAATTGCAGAAAATTTAGAGAGAATTGAGAGAGAAGAGTGAAACTTAGAGAGAATTGAGAGTGAAGAGTGAAAAATGGTTAAGGTCCTTTGCAACAAAGTGAAGGTTTCTTTATATAGAGTGGAGGTTTTGAGTGAAATAGGTTTGGAGCTACCTAAGAGTGGTTTGGCATTTGGTTTGGAGTTAGTTACATCTAAATCACAGAGTTGGAAGTTGACTCAATTAGTTATTTGTTAACTCGGTAGGAGCATCTCAATGCAAGTTCAAAATCCAATGGTTCATATGCTTAGAAATGTAGGTGTATGGTGAGCTTAATTGAAAATGATGTATTGTAGCAAATGCAAGTGAATTCTTGAAGTGTCTTGAAGTGTCTAGAATATTCCACATGATACTAGAACCAAATAGACCAAAAGAGTGAAGGAGAAGCTGCTGCAGCGCTGTAAAATGCTGAAATTCTACATAACTTGCAGGTGTATCAATTAACAGTTGTTCATAAGCTGAAAACAATGCTGTAAAAGGGTGTTAATAGATTAACCAGTTTTGCCTTACAAATGGTTAATCAATTAACACAGGAAATTTTTTTCCCAGTTTGGCTTGAAACAATGTGCTATGGTCGTGGCTCTGAACTTTTACTCTTTGCTTTGATAAATAGGCATGGAAACCCTTGTACTTTTCTTGTATTGATATTGTGATGACTTTGTGAGGATGTGATTAATCAGGCTTTGAAACTCTGAATGTCCCTACAACAAAACCACAGAGAAACAATGCTAATGCGTATGCTCATGCAAAAATGCAAAGAGAGGAGGTCAAATTTTGGATTACGACAACTGCCCATGTTTAATCCACTTGAATCTGAATGTACGAATTGCGATAGCTTTTCAATTATTCGAGGTGGAAGGGGGTTAAATAAAAGAGTAGCTCAAAATTTTGGTCGACGACGACAAGAGATGAAAAGGTGAATGCGTGGAGGGATTGATTAAGATAGGAATCTGGCTGAATATCTGTTGGGAAGATGAGTCAGTCAATGGGGATTATGCTTGATTCATATGCTATGCATGTTTGATCATACATGATGCTTGATATTATGTCATGTAACGGTGCAGGTGATGGTATTTTATTGTAGGTAGGTAAGGACTGTAGCAAAACAAAATCGACATCTTTTGGCGGGGAAAGAATAAACCTTTAAATAAAGAAAAAGATTCTAGATAGGCCAGAGATAAAGGATATTCCGGACGAACCAGAAGAAACTAGGAATATTCTAAATGGACTAGATAGAATTGAAAGAGTTCTGGGCGGATCAAAGAAAGGAAATACTTTGGACGAACCAAAATAAAGGCTTTGGGCGGACCAATGAATTGAAAAGGTTTTGAAAACTTTTACCAAACAAGAACTGGATTTTTTTAAAAAATTTGCTAGACGAGAACTGAACTTTGAAAATTTTCCAGATGAGAACTAGATTTTGAAGAGACAAGTCAGACAGGAACTGACTACCAGACGAGAACTGGATTTTACAAGGATAAATAAGACTAGGAACTGACTACCAGAAGAGAACTATATTTTGATTAAGCCAGACGAGAGCTGACTACCAGACGAGAACTGGATTTTGTAGGGCAAGGTCAGACGGGAACTGACTACCAGACATGAACTAGTTTTTGATTAAGACAGATGATAACTGACTACCAGAATAGAACTAGATTTGTTAGGATTAATTAGACGGGAACTGACTACCAGACGAGAAATGGACTTTGTAAAGATAGGTCAGACAGGGACTGGCTACCAGACGAGGACTAAATTTTGATTAAGATAAGTCAGGCGGGAATTGACTACCAGATGAGAACTGGATTTTGATTAAGATAAGCCAGGCGGAAACTGACAACCAGACGAGAACTGGATTTTGAAGAGATAAATCAGACGGGAACTAACTACCAGATGAGAACTAAATTTTGCAAAGATAAGCTATGCGAGAACTGACTACCAGACAGGAATTGGTTTTTGATTAAGCCAATCGAGAACTGAATACCAGACGGGTACTGGTTTCGTTTGGGATGCATGTTTGAGACTGTACGGCGTAATGTTCCCTCTTGAATGATATGCATGAGTGAAGTGATAAGATTAATGCATAAGAATGGTCTATGCAACAGTTTTTGAGAATTAATCCAGTGCTTTGGTTGTGGGAGGTGGAAGAGTTTAGGTTATGGTGTAGGCCATAAAGATGTGATTCTCCAAAACCTACTTCAGGATCAGCAGTTGTTGATGCACCATTTCTCTTGCCTCTAAATAGGGAGAGAACTTGTACTTTTGTAGCCTATCTCTGCCCTAGTCTGTTGGGTATTTGCATGGATTGCCCCAGTCACCAGCTAAGAAGCAGTTGTGTCATAGGAGGATTCTGATTTGACTTGCCCCAGTGTATTGGAACAATATGCCCTTGATTAATCTTCTCTTGGAGTGGTTTACTTTTTGTGCTCTTGAGGTGGCTTGCCCCAATATGAGCCTCAGAGTGATTTTGCCTCTGGCTAAATGATCTTTTGGAGGAATGCTTCTGACCAACTGATCTTTGAGAGGTTTGTTGAATCTTAATATGATTGCCCTAGGTGGACTGATTCAAACTTCCCATTATGGAAACTTTCTTGATGTCAAGTGTTTGTTCACAAGTAAAAAGTGTTTGTTTTAAAAATGATAATGCCAATGCCATGCATACGTCAATATTGAAATCCAAGTATGTTCACTAAGATGATGACATATAGTGAATGAATCACTATTTAGAATGTCATGTCAATAGCAACACAAATGATAAGCAATTATTCAGGAGTCAACTTCGACATGATTCCATTGTAGTATGCTTTTGAAATAAGCCCTGCTTCAATTAGGTCTTTTTAGGGTTGTAAAGTGGCATGGTTCACAGTTTTAAAAAGAAAGGATATAAGGCTCAAAACTTATTTTAACCCACCCGAATTCTCCTCGAAATTCTCCAGTCCTACGTTCAGCTAGTTTGACACACGTGTTCACCTTTCAAAAAGGGGTTTGAACGATAGAATTGATGGTAAAGAAACCAACGTGGTTTTCAGAGCGACGGTCACTCCCCTTTTGTTTGTTTGTAGTCACACGACTTTGTTCTTGCTAAGGATTTTTCCTTTTGATTCTCTTTTTTGTTCTTTTTGTTTTCCTTAATTTTTGCACAGACTGAATATTTTGAATTTACAGTCTACCGGGATGCCCTAATTTTTTCCTAAGTCACTTATTTTTGACTTAGCGGGCTATTTTTTTCTTGCTTTTGTGATTTTGAATTTTTTTGTGAACAAATCGTGTGGCATTTGTTTGTTTGATAAAGGACTGCCTCACTCCTTTGATCGGTGAGGGATATCCATTATGGATTTGTGATTTTCCAACCTCGCATGAGGGATAGGATGTGGTTCAATCTCAAATGGGGTACTGTTGCACCCCAAAATTTGCCTAACCATTTCCCTTACCTAGCTTGTGTTTCATTGCATTCATAACATTAGCATTATCATTAGCATTTGCATACCATCACTCATGTGTAGGGGATTGAGAGAGGTATGCTTACCAAGAAAGGGCTACCACCATGTTCTACGGTTATTCAAGAGTCTTCATTCAAGTATTCAAGGGTTGTTATCCTCAATAAAGAAGTCAAAGATCTCTAAAGAAGTGGCTGAAGCCAAATGTGCACATTTCCTGACTTGTAGGTTATGGGAAGTCATCTGATGATTTTGAATCCATAGATATGGACCTAGAACACTGAGAGAGTTCATATGGTGTCTTGATAGTCA
Source organism: Lathyrus sativus (assembly GCA_963859935.3). NCBI lineage: Eukaryota > Viridiplantae > Streptophyta > Magnoliopsida > Fabales > Fabaceae > Lathyrus > Lathyrus sativus. Next base: position 91,505,436 of record OZ012739.1, on the reverse strand, counting down.
TCATGGAGCTTGGACAAGTTATTATGCAAGGTATAAGAAGTTATAACCAAGATTGGTGCAACTAGGGTTTCATCTGGTCAACCCTAAGTCAACAGTTGATTTGAAAGGAGTTGAGACTCAATTTCAAGACCATGTGATCATGGAGTGATGTGTTGAGACACTCAAGGGATGATTCCAAGACCAACTTGTCGCTACTGCGAAAATCGAGGCCGACAATGACAGAAGAGTCGCCACCGTGCGTTATTTATCCCAAGAAAGGGAAAGGAAACGCTCAGAGAAGACCTAACAAAAAGAGGGATAAGATCGGTCATCGCAACCAAATCTTGGGTTCGGGAGTCGGTTACGCAAGGGGAAGGTATTAACACCCCTCACATCCGTCGTACTCGACGGGATCCACGCTTGTTGTCTATCTAAAAGGGTGATTGAAACTATCTAGCTAAAGGCTTGAGGGAAAAAGAAAAAGAAATGACTCGGCAAAGCAACGACACTTTGTGCCTACGTATCTCATCTAAAATGAGAAGTCAGAGTCAATGTAGTTCGACTAACTATGGGTGAAAGGGGGAAGGTTGCTCGCCAAGACATCGCCATCTTGTGCCTACGTACTTTCATCTGGTATGAAAGATCAGAGCAAACGTAGTTCAGGCTAACGAGGGAACACAGGTTTGTTCAACTGTTTTTTAGGTCCGAGTAGGGTTAACAAGTAGTTCTAGCAGTTGGTGTATGCAGATCGAGCATGGGAGACTTAGGCGTTACCGTTTGCGGTAGAACTAAGAGTTAACAACACTCTTGTTATGAAAATGATTTTCCAAAGTTAAAGGCCCCAAAGGGAAAAAAGAAGTTTGAGTGATTTTTGTTATACGTTTTTTAGAGGGGAAGTGTTTTTGAATTGGTTTGCAATTCATATCGCACTAGAGACTATGACTTAGGAGTGATTGCGTCGCATATCACCCAAAGGGTGCTATACTAAAAAATCAAGCCATTGAAACGAAACCCTTCAACAACCATTTCTCAAGTATCTTAAGGCTCGTAATGTACAATAATCATTAACCTTTATTAGGTGTTTTGGGTTATTTAGGAGGTGAGAAGAGAAAGGCACAAACTAAAGGGGGACTGAATCCATACCTAAAGTTGTCATGCACAATGCTCCTAAAGTCGGGATGAAAGGGAATGAAACTATCCTAATGTTTTCATGCATATGATTAAACACCTAATGTCTCTCCTACTCCCATCCTAAACGGAGGGACTAGGAATCCTAAGGGGATCATGGCACAAGGCCAAGTAAACAACAGATAAATCAATCACAGATGAAGTGAGAAAGAAAATTAAATGGTGAATTCAAAATAAAAAATGATGAAATAAAATAGAAAATAAAATAAAAACATGGAAAATAAAATAACATATTAAAAATAAAAGACAAAATGATTTTTGGGTTTTTGGATATTTAAAACTATTTTTAAAATAAATAAAACAAACACAAGTAATAAAAATAAAATAAAATGAAAACAAGTGCTAAAAAACAAGGAAATGCTTCCACAAGGGGTTGAACCCTTGACCTTAGGATCGCAAGCACAAAACTCAACCAACACAACATTGAGCACGCGTGAGAGAAAATGGAAACACAAGATAAAAATATTAAAACAAAGAAAAACAAATGAAAATAAAACAAAACGCCGCCGCCGGGGGTCGAACAGAGGGTATGATGGTGAAAGGGCAAGGCATTTAACCACTGGGGTGGCGATACATCCGTGTATTTATGCCACCCCATGTGTACATATACCAAACAAGCGTGTGATTTCTGGGCCAAGGCTAGCAAACAAGGCAATTGATCATGAGAAACCAGAACATCATAAATCATTCAATACTCAACCAATTTTAGCAAAATTTAGGTCTAACTTGAGTGAAATTCAACCAGGAATGCAATGGAAATGTTAGTTTTCCAAGATAATGCATCAAAATTAAAATACGAATGCAACTATCATGTGATGCTTTGAAGTGCATTTTGAAATCCAAGGACTAAATCAGATGCATTTAAAGTCATGTAATGGCCTGAGCAACTTTCAAATATGTTATTCATGGAATCTAGGTGCAAAGATCTCACAAAACACACCCAAACCAGATCTGGTATGCAAGTTGCACAAATGAACCAAAATGCTTGATATATGGTTTGGAAAATAAGATCAGTTCAACATACATACACAATTCAATCAACACACATTAAAGGATTCTCATCTGTCAAAACATGGATTCCAATATCTTGCAAGAAAGAACACACCAAACAGTTGGCACATGTGTTGAAAACATAAAACAAGAACTTGCCAGCCAATAATGTGAACATGACAATCACAACTCAAAACAGAAGTGCTTATGATCAGATGAAGATATGGACAAGTTGCAAATACATGGTTCATGGATTCTTAATGTAAAAATCACACAAAAACAATTCTAATCACAAACTGGTATGCAAGTTGCAACTATGGCTTGGGATGTGCATTATGGTGGTTGTGGTGCAAAACAGAAGTGATCATGGTTAAATGAAGGTATGCACATCTTTTAAACACATAACCTATGGATTCTAGATGCAAAGGTTAATCAGAAACAACCCCAAACCAAAACTGGTATGCAAGTTGCAAGATTGAACAAAATGTTGAAATGCTGTTGGAGAACATGGACAGTCATGATGCAACATACCTACCTCAGTTTTCAATACACATAAAATGAATCTCATACATATCACAAACATGATTTCAAACCCAAAATGCAAGAAGGCTTAACATCGTGATAGCAGCACATGAGGTGAAAACAGAACTGGCAGCAAGCTTGCCTCTTGGCCAAAACAGCATACACACATACATGGTTTTCAAATTAAGGCAACTTGAACTTGAACAAAAGATCCTAACAAGTTAATCATGGTAAAATTATTTTGCACATCAAACATATCAACAGAAACAGCATGAGCTGCAGCCAGGTTTGGTTCTCACAACAGCATGCATTCACATATGGTTTACACACCAAGACATATTTAAACAAAAGGGCCTAACAAGCTAATCATGACAGTTGGTTTTGGTACAACAAACATAACAACAGAAGCAGCATCAAACACAACAATTAACTCATGCCTTGCACTGAAAGTTACAATACCATAGGAATGAATACAAGCAAGCCTAGCATGAAAACTTAGTTCTAGCATGCTAACCATCACAAACAACATGTTCTGTTTACAAACAAATCAAGACAAGCAAGATTGGCAAAGGTTGAAAACAAAGCATAGCAGCATGGCAGTTTGGAGTTACAACAGAAAATCATGGCATGTTGATGCAAACATTCAACTTATGGACCAAGGATGCTCACAAGCCATTTTCAAGACAGAATGCAAACAATGCTTCAAAACATCAACACAATACACATAGGCTATTTACCATCAACAGTTCAAACCAACCATAAAGATATGTTTAACATGACAAGGGTAAAGATCAACATCTCATGACAGTCACAAGCATTAAAACAGCAAAAAATGGTATTGGTCATCAACTTCACATGAGTCATCCCAAATCCAACAGGACCAAACATCTTACAAGCACACTCAAAATATGTTATAGACCAAGTTTGAGCACAAAAATGATTCAAAAGTGAGCTAGAAATGAAAATGACCTATGAGTTGAAAAGACACATGATTTGAACAAGGCAAGAACAAAAATGCTGCAGATCAAACATAGCTAGTTTCCAACAACACAAACATCACATAAACACCTATATGAGGGTTTCTAACCAACAAACAGATCAAGATCTAAAAGAGTTGCTGCAACAGAAGCAAATAACGTCTTCTAAACAGAAACAAAATCAGAACAACAATCAACTTTCAAAACAGTTGCAAGCCCACTTTCACATGTTCATACATGACACTTAGTATTATTTTAAGAGAAACTCCAAGCATGAACACAACAACAAAACATATTGCAATGATGATCATAAGAGTAATATACATTCATGAGCAAACAAAATAGGACAGATTCAAACATGAAGTGCATTATATTCAAAACTCATTGTAACCACTAATGCACATCAAACACATTCATGACAGTTTAAAGAAGGATAGTAACTACCAACCTCTTGTAGACCTCCAAGAAAGTTTGTGCAGTATGGAAAACCTTGAAGCCTTCAAATAAAATCCAATCCAATGCCTTGATGAAAATGACAGCTTTTCTTGCACTTGAAGTAAACAAGTGAACCCTTAGGACAGAACTTGAAACAAGTGATGATGATGGTTTTTTAGGTTATGGACAGTTGGTACATCATAAACCAAGGGTGTTTGGAGGCTTACAATGATCAAAACAAGTCTGGTGTGTGTTTTGGCATATTTTGAGTGTGAAGTCAAACTTTCCTTGGTTGAAAGTTGACTTTTGGGAAAATGAGGGTTTTGACTGGTTTAAAAGCTTGAACACCTCCCACACATCATTTGTGGATTGTGTGGATGGTTTGTGGTGATTTTGAGTGGGTGAGAATGATTTTGGAAGATGTTTTGCTCAAGGAAGATTTTTAAGGTATTTTGGGATGGTTTTCTTCACTTGTAAGAAAATGCAAGGTAGAGTGAGAGCAAGGGTTTTCTCTTGGGTTTTAGAGTGCTCTGGTGTCCCTTTCAACATAGAGGAATCCTCTATTTATAGGCAAGGAGAGGCTTGGGACAGATTTGTCTTTTGCATTTTGGAGGGATTTCGTAAAGTGCAATTTTGTTCAATATTGTGGACAGCTGCAAATCCAAGCTTTTGGCTCTAGTTTATGCATAAATCAAGTGTCATGAATGACAAAGAAGTGACTGAAGTATGGCTAGGGAGTAGGAGAACTGCAGCTGCAAGACTTTCTTCCATAAAGTTTCTCTTTCCTCATTTTTCCATTAAAATAATACCAACTTGCCTCCAACTTGCAAGACTCATCAATCCTCTTGATTTTCTGCATTTCTTCACATCATACTATCTAAATAAAAGATAGAAACATGATCCAATGGTTGAGAATGGTTTAAGTGATCAAAAAGTGAGTTTGTGAAAAAGTGAAAATGTTAAACTCAAGTGTTAAAACCTCAACTTGCTGAATTCATAACTCTCAACTCATAAGGGCTATGGAGGAGTTCTAGTACATTTTGGAAAGCCCTCATGTAGCTCTACAACTTTCATGTTTTTATGATCTTCAGATTCCAAATGGAACTAGGTCAAAAATCCACTCAAAGTTGCTAAAAAACATGCCTAAAAAGTTCAATAACTTAGAATTTTTCTAAGTTATTTTTCCCTCTTGTAATGAATTTGGCCATAACTCCAAATCTATACATTTTCTGCTCATGGACCACTGTGGGAATTTTGTAGGACTTGTCAAGAGCTTTCCAATGAGCTTTGAACCAACTCAATTGGATGTGTGGTTAGGGAGTTATGATCTTGCCCCTTTCAAAACCTTAATTTCCGGATTTTTTGATTGCTCCTCCATCCTAGATCCAATGGTCATGAAACTTCATGGGTAAGTTCAATATGCCATTAGGAACATTTTCTATTCACACTTTGAGGTCAAATTCCTTATGATTACAGAGTTGACTTTTCGGTCAACCGAACGATCGATCGATGACTACTGAGTCGACTGTTGATGTACCGGGTCTTTTGAGGCTTTGAAACTTCTTGAGTAGACTTCTCTAAGCCATATGAACTTCATGGACCATGATCCCCCTATTGGAACACCATTTAAATCAAAAGTCAAACTACAGTTGACTTTTTTCCTAAATCTTTTGATTTTCAATTGACTGACCAATTGAAGCTCTTATGATTAAAATTGATGGTCAATCTTTCATCCCCAAACACCTTAGGACATATGTAGATCGATGGAAACAAATTTTCTTGAAGAAACAAACTTTATCCCGATTAAAATTGAAACTCTAATTTCACCCTTTCTGCCTGTAGCCACTTGTACTTGGTATAAACATTTGGATGAGCTCCACAATGACCCTTAAGGTCTCCAATGAGCTTAAGTGATAATCTCCCTCCATAACCATGGGCTTGTGATCCTCAGATGACCATCAAGTGGCCTCCTAAACAGAAGGTGAACCACATACACTTTTCTTCCTGTCAAAAGGGCTTTGACTTGTCTCTGATGATGATAACCTCTTGACAACTTGAATACAAACCCTTGATTAGGTTTAGATCCTTCGGCATATCCCTCTTGTTGCACACATATCTCTTGATCCCTTGTAAAAACGCAAAATGCTATGCAATGCAATATTCTAGAACAATGAAATGAAACATAAACCAAGTAAAGAAAAGGTTGGGCAAACTTTGGGGTACAACACATCTCATCAAGGACCAAGAGTGTGAGAAGTTCCTAGGCTAGGGTTTCTAAGCTTGACAGTGTAAAATCCCCTAGTTTAGTGCCTAACTTCAAGACCACATAACTCAAGATTCAAGTTTCACCTCATCTTGACATCCACATGGAATTTGTAGAGCATGTTCTTAACTTTAATTTGAGTACTAGAAGTCCTTGATAGGATTTATAGAACTCAAGTTATGAATCAGACAAGTTACAAGTCATCAGATGAATGTGATTTTGGTACTTAAAAGTCAACCAACTTCCATGCCACTTTTGACCTAGAAGGAAGCTTCTCCTCAACTTCAGGTGAATATGAATGTTCTTCCTTATCTTCTTAGCTTTCCAAAGAGTAATAGAAGTCCTTGATTAGATTTGTAGAACTCAAGATATGGAGCTTGCAAGGCAAGGGCATTTTGGGAAAGTAAGATTATAAGTCACTTTTGGTTATAGGTCCATTTCACCATCTTGCATACCTCAAATGCAAATTTGTCCAACTTGAAAGTTGCTCAAAATGAGGTTATTTGTCCAACCAAGCACCAAGGATTCATTGATATGGATTGGAATGAGGATTGGTTGAAGAAAATTTCACAAAAAGAACTTTAAAAGGATTAAAATAGCAAAAATTCAAATAAATACAAAATGGATGATTCCACAGCATGTTTATGCATATTTTGATTGCAAAAGATATTTTAAGAACATTAGCATTAATGGTTTTGATAATTGAAGTCATTTACATGGTCTTTCTTCATGTTTCTTAAGATTGAAGTAACACATTCCACATCCACCATGGATCAAAATCAAGGCTTCAATCTCAGCCATCCACACTCCTTACATTACCAGCAAGGGATTTGAGCCATTTTGGAAGCAAATGGAAGCCATTTTCGTACACATTGCAATGCTTCAAAGTGATGAAAGTTGAAACTTAGATTGGGCTGTTTGGACCTCCATTGGGCCTGAAATGTATCCAAATCATTTCTATATAAGCATTAGATCGTTTTCAGATGAAGTTTGGATGGTTTTGGTGCAAGAACAGGTAAGAAGCAGTTAGAAAAAGTGAGCTTGAGAGTGAAAATCGAGTTCCAAGATTCAGGCATTTTCAAGCAAATTCAATCATCAAGAAAGCTTCATCATCAATCATAGAATGTTTCTGGTTTGATTTGAGAAAGTTTCATCACAAGATCGCGCCTCTGTTGAAGCTTTTTTACAGGTTTCTTCCTTTCCATTTTTCGCTTAAATTAGGAGGAAGTAGAACCTATTATGCATGCTATTGTTGCACCCTAAAATTTGCTCAACTTATTTCACTTGGTTTATGTTTCAATTGCATTAGCATTTGCATATTAGGTCATGTACACAATTAATTCATCTGCATAACATAACATGGGCAAGCCATCCAGCAAGGGATCAAATGCAATTCTTATCTCTCTGGGCATATCAAGAGATTCTTATTCAAATTCAATCTCATCCAAGTCATCAGAAAGAAATTGAAATCTAAGAAGTCAGTGGATCAAGCAGTGGATCTATCTCCTATCTTGAGGGTATTTGAAGATCGTCAAAGAAGTTGTGAGTCATGAATTGAGGCCATGGAGGGTACATAGACATCATGGAGGACCTAGAGGGTCATTTTGAAAGTGATACAAGTCATTGATGTGAGTGCAAGAGCTGCAGTGGAAGACAGTCAACTAGGGTTTCATCTGGGTCAACCCTAGGTCAAATGCTTGGTTGAAGGTCATCAAGGTCTATTTGAAAGATGTGGGGTTCATCATTTGACATGTAGATATTGATGTGGTGTTGTGCCAAGGAGCAATCAAGATAAATCAAGAAGAAGAGAGGTTTCTAAATTAGGGTTTCTGTGTAAAATCCCCTGATTTAGGTCAAACTTCCAAGCAAGATAATTCAAAATGCAAGCCTCAAATGGATCCTTGGCCAACATGAAACTTGTAGAGGATCTCAAGACATTTAATTTGAGTGGTGGAAGGCATAAAGAAGATTTATAGAACTCAAGTTATGGTCCTTGCAAGTTACAGGTCATCTGAGGACACTGAAATTTGTCTGTGAAAGTTACTTCACTTCCAAGCAACTTTTACCCCTCAAGGAGCTTTCAAATGGATTTCTGGCCAACATGAAAGTTGTTCCTCATGATCTTAGATTTCTATAAAGGTATGGTATGCCTTCATCTGATTTGTGGAACTCTACTTATGTCTTTGGCAAGCAAAGGGTATTTTGGTCATTTGGAAATTATGGGTCATTTCAAGCATACGCCTAAAACTCATACTTGCAAGTCTCAAATGAAAAAATGTTCAACATCAAAGTTGTTCCAAATGATGTTTTGAGTCTAGAAAAGTGGTCATGGAAGTTTGAAAATGGGTGTAGCTCATATTTGCAAAAATGACCTAATTAAGGCATGGTTTAAGTTCATAAAAATGCCATTTTTGGGAATTTTTCATTACATGTCCAAATGGGGTGAAATTATAGGTCATTTTGATTGGAATTAATGTTTTGAGAACATTGGAAATAGTGGATTTTTGAGCTTAGTTCAAAATTTTAGAGTTACCATGGCTTGCTTATGATTAAAGTAACATATGCCAAATCACAAGGGATTTGTGTACAAGAAACTTCCAGCAATTTCTAGATGATTCCATGGGCATCTATATAAACCCTAGAGCTGATCCATGAAGAGGTTGCACTTAATTTTGATCCAAAACACATAGTTTCACTTTCTCTTGCATTTTTGCAAATTACATACAAACTCTCTCAATTCATCATCATTCTTCAAAGTTTTGATTTCTTTCTACTCTATGATCATCACTGATCACATCCCAAGCAAGATCTGGTTGAATTGAAGCCCTACTCGTGTGTTGCAATTTTTCATATCAAGTTGCAAGAAGAGTTAGTTACAAGAATTCAGAGCATCTGAGCAAGAACAAGTGCATACAGTATCAAGATCCACCTCCATTGATCAATCCTAGAGCATTGCTAGCTGCGAATCCAAGAACCTCATCATCTGTTTTCAATTTTGCACCAGGTTAGTATCTTCTTCGAATTGGCTTGAATTAAGTAGTATGATATAGAATTGTTAGGTTAATGATGGTTAGGGTAGTTAGATGATTGATTATAGAGCTTTTGGCAAGATTTGGTGAAGGTTGAGATATGCGCACAAATTCTGTTGAGACCTAGAACTTGGTGAATAAACTGTTAGAATCTTAAGTTGATAGTGATTATTGCTTAGTGAGAGGTCAGGAAGAGATTAGTATAATTAGGTTGTTGATTCGTGATGATGAAATTTCTGAGCATGTTGGAGATGGTGATCGTGTTTCATGATAGAGTCGATAAGAATTGATGCTGATGACATGAGTGAGTTCAGGGAGCAAAATAGAGTAGAATTGGGCTTTGAACTTTTGAAATTGATGTTGTGATGATGATGCACGAATTGATGGAAGATGATGATGAAGGTTCAGTTTCCATGGCGTTCTTACTACAAACCCTATGTCTAAGGTTGAAGACGAGCAATGCACGTTGGATGAGGTCTTAATTGTTGACTGAGAACTTGATCTAATGGCCTGTATTCAAAGACGAAAAATGGAGGGAAGCTGAGTTTAATGAAACTCAGCATTTCATTAATAGTCACTATGGGCTTAATGATCATTCATATTCGTACCCCCCAATCCAAAGGCCCATGCGTTTTGTACTACAATCCTTTGCTAACTACACCGTGGTTTTATTATTTTTTGGTGGATTTTCTGAATTGATTTTAGTTTAGCTATGGGCTTATACACAATTGCTATGCACACCCTGGAACAAGGCCCAACCATACTTTACACTGAGAATTCCTGCTATTGGCACCACACGTGTTTCTTTTTCTTTTCGATTTTATGAAGTGATTTTATGCTGGTCTGGGCCTTAAATAATTTGCTACACGCACCCCTGAGACTTGGCCCATAGCATAATTGAACTGGGTGCCCTTGCTGAATGCACCCCCTGGCTTCCATTTATATTTTTTGTTTTAATTCATTTTCTTATCATTTTATAAAATCCATAATAAATCAAAAAATGAGAATTTTGACATGAGAGTTTTTGCAATAGTTTAACATAGACTTGAAGAAAATTAAAATGATTAAAAAATAATAGTTTAGCTTTTTTTTCTTTCTATTTTTGCTTATATTTTGCATTTTAATTGTTTTTAAATAGATATAGTTTGTATATAGTTTTTGTAGAATTTCTTTTAGGTATTTCCCATAATCTTTTTAGGCTAATTTTTTTAGTATAACTAGATACATATATTAGGTGCCCCCTTGATTTTTATACCAATTTTTTGGGATTTATTTTAGGTATTTTAGTTAGAAAACATTAGGCTAATCATTTAGGGTTGTGAATATAACATTAGGTATGCAAAGCAAGTTTCTTTTGGGTTTCCTTTAGGACAAATTAAATGATGGGACTATAGGGGTATTATGGGTAAGTAATAGATCCCTTAGAAAATGTTAGACTTCCCCTATTCTATTATTACTACTAGTATATTTCTTGTAATTGATTGATTGTGTGGTGTGCCCTCTCTAGGGTTATTTGTTTGACTGTGTGGGGTATTGGGCCTGCTCGGGGTTTGGGTTTGAGTTGAAGACTTTGTTGATGAAGCCCATTGAAGACAAAAGGAATGAAGACCCAGTTCAGGAGTGGATGAAGATTGTATCTTGCTGGCAGCTGTTGAAGGTTATAGGATCTAGGAGTTAGGTAGAGCTCTAGAATAGGAACTTGATTCACAAACATGGAAGGTATTGTTTGCCTCCATTCTTTCTCTATGATTCAAAGTCTCTTTTAAATACCCACCTCCTTCCTTTGGAAGGATTAGTGAATGTATTTAAAAGATAGAACTTTTGAGAGAAAACTGTCTGTATCATGTTAACAGTCAGTAGGCCACCCTTGGTAGGCAACTGACTGCTTAACATCTTATTCATCTTGTTAACTGTTCCTCATCTTGGAGAGTGAGACTTGAAGAAAAGCCCTGAGAGATTGAAGATAGAGACCTTGCTTGAAGGCTTGAAGATGAAGACTGATGCTTGCTTGAAGCCTGTGGATGGTTGAAGATGACTTGAAGACAGATGTTGATGAAGACTGCTGTTTGCTGTTTATTTTTGCTGTTTATAATTTTTGATGTATTGTTTGAATTTCCCTGACTGTATTGTTTGCCATTTAACCTGTTAGGTTGAAAGCGAATTTTGTTCGCTTTTGCCTGTTGTTTTCTAGGTTCGAGGTTGAGTGGGACTCCCTTGCCTCGCTTGTATTGTTGCATCCATGCATTTTACTGCTTCATTGTATATATGCTATTGTTTCTGTTTCCGTTTATCCCTTAGGATCTCTGTTTCTCTCTGCGCAAGAGAGGAGCATGATAGACATTAGGTCTTAACCCATGCATGATAACATTAGGTTAGTGTGATTCCCTTTGCAACCATAGGTTAGAGTTCTGTCTATTCTTTCTCAAAACAAACAGAAAAACACAATAAAATTTCAAACACAATAAAAGACACTTCTTCCGTAAAAGAATGTGAACTCATCACAACGTCATTTTTGTCCGCTTGGACTGTTAAGCAGAAAAACTCTTTTTTAGAAGGAGATAAAAACAATCAAGACAGACTTGCGTCGTACATGGCCCAAACTACGTTTGCTCTGATCTTTCATGCCGTATGAAAGTACGTAGGCATAGGATGCAATATCCTAGCGAGCAACCTTCCCCTCCTTTCCCGTAGGTAGGTGAACTACGTTGACTCTGATTTCTCGTTACAGACGGGAATACGTAGGCATAAAGTGCGATACTTTGCCGAGTCATTTTCTTTTCTTTTAACCCCAGACTTGTAGAGTAGATAGAATAACAATTCGTACCAGAAAACAAGCGTGGATCCCGTCAAGTACGACGGACGTGAGGGGTGCTAATACCTTCCCCTTGCGTAACCGACTCCCGAATCCAGGATTTGGTTGCGATGACCATTCCTTTCCCCGTTTTGCGGTAGGTTTACCTCGAGCGTTTCCTTTCCCCTCCTTTGGGATAAATAACGCACGGTGGCGACTCTTCTGTTCAGCCGACGTCGATTTTCGCAGTAGCGATAGCTGGCGACTCTGCTGGGGACCCAACGTCCCCTGGCTGCTAAGGACTGCGATAGTTCCTTATGCATTTGGGATCCAACGTCCCTTAAGCGAGTCAATCCTAGCGCTTGTTTTCCCGTCGAGGATTTTGTATGGATTTACTTTTTTTTGTCATTTACTTTCAGCACTATATTATTGATTATTGCTGTATTGGGGTTGTGACGGGTGATTCTATGATTGAGAGATAAGCCGGACCTGGGCTTGAGTGCACTTAGAATTAGAGTAGAAAGTAGTGGGCGCGTGCCGGCTTTGCTTGCATTAGTGTCCCACAAAATCTACACTCGGACGAGGTTCTTCTGGTTGACTTCTTTTTCTACCCTTTGGGTCGAAGGGGTTGTTGGTTAGTTGGATTGTCGACTCCGGGAACCGATCATTTGGAAGTTGGCTAAGTGAGGCCTCTTCAGGATTTGATGATGCCACTCCTTCTGGGAATCGTATCATCAACCCTGAAAGTCTGTGACGCCGACGACCGCATAGGATGCCATACCATTGTCAGTTACTAGGACACCTACCTGTGAGAGGGTTTGGGGCTATGCAGGTAACTAGACCTTCAGATACCGGTTTGTTTCTTGATCTGAGATCCTGGGTATTTATGGACAGTTGAGAGGTCTATCAGAGACCAGTCAGAGTTATGATATGAGGTCTATCAGAGACCAGTTGGAGTTATGATATGAGGTCTATCAGAGACCAGTTGGAGTTATGATATGAGGTCTATCAGAGACCAGTTGGAGTTATGTTATGGGGTCTATCAGAGACCAGTGTTGGAGCTTTGTATTGGGTCTGTCCAAGACCAGGGTTTGAGGAATTCTGGAGGGTCTATCTGAGACTTTTGATATGGTTCAGGCTTCTCAGCCATGGCATTTGGTCCCTGTTGCATCTATTTGCATTGCATTGCTCGCATAACCATTATCATATGCATTTCATTAACGTGTGTTTGTGCTGCAGGTGCATTTGCATATTCTCTGATTCTAGTGCCCGAACTTCTGCTTATTGATCATGGCTGGTTTGAGAAAGACAGTTGCATACAAGTTACCTACACCGGACATTACTCCCCTACTTGGTCTGATGTCCCTTGCTGATGAGGAGGTTAGGAGAAGTTTCAGGATGAGTCATGGAAGATTGTTGAGACTGGTCTGCAAGCCAACTGCTGTTGAGATGAATGGGCTGTACACCTTGATGCAATTCTATAACCCTGCATTGAGATGTTTCACGTTTGCTGACTTTATTTTGGGGCCTACCATGGAGGAATACGCGGAGTTTATCGAGCTGCCGGTGCAAAATAAGGTTCCTTTCATCCATCGTGACGCTAAGCCCCAGCTGGAGGACTTAGCTAAGGCCTTGCACATGAACGCTTCTGAACTATTAGTGACTTATTGGCTTGGGGTTCCAGGTTTCTCCCTCGATTTTCTGGTTGGCAAAGCTCAAGAGTACGCCAAGAGCGGGTGCTGGATAGTCTTTAATGCTATCTTGGCTCTGTGCATCTACGGAATAGTGCTGTTTCCCAACTTACCCAATTTTGTGGACTTGGACGCTTTCCATCTGTTTGCTGCTGGCAACCCGGTACCCACTTTGATTTGAGATCTCTATCATTCATTGCACTACAAAAATGAAAATAGAAGAGGAAAGACTGTTTACTGTTGTGCGCCGCTGTTGAACATGTGGTTTAAGAGCCATCTCCCCCTAAAGGGACATTTTGTAGATAGTGCAACTACAGCTGATTGGCCAGAGCGCCTGATGAGACTATCTTCTGAAGACATTGAGTGGTTTGACCGAGACTTGTTGGGGTCTGAGCTTATTTTCAGTTGTTCCGGATATCCTAATGTTCCTTTGATAGGAAGAAAAGGGTGTATCAATTATAACCCATATCTGTTCGTTCGCCAGTTTGGATACGCATTGAAGAACCCACCTAGAGAGGAAGAAGTACATGAATCTCTGTACTTCACCGGTGATTTGAATGGAGAGTTACTAGCCAAGCTTCAGCATGCTTGGATGCGTATCAACAGAAGAGGGAAACCACTGTTGGGGAAGAATGATTGTCAGGCTTATGTACCATACAAAGTTTGGATCCAAGAGAGAGCAAGACAGTTGCTGATGCCATTTCCAGCTGCACCAGTCCCTGTTCATATTCCGGTAGAGGAACCAACCACTGTTACTATGGAGGTCTACAAGCGAGTTGTAAAAGAAAAGGAAGCCTTGATGAAGATCAATGAAGAGTTAGAAAAGGAACTGGCTCAGATGCGTAGTGAGAAGAACAAGGCTGTGCATTCTTTCCAACAGCAGATTGAATTAGTAAACAGGCTAGGCGCTGAATTGACTGAAGAGAAAAAGAGGCGTGAACGCCTGGGGAAAGAATTCAGAAGCTCTCATGATATGTTGGAGTCCAAGAAGAAAGCACTCGATGCCGCCCACCGGGAAATCTCTTCTTGTAACAAGACGTGGAATGCTACGCTAACCAACAACAAAAAGAGGGAAGACAAATTGAAGCAGCAAATTTCTGAACTCGAAGGCTAGCACTAAGAAGTATGAAGAGGAGGTGATGGCAAGATATAGTCTCCAGAATGCATTGAACAAAGCCATCGAAGGCAAGAAGGAAGCTGTGTCTCAGAAGCGGAAGCTAGAGGATCGCTTCGGAGAAGGGGCATGGGAGGAATCTGCTGGTGATTTGCGACGTGTTCTCAAGCGAAGAGATCTACTTGTTGAGGGTCTGCTTACCCGACCAAGTCATCCAGAGACTAAGAAGTTATTAGAGGAGTACCAGGCCTATGGGAGCACTTGACCATTTCATGTATTAATGTGTATGCTTTATTTGCATAGCGCTGACCATCACCAGGATTGTTGGTTGAGGTCATGCCTTCTTATTGTACATTCATTGATATTGTATTCTGGGCTTAATGGATTTCTCTGCAATATATGAGGTGTTTTCTATGATTCGGCTCCGATCTTCGTATTGCTGTCACTGTCACCATACTGGCACATTCGCACTAGAATCGGGGAATGATATTCCCTAATGCACAGACACATATTGCATTGCATTCACATTCATATTGCATTCCAGGTGATTATTGAACTGTATCTCATTTCCTGCACTGTACCAGGTGTTTTCAGGATTGAAAGTCAGCGCCCGCACCGATACTCCACTCGTACCAACTGCCGAAGAATTATGGATCAGATGCAGAATGAAATGCAGGACATGCATGAGAAGCTGGCGCTATTCATGCAGACAATGGAGACCATTGCGAAAGGCCAGGAGAATTTGCAAGCTTTGGTGCAGCCTTTGTTGGTGAGAAATGCTGGGCACGGAAATGAAGACCATAATTCTGTGCGAGTTGACACTATTCACGGGGATGGTACCCCCACACCGGTAGCTCCACCTGTGGTGAACATACCTGCTGTCAATGTGAACAACGGCGCTGCCGTCGGGAACGGTAATGTTGGAATCGGTAACGAGACTGTTGTCAACAACGTTGGGTTCGGAGATATCAACCTGGGTGATAACATGGGAGGTAATGGCTTCGGTAATAATGGATTCAGCTTCAATGACCAGGGGTTTGATCATGCTGGGAAGTACAGATTCAACGCTCAAGGCTTCGGACATGACGGATTTGGTATGACTAATCAGGGTTATGGCGGATTCGGAAATGGAAATGGTGCCGGGATAATGTCTTTTGGACCTGCCGGAGTCGCTCCGGGGTATGGTAACAGGGGGCGGGGCCCTGTAATGAATCAGACTAGAGTTGGCCGTAACAACGGATACGATGGATACGGAACTGGGAACGGTAATTGGCTAGAAGATCAGCAAGAGGATGCTTTCTCCGGTGGAGGTTTTGAAGGTCCTATGGATGACTCTCAGAGAATCAAGATGCTCGAGGAGCAGATGAAGGGGGTCGTGAATCAAAGTGTTGTTGGCTTAGATATGACCACAATGGGTCTGGTGCCTGGCCTGAGGGTACCAATAAAATTCAAAGCTCCCACACTCGACAAATATAAGGGAGATACCTGTCCAAAGGTGCACGTGTGGTCATACTACAGAAGGATGTCGGCGTATTCAAACGATGAGAGGATGCTGATGCATTTCTTTCAAGATAGCTTGTCTGGTCCTTCCCTTGAATGGTATATGGGGTTGGAGCCAACACAGATAAAGACATGGAAGCAGTTGGCTGAAGCGTTTGTGGCTCACTATAAGTACAACAGTGACTTGGCACCCAACCGCGTCCAATTGCAGGGATTGTCCCAGAAGAAGGGCGAGAGCTTTAAAGAGTATGCGCAGAGATGGCGCGACATGGCTGCTCGAGTTCATCCTCCTTTGGAGGACAAAGAAATGAATGATATGTTCATAGGAACATTTACCGGTATGTTTTATGACAAGCTGTTTCACACGTCCTTAGGCAGTTTCTCAGACTTAATCCTGATGGGAGAGAAGATTGAAAGCAACATTAAACAGGGAAGATTCCAAGCTGAGGAATCCACTTCAGCTGGCAGTAACAGAAGGGCTTTCGGTGGGCGCCGTCAAGGTGATGCAAGTGCAGTGTTTAGGGGCCGAGGCCGAGGCCGGGGCAGAGGTCGAAACCAGTACAATCAGCCGCAGCAGGTGGCAAGTGTTACTATTCCATTTCAGCAACAACAACTACAACAACAACAACAACAACAACCACAACAGGGGGTACATCCTGCACAGCGCAGAATCCAGGGGGGCAGACCAAGGAGGGTGTTTGAAAAGCCTCCTTCAACGTATGCAGAATTGCTACAGACGTTACTGGGTTTGAACTTGGTGGAAAAGAGAACTATGGCGCCGGTAACAGGCACTCCTCCGTACGTCTTTGACGCAAGCAAGCACTGTGAATTCCACTCTGGGGCTCCTGGCCACGATGTAGAGAGTTGCCACGCGTTCAAACATGTGGTGCAAGATCTATTGGATAGTAAGGCTATCAATTTTGGACAGGCAGGTCCGAACATAGTGCAAAAGCCCATGCCCAATCATGGGGCAAATGCTATTTTAACCGAGGAAGGTTTGAACTTGATCATGAATGTTGATGACCTCAAGACACCGTTGTGTGAGATAAAGAGAAGGTTATTGCAAGGAGGTGTGTATCCGGGCTGCGATGAGTTTTGTTTAGAGTGTTGGACCCAAGCTGGGGGTTGTGCTGAATTGAAGAAGGGTATTCAGACCTTGATAGATGGAGGCACATTGCAATTCGACAGAACGGCAGTTGAAGAACCTGCAGAGGTATTAGCAGACGGGCGAAGTGATGTAGCTACTGTGACGATTCCCCGAAAAACAATAACTATAATGGCGCCAGCCAGGCGACCGCCAATCACTATCACCAAGGCAGGACCAATCCCTTATGATAGCACTAAGGCAGTCCCCTGGACCTATGGGTTGGAAGCATACTGTGATGGGGTGAAAATTGATGTTAGTAAGCATCCAGTTGAGGTTGTAGACAACGTCGTCGGTACCGGAGGGATGACAAGAAGTGGGAGAATCTTTATATCGCCTGAGGTAGAGGCTGAACGACTGGCGAAAGGAAAAGGAAAGATGAATGAGACTGTTCATATGCAGGGGAACGAAAAAGAAACGTCATTGAAGGATATGGAAGAGTTTATGCGCCTTATTCGTAAGAGTGATTATAAGATTGTTGAGCACCTTCAACAGACGCCGTCAAAGATATCCATACTGTCGTTGCTATTGTGTTCCGAAGCTCACAAAAATGCATTGCTGAAAGTTCTGGATACATCCTTCGTACCCCAAGATGTTTTCGTGAATCAGCTGGAGGGGGTGTTGGAGCATGTGAACGCAGGCCATAGCTTGGGATTTACAGACTTTGATTTGACCCCGAAGGGGAGAGAGCATAACATGGCGTTGCACGTCTCAGTTGAGTGTAGGGGCTCAGTCATGTCTCATGTATTGGTAGATACCGGATCTTCCTTGAACGTGCTGCCCAAGAAAGCAATGATGAAACTGGATGTCAGAGGAATCCTTTGTACGCCTAGTGACTTGGTGTTCAGGGCATTTGATGGTACATGAAGAACAGTCTTTGGATTCATAACGTTACCTCTACAGGTGGGGCCGGAAGTTTTCGCAACTGAATTTTATATTATGGACATCCAACCAGCATACAACTGCCTTCTCGGACGACCCTGGATCCATGGTGCTGGGGCAGTCACATCTACCTTGCACCAAAAGCTGAAATACATGTAGGGGACAGTGTGGTCACAGTCTGTGGAGAAGAAGATATATTGGTTAGCCATCTGTCATCATTCAAGTATGTAGAAGTCGACGGCGAGATTCATGAGACACCATGTCAAGCCTTTGAAGGGTTACGCATCAAAGACAAAGGTCCCGGGCCGAGTAAAGCGTCAGAGGTGGCCGTCTCGTCATACAAGGAAGCTCAGGCTCTAGTGGAGACTGGCGATACAAAAGGCTGGGGCATGGTGCTGGATATTCCCGTGAAGATGGACCGATTTAGGCTGGGATATCAACCGTCGTCATCAACGCCTGCTGCAGGGGCACCCCGTTTCAAAGGACCGATAACCATCACCGCTAGTGGAGTGTGTCACGAGGCCATCAATGCTGTTTCAGATTCTAAAGAAGGAGACAGTGATTGCGACATGGACGCCTGGATTCAGCCAAGCGTGCCAGGACAAGGATTATGCAATTGGTCTATTCAGGAGATTGTTCCTGTGACTCTCAAACAGTAATACTTTGTTTTCTTAATTGTTGAACAATCCGGTGTCTTACCCGGGGCATCGCGATTTTTCTTAGGGCCGTGCTGTTATGTACATTGCGTTGTTTAATCATTAAATAAAAGGCGTTTTTTCATGTACAAATATTGCGATCTCTGTTTGTTCCTGTTTTTGTGTTTTACAATAAAACGGCAACGTGGTTATTCGCTTTATACACATTTTGAAGCATTTAACCATTCCTTTTGCAGGATAACATTTTCAGATGACATCATTGAACCGCCTATGACTCGTTTCGACTTTGAGCACCCTGTATTTCAGGCCGAAGAAGAGATTGTTGAAGATGGCGACGTTCCCGAAGAGTTGTCTTGGTTGGTGAAGCAAGAAGAACGAGTCATTTTGCCTCATGAGGAGGTCATTGAAATTATTAACCTGGGGTCGGAAGGGGTTGAAAAGAACATCCGTATAGGAGCCGCGCTGCAGAGTGACGTCAAGCGAAGACTGGTTGAAATGCTCAGAGAGTATAGTGATGTGTTCGCTTGGTCGTATGAAGACATGCCTGGGATGGATACGGATATGGTTGTGCACCGTCTGCCGCTAAAAGAAGAATCCCCGCCGGTTAAGCAGAAGCTTCGCAGAAGTAGACCTGATATGGCAGTGAAAATTAAGGAGGAGGTTCAAAAGCAGTGGGATGCTGATTTCCTAGCTGTTACAAAATATCCCTCATGGGTCGCTAATATTGTACCAGTGCCAAAGAAAGACGGTAAAGTGAGAATGTGCGTAGATTACCGTGATTTGAATAAAGCGAGCCCGAAAGATGATTTTCCACTTCCTCACATCGATGTGCTGGTTGACAACACTGCTCAATTCTCCGTATTCTCCTTCATGGATGGCTTCTCGGGCTATAATCAGATTAAGATGGCACCAGAAGACATGGAGAAGACTACTTTCATCACACCTTGGGGAACATTTTGTTACAAAGTGATGCCCTTCGGACTAAAGAATGCTGGGGCAACGTATCAGCGTGCAATAACGACTCCTTTTCATGATATGATGCATAAGGAGATCGAGGTTTATGTCGATGATATGATTGCCAAATCCCAGACGGAGGAAGAGCATTTGGTGAATCTGTTGAAGTTATTCAAAAGGCTTAGGAAGTTCAGGCTGAGACTGAACCCTAACAAGTGCACCTTCGGGGTGAGATCGGGTAAACTGCTGGGGTTTATCGTGAGCGAAAAAGGAATAGAGGTTGATCCTTCAAAAATAAAAGCAATACAAGAGATGCCGATGCCTAGAACAGAGAAAGAGGTGCGCGGGTTTTTAGGGAGGTTGAACTACATCGATCGGTTCATATCTCACCTTACGGCTACGTGTAAGCCGTTGTTCAAGCTGTTGAAAAAGGACCAGGCGGTAACGTGGAACGAAAATTGTCAAAAGGCGTTCGATAAAATAAAGCAGTATTTGCAGGAGCCTCCTGTTTTGATACCCCCAGTGGCAGGGAGACCCTTGATTATGTATTTGACGGTTCTTGAGGGAAGTATGGGTTGTGTTCTTGGTCAACACGACGAGACTAGGCGTAAAGAGCATGCAATATACTACTTGAGTAAGAAGTTTACTGAATGTGAATCTCGATATTCAATGCTTGAAAAAACTTGTTGCGCGCTAGCCTGGGCCGCCAAGCGTTTGAGGCAATACATGCTGAATCATACAACCATGCTCATCTCGAAGATGGATCCTATCAAATATGTATTCGAAAAGCAGGCACTATCGGGGAGAATTGCCCGTTGGCAAATGGTTTTGACCGAATACGACATCCAGTATGTCTCGCAGAAGGCTATAAAGGGGAGCGTATTATCTGAGTACTTGGCAGAGCAGCCTATTGAGGATTACCAATCGATGAGGTTTGATTTTCCTGACGAGGATATCATGTACCTAAAGATGAAAGATTGTGAAGAGCCGTTGCCAGACAAAGGACCAGAATTGGGTTCCAAATGGAAGTTGATCTTTGACGGAGCTGTAAACGCCTACGGTAGCGGAATAGGGGCAATCATCACTACTCCACACGGGTCGCACATCCCGTTTACTACTCGATTGACCTTTCCAGTTACCAATAATGAAGCCGAATACGAAGCTTGCATCATGGGGCTTGAAGAAGCCATTGATTTGCGAATCAAAAATCTGGATGTATACAGAGACTCATCTCTGGTGGTGAATCAAATAAAAGGGGAATGGGAGACACGTCAGCCTAATTTGATACCGTACATGAATTATGCGAGGAGATTGTTGCCTTTCTTTGACAAGGTTGAATTGCATCATGTACCGCGAGCAGAGAATCAAATGGTTGACGCCCTGGCCACTTTGTCTTCCATGTACAAAGTCAACTTCTGGAATGAGGCTCCCAGAATTGTTATCTCTCGGCTTGACAGACCTGCCTTCGTGTTTGCTATTGACGAAGCATCTGATGATAAACCGTGGTATTTTGATATCCTTAATTTCCTGAAAAATAAAGAGTATCCGGCTGGGGCATCCAGTCACGATCAGAAGACTCTCAGGAGATTGGCGGGTAATTTCTACCTGAATCCGGACGGTGTCCTGTACAGACGAAATCACGACTTGGTGCTACTACGTTGTGTAGATGAGAAAGAGGAGAAGCTGCTCATGGAGGAAATACATGAGGGTACATTCGGTACGCATGCGGGTGGGCATGCTATGACGAGGAAGCTGCTGCGGGCAGGTTATTTTTGGCTAACTATGGAAACTGATTGTTTCAAGTTCGCGAGGAGGTGTCATAAGTGCCAGATCTATGCAGATAAGATCCATGTGCCTCCGAGTCCTCTGAATGTGATGTCATCACCATGGCCGTTTTCAATGTGGGGAATTGATATGATTGGAAAGATCGAGCCGACGGCTTCTAACGGACACCGGTTCATTCTAGTAGCGATCGATTATTTTACCAAATGGGTGGAAGCGGCATCTTATGCAAATGTGACCAAGCAGGTGGTAGCCAGATTCATCAAGAGAGATATCATTTGCAGATATGGGATCCCCGAGCGGATAATTACTGACAACGGTTCGAACCTAAATAACAAAATGATGAAGGAGTTGTGTCAGAGTTTTAAGATCGAGCATCACAACTCCTCCCCTTACCGACCCAAGATGAATGGCGCTGTTGAAGCGGCCAATAAGAATATAAAGAAGATTGTTCAGAAGATGGTGGTGACCTATAAGGACTGGCATGAGATGCTACCTTTTGCTTTGTACGGTTATCGTACGACGGTACGCACATCAACCGGGGCAACCTCGTTCTCGTTGGTATATGGAATGGAAGCAGTGTTACCACTGGAAGTTGAGATTCCTTCACTGAGAGTATTACGAGATGTCCAACTAGACGAGGCAGAATGGGTGAAAGACAGGTTGAATCAGCTGAGTTTAATGGATGAGAAGAGGCTAGCTTCTCTAGCATACGGTCGTTTGTACCAGAGCCGAATGAAGAAAGCATATGATAAGAAGATACATCCTTGGAGCTTTCAGACGGGCGACCTTGTGCTGAAAAGGATTCTCCCGCCACAGGCAGATCACAGGGGCAAGTGGACCCCCAACTACGAAGGGCCATACGTTGTCAGAAAAGTCTTTTCAGGAGGGGCTTTATTGCTGTCCACCATGGACGGTGAAGACTTTACGTCGCCTGTGAATTCAGACGCAGTTAAAAAATACTTTGCTTGAAATTGACCCGCTGGACAGAAAAAAAGAGAGTCCAGGCAAAAATGGGGCATCCTGGCGAACCAAAAACAGAATGAAAGGTTCGGGCAAAAATTAGGGATAAAATTGAAAAAATGTACACCCGCGAAGTTGAAAACCTACACTGGGCGGCTTCGGCAAAAAAGGGTATCCCGGTGAACTGAAAACCCGTAAAGGGCGGTTCACGCAAAAGTTAGGGATTTGAAAAGCAAATGACTGCGGTCCGAATTTGATACTGCGGTGCGCATTGGGGTGGGAGAATATACCTGAGGGGTCGATTATCAGATACAATCTCTTCGGAAGTGTGAATACCGGGAAAGCATTAGAGTCGGGCGAGTCATAGGAGGATCAGCTCATGATGTTCGTTTGCATCCCGTTGCCGACATGTGTACAAATTTGATTTGTCATTATATTTATGCTTCTTGTGCATACTTGTATATTTGTTGTGCGTAGCTTCCTCTTTTCAGGAGTTACATCCCGTGTACAAAAATCCGCCCATTTAGGGGCCCAATCAATAAAACATGTTATTCAGTATTTGATACTGGTTCTTTACTGTTTTGTACATGACAACGCCAAGGTTTAATAAAAATAGCAAGTGTATAACATCACTGGCCCTTGCCAATAATTGCTAAAACTTTGAATTAACTGAAAATAATGTCACTAACACTAACCTGAATAGATTTGGTTGCATAGACTTGTCTTGTCTTATTTGTGGTGTTGCAGGGTTCGTAGCCGCATGAAGAGGACGATCAAAAGATTGCAGTACTGACCAGAAGCTCGTAACGGAAAGACTTGAGCCCCACGCAGGTCGCGCTTCTGATATGACAATGTTCCTTATTGAAGAAGGATCAAATTCCCCAGTTAGTCGTAGCTTATCCAAAGGATATTCTCCAGCGAGGTCGTTTATCCTCAGCAGAATTAATGATTCCCAGATCAAGGGATGTATTCAGACAGTGCGGTGTCCCCCAAAAGGATCCCCCATCCCGAGCAGAGTGGTTTAGCCTCAGAAGATTAACGTTTCCAACTCGTGAGATGTACCTAGACAGTTTACCCTTCCCAGTAGGGTCATTTACTCTCCCCCAGCGGAGTCAGTTGATTTTCCCCAAGAGAGTCGTTTCGTCCCTAGCAGAGTTCTCTCTTTTTAGCAAGTGTTCTTTTTCCTCCCCGTGGAACTCGAAGATTAAGACTTTCCCCGACAGAGTTGGCCGTGTGTCTTGCCATTTATTTTGTCGGAATACCGGGTGATACCCGTTCACTCCCCAGCAAAAGTCCAATTTTCATTGGCACGGGTAAGCTCCCCAGCAGAAGTCCAATCATGATTGGCGCATTCAGCTATTCCTCAGTGAAGCGGGCTTCACTCTTCCAGCATTTATTTTGCTGGAATAATTCTGTGGCACCTGGTTACCCCCAGCGGAGTTGGCGCTGTCTTCAGCATTTATTTTGCTGAAGCGGTTTCTGTATCCCAGCAGTTCGAGCTTGCATCTGCATTGGCATATAGTGTCATATTTGCATCTACCAAATAAAAAACGCGTAGCATTTCCATGTCGAATGGAGCATTACGCCATTGTCAAACATATGCATTCTGAAACATAAACCAGGTTGGTTAACCGTTTTTTTTCAAGCATTGGTTCCCTTACAGGTGGAGAGAGCTCTTGCTCAAATTAATTACCAAACATTCAAGATCTCGGCGTGAGATGTGTAATGATAATGTCAATTGTGGCGTTATTCCCCATAGAGTTGCTTGTTTAAGTTTCTCTTACCCCTCCAGCGGAGTATTTCTTCAAGGTCGTTGTTGTTTGGTCGTTATCAGAAGATTTCGTGAATCGATCTTTCGAAGTTGTCTGGCAGTATGGATTCAGAAAATCCCCAGTAGAGTCCTTCTCAGATTTGCTGCCATGTCAGCACTGAAAATTGGAAGACTAGACTCTTATTGTGTTACCCATGTGATTGATGGAGCTAGCTGCTGCAAAGATAGGCAGAGGACCTGTATTCGACAGAGTGTTTACCCGTAGCAGAGGCGGAGATATTTTCCTGTATTTGGCAGAGTATTACCCGTAGCAGAGGCGGAGATATTTTCCTGTATTTGACAGAGTATTACCCGTAGCAGAGGCGGAGAGATTTTCCTGTATTCGACAGAGTATTACCCGTAGCAGAGGCGGAGATATTTTCCTGTATTTGACAGAGTATTACCCGTAGCAGAGGCGGGGAGATTTTCCTGTATTCGATAGAGTATTACCCGTAGCAGAGGCGGAGATATTTTCCTTTATTCGACAGATGTTACCAGTGTTGACGGAGATGTTACCCGTGTTGACGGAGATGTTACTTGGGATGGACAGAGATTGTTACCTGTGTTTAGGCAGATGATTTTCCCGTATGGATAGGCGGATGGAGTTTACTGTGTTTAGGCAGATGATTTTCCCGTATGGATAGGCGGATGAAGTTTCCTGTGTTTAGGCAGATGATTTTCCCGTATGGATAGGCGAATGAAGTTTCCTGTGTTTAGGCAGATGATTTTCCCGTATGGATAGGCGGATGGAGTTTCCTGTGTTTAGACAGATGGTTTGCCCGTATGGATAGACGAATGGAGTTTCCTGTGATTAGACAGAAATGTTTCCCCAGCGAAAGCGCCAGGATTTTTCCGTGATGTGAGTCCTGACGTGGACAGATTTGTGTTTATTCGTGATTTGGCGAAATTTGGGTCCAGATGTGGACAAGGTTACTCCTGTGACAACAGAATCTCTATTCGTGTTGACGAATTTGTCTCTCTTCTCGTGTTAATAAGGTTAGTCCAGTTGTGGACATAGGTGTTTTGCGAAAAGTGCTTAGTACCTGTGGCGCTACATAGGTGGTTGAAGTTGAAATCAGAATTATCAGACGTCGGATCAGTTGTTGCTGTAACAACCAGATTCAGTTGGTGGATGTCGTTCCCTAAACAGTTGTACAGTTTATTTCTGCGGTTGGCAAATTTCCGGGTTCTTAGTATTCAACCGTCTCGTACCTCGAATGTTTGAAGGCCGTTCGCGCTTCACCCAGTCGGGTCCAAGTCGCTTGAATAGGGGCAGCTGTTGCACCCTAAAATTTGCTCAACTTATTTCACTTGGTTTATGTTTCAATTGCATTAGCATTTGCATATTAGGTCATGTACATAATTAATTCATCTGCATAACATAGCATGGGCAAGCCATCCAGCAAGGGATCAAATGCAATTCTTATCTCTCTGGGCATATCAAGAGATTCTTATTCAAATTCAATCTCATCCAAGTCATCAGAAAGAAATTGAAATCTAAGAAGTCAGTGGATCAAGCAGTGGATCTATCTCCTATCTTGAGGGTATTTGAAGATCGTCAAAGAAGTTGTGAGTCATGAATTGAGGCCATGGAGGGTACATAGACATCATGGAGGACCTAGAGGGTCATTTTGAAAGTGAGACAAGTCATTGATGTGAGTGCAAGAGCTGCAGTGGAAGACAGTCAACTAGGGTTTCATCTGGGTCAACCCTAGGTCAAATGCTTGGTTGAAGGTCATCAAGGTCTATTTGAAAGATGTGGGGTTCATCATTTGACATGTAGATATGGATGTGGTGTTTTGCCAAGGAGCAATCAAGAGAAATCAAGAAGAAGAGAGGTTTCTAAATTAGGGTTTCTGTGTAAAATCCCCTGATTTAGGTCAAACTTCCAAGCAAGATAATTCAAAATGCAAGCCTCAAATGGATCCTTGGCCAACATGAAACTTGTATAGGATCTCAAGACCTTTAATTTTAGTGGTGGAAGGCATAAAGAAGATTTATAGAACTCAAGTTATGGTCCTTGCAAGTTACAGGTCATCTGAGGACACTGAAATTTGTCTGTGAAAGTTACTTCACTTCCAAGCAACTGTTACCCCTCAAGGAGCTTTCAAATGGATTTATGGCCAACATGAAAGTTGTTCCTCATGATCTTAGCTTTCTAGAAAGGTATGGTATGCCTTCATCTGATTTGTGGAACTCTACTTATGTCTTTGGCAAGCAAAGGGTATTTTGGTCATTTGGAAAATTATGGGTCATTTCAAGCATATGCCTAAAACTCATACTTGCAAGTCTCAAATGAAAACATTTTCAACATAAAAGTTGTTCCAAATGATGTTTTGAGTCTAGAAAAGTGGCCATGGAAGTTTGAAAATGGGTGTAGCTCATATTTGCAAAAATGACCTAATTAAGGCATGGTTTAAGTTCATAAAAATGCCATTTTTGGGAATTTTTCATTACATGTCCAAATGGGGTGAAATTATAGGTCATTTTGATTGGAATTAATGTTTTGAGAACATTGGCAATAGTGGATTTTTGAGCTTAGTTAAAAATTTGAGAGTTATCATGGCTTGCTTATGATTAAAGTAACATATGCCAAATCACAAGGGATTTGTGTACAAGAAACTTCCAGCAATTTCTAGATGATTCCATGGGCATCTATATAAACCCTAGAGCTGATCCATGAAGAGGTTGCACTTCATTTTGATCCAAAACACGTAGTTTCACTTTCTCTTGCATTTTTGCAAATTACATACAAACTCTCTCAATTCATCATCATTCTTCAAAGTTTTGATTTCTTTCTACTCTATAATCATCACTGATCACATCCCAAGCAAGATCTGGTTGTATTGAAGCCCTACTCGTGTGTTGCAATTTTTCATATCAAGTTGCAAGAAGAGTTAGTTACAAGAATTCAGAGCATCTGAGCAAGAACAAGTGCATACAGTATCAAGATCCACCTCCATTGATCAATCCTAGAGCATTGCTAGCTGCGAATCCAAGAACTTCATCATCTGTTTTCAATTTTTCACCAGGTTAGTATCTTCTTCGAATTGGCTTGAATTAAGTAGTATGATAGAGAATTGTTAGGTTAATGATGGTTAGGGTAGTTAGATGATTGATTATAGAGCTTTTGGCAAGATTTGGTGAAGGTTGAGATATGCGCACAAATTCTGTTGAGACCTAGAACTTGGTGAATAAACTGTTAGAATCTTAAGTTGATAGTGATTATTGCTTAGTGAGAGGTCAGGAAGAGATTAGTATAATTAGGTTGTTGATTCGTGATGATGAAATTTCTGAGCATGTTGGAGATGGTGATCGTGTTTCATGATAGAGTCGATATGAATTGATGCTGATGACATGAGTGAGTTCAGGGAGCAAAATAGAGTAGAATTGGGCTTTGAACTTTTGAAATTGATGTTGTGATGATGATGCACGAATTGATGGAAGATGATGATGAAGGTTCAGTTTCCATGGCGTTCTTACTACAAACCCTAGGTCTAAGGTTGAAGACGAGCAATGCACGTTGGATGAGGTCTTAATTGTTGACTGAGAACTTGATCTAATGGCCTGTATTCAAAGACGAAAAATGGAGGGAAGATGAGTTTAATGAAACTCAGCATTTCATTAATAGTCACTATGGGCTTAATGATCATTCATATTCGTACCCCCCAATCCAAAGGCCCATGCGTTTTGTACTACAATCCTTTGCTAACTACACCGTGGTTTTATTATTTTTTGGTGGATTTTCTGAATTGATTTTAGTTTAGCTATGGGCTTATACACAATTGCTATGCACACCCTGGAACAAGGCCCAACCATACTTTACACTGAGAATTCCTGCTATTGGCACCACGCGTGTTTCTTTTTCTTTTCGATTTTCTGAAGTGATTTTATGCTGGTCTGGGCCTTAAATAATTTGCTACACGCACCCCTGAGACTTGGCCCATAGCATAATTGAACTGGGCGCCCTTGCTGAATGCACCCCCTGGCTTCCATTTATATTTTTTGTTTTAATTCATTTTCTTATCATTTTATAAAATCCATAATAAATCAAAAAATGAGAATTTTGACATGAGAGTTTTTGCAATAGTTTAACATAGACTTGAAGAAAATTAAAATGATTAAAAAATAATAGTTTAGCTTTTTTTTTTCTATTTTTGCTTATATTTTGCATTTTAATTGTTTTTAAATAGATATAGTTTGTATATAGTTTTTGTAGAATTTCTTTTAGGTATTTCCCATAATCTTTTTAGGCTAATTTTTTTAGTATAACTAGATACATATATTAGGTGCCCCCTTGATTTTTATACCAATTTTTTGGGATTTATTTTAGGTATTTTAGTTAGAAAACATTAGGCTAATCATTTAGGGTTGTGAATATAACATTAGGTATGCAAAGCAAGTTTCTTTTGGGTTTCCTTTAGGACAAATTAAATGATGGGACTATAGGGGTATTATGGGTAAGTAATAGATCCCTTAGAAAATGTTAGACTTCCCCTATTCTATTATTACTACTAGTATATTTCTTGTAATTGATTGATTGTGTGGTGTGCCCTCTCTAGGGTTATTTGTTTGACTGTGTGGGGTATTGGGCCTGCTCGGGGTTTGGGTTTGAGTTGAAGACTTTGTTGATGAAGCCCATTGAAGACAAAAGGAATGAAGACCCAGTTCAGGAGTGGATGAAGATTGTATCTTGCTGGCAGCTGTTGAAGGTTATAGGATCTAGGAGTTAGGTAGAGCTCTAGAATAGGAACTTGATTCACAAACATGGAAGGTCTTGTTTGCCTCCATTCTTTCTCTATGATTCAAAGTCTCTTTTAAATACCCACCTCCTTCCTTTGGAAGGATTAGTGAATGTATTTAAAAGATAGAACTTTTGAGAGAAAACTGTCTGTATCATGTTAATAGTCAGTAGGCCACCCTTGGTAGGCAACTGACTGCTTAACATCTTATTCATCTTGTTAACTGTTCCTCATCTTGGAGAGTGAGACTTGAAGAAAAGCCCTGAGAGATTGAAGATAGAGACCTTGCTTGAAGGCTTGAAGATGAAGACTGATGCTTGCTTGAAGCCTGTGGATGGTTGAAGATGACTTGAAGACAGATGTTGATGAAGACTGCTGTTTGCTGTTTATTTTTGCTGTTTATAATTTTTGATGTATTGTTTGAATTTCCCTGACTGTATTGTTTGCCATTTAACCTGTTAGGTTGAAAGCGAATTTTGTTCGCTTTTGCCTGTTGTTTTCTAGGTTCGAGGTTGAGTGGGACTCCCTTGCCTCGCTTGTATTGTTGCATCCATGCATTTTACTGCTTCATTGTATATATGCTATTGTTTCTGTTTCCGTTTATCCCTTAGGATCTCTGTTTCTCTCTGCGCAAGAGAGGAGCATGATAGACATTAGGTCTTAACCCATGCATGATAACATTAGGTTAGTGTGATTCCCTTTGCAACCATAGGTTAGAGTTCTGTCTCTTCTTTCTCAAAACAAACAGAAAAACACAATAAAATTTCAAACACAATAAAAGACACTTCTTCCGTAAAAGAATGTGAACTCATCACAACGTCATTTTTGTCCGCTTGGACTGTTAAGCAGAAAAACCCTTTTTTAGAAGGAGATAAAAACAATCAAGACAGACTTGCGTCGTACATGGCCCGAACTACGTTTGCTCTGATCTTTCATGCCGTATGAAAGTACGTAGGCATAGGATGCGATATCCTAGCGAGCAACCTTCCCCTCCTTTCCCGTAGGTAGGCGAACTACGTTGACTCTGATTTCTCGTTACAGACGGGAATACGTAGGCATAAAGTGCGATACTTTGCCGAGTCATTTTCTTTTCTTTTAACCCCAGACTTGTAGAGTAGATAGAATAACAATCCGTACCAGAAAACAAGCGTGGATCTCGTCGAGTACGACGGACGTGAGGGGTGCTAATACCTTCCCCTTGCGTAACCGACTCCCGAATCCAGGATTTGGTTGCGATGACCATTCCTTTCCCCGTTTTGCGGTAGGTTTACCTCGAGCGTTTCCTTTCCCCTCCTTTGGGATAAATAACGCACGGTGGCGACTCTTCTGTTCAGCCGGCGCCGATTTTCGCAGTAGCGACAGCTGTTAGGATCTCTGAGACTCCTAGTTGGATTTAGGTTAGAATTGGAAGCTTTTCATGAGAATTTTTTCCATGGCACAAGATTTAGTTTGATTCGGTTTGAGATATTCCTAGGTTAGAAATGAGTTTTAATCATGGATTAAGAATGTACGTAACATGAGGATTTGATTAGTGTGAAGAAATCTGGATTTGGTGATATTTGTGAGCAGAGTCCAAGAATTAGAGGGATTCGATTTGGATGATTCCATGGATAAAAACGAGTTTTGATGGTGAATTGGTGATCTAGGAAGTGTAAGGATTCGTTTGATGTAAATATTTTGAGATTTTATGATGTTTGATGACAGAGCTACTGTAGCTCTCGCCGGAGAAGACGACCGGAGTCTTCTCCGGCCACCACTGCGTATTCCCTCCGTTTCTTAGATTTGAATTGAAGAAGACAAGTCCTTAATCGTTTGATCTTGAGACCTCCTTGACTCAGTACCCTCATCACGTGGCTCTCCTTCCATTCCAATTAGGCTGACCTTGACTTAGTGACGTGGCTATGTGTAGGACGTAGGATCTGAATACTTAATGAATGTACGCGCTAGATTAAGACCTATGGTGGTCTTCATTTGAATTGGCGCACGTGATCATCAGATTTTCCATTAAATGTGAATTGGACTGGGCCACAACTTGCTACACGCACCCCCCCTTTCTGGGCCCAATGCCATTTTAACTGTTTTTATTTGCTATTTGCCACGCGGATTTGGTTATTTTCATTTCTTTTCTTTATTTTTATGGTTGTTATGCATGATTGTTTAATTCCATAAAAAATAGTAAAATGACTCATAAATTCATGATTTTTTGATACGTTAAACATTGACATGTTAGCTGATTTTAGGGACTGGTAGAATAATTTTAGGATTATTTTCCATTTTATTTTGATTTTTCTATTTTTAGTGGTTATTAAAATGTGAAAAGCATGTACCCTTAGATAGGAATTTTATTGAGGTATCAAAATAACTTAGAAATGACTGATTTTTCTTGAGAATGTTGTGCACTTACTGAATGACTTATATGAATTTTCCCCTGATTTTTAAATGCTTTTAGACATAGGTTTGAATTAGATCTTTATAACCTTCCCAATTTGAGCTTTCCCTAGCATACCTTTAGGTTTAGCATTAGGTTAGTGCCCTTAAACTTAGAATTTTGATCTGAAATTTTTACCATGACTTCCTAACATCCTTAGGGACCTCTGTAATTTTTACTAGAAGTTTTAGGATAGATTTTCTATTTTTACCTTATTTTACATTCTGACTAGCATTAATGTAGCCTTATGGAATCCTTCCACCTAGCTTTCCCATTTAGTGAACTTTGTTGCAAACTTTAGGTACCTAATCTCCACTTTATACCTTAGTTCATAGGTTAATGTATCTTTAAGGTGATTCTCAAACAGTTAACATGCTATTAAGCTCCCTTAGGTTGGATTTCCTTAGAGCTAAAAATTGAAGGTTTTCTTTAGAAATTTTAAGTGAATGACTTCTCCTCTTTAGGTGTTTTTCTTTGCTTTGCTTGCATTCATCCCTCCACTTCTTATCCTATGATTCAAGATTCCTTGTGGGAGCCTAGTCCTTCCTTTGGAAGGACTAAAGGCATACCATGAAGGTAAAACCTTTGAGGATACAATCTTTGATTTTGGTTGAGTGCCATGGTGGATACCTTTGGTATACACCATGCTTCCCATCATCCTTTCAAGTCCTCTCTGTCCATTGATCTAAGGATCTCTCTTGTGAGAGCCTGAACATCCCTTTGGGAAGTCTAATGTGCATTCCACAAAGAGATTGAACCTCAGAGGACTCTTGTGTTGATACATAGTGAACCAGATACCTTAGATTGACATCTAGGTTCTACCATTCTCATCTAAACCTGATGCAGCCTTGGGATGATTTCCTTGTTGCTCTTCTTGGTTGCTTCTCTCCTGATGGAGTGTTTTCTGCTTGCTTGCCTGATGGACTGCTTGATTGATTGCATGATTGTTGTGATGCATTAGGATAGAGTTTCATGCGTAGAGACTCTTGTTTAGGTGCATGTTTTCATTAAAGGTTGAACTAGTCTCCCTTTGCTTGATTACATTAAAGGTTGAGGTGGTCCTCCCTTTGCTTGGTTATTTATTTGCTTTCATGCTTGCCCTTGATTGTTTGCGTTGAAGGTTGAGGTGATCCTCCCTTGCTTGTGTGTTTCTTTTTTCTTCTCTGATTATCATGTTTGCATTAGAAGTTGAGGCTTCCTCCTTCTGCTTGTGCTGATGTGTTGCATATCCATACATGTTCTTATTTGAGTAGCTTGATAGCTGTACTCATCTGCTTAGTGATTTTTGTTGTGTTTCTGTTTCCCCTTTAACATGTTCCCTTATGGCTCGCACTTCCTTTGACAAGGATAGTGATGATAGACACTAGGATGAATCCATGCATGATAACAGTAGGGTAGATTCCCCCTCAAACTCAACACTAGGGCCATATTGTATGACAATAGTAGGATGCTTGATAGTTTCCCATGTAGATTCCTCTTGTCTCTTCTCATCTCAAAACAACAGTAAAACACATGATAAAGACAAGTTCATACAGTACGTTACGAGCCTTAAGCCACTTAGGAAATGGTTATTGGAGGGTTTCCTTTCAGTAATCAGGATGTTTAGTGTGGTACCCTTTGGGTGACATGCGGCGCATTCACTCCTAAGTCATAGTCTCTAGTGCAGTACGAATTACAAACATTCATAAAAAACACTTCTTATCGTAAAAGACTCAAAAACAAACATCAAAACCTCTTTTGCCCTCTGGGGCCCTTTAATTTAAGGAAAACCTTTTCTGATGAAAAGAGTGTTGTTAAGCTTCCGTTCTACCACAAACAGGCATTGTCCCTAACTCCTGGAACTGTAGTTTAACGTTACTCTGGTAAAACAGATGAATCCACCTGTGTTTCGTCTTATC
This sequence comes from Lathyrus sativus, assembly GCA_963859935.3. NCBI lineage: Eukaryota > Viridiplantae > Streptophyta > Magnoliopsida > Fabales > Fabaceae > Lathyrus > Lathyrus sativus. The sequence goes on along the minus strand of OZ012739.1, from coordinate 91,471,698 downwards.
CCGAACTACGTTCGCTCTGATCTTTCATACCAGATGAAACCACGTAGGCACAAGACGTGATGTCTTGGCGAGCAACCTTTCCCCCATCACCCATAGTTAGCCGAACTACGTTGACTCTAACTTTCCCATTGCACGAGGGAATACGTAGGCCCAAAGTTGTGATGCTCTGTCGAGTCCTTTCTTTTTCTTTTGAACTAGCCTTGATAGGTAGATAGATAAACAACCCTTTAGATAAACAAACAAGCATGGATCCCGTTGAGTACAACAAACATGAAGGGGTGCTAATACCTTCCCCTTGCGTAACCGACTCCCAAACCTAGAGATTTGGTTGCGATGACCAATCTTATCCCTTTCTGCTAGGTTTTTCCTGATCGTTTCCTTTCCTTTCCTTTGGGATAAATAACGATAGGTGGCGACTCTTCTATCAATGTCGACACCTCTTTTCACAGTAGCGACAGGTACTCCTTTTGAAATTCGAACGCACGATCAAACTAACTGAAGGCTACCCTGCCTCTGGTTAAGATTGAGGTTTTTTTGTGTGTACAGAAAGAGACTCCGACTTCAAGTTCCAAAGGGGTTAACTAGGGATTATCTTCCTTATAACTCCAATGTTTAGGAATAGAAACAATGCCTTACATCATCAGCAAGGTTTTATTCAAAGTATACAGACAATGATCTCGTGTCATTTTGATTTCATCACTCTCCATTGATTTTGCTTGATCAAATGTGTGATATTGATAAAAAGTGTGAGTGAACACAAATTAATTTATTCAAAACATGCATATTCATTTCATTATTACTATCATTTGGAAACACACAAGTTTTACAAGTGAACAATGCTTGACAAATAGAAAGATTACAAATGGAAATGATGGAATGAAATAATGATTGCCAATGTTGAGGAGGTGCTCTCAGGCTTGATCAATTATTTTAAGGGATGCTTTTGCAATCTTGGCCCCTACACGGACAAGGGATTTCCGTTCACCCACAGTTTCTCATCTTTAACAGTTAAGTACTTCTTATCAATCAACTGTTGGAATCTAGCTTTGAAAGTGTTGAAATCCTCGGTTGAATGCCTAGCCAACCCAACATGATATCTGCATTGCACACTGGGATCATACCTAGGTGGGAATGGTTCTGGTAATAGCTCAAGAGAATAACAAGTTCAAGGTGAAGATTGTTACACTATAATGGTGGAAATTGAGCTTTTGTGTGTGGTTTAGTAAAGAAGATGAAGATGAATTGCAGAAAATTCAGAGAGAATTGAGAGAGAAGAGTGAAAGTGGGAGAGAATTGAGAGTGCAGAGTGAAAAATGGTTAAGGTCCTTTGCAACAAAGTGAAGGTTTCTTTATATAGAGTGGAGGTTTGGAGTGAAATAGGTTTGGAACAAGGTTTGGAGCTAGCTAAGGGGGGTTTGGCATTTGGTTTGGAGTTAGTTACATCTAAGTCACCAAGTTGGAAGTTGACTCGGTTAGTTATTTGCTAACTTGGTGGGAGAATCTCAATGTAAGTTCAAAATCCAATGGTTCATATGCTTGGAAATGTAGATGTATGGTGAGCTTAATTAAAAATAGCAAAGGCAAGTGAATTCTTGAAGTGTCTAGAATATTCCACATGATACTAAAACCAAATAGATTAAAAGAGTGAAGGAGAAGCTGCTGCAGTGTTATAAAATGCTAAAATTCTACAAAACTTGCAGGTGTATCGATTAACAGCTGTTCAGAAGCTGAAAACAACATTGTAAAAGGGTTTTAGTAGATTAACCAGTTTTTCCTTGCAAATGGTTAATCAATTAACACAGGAAAAGTTTGCCCAGTTTGGCTTGAAACAATACTATGGTCGTGGCTCTGAACTTCGACTCCTTGCTTTGATAAATAGGCATGGAAACCCTTTTATTTTGCTTGTATTGATGTTGCGATGACTTTGTGAGGATGTGATTAATCAGGCTTTGAAACTCTGAATGCCCCTGCAACAAACCCAAAGAGAAACAATGCTAATGTGTATGCCGGCAATGCGAATGCACATGCTCATCGAGAAGAAGTAAGGAGAGACTCCTCACTCATCATTTCCCATGTACTTAAGGCTCGTGACGCACAATACTCATTGTGCTTATTATGTGTTTTGATTTTGTTTTGAGAAAGAAAAGAGAGGGGACTAAAAGGGCAAAGAAAAATCTAAGGGAAACTCACCTAGACGTTGTCATGAAATATGGCCCTATAGTTGAGGATGAAAAAGGGAAGTCTACCTAATGTTATCATACAAAAGATGGACCTATGGTTGGGGTTAGAGAGACTATCCTAATGTTATCATGCATGGATTAACACCTAATTTCTATCCTGCTCTAAGCATAATCAAAAATTAAAGTGGACTAGGAAGCCCTAAGGGACCATGCAAAAACAAACCAAAATAAAGAAAATAAATAAAAAACAACAACAACAACAACGCTTCAGCTCAGCACACCAATAAATTCCAGCAACAGCATAACACAACATTTAACAACATACATTCTCAAAATAGAACATGTGTAAAATGCAACAAAACATAATGAATGCATTTAACAACATGTATTCAACATAACAACAATGTATACAGCAACATGCAAGCATCAAATAAGCATCAAGCATAGAGGAACATGCAACCTCACTACATCAAGTTAAGCATGCAACAAAGATTAAACAATCAACAACGAACATGTCTAACAACCAAGCATAAACATGCGTAAAAAGAATAAAACAAAGACATGCCTGCACATTTAAATAAATGCACATGAATTGCAAGGATCAAGTATGAAGGTGTATCAAGTAAGATCAATTGATGAACATGCATCAACAATTAAGCATGAGCAAGTTTCAACAAAATTGATCACTTAAGCATTTGACAAGAACAACATGCATATTCATCAACAATTAATCATCTCAAACGAACATGCATTTGTAGAATCGAAATCAAACATGAGCATGTATCATGAATCAAGCAAAATGAACATTAAGAGCAAGCCAACAAGTATGTACAAGCAAGCCACATGAAGAATGCAAAACAATTAGTTATGAACATGCATCATGAAAATCAATGCGTCGTGTGTCAAAGAATCACATACATGTTGCAAAATGAAGTGAAATAGCACAAGAAAATTACACAAATATGTATCATACAAATCCATGAGTTTTAAAAGTGGAAAGGAATCAAAATAAGCTTGAAAAACCACAAAAATCACTTTCAGCATCAGTGTTAATCGATTAACCACTTTTGCCTTGCAAATGGTTAATCGATTAACCCTTTGAAAATCAGCAAAAACACGTATAAATGAAATGTTAATCGATTAACCAGATTTTCCTTGCAAATGGTTAATCGATTAACCCTGTAACAGAAGCTGAAAATCATCAATTTAAAAGCACTTTCAGTAGTAAATCAATTTTCCAATCATCCACATGTTAGGGAATGCAATTGTACACAAAAATCACATCAAACAACAACAAGCAAACACTAATTAAATCCATCAAACATCAAGATAAACAATTAAAATCAAGCAATGGACCAATTCACATCAAAAGCCAATAGATCTACATTGTGAAAGTTGTAAATAAGCTAGAATAAGTTTAGATCTATGAGTCACCAACCTACAAAGCGGAGAATTGCTTTGGTAAGTGTTGCAACCATAATTTGACAGATCAAGCACAAGAAATCAAAGATCCAATGAATTCCTAGCAAGATAATTGAAGATCCGCATAAAAACGAACGAAATTGAAAGCACTTATAAAGCTTAGATCTAGATCCAAATCAAATTCTACTATAGAGTTTGTGTTGATGAGAGGAAATGATGGAGATTTAGCTCTAGAATTAACAAATTCCAATGAAGAATTTGAGAATTCTAATGGAAGAGCTTTGGTGAAGGTTGAAGATGAAAATTGAGAGTGAAAAAGTGAGAGAGAGTTAAGAAAATTGGAATGTGAAGTGTAGAGAAATCAGAAAAAATGAGTGAAGTTGTGTGAGGTTTGGAGAAAATTTACTTAAATAAGCTCTAGATTTGGAATGAAAGTATGGTTTGGAGTGTGGGTTTGGATTTTTGGTTTGGAATTAGGAGTGGAAATTAATTTGAATTATGGAGGGAAAGTGAAGTTAATTTGGAAAGGAATCAAAATTTGGAAGCATTCTAGATCCTTCTACTGAAGCAAATGTGAACCCAAGTGATTAAAATGAAATTGCAACTGCCGTAGTGTTGAAAATTGAACTTTCTGGGCAAAAATCACCTAGGTTAATCGATTAACCATTTTTGCTTGCAAATTGGTTAACCGATTAACACATTCAAAATTTGAATTTTGGTGCCTTTTGGTGGGAAAGCTTGGAAAATCAATCGTTGCCACTTGTTCTGAGCATGGTTTTGCCTTTGAAACTTGTCATTTGATATTGCACCTGAATAATTCCTGAAATAAGATGTGCATTTCCTCTTGCACTCAAGATACCCCGTTGGGAAGATATGGTCAGGTACCAAATCACTGAGCAAAATAAATGCTGGAGCATCTGATGCTTGCTGCTTAAGAACTTGAAATAAAAAGAAGTCCCGAGCCATAAAAACAACGTTATCCCATGTCTCAAACACTAAATATAATGCATGATTGATGATACAAATGAAATGAAGCATAAGCTAGTTAGGATAAGAAGATGAGGGCAAATTTTGGGGTGTTAACTTCCCCTATTCAATCAACTTGGACCTGAAGGGATGATAACAACGACTTTCAGACATTCGAGGTAGAAGGGGATTGAATACAAATGGAACCCAAAAATTTGCACATTATGGGGAAAGAAAAAGAAATTGGATGGGGTGCCCATCAAAAGTTGGAATTAGAGAGAGGATTTGCCGACCAAAGGTGGACTCACAACAATTTAACAAAGATTTTTCGGCCGAAGGCGGACTTAGAAAGAAACTAAGAATATCGGCCGAAGGCAGACTCATATCATCTTAACAAAGGTTTTCCGGCCGAAGGCGGACTCACAACAAAGGGTACCAACCAAAAGTTGAAATTCCAAAAAGAATGAGGATACCAACCAAAAGTTGGAATTCAAAAAGAACGCCAGCTGAAGGCATCAAAGGGTACCAACTAAAATTTGGAATTCAACAAGGGATATAAACCAAAAGTTAGAATTCAAAAAGAATGCCAATCGAAGGCAGACTCACATCAAAGGGTACCAACCAAAAGTTAGAATTCAATAAGGGATACCAACCAAAAGTTGAAATTCAAAAAGAATGTCAGTCAAAGGCAGACTCACATCAAGAGGTACCAAGCAAAAGTTGAAATTCAATAGAGGATACCAACCAAAAGTTGGAATCTAAAAAGAAAGTAGACCGAAGGCGGACTCGCACCAAGAGGTACCTACCAAAATTTGGAATTAAAAGACGATACCAACCAAAAGTTGGAATCCAAAAAGAATGTCGGACGAAGGAGGACTCACATCAAGAGGTACCAACCAAAAGTTGGAATTAAAAAAGGATACCAACCAAAACTTGGAATCCAAAAAGGAATGTCGGCCGAAGGCGGACTCACATCAAGAATACCAACCAAAAGTTGGAATTCAAAAGGATACTAACTAAAAGTTGGAATTTAACAAAGGATACCAACTAGAAGTTGGAGTTTAAAAGGATACCAACTATAAATTGGAACTTAAAAGGAATCCTGGCTGAAGGCGGACTCACATCAAGGATACCAATCAAAAGTTGGAATTTAAAAAGATTGATAGGAAGTAAAGTCAATGGACTTACGACTTGAAGTAAAAGAGAAGATGACTTTGTTGGGGAAAAGAATGGTCTAGACAGATAACTCTGCAGGGGGACACAAGATAATTCCTCTGGAAGGAAACACATGTTGGATGAACAAATCCATTGCTTGGGGTATAAAATTAAACAATATCTTTTGAGTTACGCCACTTTCTACTGGGGAAGATTTGGTAAAGGGAAATCAAACATGGCTTTTGCTTCGAATGCATATGTTTGAATTTTTCTATGGCGTAATGCTCCATACAGAATGGAAATGCTACACATTTTGAGGATGCAATGCAATGATGCTTATGATATGCAAAAGGGCACTCCACCAGGAGAAGTGCTAAAAAACCAGAAACGAACTCCGTTGGGGAAGACTAATAGAATTGCCTTCATGGTCATAATCTCTGTTGGAGAAGACCAACTGAAATTCTACTCTACTGGAAAGTAGGAACACCAGACGACTGTTGGAGAAATATCCCATGAATTCTGATGAAAGGATACACCAGCTCTGACCCGTTGGGAACACCAACCACTGCTGGTCTACACCTGCTGAGGAAATCAATGACCAACTCTGCTTAGGGAGAATAACTAATGATGCCAACCCTGCTAGGGGAAAATACTGAGCTCACTCCTTTGTTGAGGAATTAACCTCTACCTTACTTAAGCTTGGGATAAGGAAACACCATTGCTGAAGATGCAAACATGTTTGGGAAGCACAAACAAACTACTATTACCTGTTCGGGGAAGAAAACTTTTGGAATCTCATTAGGGAGAACAAACAGTCCTTATAATGTTCTACTAAGGATGACAAAACTGTAGCAATCTCTATCAGGGAAAGCAACTCTACTAGGGAAGACAGATTATGCAATCCTGCAAGCACACAACAAACAAAAGAATGTCCCATAGGTAACATGGAAATCTCAATTACCACCCACTACACTCAAAATTTAAGTAATTTCTAATGTTTTTAACATTTTCTGCAAAGCTTTAATGTTTTCACATGCACTGTTTACCAAAATATCAGACGTTTTTGTAAACAAAACAGTAAAAATGAAAATAAAATGGACAACTTTTGAATGAAATGAAATTTTATTAATTGAAATGTCCTATAAATAGGCATTTACATCAGGAGGCAATTCCTAGAAAGAAGTAATTGCACAACAATAAAAATAAAATACACACACTTAAAATATGGAAATGAATTTCCATCAAGTTTTGATTCACTTATGACTCGTATATCTTCGATGTTCTCAAATACTTTGCCTTCTGAAAAGACTGATTGGACTGGTTCCTATCCTTCGGAAATCCCATGATTTTAAGATGCGCTCACAAATCGAACGCAGACTGCAGCTTCTCGCTTTCAAATTCCTAAATTTTTCCTGGATCGCCCTTTCAGGTTTTCAATCCACCGTCATACCCATTTTTACCAAAGTTGCATTTTCAGGTTTTCAACTTTGCGGGTTTATTCAATTATTTTCTTTCATTTTATCCCTAATTTTTGCCCGGACCTTTTCCTTTTCTGATTTGCCGGGATGCCCTTTTTTGCATAGACCTTTTCTTTTTATGGTCCAGCAGGTCTCTTTTATGTGAAGTATTTTTTGACTACGTCTGCATTCACAGGGAACGTAAGATCTTCACCATCCATAGTTGAAAGTAGCAAGGCTTCACCAAAGAAAACCTTTCTTACAACGTACGATCCTTCATAACTTGGAGTCCATTTGCCCCTATAATATATTTGAGGAGGAAGGATCCTTTTCAATACTAAGTCACCTGTTTGAAAACACTGAGGGCGCATTTTCTGATCAAAGGCCTTCTTCATCCTACTCTGATATAATCGACCATGTGCAATGGCTTCCAATATTTTCTCTTCAATGAGGTTCAGCTGATTCAACCTGGTCTATACCCATTCAGCTTCGTCAAGTTTTACATCCGTCAAAATCCGTAAAGAAAGAATCTCAACTTCCAACAGCAGGACTGCCTCCATACCATATACAAGTGAGAAAGGGGTTGCCCTTGTCGGCATACACACCGTAGTACGATAACCATGCAAAGAAAAAGGAAACATCTCATGCCAATCTTTATATGTCACAACCATCTTCTGCACAATCTTCTTAATATTCTTATTGTCTTCCTCAACAACACCATCCATCTTCGAACGATATGGGGAAAAATTATGATGTTCAATCTTGAAGCTCTGGCATAGCTCCTTCATCATCTTGTCATTAAGATTCGAACCATTATCAGTAATAATTCTCTCGGGGATACCATAACGAAAGATGATGTTCTTCTTTATGAAATGGGAGACTATCTGCTTGGTAACATTAGTGAACGAGGTCGCTTCCAGCCACTTAGTGAAATAGTCAATGGTAACGAGGATAAAACGATGTCCACTAGAATGGTCGGCTCAATCTTTCCGATCATATCAATGCCCCACATAGCAAAGGGCCAAGGAGAATATAACACATTCAGAGGAGCCAGAGGCACATGCACTTTATCTGCATAAATCTGGAATATATGACATTTTCTGGTGTATTTGAAACAATCAGACTCCATAGTTATCCAATAATATCCTACTCCCAACAGTTTTCTAGCTATGGAATGCCCATTGGCATGGGTACTGAAAGAAACCTCGTGAACCTCTTCCATCAACAGACCTGCCTCGTGTTCATCAACATAACAGAGCAGGACCATGTCAAAGTTCCTCTTATACAACACATCATCCTCATTCAGAAAGAAGTTACCAGCTAACATCCTCAGAGAGTCTTTATCTTTGCTGGATACCCCAGTGGGTATTCATGGATTTTGAGGAAGCACTTGATATCTTAAAACCACGGTTTACCATCTGACACGTCTTCAGCTGCTAACACAAAAGTAGGTCTGTCAAGACGCATGATTCTGATCGCTAGGACCTCATTCCACAAATTCACCTTATACATAGTCGCTAACATTGCCAACACATTTGCCATCTTATTCTCAGCTCAGGGTACATGATGAAAATCAACCCTATCAAAGAAAGGTAACAACCTTCCAGCATAGTATTTGTAAGGTACCAAATTGGTCTAGCGAGTCTCCCATTCTCCTTTTATCTGATTGATCATCAAAGCGGAATCACCGTATACATCAAGATTCTTGATCCTCAAAAAATGGCCTCTTCCAACCCCATGATACACACTTCGTACTATGCTTCATTGTTGGTACAACTAAACATTAATCAGGCAGTGGAGGGGATATGAGAACCCTTAGGAGTGGTAATAATTTCCCCGATTCCATTGCCATACGCATTAACGACTCCATAAAATATTAACCCCCACTGGGATCCAATTTTAAGCCCTTCATCAGGCAACGATTCTTCATAATCTTTGGCTTTCAGATGTATAATGTCCTCATTAGGAAATTCAAACTTCCTCGATTGATAATCTTCAATTCGTTGTTGGGCAAGATATTATGATAGAACACTTCCCTTGATGGATTTCTGGAAACATATTAGGTATCTTACTCTATCAAAACTATCTGCCAACAGGAAATCCTTCCTATGAGTACCTGCTTTTCAAACACATATTTGATCAGATCCATCTTTGATATCAACAGGGTTGTGGTGTTTAACATATACTACCTCAAACGCTTCCCAGGCGAGCACACAACGTGTGTTTTCCAGCATTGAGTACCTCAACTCACAATCAGTAAATTTCTTACTCGGGTAGTAGATGTCATGCTCTTTTCTACCTGTCTCGTCGTGTTGACCAAGCACACACCCCATTGAATTCTTAAGAACCGTCAGATAGATTATCAGTGGTCTTCCTTGACAATTTTCATTCCATCTGGACGCATGATCTTTTCTTAACAATTTGAATATCGGTTCGCACGTGGCTGTAAGATGAAAGATGAATCTAGCTATGTAGTTGAACCTCCCCAAGAAACCATGAACCTCTTTTTATGTTCTCGACTCAAGAATTTCTTGTATCTCTCTTATTTTAGCAAGAATAACCTCGATGCCTCGCTCACTAAAAATAAAACCCAGCAGCTTACTAGATCTCACCCCGAAGGTGCACTTGTTCGGATTCAACCTCAGCTTGAATTTCTTCAATCTTTCAAATAACTTCTATAGATTGACCAGATGATCTTCCTCCATTTGGGACTTCGCAATCATGTCATCAACATAGACCTCAACCTCTTTGTGAATCATATCATGAAAGAGAGTCACCATCGCCCGCTGATAAGTTGCCCCAGTATTTTTCAATCCAAAGGGCATTACCTTGTAATAGAACATTCCCCATGGTGTTTTGAAAGTTGTTTTCTCCATGTATTCTGAGGAAATTTTGATTTGGTTATACCCAAAGAAGCCATCCATGAAGGAAAACACTGAATATTGAGTCGTATTATCAACTAACTAGTCAATGTGAGGGAGCGGTGTTGCACCCCAAAATTTTCCTTCTCGTTTCTAACTTTAATTGGCTTATGCTTCATTTCATTTGCATCTTCAATCATGCATTATATTGAATGCTTGAGACATGGGATCACGTTGTTTTTATGGCTCGAGACTTCTTTTTATTTCAAGTTTTTGAGCAACTAGCATTAAAGGCTCTAACATTTATTTTGATAAGCAATTTGGTACTGAATCATATTTTTTCAGCAGGGTATATTAAGTGGAAGAAGGAATTCATTGCTTATTTCAGGCATTATTCAAGTGCAATATCAAATGACAAGTTTTAGAGGCAGAACAAGGCTCAGAACACGTGGCAACATGTGATTTTCCAAGCTTTCCCGTCAAAAGGCGCCAAAATTCAAATTTTGAATGTGTTAATCCATTAACCATTTGCAAGGAAAATCTGGTTAATCGATTAACCTAAGTGAAATTTGCCCAGAAACTTCAATTTTCAGTACTGCAGCAGTTGTAATCTCATTTCAATCACTTGGTTTCACATTTACATCAGTAGAAGGGTCTAAAATGCCTCTAAAATTTGATTTATTTTCTAAATTAATTTTACTTTCCCTCCAAAATGCAAACAATTCCACTCCTAATTCCAAACCAAAAATCCAAATCTACACTCCAAACCTCACTTTCATTCCAAACCTAGAGCTTATTTAATCTAATTTGCTTCAAACCACACACAACTTCATTCATTTTTTTTGATTTCACTACACTTCTCATTCCAATTCTCTCAACTTTTCTCTCATTTTTCTCTCATTCCAAAACCCTCACCAAAGCTCCATAACCAAAAGCTTCACAAATTATACATTGCAATTTGTGATTCCTTGAGCTAAACCTCCATTACATCATCATCCATTGTTCAATTCTAAAGTTACAACTTATTTGGATCTTCATCAAGTTTTGGAATCACTTCTTGAAGAGCTTTTTGCTTATTTTTGGATTATTGCTTGGATCTTCAAATTTTCTTGTTAAAGCTTCATAGACTCTGGTTTTCTTTCTTTGATTCATCAATTTCAGTTTAACAACATTCACTAAAGCAAATCTCAGCTTTGTAGGTTGGTAATTTTCAGATCTAGCTTTGATTTGGCTTAATTTTGCATTTCACAATGTAGATCCATTAATTTTTGATGTAAATCGTTCCATTGTTTAATTTGATTGTTGATCTTGATGTTTGATGGATTCAAATGGTGTTTAATTGTTGTTATTTGATGTAACTTTCATGATCAATTGCATGCTCTAACATGTGGAAATTAAATGTTTAAGTTGTTGAAAAGTGCTTTTATGCTGAATTTTATGTTGCTGTTTTTTACAGCGCTAACAAATTAACCATTTGCTAGGTAAAAATGGTTAATCGATTAACCAATGTATTTGTATTGATTTTGAGTGTGTTAATCGATTAACCAGTTTTGCCTAGCAAATTATTAATCGATTAACACTGATGCAAAATGTGTTTTTTGTGCATTTTCAAGGTTGTTTTGATTTCTTTCCACTTTTAAACTTCATGGATTGATATGATGCATATTTGTGAATTATGCTTGAGTTTTTTCATGATTGCTACTTAGTATGTCTAAATGCTTCGTGACTGCAAGTGCACAGTCTGATCGTGTAGTTTTAAAAGATTATCGAACACAAAGGACCAAGAGTTGATCTACCGCTATCTAATGCTACTATGTAAAGCTAAGGCTAATGGATTTCTAAATTTGGGATGTGAGAAATAAAATAAGTGCAGATTTGAAATCAAATTAAATTAAGATAATACGAAATATCGGTATATAATCCTATCAATCATCGGGGGTTCCGTAATTCATGGGCGTTTAGTTTAAAAGGCAAAATTGTTATTCTATAGAAAATACTCATTTAAAGGTCTTATCTCACACTCTCGTGGTCTTAACTTAGACTATGCTCTCAAATCAGAATGTGGCTCTCGCTCTCTCATTTTGCATTTAAAAACACTTTTTGAAAACAAATAAATGCAAATTAACCTTAAAGCGATCTTGCTGTATTTAAGCCTAATGTTCAGTTTCAGCTATCCGGTTAAGACCTTAAACTCTCGCTTTATTGATCTTAACCTTCGTTACTTTCTTACTCTCGTAACAAAAGTTATTAATTTGGCAAAAGAAACAGAGACCAAAAGAATTAGATTCCATTAAAGTTACGTCACGATTTACTTAACCCCCTCCGACCGGTCGTAATTACATACTGATACTAAGAGGTTTAGCCAGACATGCATTTCATGCTATTACTAAATCTAATATTAATACTAAATAGAAAATAGAAGGGATGCATAAAAATGTAACGATAAAAATAAAAGCAGATAAACAAAACCTGGAAACTTGAAGAACATACCTTGGATTTGATTATGAAGGCCGACTTGCAGTTCAGTATAATATTACAACCTTTTTGAATCAATCCTAAAACTAAATGGAAATTGTTTATCAGTGTGAAAAACAGTTGCCTTACAAAAATTCTCTAAAAACAATGTAAAGAAACTAAAACAAAATGATGAAAAACTAAAATGAAAACAGAAAAAATAATGTGACCCCCATTTATTCCAAAACTGCCTTCTCTTTTATATCTTCTATTGGGAAATGGTTACACACTTTAAAGCTTGAAACGAGGAGTGAAAATAGGAGGAAATGTAGCCAGGAGGTTGAGAAAAAATAGGGGGAAGTGGAGAAAATCTGGGGAGGAAGTGGCAGGCGCCACTTCCCGTTCTTGTAGGAGTGGCAGTTGCCATTGTCCTATTCCTTAGGAGTGGCACTCACCACTCCCTCTCCTTCCTTGGAGGTGGCAGGCGCCACACTCCCTTGCGTTGGCAAGGTGGCAGACGCCACACCCAAGTGGCAAGTGCCACTTGGTATGTGGTGGCCCCCACCCCTTGTTTTCTTTCCTTTCTCTTTCTTTCTTCTTCTTTTCTTTCTTTGGTCTTTTCTTCCTCTTTTCTTTCCATTTTCTTCATTTATTTCTCCTTTTATTCTTTTAGTCCAAATTTACGGTAACCTACAAAACATAAGAAAAAAAAGACGTAATCGATGATTAATCAAATAAGACAGTAATAAAAGCAGATAAAATTTATGTAAGTCAAGTCAAATATCTGATATAATTTCACGTTATCAAACTCTCCCACACTTGAACCTTTGCTTGTCCTCAAGCAAATAAAACATATACATGGAATTTAACACGACATAACTCAGATCATACATCGTTGCGATACTTTCACACGAAAGATAGGTACTGGTTAAAAATACTAAGGATACCGTAACGACACAACATTACTAAGTGTAATAAAAAAATCCCTCTCTGTGTAGACAAGTTCAAATCATTTTATTATAACTCAGCCTATTCATTTTCACCTCTTTTTCATTCTTGTGCAATCACATTAAGCCCGTTACCCCCGCACACCCATAGTAAGTAAACCTGTTAGTGTTCATTGATCTCTTTTTCAAAACTTTTTCACATTTTTTTCTGGTGTATTCTTGAATTTCAAGAATCCGATCTGTTGGGCTAAATGGTCGGGTAAGGAGCACCTAACTTAGTAAGAGCATATCCTTCATTCACTTTTCTAATAATTCTATTCGATTCTTATTTTTAAGATCAAACACGTATTTGCATCAGTTTATTACTTAGGTTGTGCTTCAGGATGGTGCTGACTTCTAATATAAACTAATCAAGAGGTTACTCTAAAATTTTAGGCTTTGGCATAACAAGTACTCAAACTCATCAGCAAATAAAGGGGGTTCAGGGTGTCAAGACGGTACCGATATTATTAATACTTTCCCAAATCTCTCATGCTCAGCCTAACTCAAGCAATATACTCTCTGGGCCAGTGTCGTGCTTTAAAACCAACAATTAAAAAAATTCTGTTATGGCTCAAGATTTTCGGAGAATCTGACAAATGACAGAAACTATGTAAAGTGACTCGACAGCACATGAATTTATTTTATTAGCACTAAAACAAAAAGATTAAGCGAAAAATTTAAAAATTTAAAATCTACCTATAAAACAGTAAATAAAAGGGGTAAACAGTAAATATAAAAGCGGTAAAGCTTCCTCTCCCACACTTAAATCGAGCATTGTCCCCAATGTAACGAATTAAGGTAAGAAAAGAAGGTGGAACCTGAAAATTCTCTATCTGCGGCCTCTGCCACAAGTTCGTGCTCGCCTGCCATTTCTAGGGTGGTCAGGTTGATCTTCTGGATTTTCCACACGTACTGATAAGTCTTCCATCTCTGCGATCAATCGTGACATGGTGCTTTGTTCTCTTTGCATCTATCTTAGAATCTGCATCATCTCAGCTTGCTAGGCCTCGATGCTATGGATCCTTTCATCTCGCTGAGCATCTAATTCGCTCCGTCGTAGCATCTCAGCATATATTTCATCTAGAGTGGCTGGTGTGTCTTTGCTTATTCTCGGTCTGTGCCTTGAGGATGTACCTACAACATTTTCAGAAGCGACACATGTAGTGTGTGGAGGTGTGTTAGTATTGTCCCCGCCAGCAGCAGCATTCTTAGGAATGTGCGCGGGGACTGAGTCATCAATATAACAATAGTTATCGGGGTTACACACATCTGTGCGAGCAGGGTTTAGTAGAATAATACTCGGAACACTTGGTTATTTATCATTAAATCGAAGTTCCCATCTCTCTGTCTCCTCACCATTTTCATACTCTTAATCATGTCTATATCTATAGTTCTTGGCAGCAGGGGTGTTAAAGATGAAAAATTATTTTGTAAGCCAAGAATTCAGCCTAGAGTAGTTATCAGGCCACCAAAAACTATAGCTCCCTTTTTAGCGGTGGCTATCACTTTCATGTGGGTGAACAAAAACGGGATAGTGTTTATTTTCTCGCCGGTTGCTAAAGCGGTAAACAGATAGAAAAATTCTGCTTCATTTACTTTATTAGAATTTGACCTACCGAAAATGGTACAGGCCAATAGTTGGCGCAAATAGCGCACCAGCGAGTTTTGGATTAACGAGGCTCTATTGCCTTCGAAACTATGGGTTACTACCCCTGTTATCGCTCTCAAGAAATATTTATATGTGCTTAGTCATCCCTCACCATCTGGCACATCGTATTTAGCTTCATCTCCGTAGGGACATTTAAATAAGACGGCTAATCCGTCAAAAGTAAATGTATATTCAACGTTAAACAGACGAAAATGAAGGTTTCCATTAAGATCATAAATGAGCGAGCTAAGAAATTCGAGAGTTCGTTGCACGTAGAGAGGATCTTTAAATGATAAAAGGTAAGTCAAACCTAATCTTTCTAGCATATAATCTACATTGTCTCCAATTCCTAGTGCTTCTAAACAAAGTATATCAACATACCTTGTCAACTCGATTTCTCTATTCAGTAGAGTTGTATAGTGCTCGGCTTGTTTTCACCCGCTTCACCTTCTCTGAAAATAACTTGGTAGCTCGCCATGATAGTATCTTGAAAATAATATTCCTTGCTTCTTTCTAATTTTTATGGACGAGTGTTTGTGATTGTGTTTTGGTATATTGGTGAAGATGGTATAAATAATGGAGTTATGGTGGTATACGAGTAAATGTGGTAGGTTAGGTTGGTTTTTCTTTAATTGTGGTCAACAAAATCAGAAATGGCAGGAGTTGTGTAATGCATGCAAGCTAATGGAAGGCCACATGAGACTGTGCATGGCATAGACAAAATTAGGTGGCAGACATGCACCAAGTAGGGTCACCTAAGCAAGTGGCATGACGGGTGTCACTTCTTTAAGAAGTGTGGGCGAGTGCCACCTCTTGCTGGGGTGTGTGGTGAGTGCCATAAGTAAGGGTGGTGGGTCCCACACCCATTTCTATAGTCTATGTGGCGAGTGCCACCTCCTAAGGTGAGGAAGAGACATTTTTTTTTGTTTTTTGTGATATTTTGAGGAAAATGAAAATAAAATGTTACAAGTGATAAATGAAATGAAAATGATAATTGAAATGGAATACTACAATTTGGAAAGGGAATAAAATTGTTAATCACTTAAAAGAAATAAAATAAGATGATACAAAAATCCGTAAAATTGCGAAAACAGCAAAAAATAACAATGTCCGAAAAATAAAGTTCCTCTCCCACACTTAAATCAAATAGTGTCCTCACTGTTCGAAAGTGCGAAGATTAGAATGCAATAATATCCAAGAAGTCAGCCACGAGGAGGAGGAGGAAGAGTAATAGAGAAAAGATGTTGATAGACGTGATCCAACTGCTTCGTCACCACATCCATGAATTGATGAAAATCCACCCGTAAAGTTGTAATTTCACCTCTGAGGCCAGCAACATCCATCTCCAGCGTGCGACTGGCAGCAGTATGATCCACTTGTTGGGCAGCAGGCACAATAGGAGTGCTTGAGCCAGAATTAGAGAGATGGTCATCATACTGGTCATGATGGTCATATATTTGCGGAATCTCAGGGGTGGAGGTGGAGCTTCAGGTTCATCTAAGTCATACAACCAATTATTCATATTGTGGACACTAGCTCTTTCGTAGTTCGGTAAGGTAAAGAGATGGACAACTCGATTATCGATCAGGAGTTCAAAGGTATCAGGGCCTAGGTTTCTAATGATGCCACAGTTGAGGCAAAATGGAATATCCATAGGTTGTATAGCACCTAAGAGGTTTATGTTAAGGAGTGGTTGTCTCAGTCCAATGGCATTGGCAATCATGGTTACTAGGCCACCTATAATGATCGGTCAGTGGTCGGTTTCTGCTATAAGTTTGAAATTGGCCATCATAAAGGCAACCCTATTAACGAGTCGAGCCTGAGAAGCACAATAAATAATGAAAAACTCATATTTCGACACAGAATAAATATTTTCCTATTTACCAAACAGAGTGTGAGCAAGAAACTTATGCAGATATCGGATAGCAGAGTTATGGATACTCTGAGAATACAAGCGTTAGGCTCAGGATGATTATTTCTGGTTATGCTACCCCAGAAATATTCCAACTCAAGGTTGGTTACTAGTTCCTCTTGTACTATGGTATAAGAATCAGGTCCGCTGGGAAATCCTAGGATTTCGGCCATCTCACAATGGGTAAAGTGGTAGTCCATGTTAAATATTCTAAAACTGATAAGGCCACTACTAAATCCATACCCGTGGTCGGGCTGATAAATCAGTGAGCTCGGGAATTCCAGGGTAAGTCTGCAGTAGGAACTAAATCTCCTTTTTATGTCAGAAAGCTTCCAACCAATTTGGTTGAGTAGGTACATAACATTGTCCCTAATACCTAATCTAGTCATGGTGAGTCCATCTGGATATATAGTAAGCGACATCTCTCTCTGAGAAATGGCTTTAAAGCGCCTTCTCTAAGCTCTGCCTCTGAAAGTGATACCCATATAGTCGACTCGGTTCATCTCCAAAGTTAGTAACTAACTAATGCTAAGTTAGCCTGTATATAAGTGGACAATGAACACAAGTTAGTAATGACTAATATGATAGATAATATTGCATGACTATTCTTGGAACAGAAAAATGAAAAGCATATAAAAGAAACTAAAAATAAAAGATTAGAAAAATAAACAGTAAAATTAAAAAGCGGGTTGTCTCCCACTAAGCGTTTTGTTTTATGTCGTAAGCTCGACATAATTTTGAATTTGACTAGTTTTGGGGATGAGTGTGCAACTTAGCAAGTGTTAGACTGGCGGAGTAGTCTCTGCTTTCAATGTTGTGGTAATGTTTCAGGCGCTGCCCATTAACAATGAACGGTTCACTAGATTTTCCTTTTATTTCTACTGCACCATTTTGAAATACTTTTGCTATCTCAAAGGGACCAGACCACCTGAAGCGAAGTTTTCTTGGGAAGAGTTTTAGTTGAGAGTTAAATAGGAGTACTATGTCACCCTCAGTAAACTCTTTCCTCAATATACGTTTATCGTGCCACTTTTTAGTTCGTTCTTTATAGATGCAGCCATTATCGTAAGTGTCTAACATAAGCTCTTCTAATTCATGGATGTCTAATATTCTCTTTTCGCCTGCAGCAGCAAAATTTAAGTTAAGGGTCTTAATGACCCAATACGCTTTACGTTCTAATTCTACCGGCAGGTGACATGATTTGCCATAAACTAGTTTAAATGGTGTGGTTCCTATTGGGGTCTTATAGGCTATGTTATATGCCCACAGAGCTTCGTGTAATTTGGAAGACCAATCTTTCTTAGAGGCCGCAACTGTTTTTTCTAAGATTTGTTTAATTTCTCTGTTCGAAACCTCTATTTGCCCTCTGATTGGCGGGTGATAGGGTGTTGCTACACGGTGTCAGACTCCATATTTGGTTAGATGTTTTTCGAAAATCCTCGAAATAAAATGAGAGCCACCATCGCTGATGACTAGTCTCGGCACACCGAATCTAGGAAAAGTTATGTTCCTGAAAAGTCTAATCACTACTCGTGCATCATTTGTCGGAGAAGCTATAACCTTGATCCATTTTGACACATAATCAATAGTAACGAGTATGTACTTGTTACCAAAAGACTATGGGAATGGTCCCATGAAATCAATTCCCCACACGTCAAAGACTTCTACTTCCAGAATGCCTTTTAGTGGCATTTTTCCGCGTCTAGAGATATTACCGGTGCGTTGGCACCAGTCGCAGTTTATGATCGCGATATGGACATCTTTCCATAGAGTGGGCCAAAAGAGGCCAAACTGTAAAATCTTAGCGCAAGTCTTTGAAGTGCTCGCACGTCCTCCATAGGGAGCTGTTGCGGTGGAAATAGGATCACAAACTATCAATGAGTTTGAATCGCAATTCAATTCACAACCGCTCTTTGATTTATCCGAAGGAAAAGGTCAAAAGAGGGAAAACCTATTTTGCATCGTAAACACAATGCGGGGAAAGATCTAGGGTTCGGGGGTTGGTTAAATTTAGGGAAGGTATTAGCACCCTAAACTTCTGTAGTACTCTACAGGAACCTTTTGTTCAAATGTTTACTATTTGCTTTATTTATTTGCTTAAGGTATATGTACAAAGGATTAAAAGTGAGAAAATAAACCTAAGGGGTTAATTCTATGTTTACTCGGCAAGACATCGCATCTTGTGCCTACGTATCCTTACGGGAGTGGAATCAGAGTAATCGTAGTTCCCCTCAAAGGGAGGTTAGAGACTTCTTGACTGTGGTCAAGGTCTCAAGGGGAATAAACGCATCTTAAGGACACGCTTACGTGGAGTCTTAAACTCCTATTTCTACGTTGAATTGTTATGTTGTAATTAGGGTTAAATTAGGTTAGGTTAGGGATTCCACGGCGGGAAACCCTAAAATGAGCGCGGCGGCTCTTTGACCTAATGCTAGGGGTAGTTTTGTAATTTTGTCTGCGACGAGGCATTTATGAAAATTAGGGTTTGTGAGGTTGTAAGGGTTTGAAGTTGAGGACTATTGACACGGCGGTCAAATGCTAGACCTAATTCCTTCGGAGTGCGTAGTGTGACTGGAATATTAATGAAGATGTGAGATGATTGAGTTATGCAAGCAGAAAATAAAGACAGCAGTTAAAGCCATACAAATAGAAATTTAAAGGCAGAAACTTAAAGCGCGATTATTAGGTTCGCGTAGTTACATATGAGAAGCAGTTACAATATAGTAATGAAATAAAATGAGATAAGTAACGGTAAATGTAACGAGCTGCAAAATGAACAAATGGCATTAGTGGGCCGAGTTAGGCGGTGATCAAATTAACTACGAAACAATAAAGAAAAAGATGCCAATTCGAGATTTTTATTGTTGTTTTATTTAAAAAATCTTAATAATTTAATGTTAGCTTGCAAAAGAAATTTAATTTAAAAATAATTTACTCTTTTTTAAAAAAAGGTTTTATTTTTATATTTTAAAAAAAGTCTTTCTTATTTTTGTTAAAAAAAAGAGTTTTTTCATTTTTATACAAAAGTTTTAATTTTATATAAAAAAAAGTTTTAATTTTTATTTTAAAAACAATTTTAAATTATAAAATAAAATGCTAAGAAAAAAAAATTTAAAAAAATATAAAAAAACAAAATAAAAAATAAAGAAAAAAACAAATAAGGGGAGGGGGTTGGGCCGGTCATCACACCCGGACCCAACCCGGTTGATGGTTAAGCAAAAAAACATTTAGGGTTCTGGGAACCCTAATGTTTCACGGCGCCGTTTCACTCTTCTTCTCCTCTCTCTCTCTCGCTTCTCTTCTCTCTCGCTTCTCTTCTCTCTCGCTTCTCTTCTTTCTCTCGCTGTGATCCTCTTATTTCCTGAAACAAACATGAAAAATAAGAACATGTGAGTTAATGCATGGTGGTTTACATTTGTCTTTGGCCGATTGATGTAAAGCTGAGGCTCAGGGTTGATTGCCCGCCGTTTTTTAACGAACGGCGAAGGTGGTCTTCCTTCGTTCGGTGGCGCGGTTGTTGATGTTGGTTCGTCGGAGACGATGATGAGGGTGCTGATCCCTCTGAGTCTCGCGATTCTCGTTCGTTAGGGCTTCTGCGCTTTGAGTGTTCTTCATTCTCTCTCTCTCACGGCTACGTTCCTAGGGTTTGTACGCGATCTTCTCTCTCTCACGGCTACGTTCCCTCTCTTTTGGATGGTGAGATCGTTCCCCTCTTATACTCTTCTGACCCTCTCCTTTTTGGGCTTTTGATGTTGGATTTGCATTATTGCCTCAGGATTTCGTGGTGATTCGATTTGATTTGATTTTCGTAACCAGCATACTTTTGATTTGATTGAAAGTTTGATATGATTTTGTTTGGTTTTTTTTCAGATAATGATTGAACCATGTTCCCTCTTTTAGGGTTCGATTGGGATTTCGGTGAGATTGGATTTCATGAATCTGGTACTAATTGAACTCTGTTTCCTCTTTTAGGGTTCGATTGGTCTTTCTGATTTCCAGCTGATACGATTCTTCTGATTTGATTCGGAGCCTTCTATTTTCAGAACTCTGTGATTGGATATTACATGACCCTATTCGATTTGTTTGAAACTTTCCATATTTGATTGGCCTCGACTGAACTTCATCTTTTGGATTTCAAACTGGATGTCGTTTTTTGGTTTATCTGATGTGGTTTGTTTGGATTCATGCTTTGCAGATGCTTCTGATACAGGCAACTCTGTCATGTATCTGGATATTTGGTTCCATCTGATGCAATGTTCTTTGACCTCTGGTCTTTACTTTGGATACTGATGCGGACTAGATTATTTGATGATGATGACCTGCTTTCATTCAGTTTGGTTATCAGTTGGACTACACTTACTTTTCTTCTTTTTCTTCTTTCAGGACTGATGTTGTATTGATCTTTGCCGCCGAGAAGAGTACGCGGTAATGATGACGTTTGTCTGAACCATTTGGAACAGGATACTACAACCCTGACTTGTGTTTATATTTTTGCTTCTGATTAAATTGGTGATGAGCCATGTGTTTGTGCACTTGTTTGTTTCATGAACTGAGTATGGTTTGATACTTGTTTCAGTAACTTGTTTGTTGGGGCAATGATGTTCATAACTGAGCCCTTGTTTGGTGCTCTGTTTCTGATGTGCTTTGCACATTCGGGACCCAACCTAAACATGATATATCGCTGCGATTTCTTGAACTCATCTTTGTTCCTTTTCTGGTATGGTTTCGCTATGATCTTGTGCTGTGATTCGGTGCTGTGATTTTGTGCTGGCGCTCACTTATGTGTTGCTTGCCATTGAAACTGGTTTGAATGGGGACTTGCCTTTAACTGATGTTGCTGAATCTTGTGATACCTTGTCCTATGTTATTTTGCCGCAGCTTGTTGTGTGTCTCATTTTTCTGTACATGGTTCAGAACTGATGCTGCTCATGAACTATTTAGATTTTGAGTTCCAAATTCTGAATCTGACATTGATGCGTTTGTGGCTTTTCAGGTGTTGGAAACTTCGGAACCAAAGCGACTCAGACCTGCCGGCATCCGGGTCTGAGTCCAAACTTGCCCATGTTGCCTTATTCTCGTATCAGTTTGGAAATCCAATCGCGGCAAAACGAAACAGTCCCACTTCTTTTATTACTTCTATCTCTCGGATGTCCCGTAATGATAAGAACAGGTGTTACCTGATCTGACGCCCACGGCGCGGATCGGTAACGGGGGTAGGACGCAGCTTCGGTTGTGCCACTCCTGGCACTCGATGATGACACTGTTCTGAGAGTGTCAAAAACAACTTTTAACATGTTTCTATATGGTTTGTTCTGTTTTGACGTGCAGGTTAGTCGGAGATTCTGCGGAGAAGCTTAGGGACAACATGAAGGCATTTAGGAACTTTTAGGATTTAGGATAGATACCTTAAGAATCACTGTAATTCCTTGTAACATTATTTCTGAAATGTGAAGTATTCTTCATTTCTTGTATGATGAGATTCTTTTATGAAATAAAATTCCCAAAATTTGAATTCATTTATATTTTATTCTTAGTTAAAAATATAAACATTTGTGAATAAATCCACAAGTATTTAAATTCATTAACACAGTCATAAAACATAAACACTCCCGAGTGATATTCTTATTTGTGGACTCGTCTCATTTGTAATCCTAATCTCATCATCTGATTAAAATCCCTTTTAAATGTTAACCAACCATTTCGTAACCAAATACGTATGTGCACCGTAATCACGACAATTTCAGCATTAACAACAAAACTAATCGTAATTAAATTCCCCTGTCCAAACGTCGAGAGCCACAAACCAACAATACCCAATTATGACTGTGCCTTAATAACAGAACGGAAGCGCTTTGGAAATAAACCATGAGCGATGGAATGGATCTTAAATCCAGTTGTGCTTGACAAATTTTAATACCGACCACATCAAATTGGCACCTTGATACAGTCAGACCTGGGGATAAGTAAACGCCTCTAAAATAGTGTATCAAACGCCTCAGAACTTAATAACAGCCCGTCTTCAAGGAATTAGCAGAAGTTGTGTAAAATGACCAAAATACCCCTGGAACCAAATCTGCAAAACAAACACCTCCATGACTTGTTAGTGGTTAGCAAATGTACATATGAGATGCTATGCGAAATGCCTGACTAAATATAAGGGTAAAATTTGGGGTATTACAGTTGCCCCTATTTAAATAGCTACACCGGACGATTTGGAGTGACAGAGACTCGAGGAATCGTGGTGGAGAGATTTAAATATAGATAACCGAAAATTTTGCCCTTATATGCGACGATATGCAATGCTATGGACAAAACGGGAACGACTTAATGCAGATGATATGAATATGATATGATACGTATGCTGGAATGATGAATATGAAAATGCTGCCGAACATGACGACACTGGGGCAGACGCCATGAGAAGAACTCACTGGGGAAAATGACGCGCTGAGACACAGTACAACACTGGGGAAATCTAAAAAATGATAGTCAACTGGTGCGAATGACCAATTGTCACTTTTTAGAAGAGGAACGAGATTCTCTAATGGAGATGGTACCTATGAGACGGCCTCCACTGGGGAACCTAAAAATAAAACTGGATCACGTACGATTGTAAGATCGATTACAGAATGCTGGAGCATTGAGCAAAGAATAACATCCAAGCTTCTATAAACCATCCTTCGTGATGGGATCAGATGGATTTTTCGGAAATCCGTATCATATATACAGGGTAAAGACCGGCTGTATGCCAAAATAAATGGACTTTAATAAGACATGCCCTGATAAGCTTCTCGAGGGAGAACTGTCACTTATCGTTGGAAGGGACTTATGTGCAAAAAAATGGATAAGTACTCAAATAAAGAGGCTGCTGCTTATCTGATAAATAAATCTTCTCGCATTTAAGGTCGGCGCCTGGAATACGATTTTGATTCCTCTCTTACTGAAGGATAAATGTTCTCCTGAACATAAAAAGGGTAAACTGAATTTCCTCATGCTTCAGAATCGTGCTCTCCTGAATATGATTCTGGATGACTGAATATACTCATATTTCAGAATCGTGCTCTCCTGAATATGAAACTGGATGACTGAATATACTCATATTTCAGAATCGTGCTCTCTTGAATATGAAACTGGATAATCGAACTTCCTCATAACTCAGAATCGTGCTCTCCTGAATATGATTCGGCTCCTGAAATTTCTTCATTCTTCAGAATCGTGCTCTCCTGAAAAACGGCCAACTGAACTTCCTCATAACTCAGAATCGTGCTCTCCTGAATATGATTCCGCTCCTTCTTTTACTAAAGGATAAATGAACTTCTTCATAACTCAGAATCGTGCTCTCCTGAATACGAATTGGTTCGTACCTCAAGACGGCAGATAAATGGAAGCCCAACTGCTCCATGGAGATGGCCATTTGCTGCGAGTCGTAACGAGGATAGGATCGACTTCTTGGGTGAGAAATGTCGTATGTTGATGCTGTAAGATGTAAAGTGTAAAGGGTTGTAACATGTAGGATTGCAAAGTGTTGTACTGATATATT
Organism: Lathyrus sativus; assembly: GCA_963859935.3. Taxonomy (NCBI): domain Eukaryota; kingdom Viridiplantae; phylum Streptophyta; class Magnoliopsida; order Fabales; family Fabaceae; genus Lathyrus; species Lathyrus sativus. The sequence continues at coordinate 91,447,114 of OZ012739.1, read as the reverse complement.
TTCCAGGCGCGAACTGGCGTGTATCTGTAAAGGACTGTAGTTGATTTTCTTGAAAGATAATGCAAAATAAATGCACGTCCGGGTATAGTGACAAACTTCCCGGGCGAGAACAGTCGTGCATCTGTCATGGTATGGTGAAAACCTTTAGATGGTGCAAAATAAATGCACGTCCGGTTGGGCTTGACGACCGACAATACCGAGGTTCAATCTAGGATCGAGCTAGAAAGAAGACTGGTAATCAAGACTCCATCGATGGAATGAACTCGAAGGGTAGATATCTTATCCTGGCGAGGAAAGATAGCTGAAGTAACCGTCATCCACGAGGATCGAGCTCCGTGGGGAAACTGGAAACAAGTAAGTATTTTATGCTTAGGGCTGACAATCTATTTGGAGAGAATGGACAAACCCCAGTTACTAGGTGGTAACAACCAAATGATGGTGAAACATAATGAACCTGTGAATGCTACTGTATATGTTGATGCATACGTTAATGTCTATGTATGTTAATGTCTATGTATGCTAATGTTTATGTATGCAAGATGTTATGAAATGAGTATGTAATGAATATGTAATGAATATGTAATGAATATGTAATGAATATATAATGAAATAGGCATGTGATGCTTATGCCCTTGCGTATGCTGACGAAACAGACTAGAGACGGGACGAGAGATGAAATAAACATCTCGACGGAGGTACCCTGTGTTCTCTGCAACCAATACGTCAATCATGGGTAAGAAAGATCAATGGTAGAACCAAGTCTGGTTTTAAAGTTCTGAATTCTCTGGAGAGAAAGTAATCTGCTTGAGTGCACAGTATCCTGTCTTCACATGGGGAGAAGAAAACTTGAGGGACACTTTTGAGTTACCCAAGAAAAAGTTGTCAGCTTATAGTCTCTCTGGGGACTATGTCAGAGCAATGGTTTGAAAGTGTTTCTGCAATAATGACATTTCCGGGGAATGAAGAGATCCTGTCGGAATTTCCACTAGTCAAAGTAATTTATTACATTTCAAATTTGTTTTGTTTTTGAAAAACAGTTTTGAAAAATCTACAATGCACCTTTCATTTTCAAATTTTAGGAATAAACGCATTTTGCATAACAATAGAAAATAAAGAGCAATGCACCAAGGAATGTAAGTAACGAGATGGTATCTTTTATTAAAGGGCGGTAGCTCGCTGAAGGCATAGCTCCACAGATGATTATGTTTTAAAATTGGCAACATGGGAAAGGTTACATCGAATCCAATGACACCTACTGACACTAATAACTAAGACTAATCCAGAATCCTGCTTTGGGCAAGGATGAAAGAACTGAAACATGGCTCTCATGCGGAAAGTGTGTTCGAGATAATCAGTGTCTTCTGATGCAATGAAATGCCTTTGTCCCTAACTTTTGCCTGGACCGCCCTTTCGGGTTTTCAATCCACCGGGACGCTCTTTTTTGCCTAAGCCGCCCTTTCGGGTTTTCGACTTAGCGAGCTTTTGTCATTATTTCTTTTTTTTCCAACCCTTACTTTTGCCTAAGTCGCCTTTTGCAGGTTTTCGACTTAGCGGGTTTTTAGGCATAATATTTTCGGACTGCATCAGAATTCACGGGATGTGCTAGTTCTTCACCGTCCATTGTTGTAAGTATTAGAGACCCTCCGGAGAAGACAGTCTTTACAACGAATGGGCCTTCATAATTGGGCATCCACTTTCCACGCATATCTTTATGTACTGGTAAGATCTTTTTGAGTACGAGCTCTCCTTGACGGAACTCACGGATACGAATCTTCTTATCAAACGCTCTTTTCATCCGTTTCTGATATAATTGCCCATGGCACATGGCTGTCAAACGCTTCTCGTCAATGAGATTCAACTGATCCAATCTGTCTTGAACCCACTCAGCTTCCTCAAGTTCAGCCTCCATTAACACTCTTAGCGAAGGTATCTCTACTTCGATGGGGAGCACGGCGTCCATTCCATATACCAGTGAGAAAGGTGTTGCCCCTGTCGAAGTTCTCACTGAGGTTCTGTATCCATGTAAAGCAAACGGTAACATCTCATGCCAATCTTTGTAAGTCACAACCATCTTTTGCAGGATCTTCTTGATATTCTTATTTGCAGCTTCAACGGCTCCATTCATCTTAGGACGGTACGGAGAAGAATTGTGGTGAGTGATCTTGAAGTTATCACACAACTCTTTCATAGTCTTATTATTCAGATTGGTGCCATTGTCAGTTATTATCCTGCTTGGGACTCCATAGCGGCAGATGATCTCTTTCCTGATGAATCGGGCAACCACTTGCTTGGTCACGTTGGCGTAGGAGGCAGCCTCTACCCACTTGGTGAAATAATCAATGGCAACAAGGATGAAACGATGACCATTAGATGCTTTCGGCTCGATGGCCCCAATCATGTCTAGGCCCCACATAGAGAACGGCCATGGTGAAGACAACACATTCAACGGTGACGGAGGTACGTGCATTTTGTCAGCATAAATTTGGCACTTATGGCATTTCCTAGCGTATCGGATGCAGTCGGCTTCCATGGTTAACCAGTAATACCCAGCCCTTAACATCTTCTTGGATATAGCATAACCATTGGCATGGGTTCCGAAGGTCCCCTCATGAATTTCCTGCAGTAACATGTCCGCTTCCCGTTTATCAACACATCTGAGCAGGACCATGTCGTGATTTCTCTTGTATAACACGCCATTACTGATAAAGAATTTGGACGCCAATCTTCTCAATGACTTTTTGTCCAGACCAGTAGCACCATCGGGATATTCCTGCTTGACGAGATAGTTCTTGATATCGTGAAACCAAGGCTTTTCATCCACCTCAACTTCTTCGACCAACTGACAATAAGCGGGCTCAACTTTGCGCTCAATATGGATAAGAGGTGCTTCATTAACGAATTTAACTTTCCACATGGATGCCAACATGGCTAAAGCATCAGCAACGTGATTCTCGGATCTAGGAACATGCTCGAACTCTATCTTGTCGAAATACTTGATCAGCTCAATAATATAGTCTTTATAAGGGATTAACTTCTCATTCTTCGTTTCCCATTTGCCTTGTACCTGGTAGATAACTAAGGCTGAGTCACCACTTACTTTAAGAAGTTTGATTCGGAGGTGAATCGCTGCTTCGAGGCCGAGGATACACGCTTCATACTCTGCGACGTTATTAGTACACTCAAAGTCCAACCTTGCTGTAAATGGAGTAAATCCACCCTTTGGGTTCATCAAAACGGCGCCTATACCATGCCCATTGAAATTTGAGGAACCATCAAACATCATCTTCCACCAAAGACCTGGTTCTGGACCTTCGCTCGGATCTGGCTCTTCACAATCTCTTTTAATCAACAAAATATCCTCATCAGGAAAATCGAGCTTAAGAGGTTCATAATCTTCAACTGGCCGGTCTGCAAGATAATCAGATAAAATACTACCCTTAATCGCCTTCTGGGGTACATACTGGATGTCATATTCGGATAACAACATGTGCCAACGGGCTAGCCTCCCGATTTGAGCAGGTTTTTCAAAAATATACTTGATCGGATCCATTTTAGAAATCAATAACGTGGTATGACAGACCATATACTGCCGAAGGCGCTTAGCGGCCCATGCCAATGCACAACAAGTTTTCTCTAATGGTGAGTATCTGTTTTCGCAATCGGTAAACTTCTTGCTCAGGTAATAAATTGCATGTTCCTTTTTCCCAGTCTCATCATGTTGTCCAAGCACATAACCCATAGACTTCTCGAGAACAGTAAGGTACATAAACAACGGTCTTCCAGGTACGGGCGGGATCAGAATAGGGGGATCTTGCAAATAACCCTTAATCTTCTCGAACGCTTTCTGACAATCAGGGTTCCACTCAACTGTCTGCCCCTTGCAAAGCAACTTGAATATCGGCTCACAAGTAGCGGTCATATTAAAGATAAACCTGGAAATGTAATTCAGACGTCCCAGAAAACCCCTAACTTGCGTCTCGGTTCGCGGAGCCGGCATATCTTGAATGGCTCGGACTTTGTCAGGATCCACCTCAATCCCTCGCTGGCTAACAATGAAACCAAGCAGTTTTCTAGATCTGACACCGAAGGTACATTTTGCAGGATTCAATTTCAACTGATATTTCCTGAGTCGTTCAAACAGCTTCGCCAAATGGTCTAAATGCTCCTCTTCACTCTGAGATTTGGCTATCATATCGTCCACATACACCTCAATCTCTTTGTGCATCATATCATGAAAAAGAGTGGTCATAGCGCGTTGGTAAGTTGCCCCTGCGTTCTTTAAACCGAAAGGCATGACTTTGTAGCAGAAGGTTCCCCAAGGAGTAATGAAAGTAGTCTTCTCTCGATCATCGGGATCCATCTTGATCTGATTATAGCCAGAGAATCCATCCATAAATGAAAACAACGCAAAACTGGTTGTATTGTCTACAAGTGTATCAATATGTGGCAGAGGGAAGTCGTCTTTTGGACTTGCTTTGTTCAGATCCCTGTAGTCTACACACATCCTAACCTTACCGTCCTTCTTGGGCACTGGCACAATGTTGGCAACCCAATCTGGATATTTCGCGACTGCCAAGAAACCTGCATCCAACTGCTTTTTAACCTCATCTCGAATCTTCAAAGCCATGTCGGGTCTCGTTCTTCGGAGTTTCTGCTTGATAGGTGGACAATCTGGCTTAAGTGGCAACTTGTGAACAACAATGTCCGTGTCTAGGCCCGGCATATCTTGATACGACCATGCAAACACATCAATATACTCTTTTAACAACTCAATCAACCTCGGCCTAACCTCCGTCCCAAGCATTGCACCAATCTTGACCTCTTTCTTGCTCTCATCCGTACCGAGATTAATTAGGTCCACCTGCTCTTTATGCGGTTGAAGCTCTGTGTACTCGTACTCAATCAATCTTGTCAGTTCCGCGGGTACTTCAAAATCTTCTTCACCCTCGTCCTCAGCTTGATTGATGGGTGCATCCCAGTCAGGAGTGTCAGTAAGGTCATCGGATCCAACAAGGTTTATGATGTCTCTGCATGATGGAAGGCTTACTTAATTAAAATGCTCGAAGATATGTAAGAATGAAATGCTGTTTTTTTTTTATTATTATTTTTTTTTTGAAAAAAGTTGCCAATTTCATTTTTAAAGGTGAAAACGAAAAACGCAAATGAACCAAAGTGGAATTGAACAAAATGCTTTTATTAATATCCTTTTAGAAATGAAAGGTGGCCCTATAGCCTTGGGCAGAGCTACAGATTTTTATTTGAAATGTAAATGAAACCTTTTTTTTTTTTTTTTAAAAAAAAAAAATTACTTTGACAAAGGAAAAGTAACAGGGATCTCTACGGCCTCCCAGTTGTTCAAAACTGCATCACCCTTAAACACCAGGTTGCTCAGCTCTTCATTTTCTTCACATTCACTGATGGCATTGATTTGGAAACCTCCGCTGACAAATACCTCTTGGATAACCTTCGGACGCCCTTCGACAGTCGTGGCAGCTCCATTCTGAGTTGGTTTGTAACCCAACCCAGAGCGATCAGTCTTGGTCTTGACATCAATTACCTCTCCCCAACCTTCAGGAATGCCCCTGTCAATTGTTGCTTTGGTACTCTTCAGAGATGCAAAAGATGGATTACCCTGACCCACTGTCTCTTCGACTTCCAGCAGAACAGCATTGGCGATCTCAAGTGCTTGAAAGGAGATGTCTAAAGCATTCTCATCGGCCTCGATGTAACGGAAAGAAGACAGGTTACTGACCATCAGATCCTCCTCACCGTGTATAATAACCAACTTTCCATTGATCACGAATTTCATCTTTTGATGTAACGTTGAGGTCACTGCCCCAGCGGCATGGATCCACGGCCTTCCAAGTAAGCAACTGTAATTGGGATTAATGTCCATGACTTGAAACGTGATATTAAAAACTTGCGGACCGATCAGGATAGGAAGCTCAACCTCCCCCATTACCGATCGACGGGAGCCATCGAAAGCCTTGACAACCAAAGGAGTAGGTTTCAACCCAGTCTCTTTACAAGCCAACTTATCAAGAACCCTCTTGGGTAGAACATTCAGAGAAGACCCGGTGTCTACTAGCACTCTCGCTAAATTGTCCTCCTGACATTTCACCGATATATGTAAAGCACGATTATGGTTCGGACCCTCCTTCGGTAACTCTTCATTGCTGAAACTGAGGGTGTTACAAGCGGTTAAATTGGCAATCACACTATCAAACCGACTGGTGCTGATATCTTGATCCACATGTGCTTGAGTCAAAACCTTCTGCAAGGCCATCCTATGAGCGGGTGAATTCATCAACAGAGATAAAATCGAAATCTTGGAAGGAGTCTGATGAAGTTGGTCAATAACTTTATAGTCACTTTTCTTGATGATCCTCAAAAATTCGGCATCTTCATTATTCGTAACGGCTCCCTTACCTTTGTCTTTGGCAGGCATCGGGGTACTAGTCGTTTCCTTAGGTGGGACCTCATTGGAATGGGGAGTATACACACGGCCACTGCGAGTCATCCTGCTTACCTCTGCGATATTGGTCACCGTGCCCTTAACCTCTTCATTTGGAATAACCTTCCTGGACTCCTTGTCAATCATCGTCACGTCATATTTCCAAGGCACAGCTTTAGGATCACTGAAAGGGAACGGACTCGGTCTTCGAATAACTATAGGCTTAGGCTGATTCACTTCAGGGATATACGACCTTGGTATATCGAACACGAGGTTGGCGGAGCCTGCCCCTGATAAATTAAACACTGGTACCTTACCCTTTGATTCAGGCTGATGGAAGACAGGCTCAACCACAGCGACTACATCCTTCTTGGCTTGGCTTGTCACTTGTAAAACACCCTCATTAATTAACCTCTGAACATCATTCTGAACCAACATGCAACCCTTAATACTGGCTTCACAACTTACGCATGCAACGTGGGAAGTATCTACTAAACCAGCTTCAAACAGCTTCGAATGGAACATCTTGAGGGGAGTCTTAATCTGTTCAACGTCAAGGGCATAACCTTCTCTCGAATCAGCACTAATGGCGTTGACACTCTCATGGTTAGGAAAAGGGTTCTTCTTAACATTTGGTTGAGGATCCTCAAATGATAAAATCTTCTTTTCCAATAAATCTCTAACAATATTTTTGAGAGCATAACAATTCTCCAGATCATGACCAGGCGCACCCTCATGAAATAAACAATGAGCGGCGGCGTTGTAATTGGCGGGTAGAGGATTAGGAGGCGGACCCAAAGCCCGAGTAGTGATGAGACCCTGCTTGACCAAAGAGGGATACAACTCGGTAAAAGTCATTGGAATCGGCGGACAAGGTTTATACGTTCTTCTGTTCGGCATATTCTGGCGAGGAGCCGGACTCTTTGGCTGTTGAGGAGCAGGAGTATTGGGTGCCTGTAGGTAGTTGACAGGAGGCGGATAAACAGGAGGTTGTTGCATAGGTTGATACATGGGAACCTGTTGATTGAAAGAAGGTGTAATAGCTGCCACATAGGTTTGTTGAGCATATTGGACTGGGTACCCTTGAGGTTGAGCATAACCTTGCGGATGCCGATAAAAGCGTTCCCTTGGTCTACCAGAGGATATAGCATTAGTCTCACTCTCCTTCTTTTTCTGGGAGCTATACGGAGGTTTCTTCGGCTGATCCTTAGAAGCGCCATGATTATTTGTCATTTTACCACTCTTCATACCCAATTCAATCTTGACACCCACAGCAATGATGTCGGAGAAATTTGAAGTCACACTACCCACCATTCTCTCGTAAAATTCTGGACGGACTGTGTCGACAAACCAATCAGCTAACTCTTTCTCGGTCAAAGGAGGTTCTACCTGCGAAGCAGTCTCTCTCCACCTTTGAGCATACTCTTTGAATGACTCAGAATTCTTTTGTGACATACTCAGCAACTGTCTTCTGTCAGGAGCCAGATCCATATTGTACTTGTAGTGTTTGATGAAAGCGTCAGATAAATCTTGAAAGCTCTTAACGCGGGATTGGTCCAAAGTTAAATACCACTTGGAAGAAGCACCCTTCAAACTGTCTTGGAAGCAATGAATCATCAGTTTATCATTCTCAACATGGGCAGCCATTTTGCGATAATACATGATCAAATGACTCTTAGGACAGGTGGCACCTTCATAACGATCGAAGTTCGGAGTTTTGAACTTCTGGGGAATAACCAAACCTGAGACCAAACAAACATCCCTTGCAGCAGTCCCAAAAATTTGATCACCCTCTACCTTTTTCAATCTCTGGACGATAGTGTTTACTTCCTCACGAAGCTTATCATGTTTCTCATAACCCTCAACATTCTCATCAAGATTATCAAAAACTGTCTCATTGAAGTACGGTTGCGCACGAGTGTGTACAACAGGTGGTGCAAAGATAGGAGCCCCCCTAGAAACTTCAGAAAACAAGGGCACGGCCTGCTGAACAGGTTGATTAATCGGAACAGTGGCTTGAGGAGGTACAAAACCTGGAGCAAGACCATAAGGTGGGTCCCTTGCTACGGTCACACTTGGTGGAGGGTCCACAGTAACGCCGGTAATCTCAGAAACAACAGTGGGCTGGGTATCCATCTTAGCATTCATGACATGTAACAATTCCATCATACGCCCCATACCCCCTCGAAGGTCTTCGAGTTCATTGCTAAGGCGATCAATCTCTTTTGCCTGATCCTCCATTCTTTTCCGAGTTTGAGCTCTGGTGTTGTATTGGTGCCGAGAACTCAGGGTGACGAAACTGGAAGGTGAGAGAACCGAGTGTGAGAAATCGGGAGACACATGCAATGCAAAAAAGTAAATGATGCTAAAATGTGGATGAAGATTTCATGAAGTTCAAAGGCAAGTACCCTCCCCTGAAGTTAGATGGTTCATCCTGTCCTACAAAAGTAACCAGGTTCTAAGGGATCTCAATATCATTGATCCTTCACAAGGGTGGTTGTTCAGAAGGCAACTTACTTGCCAACCAAAACCCTCCAAGTTTAAGATCTCAATGAGCGTAGTATCGAGTGTGAACCAACTTCAGTCTGCACCAAAGCCGGTTACCTCACTACTTTCTAAAGGCCAAGATGAGTTAACTAGGGTTCTAAAAGTCAGTTAGTGCATTGACAACATATGGCAGCCTCAATATTATCCTCAACTTGACTTAAGGAATATAAGCACCAACCAAGAAGTCGCACTAACTATGGCCACCAGATCAACCGTATCGATATACGTCGTACAGTTTCCTTGGTCTATTGCCATTTACCTAAGGTACACTAGATCCGGGTGTAGGACTCATCTCACAGCACAAGGAACAGTCCCACAATCAAAGCACAAATATATACATGCAAATGAATAATAACACAGATAGTAATAAATATGAACAAGTTAGGGATAACCCTCAAAAGTTACCGATTCCCCAGTGAAGTCGCCATTTTCTGTTGCGGTGGAAATAGGATCACAAACTATCAATGAGTTTGAATCGCAATTCAATTCACAACCGCTCTTTGATTTATCCGAAGGAAAAGGTCAAAAGAGGGAAAACCTATTTTGCATCGTAAACACAATGCGGGGAAAGATCTAGGGTTCGGGGGTTGGTTAAATTTAGGGAAGGTATTAGCACCCTAAACTTCTGTAGTACTCTACAGGAACCTTTTGTTCAAATGTTTACTATTTGCTTTATTTATTTGCTTAAGGTATATGTACAAAGGATTAAAAGTGAGAAAATAAACCTAAGGGGTTAATTCTAAGTTTACTCGGCAAGACATCGCATCTTGTGCCTACGTATCCTTACGGGAGTGGAATCAGAGTAATCGTAGTTCCCCTCAAAGGGAGGTTAGAGACTTCTTGACTGTGGTCAAGGTCTCAAGGGGAATAAACGCATCTTAAGGACACGCTTACGTGGAGTCTTAAACTCCTATTTCTACGTTGAATTGTTATGTTGTAATTAGGGTTAAATTAGGTTAGGTTAGGGATTCCACGGCGGGAAACCCTAAAATGAGCGCGGCGGCTCTTTGACCTAATGCTAGGGGTAGTTTTGTAATTTTGTCTGCGACGAGGCATTTATGAAAATTAGGGTTTGTGAGGTTGTAAGGGTTTGAAGTTGAGGACTATTGACACGGCGGTCAAATGCTAGACCTAATTCCTTCGGAGTGCGTAGTGTGACTGGAATATTAATGAAGATGTGAGATGATTGAGTTATGCAAGCAGAAAATAAAGACAGCAGTTAAAGCCATACAAATAGAAATTTAAAGGCAGAAACTTAAAGCGCGATTATTAGGTTCGCGTAGTTACATATGAGAAGCAGTTACAATATAGTAATGAAATAAAATGAGATAAGTAACGGTAAATGTAACGAGCTGCAAAATGAACAAATGGCATTAGTGGGCCGAGTTAGGCGGTGATCAAATTAACTACGAAACAATAAAGAAAAAGATGCCAATTCGAGATTTTTATTGTTGTTTTATTTAAAAAATCTTAATAATTTAATGTTAGCTTGCAAAAGAAATTTAATTTAAAAATAATTTACTCTTTTTTAAAAAAAGGTTTTATTTTTATATTTTAAAAAAAGTCTTTCTTATTTTTGTTAAAAAAAAGAGTTTTTTCATTTTTATACAAAAGTTTTAATTTTATATAAAAAAAAGTTTTAATTTTTATTTTAAAAACAATTTTAAATTATAAAATAAAATGCTAAGAAAAAAAAAATTTAAAAATATATAAAAAAACAAAATAAAAAATAAAGAAAAAAACAAATAAGGGGAGGGGGTTGGGCCGGTCATCACACCCGGACCCAACCCGGTTGATGGTTAAGCAAAAAAACATTTAGGGTTCTGGGAACCCTAATGTTTCACGGCGCCGTTTCACTCTTCTTCTCCTCTCTCTCGCTTCTCTTCTCTCTCGCTTCTCTTCTCTCTCGCTTCTCTTCTTTCTCTCGTTGTGATCCTCTTATTTCCTGAAACAAACATGAAAAATAAGAACATGTGAGTTAATGCATGGTGGTTTACATTTGTCTTTGGCCGATTGATGTAAAGCTGAGGCTCAGGGTTGATTGCCCGCCGTTTTTTAACGAACGGCGAAGGTGGTCTTCCTTCGTTCGGTGGCGCGGTTGTTGATGTTGGTTCGTCGGAGACGATGATGAGGGTGCTGATCCCTCTGAGTCTCGCGATTCTCGTTCGTTAGGGCTTCTGCGCTTTGAGTGTTCTTCGTTCTCTCTCTCTCACGGCTACGTTCCTAGGGTTTGTACGCGATCTTCTCTCTCTCACGGCTACGTTCCCTCTCTTTTGGATGGTGAGATCGTTCCCCTCTTATACTCTTCTGACCCTCTCCTTTTTGGGCTTTTGATGTTGGATTTGCATTATTGCCTCAGGATTTCGTGGTGATTCGATTTGATTTGATTTTCGTAACCAGCATACTTTTGATTTGATTGAAAGTTTGATATGATTTTGTTTGGTTTTTTTTCAGATAATGATTGAACCATGTTCCCTCTTTTAGGGTTCGATTGGGATTTCGGTGAGATTGGATTTCATGAATCTGGTACTAATTGAACTCTGTTTCCTCTTTTAGGGTTCGATTGGTCTTTCTGATTTCCAGCTGATACGATTCTTCTGATTTGATTCGGAGCCTTCTATTTTCAGAACTCTGTGATTGGATATTACATGACCCTATTCGATTTGTTTGAAACTTTCCATATTTGATTGGCCTCGACTGAACTTCATCTTTTGGATTTCAAACTGGATGTCGTTTTTTGGTTTATCTGATGTGGTTTGTTTGGATTCATGCTTTGCAGATGCTTCTGATACAGGCAACTCTGTCATGTATCTGGATATTTGGTTCCATCTGATGCAATGTTCTTTGACCTCTGGTCTTTACTTTGGATACTGATGCGGACTAGATTATTTGATGATGATGACCTGCTTTCATTCAGTTTGGTTATCAGTTGGACTACACTTACTTTTCTTCTTTTTCTTCTTTCAGGACTGATGTTGTATTGATCTTTGCCGCCGAGAAGAGTACGCGGTAATGATGACGTTTGTCTGAACCATTTGGAACAGGATACTACAACCCTGACTTGTGTTTATATTTTTGCTTCTGATTAAATTGGTGATGAGCCATGTGTTTGTGCACTTGTTTGTTTCATGAACTGAGTATGGTTTGATACTTGTTTCAGTAACTTGTTTGTTGGGGCAATGATGTTCATAACTGAGCCCTTGTTTGGTGCTCTGTTTCTGATGTGCTTTGCACATTCGGGACCCAACCTAAACATGATATATCGCTGCGATTTCTTGAACTCATCTTTGTTCCTTTTCTGGTATGGTTTCGCTATGATCTTGTGCTGTGATTCGGTGCTGTGATTTTGTGCTGGCGCTCACTTATGTGTTGCTTGCCATTGAAACTGGTTTGAATGGGGACTTGCCTTTAACTGATGTTGCTGAATCTTGTGATACCTTGTCCTATGTTATTTTGCCGCAGCTTGTTGTGTGTCTCATTTTTCTGTACATGGTTCAGAACTGATGCTGCTCATGAACTATTTAGATTTTGAGTTCCAAATTCTGAATCTGACATTGATGCGTTTGTGGCTTTTCAGGTGTTGGAAACTTCGGAACCAAAGCGACTCAGACCTGCCGGCATCCGGGTCTGAGTCCAAACTTGCCCATGTTGCCTTATTCTCGTATCAGTTTGGAAATCCAATCGCGGCAAAACGAAACAGTCCCGCTTCTTTTATTACTTCTATCTCTCGGATGTCCCGTAATGATAAGAACAGGTGTTACCTGATCTGACGCCCACGGCGCGGATCGGTAACGGGGGTAGGACGCAGCTTCGGTTGTGCCACTCCCGGCACTCGATGATGACACTGTTCTGAGAGTGTCAAAAACAACTTTTAACATTTTTCTATATGGTTTGTTCTGTTTTGACGTGCAGGTTAGTCGGAGATTCTGCGGAGAAGCTTAGGGACAACATGAAGGCATTTAGGAACTTTTAGGATTTAGGATAGATACCTTAAGAATCACTGTAATTCCTTGTAACATTATTTCTGAAATGTGAAGTATTCTTCATTTCTTGTATGATGAGATTCTTTTATGAAATAAAATTCCCAAAATTTGAATTCATTTATATTTTATTCTTAGTTAAAAATATAAACATTTGTGAATAAATCCACAAGTATTTAAATTCATTAACACAGTCATAAAACATAAACACTCCCGAGTGATATTCTTATTTGTGGACTCGTCTCATTTGTAATCCTAATCTCATCATCTGATTAAAATCCCTTTTAAATGTTAACCAACCATTTCGTAACCAAATACGTATGTGCACCGTAATCACGACAATTTCAGCATTAACAACAAAACTAATCGTAATTAAATTCCCCTGTCCAAACGTCGAGAGCCACAAACCAACAATACCCAATTATGACTGTGCCTTAATAACAGAACGGAAGCGCTTTGGAAATAAACCATGAGCGATGGAATGGATCTTAAATCCAGTTGTGCTTGACAAATTTTAATACCGACCACATCAAATTGGCACCTTGATACAGTCAGACCTGGGGATAAGTAAACGCCTCTAAAATAGTGTATCAAACGCCTCAGAACTTAATAACAGCCCGTCTTCAAGGAATTAGCAGAAGTTGTGTAAAATGACCAAAATACCCCTGGAACCAAATCTGCAAAACAAACACCTCCATGACTTGTTAGTGGTTAGCAAATGTACATATGAGATGCTATGCGAAATGCCTGACTAAATATAAGGGTAAAATTTGGGGTATTACAGGAGCAGAATGACAGTGAGAGATTATATTTTCAACTTCATCTTCGGGAACACATCGACGGAAGATACCATCGGCACCTCTCTTGAAAAGCAGAGGTTCATCCCAATAATGTTTAAGATCGTGGACGAATTTTTTATTTTGTTGGTAAGTTAAGTCTGGTGGAAGAACTTCAGCTGCTAAGTAGTTGACAAAGTCAGCATACCATGGCAATGTGGTTTCAGTAAAGATCGCTTCCACGACTTCTTTTGTTTCAGTCTCATTGTATATTAAAGATCGTTCAACCATGTTTTCTAACTGAGCTATGAGTCTCTCATAAGGAAAATCATCATTGATAGGCACTTGCTCAGGCTTAATATCCTCCATTCTCGATAAATGACCAGCTACCACATTTTCAGTTCCTTTCTTGTCTTTTATTTCTAAATCAAATTCTTGCAGTAGTAGTATCCATCTTAAGAGTCTCGGTTTGGCGTCCTTTTTATTCAATAGGTACCTGATTGTGGCATGATTGGTATAGATAATTATCTTTTCTCCTAATAAGTAAGAACAAAATTTATCTAAAGCGAACACGACAGCTAGAAGTTCCTTTTCTGTGGTGGCGTAGTTCATTTGCGCAAGGTTCAAGGTTCTACTGGCGTAATAAATCGCATGAATCTTTTTATCTTTTCTTTGTCCTAGAACTTCTCCTACGACATAATCACTAGCGTCACACATGATTTCAAACGGTAACCTCCAATCAGGTGGTTGCATGATGGGTGCGGTAATGAGAGATGTTTTTAACTATTCAAAGGCTTTCTGGCATTTATCGTCAAAAATGAATTTGGCGTCTTTCATTAATAAGCCAGTCAGCGGTTTAGTCATTTTAGAGAAATCCTTAATGAATCGTCAGTAGAAACCGGCGTGTCCTAAGAAACTTCATATTTCTCTTACAGTTTTAGGAGGTTGAAGGTTTTCTATAATTTCTATTTTAGCTTTATCTACTTCAATCCCCTTATCAGACACTATGTGTCCAAGTACGATTCCTTGTCGGACCATGAAATGGCATTTTTCCCAATTTAACACGAGATTTACTTTTACGCATCTTTCGAGTACCATTTCTAGGTTCAATGAGCATCCTTCAAAACCCTGCCCACAAACAGAAAAATCATCCATAAATACTTCCATGATATCGTCTATAAAGTCAGCGAAGATTGACATCGTGCATCTTTGGAATGTTGTGGGAGCGTTACATAATCCAAACGACATTCGTCGATAGGCAAATGTATCATAAGGACAAGTGAAGGTTGTCTTTTCTTGGTCATCAGGATGAATAGGGATTTGAAAGAATCCTGAATAACCATCTAAATAGCAGAAATAGGAGTGCTTAGCTAATCATTCAAGCATTTAATCAATGAAGAGTAAAGGGAAATGATCCTTTCGAGTAGCTTTATTCAATTTCCCATAATCAATGCACATTCTACTTCCGGTCACAACTCTTTGTGCTATAGATTCTCCTTTTTCATTCTTAATGATTGTAACACCCCCTTTCTTCGGTACGACATGCACTGGGCTAACCCATTGACTGTCGGAAATCGGGTATATAATTCCTGCTTCTAAAAACTTTTGCACTTCTTTCTTGACTACGTCGCTCAAAATGGGATTTATCCTTCTTTGATGTTCTCTAGAGGTCTTACAGTCTTCCTCTAGCATAATGTGATGTATACAAATAGAAAGACTTATTCCTTTCAGATCAGAAATGTTATAGCCTAGAGCAGATGGGTATTTTCTCAAGACATGCAGTAGTTTCTCAGTTTCTGTTTGTCCTAAGTCTGCGTTGACTATCACTGGTTATCCGAGCTCGGTGTCTTGGAATTCATACCTTAAATTTTTGGGTAGTGTTTTAAGTTCTAAAGTCGGTTTCTTTGGGCAAGGCACATGATTAGGTGTTAGTTCTAGGCATTCGCTTTGACTGTCGTCTTGGTATTCACCACACCAATTATCATCTTCAAAAATTAGAGGTATTGGAATTTTTAGGGTTTTTGAATAAGAATTTTGTTCCATCTCCATCTCTCTTATGCATTCGTCGATGGCATCTAGCAGAAAACATGCATCGTCTATAGCTGGTGCTTGCAAGAATTGTGTCAAAATAAATTCGACTTTCTCTTCACCCACATCAAAAGTTAGCTTACCTTTATTTACATCTATAATGGCTCCGACTGTAGCCAAGAATGGCCTTCCTAATATGATAGGAGTGTTGGCATCCTCTTTTATGTCCATGATTATGAAATCAGTAGGGATATAGAATTGACATATACGTACCAGAACATTTTCTAGTATCCCTATCGGGAACTTAACAAAACGATCGGCTAGTTGTACGGATATCTTAGTTGGTCTTAATTCTCCCATATCAAGCCTTTTGCATATGGTCAGGGGCATTAAACTAATACTGGCTCCTAAGTCACATAGAGCTTTGTCTATGACAAATTTTCCAATTACGCATGGTATGGAAAAACTACCTGGGCCTTTCAACTTAGGAGGCATTTTATTTTGGAGTATCGCGCTACACTCAGCAGTAAGTGTAACGATTTCATTATCCTCGATCTTTTTCTTATTTGATAAGATTTCTTTAATAAACTTAGCATATGAGGGCATTTGAGTGATAGCTTCTGTAAAAGGTATTGTGATATTCAATTGTTTCAGAAGTTCAGCGAATTTCTTGAATTGCCCCACATTTTTAGATTTAGAAAATCTTTGAGGATAAGGAATGAGAGGTTTATAAGGTGGTGGAGGCACATATGGTTCTTTTTCGTCTTCGGCCTCTTGGTTACCTTCTTTCTCCTTTATCTTTTGGTTGATTTCCTTTTCAGTTTCCTTCTCAGTTACTTTACCAGGATTTTAATACATAGCTAGATTCTGAAGTCTCGGGTCAGTTGGTTCGTCCAATTTCGTACCACTTTGTAGTATGATAGCAATTGCATGTCCTTTTGGATTAGGTTGCGGCTGTCCAGGAAATGTGCCTGCAGGAGCAGCGGTAGGTGCTTGTTGTTGTGCCACTTGCGAAATTTGGGTTTCAAGCATTTTATTGTGAGTGGCTAAAATGTCTACCTTGTTTGCTAATTGCTTAATTTGCTCACTAGTGTGTATGTTTTGATTCAGGAAGTCTTTATTTGTTTGAGCCTGGGTGGCTATGAAGTTTTCCATCATTAATTCAACGTTAGATTTCCTAGGAGCATTTTAAGCAGCTACAGCAGGTTTTTGATATCCTGGTGGTATAACAGGTGTTTGTCCAGGTGCATACAATGCATTGTTGTTTTTGTACGAAACATTCAGATGGTTTTTCCAACCTGGGTTATAGGTATTTGAGTAAGGTTTTCCTTAAGCATAATTCACTTGGTCTGTGGAAACTCCTGTCAAAAGTTGACATTCAGGGGCAGCATGCCTAGGAACTCCGCATAACTCGCAGTTTGGAGCTACGACAGCCACAGTGGCTGTAGGGGTTATAGTCTTACATTCAATCTTTTGCGTGAGAGCATCTACCTTTGCATTAACTTGTTCAAGACTGCTTATCTCGTACGTACCACTTTTCTTTGGAGGTTTCTCTACTGAGGCTCTTTCACTTCCCCACTGATAGTGGTTTTGAGCCATACTTTCGATAAGTGCATAAGCTTCATTGTAGGGTTTATCCATTAGTGCGCCACCTGCGGCGGCGTCTATTGTCAATCTTGTATTATACAAGAGACCGTTGTAAAAGGTATGAATGATCAGCCATTCTTCTAGACCATGATGTGGATAAATCCTCATCATGTCCTTGTATCTTTCCCATGCTTCGAAAAGAGGTCCATTGTCCTTATGTTTGAATCCATTTATTTGGGCTCTTAGCATAGCCGTATTGCTAGGTGGGAAATATTATGCTAAGAACACCTTCTTGAACTCGTTCCACGTGGTGACAGATGTGGACGGTAGAGACTGGAGCCAAGCTCTGGCTCTATCTCTTAATGAGAAAGGGAAAAGACGTAGAGACTAACACAATTTGCTTTTACTGTGTCTACGTATTGCAAGAACACTGACAAATGTAATTTCGGATCCTCCGTGGGATTTTCAGAAAATTGGTTTTGTTGTATAGCAGACAACGACAAAGGTTTTAGCTCGAAGGTATTTGCCTCGATGGGAGGAGCAGCAATACTATTATGTGGCTCATCCTACGAAGGGATCGCATAATACTTAAGAGGTCGATTCTGAGGTCCTTCAGCCATAGGTATTGGTAATTCTGGAAAGGGAATTTCAGATGGTGGAAGGTTGTACTTAATTCGGAATTTGTTAATTCGACGTCTTAAATTAATAAAACGCTCTATGTCGACAATCGGTTGCACAAGCTTCTCGCCTTTAGAGCGAGTCTTTGGCATACAATCGACGATTTAAAATAGGGAAATAGTTGCCTTAATCTATACTACGCAACAATAAAGTTATGATATCGACTTAATTGGTCCCCGACAACAGCGCCAAAAACTTGATCGCTACTTAGCATGTCTAAATGCTTCGTGACTGCAAGTACACAGTCTGATCGTGTAGTTTTAAAAGATTATTGAACCCAAAGGACCAAGAGTCGATCTACCGCTATCTAATGCTACTATGTAAAGCTAAGGCTAATGGATTTCTAAATTTGGGATGCGAGAAATAAAATAACTGCAGAATTAAAATCAAATTAAATTAAGATAATGCGAAATATCGGTATATAATCCTATCAATCATCGGGGGTTCCGTAATACGTGGGCGTGTCAAATTGTTATTCTGTAGAAAATACTCATTTAAAAGGCCTTATCTCACACTCTCAGGGTCTTGACTTAAACTATGCTCTCAAATCAGAATGCGGCTCTCGCTCTCTCATTTTGCATTTAAAAACTCTTTTTGAAAACAAATAAATCCCAATTAACCTTAAAGCGCTCTCGCTGTATTTAAGCCTAATGTTCAGTTTCAACTATAGGTTAAGATCTCAAACTCTCGCTTTTGTTGATCTTAACCTTCGTTACTTTCTTACTCTCGTAACAAAAGTTATTAATTTGGCAAAAGAAACTGAGACCAGAAATAAAATCAAATTGCGAGAAATAAAATAAGTGCAGAATTAAAGTCAAATTAAATTAAGATAATGCGAAATATCGGTATATAATCCTATCAATCATCGGGGGTTCCGTAAATCGTGGGCGTGTCAAATTGTTATTCTGTAGAAAATACTCATTTAAAAGGCCTTATCTCACACTCTCAGGGTCTTGACTTAGACTATACTCTCAAATCAGAATGCGACTCTCGCTCTCTCATTTTGCATTTAAAAATACTTTTTGAAAACAAATAAATCCTAATTAACCTTAAAGCGCTCTCGCAGTATTTAAGCCTAATGTTCAGTTTCAACTATACGGTTAAGACCTCAAGCTCTCGCTTTATTGATTTTAACCTTCATTAGTTTCTTACTCTCGTAACAAAAGTTATTAATTTGGCAAAAGAAACAGAGACCAGAAGAATTAGATTCCATTAAATTTATGTCACGATTTACATAACCCCCTCGGACCCATCGTAATTACATACCAATACTAAGAGGTTTAGCCAGACATAGCTTTCATGCTATTACTAAATCTAATCTTAATACTAAACATAAAATAGAAGGGATGCATAAAAATATAACGATAAAAATAAAAGCAGATAAATAGAACTTGGAAATTTGAAGAACATAACTTGGATTTGATTATGAAGGCCGACTTGCAGTTCGGTACAATATTACAACCTTTTTGAATCAATCCTAAAACTAATTGGCAATTGTTTATCAGTGTGAAAAACAATTTCCTTACAAAAATTCTCTAAAATCAATGTAAAGAGACTAAAACAGAATGCTGAAAAACTAAAATGAAAACAGAAAAAATAATACGTCCCCCCTTTCTTCCAAAACTACCTTCTCATTTATATCTGCAAGTGGGCAGCGATTACACCAATTAAAGCTTGAAACGAGAAGTGAAAATAGGAGGAAATGTAGCCAGGAGGTTGAGAAAAAATAGGGGGAAGTGGAGAAAATATGGGGAGGAAGTGGCAGGCGCCACTTCCCGTTCTTGTAGGAGTTGCAGTTGCCATTCTCCTATTCCTTAGGAGTGGCACTCGCCACTCCCTCTCCTTCCTTGGAGGTGGCAGGCACCACACTCCCTTGTGTGGGCAAGGTGGAAAGCGCCACACCCAAGTGGCAAGTGTCGCTTGGTGTGTGGTGGCCCAACCCCTTTTTTTCTTTCCTTTCTATTTCTTTCTTCTTCTTTTCTTTCTTTGGTCTTTTCTTCCTCTCTTCTTCCTCTTTTCTTTCCATTTCCTTCTTTTATTTCTCCTTTTATTCTTTTATTCAAAATTTATGGTAACCTACAAAAGATAAGAAAACAAAGGCGTAATCGAAGATAAGTCAAATAAGACAGTAATAAAAGCAGATAAAATTCATGTAAGTCAAGTCAAATATCCGATATAATTTCGTGTTATCATTTCATCTCACTCTACAGTATGAATGCGATTCTTCGACATGCAACTCATGGTTTTCATGATGCATGTCCATGACTTTTTGTTTTGCATTCTTGGTGTGATAATCATGTTGCATAATCATTTGTACAATGGTGATTTCTTGTTCTTGGTGTTTACCTTGCTGGATTCATGATACATGTACGTGTTTGATTTCGATTCCGTAAATGCGTGTTTGTTTGAGATGTTCAATTGTTGATGAATATGCATGTTATTCTTTTCAAATGCTTAACTGTGCAACATTGTGGAAATTTGTTCATGCTTAATTGTTGATACATGTTCATCAATTGATCTTACTTGATACATGTTCGTATTGGATCCTCACAATGTCATATGCATTTGTTGAAGTGTTGATTCATAATTGTTGTGGTGAGAATAGAATATCAAGCTATTAATTAACTTGAACCACGAATCTTTAAATATTCACCATCGAGCTTTGATTTATCCAAAGGAAAGGGTAAAGATCGAAGAAAACCCTAAGTGCGCTACGTGACAACGAAGCTAAGAGAACGGGGGTTCGGGGGTTGGTTATTCTAAGGGAAGGTATTAGCACCCTAAGTATATGTAGTATTCTACAAGAGCCTCCTGTCTGGTATTTGTGTTATATTGATGTTTGTCTGCTAATGATTATGTGCTAAGGTAAGGATTGCTAAAGGTAAAGCCCTATGGATATATACACTAAGTATGCTCGCCAAGACGTTGCATCTCGTGCATACGTATCCTAACAAGGATGGAATCAGAGCAACCGTAGTTCTCCTAACTAGGGAGAGAACTCTTGACTATGGTCAAGGTTTAAAGGGGAATAAGTATTCATGACAATGATACTTATATAGAGTTAACAAACTCTCTAAGTCTAAGTTGAAAGACTAACTGGGGTGTCTGACTTTAACAAAAGCCAAAAGAGGAAAAGTGAGTAGATATAACAATGGTACGCACATAGAGTTAACAAATTATAGTCCTAAGCTCTAGGTTATATGATTTCTAACAAGGTATGCTAAAGGTCTTGACTTGACAAAGTCAAAGGGTAGTGGGTTCTAACTTAAGGCTAATTTGAAAGTCCTAATGACTCTAACAAGGTCAAAAGGAGGTTTGAGAATAAGTGAGATATTTATGACATTGAGTTAATAGAGAGACTTTCATTTGGACTTATGAACACAAGGCAACTTTTTTGTAGGATTAGAGCTAACAAGCTACATCACTTGGGGGAAATTTAGCAAAGCTTAAGCACACATATACATTCATTTAAACATGATGAAGATATAAAATCATGGTAACAACCAAGAAAGTAAAGGCAAGCATGTGACAACATCAAGCAAAACAAATAACAAGGTTACAACCAAGTATTCATCTGTAGAAGTTTAGAATTAAACCAAATGATTACAACCAAAGGTAAACTTAAGTGTTAGAACATCTAAAGGGCTATGAAATAAGGTTTTTACAAGACCGAACATCATAGACCAAAAGGGAAACCTAAGAAAACCTAAAAAGTCACATACTTTGAACATGAATAAGTACCAAACAAATGATTTTTTTCGGGATTTTTCTTGACATAGACATTCATATAACCATTTTGCAAGAAGAGTGGAGTCAAAATGATAAAAATCAAGAGAGTTATGATCAAATCAATTTGTGAAGAAAAACCATGAAAACAAGGCATTAAAAATAAAAGGGATGCATCCAATGAGGTTTGAACCCACGTTGCTAGGGTTACAAACTAAAACTCTAACCAAACCAACCAACATGTGAATTGTACCAATAGATGGAAACGAACAATAAAATATCTAATTCATCAAATAAATCAGAAAAGAGGCAAAAGGGTTGATCGACAAGATCGAACCCAGGTCAAGCATGTTAAAGGAAAAGGCAAGGCAAGACTTCTACCACTGGGGTGGCTGTTACATCCAGACATAATACGTTTGCATATCATTATATTTTAAAAACCCTCTAAAACGGCCAGATCAGTGCCATGTCATGCCAGCTCATCTCCACCTCAGCTTCCATCTTCTTCTTCCTCACTTTTCTCTCTCGTGCCCTAAACAAAACTCCACGGCCATATTTTCTTTTCCTCAGAACTCTTTCATCTCTCAACCATTTTCAATAATACAAAGATTAAAGTCACAACATTTTTCATAAGGATCAAGAAAATAACAATATCTCGTCCTAAAAATAACTGATTAATTCACAAATCACTCAACAACAGTGTGGCATCAAGGAACTCCAACATGTAACAACATGGAATATTCAAACTAAAATAAAGCAAACCAATCACTTAAAATCACAAAACAACGCACAAACTACATCTTTGCTGTTTAAAAGATAACAAAACAATGCATGAACATGAGAGTGGAAAGTCAAAATTCTTTACCTCTTGGGGAAAGTCCAAGGCTTCTTCACAACAATTGTAGTTGTAAGATAATAACCTCCACAACTTTTTTGAGCCGTTTGAAGTGTGCTTGAATGATTGAACAAGCTGGAATTGGCTTCTAAAACAAAATACGATTCTTCTTGCAACAATGGAGGTTGAAGATGGTGTAGGGTGTTTGAGATGTTACAACAAGGTTTCAATGGTTTGAATGAAGTATATGGAGTTTATATGGAAGGTTTGTGGAGTTGTTTGGAAGAATTCACGAATGGAAAATGTTTTTGAAGAGTTCTTTCAAATTGGGAGGTATTTTGCAAGTTCTCTTAATTTTGAGGATGCAACAATGTTTAAGGCTGGTTTCGTAGTATTTTTCTCCTTTTTTGAGTGAGGTTGAGGTCCTATTTATAAAGAGAGTGGACATGTTAAGGTGTGGTCAGAATCCAAGTTCTTGTTAACTAAGTCACTTGGAAACCAACTTGTTTGTGATCATCACTTTTTCTTGTTTCAAGTGCCAAGTACAAGAGTAGATGTGATTAGGGCATGCCTTTGAAGATCTTTTTTACTATGGAGTGCAAAGAGGAGCAAGGGGAATGGCTCAATTCTGGTTTTAGGGAAAATCCATGCTTTATGAAAATGGTATTCTTCACTTTATGCCAGAAATAGAAATAGCAAGTAGTTTGAGCTTTAACTCAAGGGATCGAGCTTCCAATTTTGGGTAATGACCTGATTTAGTGATATTTGCAATCAATCAAGTTTTGCAAAGCAAGATTGTATGGTAACCAAAGATTTTGCATTAAGTTTGTCATGTTGGAGCACTTGGAAATCAAGTTTAGAACCCTAACATCATCTCTTCGAAACTCCAAGCTCACAAATGGTATGGATGAGTTATTGTACTTTTTGAAAATCCCTAATCATGCTTTACAACTTTCATGTTTGGTGAAATTCTTGAATCCAAAGGGATTATGGTGAAAACTAGCATTGAAGTTGGTTGAAAATTGAGGTAACAAGGTTGTCTTGAAGAATTTCTAAGTGTTCAGAGATTTTTCCAAACTTTGAAGCTTCATAACTAAATATCTAAGCATATTTTTCTCATAGGTCATAGAGCACTTCTTTAGTACACGAGGAGATCTTTAAATTGATCTTTGGAAATCAAAAAATGGATGTGTGGATTGAAAGTTATGGCCTCTCAAAGTTGGTATCAAGATTAGGGTTTCTTCCCTCACTTAGAAAAAATTCAAGTTTTCCAAGTTTTCTTCTTTTGCAAGAAACCTCTACAATCCTGATTTCTTCATGATAAAACTCATTGATTAAACATATTTTGATGATATTTCACTTGGAAGTTTCAATTTGAACCAAAAAACCTAGAAGTCAAAGAGTTGACTTCGTTAGACGAATTTTGTATCAAGTGAATCCAAATGTGTGATCTTCAATGAATTTGCATCTTTGGATTTATCAAACATCCTAGATAGGCTCCAAGGATGTATATGAACATGTCGAATCATGTTCCAAGGCTTGGGATCATGCTTGGATTAAAAGTCAGGGGCATAGTTGACTTTTCCTGACAAAACCTTAATTTGGGGGCAGATGAAATTGAACTTCAATTGACTTGTAGTGAGATCAGTTAGCACTTGATTCTTGTTGAATATAAACTCCTTGAATGTATGGGAATCTTGATTTGATGATGATCAATCCAAAACATTGACTGATCAAGCAATAGTCCTCTTGATTCCAAAGGTGCAAAAGCCTAGTTCAGGTGGATCTCAACAACAAAAACTTGAAACAATGTTAGGGTTAGGAAATAATGTTTGATGCTCCTAGAATGGTGATAGAATATAGGGGTCAAAGTTTGTGGTATGATAGTTGCCTCTATTTAATTGGCTTTACCAGATGGTATAAGAGATGACAATCTTTATAAAATCATGGCGAAAGATATTTAAATATAGCAACCTGAAACTTTTTCCCTTAGATGCAATGATATGCGAAGGACGACAAAACTATGCAAGTGCTGACCTGCTATGAACTCTACAATGATTCTTTATGATGAGAAATTCATAAATGCAAACGACTAAAGCAAACAAGAATAAAGCTAACACAATGAGTAACCACTCATTGGGAAAGACAAACACATGGGAGAATCTAGAGTGATTAGGCACGTGGTCCAAACATGACCGGTATGATATTCTAGAGGAAAGAACTCTTCCCATTAGGGGCAGAAAACAACTCCACTGGGGACCAGGCTAAAACTAAAAGATGACCTATAGCAAGTGGAAACGGTAGGACAAAATAAGACCCCACGGGGGACCAAACCAAAACGAAGAATTTCCTTACAGCGAAGAGTTGGAACGGGATCTTCAGGAAATGGCCGGAGAAACAAACAGACCAATCGGGGACATTTGTGATAGCCCGAATACATTAAAATTTTTGGGGATGTTGGTAACAACCAAAACATCCTAAGATTTACTGGGGATATTGGTAACAACCAACCATCCTAAGAACAGGGGTTACGTGAACATTGGCAATAACCATTGGGCTTTAAATGATGCTAGTAACGACTAGACTTTAGAAAAAAGTGTGGATTGGTAACAACCAAATATTCCACTACCAACAATATTTAAGCTTAAGTAATGCCAGTAACTACTGGGCTTTCGGGGGATTAGTGATGACCAAAATAGAGATGCCAATAATAATTGGATTTTAAGTAATGCTAGTAACTATTGGACTTTCAAACAGGTATGGCAGCGTCCAAATCAACAATACCAATAACAATTGGATTTAAAGCAATGCGAGTAACTACTGGACTTTCAAGCGGATATGGTGAAAACCAAATCGAAAATACTAATAACAATTGGATTTAAAGCAATTCCAATGACTACTGGACTTTCAAGTGAACATGGTGACAACCAAGTCGAAAATACCAATAAAAATTGGATTTAAGCAATGCCAACAACTACTGGACTTTCTAGCGGGTATGGTGACAACCAAATCGGTAATACCAATAACAATTGGATTTAAAGCAATGTTAATAACTACAGGACTTTCAAGGGGATATGTTGACAACATAATCAGCAATACCAATAACAATTGGATTTAAACAATGCCAGTAACTACTGGACTTTCAAGCAGATATGGTAACGACCAAATCGGCAATACCAATAACAATTGGATTTAAAGCAATGCCAGTAACTACTGGAATTTCAAGAGAGTTACCAATGGCTAAACTTCATGGGAAAAGGCTGGTAACCACTACATAGCAAAAATGTTTTTAGGAAATAGTAACAATTATCCTAACAAGGTAATACTGGTAACTACCCGACAAAAAGTATCAATAATAATTGGATTCTCTGCTGGAGATTGCTAGTTACAACTAGACTTCAGGGGAAATTGGTCACGGCCAAAAGGTAATAGATGGCAGTAACAACTGGTCTAGAAAGATTTGGTGACAACCAAAGATCTCAAAAAAAGAAGGTCAGGCGAGTCTGCGGGAGATAAGGGCGGTCAACAGTCACAACAGACACAAAAGTTTGCCAGTTACAACTGGACTTAGAAACGAAAGCAACAGCCAAGCAAACGCAACATGAAAAGATATGCTAAATGCACATGCTGTGATATGATGCAAATGCTCAAAGATGCACAAGAACCGACTATAACATGGACATGGAAATAGAAGACTCAAAAGGGAAGACATATAACAATCTACTTCACTGGGAGAAACTAAGTGTCACAATGAATCCAGGGAACCAAGGTGTCCTCGACAACACACAGATGTTAAACCCATTCACTTAATTGGGGACACTATGGGGCTTAGGCAAGCCAGCTAACAGCACAAACCTCTTCGGAGAGCCAAAGTGTTTATTTGGAGGATGGGTCTTCAAAACTTTCATTAGGTGAGGGGTACTAGAGAAATTATTTTTTAGCGGGGCCAATATTGCTTGAGGTGGTAATATCAAGATCTCAGCCACTTTTAGACTTCTTAGGATACAAACTAATTTCCCCTGATATCTTTCATACCAAAGTAACTGCTCGTTCTGTTTTAGTTTTCTTTTAAAATCATTTTTTATTCAAAACTTGCTTTCAAAAATCATTATTAATAAATAAGTGATGTTTTGTATAACAAAGAAAAGTAAAGAACAAAGTAGATCACAAATATTTAAATGGTTCAAGATGATTTTATTTACGAATGGTAGCTTGCGAATGACAAAGCTCCATGGAATATCTACAATTTGAAAATGGCAAAAAGGGAAACAGGTACATCAAATCCAATGACTATCCTGCCCCACTAACTAAGAGTTCC
This sequence comes from Lathyrus sativus, assembly GCA_963859935.3. Taxonomy (NCBI): domain Eukaryota; kingdom Viridiplantae; phylum Streptophyta; class Magnoliopsida; order Fabales; family Fabaceae; genus Lathyrus; species Lathyrus sativus. Next base: position 91,420,185 of record OZ012739.1, on the reverse strand, counting down.
CCAGATCTTCGCCTCTAACAAGAGTGGTGGAAGTGGATTTCCTTAGTAATCTTCAGTAGCGGTAACAACTCTGATGCAACGAAATGCTTTTGCCCCTAACTTTTGCCTGAATCACCCTTTCAGGTTTTCGATTCCCCGGGACGCTCATTTTTGCCTAAGCCGCCCTTTCATCCCTAATTTTTGCATGGATCTCCTTCATAGGTTATGATCCACCAGGATACCCATTTTTTCCTAAGCCGCCCTTGCGGGTTTTCGACTTATCGGGTTTTTAAGCATAATACTTTTTGACAACATCAAAGTTCATGGGGTGAGTGAGCTATTCTCCATCCATTATTATGAGGATGAGCGAGCCTCCAGAGAAAGACGTCTTCACAACAAAGGGGCCATCATAATTAGGCATCCACTTCCCACGTAAGTCTTTATGAGTTAGCAATATCTTTCTAAGTACGAGTTCTCCCTCTTGGAACTCTCGAATACAGACCTTCTTGTCAAAGACTCTTTTGATCCTTTTCTGATATAGCTAGCCATGGCACATGCCAGTCATTCGTTTTTCGTCAATGAGGTTCAACTGATCGAACCTTTCCCTGACCCACTCGGCTTCCTCCAACTTTGCTTCCATTAGGATTCTCAAATATGGTATTTCTTTTTCAATGGAAAGGACTGCGTCCATTCCATATACCAAGGAAAATGGGGTTACCCCTGTTGAAGTACGAACAAATGTTTTGTATCCGTGTAAGGCAAACGGTAACATCTCATGCCAATCTTTGTAGGTCACAACCATTTTTTTGCACGATCTTCTTAATGTTCTTGTTTGCAGCTTCAACAACTAAATTCATTTTTGGGCGATAAAGAGAAGAGTTGTGATGCTCGATCTTGAAGCTATCACACAGCTCTTTCATAGTTTTTTTGTTCGTATTGGTTCCATTATCTATAATGATACGACTATTGATTCCATATCGGCAGATAATCTCTTTCCTGATGAATCGGGCAACCACTTATTTGGTGACATTGGCGTAGGGTGCAGCTTCAACCCACTTTGTTAAATAGTCAATAGCAACAAGGACAAAACGGTGTCCATTGGAAGCCTTTGGCTCAATTTCCCCAATCATGTCAATCCCCCACATAGAGAAAGGCCACGACGATGATAAAACATTTAACAGCGTTGGAGGCACGTGCACCTTGTCTGCATAGATTTGGCATTTATGACATTTCCTGGCATATTGGATGCAATCAGTTTCCATAGTTAACCAGTAGTATCCAACTCTTAGAATCTTCTATGACATGGCATAGCTATTGGCGTGGGTGCCAAACGTTCCTTCATGGATGTCTTGCATCAACAAGACTTCTTCTCGTATTTCGACACGCCTAAGGAAGACCATGTCGTAATTTCTTTTGTAGAGCACATCATTGGTGAGAAAGAAGTTAGATGCCGACCTTCTCAAAGTTTTCTTGTCGAGTGAAGTTGCATCGACTAGATACTCTCGATTTTGTAAGTACTGTTTAATATCACGAAACCATGGTTTCCCATCAGACTCCTCTTCCACCATCTGGCAGTAAGCAGACTCAGTTTTCCTCTCAATTCGGATGAGTGTTGCTTCATTAAAAAAACGGACCTGCCACATAGCATCCATCATAGCTAAAGCATCGATGATGTGATTTTCAGACCTTGGCACATGCTAGAAGGTTATTTCATCAAAATACTCAATCATTTCCACAATAAAAGCTTTATATGGGATTAGTTTCTCATCTCTAGTTTCCCATTCAACTTTGACCTGATAGACAACTAGAGCTGAGCCACCACTCACTTCTAGAATTTTGATGCGGAGATCAAGGGCTGCTTCTAGCCCTAAAATACAAGCTTAATACTCAACAATGTTGTTAGTACATTCAAAACACAATCTTGTTGTGAAAGGAGTATACCCGCCAGTGGGGTTTATTAAAATAACACCTATACCATCCCCCATTTGGTTGGAAGCACCATTAAACATCATCTTCCATCGGGAACCGGGTTCAGGACCTTCATCTAGGCCTGGCTCTTCGTAGTCTTTCTTGATTAGCATAATATCTTCATCTAGGAAGTCAAACTTGAGAGGCTCATAGTCTTCTACTGGCTGATCAGCCAGGTAATATGACAAGATGCTACCTTTGATGAACTTTTGAGCGACGTACTGTATATCGTAATCTGACAAGAGTATATGCCAACGGGCGAGCCTTCCTGTCTAAGCAGGTTTCTCAAAAATATACTTTATCGGATCCACTTTGGAAATCAACAAAATGGTATGACATATCCTATATTGCCTCAAACGTCTAGCAGCCCAAGCTAAAGCACACCAATTCTTTTCTAAAAGTGAGTAACGACTTTCAAAATCGGTGAACTTCTTGCTGAGGTAATAGATGGCGTGTTCCTTACATCCAGACTCGTCGTGTTAACCCAATACACAACCCATAGATCCCTCGAGCCATGTCATGTACATGAAGAGAGGTTTTCCTAGTATAGGAGGAATCAAGACCGGAGGCTCTTGGAGATAACCTTTGATCTTGTCGAAGGCTTGTTGATAGTCATCATTCCAAACAACAGTTTGATCCTTCCGTAACAACTTAAAGATTGGCTCACAGGTTGGAGTCATGTTAGAGATGAATCTAGAGATGTAGTTTAATATCCCAAGGAAACCTCTAACTTGTTTTTCTGTCTTTGGAGCAGGCATCTCTTGAATAGCTCGCACCTTGTCAGGGTCTACTTCAATTCCACGCTGACTGACGATAAAGCCGAGTAATTTTCCAGATTTTACTCCAAAAGTACATTTTGCAGGATTCGGTCTCAACTGGTATTTCCTAAGCCTTACGAATAACTTTAACAGACGATCCAGACGATCTTCTTCACTTTGAGACTTGGCTATCATATCATCGACATATACCTCGATTTCTTTGTGAATCATGTCATGAAAAAATGTGACCATAGCTCTCTGGTAAGTGGCTTCTGCATTCTTCAAACCAAAAGGCATGACTTTATAACAATAAATGCCCCATGGTGTGATGAAGATGGTTTTCTCCATCTCCTCTGGATCCATCCTTATCTGATTGTATCATGAGAAATCATCCATGAAAGAGAAGACATCAAATCTAGCAGTGTTATCCACTAAGGTATCGAAATATGGTAGAGGGAAGTCGTCCTTTGGACTAGCTTTGTTCAGATCCATGTAGTCTACGCACATTCTAACTTTTCCATCCTTCTTCGGCACAGGCACAATGTTGGCTACCCAATCTGGATATTTTGATACTACCAAGAAACCTGCATCTATCTTTTTTTTGACCTCATCTCTGATCTTGAGAGCCATGTTGACGAGGTACCTTGTGAACAACTGTGGTGGTATCCAAACTATGCATATCTTGGTATTACCAAGCGAACACATCAACATACTCTTCTAAAAACTTCAATAGTTTCTTCTTGATATCTTCCCCAAGCGTTGCCCCAATCTCGACTTCTCTTTTATTTTCATCAGTGCCAAGATTAACGACATCTACCTGCTCTTGGTGAGGTTGAAGATTTCTGTACTCGTATTCAGACATTTTTGCCAACTCATCCGGAATCTCAAAATCTTCATCATCCTCATCTTCGGCTTGATATATGGGTGAATCGAAGTCAGAAGGGAAAACATAGTCATTGGATTCAACGGGTTTTGAAATTTCTCTACATGTTTGGAATGGCTTGATTTATTAAAACACACAAAGACAAATGCGCAGAACAAAAGGAATATATTTTTGCTGGTTTTCAAAGGAAATTCCATTTTCTTTAAAAGTAAAAGCAAAACGCAGTAAATGAAACAAATGAGGATTGTAACAAAACATCTTCATTGATCATAATAATTTGAAAGCATGTGGCCCATACAAAATAATCTGATAACCTCGAGCATGGTTATGGAAAACTTTTTAAAGGAAACTACAAAACAAAACAAGATAATTACTTCGTCACAGGAAACATAACATGAATTTCAACAGCCTCTCAATTGTTTAGAGCGGCCTCATCATGATATACCAACTAATCAATATAGTCATCTTCAAAATCCTCCTCAATTGTGTTGATTTGGATACCTCCAGTGGTAAACACCTCATTGATAGTCTCCAGTCGTCTTTTGGAAAACTCTTGAGTCTTGTCATGAGTTGGTTTGTAACCCAACCCTTGGTGATTCCTCTTCACTCTTGCTTCCGCCTCAATGACCTCCCCCCCATCCTGTAGGAGTGCTATTCTTCAATGCAGATTTTATGCTTTGAACAGATGCAAAGGATAGACCACTCTCAACCATAGCTTCTTCGATCAACACGACATTAGCTATTTCTAAGGCTTGGTAAGAAGTTTCCAAAGCGTCTTTGTCAGCTTCAATGTACCTGAATGATTATAAATTACTCACCATTAGATCCTCTTCTCCATGGACGACCACCAATTTGTCATCCATTACAAATTTCATCTTTTGGTGAAGAGTAGAGGTTATTGCGCTAGCAGTATGGATCCATTGTCTTTCCAACAAACAAATGTATGATGGATTGATATCCATCACCTGGAAGGTAATGTCAAATACATGAGGTCCAACCATAACAGGTAAATCTACTTTGCCTATTACCGTTCTTCTGGAACCGTCAAAAGCCTTGACAATCAAAGAGGTAGGTCTCATGTCAGTCCCCTTATTTCCAATTTAGTGAGCATCCTTTTGGGTAATACATTCAGAAAGGAACCAGTGTCCACCAAGACCCTTGCTAGAGTGTCCTCTTGGAACATTACTGATACGTGCAAAGCACGATTATGCTTATAACCATCGGCAGGTTATTCATCGTTTCTAAAACTCAGGGTATTACATGCAGTAATATTGGCAATCACCAAATCAAATTTACCAACTGTTATGTCCTTGGTTACATGGACCTGTGCCAGCAATTTTTGTAATATAGGCCTGTGGGCAGGAGAACTCAAAAGGAGAGACATTATCGAAATTTTTGAAGGAGTCTGGTGTAGCTGATATACGATTTTGTAGTCACTTCTTTTGATGATCCTTAAAAACTCTTCGTTTGCTTCATTTGGTACTTCTTTTCTTTTTGCAGTTTCCACAAGGACGGTTTCTTTAAGAGGGACCACAGTTACCTTAAGTTGGTAGATTTGACCGCTTCGGGTCATCTACTCGTACCAGCAATGTCAGAGACATCTTCGTGTTTACTTTTCATCCCTTCACTTCACACCTCTTTCCCAGATCTCTGATTCCTCCACGTGTCATCATATCTCCAAGGTACTGCCTTGGTACTTTTGAAAAAGAATGGTCTGGGCTTTTGAATGTTGACCGGCTTTGGCTGACTAGCCGCTGATGTGGCGAGTTTTTCAACATTGAACACTGGTTTGAGTGCTAAATCTGTAGAACTGATATTTGGAAGATTGAATATGGGCACTTTTCAGTCCCATATAGCATGTTAAAAATAGGTTCAATCACTGATACCTCTTCTTTGTTCATTTTACTACAAACTTGTAAAAGACCACCATTCATCAACCTCTGGATGTCTTTGTGGACTAGAGTGCAACACTTGGAATTTTCAACACATTCTTCGCAGTCTGAGTGGGTACTCTCAATCATACCGGCTTTAACTAATCTTCTCTGGAGAGCCTGTAGCAGAGTTTTGATTGTTGTCACATCTGAAATTACTGTTTCATTTACGCCTTCTATTGCATTGATGCTCCCATGGTTAGGCAATGGGTTGTTTTTGACATTGGGTTGACGATCCCCAAAAGAGAGAATCTTTTTCTCCATTAGTTCTCGAACAACATGCTTCAAAGCAAAGCATCCTTCTAGATCATGTCCGGCTGCCCCTTCAGGAAACAGACATCAAGCATTGGGATTATAGAATGGTGGGAGAGGATTTGGTGATGGTTCCATCTTTCTAGTGGTAGTCAGACCTTGTTTTACCATGTATGGGTACAATTCAATGTAGCTCTTTAGAATTGGTTGGATAGGAGGTCTTACCCCTGGCCTTCTGTTTTGTACATTTTATTTAGAGATTAGAGCCCTAGCTTGTTGTTGTTGTTGATAGGCTGAGGCGTTGGGCACCTGTTGATAGCCTTGCTGATATGCGGGTGGCGGTTGATCTGGCTGAAAATCTGGAGTTTGATTGTGAAATGTGGACGTAATGGCCGCCATATAGGATTGTTAAATGTATTGCACAGGGTATGATGGTTGTTGTCAAAATTGTTGCTGAAATGGCATTAGTCTCACCTTCCTTCTTCTTATGGACATTTCCAAAGGACTTCTTAGTGGTACTTCCACTTGAACTGCCAGCGATACTTGTCATCTTTCCATTTTTCAATCCCAACTCTAATTTTACTCCCACAACCACAATGTTAGAGAAGTTAGTGCTCACACTGCTAATCATCCTCTTATAGAATTTCGACCTTACTATGTCCACGAACCAATCAACTAGTTCTTTTTTGGTCAGAGGGGCTCCACTTGTAAGACGGTTTCCCATTAACATTGGGCGTATTCTTTGAAGGATTCAGAACTTTTTTGGGCCATGCTTAACAAGTGTCTTTGGTCCGGAGCCAAATCCATGATGTATTTGTAATGCTTGATGAAAGCATCAGACAAGTCTTGAAAATTATGAATTCTAGATTGGTCCAAACTCAAGTACCACTTAGCTGAAGTGCCCTTAAGACTATCTTGAAAATAGTGGATCATTAACTTATCATTTTCCACATAGGCCGTCATCTTCCTATAGTACATGATCAAGTGGATTCAGGGGCAAGTAGCCCCCTCATATTTATCGAAAACCAGGATTTTGAGTTTTGGAGAAATCACTAATCCAGAAACCAAGCACGTGTCTCTCGTATCAGCCCCAAATATGCTATTACCTTCAATAGCCCTGATCTTTCTTGTCATAGTTTTGAAATCTTCCCTCATCTTCTCATGGTGTTCATCTCCTTCTTCCGACTGGTCGGGGATATCGTAAAATTGATGTTGGTTGTTGAAGTATGGATGTGTTTGTGCTTGCACATCAGCTGGAGTGTAAGTATGGATAGTATGAGGAAAATTAACATTCAGAGGAATGGTCTGCTGAGTAGTCTTCATAGTGACTGGCGGTGGTACAAAGTTAAATGTTAGTCCAAAAGGTTGATCACTGGTGGCAACAATTACAATTGGTGTCGGCTCCATTACTGTGGCATTGATCTCGAAAACCACGATCTGTCGAGTGTCTATCTTTGCACGGATCACTTGCAACATCTCCATCATTTGGCCCATGTTGCCTCATATGTCATCCAACTCATTGTCGACTCTATTAAAATCTTAATCTTGCTTAGCCATTCTCCTTCGGGCTTGAGCTCTTATGTTATAAGGATGTAGAGGACTCAGTGTGACAGACTAGAGGTAAAACAACACATATAAGCCACAGAACAGGAAATGCGTATGCAATGCCCATGAAATGCAAATGAAAATGCAAAGCTATCATTAAAAGAACCCCAAATTATGTTCATAAACATTAGTAATGGAGAAGAAAGTGAAGTAAAGTAACTTTTCATTGACGAATGAAAGTTTTACAGGAAAAGAGATTACACATCAAAAGCCAAAGTGCGGACATAAATTACAAGAGAAAACTGAAACTAAGAGGCTTAGTCTTTCTGACAAGAAGACCCTTCTCCTTCTTGAAGCTTCATCTTCCTTGCAATTTCTTCCTTTTGGTTCTGGCGGAGCAGCTTCCAGAGTTCTTCATTCTCTTGAACAACCATGAAATATTTATCCTCCCACGTCTTCTTCTCTTTTTCAGCTTTGAATAAAGCATCCTTCAATTCCTCCACAGAGAAAAGTTCTTTGAGAGTCGTTGGAGTAGGCTCGAAGCGAGTGAAGAACATCTTTAAAGCTATCTCTTTAGACCAAAGAAGATACGCCTCTGAGACAGCAGAGTCTGAATGCCCAGAGCAGTCATCCCTTAGGTATTGAGGTGACGCCAAGCATACATGGTTTGTGCTTTAAGATATGGGTTTCTCCCTTCTTCAAGAAAACATCTTCCCAAAAGGATCAGATCAGGCTCTTCCTCAGCAGGATATCCTAGCTAACGGCGAGCTAGGATGGGGTTGTAATTAATGCATCATTTTGTGCCAAGAAGAGGCACATTAGGGAAGTCCCCACATCTGTGAATCATGGTAACTCCTCCATACATGGGATTGTACCAACGGATGTCATAGTGTTTAAGCGATAGAAGCGTTTCTATCCATTCCAGGCTGTTCTTCAGATTCCATAGAAAGGCGGTCTTTGGCAAGTGAGAAATAAACCACTTGTGAAGGAGAGCGGTACAAAAACTAATTTGGCCTTCTCCATGGGAGTTCTTTAGATGAATAGAGAAGTATGCATCAGCTAGCAGTGTGGGAACATGGTTCCTGATAAGAAATAGGTTGATGGTGTTTAAGTCTACGAATTTGTCAGCACTTGGGAATAGAAGGAGTCCATAAATCAATAAGGCCAAGATAGCCTCAAATATTACTGTGTCTTTCTTATCAACGTGAGCTTTAGCTCTTTCCATCAAGGGTCTTGCTTGTAAACCAGAGAATCCATCCTTGACATCCAAATGCGTCTAATGGTCAGATGGTTCTAGGTGTAAGGCTTCAGCCAAGACTCTCCTATTTGGTCTTCTTTATTTTCTAGAGAATGGTCGAGGAGTGACACCTAACCCCATCAAAGAAGAATACTTTTCCAACGTTGGTAGCAATTCATAGTCTGGAAACGTGAAGCAATGGTAAATGGGGTCGTAGAATTGTACGAGCACCATCAACATCTCCTCATCTACTTGGAGCTCCAATAGAGGCAGAAGGTTTCCATATTGGTTGCTAAATGAAAAAAGATCTTTCACTAAGCCTCCTAGTATCCTCAGATTCTCCAACTTTGTGCTTTTGAATGTGCATTTTGGAGTTGTTCTCTTTTTTGAGTTCATTACAATGTCTGCAGAACAAGAGATTGGGCTCCTTGAATATCTAGCAAAACCAATGAGATGCAATACAATTGGTTTTAAGAAAATCAGAAGATTGATTTGCAAAAGGAACACTTTTGGAACAAAACCCTTAATTCATTAATATTGGAAAAGTTACAACTTCAAAGTACAAGTATAAGAGACTGAAAATACAAGAGAAAGTAGGTCCTATGGTCTCAAAAGATTCTAGCTAGAAAAGTCCTATCCACGCGTCCTCTTCTGTCTCTTCAAGTTTGAATTATCCAATACTAGCTTGTCGACAAGTCCCTTCCAAGCACCGGACGTAGGTGGGATGTCAGAGTACTCAAGGGTACTAAGCACAGGTTAAACACTAGATAAAAATAAATTTTGTTGTGCCACATATCTGTTAACAACCCTCCTTTCGAGCAACTCAATCAAATCATCCTTCTCTTTCATTTGTCTCTTCATCTCCATCTGCTCGGAATAAATGACGTGGTACTTTCCCTCCAAAGTATCTCGCTCAAGTTTCATCCTAGCCAAAGTTCCTTGGTATTTCTCCATACGCTCAATAGGAATGATAGAGGAAGAAGCAACAACAACCTGCAAAGGTTTTTTTGGGAGATAAGGCATTTTGAGATTACGGGCTCTAGAAAAGACCCATTGCATGAAAGATCAAATGCTATATAGTTCTTTTTCCCTAGATCAGCCTTGTTCTTCTTGTGGATGGTCTTCCAAGCATCTACAATTTTATCTCTAAACCCCATACTAGCTTTTGCGTTGAGGTAGAAAAAACCTGACAATAGGATGTTGCTAGGCTTTTCTTTCATAGGAAACCCAAACTGACGTCTTGCAAGGATAGGGTTATAATTGATTCCCCCTCATACACTGAGAAGAGGCACGTTGGGAAATGAACCATAATTGTCGATGATCACTCCTTTGTCGTAAGCGGGACCATACAAATGTACATTGGTCTGAGTCAGAGCCATGACTCTTAGAGACCACCTTAATCCATTTGGATTTTCTTTGAAAAGATTTTTTCTCAGCAAATATGCAACAAACCATCTATACAATAGGGGAACACATCATAAGATGGTACCATCTCCCTTTAGAGTTCTATAGTGAATAGAATGGTGGGTGTCTCCAAGTAGAGTAGGTACGGGGTTACCAATGATGAAGATCTGGATAGCGTTGATGTCAATGAAACTTTCTTCTTCGGGGAAGAGAACCAAACCATAGATGAGCAATACAAGGACTGCTTCAAAATCATCTAGGCTATTTTCTTTAGCAAAGAATGCAACTTTCTCTATCAAAAATTCAGCAGGTAGACCTCTGAGTTCATACTTGGTGGTGATATTTTCTTTAACTTCGGAAGCTTCTAGGTGGATGGCATCTGCAACGTCTTTTGGTGAAGGGAACTTCTCCAAACCATTAAATGGCTTCTTATCCAATACTAGCAGACCAATATGATATGAGTACTCTTCCAAGGTTAGAACGAGTTTCCAAGGTTAGAACGAGTTGATAATCGGGAAAGGTAAAACAGTGATATAGAGGGTCATAGAATTGTACAAGAGTGTTGAGAACTCCTTCTTGCATCATGATCTTGACAAGTCCCAATAATCTTCCATATCTCTTTCTGAAGTCCTCAGAGCAAGACTCTAAAGCGACCAATTTCGTTAACTCTGTTAAATCTGGTTTCTTGAAGTTGTAATTTCGAGTGTTTCTTTTTCCAAAATCTATGAACTAAGGTTTTTGCAATAAAGAAAACGACAAAGTTTCTCAAAAGCAACTGTGTGAATGCTTATGATGAGATGGTGAGATGATGCACAATCAACACATACAGAAGTGTTCACACTTTCATATATATAATGTATATGCATACAAACAAAGGTCCTAGGTTTGGGTTACAAGCATGAAGCCATGGATTACCCTTCCCAACTGACATGTACTATGGGTTGTTTGTACCTGCACAGCGGATTCTTCAAAGTTCCTAGAGTCATCGATAAATCTTTCAGATATTATCAACCTGCATGACTAGTCATGTGACTCAAAAATATTCTCAAGATAAATTCGTCTGAGTGTAGTATCGCATATCAACCATTCGGGACTACTCTCTCACAGTCATCACGCTACATTCTAAAAAGGCCAAGTGAGGTAAGTAGGTAACTAAAATGTCCTCAGTTTCACGGACTCCCAGTCCGGAAAAAGTAATGAACGTACGACTACTCATACACCATTAGTAATCCCAAAGGGGCCTCAATTGAGTGTGGTTACATCATATGTCAAACATGTTAGAACTACTCCTAACCATCAACTATTGATCAAACCATAATCCTATCATAGGTATACACTCAAGTCTGGGCTAGGACTTATCTCGCCTCTCAAGGTAGCAACCCAATGCACATATGCAACACAACATGTATAATATACAGATCTTTACAAATATACATGTATAAAGAAAACAAATATGAATAAAACACAACTGCAAACAAGGTGGGCTTAACCCTCTAAAGCATATCCCCAGTGAAGTCGCCATTTCTGTTGCAGTGATAATTGGATATCAAGCTATTAATTAACTTGAACTACAAATATTTAAATATTCACCACCAAGCTTTGATTTATCCAAAGGAAAGGGTAAAGATCGAAGAAAACCTTAAGTGCGCTACGTGACAGCGAAGCTAAGAGATCGGGGGTTGGTTATACTAAGGGAAGGTATTAGCACCCAAAGTATTTGTAGTATTCTACAGGAGCCTCTTGTTTGGTATTTGTGTTATGTTGATGTTTGTCTTCTAATGATTATATGCTAAGGTAAGGATTACTAAAGGTAAACACCTATGGATATATACACTAATTATGCTCGCCAAGACGTCGCATCTCGTGCCTACGTATCCTAACAAGGATGGAATCAGAGCAACTGTAGTTCTTCTAACTAGGGAGTGAACTCTTGACTATGGTCAAGGTTCAAAGAAGAATAAGTATTCATAACAATGATACTTATATAGAGTTACAAACTCTCTAAGTCTAAGTTGAAAGACTGACTGGGGGTTTGACTTTAACAAAAGCCAAAAGAGGAAAAGTGGGTACCTATAACAATGGTACACACATAGATTTAACAAACTCTAGTCCTAAGTTCTAGGTTATGGGTTTCTTAACAAGGTATGCTAAAGGTATTGATTTGATAAAGTCAAAAGGTAGTGGTTTCTAACTTAAGGCTAAGTTGAAATTCTTAATGACTCTAACAAGGTCAAAGGGAGGTTTGAGAATTAATGAGCTATCCATGACATTGAGCCAATAGAAAAACTTTCCTTTGGTCTTAGGAACACAAGGCAACTCTTTTGTAGGATGAGAGCTAACAAGCTACATCACTTGGGAGAAATTTAGCAAATCTTAAGCACACATATACATTCATTCAAACATGATGAAGATATAAAATCATGGTAACAACCAAGAAATTAAAGACAAGCATGTGACAACATCAAGCAAAACAAATAACAAGGTTACAACCAAGTATTCATCCATAGAAGTTTAAAATTAAACCAAATGGTTACAACCAAAGGTAAACATAGATGTTAGAACATTTAAATGAATATGAAATAAGGTTCTTACAAGACCAAACATCATAGATGACAAGTACAAGTGAATCATGCATAACTCAATACATTACTTATCATGGCAAAGTTCAAAACTCAAGGTCAACATGCATAAATCATAACAATATTTAAAACATGGATATATATGAAGAGAAGTGGAAGTAACAACCAAACATTTTTAAACAATAGTGTGACATGTGCGACAACAACATGTGAATTATAACGAATCATGTTTAAGCAAGAAGGTAACAATCAACATGTAAAAGAAGTTCGTTCATGGTTTTTTTTGAAGAAGATAATAAACATCTCAAGGGTGATTCATGCATACTAAACATATTTCAAAGCAAAACAAAAAATGTTGAAGAATACTCAAGGCAAGGTATGAGAGACATGAAGTACATGTTGTCGCAACTACAAAAAAGGGCCGGCTAACAGACAGAAGAGTCGCCACCAAACGTTATTTATCCTAAAGATAGGGAAAGGAAAATATGGAAGAAAACCTAGGAGAAAAGGAAAGACAAGGTCATCACAACCAAATCTTGGGTTCGGGAGTCAGTTACGCAAGGGGAAGGTATGCGCACCCCTCACGTTCGTTGTACTCAACGGGATCCACACTTGTTGTCTAATCTATGGGTGAAAACTATATAATGCTACTACTAAACGAGGGTGAATGGAAAGAACATACTCGATAGGACATCGCCGCCCTATGCCTACGTATTCCCTCGTGCAATGGGAAAGTCATAGTCAACGTAGTTCGGGAAACTACTGGTGAAGGGGGAGGTTGCTCGCCAAGACATCACCATCTTGTGCCTACGTATCCTCATCTGGTATGAGAAATCAGAGCAAATGTAGTTCGGGATAACTACGGAACCACTGGTTGGTGTCTTTTATGAGCAATGTTAAATCTCCATTCCAGCAGTTAGGGACGATGCCTGTTTGCGGTAGAATAGAAACCTAACATGCTCTTTCTGAAAATTATGTTTGAAACAATCTCGAAGGATGATAAGGTTTAAATTTTGTTTGTGTTTTTTAGAAGAAGTGAATTGAGTTAGTTTGTAACTCATGTTGCACTAAAGACTATGACATAAGAGCGAATGCGTCATATATCGCCCAAAGGGCATACACTAAAAACTCTAGACAATGTGAGATAGGCCCCCCACTTACATTTCTCATGTACTTAAAGCTCGTAGCGTACAACACTTGTTATCCTTTATTAAGTGTCTTAAGAGATTCAGAGATGAGAAAAGAAGACACAGGACTCTAAAGGGAACTGATCAACCCTAATGTTATCATGCAAGATGGTCCTAATTTTGGGCTGAAAAGGGATACTACCTAATGTTATCATGAAAAGGATTGAAATCCTAATGTCTCTCCTACTCACATCTTAAACAGAAGGACTAGGAATCCTAAGGGATCATGGCAAGAAGCACAAGTAAACACCAAACATAATCAATCACAGATGAAAATGAAATGAAAGACTTAAACAAGTCTATGCAAGATGAAAAGAAATATGAAATGCAAGAAAAAATGCAAACATGAAACAATGTAATAAACCAAACATAAGTTACAAAGATGGAGGACTTAAACAAGTCAAGAGAGATGAGATGAAATGGGAGAAGCAAGCTCCTACAACCAAATACCATCAATCATCCAAATAAGAAAGGTGCTAACAAAGAGCACAAACAAAGAAGTGAGGGAGGAAAGAGTGTGGGGCAGCCACCAACTCATAGTCAACTCAACCACACACTTACATAATGAACAAAACAGCCAAGTAAAGAAATGCAACACAAATATGCAAAAAGAGTACAAGTGTTCATGACAAAACTTCAAAGTGAAACTACATCACCAAAGCATCATGAAAAAGCATCAAAACCACTAACGGTAGAAGTGAAACACAAATGAGAAACCTCAAATTCGAGATCAAAATGGAAGGCAAGCACAAGAATGATCAGGTTCAATTGAAGAACCTAAGTTCAAACAACTATTTCACACTTCAAACAAGTGGAAAGACAAGATCAAAATGAAACTTGTGGCACAAGGTACACATGCAATTGACCTATAAACATTCAAGGAAGAACCTCTAGAATGTTAACAAATGATAACAAGGCTTAATAGGTGCTCAAGGGATTACTCATGATCATATCCCAAAGACTAGGTCAAAGATGTATACATACACATGATCAAAACAACTTTAAATTTGAAGCAACCACTAAAAATAGAAGCAAACCCAAATAAAATCTAAATAAAATACTCAAACCAAGTTGAATCAATCAAAAGTAATTGTGCAAAAACTCAAGGCAAGAGGTCACTCAAAGCATCACCAACTAGGTCCAAGAAGGCAACAAGTCCACCTTGTCGAGCAAGCATCGAGGGTCCACAAATAGCCAATGAGAAATGATTGAAAAATAATCATCAAGACCCCAAACCAGACCCCAAAGATACCTTAATCAAACACCTAAGTGTGAGAGGAAATTTGGTCCTAGGGGGTTTTCAAATGAGGCTCAATGATCATGTTCAATCCAAAGTGTAAACCATAAAACACACTAAATCATTAATTGCATTAAAAATATTAAAAATAAATAAAAAATAAAATAAAAATATTGAAAACAATACTAACACATTAAAGTAATAGAAAATAATTTTTTGGGATTTTTGTGAATCATAAAACTATTTTTAAAGGATTTATATTGAAATAACAATCAAAAGAAAATAAAATAAACAAAACATGAAGGAGGGGTGCACCAAGTAATTTGGAATGAACTGATTCCATTCACACGCGCATGTGGGCCTCCAAAAGAAGGGTGGGAATATCAATTTGACAAGGCCCAAACACAACTGAGTTCAGCTCTCAAATGAAACGCAACGTTTCATTAATTCGCGTGGACATCCAAATCAGATTCAAAGCTCCACATGGCCAGGTCAACGTGCCAACACACAAGACACCTCAGCTCAAGCCTGGACACCGGAGCCCTAGCTCCGGTCGTCTTCTTAGGCGAGCTTCACTGGAGCTAATCCAAAACCAGTATAAAAATTGAAACCCATGACATCATTTTGAAGCCCTTGTCACGTAGAACACGATTCTACCCTCCATTTTTGAAAAAGGTTCATGAAACTAGATGAAAACAGGCCACGAATAAAAGTGTGCACATTCTGAAACTCATGCAAACAACCACGAAAACTATCCAAACATGGCCTACATGGAGTAGGGCTTCAGATGCACCAGATATGAACCCTAGTGAGTACCTAACGGAGCTGCTGCGATGGCCCTTGAATCTTTAAGCAAACTTCAATCTCAAGCTTCCAACCTTCTCCTTAAGCTTTGGTGATGATGAAATGAGCAATGAATGGCCAGGAAAACCAGTGTACAATGAGATTCGAAGAGAGAGAGTTTTGTGATTTTTTTATGGAAACCTTCTATTCTGGCCAGCTTCTTGCATTCTGAGCATTTAGGGTTTCATTGTTATATATGGTGGGTTTCGAAGTCCCATGCAGGCCCATGTTGGATGATTTGTTTGATTTCCAATTTTGCCAAAAAAATGCAATCCATATGTACACACGACTTTAGGTGCTTTTCCTATGATTCAAGGTCAGGAAATGGACCATTAGGGTGTGTGAAAATGAATTAGGGATGTTTCAGAAGTTGGATATCATCTTACACCAAGTTTGGACAAAACGCTTCTTATGGTATGATATTTTGAAAAATTGCATGACACATGATTCTATGTTTGTTAAAATTGGGTAAGATGCATCATGATCATTATATGATGATATTGTAATGCCAAAGAAACAAAGATCAATTCATTTTATGACTTGTAATGGAAGAAATCCAAACCATGTCCAAAAATCAACCTTTCATGCTCATTATGGTTCAAATGATCACACAATTCACTAAATACCATCGAAATTGAGTTCATGATGAAGTTAAAGCAATGTGGCACAACTTTCATGTGGCACAAAATTGGATTAGGGGTCTTGAAGTTCATTCAAATGAACGACCTAAAGTGAGGTTTCAAAAAATACCATTACCTTGTGAAGACCATAACTTTCATGTTCATTAGAAAGTGATGAGAAGCTTGATTGCATGTGAAAAATCCCTTGGAAGTGAGTTGACTTGAGTACCTCTAAAATCTCTTCATCTGATGACATCAACTTGTTGACACCATAACTTGAGATGTACAAACCCAATGGATGAGTTATTGTACTCAAAAGAAATCTTGAAAGATGATGAACAAGTCCCATGTTTGTTAGAAAATGAGATTGAACTTGCATCATAATGAAAATTGTCCTTGAAGTTGGGCACCTAAAGAGGGGATTTTACACTGAAATCAATTGAAACCCTAATTTAGTAACTCCTTGAACTCTTGAATCTTCTTGATTTGATCTCAACATAACATTAGAGACGAACCATGATGACTTCCCATGGCTTGCATGACCTAGAACCAAGTTTTGAACCCTCTCAAGTCCATAATTTACTTTGGGTTGACCAGATGATACCCTAACCTCTTATCCATTGATTGAGGTCTTTACAGATGGATTGTGTGACCATAACAACTCCATAAAGAACCCTTAAGGTGTACATTGAACCCTTGAATCATGTCTTATCCAAATAGATAACCTCATGGACCTCTGAAGATCTTTAAGATAGGAGGTGGCACCCATACACAAACTTCTCCTCTCAAGGAGCTTTGAGATCCATCTATGATGATAATGAACTCTTGATGAGTGGCAAATGATACCCTTTCTTGAGCTTGAACAAGAAATCTTCTCTCTTGAATGGCAAGACAACATCTTGATCCTCTGTTTAGAACCAATGATATGCAAATGCAAATGCTAAATGATATGAAACATAAGCAAAGTTAGAAACAAAAAGGTTTGTCAAATTTTAGGGTGCAACAGCTGCCCCTATTCAATCGACTTGGACCTGCATGGATGAAAAGCAACCGCTTTCAAACATTCAGGGTAAAAGGTGATTAAATACAAAAGAACCCAGAAATTTGCCAACCGCTGGATAGTAAACTGTAGAATGTCCACCAAAGTGGAATCCGGATCACTGGAGAAATGTATCCGAAAGTTGTAAGGAACCAACTACTAAACACAGCTTAGAAGGCTTCAACATGCAGTTAGTAAAAACATCTGCTAACAAGCAGGCTCGACGCTCACGTCGGTAAAAACATTTGTTAACAAGCAGACTCGACGCTCATGTCGGTAGGAAACATCTGCTATCCAAGCAGGCTCGACACTAAGTCGGTAAAACATTTGCTAACAAGCAGGCTCGACACTCATGTCGGTAAGAAACATTTGTTATCTAAGCAGGCTCGATGCTAAGTCGGTAAAACATCTGCTAACATACAGGCTTGACACTCATGTCGGCAAGAAACATCTGCTATCCAAGCAGGCTCAACGCTCAAGTCGGTATGGATCATCTGCTATCCAAGCAGGCTCGACGCTCACATTGGTAAGGATCATCTGCTAACAAGCAGGCTCAACACTCATGTCGGTAAGGAACATCTGCTAACAAGCAGGCTCGACGCTCACGTCGATACAATCATCTGCTATCCAAGTAGGCTTGACACTCATGTCGGTAAAAACATCTGCTATCCAAGCAGGCTCGATACTAAGTCGGTAAGAACATCTGCTAACAAGCAAGATCGACACTCATGTCAGTAAGAAACATCTGCTAACAAGTAGGCTCGACACTCATGTCGATAAGAACATCTGCTAACAAGCAGGCTCGACACTCATGTCGGTACAAACATCTGCTAATAAGCAGGCTCGACACTCATATCGATACAAACATCTGCTAACAATCAGGCTCGACACTCATGTCGGTACAAACATCTGCTATCCAAGCAGGCATCTTCAACACAAAGTTGGAGGTAGAATCAACCAATTCATGATTTGAAAGAGAATTCCGCTGGGGAAAGAGGAACTTAAACAAACACACTCTGTTGGGGAGAAAAAGATAAGATGAACACATCTATCAACGATTCTTGTTGGGGTCTAGATACCACACAGGCTCATGAAATACACCGTTATTTTCTTGAGAGATGTCTGGAAGCAAAAGGTATCAACCTGGCTTATGCTTCGCATGCGTATGTTTGTGATGTTTCGATCTTGAAACTCTGGCACAGTTCCTTCATCATCTTGTTGTTCAACTTCGAACCATTATCGGTAATGATTCGTTCAGGCACTCCATAACGGTAGATGATGTCCTTCTTGATAAATCGAGCCACTACCTGTCTGGTCACATTGGCAAAAGAAGTTGCTTCTACCCACTTGGTGAAATAGTCGATTTTCACCAAGATAAAATGATGCCCATTGGAAGCAGTCGGTTCGATCTTGCCAATCATATCAATGCCCCACACAGCAAAGGGCCAAGGAGATGCCAAGACATTCAGAGAACTCGGCGACACATGCTTCTTGTCAGCATAAATCTGGCATTTATGACACTTCCTGGCATACTTGAAACAATCAGATACCATAGTCATCCAGTAATAGCCTGCTCTCAACAATTTCCTGGACATTGCATGTCCGCCAGCGTGTGTACCGAAGGAACCTTCGTGGACTTCTTCCATTAGCAAACCTGCTTCATTTTCGTCCATGCACTGCAACAATACCAATTCGAAGTTTCTTCTGTAAAGCACATCGTCCTTGTTCAAGTAGAAGTTTTCCGATAACCTTCTCAGAGTCTTCTTATCCCGGCTCGATGCCCTAGGCGGATACTCCTGATTCTTGAGAAAATTTCTGATATCCTAATACAAAGGCTTCCCATCTGATGCTTCCTCTACTGCAAATATGAAAGCCGGCCTGTCAAGGCGTATGATAGTGATCCTTGGAGCTTCATTCCAATAATTCACTTTGTACATCGACGATAAAGTTGCTAAAGCATCTGCCAACTGATTCTCGGCCCTTGGCACATGATGAAATTCCACCCTGTCGAAGAAAGGTAACAACCTTCTCGCATAATTCATGTAAGATATCAGATTGGGTTGGCTAGTTTCCCATTCTCCTTTAATCTGATTAACGACTAAAGCTGAATCACCATATACATCAAGATTCTTAATCCTCAAATCAATAGCTTCTACGATACCCATGATGCACACTTCATACTCAGCTGCGTTATTGGTGCAGGCAAACGTTAACCGGGCGGTAAATGGTATGTGGGAACCGTGAAGCATTGTAATGATTGCCCCAATTCTGTTGCCATAAGAATTAACAGCACCGTCGAAAACCATCTTCCACTGAGAGCCTATTTCGGAACCTTCGTCTGGTAAAGGCTCGTCACAATATTTCATCTTTAGAAACATTATGTCTTCGTCGGGAAATTCAAACTTCATTGGTTGATAATCCTCAATTGGCTGCTCTGCGAGATATTCTGAGACACTCCCCTTTATGGCTTTTTGGGAAACATATTGAATATCGTATTCTGTCAGAACCATCTTCCACCTAGCAATTCTTCCAGAAAGCGCATGCTTCTCGAACACGTACTTGATTGGATCCATCTTCGAAATCAACATGGTTATATGATTCAACATGTATTGCCTCAGGCGTTTGGCTGCCCAAGCGAGAGCACAACATGTCTTTTCCAACATTGAGTATCTGGACTCATATTCTGTGAACTTTTTACTCAAATAATAGATGGCGTGTTCCTTTCTTCCTGTCTCGTCGTGTTGACCGAGTTCATAACCCATGGAGTTCTCAAGAACTGTCAAGTACATAATCAATGGTCTTCCGACCACTGAAGGCATCAGTATCGGAGGTTCCTGCAAGTATTCTTTTATCTTTTCAAATGCCCTCTGACAATTTTCATTCCAAACAACTACTTGATCTTTCTTTAACAGCTTGAATATTGGTTCACACGTGGTTGTCAAGTGAGATACGAACCTTGCAATGTAGTTCAATCTCCCCAGAAAACCACGAACCTCTTTTTCTGTTTTCGGTGTTGGCATTTCTTGTATTGCTTTTACCTTTGCAGGATCTACCTCGATTCCTTTTTAACTAACAATGAACCCCAATAGCTTTCCTGACCTCACTCCGAAAGTGCACTTATTTGGATTCAACCTCAATCTGAATTTCCTCAACCTTTCAAACAGCTTCAAAAGATTAACCAGACGCTCTTTCTCCGTCTGTGACTTTGCAATCATGTCATCAACATAAACCTCGATCTCGTGATGAATCATATCATGAAAGAGAGTCACCATCGCCTGTTGATACGTTGCCTCTGCATTTTTCAATCCAAAAGGCATAACCTTATAGAAAAAAGCCCCCACGGCGTGATAAAGGTTGTTTTATCCATGTCCTCTAGGGCCATCTTGATTTGGTTATACCCAGAGAAGCCATCTAAGAAGGAAAACACTGAATATTGAGTCGTATTATCAACTAGCACATCAATGTGGGGGAGCGGGAAATCGTCTTTCGGGCTCGCTCTGTTCAGATCTCTGTAATCAACACATATCCTGACCTTTCCATCTTTCTTAGGCACAGGAACAATGTTAGCGACCCACGGAGGGTAGTTTGTGACAGCTAGAAAACCTGCATCCAACTGTTTTTGGACCTCTTCCTTAATTTTAACTGCCATGTCGGGCCTGGTTTTTCTCAGCTTTTATTTCACAGGCGGACACTCCTCCCGAAGGGGTAAACGATGCACCACGATGTTTGTATCCATCCCTGGCATGTCTTCATATGACTAGGAAAAGACGTCTATGTACTCTTGGAGCATTTCAACCAGTCTTCTCTTGACATCGTCTTCCAATGCAGCCCCTATCCTGACTTCTTTCTTATCCTCTTCTGTGCCCAGATTGACAACTTTAATTTCTTCTTGACGAGGCAAAATGAATTTCTCTTCTTGTCTCAACAGTCTGGCAAGCTCTTCAGGTAAGTCAACATCTTCGTCAGTCTCTTCTTCAGGTTGAAAAATAGGATTATTGAAATCATATCGAGTCATAGCCGAATCTGAATCGGTGGCATCTGCGATGTGAAACCTGCATGATTGATGTTTTATGCTTAAAATGATATGCGAACAAGCACAAACACATTGCCATTTTATTTTCAAAAACGAAAAAAAGAGAAAAACAGGGATAAAAATATTTGAATGCAAATAAACGCATTTGATTAATGATAAAAAGAGTTCAAACATAAACAGATAGAGCCCTACAAAGCAAAGCCACTACGTCCTGGGCGGAACGTAGGGCCACACATAATCAAAACAAATAAATTACTCTTCAAAAGAAACTTGGACGACTTCCTCGACAGTCCAATTGCATAAGCTTTGACCAGGAACACACGGCCGAATCCATGCGTCCATGTCACAATCGCTATCCCCTTCGTCTTCTCCCGTAGAATTAATTCTATCAAAGATGACACCACCACTGGTGAATTGCACCGGTCCTAATATACCTCATAGAAATCTGTGAGGAAGAAGAAGATGGGCTGTATCCCAAACCAAATATGTCTTGCTTATTGGGAATGCTGAGCACTTGACCCCATCCCTGTGAAGAACCATACTCCACAACAGCTCGGGCTTCTTTGAAAGAAGACATTGAAATCTCCGGAGTTCTGTCCTCGGCAGGAGATTTCTCTTTAATCTGAACCGTTTCAAACGCCTAACACAATGTTTCATGGATCTCTCCATCCACCTCTACATATTTGAAGGATGACAGGTGACTAACCATGATATCTTCTTCACCGCACACCGTGACGATTCTTCCTTCAACCATGTACTTCAGCTTCTAATGCAAGGTCGAAGTAACCGCTCCTACAGAATGAATCCATGGTCGACCAAGTAAACAACTGTATGCTGGCTGAATGTCCATAATGTAGAAAACAACGTTAAAAATTTCTGGACCCACTTGAATTGGTAGGGTAACTTCACCAAACACCGATCTTCTAGTCCCATCAAAGGCTCTCACTACCAAGTCGTTGGGAGTACAAATCACACCTTGGGTATCCAATTTCATCAAAGCTTTCTTGGGCAACACATTAAGTGATGACCCAGTATCAACCAATACATGCGACAAAACAACCCCTCTACACTCAACGGAGATGTGTAAGGCGTGGTTATGATTTCTTCCCATGGGAGTCAAGTCTAGATCTGTGAACCCCAAGCCATTACCGACATTAACATGGGATACAACCCCTTCATGTTGATTTAAAGAAATTTCCTACGGTACGTAGGCTGTGTTCAAAATTCTCAACAAAGCATTCATGTGTGCCTCCGAGCACAACAACAAAGACAAAATTGATATCTTGGAGGGGGTTTGCTGCAAATGATCCAAAATCTTATAGTCACTCTTGTGGATAAGGCGCATAAACTCCTTTGCATCTTTGATTAGAGAGTCTTACACCTCCTGTTGTTGGTTCTCCTCTACTACAGCCCTACCCTTTCCTTTATCAGTTCTCTGCACACTGGTCTCTGGCGGGTAAAACACCATACCGCTTCTGGTTAAACCTCCGGATTCCACAACGTTATCCACGGACGTACCTCCAGATGACGCTCCTACCAATTCTTGCTTTTGTCCATTACAGAATACCTCTGCCCCATAATTCCATGGGATGGCATTGGTACTTTCGTAAGGTATTGGTACGGCTTTAGTAATAATCACTGGCGCTGACCTCGAGGCGCTGAAATATTGATCGTTCTGTATGGGATTGAAATCATGGCGATTTCATCCCACCCACTGTCAATTTTCTCCATATCTCGTTCTTCTTCAATTCTATCAAACTGCAAGATACCATCATTCATCTGACCTTGAATGTGATTTCTCAATGCACTACAACCTTCAGGGTGCAAAACACAACCCTCAAAACCTTCCCCACAACCAGGAAAAACACTTTCTTTCAATAACTTGCTCTTAACAAAACTTAACGGCGTCTTCAACCCGGTCACATCAGTTATTAGATTCAACTTTTCCTCCTTGATAACGGTGTTAACTCCGACTACCCCATGGTTAGGCGTTGGATTTTGTACCACATTAGGAGTCCCATTGGTAAAGTTAATTGCCTTGGGTTCAAGAAGATCATGCACCTTGTGCTTAAAAGCTTTGCAATTATCTATGTTGTGCCTTGGAGCGCTAGAATGAAAATCGCACCTAGCATTGGCATCATAGCCCGGTGGAGGTGTGCCTGTAGGCGGTGCTAATGTTCTCTTCTGGACTAGCTGTAGCTGAAGCAATTGTTGTAATAATTGAGCGTATGGCATAGGCGGAGTATCAAACTTCTTATTAGCTGCCCTTCCTCAGTCTTGAAATCTGGGCGGTGTAATAGCCGGTTGTTGAGGTACCGCTGGAATGGTTATGCTAGCAACCTGTTGTTGCTGAGGTTGATATTGATGTTGGCGTTGCGCCTTGTTCCTGTTTCTGTTTCTATAACTTGTAACTGCATTAGAACCCCCTTCTCTTTTCTTAGAATATCCAAACGTCTTCCTCGCTCCACCTGAGGTCGACCCTTCTCCGTTCTGAATTTTACCCAACTTGATTCCGTTTTCTACCCTCTCACCGGTTATAATCAAATCAAAAAAACTTTCAGACATATTTCCAATTAGCTTCTCATAATAAATTCCTAGCAACATTGCCACGAACATATCAATCAACTCCCTCTCAACCATCGAAGGATGAACTTTTGCAGCTAGTTCACGCCACCTCTGGGCATACTCTTTAAATCCTTCATTACTCCTCTGAAAAAGATTCTGCAACTGAACTCGGTTCGGCGCCAGGTCACCATTATACTGATAATGACAGACGAAAGCTTCTCCCAAATCCTTCCAACTTATGATATTGGTCCCCTCTAGACCCATGTACCATTCTAATGAAGGTCCTGACAAGCTATCCTGGAAAAAGTGCATCAACAACTTCTCATCTTCTGAGTAGGCAGACATCTTCTGATAATAAGATCTGAGATGTACCCTGGGACAAGTTGTCCCTTTGTACTTATCAAAGTCAGGCACCTTGAACTTGGGCGGAATCTTCACCCATGGAATCAGCCCTAGATTGGACATGTCAAGCCCTAGAGAGTTCTGGTTCTCGAGATTCTTCATATTTTCCTCAATCATTTTAAACCTTTTGTCAGCGTCTTTCTGAAGACCTCCATCCAAGTCCCTCATTGAGAAAACATCATCTTGCTCATCCTCTTCCCACTGAGGACCTGCTGCCCCATGTGCAACGCCTGCTACACCTGGTACGTGAACTATTGATTGATGGCCTCCGCCCGGAGGAATAACAACAGTAGGAATAGCATCAGCTTAAGGAGTACTTCCATCAGCCGGGGGAGGAATGGCAGTGGTCCCTCCATGTAAAACACCACTACCATTCACCCTAGAAATCAAAGACTGAACTAGTGTTCTGAGCTGCTTTTGCCTATTGGCAACTCCCTGCATCAGATCCATGAACTGAGCCATACGATCCCTGAACTCTTGCAATTCTAGCTGTATCTGATCCATAGCTCTTTGCTGATTCCCTCTTGTCGAGTATCGGTGAAACGTATGGTCTGCTATCCTAAAAATTGCTGGACGAAAACCACACAGAGATAAGGTTAATGGCACTAAGAACACCTGCAATGCAATATGGTAATGATAATGCAAAATGCAAGCATACAAATATGATTCATGGAAAGTCTCCCCTTGATTCTAGTTCCACACACGAACAAGAAACAGAAGAAGCAACAGATGGAGCCATAAAATCCCTTCTCATAAATAAAATGAGAGCAAATGTCAGCGCATACAACATATCAACAGGGAATACACTAGGAAATGATAATGACCCCATCCAACAAGCCTGGTGATGGTCTGAATACAAGATAAACAAAAGAGGAGAAAAACTACAGAGACAACTGCATTAAGTAACTCTCCTTTTAGCAAGGGTAGCGAGTCTGAAACTCCTCTAACAACTCCATCGTATCCGGATGGTCAGGCCTTGTCACCAATGCCTGAATGAGAAACTCTCTCCTGCTGATAACATCCTTCATGTCTTGAGCATACTCCTCCTAAGCACCTTCTCCGAAAGCGTCTTCGAGTCTTGGTTTCTTCAGTTCTGCTCTCATCTTGTATTCTTCCAACGTTGCCAGAGCTTCTCGTAGCTTGCGATCACTTTCATGCTGACGAGTTGATTCCCCTGAAGCTTTTTCATCTTTAATCCTAAGTTGAGTCTTCAACCTATCAATCTGCTGATGGAGCTCATCTTCTCTTTATTTGTTGGCAGTTAGAGCAGCGTTCCACTGATTGTTGAATTTGGATATCTCCAAGCGCGCTCTTTCCAATTCTTTCTTCTTGTCTTTGAGGATATTGCTAGCACTCTTCATATCTTAACCTACTCGTTCTCGCGCACGAATCTCTTCTGTCAATTCTTTCCCCATTTTGTTCAAGGTCTCTGTCTTCATCTTGGACAAGTAGGCTACTTCATTCTTTTCACTCCTTAGCTGGTTAACCTCTTTTTCCAACTCTTCATTCGCTTTGCAAAACTCTTCTTTTTTAGCCCACAACTTGTTATACTTCTGTATATCAACTGTTGTTGGTTCTTCAGCTACCAAAGGGGGCTCTTTGACTAGGAATGGTAACAGTACTCTTTCAATGCTCTCCTGGATCCACTCAACATATGATCCATAGACTCTGCAGTTGTAACAACCCAATTTCGGTTTAACTAATTAATTTAGTTATTGGAATTATTTTAATTATGGGATAGTGTGATAATATGTTAAGTCTACATATTATGCTATTTTATCATTTGTAGAGTTTTGGAAAGTTTAGTGGGAAATATTTCGGACAGTCTCAATTAATGGTTAAGTGGATGATTTATGGAAATTGATTGGAATAATAGGTATATTGGAGGAAATAGAATGGAAAGAAATATAAAGAATAGAAATAGAAAGAAAAGAAAGAAAAGAAAAGGATAGAAAGAAAGGGAGAAGAAGGAAAAAGGAAGAGAAAAGAGAAGAAGAAGAGGAAAAGTGTGGAATCATCAAGAGCAACTCAAAGCTTCGATTAATCCAAGGTAAGGGTGTGAAATCTTACTATCTTAATCAATATGTATGGTTATGTATGTGTATGGTTGATCGGGTAGGGTTTTGGAGAGTTTTCTATAAACTTCCATTTTAGGTCGAAATTGATTCGATCGGTAGAAACCGAGTTTTATTGATTGAAAATGAGAATAAGTGGTAGAATTTAGTCGATGAATGTTAGACTAAGGCTATTGGGAACAAGTTGGGACTTATCGGGAGATTTCATCGGGTGTTTGGATTCTGAACAGTGGGAGAAAGTTCAGCTCGCAGACGCTCGCTAGCAGCTCGCTAGGCGAGCAGGTCGCGAGTGTTCGCTAGCATCTCGCTAGGCGAGTGCGTAGCGAACGGTCCCAGACTTGGGACAGTGGTGTTTTGGTCTCCTTTGCTGGCAGCGAATGGAGTAGCGAATGACTCGCTGGGGGTTCGCTGGGGCGAACGAGGTAGCGAACGAAGTCTGTAGCTTCTGTTCTTGCTCGCTAGCAGTTTGCTAGGCGAGAAGGTGGCGAACGTTCGCTAGCAGCTCGCTAGGCGAGCGTGTAGCGAACGTAGCAGAATGAGTCTTATCTGCTGTTGGGTGCTGTTGTAGCTTGGGGTTCCGATTGCGATCGACCCTTAATTGATTTAGAAGCTGGAGTGATGGTTCATGACGTACTGTGGGTAGCCGATTGGCGTGAATCCTAGGTTAGGAATTGTAGCCGTTTGGGCAATTTCGTGCATTGTTTAATTCGATTAAAAATGCATAACGTTTGGACATGAATGATGAACGTGTCGTGTAGTATACATTGCAGTGTATGATGTTAGTATATATTTGATCCCTTGGAGGATTTGCAGAACCTCGCTTGATGCGATGGTTATATTTGATCCCTTGGAGGATTCGCAGAACCTCGCTTGATGCGATGGTTATATTTGATCCCTTGGAGGATTTGCAGAACCTCGCTTGATGCGATGGTTATATTTGATCCCTTGGAGGATTTGCAGAACCTCGCTTGATGCGATGGTTATATTTGATCCCTTGGAGGATTTGCAGAACCTCGCTTGATGCGATGGTTATATTTGATCCCTTGGAGGATTTGCAGAACCTTGCTTGATGCGATGGTTATATTTGATCCCTTGGAGGATTTGCATAACCTCGCCTGATGTGACGGTTATATAGTGATTCCTAGGAGAATCTGATGAGTTATAGTGTAACCGTATAAGTGTGAGAGGAGTGAATTCTAAGAGAATCTGACGGACGACTGAGTCGGTACCGTGGTTGTAGCTGCATAGGGTCGAGGTGTTGGTCTCTATGAGTGCATTATCATCTTCATATGATGAATTGAAAATAATGCTTGAGAATGTATTAGTGTATATATATATATATATATATATATATATATATATATATATATATATATATATATATATATATATATATATTTATTGCGTCTGGTAAATATGAGAATGAGGTCGATGTATATGTAGAGAGATTCTACTCACTAGGGTAGAACGGCGATGCGTCGTTCCTAGTGAGGTAGTTACCGGGGTAGAATGACCGAGACATTGTTCCCGGTAGAGCATAAGCGACGTACCCATAGTCCGGAAAAGGATTTAGGGTAGTGAATGAGTCTTATATGAATCGCATGGTATGATTGCGATTGTCATATGTAAATATGCATATGTGCAGGAATTGATGAGATGCGTTAGCAAATAAATAAATGTGAAAGATATTGACTGATGAATAGACGATTAAGTGTGAGTGATTATGTCTATGTGTATTTAATGCGGTGAGAATCTATTGTTATGCATTATAGTGAAAACTGTGGAATATAGGCATTCGGTATATATATATATATATATATATATATATATATATATATATATATATATATATATATATATATATATATATATATATATATATATATATATATATATATATATATATATATATATATATATATATATATATATATATATATATATATATATATATATATATATATATATATATATATATATATATATATATATATATATATATATATATATATATATATATATATATATATATATATATATATATATATATATATATATATATATATATATATATATATATATATATATATATCTTATGCCTTGATTATTATGATAATGTTTCTCACCCTTCTGTTGTTTTATAATGCCCTACGAGGCATTGCAGATTAGGATTCGCTGGAGGTTTCCTTTGGAGTATAGCTCTTTTCCCTCGTGTCGGTCGCTCTGATATGTAACTTTGGGTAGATAGGCTTGTAGAATGTCTTAATGATGTTTTGTTTGTATGTGAATGAAGTTGTGAACAACCAGATGACATGTAATTATGTTTTGTCATGTCTTAAGTGAATATATATATATATGTTTTAGTCTTCCGCTTTAAGAGAAAACATGAATATGTAATTTTGAAGAAATCATGCGTTTATTTTTAGTTGAGATTTACCCCTTTTGAGTTAATTCTTTTTAAACATTAATATTCATGTGTTCGTTTCGTGAGTATTGTGACGCACTTCTTTTATACCTTAATGTAAATATACTCTGGTGAAAATAAAAATACTTGTATTCGTGACCATATGATTTGATATGTGATTATTTTGGGGTATAGAAAGGGGGCGTTACAAAGTGGTATCAGAGCAGGTCGGTCCATCCGGCCAAGTTGTCTAATGTTGGTTGTTCCCTTGTACACGACATGTGTGTGAAGACGCTGTCGGTACGTGTTTGTTGTTTAACCATTGTATGCAGAGGTAGGAATGATCCAAGTGGGGGAGAACCTGTGGTTCTC
The DNA here is from genome assembly GCA_963859935.3 of Lathyrus sativus. NCBI lineage: Eukaryota > Viridiplantae > Streptophyta > Magnoliopsida > Fabales > Fabaceae > Lathyrus > Lathyrus sativus. The sequence continues at coordinate 91,390,872 of OZ012739.1, read as the reverse complement.
CCGGATGCTACAAGTGTGGAGCTGTGGCTCGGTGTATTGTTGAACATCGGGAGCTGGTGTTATCCGTGTTGGAAGAGAAAGCAGTGTTATGTCACTGTGAAGAGGTTCGAGGGTGTTTTGAGAAGAGCTGTCAACAACTTGTGTGTCGGTTATGTCGAACCCGATCGGACCATTTGTTGTGTTTCGTGATGCTTTGATGATATGATCGGGAGATACGCTAAATGCACTCCAGCAAGGTTCTAAGTGTGCTTTAAGGCAAATAGAGGTACAAGAGGAGTTACCTAAAGAGTGACTTAGAGTTGGTTGCTATGGTGTGGTTGTGCCAGAGATTAGGGAGCTCCAGTTGTTTAGTTGAGATTTGAGGCGAGTAATGGCCTTGAGAGCTTAAGATGCTTAACTTTGATGGAAATTTTGAGTATTAATGAAAGTGGGAAGTTGGCGGTTTACCGGTTGATTGCTGTATCCCGAGAGTTATCCTGACAAGATAAGTGTTGTACAACCAGGACGTGAAGTGGAGTTGCGATCGACTTAGTTGCGGAAACTAGTCAGATATTGAGAGCTCCGTATGGTATGTCTGCTTAGATGGTAAAAGGATTAAAATTGATTGAGTTATTTTGGAAACTTGTGTCTGGTGTGTATGCTACGACAACGAATTGCGGAACCTTATGTGATGAGACTGATTATTGGTATTCTCGACGAGATTCGAGAAGGTTGGAATTCTAATTGGAGTTAATAGAGTGATTGAGTTTGACGAATTTAAAATCGAATGAGTGATGCTTGGATTGGTGGAGATGGTGACATGAGATGTTGTGATAGAGTCTAAGAGTCCGAATAAAGGGGATTGGATGAGAGTATTTTGAAAGAATTATTTTGGTAGCCACAGATGGAGAAAGCAGTAGTTGTATGTGCTGGTGTGACTTGTCGAGAGTCGAAGAATGAACGTGTGAGATTGATAGGTCTAATGTGATCGTTGTATATTCCAGAGTTGAGATCGGAGGGTAATTCCATGGATTTTGCGTGGGGTTTCCCGAAGGATGTGAGAATATGATTTTGTTGATGAGATTCTGGATGGAATGACTGGATTGACCCTTTTCCTGTCAAAGAAGATTAATCATTCTATTTTGGAACTAGTTGTGATGGATATCACCGAAGTGATAAAGACCGTATGTAGTATCACCGAATATTGTGTCGGATGGGAATCTGAAGCCTTGTATGGCAGGAGGTGTAAGGCTCATTTGTATTAATATGATTCAGGCGAGAGTGTTGTACTCGGACCTGAGGTTTGTGCAAAAGACGACTGAAGAGATTAGAGGACCCAAGAAAAGACGTGTTTTGAGAGTTACGATAGTAACTGGTGTAGTTGAGCTTGAAGTCTTGGAAGCACATCGTGACTCGTTGTAACTGTATCAGAGTAGTGCAGCGGAAGCATGGGGAATAACATGTTAGATTGTTTCACCGCTGTCACTAAAGAAAATTACACGATGTGTTCGCGTGTCTAAGCTGAGGAAGCGCATCAATCCGGATGGATGGTGTGTGAGTGAGAGAGAATTTGAATACTGAGGCAACTTCGAGGAAAGAGGGATTGTCTTGGTAAAGGTATTTGGGAAGAATCAACTAGATGCAATCGGATTGGGAAGATTGGGATGCGTGAGTCATATCCCGAGTTGTCTGAATCGGATAACATTTTCGAGGATTCGAGGACGAAAATTCCTGAAGTGGGGGAGAGTTGTAACAACCCAATTTCGGTTTAACTAATTAATTTAGTTATTAGAATTATTTTAATTATGGGATAGTGTGATAATATGTTAAGTCTACATATTATGCTATTTTATCATTTGTAGAGTTTTGGAAAGTTTAGTGGGAAATATTTCGGACAGTCTCAATTAATGGTTAAGTGGATGATTTATGGAAATTGATTGGAATAATAGGTATATTGGAGGAAATAGAATGGAAAGAAATATAAAGAATAGAAATAGAAAGAAAAGAAAGAAAAGAAAAGGATAGAAAGAAAGGGAGAAGAAGGAAAAAGGAAGAGAAAAGAGAAGAAGAAGAGGAAAAGTGTGGAATCATCAAGAGCAACTCAAAGCTTCGATTAATCCAAGGTAAGGGTGTGAAATCTTACTATCTTAATCAATATGTATGGTTATGTATGTGTATGGTTGATCGGGTAGGGTTTTGGAGAGTTTTCTATAAACTTCCATTTTAGGTCGAAATTGATTCGATCGGTAGAAACCGAGTTTTAATGATTGAAAATGAGAATAAGTGGTAGAATTTAGTCGAGGAATGTAAGATTAAGGCTATTGGGAACAAGTTGGGACTTATGGGGAGATTTCATCGGGTGTTTGGATTCTGAACAGTGGGAGAAAGTTTAGCTCGCAGACGCTCGCTAGCAGCTCGCTAGGCGAGCAGGTCGCGAGTGTTCGCTAGCATCTCGCTAGGCGAGTGCGTAGCGAACGGTCCCAGACTTGGGACAGTGGTGTTTTGGTCTCCTTTGCTGGCAGCGAATGGAGTAGCGAATGAGTCGCTAGGGGTTCGCTGGGGCGAACGAGGTAGCGAACGAAGTCTGTAGCTTCTGTTCTTGCTCGCTAGCAGTTTGCTAGGCGAGAAGGTGGCGAACGTTCGCTAGCAGCTCGCTAGGCGAGCGTGTAGCGAACGTAGCAGAATGAGTCTTCTCTGCTGTTGGGTGCTGTTATAGCTTGGGGTTCCGATTGCGATCGACCGTTAATTGATTTAGAAGCTGGAGTGATGGTTCATGACGTACTGTGGGTAGCCGATTAGCGTGAATCCTAGGTTAGGAATTGTAGCCGTTTGGGCAATTTCGTGCATTGTTTAATTCGATTAAAAATGCATAACGTTTGGACATGAATGATGAACGTGTCGTGTAATATACATTGCGGTGTATGATGTTAGTATATATTTGATCCCTTGGAGGATTTGCAGAACCTCGCTTGATGAGATGGTTATATTTGATCCCTTGGAGGACTCGCAGAACCTCGCTTGATGCGATGGTTATATTTGATCCCTTGGAGGATTTGCAGAACCTCGCTTGATGCGATGGTTATATTTGATCCCTTGGAGGATTTGCAGAACCTCGCTTGATGCGATGGTTATATTTGATCCCTTGGAGGATTTGCAGAACCTCGCTTGATGCGATGGTTATATTTGATCCCTTGGAGGATTTGCAGAACCTCGCTTGATGAGATGGTTATATTTGATCCCTTGGAGGATTTGCAGAACCTCGCTTGATGCGATGGTTATATTTGATCCCTTGGAGGATTTGCAGAACCTCGCTTGATGCGATGGTTATATTTGATCCCTTGGAGGATTTGCAGAACCTCGCCTGATGTGACGGTTATATAGTGATTCCTAGGAGAATCTGATGAGTTATAGTGTAACCGTATAAGTGTGAGAGGAGTGAATTCTAAGAGAATCTGACGGACAACTGAGTCGGTACCGTGGTTGTAGCTGCATAGGGTCGAGGTGTCGGTCTCTATGAGTGCATTATCATCTTCATATGATGAATTGAAAATAATGCTTGAGAATGTATTAGTGCATATATATATATATATATATATATATATATATATATATATATATATATATATATATATATATATATATATATATATATATATATATATATATATATATATATATATATATATATATATATATATATATATATATATATATATATATATATATATATATATATATATATATATATATATATATATATATATATATATATATATATATATATATATATATATATATATATTTATTGCGTCTGGTAAATATGAGAATGAGGTCGATGTATATGTAGAGAGATTCTACTCACTAGAGTAGAACGGCGATGCGTCGTTCCTAGTGAGGTAGTTACCGGGGTAGAATGACCGAGACATTGTTCCCGGTAGAGCATAAGCGACGTACCCATAGTCCGGAAAAGGATTGAGGGTAGTGAATGAGTCTTATATGAATCGCATGGTATGATTGCGATTGTTATATGTAAATATGCATATGTGCAGGAATTGATGAGATGCGTTAGCAAATAAATAAATGTGAAAGATATTGACTGATGAATAAACGATTAAGTGTGAGTGATTATGTCTATGTGTATTTAATGCGGTGAGAATCTATTGTTATGCATTGTAGTGAAAACTGTGGAATATAGGCATTCGGTATTATGCATTTATATATATATATATATATATATATATATATATATATATATATATATATATATATATATATATATATATATATATATATATATATATATATATATATATATATATATATATATATATATATATATATATATATATATATATATATATATATATATATATATATATATATATATATATATATATATATATATATATATATATATATATATATATATATATATATATATATATATATATATATATATATATATATATATATATATATATATATATATATATATATATATATATATATATATATATATATATATATATATATATATATATATATATATATATATATCTTATGCCTTGATTATTATGATAATATTTCTCACCCTTCTGTTGTTTTATAATGCCCTACGAGGCATTGCAGATTAGGATTCGCTGGAGGTTTCCTTTGGAGTATAGCTCTTTTCCCTCGTGTCGGTCGCTCTGATATGTAACTTTGGGTAGATAGGCTTGTAGAATGTCTTATTGATGTTTTGTTTGTATGTGAATGAAGTTGTGAACAACCAGATGACATGTAATTATGTTTTGTCATGTCTTAAGTGAATATATATATATATATATATATATATATATATATATATATATATATATATATATATATATATATATATATATATATATATATATATATATATATATATATATATATATATATATATATATATATGTTTTAATCTTCCGCTTTAAGAGAAAACATGAATATGTAATTTTGAAGAAATCATGCGTTTATTTTTAGTTGAGATTTACCTCTTTTGAGTTAATTCTTTTTAAACATTAATATTCATGTGGTCGTTTCGTGAGTATTGTGACGCACTTCTTTTATACCTTAATGTAAATATACTCTGATGAAAATAAAAATACTTGTATTCGTGACCATATGATTTGATATGTGATTATTTTGGGGTATAGAAAGGGGGCGTTACAAAATGGTATCAGAGCAGGTCGGTCCATCCGGCCAAGTTGTCTAATGTTGGTTGTTCCCTTGTGTTGCACCCTAAAATTTGCTCAACCTACTTCACTTGGTTTATGTTTCAATTACATTAGCATTTACATATAAAGTCATGTACATAGTCTAATCATCTGCATAGCATAGCATAGCAAGTCATCCAACAAGGGACCAAGTACTATTCTTATCTCTATGAGCCTATCAAGAGGTTGTTGTTCAAATTTAGGCCTATCCAAGTCATCAGAAAGAAATTGAGATCTGAGAGGTTAGTGGACCAAGCAGTGGATCTATCTCCTATCTTGAGGGTATTTGAAGATCATCAAAGAAGTTGTGAGCTGTGAATTGAGCATGGAGGGTTTATAGACATCATGGAAGACCTAGAGGGTCATTTTTAAAAAGAGGCAAGTCATTGATATGATCACAAGAGCTGCAGTTGAAGACAGTCAACTAGGGTTTTATCTGAGTCAACCCTAGGTCAAATGATTGATTGAAAGGCATCAAGGTCTATTTGAGAGATGTGGGGCTCATCATTTGACATGTAGATAAGGATGTGGTGTTGTGCCAAGAAGAAATCAAGAGAAATCAAGAAGAAGAGGAGTTTCTAAATTAGGGTTTCTGTGTAAAATCCCCTGGTTTAGGTCAAACTTCCAAGCAAGATAATTCAAAATGAAAGCTTCAAATGGATCCTTGGACAACATGAAACTTGTAGAGGATCTCAAGACCTTTAATTTGAGTAGTGGAAGACATCAAGGAGATTTATAGAACTCAAGTTATGGTCCTTGCAAGTTACAGGTCATCTGAGGTATCTGAAATTTTGTCTGTGAAAGTTACTTGTCTTCCAAGCAACTTTTACCCCTCAAGGAGATTTAAAATGAATTTCTGGTCAACATAAGAGTTGTTCCTCATTGTCTTAGATTTATAGAAAGGTATGGTATGCCTTCATCTGATTTGTGGAACTCTACTTATGACCTTGGCAAGCAAAGGGTATTTTGGTCATTTGAGAATTACAGGTCATTTCAAGCCTATGCCCAAAACTCATACAAGGAAGCTTCAAATGGAAAACTTCACAACATCAAACTTGCTCCAAATGACATTTTGAGTCTAGAAAGGTGATAATGAAAGTTTGGAGATGCCCATAGCTCAAGGTTTCAAATTTGGTCATTTAAAAGGTGAATTTAATGAATAAAAGTGACCTAAAATGAGATTTTTCATACCATGTCCAAATGGGATGAAATTATAGGTCATTTTGATTGGAAAGAGTGTTTTGAGATGATTGGCAATATTAGATTTTTGAGCTTAGGTCAAAATTTGAGAGATACCATTGGTTACTTATGTATGAAGTTACACATGCCAAAATTCAAGGGAATTGTGCACAAGAAGTTTCTACCAAGTTCTAGAAAGGTCCATGAGCCTCTATATATTGAATTGAGTGGATCCAATCATGCGTTGGTAATTCATTTTGGTTGAAACACATAGTTACATCTCATTCTTCAACTTTGCAAATTCATTCCAAACTCTATCAAATCTTCATCATTTTCCAAAATTCTTGATCCTATCATCATCTACATCCATCATAGATCAAGTTTCCATCAAGATCTGGCTGAATTTAAGTAGAATTCGTGTGCTACCAAGTGCATCCTCCAAATTGAAAAAGGAAGTGGTTATGGAAATCCAAGGTGTTTGAGCAAGTGTTGTTGCATACAGAACCAAGAATCAAGTCTATTGATCAAGTCTAAAGCACTGCAAGCTGTGAATCCAAGGAATACTCCATCTGTTTTCAAGATTACACCAGGTTAGTGTTTTCATAGAATTGGCTAGAATTGGTTAGAATAATAGAGAATATTTAGGTTAGAATTGTTAGGCATAGGTAGAGGATCATTTCTGATGAATTTGAGAACATTTCATGGAGTTCACCATTGAAGCACCAAAACTGTTGAGCCTTAGAACACCTAGGTTAGGGCATGATAATCTTAGTTAGATAGATTAGAATGATCAACATAGCATGTAGAATGCATTAGTGTAAGAGTTAGCAAGAATTAGCATGGTTGATCTCAGTGTAAAATGGTGGAACCAAAGTCTTCTACCTATCGGGTTTAGCTCTAGAGGGAGTTTTGGAGAAAACTGAAACCATGGCTGTGTAGAGGAGAAGATCTAGAGCATCTTTGCTTTTTATAGATCTGAATTTCATGGAGAGATGAGGTTGTATGAGAGTGCTGAATTCTGGTTCGTGCAAGCTTGTTTATGGTAATCATGGCTGAAACCCTAGCTTCTCATTGGAGAAGAAGCATGATGACCGTTGGATGGAGTCTTTCTTGTTGACTGAAGCTCAGATCGCGTGGCCAGGATTTGAAGTTGAATTTGGAGGGAAGACTGAATGTGAAACGCGTCGTTTCACTTAAGTTTCTGACTGGGCTTAAGTTACTCATGTTATTCGCACCACCACTTTCAAGGCCCAACGAGAATTGAACTGAATTAATTACTATTTGCACCGTTTTTGGTCATTTTTTTCCTTTTGTGTTTTTTCTGATTAGCTGGGCCCAGACGCGCCTTGCTATGCGCACCCCCAGTTTGGGCCCATTGTCCATTTTTCAATGCTTTTAATTGTTGACTGCACCCCTACCAAATTTAATTCATGTTAATTTCATCAATTTTTTTTAATTCTTTGGAAAATCATAACAAATTGAAAATTTCACATTTTTAAATGGTTGTTTTTGCATCTTTTTCATATTTCTGTCAAGAAAACTGTCATATAATAAAATTAGCATTTTATTCTATTTTTGCATTTTTAGTATGTTTTTCTTTTAAATAGGTTTAAATAATGTTTAGTTTAATACTTGATATTGTTGATTTTAGTTTAGCTAGACCCTTGTATATTTTGGACCCATTCTTTTTAGAGTACTTCACTTAGGACTTTAATTTTCATATGAAATTTAATTCATGATTTTAGGACTTAATTTTAGATGGTTTGTTTAGGTGTGATTAAGAGAATCAAAACTAGGGTTTAGATATAACATAGGTGTAATAAATCATTTCTTTTAAGAGTTGTAGTTTGAATTTTGGGGTATGGGACTATAGGGGTTATGGGTAAATAATAGATACCTTAGAAAATACTAGGTTTCCCCTATTCTACTATTACTACTAGTATACTGCTTGTACTTGCTTGATTGTGTGGTGTGCCCTCTCTAGGGTTATTATTTGACTGTGTGAGGTATTGGGCCTGCTTGGGGTTTGGGGTTTGAGCTGAAGACTGTGCAGATGAAGCCCATTGAAGATTAAAGAATGAAGAACAATTTCTAGAGTTGATGAGGAGTATCTCTTGCCGGTAGCTGTTGAAGGTTATAGGATCTAGGAGTTAGGCAGAGCTCTAGAGTAGAAAATTTGATTCACAAACATGGAAGGTCTTGTTTGCCTCCATCCCTCTCTATGATGCAGAGTCTCTCTAAGACATTCACCCCCTTCCTTTGGAAGGCTTGGTGATAGTGTCTAAGAGATAGAACTCTTGAGAGAAATATTCTATGTGTTATTAGCAGTCTGTTTGCTACCTTTGGTGGTCAACTAATTGCTTAACACCCCAGTTCATTCTTGTGATTGGTTCCTCAGCTTGGAGATTGAGACTTGAAGAAAAGCCATTGGAAGATGGAAGATGAAGATTGATGCTTGCTTAAAGACTGTAGATGGTTGAAGATGGCTTGAGGACATATGTTGAAGAAGACTGCTGTTGCTGTTCATTCTTGCTGTTTATAATTCTTGATGTATTGTGTGAATTTCCCTGACTGTATTGTTTGCCATTTAACCTGTTAGGTTGAAAGTGAATTCTGTTCACTTTTTCCTGTTGTTTTCTAGGTTCGAGGTTGAGTGGGACTCCCTTGCCTCGCTTGTATTGCTGCATCCATGCATTTTACTGCTTTATTGTATATATGCTATTGTTTCTGTTTCCATTTATCCCTTAGGATCTCTGTTTCTCTCTGTGCAAGAGAGGAACATGATAGACATTAGGTCTTAACCCATGCATGACAACATTAGGTTAGTGTGATCCCCTTTTCAACTGTAGGATAGAGTTTTGTCTCTTCTTCCTCCAAACAAACAGAAAAACACAATAATATTCCAAACACAATAAAAGACACTTCTTCCGTAAAAGAATGTGAATTCATCAAAACGTCATTTTTGTCCGCTTGGACTGCTAATCAGGAAAACCCTTTTTCAGAAGGAATAAAAACAATCAAAACAGACTTGTGTCGTACGTGGCCCGAACTACGTTTGCTCTGATCTTTCATGTTGTATGAAAGTACGTATGCATAGGATGCGATATCCTAGCGAGCAACCTTCCCCTCCTTTCCCGTAGGTAGGCGAACTACGTTGACTCTGATTTCTCATTCCAGACGGGAATACGTAGGCATAAAGTGCGATACTTTGCCGAGTCCCTTTCTTTCTTTTTAACCCTTAACCCTGTAGAATAGATAGAATAACAATCCGTACTATAAAACAAGCGTGGATCCCGTCGAGTACGACGGACGTGAGGGGTGCTAATACCTTCCCCTTGCGTAACCGACTCCCGAATCCAGGTTTTGGTTGCGATGACCATTCCTTTCCCCGTTTTGCGGTAGGTTTACCTCGAGCGTTTCCTTTCCCCTCTTTGGGATAAATAACGCACGGTGGCGACTCTTCTGTTCAGTCGGCGCCGATTTTCACAGTAGCGACAGCTGGCGACTCTGCTGGGGATCCAACGTCCCCTGGCTGCTAAGGACTGTGATAGTTCCTTATACATTTGGGATCCAACGTCCCTCAAGAGAGTCAATCCTAGCGCTTGTTTTCCCGTCGAGGATTTTGTATGGATTTATATTTTTGTCATTTACTTTCGGCATTATATTATTGTTATTATTGCTGTATTGGGGTGTGACGGGTGTTCTATGATTGAGAGATAAGTCGGACCTGGGCTTGAGTGCACTTAGAATTAGAGTAGAAAGTAGTGGGCGCGTGCCGGCTTTGCTTGCATTAGTGTCCCACGAAATCTACACTCGGACGAGGTTCTTCTGGTTGACTTCTTTTTCTACCCTTTGGGTCGAAGGGGTTGTTGGTTAGCTGAATTGTCGACTCCGGGAACCGATCATTTGGAAGTTGGCTAAGTGAGGCCTCTTCAGGAATTGATGATGCCACTCCTTCTGGGAATCGTATCATCAACCCTGAAAGTCTGTGACGCCGACGACCGCATAGGATGCCATACCATTGTCAGTTACTAGGACACCTACCTGTGAGAGGGGTTTTGGGGTTATGCAGGTAACTAGACCTTCAGATACCGGTTTGTTTCTTGATCTGAGATTCTGGGTATTTATGGACAGTTGAGAGGTCTATCAGAGACCAGTTGGAGTTATGATATGGGGTCTGTCAGAGACCAGTCAGAGTTATGATATGAGGTCTATCAAAGACCAGTGTTGGAGCTTTGTATTGGGTATGTCCAAGACCAGGGTTTGAGGAATTCTGGAGGGTCTATCTGAGACTTTTGATATGGTTCAGGCTTCTCAGCCATGGCATTTGGTCCCTGTTGCATGTATTTGCATTGCATTGTTTGCATAACCATTATCATTGCATCCCATTAACGTGTGTCTGTGCTGCAGGTGCATTTGCATATTCCCTGGTTCTAGTGCCCGGACTCCTGCTTATTGATCATGGCCGGTTTGAGAAAGACAGTTGTGTACAAGTTACCTACACCTGACGTCACTCCCTTACTTGGTCTGATGTCCCTTGCTGATGAGGAGGTTAGGAGAAGTTTCAGGATGAGTCATGGAAGATTGTTGAGACTGGTTTGCAAGCCAACTGCTGTTGAGATGAATGGGCTGTACACCTTGATGCAATTCTATGACCCTGCATTGAGATGTTTCACGTTTGCTGACTTTATTTTGGGGCCTACCATTGAAGAGTATGTAGAGTTTACTAAGCTACTAGTACAGAATAAGGTCCCCTTTATTCACTCTGCCGCTGAGCCCAAGTTGGAGGACTTAGCTAAGGCCTTGCACATGAACGCTGCCGAACTATTAGTGACTTCTTGGCTTGGGGTTCCAGGTTTCTCCCTTGATTTTCTGGTTGGCAAAGCTCAAGAATACACCAAGAGCGGATGCTGGATAGTCTTTAATGCTATCTTGGCTCTATGCACCTACGGAATAGTGTTGTTTCCCAACTTACCCAATTTTGTGGACTTAGACGCTTTCCATCTGTTTGCTGCTGGCAACCCGATACCCACTTTGATTGGAGATCTCTATCATTCATTGCACTACAAAAATGAAAACAGAAGGGGAAAGACTGTTTACTGTTGTGCGCCGCTGTTGAACATGTGGTTTAAGAGCCATCTTCCCCTGAAGGGACCTTTTGTGGATAGTGCAACTACAACTGACTGGCCAGAGCGCCTGATGAGACTATCTTCCAAAGACATTGAGTGGTTTGACCGAGACTTGTTGGGGTCTGAGCTTATTTTCAGTTGTTCTGGGTATCCTAATGTTCCGTTGATAGGAAGAAAAGGGTGTATCAATTACAACCCATCTTTGTTTGTTTGCCAGTTCGGATACGCGTTGAAGAACCCACCTCAGGAGGAGGAAGTACAGGAATCTCTGTACTTCACCGGGGATTTGAATGGAGAGTTACTAGCCAAGCTTCAGCACGCTTGGGTGCGTATTAACAGAAAAGGGAAACCACTGTTAGGGAAGAACGATTGTCAGGCTTATGCACCATACAAAGTTTGGATCCAAAAGAGAGCAAAACAATTACTGATGCCATTTCCAGCTGCACCGGTCCCTGTTCATGTTCTGGTGGAAGAACCAACCACTGTTACTATGGAGGTCTACGAGCAAGTTGTAAAAGAAAAAGAAGCCTTGATGAAGATCAATGAAGAGTTAGAACAGGAACTGGCTCAGATGCGTAGTGAGAAGAACAAGGCTGTGCATTCTTTCCAACAGCAGATTGAGTTAGTAAACAGGCTAGGTGCCGAATTGACTGAAGAGAAAAAGAAGCGCGAACGTCTGGGTAAAGAATTCAGAAGCTCCCATGACATGTTGGAATCCAAAAAGAAAGGACTCGATGCCGCCCACCGGGAAATCTCTTCTTGTAACAAGACGTGGAATGCTACGCTAACCAACAACAAAAAGAGGGAAGACAAATTGAAGCAGCAAATTTCTGAACTCGAAGAGCAGTTGAAGGCTAGCATTAAGAAGCATGAAGAGGGGGTAATGGCCAGATATAGTCTCCAAAATGCATTGAACAAGGCCATCGAAGGCAGGAACGAAGCTGTGTCTCAGAAGCGGAAGCTAGAGGATCGCTTCGGAGAAGGGGCATGGGAGGAAACCGCTGGTGACGTGCGACGTGTTCTCAAGCGGAGAGATCTACTTGTCGAGGGTCTGCTTACCCGACCAAGTCATCCAGAGACTAAGAAGTTGCTAGAGGAGTACCAGGCATATGGGAGTACTTGATCGTTTCATGTATTAATGTGTATGCTTTATTTGCATAGCGCTGACCATCACCAGGATTGTTGGTTGAGGTCATGCCTTCTTATTGTACACTCAGTGATATTGTATTCTTGGCTTAATGGATTTCTCTACAATATATGAGGTGTTTTCTATGATTCGGCTCCGATCACCGTGTTGCTAGCACTATCACCGCAGTGGCACATTCGCACTAGAATCGGGGAATGACATTCCCTAATGCACAGACACATATTGCATTGCATTCCCATTCATATTGCATTACAGGTGATTATTGAACGGTATCTTATTTCTTGCACTGTGCCAGGTCTTTTCAGGATTGAAAGTCAGCGCCCGCACCGATACTCCACTCGTACCAACTGCCGAAGAATTATGGATCAAATGCAGAATGAAATGCAAGACATGCGTGAGAAGCTGGCGCTCTTCATGCAGACAATGGAGACCATTGCGAAAGGGCAGGAGAATTTGCAAGCTTTGGTGCAGCCTCTGTTGGTAAGAAATGCTGGGCACGGAAATGAGGATCATCAGTCTGTGCGAGTCGACACTATTCACGGGGATGGTACCCCCACACCAGTGGCTCCACCTGTGGTAAACATACCTGCTGTCAATGTGAACAACGGCGCTGCTGCCGGGAACGGTAACGTTGGATTTGGTAACGAGACTGTCGTCAACAACGTGGGGCTCGGAGATGTCAACCTGGGTGATAATATGGGAGGTAATGGCTTCGGTAATAATGGATTTGGCTTCAATGATCAGGGGTTTGATCATGCTGGGAAGTACGGCTTCAACACTCAAGGCTTCGGACATGACGGATTTGGTATGACTAATCAGGGTTATGGCGGATTCGGAAATGGAAATGGCGTTGGGTTAATGGCTTTTGGACCTACTGGGGTCGCTCTGGGGTACGGTAACAGGGGGCGAGGCCCGGTAATGAATCAGGCTAGAGTTGGCCGTAACAACGGGTACGATGGATACGAAGTTGGGAATGGTAATTGGCAAGAAGATCAGCAAGAGGATGCTTTCTCCGGTGGAGGGTTTGAAGGTCCTATGGATGAATCTCAGAGAATCCGGATGCTCGAGGAGCAGATGAAGGGGGTCGTAAATCAAAGTGCTGTTGGCTTAGATATGACAACAATGGGTCTGGTGCCTGGCCTGAGGGTACCAATAAAATTCATAGCTCCTACATTCGACAAGTATAAGGGGGATACCTGTCCAAAAGTGCACGTGCGGTCATACTACAGAAGGATGTCGGCGTATTCAAACGATGAGAGGATGCTAATGCATTTCTTTCAAGATAGTTTGTCTGGTCCTTCCCTCGAGTGGTATATGGGATTGGAACCAATTCAGATAAAGACGTGGAAGCAGCTGGCTGAAGCATTTGTGGCTCACTATAAGTACAACAGTGACTTGGCACCCAATCCGGTCCAATTGCAGGGGTTGTCCCAGAAGAAGGGCGAGAGCTTCAAAGAGTATGCGCAGAGATGGCGCGACATGGCTGCCCGAGTTCATCCCCCTTTGGAGGACAAAGAAATGAATGATATGTTCATAGGAACATTCACTGGCATGTTTTATGACAAGTTGTTTCACACTTCTTTGGGCAGTTTCTCAGACTTAATCCTGATGGGAGAGAAGATTGAAAGCAACATTAAGCAGGGAAGATTCCAAGCTGAGGAATCCACCTCAGCTGGCAGTAACAGAAGGGCCTTCGGTGGGCGCCGTCAAGGCGATGCAAGCGCAGTGTTTGGGGACCGAGGCCGAGGCCGGGGCAGAGGTCGGAACCAGTACAATCAGCTGCAGCAGGTGGCAAGTGTTACTATCCCATTTCAGCAACAACCAATACAACAACAACAGCAACAACATCTACAACAGGGGGCACAGCCTGCCCAGCGCAGATTCCAGGGGGGCAAACCAAGGAGGGTGTTTGAAAAGCCTCCTTCAACGTATGCAGAATTGCTACAGACGTTACTGGGTTTGAACTTGGTAGAAAAGAGAACTCTAGCGCCAATAACAGGCACTCCTCCGTACGGTTACGATGCTAGCAGGCACTGTGAATTCCACTCCGGGGCTCCTGGCCACGATATAGAGGGTTGCCACGCGTTCAAGCATGTGGTGCAGGATCTATTGGATAGCAAGGCTATCAATTTTGGACAGGCAGGTCCGAACATAGTGCAGAAGCCCATGCCCAACCATGGGGCAAACACCATTTTAACTGAGGAGGGTTTGAACTTGATTATGAAGGTCGACGACCTAAAGACACCGTTGTGCGAGATAAAGAGCAGATTATTGCAAGGTGGTGTGTATCCAGGTTGCGACGAGTATTGTTTAGAGTGTTGGACCCAAGCTGGGGGGTGTGCTGACTTAAAGAAGGGTATTCAGGCTTTAATCGATGGCGGCACATTGCAATTTGACCGAACGGCAGTTGAAGAACCTGCAGAGGTATTAGCAGACAAGCAAAGTGATGTAGCTACTGTGACGATTCCCCGAAAAACGATAACTATAACAGCGCCGGCCAGGCGACCACTGATCACTATCACCAAGGCGGGACCAATCCCTTATGAGAGCACTAAAGCAGTCCCCTGGACTTATGGGTTGGAAGTGTACTGTGATGGGGTGAAAATTGATGTTAGCAAGCAGCCAGTGGAGGTTGTAGACAACGTCGTCGGTACCGGAGGTATGACAAGAAGTGGGAGAGTCTTCATATCGCCTGAGGTAGAGGCTGAACGACTGGCGAAGGGAAAAGGAAAGATGAGTGAGACTGTCCCTGTGCAGAGGAATGAAAAAGAAACAGCGTCGAAAGATGTGGAAGAGTTCATGCGCCTTATTCGTAAAAGTGATTATAAGATTGTTGAGCACCTTCAACAGACGCCGTCAAAGATATCTATACTGTCGCTGCTATTGTGTTCTGAAGCTCACAGAAATGCATTGCTGAAAGTTCTGGATACTTCCTTCGTACCCCCAAGATGTTTCCGTGAATCAGCTGGAGGGGGTGTTGGCGCATGTGAACGCAGGCCATAGCTTGGGGTTTACGGACTTTGATTTGACCCCGAAAGGGAGAGAGCATAACATGGCGTTGCACGTCTCAGTTGAGTGTAGAGGATCAGTCATGTCTCATGTACTGGTAGACACCGGATCTTCCTTAAACGTGATGCCTAAGAAGGCGATGATGAAACTAGATGTCAGAGGAATCCTGTGTACGCCTAGTGATTTAGTGGTCAGGGCATTCGATGGTACACGAAGAACAGTTTTTAGATCCATAACATTACCTCTACAGGTGGGGTCGGAGGTTTTCGCAACTGAATTTTATATTATGGATATCCAGCCAGCATACAGCTGCCTTCTCGGAAGACCCTGGATTCATGGTGCTGGGGCAGTCACGTCTACCTTGCATCAAAAGTTGAAATACATGGTAGGGGACAGTGTGGTCACAGTCTGTGGAGAAGAAGATATATTGGTCAGCCATCTGTCATCATTCAAGTATGTAGAAGTCGACGGAGAGATTCATGAAACACCCTGTCAAGCCTTTGAAGGGTTGCGCGTCAAAGACAAAAGTCCCGGGCCGAGTAAAGCGTCAGAGGTAGCCGTCTCGTCATATAAGGAAGCTCAAGCCCTAGTAGAGACTGGTGAGACAAAAGGTTGGGGAAAGGTGCTGGATATTCCCGTGAAGACGGACCGATTTGGGCTGGGATATCAACCGTCGTCATCAACACCTGCTGTGGGGGCACCCCATTTCAGAGGACCGATAACCATCACCGCTAGTGGAGTGTGTCACGAGGCCATCAACGCTGCTTCAGATTCCGAGGAAGGAGACAATGATTGCGACATGGACGCTTGGATTCAGCCGAGCGTGCTAGGACAAGGATTATGCAATTGGTCTATTCAGGAGATTGTTCCTGTGACTCTCAAACAGTAATACTTTGTTTTCTTAATTGTTGAACAATCTGGTGTCTTACCCGAGGCATCATGATTTTGCTTAGGGTTGTGCTGTTATGTACATTGCGTGTTTAATCATTAAATAAAAGGCATTTTTTCATGTACAAATATTGCGATCTCTGTTTTTCCTGTTTTGTATTTTACAATAAAATGGCAACGTGGTTATTCGCTTTATACGCATTTTGAAGCATTTAACCATTCCTTTTGCAGGATAACATTTTCAGATGACATCATTGAACCGCCTATGACTCGTCTCGACTTTGAGCACCCGGTATTTCAGGCCGAAGAAGAGATTGGCGAAGATGGTGACGTTCCCGCAGAATTTTCTTGGTTGGTGAAGCAAGAAGAACGAGTCATTCTGCCTCACGAAGAGGTCATCGAAATTATTAACCTGGGGTCAGAAGGGGTTGAAAAGAACATCCGTATAGGAGCTGCGCTGCAGAGCGACGTCAAGCGAAGACTGGTTGAAATGCTCAGAGAGTATAGTGATGTGTTCGCTTGGTCGTATGAAGACATGCGTGGGCTTGATACAAATATGGTTGTGCACCGCTTGCCGTTGAAAGAAGAATGCCCGCCGGTCAAGCAGAAACTTCGCAGAACTAGACCCGATATGGCAGTGAAAATTAAAGAGGAAGTTCAAAAGCAATGGGATGCAGGTTTCCTAGCTGTGACAAAATATCCCTCATGGGTCGCTAACATTGTACCAGTGCCAAAGAAAGACGGTAAAGTGAGAATGTGCGTGAATTACCGAGATTTGAATAAAGCGAGCCCGAAAGATGATTTTCCGCTTCCTCACATCGATGTGCTAGTTGACAACACTGCTCAATTCTCCGTATTCTCCTTCATGGATGGCTTCTCGGGCTATAATCAGATTAAAATGGCGCCAGAGGACATGGAGAAGACTACTTTCATAACGCCTTGGGGAACATTTTGTTATAAAGTGATGCCCTTCGGACTAAAGAATGTTGGGGCAACGTATCAGCATGCAATGACGACTCTTTTTCATGATATGATGCATAAGGAGATCGAAGTTTATGTTGACGATATGATTGCCAAATCCCAGACGGAGGAAGAGCATTTGGTGAATTTGCTGAAGTTATTCAAAAGGCTTAGGAAGTTCAGGCTGAGACTGAACCCTAACAAGTGCACCTCGGGGTGAGATCGGGTAAACTGCTGGGGTTTATCGTGAGCGAAAGAGGAATAGAGGTTGATCCTGCAAAAATAAAAGCAATACAAGAGATGCCGACGCCTAGAACAGAGAAAGAGGTGCGCGGGTTTTTAGGGAGGTTGAACTACATCGCCCGGTTCATATCTCACCTAACAGCTACGTGTGAACCATTATTCAAGCTGTTGAAAAAAGACCAGGCTGTAACATGGAACGAAAATTGTCAAAAGGCGTTTGATAAAATAAAGCAGTATTTGCAGGAGCCTCCTATTTTGATACCCCCAGTGGCGGGGAGACCCTTCATTATGTATTTGACAGTTCTTGAGGGAAGCATGGGTTGTGTTCTCGGACAACACGACGAGACAGGAAGAAAAGAGCATGCAATATACTACTTGAGTAAGAAGTTTACTGAATGTGAATCTCGATATTCAATGCTTGAAAAAACTTGTTGCGTGCTAGCCTGGGCCGCCAAGCGTTTGAGGCAATACATGTTGAATCATACAACCATGCTCATCTCGAAGATGGATCCTATCAAATATGTATTCGAAAAGCAGGCATTGTCGGGGAGGATTGCCCGTTGGCAGATGGTCTTGACTGAATATGACATCCAGTATGTCTCGCAGAAGGCTATAAAGGGGAGTGTATTGTCTGAGTATTTGGCAGAGCAGCCTATTGAGGACTACCAATCAATGAGGTTTGATTTTCCTGACGAGGATATCATGTACCTAAAGATGAAGGATTGTGAAGAGCCGTTGCTAGACGAAGGACCAGAATTGGGCTCCAAATGGAAGTTGATCTTTGACGGAGCTGTAAACGCCTACGGTAGCGGAATAGGGGCAATCATTACTACTCCACACGGGTCGCACATCCCGTTTACCGCCCGATTGACCTTTCCGGTTACCAATAATGAAGCCGAATACGAAGCTTGTATCATGGGGCTTGAAGAAGCCATTGATTTGCGAATCAAAAATCTAGATGTATACGGAGACTCAGCTCTGGTGGTGAATCAAATAAAAGGGGAATGGGAGACACGCCAGCCCAATTTGATACCTTACATGAACTATGCGAGGAGATTGTTGCCTTTCTTTGACAAGGTTGAATTGCATCATGTACCGCGAGCGGAGAATCAGATGGCTGACGCCCTGACCACTTTGTCTTCCATGTACAAAGTCAACTTCTGGAATGAAGCCCCCAGAATTGTTATCTCTCGGCTTGACAGACCTGCCTTCGTGTTTGCCATTGACGAAGCATCTGATGATAAACCGTGGTATTTTGATATCCTTAATTTCCTTAAGAACAAAGATTATCCGGATGGGGCATCCAGTCAAGATCAGAAGACTCTCAGGAGATTGGCGGGTAATTTCTATGTGAATCCGGATGGTGTCTTATACAGAAGAAATCACGACTTGGTGCTGCTGCGTTGTGTAGACGAAAAAGAGGCAAAGCTGCTCATGGAGGAAATACATGAGGGTACATTTGGTACGCATGCTGGTGGGCATGCTATGACGAGGAAGCTGCTGCGGGCAGGTTATTTTTGGCTGACTATGGAAACTGATTGTTTCAAGTTTGCGAGGAAGTGCCATAAGTGCCAAATCTATGCTGATAGGATCCATGTGCCTCCGAGTCCTTTGAATGTGATGTCATCACCATGGCCATTCTCGATGTGGGGAATTGATATGATTGGAAAGATCGAGCCGACGGCTTCTAATGGACACCGGTTCATTCTAGTAGCAATCGATTATTTCACCAAATGGGTGGAAGCGTCATCTTACGCAAATGTGACTAAGCAGGTGGTAGCCAGGTTCATCAAGAGAGATATCATTTGCAGATATGGAATCCCCGAGCGGATAATCACTGACAACGATTCAAACCTGAATAACAAAATGATGAAGGAGCTCTGTTAGAATTTTAAAATCGAGCATCATAACTCCTCCCCTTACCGACCCAAGATGAATGGCGCTGTTGAAGCGGCCAATAAGAATATAAAGAGGATTGTGCAGAAGATGGTGGTGACCTATAAGGATTGGCATGAGATGCTACCTTTTGCTTTGCACGGTTATCGTACGACGGTACGCACATCAACCCAGGCAACCCCGTTCTCGTTGGTATATGGAATGGAAGCAGTACTACCACTGGAAGTTGAGATTCCTTCCCTAAGAGTATTACGAGATGTCCAACTTGACGAGGCAGAGTGGGTGAAGGATAGGTTGAACCAGCTGAGTTTAATGGATGAGAAGAGGCTAGCTTCTCTAGCATACGGTCGTTTGTACCAGAGCCGAATGAAGAAAGCATATGATAAGAAGATACATCCTCGGAGCTTTCAGACGGGCGACCTTGTGTTGAAAAGGATTCTCCCGCCGCAGGCAGATCACAGGGGCAAGTGGACCCCCAATTACGAAGGGCCATACGTTGTCAGAAAAGTCTTTTCGGGAGGAGCTTTATTGTTGTCCACCATGGACGGTGAAGACTTTACGTCGCCTGTGAATTCCGACGCAGTTAAAAAATACTTTGCTTAAAATTGACCCGCTGGACAGAAAAAAGAGAGTCCAGGCAAAAATGGGGCATCCTGGCGAACCAAAAACAGAATGAAAGGTTCGGGCAAAAGTTGGGGATAAAATTGAAAAAAATGTACACCCGCGAAGTTGAAAACCTACACTGGGCGGCTTCGGCAAAAAAGGGTATCCCGGTGAACTGAAAACCCGTAAAGGGCGGTTCACGCAAAAGTTAGGGATTTGAAAAGCAAATGACTGCGGTCCGAATTTGATACTGCGGTGAGCATTGGCGCGGGAGAATATACCTGAGGGGTCGATTATCAGATACAATCTCTTCTGAAGTGTGAATACCGGGAAAGCATTAGAGTCGGGCAAGTCATAGGAGGATCAGCTCGTGGTGTTCGTCTGCATCCTGTTGCCGACATATGTATAAATTTGATTGTCATTCTTGTGCATACTTGTATATTTGTTGTGCGTAGCTTCCTCTTTTCAGGAGTTGCATCCCGTGTACAAAACTCTGCCCATTTAGGGGCCCAATCAATAAAACATGTTATTCAGTACTTGATGCTAGTTCTTTACTGTTTTGTACATGATAAACGCCTAGGTTTAATGAAACTAGCGTGTGTATAACGTCACTGACCCTTGCCAATAATTGCTAAAACTTTGAATTAACTGAAAATAATGTCACTAACGCTAACCTGAATAGATTTGGTTGTGTAGACTTGTCTTGTCTTGTTTGTGGTGTTGCAGGGTTCATAGCCGTATGAAGTGGATGATCAAAAGATTGCAGTATGGACCAAAAGCTCGCAACGGAAAGACTCGATCCCCATGCAGGTCGCGCTTCCAAGATAGCAATGTCCCTTACTAAAGAATGATCGAATTCCCCAGCTAGTCGCAGCTTAGCCGAAGGACATTCTCCAGCAAAGTCGTTTATCCTCAGCAGAGTTTGGCGATTCCAAGATTGTAGCCTGTATTCATACAGTGTGGTGTCCCCCAGAAGGATTCCCCCATCTCAAGCAGAGTGGTTTAGCCTCAGAAGATTAATATTTCCAACTCGAGAGCTGTGCTTAGACAGTCCACCATTCCCAGCAGGGTCATTTACTCCCCCCAATGGAATTAGTTGATTTTCCCCAAGAGAATCATTTTGTCCCCAGCGGAGTTCTCTTTTCAGCAAGTGTTTTCTTTCCTCCCAGTGGAACTCGAAGATTAAAACTCTCCCCGGCAGAGTTGGTGGTGTATCCTGGCATTTATTTTGTCGGAATACCGTGTGATACCCGTTCACTCCCCAACATAAGTCCAATCAGGATTCGCGCATTCAATTATCCCTCAGCGAAGTTAGCTTCACTCTTCCAGCATTTATTTTGCTGGAATAATTCTGTGGCACCTGGTTACCCCCCAGCGGAGTTGGCGTTGTCTTCAGCATTTATTTTGGCTGAAGCGGTTTTCTGTATCCCAGCAGTTCGAGCTTGCATCTGCATTGGCATATAGTGTCATACTTGCATCCACCAAATAAAAACGCGTAGCATTTCCATGTCGAATGGAGCATTGCGTCATTGTCAAACATATGCATTTTGAAATATAAACCAGGTTGGCTAACCGTTTGTTTCAAGTATTGTTTTCCTTACAGGTGGAGGGAGCTCGTGCTCAAATGAATTACCAGACATTCGAGGTCTCGCCGTGAGACGTGCGATGATACGGTTCATCTTACTGTTTTCCCCGCAGAGTTATTAGGAAAAGTTTCTCTTTGTCCCCGAGCAGAGTTATTTGTTTAAATTTCCCTTGTTTTCCCCGCCAGAGTTGCTTGTTGAAGGTTCTCTAGTCCGGACAGCGGATTATTGTCTTCAAATTTGTTGTTACGTCAGCATCAAAGGGTTTCGTGAATCAGAACTTCAGAGGCTGCCGCCGGTTATCAGAACAGGCGTCCGATAGTTTGGTTTCCAAATATCCTCAGTAGAGTCCGCCTCAAAGTCGCTGTCACGTCAGTGCTAAAAGGTTTGTGGGTTGGGACCAATGGAGTTAGTTACTCTGGAGATAAGCAGAGAAACTGTATTCAGAGTATCTTCCCGTAGGAACAGACGGATGTATTTTCTTACTGGTTGACAGGAGTATTTCCCCGGAGTCGTCAAAATTTTATTGCCTATATTGATAGGAGTTCCTCGCGTTGACGAAATATGAGTCCTGACGTGGACAATTTATTCCTCTATTGACGGGATTTCTTCGTGCTGGAGACATGGGAGTCCTGATGTGGACAGATTTATTTCCTCGGGTTGACGAGATGTGCTAGTCCTAACGTGGACAGATTCGATTTCTCCGTATTGATTGAATGTGAAGTCCTGACGTGGACAAAATTGATTACTCTTCATGTTGGTGTCCTGACGTGGACCATTTATTCCCAGCAGATATCTTTCTTCGTAATGGTGAAATGTGCGTCCTGACGTGGACAAGTTTATAGTTCTTCGTGTTGTCAAGATGCGCGAGTCCTGATGGGGACAATTTTATCTTTCTTCGTGTTGGCAAAAGCGAGAGTCCTGACGTGGACTAGTTTTATTTCCTCAGCGAGTCGGAGATGTGAGTCCTAACGTGTACAAATCAAGACGAGGTGTGATTCCTTACGTGGAAAGATGTATTCCTTACGTGGAAAGATGTATTCCTTACGTGGACGATGTATTCCTAACATGGAAAGGTGATTCCTAACGTGGACGATTTACTCCTAACGTGGACGATTTATTCCTGACGTGGACAATTCATCCCTATGTCGATAGGATCCCCTCGTGCTGATGAAATGCAGACGAGTCATCCCCAGCGAAGTCGCCGAGATTTTTCCGTGTTGACGGCAGGTGGAGTCCTAATGTGGACAAGTTTAGTTGAGGTTTCTTCGTGTTGACGAAACAGGCGTCCTAACATGGACAAAGTTCTATCCCTACGATGATAGAATCTTTTTCAGGCTGACGAAAATAATCCCCAGCACGGTCGCTAATGGATCAGTTGGTTGCTGTGACAACTAGATGCAGTTGGGGAATGCCGTTCCCCAAGCAGCGGTGCAGTTTATTTCTGCGGTTGGCAAATTTCCAGGTTCTTAATATTCAACCGTCTCGTACCTCGAATGTTTGAAGGTCGTTCGCTCTTCACCCAGTCGGGTCCAAGTCGCTTGAATAGGGGCAGCTGTTGCACCCTAAAATTTGCTCAACCTACTTCACTTGGTTTATGTTTCAATTGCATTAGCATTTGCATATAAAGTCATGTACATAGTCTAATCATCTGCATAGCATAGCATAGCAAGTCATCCAACAAGGGACCAAGCACTATTCTTATCTGTATGAGCCTATCAAGAGGTTGTTGTTCAAATTCAGGCCTATCCAAGTCATCAGAAAGAAATTGAGATCTGAGAGGTTAGTGGACCAAGCAGTGGATCTATCTCCTATCTTGAGGGTATTTGAAGATCATCAAAGAAGTTGTGAGCTGTGAATTGAGCATGGAGGGTATATAGACATCATGGAAGACCTATAGGGTCATTTTGAAAAAGAGGCAAGTCATTGATATGATCACAAGAGCTGCAGTTGAAGACAGTCAACTAGGGTTTTATCTGGGTCAACCCTAGGTCAACCCTAGGTCAAATGATTGATTGAAAGGCATCAAGGTCTATTTGAGAGATGTGGGTCTCATAATTTGACATGTAGATAATGATGTGGTGTTGTGCCAAGAAGAAATCAAGAGAAATCAAGAAGAAGAGGAGTTTCTAAATTAGGGTTTCTGTGTAAAATCCCCTAGTTTAGTTCAAACTTCCAAGCAAGATAATTCAAAATGCAAGCTTCAAATGGATCCTTGGCCAACATGAAACTTGTAGAGGATCTCAAGACCTTTAATTTGAGTAGTGGAAGACATCAAGGAGATTTATAGAACTCAAGTTATGGTCCTTGCATGTTACAGGTCATCTGAGGTATCTGAAATTTTGTCTGTGAAAGTTACTTGTCTTCCAAGTAACTTTTACCCCTCAAGGAGATTTAAAATGAATTTCTGGTAAACATAAGAGTTGTTCCTCATTGTCTTATCTTTCTATAAAGGTATGGTATTCCTTCATATGATTTGTGGAACTCTACTTATGACCTTGGCAAGCAAAGGGTAGTTTGGTCATTTGAGAATTACAGGTCATTTCAAGCCTATGCCCAAAACTCATACAAGGAAGCTTCAAATGGAAAACTTCACAACATCAAACTTGCTCCAAATGACATTTTGAGTCTAGAAAGGTGATCATGAAAGTTTGGAGATGCTCATAGCTCAAGGTTTCAAATTTGGTCATTTAAAAGGTGAATTTAATGAATAAAAGTGACCTAAAAATGAGATTTTTCATACCATGTCCAAATGGGATGAAATTATAGGTCATTTTGATTGGAAAGAGTGTTTTGAGATGATTGGAAATATTAGATTTTTGAGCTTAGGTCAAAATTTGAGAGATACCATTGGTTACTTATGTATGAAGTTACACATGCCAAAATTCAAGGGAATTGTGCACAAGAAGTTTCTACCAAGTTCTAGAAAGGTCCATGAGCCTCTATATATTGAATTGAGTGGATCCAATCATGGGTTGGTGATTCATTTTGGTTGAAACACATAGTTACATCTCATTCTTCAACTTTGCAAATTCATTCCAAACTCTATCAAATCTTCATCATTTTCCAAAATTCTTGATCCTATCATCATCTACATCCATCATAGATCAAGTTTCCATCAAGATCTGGCTGAATTGAAGTAGAATTCGTGTGCTACCAAGTGCATCATCCAAATTGAAAAAGTAAGTGGTTATGGCAATCCAAGGTGTTTGAGCAAGTGTTGTTGCATACAGAACCAAGAATCAAGTCTATTGATCAAGTCCAAAGCACTGCAAGCTGTGAATCCAAGGAATACTCCATCTGTTTTCAAGATTACACCAGGTTAGTGTTTTCATCGAATTGGCTAGAATTGGTTAGAATAATAGAGAATCTTTAGGTTAGAATTGTTAGGCATAGGTAGAGGATCATTTCTGATGAATTTGAGAACATTTCATGGAGTTCACCATTGAAGCACCAAAAATGTTGAGCCTTAGAACACCTAGGTTAGGGCATGATAATCTTAGTTAGATAGATTAGAATGATCAGCATAGCATGTAGAATGCATTAGTGTAAGAGTTAGCAAGAATTAGCATGGTTGATCTCAGTGTAAAATGGTGGAACCAAAGTCTTCTACCTATCGGGTTTGGCTCTAGAGGGAGTTTTGGAGAAAACTGAAACCATGGTTGTGTAGAGGAGAAGATCTAGAGCATCTTTGCTTTTTATAGATCTGAATTTCATGGAGAGATGAGGTTGTATGAGAGTGCTGAATTCTGGTTCGTGCTAGCTTGTTTATGGTAATCATGGCTGAAACCCTAGCTTCTCATTGGAGAAGAAGCATGATGACCGTTGGATGGAGTCTTTCTTGTTGACTGAAGCTCAGATCGCGTGGCCAGGATTTGAAGTTGAATTTGGAGGGAAGACTGAATGTGAAACGCGTCGTTTCACTTAAGTTTCTGACTGGGCTTAAGTTACTCATGTTATTCGCACCACCACTTTCAAGGCCCAACGAGAATTGAACTGAATTAATTACTATTTGCACCGTTTTTGGTCATTTTTTTCCTTTTGTGTTTTTTCTGATTAGCTGGGCCCAGACGCGCCTTGCTATACGCACCCCCAGTCTGGGCCCATTGTCCATTTTTCAATGCTTTTAATTGTTGACTGCACCCCTACCAAATTTAATTCATGGTAATTTCATCAATTTTTTGTAATTCTTTGGAAAATCATAACAAATTGAAAATTTCACATTTTTAAATGGTTGTTTTTGCATCTTTTTCATATTTCTGTCAAGAAAATTGTCATATAATAAAATTAGCATTTTATTCTATTTTTGCATTTTTAGTATGTTTTTCTTTTAAATAGGTTTAAATAATGTTTAGTTTAATACTTGATATTGTTGATTTTAGTTTAGCTAGACCCTTGTATATTTTGGACCCATTCTTTTTAGAGTACTTCACTTAGGACTTTAATTTTCATATGAAATTTAATTCATGATTTTAAGACTTAATTTTAGATGGTTTGTTTAGGTGTGATTAAGAGAATCAAAACTAGGGTTTAGATATAACATAGGTGTAATAAATCATTTCTTTTAAGAGTTGTAGTTTGAATTTTGGGGTATGGGACTATAGGGGTTATGGGTAAATAATAGATCCCTTAGAAAATACTAGGTTTCCCCTATTCTACTATTACTACTAGTATACTGCTTGTACTTGCTTGATTGTGTGGTGTGCCCTCTCTAGGGTTATTATTTGACTGTGTGAGGTATTGGGCCTGCTTGGGGTTTGGGGTTTGAGCTGAAGACTGTGCAGATGAAGCCCATTGAAGATTAAAGAATGAAGACCAATTTCTAGAGTTGATGAGGAGTATCTCTTGCCGGTAGCTGTTGAAGGTTATAGGATCTAGGAGTTAGGCAGAGCTCTAGAGTAGAAAATTTGATTCACAAACATGGAAGGTCTTGTTTGCCTCCATCCCTCTCTATGATGCAGAGTCTCTCTAAGACATTCACCCCCTTCCTTTGGAAGGCTTGGTGATAGTGTCTAAGAGATAGAACTCTTGAGAGAAATATTCTATGTGTTATTAGCAGTCTGTTTGCCACCTTTGGTGGTCAACTAATTGCTTAACACCCCAGTTCATTCTTGTGATTGGTTCCTTAGCTTGGAGATTGGGACTTGAAGAAAAGTCATTGGAAGATGGAAGATGAAGATTGATGCTTGCTTAAAGACTGTAGATGGTTGAAGATGGCTTGAGGACATATGTTGAAGAAGACTGCTGTTGCTGTTCATTCTTGCTGTTTATAATTCTTGATGTATTGTGTGAATTTCCCTGACTGTATTGTTTGCCATTTAACCTGTTAGGTTGAAAGTGAATTCTGTTCACTTTTGCCTTTTGTTTTCTAGGTTCGAGGTTGAGTGGGACTCCCTTGCCTCGCTTGTATTGCTGCATCCATGCATTTTACTGCTTTATTGTATATATGCTATTGTTTCTGTTTCCGTTTATCCCTTAGGATCTCTGTTTCTCTCTGTGCAAGAGAGGAACATGATAGACATTAGGTCTTAACCCATGCATGACAACATTAGGTTAGTGTGATCCCCTTTTCAACTGTAGGATAGAGTTCTGTCTCTTCTTCCTCCAAACAAACAGAAAAACACAATAATATTCCAAACACAATAAAAGACACTTTTTCCGGAAAAGAATGTGAATTCATCAAAACGTCATTTTTGTCCGCTTGGACTGCTAATCAGGAAAACCCTTTTTCAGAAGGAATAAAAACAATCAAAACAGACTTGTGTCGTACGTGGCCCAACTACGTTTGCTCTGATCTTTCATGTTGTATGAAAGTACGTAGGCATAGGATGCGATATCCTAGCGAGCAACCTTCCCCTCCTTTCCCGTAGGTAGGCGAACTACGTTGACTCTGATTTCTCGTTCCAGACGGGAATACGTAGGCATAAAGTGCGATACTTTGTCGAGTCCCTTTCTTTCTTTTTAACCCTTAACCCTGTAGAATAGATAGAATAACAATCCGTACTAGAAAACAAGCGTGGATCCCGTCGAGTACGACGGACGTGAGGGATGCTTATACCTTCCCCTTGTGTAACCGACTCCCGAATCCAGGTTTTGGTTACGATGACCATTCCTTTCCCCGTTTTGCGGTAGGTTTACCTCGAGCGTTTCCTTTCCCCTCTTTGGGATAAATAACGCACGGTGGCGACTCTTCTGTTCAGCCGGCGCCGATTTTCGCAGTAGCGACACCTTGTACACGACATGTGTGTGAAGACGTTGTCGGTACGTGTTTGTTGTTTAACCATTGTATGCAGAGGTAGGAATGATCCAAGTGGGGGAGAACCTGTGGTTCTCCCGGATGCTACAAGTGTGGAGCTGTGGTTCGGTGTATTGTTAAACATCGGGAGCTGGTGTTATCCGTGTTGGAAGAGAAAGCAGTGTTATGTCACTGTGAAGAGGTTCGAGGGTGTTTTGAGAAGAGTTGTCAACAACTTGTGTGTCGGTTATGTCGAACCCGATCGGACCATTTGTTGTGTTTCGTGATGCTTTGATGATATGATCGGGAGATACGCTAAATGCACTCCAGCAAGGTTCTAAGTGTGCTTTAAGGCAAATAGAGGTACAAGAGGAGTTACCTAAAGAGTGACTTAGAGTTGGTTGCTGTGGTGTGGTTGTGCCAGAGATTAGGGAGCTCCAGTTGTTTAGTTGAGATTTGAGGCGAGTAATGGCCTTGAGAGCTTAAGATGTTTAACTTTGATGGAAATTTTGAGTATTAATGAAAGTGGGAAGTTGGCGGTTTACCGGTTGATTGCTGTTGCCCGAGAGTTATCCTGACAAGATAAGTGTTGTACAACCAGGACGTGAAGTGGAGTTGCGTCGACTTAGTTGCGGAAACTAGTCAGATATTGAGAGCTCCGTATGGTATGTCTGCTTAGATGGTAAAAGGATTAAAATTGATTGAGTTGTTTTGGAAACTTGTGTCTGGTGTGTATGCTACGACAACGAATTGCGGAACCTTATGTAATGAGACTGATTATTGGTATTCTCGACGAGATTCGAGAAGGTTGGAATTCTAATTGGAGTTAATAGAGTGATTGAGTTTGACGAATTTAAAATCGAATGAATGATGTTTGGATTGGTGGAGATGGTGACATGAGATGTTGTGATAGAGTCTAAGAGTCCGAATAAAGGGGATTGGATGAGAGTATTTTGAAAGAATTATTTTGGTAGCCACAAATGGAGAAAGCAGTAGTTGTATGTGCTGGTGTGACTTGTCGAGAGTCGAAGAATGAACGTGTGAGATTGATAGGTCTAATGTGATCGTTGTATATTCCAGAGTTGAGATCGGAGGGTAATTCCATGGATTTTGCGTGGGGTTTTCTGAAGGATGTGAGAATATGATTTTGTTGATGAGATTCTGGATGGAATGACTGGATTGACCCTTTTCCTGTCAAAGAAGATTAATCATTCTATTTTGGAACTAGTTGTGATGGATATCACCGAAGTGATAAAAACCGTATGTAGTATCACCGAATATTGTGTCGGATGGGAATCTGAAGCCTTGTATGTCAGGAGGTGTAAGGCTCATTTGTATTAATATGATTCAGGCGAGAGTGTTGTACTCGGACCTGAGGTTTGTGCAAAAGACGACTGAAGAGATTAGAGGACCCAAGAAAAGACATGTTTTGAGAGTTACGATAGTAACTGGTGTAGTCGAGCTTGAAGTCTCAGAAGCACACCGTGACTCGTTGTAACTGTATCAGAGTAGTGCAGCGGAAGCATGGGGAATAACATGTTAGATTGTTTCACCGCTGTCACTAAAGGAAATTACACGATGTGTTTGCGTGTCTAAGCTGAGGAAGCGCATCAATCCGGATGGATGGTGTGTGAGTGAGAGAGAATTTGAATACTGAGGCAACTTCGAGGAAAGAGGGATTGTCTTGGTAAAGGTATTTGGGAAGAATCAACTAGATGGAATCATATTGGGAAGATTGGGATGCGTGAGTCACATCCCGAGTTGTCTGAATCGGATAACATTTTCGAGGACGAAAATTCCTAAAGTGGGGGAGAGTTGTAACAGCCCAATTTCGGTTTAACTAATTAATTTAGTTATTGGAATTATTTTAATTATGGGATAGTGTGATAATATGTTAAGTCTACATATTATGCTATTTTATCATTTGTAGAGTTTTGGAAAGTTTAGTGGGAAATATTTCGGACAGTCTCAATTAATGGTTAAGTGGATGATTTATGGAAATTGATTGGAATAATAGGTATATTGGAGGAAATAGAATGGAAGAAATATAAAGAATAGAAATAGAAAGAAAAGAAAGAAAAGAAAGAAAAGAAAAGGATAGAAAGAAAGGGAGAAGAAGGAAAAAGGAAGAGAAAAGAGAAGAAGAAGAGGAAAAGTGTGGAATCATCAAGAGCAACTCAAAGCTTCTATTAATCCAAGGTAAGGGTGTGAAATCTTACTATCTTAATCAATATGTATGGTTATGTATGTGTATGGTTGATCGGGTAGGGTTTTGGAGAGTTTTCTATAAACTTCCATTTTAGGTCGAAATTGATTCGATCGGTAGAAACCGAGTTTTAATGTTTGAAAATGAGAATAAGTGGTAGAATTAAGTCGAGGAATGTTAGACTAAGGCTATTGGGAACAAGTTGGGACTTATCGGGAGATTTCATCGGGTGTTTGGATTCTGAACAGTGGGAGAAAGTTCAGCTCACAGACGCTCGCTAGCAGCTCGCTAGGCGAGCAGGTCGCGAGTGTTCGCTAGCATCTCGCTAGGCGAGTGCGTAGCGAACGGTCCCAGACTTGGGACAGTGGTATTTTGGTCTCCTTCGCTGGCAGGGAATGGAGTAGCGAATGACTCGCTGGGGGTTCGCTGTGGCGAACGAGGTAGAGAACAAAGTCTGTAGCTTCTGTTCTTGCTCGCTAGCAGTTTGCTAGGAGAGAAGGTGGCGAACGTTCGCTAGCAGCTCGCTAGGCGAGCGTGTAGCGAACGTAGCAGAATGAGTCTTCTCTGCTGTTGGGTGCTGTTGTAGCTTGGGGTTCCGATTGCGATCGACCCTTACTTGATTTAGAAGCTGGAGTGATGGTTCATGACGTACTGTGGGTAGCCGATTGGCGTGAATCCTAGGTTAGGAATTGTAGCTGTTTGGGCAAATTCGTGCATTGTTTAATTCGATTAAAAATGCATAACGTTTGGACATGAGTGATGAACATGTCGTGTAGTATACATTGCGGTGTACGATGTTAGTATATATTTGATCCCTTGGAGGATTTGTAGAACCTCGCTTGATGCGATGGTTATATTTGATCCCTTGGAGGATTTGCAGAACCTCGCTTGATGCGATGTTTATATTTGATCCCTTGGAGGATTTGCAGAACCTCGCTTGATGCGATGGTTATATTTGATCCCTTGGAGGATTTGCAGAACCTCGCTTGATGCGATGGTTATATTTGATCCCTTGTAGGATTTGCAGAACCTCTCTTGATGCGATGGTTATATTTGATCCCTTGGAGGATTTGCAGAACCTCTCTTGATGTGATGGTTATATTTGATCCCTTGGAGGATTTGCAGAACCTCGCTTGATGCGATGGTTATATTTGATCCCTTGGAGGATTTGCAGAACCTCGCCTGATGCGACGGTTATATAGTGATTCCTAGGAGAATCTGATGAGTTATAGTGTAATCGTATAAGTGTGAGAGGAGTGAATTCTAAGAGAATCTGACAGAAGACTGAGTCGGTACCGTGGTTGTAGCTGCATAGGGTCGAGGTGTCGGTCTCTATGAGTGCATTATCATCTTCATATGATGAATTGAAAATAATGCTTGAGAATGTATTAATGTATATATATATATATATATATATATATATATATATATATATATATATATATATATATATATATATATATATATATATATATATATATATATATATATATATATATATATATATATATATATATATATATATATATATATATATATATATATATATATATATATATATATATATATATATATATATATATATATATATATATATATATATATATATATATATATATATATATATATATATATATATATATATATATATATATATATATATATATATATATATATATATATATATATATATATATATATATATATATATATATATATATATATATATTTATTGCGTCTGGTAAATATGAGAATGAGGTCGATGTATATGTAGAGAGATTCTACTCACTAGGGTAGAACGGCGATGTGTCGTTCCTAGTGAGGTAGTTACCGGGGTAGAATGACCGAGACATTGTTCCCAGTAGAGCATAAGCGACGTACCCATAATCCGGAAAAGGATTGAGGTTAGTGAATGAGTCTTATATGAATCGCATGGTATGATTGCGATTGTCATATGTAAATATGCATATGTGCAGGAATTGATGAGATGCGTTAGCAAATAAATAAATGTGAAAGATATTGACTGATGAATAGACGATTAAGTGTGAGCGATTATGTCTATGCGTATTTAATGCGGTGAGAATCTATTGTTATGCATTGTAGTGAAAACTGTGGAATATAGGCATTCGGTATTATGCATTTATATATATATATATATATATATATATATATATATATATATATATATATATATATATATATATATATATATATATATATATATATATATATATATATATATATATATATATATATATATATATATATATATATATATATATATATATATATATATATATATATATATATATATATATATATATATATATATATCTATCTTATGCCTTGATTATTATGATAATGTTTCTCACCCTTCTGTTGTTTTATAATGCCCTACGAGGCATTGCAGATTAGGATTCGCTGGAGGTTTCCTTTGGAGTATAGCTCTTTTCCCTCGTGTCGGTCGCTCTGATATGTAACTTTGGGTAGATAGGCTTATAGAATGTCTTAATGATGTTTTGTTTGTATGTGAATGAAGTTGTGAACAACCAGATGACATGTAATTATGTTTTGTCATGTCTTAAGTGAATATATATATATATATATGTTTTAGTCTCCCGCTTTAAGAGAAAACATGAATATGTAATTTTGAAGAAATCATGCGTTTATTTTTAGTTGAGATTTACCCCTTTTGAGTTAATTCTTTTTAAACATTAATATTCATGTGGTCGTTTCGTGAGTATTGTGACGCACTTCTTTTATACCTTAATGTAAATATACTCCGATGAAAATAAAAATACTTGTATTCGTGACCATATGATTTGATATGTGATTATTTTGGGGTATAGAAAGGGGGCGTTACAGCAGTCACCTTTACCCAAAGAAGGTTTTCCTCTCCGGTGGATTCTTCCTCAAGCCATTTCCAATCTGGCTAAAGTCTCACTGCCGACTACTCTTGTGAAATACAGAGATTCCTGTATTTCCTCCTCCCCCGGGGGTCCTTTCAGAGCATAACCAAATTGTCGGATAGCGAGAGCAGGGATGTAATTGATGCCACCCTTCCTTCCTATTAGAGGAACATTAGGAAAATTTCCACATCTACAGATAATCTCTTTACCAAGCAGGTCTCTGTTGAACCAAAAAATATTCTCTGACGTCAAACCGATGATCTTCTCAGACCAATCAATTGTATCTGAGGTATCAACAAAAGGTCCAGCTTTAGGAAGCTGACTCACAAACAATCTGTAAAGAAGTGGCGCACAGCAAGATACATTCTTTCCTCTTCTGTACTCATTCTTGTAGTGCACATAATGGTATATGTAACACCCCATTCTAACCCAACGCATATTTAAAATAAATCAAAATTAGAGTGCACGAATTTTGCAGGCATGACGAACGTCATGGAGTCGTGACGACCGTCACACGCACAAGAACTGAGACGCAACAGAGGTGTCACATATTCAACTTACAAAAACATACATTTTACCATTTAATTGGACAACATGCATTTAGTGATGATACATAACACATAATCTTGGATGAACATCTAATAACAACTCATATAACATCTTAATCACATAGCAACATATTCATTTGCAGCGGAACATCATGCACTTTCAACATTTATGATAATCAACGTAATACCATAAATTACAAACAAAACTCCATTAAAATTTAGCAAGTACTTCAGCTTGCATATATTCATTAAAACAACTAGTTTTCCATCGAAATTCAGCACTACCGATTCTATGGCTTAGTGCGTACAACCAACATTCGGCGCATTAACAAAGGCACCCAATGCAATGAAAACATTTAGTAAAATGCAGCAACAAGAAGATAAATAAAACAATGACTACAATCGTTCATCCCCCCAAGAGTACTACGTATCAGAGCGACCAACGACAACTTAATCGACAAAGCTACACTTTATTCCGGATTACCTGCAAATTACCACCAACGGAGGTAACATACAACGTAAAGGGTGAGATATCAACAACATAACATAAGGCATGATAAAAGTCATGTCAGAATATTATCACAGCATTACAATTCCAGCAGTTCGCATAAATATTAGTAATAATAAACTACAACCACTCTTTATTCATAACCACAACCATTATCATCATATCTCGGCAACTCATCAAAACAACTCAACAACGCAACTCAACAATGCGACTCAACAATGCGACTCAACTGTGCATATGCATGTGGTACCATTTTGGGAGACAACACTCCACAATAATTTGGGAGACAACTCTCCACAATAATTCGGGAGACAACTCTCCACAACTCGGGACAGGGCCAACACCCCGAACCCATCTAGGAGCCAACACTCCAAATAACACCAATACAGGCACAACCGTCGCCAATCCAGGCCAAATGATATGCTATGAGATGCAACTATTATGGACTATAACACAACAACAACAACTGTGCAACAACCGTGCAACAAGGCATCACGCCTACAACCAATTATCCATAACAGAAACATCACATTTTGCATATATTATGGACTCACCATTTCAATCTGTTCATATCAGAGAACTACCAACAGTATCGTTCCTACGAATAAGACTTTAACACATTTTTGCAGAGAACAATTAAAAACAACCTCGTCTCTACAATCGAGAACTCAACAGCATTTTCATGTCAGAGAACAACTGACAACATCATTACTACAAATAAGAACTCAACACATTTTCATAGACCTTCATACGGGTAATATAACTACAACTTATCCACGTAATCCAAGGAGAAAATTATAATAACATTTCCTCAACAAATGGGAAATTAGCGCGTGTCGGCACCGATTCCCAACATTACTACATAAACTAACGACATAAACATTAATGCAGGTGTAGACAAACATTAACCCTTAATATTTCTCAACCTACGGGAACATTTACCCTTAATATTCCTTTAATATTTCTCAACCTACGGGAACATTACTACGGTAACGTTACAGGGACATCACTACGGGAACATTACTACGGGAACATTACCACGGGAACATTAATCTTTAATATTTCTTTCTTCAACTTACGGGAACATTACTACGGTAACGTTACTACGGGGACATTACTACGTATTTGCCCCATTAGGAAAACCTTAGAGCATCGTATATAATGCATTCATTCTTACATAGAAAAACATCGTCCCTAACATTTATCGATTAACGGAAATTATACCTATGAATCAATTCCCTACATAAAATTGATCATACCCACGGTTATAGAATTGAACCCCACCCTTACCTTAGAATAGAGGCCAATTCCAAGCTTCTGGTTCTGGTTCTGCTCTCCGGTGGCTTTTCTGCAACTATCTTCCAATTCCTTGATGGATGATTCTCTGCTCTCCATTTCTCTCAACAGCCACATTCCTCCTTCTCTTCAACCTTTTTCCTCAAATTTGGTTTTCTGAGCAGTTTATCGTGATAACCCTCTTTCTCCCCCAACTTCTCTAATAACTCCCTAATTCCCTTTATTCCATCTAATAATAATAATAATAATAGTAATAATAATAATAATAATAATAATAATAATAATAATAATAATAATAATAATAATAATATTACTACTAGTTATTAAATTATCATCATTATTAATTATATTATATTATTATCAATCTCAATGATTTAATAAATGGTTTCCTATACTTTAAGGATACCCACCAACGCTCTCAGACACACTCCCACGTAAAGGCACACCGATAATTCATAAATAGTTTAATTAAAATGAACGGGCGTTACAGTATACATCTCTTAAGAGAGTAGGCACAAGATTCCGGGAAGCGAAAATATAGAAAGCTTCCAAATCAACGAAGTTTGAGATATTAGGGAACAAGGCTATGCCATAAATACAGAGGGCCAAAATAGCATTGAAAACCATCCAACAACCCTCCTTAGCAAAGTGTTGAGCTCTACTCACTAAGAATGACAGTGGAAAACCGGGGACTCCATTTCTCCACACCATCTTGCCATCCAACTTAGAGATACCCAGATGAAGAGCATTGGCCAATTTGGTCAAGTTAGGTTCTTCTTCAGAATGAAAGAAAGGCATCTGGTCCAAGACCGGGACACCTATAAACATAACAAAATCCTCCAAGGTAGGCACTAGGACATAACTGAGGAAGGTGAAGCAGCGCAACTGAGGGTCATAAAGCTGCAGCAGAGTATGGATACCTCCTAAATGAAATCTTGAGATATTGCAGACATAGCTCAAGATCTTCCCATAGTTCTTCCTGAAATCTTCCATAACACCATGATCAACTACAAAAATAAGGCTAAGCAAAGGCCCTATCTCCAGCGTCGGGAACTTGTAAACGACAATCCTATTGAAGCCAGGCTCCATACTGAAGGTGGATCAAATTACTAGCATCAAAGGGAAAATGAACACCTGAAACCATAAATACATGCAAATGTTAAAATGCAAATGAAAATGCAGATGCAAACAGGGGATCAAGATTGTTGCGCTCCTGACTGAGATGAACAAGAATTCTGCCTCGGCGAGAAAATACCAGAACATCATAATACCGAAGCAATAGAAACCCACAATATCAAAGATCAAAGGTACGCACTGAAGAGAAACCAGAAATCCGGGTTGGTTGGAGGTCAAGTTTCCTGCATAACCCTTCCACTCACAGGTATGAACCTACTCTCTGATAAGGTTCAGCATCCTATGCGATCGTCAATGTCACAGACTCTCGAGAGACGATGATACGTTCACCATTTCTGGTTTGGCATCATGGTCAAACGAGGAGGCCTCACTTAACTGAATTCCAAATGATCGATCTCCAGAGTCGACAATTTTCAGATCCAACATCCTATCAACTGTCTGAAACGAATTGGACAAGATGTCATCAAAGAAAATCTTGTCTGAATGCGAATTTCATGAGAGCTATTGCATGCCAAACATGCAAGCCCTCACTACTCTCCACACTAATGCTATGTATATACTCAAGCCTGGGTATTGGGCTTATCTCTCGATGAACCCCCACCCAATAGCACATCAGCAGATAATAACCAAGATAAAGTGCGGGAAATAAAATGCAAATGCAAAAATGTACATATACAACACATATGCACACAAATATACACACCCACAATCAAAAACACCCAAGTGCTAGGATTGACTCGCATAGGGAACCAGAGTCGCAAGAAGAG
This sequence comes from Lathyrus sativus, assembly GCA_963859935.3. NCBI lineage: Eukaryota > Viridiplantae > Streptophyta > Magnoliopsida > Fabales > Fabaceae > Lathyrus > Lathyrus sativus. The sequence continues at coordinate 91,353,419 of OZ012739.1, read as the reverse complement.
TCGCCAGTTGTCGCAACTACAAAAAAAGGGGGCCATCAAACTTGACAGAAGAGTCACCACCGAACGTTATTTATCCCAAAGAGAAGGAAAGGAAATGATCAAAGAAAACCAAAGAGAAAGGGAAATACAAGGTCATCGCAACCAAAACTTGGGTTCGGGAGTCGGTTACGCAAGGGGAAGGTATGAGCACCCCTCACTTCCGTTGTACTCAACGAGATCCATGCTTGTTGTCTAATCTATGGGTGAAAGCTATCTAATTCTACTGCTAAATGGGGGTGAACAGAAAGAACAGACTCGATAGGACATCGCGACCATATGCCTACGTATTCCCTCGTGCAATGGGAAAGTCAGAGTCAACGTAGTTCAGGAAACTACGGGTTAAGGGGGAGGTTGCTGCCCAAGACATCGCTGTCTTGTGCCTACGTATCCTCATCTGGTATGAGAAATCAGAGCAAACATAGTTCGGGATAACTACGGAACCACTGGTTGGTGTCTTTTATGAGCAATGTTAAATCTCCATTCCAACAGTTAGGGACGATGCCTGTTTGCGGTAGAATAGAAACCTAACATGCTCTTTCTGAAAATTATGTTTGAAACAATCCCGAAGGATGATAAGGTTTGAATTTTGTTTTTGTTTTTTAGAAGAAGTGAATTGAGTTAGTTTGTAACTCATGTTGCACTAAAGACCATGACATAAGAGCGAATGCGTCATATATCGCCCAAAGGGCATACGCTAAAAACTCTAGACAATGTGAGATGAGGCCCCCCACTTACATTTCTCATGTACTTAAAGCTCGTAGCATACAACACTTGTTATCCTTTATTAAGTGTCTTAAGAGATTCAGAGATGAGAAAAGAAGACACAGGACTCTAAAGGGAACTGATCAACCCTAATGTTATCATGCAAGATGGTCCTAATTTTGGTCCTGAAAAGGGATACTACCTAATGTTATCATGAAAAGGATTGAAAGCCTAATGTCTCTCCTACTCCCATCTTAAACAGAGGGACTAGGAATCCTAAGGGATCATGGCAAGAAGCACAAGTAAACACCAAACATAATCAATCACAGATGAAAATGAAATGAAAGACATAAACAAGTCTATGCAAGATGAAAAGAAATATGAAATGCAAGCACAAATGCAAACATGAAACAATGCAACATACCAAACACAAATTACAAACATGGAGGACTTAAACAAGTCAAGAGAGATGAGATGAAATGGGAGAAGCAAGCTCCTACAACCAAATACCATCAATCATCCAAACAAGAAAGGTGCTAACAAAGAGCAGAAACAAAGAAGTGAGGGAGAAAAGATTGTGGAGCAGCCACCAACTCATAGTCAACTCAACCACACACTTACATAATGAACAAAACAACCAAGTAAAGAAATGCAACACAACTATGCAAAAAGAGTACAAGTGTTCATGACAAAACTTCAAAGTGAAACCACATCACCAAAGCATCATGAAACAAGCATCAAAACCACTAAGAGAAGAAGTGAAACACAAATGAGAAACCTCAAATTCAAGATCAAAATGGAAGGCATGCACAAGAATGATCAGGTTCAATTGAAGAACCAAAGTTTAAACAACTATTTCACACTTCAAACAAGTGGAAAGACAAGATCAAAATGAAACATGTGGCACAAGGTACACATGCAATTGACCTCTAAACATGCAAGGCAGCACCTCAAGCATGTTAACAAAGGCTAACAAGGCTTAAGATGTGCTCAAGGGATCACTCATGATCATATCCCAAAGACTAGGTCAAAGATGTATGCATACGCATGATCAAAACAACTTTGAATTTGAAGCAACCACTAAAAATAGAAGCAAACCCAAATAAAATACAAATAAAATACTCAAACCAAGTTGATCGATCAAAAGTCAATATGCAAAAACTCAAGGCAAGAGTTCACTCAAAGCATCACCAACTAGGTCCAAGAAGTCAACAAGTCCAACTTGTCGAGCAAGCATCAAGGGTCCATAAAAAGCCAATGAGAAATGATTGAAAAATAATCATCAAGACCCCAAACCAGACCTCAAAGATACCTCAATCAACCACTTAAGTGTGAGAGGAAATTTGGTCCTAGGGAGTTTTCAAACGAGGGTCAATGATCTTGTTCAATCCAAAGAGTAAACCATAAAACACACTAAATCATTAATAGCATTAAAAATATTAAAAATAAATGAAAAATAAAATAAAAATATTGAAAATAATCCTAACACATTAGAATAACAGAAAAGTATTTTTTGGGATTTTTGTGATTCATAAAACTATTTTTAAATTATTTAAATTGAAATAACAATTAAAAAAAAGAACATAAACAAAACATGAAGGATGGGTGCACCAAGCAATTTAGAATGAACTGATTCCATTCACACGCGCATGTGGGCCTCCAAAAGAGGGGTGGGAATATCAATTTGACAAGGCCCAAACACAACTGAATTTAGCTCTCAAATGAAACGCAATGTTTCTTTAATACGCGTGGACAACCAAATCAGATTCAAAGCTCCACATGGCCAGGTCAACGTGCCAACACACAAGACACCTCAGCTCAAGCCTGGACGCGGGAGCCCTAGCTCCGGTCGTCTTCTCAGTTGAGCTTCACCAGAGCTAACTCAAAACCAGCATAAAAATTGAAACCCATGACATCATTTTGAAGCCCTTGTCACGTATAACACGATTCTACCCTCCATTTTTGAAAAAGGTTCATGAAACTAGATGAAAATAGGCCACAAATAAAAGTGTGCACATTCTGAAACTCATGCAAACAACCACGAAAACTATTCAAACATGGCTTAGATGGAGTAGGGCTTCAGATGCACCAGATATAAACCCTAATGTGTGCCTAGAATGGGAGATTTAAAGTGTAGAAAATTACTTAACGGAGCTGCTCCGTTGGCCCTTGAATCTTTAAGCAAACTTCAATCTCAAGTTTCCAACCTTCTCCTTAAGCTTTGGTGATGATGAAATGAGAAATGAATGGCCAGGAAAACCAGTGTACAATGAGATTCGAAGAGAGAGAGAGAGAGAGTTTTCTAAATTTTTGATGGAAACCTTCTATCTCCTTGCATTCTGAGCATTTAGGGTTTCATTATAGGTTATATATGGTGGGTTTTGAAGTCCCATGTAGGCCCATGTTGGCTGATTTGTTTGATTTCCAATTTTTCCAAAAAAATGAAATCCATATGTACACACGGGTTTAGGTGCTTTTCCTCTAATTCAAGGTCAGCAAATGGACCATTAGGGTGTGTGAAAATGAATTAGGGATGTTTCAAAAGTTGGATATCATCTTACACCAAGTTTGGACAAATGCTTCTTATGGTATGATATTTTGAAAAATGGCATGACACATGATTCTATGTTTGTTAAAATTGGGTAAGATGCATCATGACCATTATATGATGATATTGTAATGCCAAAGAAACAAAGATCAATTCATTTTATGACTTGTAATGGAAGAAATCCAAACCATGTCCAAAAATCAACCTTTCATGCTCATTATGGTTCAAATGATCAAACAATTCACCAAATTCCATGGAAATTGAGTTCATGATGAAGTTAAAGCAATGTGGCACAACTTTCATGTGGCACAAAATTGGATTAGGGGTCTTGAAGTTCATTGAAATGAAAGACCTAAAGTGAGGTTTCCAAAAATATCCTTTCCTTGTGAAGACCATAACTTGAGCTCCACACATGAGAATGATGAGTTCTAGGACCTTTTGGAAAGATAAGACAATGAGGGACAACTTTCATGTTCATTGGAAAGTGAGGAGAAGCTTGGTTCTATGTGAAAAGTCCCTTGGAAGTGAGTTGACTTTGAGTACCTCTAAAATCTCTTCATCTGAGGACATCAACTTGTTGACACCATAACTTGAGATGTACAAACACAGTGGATGATTTCTTATACTCAAAAGAAAACTTGAATGATGATGAACAAGTCCCATGTTTTTTGGAAAATGAGATTGAACTTGCATCATAATGAAAATTGTCCTTGAAGTTAGGCACCAAAAGAGGGGATTTTACACTGAAATCAACTGAAACCCTAATTTAGTAACTCCTTGAACTCTTGAATCTTCTTGATTTGATCTCAACATAACATTAGAGATGACCCACGGTTACTTCCCACGGCTTGCATAACCTAGAACCAAGTCTTGAACCCTCTCAAGTCCATAGTTGACTTTGGGTTGACCAGATGAAACCCTAACCTCTTATCCATTGATTGAGGTCTTTGCAGATGAATTGTGTGACCATACCAACTCCATAAATAACCCTCAAGGTGTACATTGAACTCTTGAATCATATCTTATCCAAATAGATAACCTCATGGACCTATGATGATCTTCAAGATAGGAGGTGACACCCATACACAAACTTCTCCTCTCAAGGAGCTTTGAGACCCAACTATGATGATAATGAACTCTTGATGACTGGAAAATGATACCCTTGCTTGAGCTTGAACAATAAATCTTCTCTCTTGAGTGGCAAGACAACATCTTGATCCCCTATTTAGAACCAATGTTATGCAAATGCAAATTCTAAATGATATGAAACATAAGCCAAGTTAGAAAGAAAAAGGTTGGTCAAATTTTGAGGTGCAACACATGCACATTCAAATCATTTGATCATGAAGAGAATCACACGTCACGGGCAAAGGTAACAACCAAGGTTTTATGATATTCAACCATGCATTCACATATGAACAGGAACTAAAAAAAACAATAACCATCATGTAACAACAAGGGCATCCAAATTCACCATATCAAGTAAGGTTCATATAAGGTGTGTGATGTTTATACAAGTTAAAATGTGCAAGGAGAATCAAAGGAATCAATCAAAAGATCAAAAGGAAACCTTAGAAAACCTAAAAAAGTCACATACTTTGAACATTAATAAGTACCAAATAATTAATTCTTTAGGGATTTTTATTGACATAGACAAAAAATAGACATTCATATGAGCATTTAGCAAGAGGAGTGGGGTCAAAATGATAAAAATCAAGAGAGTTATGATCAAATTAATTTTTGAAGGAAAACCATGAAAACAAGGCATTAAAAATAGAAGGGATGCACCCAATGGAGTTTGAACCCACGTTGCTAGGGTTACAAACTAAAACTCTAACCAAACCAACCAACACGCATGTTGTACAAATGGATGGAAGCGAACAATAAAATATTTAATTCATCAAATAAATCAGAAAAGAGACAAAACAATTGATCAGCAGGGAACCCAGGTTAGGCATGTCAAAAGGAAAGGCAAGGCTTCTACCACTAGGGTGGCTGTTGCATCCAAACATAATACGCTTGCATATCATTATATTTTAAAAACCCTCTAAAATGGCCAGATCATCGTCATGTCATTCCAGCTCATCTCCACTTCAGCTTCCATCCTCTTCTTCCCCGCTTCTCTCTCTCTCTCTTATGCCCTAAAAAAACTCCATGGCTAGATTTTCTTCTCCTCATAACTCTTTCGTCTCTCAACCATTTTCAATGATATAAAGATCAAAGTCACAAAAATTTTCATAAGGATCAAAAATATAACAATATCTCGTCCTAAAAATAACTGAGTAATTCAAAAATCACTCAACAACAATGTGGCATCAAGGAATTTCAACATGTAACAACATGGAATATTCAAACGAAAATAAAGTAAACCAATCACTCAAAATCACAAAACAACACACATACTATATCTTTGCTGTTTAAAAGATAAAAAACAATGCATGAACATGAGAGTGGAAAGTCACAATTCCTTACCTCTTGGAGAAAATCCAAGGCTTCTTCTCAACAATTGTAGTTGTAAGATAATAACCTCCAACACTTTGTTGAGCCTTTTGGAGTGTGCTTGAATGATTGAAGAAGCTGGAACTGGCTTCTAAAACAGAATACAATTCTTGTTGCAACAATGGAGGTTGAAGATGATGTAGGGTTTTTAAGATGTTACAACAAGGTTTCAATGGCTTGAATGAAGTTTAGAGAGTGTATATGGAAGGTTTTTGGATTTGTTTGGAATAATGCATGAATGGAAAATGTTTTTGAAGAGTTCTTGCAAGTTGGGAGATATTTTGCAAGTTATCTTGATTTTGAGGATGCAACAGTGTTTGAGGTTGGTTTTATAGTGTTTTTCTCCTTTTCTGAGTGGGGATTTAGGTCCTATTTATAGAGAGATTGGACATGTTGAGGTATGGTCAGAATCCAAGTTCTTGCTAACTAAGTCACTTGGAAACCAACTTGTTTGTGATCATCACTTTTTCTTGTTTCAAGTGCCAAGTACAAGAGTAGATGTGATTAGGGCATGCCTCTGAAGATCTTTTGCACTATGGAGTGTAAAGAGGGGCAAGGGGAATGGCTCAATGTTGGTTTTAGGGAAAATCCATGCTTTATGAAAATGGTATTCTTTACTTTATGCCAAAAATGAGAATAACAAGTGTTTTGAGCATTTACTCAAGGGTTCAAGCTTCCAATTTTTGTGTAATGATATAATTAAGTGGTATTTACAATCAATAAAGTTCTGAAAAGCAAGATTGTGTGGTAACCAAAGATTTTACATCAAGTTTGTCATGTTGGAACACTTGGAAATCAAGTTTAGAACGCTAACTTCATCTCTTCGAAACTCCAAGCTTACAAATGGTATGGATGAGTTCTTGTACTTTTTGAAAATCCCTAAGCATGCTTTACAACTTTCATGTTTGGTGAAATTCTTGAATTCAAGGAATCATGGTGAAAACTGGCCTTGAATTTAGCTGAAAATTGAGGTAACAAGGTTGTCTTGAAGAATTTCTAAGTGTTCAATGATTTTTCCAAACTTTGAAGCTTCATAATTGAAAATCTTAGCATCCTTTGCTCATATGTCACTAGGAAAATTTTGTAGTACATGAGTAGATCTTTAAATTGATCTTTGGAACTCAAAAAATGGATGTGTTGATTGAAAGTTATGGCCTCTCAAAGTTGGTACCAAAATTAGGGTTTCTTCCCACACTTAGAAAAAATTCAAGTTATCCAAGTTCTCTTATTTTTGCAAGAAACCTCTAAAATCTCGATTTATTCATGATCAAACTCATTTATTAAACATATTTTGATGAAATTTGGCTTGGAAGCTTCATTTTGAACCAAAAAACCTAGAAGTTAAAGAGTTGACTTTGTCAGATGAATGTTGTATAAGGTGAATCCAACTGTGTGATCTTCAATGAATTTCCATATTTGGACTTCTCAAACATCCTAGATAGGCTCCAAGGATGTATATGATTATGTTGAATCATGTCCCAAGGCTTGGGATCATGCTTGGATTAAAAGTCAAAGGCACGGTTGACTTTTCGTGACAAAACCCTAATTTGGGGGCAGATGAAGTTGGACTTCAATTGACTTGTAGTGAGATCAATTAGCACTTTATTCTTGTTGAATATAAGCTCCTTGAATGCATGTGAATCTTGATTTGATGATGATCAATCCAAAACATTGACTGATCAAGCAATAGCCCTCTTAATTCCAAAGGTGCAAAACCCTAATTCAGGTGGATCTCAACAACAAAAACTTGAAATAATGTTAAAGTTAGGAAACAATGCTTGATACTCCTAGAATGTTGATGGAATCTAGAGGACAAAATTTGGGGTATGACAGTTGCCCCTATTTAAATCGCTTTACCATATGGTATGAGAGATGACAATCTATATAAAATCATGGCGAAAGGTATTTAAATATAGAAAAATGAAACTTTTGCCCTTAGATGCAATGATATGCTAAGGACGACAAAACTATGCAAGTACTGACATGCTATGAGCTCTACAATGATGCTTTATGATGAGAAATGCACAAATGCAGATGACCAAAGCAAATAAGAATAAAGCTGACACAATGAGTAACCACTCATTGGGAAAGACAAACACAGGGGGGAATCTTGAGTGATCAGGCACGTGGTCAAAACATGACCAGTATGATACTCTAGAGGAAAAAACTCTTCCCAATAGAGACAAAAAACAACTCCACTAGGGACCAGGCTAAAACTAAAAGATGACCTCTAGCAAAAGGAAACTTCAGGACAAAACAAGACTCCACAGGGGTCCAAACCAAAACGAAGAATTTCCTTACAGAGAAGAGTTCGAACGGGATCTTTAGGAAGTGACCGAAGAAACAAACAGACCAACCGGGGATATAGGTGACAGTTAAAATACCTTAAAAGCATTGGGGATATTGGTAACAACCAAAACATCCTAAGATACACTAGGGATGTTGGTAACAACCAACCAACCTAAGAGTAGGGGTTACATGAACATTGGCAATAACCATTGGGCTTTAAAAGATGCTAGTAACTACTAGAGTTTAGAAGAAAAAAAGATTGGATTGGTAATAGCCAAATATTCCACTACCAACAATCTTTGAGCTTAAGTAATGCTGGTAACTACTGGGCTTTCTGGGGATTGGTGATGACCAAAACAGCGATTCCAATAACAATTAGAGTTTAAGTAATTCAAGTAACTACTGGACTTTCAAACAGGTGTGGTAACGACCAAATAATCAATAACAATAACAATTGGATTTAAAGTAATGCCGGTAACAACTGGAATTTCAAGCGGATATCGTGACAACCAAATCGATAATACCAATAACAATTGGATTTAAAGTAATGCCAGTAACTACTAGACTTTCAAGAGGATATGGTGACAACCAAATCAGCAATACCAATAACAATTGGATTTAAAGAAATTATAGTAACTACTGGACTTTCAAGCGGATATGGTAAAGGCCAAATTGGCAATACCAATAACAATTGGATTTAAAGAAATGCCAGTAACTACTGGACTTTCAAGCGGATATGGTAACGACCAAATCGACAATACCAATAACAATTGGATTTAAAGCAACGCCAGTAACTACTGGACTTTCAAGAGAGTTAGCAACGACTAAACTTCACGGGAAAATGCTGGTAACCACTAGATAGCCAAAAATTGTTTTAGGAAATAGTAACAAATAGCCTAACAAGGTAATATTGGTAACTACTCAACAAAAAGTATCAATAATAATTGGATTCTCTGCTTGAGATTGCTAGTTACAACTAGAGTTCAGGGAAAATTGGTAACAACCAAAAGGTAATAGATGGCAGTACCAACTGGTCTAGAAAGTTTTGGTGACAACCAAAGATATCAAAAAATGAGGCCCAGTCGACTTTGCGGGAGATAAGGCCGGACAACAGTCACAACAGATGCATAAGGTTGCCAGTTACAACTGGACTTAGAAACAAAAGCAACAACCAAGCAAACGCAACTTGAAAAGATATGCTAAATGTACATGATGTGATATGATGCAAATGCTCAAAGAAGCGCAAGAACCGACTCTAACAAGATAAATGGAAACAAAAGACTCAAAAGGGAAGACAGATAACAATCTACTTCACTGAGGGAAACTAAGTGTCACACTGAATCCGAGGAACCATGGTGTCCTCGACAACACATAGAGGCTAAACCCATTCACTGCATTTTGGACAGTATGGGGCTTAGGCAAGCCAGCTAACAGCACAAACATCTTCGAAAAGTCAAAGTGTCTATTCAAAGGATGGGTCTTCAAAACTTTTGTTAGGTAAGAGGTACCAGAGAAATTATTTTTAAGCGGGGCCAATATTGCTTGAGGTGGTAATATCAAGATCTCGGCCGCTTTTAGACTTCCTGGGAAACAAACTAATTTCCCCTGATATCTTCCATACCAAAGTAACTGCTCGTTTTTTTTTAGTTTTATTTTAAAATCGTTTTTTATTAACAAATAAGTTATGTTTTGTATAACAATGAAAAGTAAAGAACGCAGTAGATCACAAATATTTGAATGTTCCAAACTGATTTTATTTATGAATGGTAGCTTGCAAATGGCAAAGCTCCATGGAATATTTACAATTTGAAAATGGAAAAAAGGGAAAAAGGTATATCAAATCCAATGACTATCCTGCCCCACTAACTAAGAGTTCCTCATATCTTCGCCTCTGACAAGAGTGGTGGAAATGTATTTCCTTAGTAATCTTCAGTAACGGTAACAACCTATGATGCAGCGAAATGCTTTTGTCCCTAACTTTTTCCTGAACCGCCCTTTTGGGTTTTCAATTCCCCGGGACGCTCATTTTTGTCTAAGCCTCCCTTTTAGGTTTTCGACTTAGCGAGCTCTCTTTTTTTGTTTTATCCCTAAATTTTTTTCCTTGATCTCCTTCATAGGTTACGATCCACCGGGTTACCCATTTTTTCCTAAGCCACCCTTGCGGGTTTTCGACTTATCGAGTTTTTAAGCATAATACTTTCTGACTGCATCAGAGTTCACGGGGTGAGCGAGCTGTTCTCCATCCATTGTTGTGAGGATGAGTGAGCCTCTAGAGAAATTTGTCTTCATAACAAAGGGGCCATCATAATTGGGCATCCACTTCCCACGTAAGTCTTTATGAGTTGGCAATATCTTTCTGAGTATGAGTTCTCCCTCTTGGAACTCTCGAATATGGACCTTCTTTTCAAAGGCTCTTTTGATCCTTTTTTGATATAGCTGGTCGTGGCACATGGCAGTCATTCGTTTTTCATCAATGAGGTTCAACTAATCGAACCTTTCCCTGACCCACTCGACTTTCTATAACTTTGCTTCCATCAGTATTCTCAAAGATGGTATTTCTACTTCAATGGAAAGGACTGCATGCATTCCATATACCAAGGAAAAAGGGGTTGCCCCTGTTGGAGTGTGAGCATATGTTCTGTATCTGTGTAAGGCAAATGGTAACATCTCATGCCAATCTTTGTAGGTCACAACCATTTTTTGCACGATCTTCTTAATGTTCTTGTTTGCCGGTTCAACAACTCCATTCATCTTTAGGCAATAAATAAAGAGTTATGATGCTTGATCTTGAAGCTATCACACAACTTTTTCATAGTTTTGTTGTTCAGATTGGTTCCATTATCTGTAATGATATGGCTAGGGATTCCGTGTCGGCAGATATTCTCCTTCCTGATGAATCAAGCAACCACTTGTTTGGTCAAATTGGCGTAGGATGCAGCTTCAACCCACTTTGTAAAATAGTCAATAGCAACGAGGATGAAATAATGTCCATTGGAAGCCTTTGGCTCAATTTCCCCAATCATATCAATCCCCCACATAGAGAAAGGCCACAACGATGATAACACATTTAATAGTGTTGGAGGCACGTGCACCTTGTCCGCATAGATTTGGCATTTATGACATTTTTTGGCATATTGGATGCAATTATTTTCCATAGTTAACCAGTAGTATCCAGCTCTTAGAATTTTCTTTGACGTGGCATAGTCGTTGGCGTGGGTGCCAAACATTCCTTCATGGATGTCTTGTATCAACAAGTCTGCTTCTCGTCTGTCGAGACACCTGAGCAAGTACATGTAGTAATTTATTTTGTAGAGCACATCATTGCTGAGAAAGAACTTGGATGCCAACCTTCTCAATATTTTCTTGTCGAGCGAAGTTGCATCGACTGGATACTTTTGATTTTGTAAGTACTGTTTAATATCATGAAACCATGGTTTCCCATCAGACTCCTCTCCACCATCTGGCAGTAAGCAGACTCAATTTTCCTCTCAATGTAGATGAGTGTTGCTTAATTAACAAAACAAACCTGTCACATAGCAGCCGTCATAGCTAAAGCATCGGCGATGTGATTTTTGGACCTTGGCACATGCTTGAAGATTATTTCGTCGAAATACTCAATCATTTCCACAATATAAGCTCTATATGGGATTAGTTTCTCACCTCTGGTTTCCTATTCACCTTTGACCTGATAGACAACTAGAGTTGAGTCACCACTCACTTCTAGAATTTTGATGCGTAGATCAATGGCTGCTTCTAGCCCCAAAATACAAGCTTCATACTCAGCAATGTTATTAGTACATTTAAAACACAATCTTGATGTGAAAGGAGTATACCTACTAGTGGGGTTTATTAAAATAAAACATATACCATCCCCCTTTTGGTTGGAAGCACCGTCAAACATAATCTTCCATTGGGAACCGGGTTCAAGACCTTTATTTGGGCCTGGCTCTTCGTAGTCTTTCTTGATTAGCATAATGTCTTCATCTAGAAAGTCAAACTTGAGAGGCTCATAGTCTTCTACTGGATGATCAACGAGGTAATATGACAAGATGCTACCTTTGATGGACTTTTGAGCGACATACTGGAATCGTACTCTGGCAAGAGCATATGCCAACGGGCGAGCCTTCTTGTCTTAGCAGGATTCTCAAAATATATTTTATCGGATCCATTTTGGAAATCAACAAAGTGGTATGACATATCATATATTGCCTTAGACGTCTGGCAGCCCAAGCTAAAGCACAACAAGTCTTTTCTAAAATTGAGTAATGACTTTCACAATCGGTGAACTTCTTGCTGAGGTAATAGATGGTGTGTTCCTTGTGTCTGGACTCATCGGGTTGACACATCCCATAGATCCCTCGAGCACTATCATGTACATGAAGTGGGGTTTTCCTGGTATAAGAGGAATCAAGATCGAAGGCTCTTGGAGATAACCTTTGATCTTGTCGAAGGCTTGTTGACAGTCTTTATTCCAACCAACTGTTTGATCCTTTCGTAACAACTTGAAGATGGACTCACAGGTTGGAGTCATGTTGGAGATGAATCTAGAGATGTAGTTTAGTTTCCCAAGGCATCTCTTAAATAGCTCGCACCTTGTCAGGTTCTACTTCAATTCCATGTTGGCTGACAATGAACCCGAGTAATTTTCTAGATCTTACTCCAAAAGTACATTTTGAAGGATTTAGTCTCAACAAGTGTCTCCTGAGCCTTACGAATAACTTCAATAGATGATCTAGATGATCTTATTCACTTTGAGACTTGGCTATCATATCATCGACATATACCTTGATTTCTTTATGCATCATGTCATGGAAAAATGTGACCATAGCTCTCTAGTAAGTGGCTCCTGCGTTCTTCAAACCAAAAGGCATGACTTTATAACAATAAGTCCCCCATAGTGTGATGAACGTGGGTTTCTCCATGTCCTCGGGATCCATATTTATCTGATTGTATCCTGGGAAACCATCCATGAAAGCGAAGACAACAAATCTAGCAGTGTTATCCACTAAGGTATCGATATGTGGCAAAGGGAAGTCGTCCTTTGGACTAGCTTTGTCCAGATCCCTGTAGTCTACGCACATTCTAACTTTCCCATCCTTCTTCGGCCCAGGCACAATGTTGGCTACCCATTCTGGATATTTTTATACTTCTAAGAAGCCTACATCTATCTGTTTTTTGACCTCATCTTTGATCTTGAGAGCCATGTCGGGTTCAGTCCTTCTGAGCTTCTGTTTGAATAGCAAACACTTAGGTTAAAGAGATAACTTGTGAACAACTATGGAGGGATCCAAACTAGGCATATCTTGGTATGACCAAACGAACACATCAACATACTCTTCTAAAAGCTTCATTAGTCTCAGCTTAATCTCTGCCCCAAGCGTTGCCCTAATCTTGACTTCTCTTCTATTTTCATCAGTTCCAAGATTAACGACATCTACCTACTCTTGGTGAGGTTGAACATCTGTGTCCTCGTATTCAGACATTTTTTCCAACTCATTTGGAATCTCAAAATCTTCATCATCCTCATCTTCGACTTGGTATATGGGTGAATCGAAGTCAGGAGGGAAAACATAATCATTGGATTCAACAGGTTTGGAATTTCTCTGCATGTTTGGAATGGCTTTTTTAATTAAAACACACAAAGACAAATGCACAGAACAAAAGGAATATATTTTTGCTGGTTTTCAAAAGAAATGCCATTTTCTTTAAAAGTAAAAGCAAAAAACAGTAAATGAAACAAATGAGGATCGTAACAAAACATCTTCATTGATCGTAATAATTTGAAAGCATATGGCCCATACAAAATAATCTGATAACCTCGAGCCTGGTTATGGAAAACATTTTAAAGGAAACTACCAAATAAAACAAGAAAATTACTTCATCACAGGAAATATAACAGGAATTTCAATAGCCTCCCAATTGATTAGAACGACCTCATCATGATATACCAACCGATCAATATAGTCGTCTTAAAATCCTCCTCAACCGCGTTGATTTGGATACCTCCACTGATAAACACCTTATTGATGGTCTTCAATCATCTTTTGGAAAACTCTTGAGTCTTGTCATGAGTTGGTTTGTAACCCAACCCTTGGCGATTCGTGTTCGCTCGTGCTTCCACCTTAATGACCTTCCCCCATCATGTAGGAGTGCCATTCTTCAATGCAGATTTTATGCTTTGAACATATGCAAAGGATAGACCACTCTCAACTACATCTTCTTTGATCAACACGACATTAGCTATTTCTAAGGCTTGGAAATAAGTTTTTAAAGCGTCTTCGTCAGATTCAATGTACTTGAATGATGATAAATTGCTCGCCATTAGGTCCTCTTCTCCATGGAAGACCACCAATTTGTCATCCACTACAAATTTCATCTTTTGGTGAAGAGTAGAGGTCACTGTGCCAGCAGTATGGATCCATGGTCTTCCTAACAAACAGTTGTATGTTGGATTTATATCCATCACTTGGAAGTTAATGTCAAATAAATGAGGTCCAACCATAACAGGTAAATCCACTTCGCCTATTATCGTTCTTCTAGAACCGTAAAAATCCTTGACAGTCAAAGAGGTAGGTCTCATGTCAGTCCTCTTATATGCCAATTTAGTGAGCATCCTTTTGGGTAATACATTCAGAGAGGAACTAATGATCGTCAAGACCCTTGCTAGAGTTTCCTCTTGGCACTTTACTGATACGTGTAAAGCACGATTGTGCTTACAACCTTTCGCAGGTAATTTATTGTTACTGAAACTCAGGATATTACATGCAGTAATATTGGCAATCACTGAATCAAATTGACCAACTGTTATGTCCTTGGTTACATGGGCTTGCGCCAGCAATTTTTGTAATGCAGACATGTGGGTATGAGAACTCAAAAGGAGAGATATGATCATAATTTTTGAAGGAGCCCGGTGTAGCTGATCTACAATTTTATAGTCACTTCTTATGATGATCCTTAAAAACTCTTCATTTTCTTCATTTGGTACTTCTTTGCTTTTTGCAGGTTTCACAGGGACGATTTTTTTAAAGGGACCAAAATTATCTTAGATTGGTAGATTCGACCGCTTCGGGTCATCTTGCTCATACCAACAATGTTAGAGACATCTTTGTGTTTACTTTTCATCCCTTCACTTTGCACCTCTTTCCCAGATCTCTGATTCCTCTATGTGTCATCATATCTCTAAGGAATTGCCTTGGTACTTTTGAAAAAGAATGGCCCGGACTTTTGAGTGTTGACCGGCTTTGGCTGACTAGCCGCTGATGTGGCGGGTTTTTCAACATTGAACACTGGTTTGAGCACTGAATCTGTTGAACTGATATTTGGAAGATTGAATATGGGCACTTTTTTCAGTCCCCTCTAGCATGTTGAAAATAGGTTCAATCACTGATACCTCATTTTTCTTCATTTTACTGCAAACTTGTAAAAGATCATCATTTATCAACCTCTGTATGTCTTTATGGACTAGAGTGCAACCCTTGGAATTTTCAGCACATTCTGTGTGGGTACTCTCAATCATACCGACTTTGACTAATCTTCTCTGGAGAGCCTATAGCGGAGTTTTGATTGTTGTCACATCAGAAATTATTGTTCCATGTACGTCTTCAATTGGATTGATGCTCCCATGGTTAGGCAATGGGTTGTTTTTGACATTGGGTTGACGGTCCCCAAAGGATAGAATCTTTTTCTCCATTAGTTCTCAAACAACATGCTTCAAAGAAAAGCATCCTCCTAGGTCATGTCCGGCTGCCCCTTCATGAAATGCACATCGGCCATTGGGATTATAGAATGGTCGGAGAGGATCTGGTGGTGGTCCCATCTTTCTAGTGGTAATCAGACATTATTGTACCACGTATGGGTACAATTCAATGTAGCTCATTGGAATTGGTGAGATAGGAGGTCTTGCCCCTAGTCTTCTATTTTGTACATTTTGTCTAGGGATTGGAGCCCTAGGTTGTTGTTGTTGTTGATAGGCTGAGGCATTAAGCACATGTAGATAGCCTTGCTGATATAAGGGTAGCGGTTGATATGGCTGAAAAACCCGAGTTTGATTGTGAAAGGTGGGCGTAATGGCCGCCACGTAGGGTTGTTGAGTGTATTACACAGGGTATGATGGTTGTTGTTGAAATTGTTGCTGACGCTGAGGTTTTCTGACCTGACTTCTTCTTTCTGCAGAAATGGCATTAGTCTCTCCTTCCTTCTTCCTATGGACATTTCCAAAGGACTTCTTAGTGGTACTTCCACTTGAACTGCCAGCGATACTTGTCATCTTTCCATTTTTCAATCCCAACTCTACTTTTACTCCCACAGCCACAATGTCAGAGAAGTTAGCGCTCACACTGCTAATCTCCCTCTTGTAGAATTTTGGCCTTACTGTGTCCACGAACCTATCAGCTAGTTCTTTTTTGGTCAGAGAGGGCTCCACTTGTGAGCCAATTTCCCTCCAATGTTGGACGTATTCTTTGAAGGGTTTATAACTTTAATGGGCCATGCTTAACAAGTGTCTTTGGTCCGGAGCCAAATCCATGTTGTATTTATAATGCTTGATGAAAGCATCATACAAATCTTGAAAATTATGAATTCTAGATTGGTCCAAACTCAAGTACTACTTAGCTGAAGCGCCCTTAAGACTGTCTTGAAAATAGTGGATCATTAACTTATCATTTTCCACATAGGCTGCCATCTTCCTATAGTACATGATCAAGTGGATTCTGGGGCAAGTAGCCCCCTGATATTTATCGAAAACCAGGATTTTGAATTTTGGAGGAATCACTAATCCAAAAACCAAGCACATGTCACTGCATCAACCTCAAGTATGTTATTACCTTCCATAGCCCTGAATATTGATTAGCATAAACAATAACATGCAATGCAATTGGTTTTAAGAAACTCAGAATATTGATTTGCAAAAGGAACACTTTTGGCATAAAACCTTTAATTCATTAATATTGGAAAAAGTTACAACTTTAAAGTACAAGTACAAGAGACTGAAAATACAAGAGAAACTAGGTCCTATGGTCTCAAAAGATTCTAGCTAGAAAAGTCTTATCCATGCGTCCTCTTCTTTCTCTTCAAATCTGCATTCTCCAATACTAGCTTTTCAATAGTTCCCTTCCAAGCACCGGACATAGGCAGGAGGTCAGAGGACTCATGGGTACTAAGCATAGGCTGAACACTAGAGATAAATAAAGTCTCTTGTGCCACATATCTATTAACAACTCTCCTTTCGAACAACTCAATCAAATCATCCTTCTCTTTCAGCTGTCTCTTTATCTCCATCTGCTCAGAATAAATGATGTGGTACTTGCCCTCCCAAGTATCTCGCTCAAGTTTCATCCTAGCCATAGTTTCTGCAAAGGTTTTTCAGGGAGATAAGGCATTTTAAGATCACAGGCTCTAGAGTAGACCTATTGCATGAAAGACTCAAATGATATACAGTTCTTCATCCCTAGATCAGCCTTAGTCTTCTTGTGGATGGTCTTTCGAGCATCTACAATTCTATCTCTAAACCTCATACTAGCTTCTGCGTTGAGGTAGAAAAAACTTGACAATAGGATGTTGTTAGGCTTTTCTTTCATAGGAAACACAAACTGACGTCTTGCAAAGATAGGGTTATAATTGATTCCCCCTTGTACACTAACAAGAGGTATGTTGGAAAATGAACCACAATTGTCGATGATCACTCGTTTGTCTTAAGCGGGATCATACCAATGTACATCGGTGTTGCGATGAGAACCGAATATCAAGATATTAATTAGCTTGAATCACAAATCATAAAGTTTACCACCGAGCTTTGATTTATCCAAAGGAAAGGGTAAAAATCGAAGAAAACCCTAAGTGTGATATGTAACAACGAAGCTAAGAGATCTAAGGTTCGGAGGTTGGTTATACCTAGAGATGGTGTTAGCATCCTAAGTATTTTTAGTACTCTACAGGAACCTCTTGTTAGTATTTGTGTTATGCTATGCTTGCTAAAGGAAAAGGTGTGAAGGTAAAGACCTAAGGTATATACATTAAGTATGATCGCCAAGATATCGTATCTCGTGCCTACGTATCCTAACTAGGATGGAATCAGAGCAACCATAGTTCACCTAAATAGGGATGTGGGACTCTTGATAACGATCAAGGTCCCGGAGGGGAAGTAAGTATTCATAACCATGATACTTACACAGAGTTAACCAACTCTCTAATTCTAAGTTGAAAATCCTAACTAGGGTTGACTTTAACCAAAGTCAAATAGGATAATGAGTACTCATAACCATGATACTCACATAGAGTTTACAAAATGTGCACCTAATTCTAAGTTGCAAGACCAATTGGTTCTAACTAGACCAAAAGAAGGGAGATAAGTGTTAGTTGTTAGTGGTTTGAGGGCTCGACAAGATATCGCATCTTGTGCCTACGTATTTTGACTAGGAAAGGGGAACCAGAGCCTCCGTAGTTCAACTAACTAGGAATGAGGAACTCTTGATAATGATCAAGGTTCCAAGGGGGAAGTAAGTGTCCATAACCATGACACTTACGTGGAATACGGTGACTCCAAACCTAAGGCTAGATTACAACCGACAAGACTCTCACAAGGTCTTGGGGGAAAGATGGACAAGGCTATCCAACATGACTTACAAGTCAACAAAAGTGACCCCTTCCTTTGGAATCAGGGAAGAAATAACAAAGAGCAAGGATGAACCTTTAAGAATAAGTGATAACAATGAAGAACGAACAAGAGAACACCAAACACTCATCAACAACTCATGGACAAAGTCTAGAAAGTATCACCAGCATCAAGAGTAAACCAATCAACAAGGCAAGAATTAATCAGTAATTTCTCAAGAATTAAGTCAAACTAAAGGCGACAATGATTAATCAACACTTAATCCAAAATTGGCATCGAAATCTTCAAAGGTATCAAGAATCAAATTCAAAATTGAACATTAAGAATTAACCACAATGGAATCGAGGATTGTCAAGATTAACTTAAAAATTAAATAAATTCTAATTAAACCAAAATCTAATGAAAGACTAATTAACGAATTGAACCAAAATCTAATGAAACACTAATTAACAAATAAAACCAAAATCTAATGAAATACTAATTAATAGCTAAATACTAATTTAAAAAAATTAACTAATTAAACAAAAATATAATTTAAAAACTAATTGACTAATTAACTAGCTAAATCCTAATTAAAAAAACTAAAATATGAAGGGTGCAGGAGTAGTTTTGTATGTGCAGACAGAGTTTAGGGGTAGGCGTTATTGTTCTTGGCCCAATGATATTTTGTCTACGTACAAGGGGTGTGTGAGTGATTAAGTGAGTGAGAAGATGTTAGGGGCTAGACGGGTCAAGGTATGACGGGTCGGGCCCACGACCCAGATCAACCAAGCTTATGAAATAAATGAGAAAACCCTAAAAAAAATAAAAGAAAAGGAACCATCGTGTAAGTCAAACAAAATGATGCGTCATTTCTCCTTATTTCTCCTAATTTCCATCTTCTATTTGTGATCTCTCTCTCAGCCTACTCTCACCCGCAATCTTCTCTCAATCTCAGTCTTTCTCTCTTTGTTCGCTAATTTGCAGTTTGTTATTCACTTAAATTTAAATCAGCGATTTGACCCAAAACGAAACAAACAAAGCCTACAGAATCAAGAAAAATCGAGTTATGATCGTGCATAAAAAAACAACAAGACCAAGTCAGAACCATTCGAAAGCAATAGGAATTTATCAACACAAAAGAAAAAATTGAGTTGAAGTTAAACCTTCACAATGCGAAGCGACAAATCTGCATAGTCTCAGGTACAAAATCGGGCGTGTGACAAAATATGCTTTGTGATATGATTTTGAATGCCTCTCTCACTCCTTCTAACTTCTTCGAACCACATTCATCCCTTTTGTTGTATGGTTGCTGATGGTTTTCTACTTCCTAATATTGAATGGTTTTTTTTTTAAATATCCTCAAGTTTTTGTTATATTCCAGCGAATATGGTGTGGTCCTTCTTTTTTTAAATTGATTTTTCAACTTTTCAATTCTTGCTGCTTGATGAGTCCTTTTCGATCTTGCAGGTTATCCTGTTGGTTTTGTTTGGTTGTGATGATGGCAGGATTGTGCAGGGTTGTTGGCATATTGTCTCTTCAAGTTTGATACAGGACAATAGTTTAACACAGAGTTTGGAATTTTGCGAGTGTATTGGAGATGGGCCGTGTGAGGTCATTTGGTCAAGTTTTGACAGTTTTTTTTGTTGACTTTATGCAGAGGCAGAATTGATGCATGCTTTGGAGCTGATGATATATGCATGTTCCTTGTTGTTGTAAGATGGTCATGGCAAGTTTACACTTGGAGTCACACGGCTCTATGCAGGTTGCAGTGTGTAGGAGGTAGTAGTGGAGTATGGTTATGCAAGGTTTTGGACTTTTGCAAGTCAAAATTATGAATTGTTTCTCTTTTTGTCATCAATGACGGGCTTTTTTTTTTTTAATTGCAAAGTATAGACTTTGCTACAATGGGTTGTTACGGATTTTAAATAAAAAATGAATTGGACTTGATGGCTAATGACTTTATTGTATGATTTTTGGTGATGATATTATAATGGCAAATAACTAATGAATTTTGAATTATGGACTTGTAGAAGTAAAACATGGACATTGAATGAAAAAGGTGGATTTGGAAATGGATAAGAATGAGATTGATAATTGGATAAAAATAAATATAAAAAAATATAAAATTGGATGAAAGACAGGTATGAAAATGAAGTGAATTGAAAACAGTTACGAAATGAATGTGGGTTTTTAGGGATATGGATTTATGGAGATAATATGGATAATGGAATGAACTGAAAATAGATTTGAATAACAAACGAAATATGGATAATTGAATTGTATTCGAAAGAAATGTAAATGAAACGGATATGGTTTAGTGACTTAGAAGTGAAATGGATTAAAAAAGTGATTTGGGAACAGTATAGGTAATAGTAATGCGCCTCCACATTTAAAATCTCAACTATTGCATTTTCCCACTACAGATCCTGAACAACATCACAAAATTGAATTCATCATGAAATGATCTTGATTGGATAAGCCTGACGAATCCTCATACCAAAAGTGAAAACCCTAACCACCCAATCAGTATTTGCATACGCATTGAACTTGTTAACCTCAAGAGAGACTCAACTGAGCGACACTTACCAATCATAAACACAAAGGGTGAGAAACCCTAATCCTCCAGAATCCTGATTTAGGACTTTTCCTGTCAAACCACTCATGAACCTTAAGCAAACAAAACACTCATGGTCATTCAGAGGATTGAAATCATGCCTTGATAAACCTCTGATAGGAACTGCCCATAACAATTGAAAACCCAACACATCTGTCTCAAACTTGAGTACAATAACTGAAAGAAACAATTTCTGACCAAAGGAAGTCCACCTCATCAGACCACCTCTTGGCCAGAATTCTAATCCAACCACTTTTGAAGTCTCCTGAAGCAAATCCTGATTTCACAGATGAAGCAAAACAAAAAAAAGTTGACCAATTTGTTAGTTATGCAAGAACGATTAATCTACAATGATATGTAAAAGATCAAAGAATCTGAGGGTAAAATTTAGGGTGTGACAATCGATCTGAGTCAAAGCCATGAGTCTTTGAAACCACCTTAATCCATTTGGATTTTCTTTGAAAAGATTTGTTCTCGGTAAATATGCAACAAACCATCTATACAATAAGGGAACACAGGATAGGATGGTCCCATCTCCCTTTAGAGTTCTATAGTGAATAAAATGGTAGGCGTCTCCAAGAAGAGTAGGTACGGGGTTACCAATGATGAAGATCTGGATAGCGTTGATGTCAACGAAACTTTCTTCTTCAGGGAAGAGAACCAAACCATAGATGAGCAATGCAAGGACTGCTTCAAAAGCATCTAGGCTATTTTCTTTGGTAAAGAATGCAACTTTCCCTATAAATAATTCAGCAAGTAGACTTCTGAGTCCATACTTGGTGGTGAGATTGGCTTTAAATTCGGAAGTTTCTAGGTGGATGGCATCTGCAATGTCTTTTAGTGAAGGGGACTTCTCCAAACCACTGAACAACTTCTTATCCTATACTGGAAGACCAATATGATATGAGTACTCTTCCAAGGTTGGGACGAGTTGATAATCGGAAAGGTGAAACAAAGATATATGAGGTCATAGAATTGCACAAGAGTGTTGAGAACTCTTTCTTGCCTCTTGATCTTGACAAGTCCCAATAATCTTCCATATCTCTTTCTGAAGTCTTCAGGGCAAGACACTAAAGCCACAAACTTCCTTAACTCTGTTAAATCTGGTTTCTTGAAGTTGTACTTTCAAGTGTTTCTTTTACCAAAATCCATGACCTAAGGTTTTTGCAATAAAGAAAACGAAAGAGTTTCTCAAAACCAACTACATGAATGCTTATGATGGGATGATGAGATGATGCACAAGCAACACATACACAAGTGTTCACACTTTCACATATATAATGCATACACACACAAATAAAGGTCCTAGGTTTGGGTTACAAGCATGAAGCCATGGTATACCCTTCCAAACTGACATGTATTATGGGTTGTTTGTACCTGCTCAACGGTTTCTACAAAGTTCCCAGAGTCATTGATAAATCTTTCAGATATTATCAACCTACATGACTACTCTTGTGAGTCAAAACTATTCTCAAGATAAATTCGTCTGAGTGTAGTATCGCATATCAACGATTCAGGACTACTCTCTCACAGTCATCACGCTACATCCAAAAAAGGCCAAGTGGGGTAAGCGGGTAACTAAAATGTCTTCAGTTTCACGGACTCCCAGGTCGGAAAAAGTAATGAACGTACGACTACTCATGCGCCATCAGTAATCCCAAAGGGGCCTCAACTAAGCGTGGTTACATCATATGTCAAACATGTTAGGACTACTCTCAACTGTCAACTATTGATCATACCATAATTCTATCATAGGTATACACTCAAGTCCAGGCTAAGACTTATATCACCTCTTAAGTTAGCAACCTAATGCACATATGCAACACAACATGTATAATATACATATATTTACAAATATACATGTATAAAGCAAACAGATATGAACAAAACACAACTGCAAACAAGGTGGGCTTAGCTCTCTAAAGCATATCCCCAGTGAAGTCGTCATTTCTGTTTCCGTGAGAATTGGACATCAAGTTATTAATTAACTTGAACCACAAATCTTTAAATATTCACCACCGAGCTTTGATTTATCCAAAGGAAAGGGTAAAGATCGAAGAAAACCCTAAGTGTGCTACATGACAATGAAGCTAAGAGATCGGGGGTTCGGGGGTTGGTTATACTAAGGGAAAGTATTAGAACCCTAAGTATATGTAGTATTCTACATGAGCCTCTTATTTGGTATTTGTGTTATGTTGATGTTTGTCTGCTAATGATTATGTGCTAAGGTAAGGATTGCTAAAGGTAAAGACCTCTGGATATATACACCAAGTATGATCGCCAAGATGTCGCATCTCATGCCAACATATCCTAACAAGGATGGAATCAGAGCAACCGTAGTTCTGCTAACTAGGGAGAGAGCTCTTAACTATAGTCAAGGTTCAAAGGGGAATAAGTATTCATAACAATGATACTTATATAAAGTTAATGAACTCTCTAAGTCTAAGTTGAAAGACTAACTGGGGGTTTGACTTTAACAAAAGCCAAAAGAGGAAAAGTGAGTACCTATAACAATGGTACACACATAGAGTTAACAAACTCTAGTCCTAAGCTCTAGGTTATAGGATTCCTAACAAGGTATGCTAAAGGTCTTGACTTGAAAAAGTCAAAAGGTAGTGGGTTCTAACTTAAGGCTAAGTTGAAAGTCCTAATGACTCTAACAAGGTCAAAGGGAGGTTTGAGAATAAATGAGCTATCTATGACATTGAGTAAATAGAGAGACTTTCCTTTGGACTTAGGAACACAAGGTAACTCTTTTGTAGGATGAGGGCTAACAAGCTACATCACTTGGGGGAAATTTAGCAAAGCTTAAGCACACATATACATTCATTCAAACATGATGAAGATATAAAATCATGGTAAAAACCAAGAAAGTAAAGTCAAGCATGTGATAACATCAAGCAAAACAAATAACAAGGTTACAACCAAGTATTCATCCATAGAAGTTTAGAATTAAACCAAATGGTTACAACCAAAGGTAAACATAGATGTTACAACATCTAAATGGCTATGAAATAAGGTTCTTAAAAGACCAAACATCATAGATGACAAGTACAAGTGAATCATGCATAAGTCAAAACATTACTTATCATGGCAAAGTTCAAAACTCAAGGTCAACATGCATAAATCATAACAATATTTAAGGCATGGATACAGATCAAGAGAAGTGGAGGTAACAACCAAACATTTTTAAGAAATAGTGTGACATGTGTGACAACAACCACTACGCCAGAAATCACTTTTAGCAGCGCATAGAAAGACAGCGCTTTATACAAAAGCGCTGCTAAAGGGCCAGTAAAAAAAAAAGAAAAAAAGCGCCTACCAAAGACAGCGCTTTTAAAAAAGCGCTGCTAAATGGTGGGCCTAAGAAAGCGCTTTTAAAAAGCGCTGCTAAAGGGGGGCCTACGAAAGCGCTTTTCAAAAGCGCTGCTAAAGGGGGACCCTTAGAAAGCGCTTTTTATATAAAGCGCTGCTATATGGAATTGATAAGCACCCTATGAAAGCGCTTTTAAAAGCACTGCTAAAGGCCTTTAAAAGCGCTGCTATAGGTATTCATATTATAATTTTAAGGCACCCTATGAAAGCGCTTTTCAAAAGCGCTGCTAAAGGGGGACCCTTAGAAAGCGCTTTTTATATAAAGCGCTGCTATATGGAATTGATAAGGCACCCTATGAAAGCGCTTTTAAAAGCGCTGCTAAAGGCCTTTAAAAGCGCTGCTATAGGTATTCATATTATAATTTTAAAATACCCTCCAGAATTTTAACAGAATCAGAACAGTCACGCAACACATTTCTTCTTTCTCTGGCGAACGAAAACGAACGAACGAACCACTGTTCATCGTCCGACCATCAACTTCTTCCGTCCGATTATCCTTCCAACCATCACCGACCGTTCACCGTCCATTTTTGAGTTCATCCATCCGTCTGCATTGCCGGTCCACCATTGTTACGGTACGTGAAGCTTTACTCTGCTTTTCTTGTTTTTTTTATCTTTTCACCATTGTTGTTCTGATGATATATAGATGGTTTTTATCTTTTCAATGATGGTTTTTGTTGTTGTTGTGTTAGTTGTTGTTGTGTTAATATGATATATGAGATATATATGATATTGTTGTTGTTGTTGATGTAAAATAGTTTATATAGTTTACAATGTAAAATAGTTTATATATGATATTGTTGTTGTTGTTGATATATGAGATATATTGTTGTTGTTGTTCTGATGATATATTGTTGTTGTGTTAATATGATATATGAGATATATATGATATTGTTGTTGTTGTTGATGTAAAATAGTTTATATAGTTTACAATGTAAAATAGTTTATACATGATATTGTTGTTGTTGTTGATATATGAGATATATTGTTGTTGTTGTTCTGATGATATATTGTTGTTGTGTTAATATGATATATGAGATATATATGATGGTTTGTATTTGATATAGTTTATATTTGATATAGATGGTTTGTGTTATAGTTTATATTTGATATAGGTGGTTTATATTGTGTTATATAGATGGTTTGTATTTGTTATAGTTGATATAGATGGTTTATATTTGTGTTATATAGATGGTTTGTGTTATAGTTTATATTTGTTATAGTTTATATTTGTGTTGTATAGATGGTTTGTATTTGTTATAGTTTATATAGATGGTTTGTATTTGATATAGATGTTGTTATTGTTGGTTTATATTTGATGGTTTATATATATAGATGGTTTATATTTGATATTTGATATTGTTGGTTTATATAGATGGTTTATGTTGTTATTATTGGTTTATATTTGATATAGATAGTTTATATAGATGGTTTGTATAGATGGTTTATATTTGTTATTGTTATTTGATATTGGTTTATATAGATGGTTTATGTTGTTATTGTTGGTTTGTATTTGTTATAGTTGATATAGATGGTTTATATTTGTGTTATATAGATGGTTTGTGTTATAGTTTATATTTGTTATAGTTTATATTTGTGTTGTATAGATGGTTTGTATTTGTTATAGTTTATATAGATGGTTTGTATTTGATATAGATGTTGTTATTGTTGGTTTATATTTGATGGTTTATATAGATGGTTTATATTTGATATTTGATATTGTTGGTTTATATAGATGGTTTATGTTGTTATTGTTGGTTTATATTTGATATAGATAGTTTATATAGATGGTTTGTATAGATGGTTTATATTTGTTATTGTTATTTGATATTGGTTTATATAGATGGTTTATGTTGTTATTGTTGGTTTATATTTGATATAGATAGTTTATATAGATGGTTTGTATAGATGGTTTATATTTGTTATTGTTATTTGATGGTTTATATAGATGGTTTATGTTGTTATTGTTGGTTTATATTTGATATAGATAGTTTATATAGATGGTTTGTATAGATGGTTTATATTTGATATAGATGTTGTTATTGTTGTTGATATTTGTTGTTGTTGTTGTTATTCTGAATTTCAGGTATATTATGGCCAGCAACGAGGAAACATCACATGATGGAAAAGAAACACCCAAAGACGTTGAAGGCGAAATTAAAAGAGGCATAACGATAATGAAAAGTATCATCCGTACGAGAGATAGAGGTGTAAAGTACGATGTCCATTGGAATGAAAGAGATCAGTTGGTTGAGCCTAATGGTGCGCTGCTGACAAGTTATATTGGAGCAGTTGTACGTTCGCAAGTTCCGATTACTTGCGATAACTGGAGAATTCCTGCATTAAAAGCGGCTAAGGATAAAATTTGGACCGAGATTCAAGTATGAGATTTGATCATTTTTAATTATGTTGACAGTTACATCTTTAAATTAATTATATTAACATGTTATATGTATGTGTATTTGTTTGCAGAGATCTTTTAATATTGAGGATTCTAGGAGAAAATATTGTATTCAGTTGGCCGGAAAACGCTTGAGGGGATTTAGAGCGTTTTTAACCAACAAATATCTTAAAGATTCTGATGGCAACTTTGTAGAGTCGGAGCGTCCAGCGAAGTACGCTGATTTGATTTCGGATGCAGAATGGGAGACATTTGTTGCGAAGCGAAGAACCAAAGAATTTGAAGTAAGTACAACTTATCATGTACAATGTATAGTATATATACCTATTCCACAAACAAACTGATATGACTTAAACTTGTTTTTTCAGGTTAACAGTGGCGTAAAACGGGAACGGGCATCAAACCCTGCGTATCCATATAGAAAGGGGCGTTTGGGATATGCACGCTTAGAACAAAAATTAGTAAGTGCATATATATGCTTTAATATGATCTATTTACAAAAAATAGTAAGTATACATAATAGGATATAATGCTTTATTGTTCGTCTTAATGCGTAGTTGGAAGAGGAGAAAAGTAATGCGACATCTCTTCCGGACCATGTCGTATGGAAGGCTGCCCGGGTGGGAAGAGATGGAGCCGTCCAAGAAGAAGTTCAACAAGTGTTTGAACAATGTGTAAGTACAACATTAGTTTTTGAACAAAGTGTTTGAACAAAGTGTATAAAATATTTAAATATGATTTTATCTATATTTCAGGAGTCCCTATCCCAGACTATAACTCCTGCTGAAGACGATGATTGCAGGAGTTTATTGAGTCGGGTGTTGAATATTCCTGAGTACTCTGGGCGTGTGAGGGGCAAGGGATTTAGTGTCACTCCATCCAAACTGTATAAGCAGCCAAGGAAAAAAATCCAACCAATAAAGAAGTGATGGCTACTTTGGAGGAAATGAAAGCTCAAATTCGTGAATTACAGAAGGATAAGGAGAGATACATGTCCGAAAGGCGCGCTCCAGAGGCCGGTAAAGCTACTAGTGACAAAGATAGTATCGGTTGTCCGCAGAAGCTTCCAGAGGTAATTGTATATATTACATTGAAATTAATTTAGCACATTTTTCTTAATTGACACATTAACTGATCATTATTTGTTTAGGGCATTTCACCTTGTCGACTATATTTATCGTCGCCGACTTATCGCATGGTTGGCAAGGGAAAGGTGCATAACACCCTGGGAGACTTACTTCACCATAAACCCCTCCCTGCTGGATTTTTGAAAGTATCTGTTGATATTGCATTAGAGGGGGGGCGTTGTTGCCTATGCGAGACGATGTATCAGACGCAACAGTGGTGGGAGATGCGATAGGAGCTTATGTAGCATGGCCGGCGAATCTCATTTTCATGGATGATGAGGTAGGTTGAACCTTGTAATATTCCAATGTTTTATTACCCATACATGAAAGTTATTCTGACATTTACACTTTCTTATTGACATGATGATCTTAGACTCCCACAAAATCCAAAACAAAAGATGATAAAATTATTGTGCGGGATACCGATTCAGCTGCATCAAAGTTACAGGTACTAGTACTACAGTTTAAGTGATTATTTTATTATAAATTATTTACTAAACTTATATATGACTTTTAGGTTCTTGATCAGCAGTCGCAACATGTCAGCAAGGGAAACATGCCTGAAACTTCCAAGGTGCCCAAAAAAAAGGTCGAGACAAAAAGAGCATTTGTTCCTCAATTTAGGTCGTGCCTTCAAACATATGTAGGGACAACAGACGTGTCTGAGGGAGGCATCCGTCTAATACATATGGAACAAGGTATTTTCGGTTTTGAATATTCCGAAACACTTGCTAAGGAGGATTTCGACCAGGTTTTCAAACATTTAGAATTGGGCGTCGGGGTTATGCATACCTACATCAGGTACTTCGATCCATTTTAATTAGATAATTGAACATTTTAAAATTCGCTCGTTTAACTCAATAATCTAATGTTGATTATATTTTTTTTAGGCGCTTGTATGACAAGATGTTGGTCCCCGCTGATTTGACTTCAGTATTCGCATTCTTATCTGCTAGCAGTGTCAACTCACGGACAATAGACCAGACACCAGAAGCAGTCAAAGAGTACACAGTCCAGAGATTTATGGGTGCGAATACGGAGAAGTTGTTTATGTTGCCATATAATACTGGCCATGGGTTAGTTTTTATTCTAAATTCATTTATTATAATTGTTCGATTTTTGCCATATTATATAACATTTCCGTCTAAACTGTTGTCTTATTTTATAGTGGTCACTGGTTGTTGGTCGCAATTAATCCGATTAAAGAAATAGTGTATTATATAGATTCATTGGATGGCGATACAAACAAATATGAAAATCTGAAGAACATGGTTGATACGTAAGTGATGATGTATAGTGTTCTGAATAATTATATATGTTTATTTATTATGTGACATTGTTCTAAATATGTGTTTATATTATGTTAGAGTTATACAAATATACAGAGCACAGAGAGATGCAACAGTGCCAAAAAGCAGGGCTAGCAACATCAACTGGATCAGAGTGGAGGTATATTTTCCCATGTTTGACTGTTATAGTGGTTCTACTTATAAAACTATTTAAACTATATATCCTGATAAATGTTCGTTCGCTTTTTTCCTAATACAGTGTCCTCGTCAACGTGGTGGGATTGACTGCGGATATTTTGTACTGCGCTTTATGAAGGAAATCATTCTTTCTGGTCAATTAGAGATTCCAATCATGGTATGGATCAATTCATGAGTTATATGATTCATTTTGATAATTAACTAATATTTCATCTGAGTAATTAGTATTAAATCGTGCTTGTTCTGTTATATTATGTAGTATTTTGATGAATTCAGATGCGCTACGTACTCGAAAGTAAAACTGGAAGAAATTAAGGAAGAATGGTGTCAATTTATGATTGAGTTAAGAATTCTATAATGTATATTGGATTTGTAATTATGTGTAAATTGTATATTGTATATTGTATATTGTATATTGTATAATGTACAATGTTTAAATTATGTGTAAATTATACTTGAGTTAATTATGTGTAAATTGCAAAGTGTTATTGTATAATGTACAATGTTTAGTTATATTGTGTTGAATTAAAGGCCAAGTGTTGAATTACAATGTTTAAAGGCCAAGTTATGTTTAAAGCCTGAATTATAAGCAGGGAATTTAATTGTTATAAGCATGTTTGTCTAAAAATATAAAAAAATGTGATTTTTCAAAAAAAAAATTTTTAAAAACGTGAGGTATAGACAGCGCTTTTACAAGAAAGCGCTGCTAAAGGGAGAAAAATAGGCATAAAAAAGCGCTGCTATAGGTTAGGAAAGGAGGGGTCTAAGAAAGCGCTTTAAAAAAGCGCTGCTAAAGGGTGGCCTACAAAAGCGCTTTAATAAAGCGCTGCTAAAGGGGGAGGGGGGGGGGGGGGAGAATAGGCAGCGCTTTGAAAGCGCTGCTAAAGGGGTAAAAAAGCGCTGCTAAAAGTGATACCTTTAGCAGCGCTTTTTCCATAAAAAAAAGCGCTGCCTTTACCTTTAGCAGCGCCACTTTAGGCAGCGCTTTAAAGCGCTGCTAAAGGTCAAAAAAGCGCTGCTAAAGGCCATTTTTGGCATAGTGAACATGTGAATTATGGTGAATCATGTTTAAACAAGAAGGTAACAACCAACATGTAAAAAAATTTCAACCATGGTTTTTTTTGGAAGAAGATAAGAAACATCTCAAGGGTGATTCATACATAATAAACATATTTCAAAGCAAAACAACAAGTGTTTAAGAATACTCAAGGCAAGGTATGAGAGACATGAAGCAAATTCACATTAAAATCATTTGATCATAAAGAGAATCACATGCCAGGGGCAAAGGTAGTAATCAAGGTTTTATGATATTCAATCGTGCATTCACATATGAACATGAATTAAAAAAAACAATAACCATCATATAACAACAAGGGCATCCAAATTCACCATATCAAGTAAGGTTCATACAAGGTGTTTAAGATTTATACAAGTCAAAATTTGCAAGGAGAATCAAAGGAATCAACCAAAAGATCAAAAGGGAAACCTAGAAAACCTAAAAATGTCACATACTTTGAAAATGAATAAGTACCAAATAAATAGTTTTTTTGGGATTTTTCTTGACATACACAAAAAATAGACATTCATATGAGCATTTATCAAGAAGAGTGGGGCAAAATGATAAAAATCAAGAGAGTTATGATCAAATCAATTTATGAAGGAAAACCATGAAAACAAGGCATTAAAAATATAAGGGATGCACCCAATGGGGTTTGAACCCACGCTGCTAGGGTTACAAAATAAAACTCTAACCAAACCAACCATTACGCATGTTGTACCAATAGATGGAAGCGAACAATAAAATACCTAATTCATCAAATAAATCAGAAAAGAGGCAAAATGATCGATCAGAAGGATTGAACCCAGGTCAGGCATGTCAAAGGGAAAGACAAGACATGGCTTCTACCACTGAGGTGACTGTTACATCCATACATAATACGCTTACATATCATTATATTTTAAAAACCCTGTAAAACGGCTAGATCAGTGCCATGTCATGCCAACTCATCTCCACCTCAGCTTCCATCTTCTTTTACCTCGCTTCTCTCTCTCATGCCCTAAACAAAACTCCATGGCCAAATTTTCTTCTCTTCAGAATTCTTTCATCTGTCAACCATTTTCAATTATATTAATATCAAAGTCACAATACTTTTCATAAGGATCAAAAATATAATTATATCTCGTCCTAAAAATAACTGAGTAATTCACAAATCACTCAACAACAGTGTGGCATCAAGGAACGTCAACCTGTAACAACATGGAATATTCAAACTAAAATAAAGCAAACAATCACTCAAAATCATAAAACAACACACATACTACATCTTTGATGTTTAAAAGATAACAAAATAATGCATGAACATGAGAGTGGAAATTCAGAATTCCTTACCTCTTGGAGAAAGTCCAAGGCTTCTTCTCATAAATTGTAATTGCAAGATAATAACCTCCACAGCTTTGTTGAGCCTTTTGGAGTATGCTTGAATGATTGAACAAGCTGGAATTGGCTTCTAAAATAGAATTTGGTTCTTCTTGCAACAATGGAGGTTGAAGATGGTGCAGGGTGTTTGAGATATTACAACAAGGTTTCAATGGTTTTAATGAAGTTTATGGAGTGTATATGGAAGGTTATTGGAGTTGTTTGGAAGAATGCACGAATGGAAAATGTTTTTGAAGAGTTCTGGCAAGTTAGGAGGTATTTTGTAAGTTCTCTTGATTCTGAGGATGCAGCAGTGTTTGAGGTTGGTTTTGTAGTGTTTTTCTCCTTTTTTGAGTGAGGACTGAGGCCCTATTTATAGAGAGAGTGGACATGTTTAGGTGTGGTCAAAATTCAAGTTATTGCTAACTAAGTCACTTGGAAACCAACTTGTTTCTGATCATCAGTTTTTCTTATTTCAAGTACCAAGTACAAGAGTAAATGTGATTAGGGCATGCCTCTGAAGATATTTTGTACTATGGAGTGCAAAGAGGAGTAAGGGGAATGACTCAATGCTGGTTTTAAGGAAAGTCCATGCTTTATGAAAATGGTGTTCTTCACTTTATGCCAAAAATGGAAATAACAAGTGGTTTGAGCTTTAACTCAAGGGATTAAGCTTCTAGTTTTTGTGTAATGATCTAATTAAGTGAGATTTGCAATCAATCAAGTTCTACAATGCAAGATTATGTGGTAACCAAAGGTTTTGCATCAAGTTTGTCATGTTGGAAAACTTGGAAATCAAGTTTAGAACCCTAACTTCATCTCTTCGAAACTTCAAGCTCACAAATGGTATGGATGAGTTCTTGTACTTTTTAAAACGCCCTAAGCATGCTTTAAAACTTTTGTGTATGGTGAAATTATTGAATCCAAAGGGATCATGGTGAAAAATGGCCTTGAGGTTGGCTGAAAAATTAGGATAACAAGGTTGTCTTAAAAATTGAGGTAACAAGGTTGTGTTGAAGAATTTCTAAGTGTTAACAGATTTTTCCAAACTTTGAAGCTTCATAACTAAGAATCTAAGCATCTTTTGCTCATAGGTCACTAGGAAACTTTTGTAGTACATGAGGATATCTTTAAATTAATCTTTGGAACTCAAAAAATAGATGTGTGGATTGAAAGTTATGGCCTCTCAAAGTTGGTACCAAAATTAGGGTTTCTTCCCACACTTCGAAAAAAATTCAAGTTATCCAAGTTTTCTTCTTTTGCAAGAAACCTCTAAAATCTTGATTTCTTCATGATCAAACTCATTGATTAAACATATTTTGATGAAATTTAGCTTGGAAGCTTCAATTTGAACCAAAAAACCTAGAAGTCAGAGTGTTGACTTTGTCAGATGAATTTTGTATCAAGTGAATCCAACTATGTGATCTTCAATGAATTTGCATATTTGGACTTCTCAAACATCCTAGATAGGCTCCAAGGATATACATGAACATGTTGAATCAAGTCCCAAGGTTTGGGATCATGCTTGGATTAAAAGTCAAAGGCACAATTGAATTTTCTTGACAAAACCCTAATTTGGGGGCAGATGAAATTGGAATTCAATTGACTTATAGTGAGATCAATTAGCACTTGATTCTTGTTAAATATAAGCTCCTTGAATGTATAGGAATCTTGATTTGATGATGATCAATCGAAAACATTGACTAATCAAGCAATAGTCCTCCTGATTCTAAAGGTGCAAAACCCTAGTTGAGGTGGATCTTAATAATAATAACATGAAACAATGTTAGGGTTAGAAAATAATGCTTGATGCTCCTAGAATGGTGATGGAATCTAGGGGTCAAAATTTGGGGTATGACAATAATCATGTGTATCCTTGAATGACTTGATTACATGCCAATTGTTGGTTAATCTTTGTCGTTTTCAATCTTGATGCTTAGTTTGATTTGTAATACATGCTCATGATCGTTTACACATGTTGCTTACTTGATGTATTGGTTCATTGTTGAATGCATGCATGCTTCTTGTGCATTTACACCTTCTATCCTAAGCTATGCATGCTGTTAAATATGCTCATTCTGCTTGCTGTATTTTATACATGTTATGTCCTAAAAACATGAGCTATTAAATGTTGTATCTTGCTGTTGCTGGATTTTACTGTTGTGTTGAGCTGAAGCGCTGTTGTAGCTGCTGTTTTTGGTTTATTTTCCTTGTTTTGGTTTTCTTTGCATGTTCCTTTAAGGCCTCCTAGTCCAACTTAATTTTTGATTAACCTTGGAGTAGGATAGAAATTATGTGTTAATCCATGCATGATAACATTAGGATAGTCTTCCTAACCTCAACCTTATATCCATCCTTTGCGTACTAATATTAGGA
Source organism: Lathyrus sativus (assembly GCA_963859935.3). Lineage (NCBI taxonomy): Eukaryota > Viridiplantae > Streptophyta > Magnoliopsida > Fabales > Fabaceae > Lathyrus > Lathyrus sativus. The sequence goes on along the minus strand of OZ012739.1, from coordinate 91,318,955 downwards.
TAGAGATTCCATTTGCATCCCAAATTTAGGACCACCTTGCATGATAACATGTAGGACCGAGTTCCCCTTAGACCTTTCGTTCGTCTTTCTCTTCTCTTTCTCAAAACAAAATCAAAACCTGTCATAAATACGATGAATATTGTGCACCACGAGCCTTAAGTACATGGGAAATAATGAGTGGGGAGTCTCTCCTTACTTCTTCTAGAGTGTCTAGAGTACTTCCCGTTTGTGGGTGATCTTGCGAAGCATTCGCTCCTATGTCATAGGCTTTAGTGCAATACGAATCTCAAACAAAATCAAATCACTTCTGTTAAAACTCTTTAAACAAATTCAAATCATTTAATCCTTCGAGATTTTCCTGTCAAACATTTTCCAAAAAGGGCGTGTTATTTCCATTCTACCGCAAACAGGCAACGGCCCTAACTGTTGGAACGCGAACTTGGCATCACTCATAAAAGACATTAAGCAACCAGTGGTTGGCGGAACTACGAATGATCTGATTTCATCATTCCTATCCGAATGAGGATACATAGGCACAAGACAACGAAGTCTTGGCGAGCAACCTTCCGCCGTTTTCACTCGTAGTCCTCTGAAGTACGTTGACTCTGAATTTCCCATTGCACGGGGGAATATGTAGGCCTAGGACGGCTAATTCCTATCGAGTCTCCTTTTTTCCCTTTCCGTTTCCCTTAGCATATAGGCTTTAGATAAACACACCCTTTGATTAGAACAATAAGAGTGGACCTTGTTGAGTACATCGGACACAAGGGGGGGTGTTAATACCTTCCTCTCGCGTAATCGACTCTTGAACCCTGGGTTTGGTTGCGAGACCATGTATTCTCCCTTTTTGAGGTTTTCTTCGATTGTTTCCTTTTCCCTGCCGGATAAATAAAGTTCGGTGGCGACTATTCTAATTTTTCCGCCAGTTGTTTTTCACAGTTGCGGAAAACAGGAAGTCCTCTTTCGGGTTTGCTCTATTCAGATCATAGTAGTCGATACACATCCTGACCTTACCATCCTTCTTAGGTACATGTACGGTGTTAGCAACCCACAGAGGATAATTAGTGACAGCAAGAAACCCGACATCCAGTTCTTTCTGAACGTCTTCTTTAATTTTGACATCCATGTCTGGTCTTGTTCTTCTGAGCTTTTGCTTGACCGAAGGACAACCTCTTTGAGAGGAAAATGATTCACAACAATTTCCAGATCAAGCACAGGCATATCCTAATAAGACCAGGCAAAGATGTCAACATACTCTTGCAGCATTTCAACCAGTCTTCTGTTAACATTGTCTTCTAAGGCGGCCCTAATTCTGATCTCTTTCTTGACTTCCTTGGTACCCAGAGTAACAATCTCAATATCCTTCTAATGAGGCTGAATGACCCTTTCCTCCTATTTTAAAAGTATGGCCAATTCTTAGGTAGCCCACAGTCTTCATCAGTCTCTTCTTCAACTTGGTAGATTGGATTGTCAAAATTATACTGAGCCATAGCAGAATAATTATTGATGGAATCTAAGATGATTAATCTACATGACTGATGTTTTTATGCTTTTATTAAGAATGAGAAAACAAACAAACACAAAATCACATTGCCATTTAAAATGTAAAAGCAAAAATGGAAGATAAGGAGCGAAGTATTTGAATGCAAACAATGTCCTTTTATTTATGATAAACATTGAAAATAAAAACATGCAGCCCTGCAAATGATTCACTACGTCTTGGTAGAACGTAGGACTTGACCTATGTAAAACACAAAGAGAATTACTCTTCTTGAAGAGTGACATGAATGACTTCCTAAAAAGACCAGTTGGAAAGCTCTTGTTCTGGAATGCAGGGGAAGATCCAGTTATCCATATCATAGTCATTGTCGACTTCATCTTCATCTATGTAAGTGCTCTTGATTGGCTGCATTTTGTGGCAAAACAATAGAGCATGTATGTATGTCATGACTGATGTTAGTGCTTACATAATATGGTTTGTGCAGGGTAAGTTGACTTAGCTAAAAGCAAGTTAAGCTAGATTTCATACCCAATGTTATGACTTGGTCGTATGACATCAAGCGCAGGTTTGTTTTTCTAGTAGCTAGAAACCAGGAAACATAATAGGAGCTCAAGCTGGATATCATGAGATTTTCTAGAAACCCTAGGCGGACTGAAATATTCCTGAATTAAGTGGCAAGTGTGCAGATTATTGAAAATAGGTCTGTTATGAATAAAACCTAATTTATGCACCAAGGCCCAAAAAGACTGACAGCTACTATAAATATCAGAAGAAGCAATCCTGAATAACAGCTTGTTGCACCCCAAAATTTGCCCAACCTTTGCTTTACCTAGCTTGTGTTTCATTGCATTCATATTAGCATTATCATCTGCATTTCATTGACATGTATGCAGGAGATCAAGAGGTATGACTACCAATCAAGGGCTACACAAGGCTATGAAGTTAGCTAAGAGGCTTATTCAAGTGTTCAAGGGTTGATATCCTCACCAGAGAAGCTAAAGATCCTCAGAAAGAGTGGCTGAAGCCAAGAGTATACATCTCCATACTTGAGGGTTGTGGGAAAGTCATCTGATGATGTTGAATCCATGAAGTTGGACGTAGAGCCTTGAGAGAGCTCATGAGAGGGATTGAAGATCATTTTGAAGCCTAGACAGGTCATTATGTGGAGGATGAGAAGCTATAACCAAGATGGGTGCAATTAGGGTTTCATCTGGTCAACCCTAGGATAACTGATGATTTGAAGAAGGTTGAAACCTAATTCCAAGGCCATGTGATCATGGATTGATGTGTTGAAATGCCCAAGGGATGATTACAAAGTCAACTTATCATGAATCAAGAGTGTAAGGAGTTCCTAAGCTAGGGTTTCTATGCTTGACAGTGTAAAATCCCCTAGTTTAGTGCCTAACTTCAAGACCACATAACTCAAGATGTGATTTTCATCTCACCATGACCCCAACATAATTGTTATAGGGCATGATTATAGCTTTAATTTGAGTACTAGAAGTCCTTGATAGGGTTTATAGAAATCAAGTTATGAGCCAGACAAGTTACAAGTCATCTGAGGCATGTGAAATTGGAGCTTGAAAGTCAACCAACTTGCATGACATTTTTTCCCTAGTAGGATGATTCCTATGAAATTTTGGTCAACATGAATGTTGTTCCTTATCTTCTTAGTTTTCTAGAAAGTACTAGAAGTCCATGATTGGATTTGTAGAACTCAAGTTACAAGCTTTGCAAGATGAGGGTATTTTGGGAATTTGGAATTATAGGTCATTTTTGGTTATGGGTCAATTTCACCAACTTAGGAACCTCAAATGAACTTTTGATCAACTTGAAAGTTGTTCAAAATGGTGTTTTTAGTCCAACCATGACCCAAACATCCATTAATATGGATTGAATATGGAAGTGTATGAAGAAATTTGGAAAAAAGATCATTAAAAGGCATAAAAAGTGAAAATTCCATTTTAATTCATTCGTGTGTCAAATTTCACAAGTTTGTGCATTTTCTGATTGCCAAAGACATTTGGAGAAGATTGGCAATTTTACATTTGGGGTTTGAGTCATATTTCATGGACTTTATTTGGATTCCTTCATGATGAAGTAACATAACCATTCAACACCATAAGATGAAATCAAGCCCTCAATCTGAGTCATTCACATCCAAGGAGTGTTGTACAAGCCATTGGAGCAAAGATTGAGAGGAAACTGAGTTAGAACACACGAGTTACCATGGTAGTTCATTGAAGGAAAATGAAATTTTGGATTAATCAAATTGGGTCATGATTGGGCCATGTTAGGGTCCAAATACATTCTATTTAAGTCTTGGATCGTGTTCAGATCACTTTTTTTGGAAGAAATTGGTGAAGAATTCAGTTGTGACAGTTAGAGGTGGAAGCTTCAAATTCAAAATCGTTTTTTACAATTCAGAGAGTTTCAAGAAGAGTTGAGGATTCAGTTAGCATCAGTGATCATCCTTGAAGGTTTCTGCAGCATTTGAAGTCAAGAATCACACTGCAACTACCTCAATTGCAAGCTTTTTTACAGGTTTTTATCTTTCACCATTCTTCTTGATTTAGGCTCGTTTAGCATGAATTAAGCATGTGGTTAGGTTGTAGATACAACATAGATCGTTTTAGGATTGGAATTGTGAAGTTTAGTGATGATTCATGATTGGATGCAAATTCTATTGAGACTCGTATCTAGATGATTCTTGAGAATTAAGATGAATTAGAGAGTGATTCTTGATCCTTGAGAGGTGAGGAAGATTTCTGTGTAGCCAATTTGAAGTTTGATGATACTTATGGAATTGAGGAATTTTCTGTTCATCATCGTTTTTGAAGATTCATGAGGAGTTAATAAAAATGGAGTAGATCTTGATACTCAGGGTGAGGAGACGATTGGATCCATGTATTTTTCTTGGAGTTTGTTTGAGTTTGATTGTAGAGCATGATTGCTCTCGCCGGAGAAGACGGTGGAGCTCTTCTCCGGCCACCACAAATGAATTTCCCTCTCTTGGCTCAGTTCAAACGAAGATGATGACCATGAACCGTTGGATCTGTTTGAGTTTATTGACTTAGTCACAACATCTAACGCATGAGGTTTAGTATGATTAGGGTTTGGTGAGGTGGCACAACCAGGAGTGTAGGATCTGATTACTTTTCCATTGGACGCATAGGATTAGACTGCACCGTGTACTTCAGTCAACCATACCACACCTTGCCAGGGAATCAAAACGCACAGCTTCATTGAATGATGTGGCACGCCCGTGGCCTTTAGATCATTGGACTAGTAATCATATCTTGTGGCTCTAATATTTTCTGATTTTGTTAATGCTTTAATTGATTTTTCTATTTTCTTTTAATTGATTTTTCATGTTTAATTCATATTAAATTTAATATTGGTCAGAAAAATGTGGAAAAAATATGTGGGTGATCCTTGTTTTATTTCTGATTTTTCCATGCTCTTGAATTTTATTTTGGTGTTGTTTTCCATTTAATGTCCATTTTTCTATTTTATGATAATTGATTAAAAATGCATAAAATGACTTGTTGCTTGCTGATTTTATTACCATTTCATGCTTTAGAGTTTGATGTTGATTTTTAGCTGGATGATTATAGACATATTGATGAGATTGTAGGATTTTTGTGGTAATTTTTAGATGATTCTAAGATTAGTTTTGAACTAGGTTTTTAGAGCCTTCCCCACTTGAACCTTCATTTGACACCTTTTGGTTTAGAATTTCGTTAGGGCCCTTAAACATTGATTTAAGCTTTGGATTTTCTACCATAGGTTCTTAATACATTTAGGATCCCTTAGGAAAATTTATAGATTTTTAGTAGTTGAATTACTATTTTAGATGGATTTTACATCTAGGCTGTGTTTAGGTTGCTTCTAGCATAGCACATCCCATAGTTGAACTTCAAAAGTGACCTTTAGTTCATGATAAGTTTCCAAACCTTCTCTGTTGGTTTAGTTGACATGTTGATGCCTTTGTAGATTGAATCTCAAAGTTTGATTTGGTGTTTTAGTTCCCTTCGGAGAGTTGCTTTTAGAGCTTAGGGAATTAGGGTTTTTTAGAGCCTTTAGGAGTTTCTTCCTTTTTCATAATTGTGGTTTGCGTTGGTTTGCATTCCATTTCTTATCCAATGATGCAAGGTTCCTTTGTGGGAGCCTAGTCCCTCCTTTGGAAGGACTAAAGGCCTACCACAAAAGGTACAACCTTTGAGGATACCAATCTCAGATGAGTGGTTGAGTGCCATGATGGATTCCCTTGGTTTCCATCATGCTTCCCCTCATCATGCAATGATCTTTGTGTTGATTCACATCATCTCTTGATGGAGCAAGTTGAAGCTTGAAGATGAAGTCCTCATTTCCTTTTCTCCTGATGGATATCTTGGACATATGTTTTGGACATGAAGACAACTACAGACTGTTGGGATGCTTTGCTGCTGAAGTGTTGTTGTGCTGCTCTGCTGTGTTTGCTGTTTGACTGTATTTGTGTGACTGTTTCTCTGGTGTGTTGCATTAGAATAGGCTTTCATGTAGTTGATGATAGGCCTAAGTGCATTGAAAGGTTGATCTTTCCTCCCTTTGCTGGTTTACATAAGAGGTTGAGTATTTCTCCCTCTGGTTGTCTGTTACTGTTTGGCTTTGCCTGTTGGCTGAAGGTTGAGTTTGCCTCCCTTGCTTGTGTATTGTGTTGTTTTGCTTGATTGCTTAGAGGTTGAGTGAGTCTCCCTCCGCTTGTATTGCTGCATTGCATTTGTATCTTTACTGTTTATCTGTTTTACTGATGTTTAGCTGATGCCTTGTCTGTTGTTTGTTCCCCATTGACATGATCCCCTAGGAATCTCACTTCCTTTGATAAGGAAGTGATGATTAGAACTTTAGGTTGAAACCTATGCATGATAACGTCTAGGAGTTCCATGTTTCAAACCTCAACCATAGGATGAATCCTTGGCATGACAACATTAGGACTTGATAGTTTCCCCTTAGTTGTGTCCGCTTTCTTCTCTCTTCAAACAAATCAAAATACAATAATAAAGGTTAATTGATATCGTACATTATGAGCCTTAAGCTACTTAGGAAATGATTGTTGGAGGGTTTCCTTCTAATGATCAGGATGTTTAGTATGGTACCCTTTGGGTGACATGCATCGCATTCACTCCTAGGTCATAGTCTCTAGTGCGATATTAGTTGCAAACATCCATAAAAGACATTTCTTCCGTAAAAGACAGAAAACAAACTTCAAACCTTTTTTTCCCCGTGGTCCCTTAACTCAAGGAAAACTTTTCTAAAGAAAAGAGTGTCGTTAACTCTCAGTTCTTCTGCAAACGGTAACGCACGAGTCTCTGACGAGCAAGCTGCATACACCAAACTGTTGGAACTGTCTGTTAACCCTACTCGGAAAAACAGATGAATCTGAATCCCCGTAATCTGTATTATCCCGAACTACATAAGCTCTGATCTCTCATATTTGTTGAGAGTACATAGTGTCACTTCCGCGAAAATAAGGTGCCCGCAGAACAGAAGAGTCGCCACCTTTCGTCATTTATCCCTCGGAGCGGTAAAGGAAACGATCGGAAAAACCTGACGAAAAGGGTAAGACAAGGTCATCGCAACCATTGTCTGGGTTCGGGAGTCGGTTACGCAAGGGGAAGGTATTAGCACCCCTCACGTCCGTCGTACTCGACGGGATCCACGCTTGTTGTGTTTACTGGACGAGTTGGTTTATCTATCTGCCTATCAAGGCTGGCTTAAACAGAAAAGAAAAATGACTCGGCAAAGCGTCGCACTTTATGCCTACGTATTCTCATCAGAGAATGAGAAATCAGAGTCAACGTAGTTCGACCTACGACGGGTTATGGGGAAGGTAGCTCGCCAATACATCAGTATTGTGCCTACGTACTTTCAACAGATATGAGAGATCAGAGCTTACGTAGTTCGGGACACTACGGATTACGGGGATTTAGATTCATCTGTTTTATCGAGTAGGGTTAAACAGCAGTTCCAGCAGTTAGGGACAAAGCCTGTTTGCGTTGGCGCTGAAGTTTAACGACACTCTTTTCTTCAGAAAAGCTTTCCTTTGACTTACGGGCCCACGGGGCAAAAGGGTTTGAAGTTTATTTTCTGTCTTTTACGAAAGAAGTGTTTTTTATTGTGTTTCCAATTTCAATCGCACTAAAGACTATGACCTGAGAGTGAATGCGTCGCACGTCACCCAAAGGGTGCCATACTAAACATCTAGACTGTCGGAAAGAAACTCTCCCACAATCCTTTCTCAGATAGCTTAAGGCTCGTAACGTACGAAAGAAATCATTCATGATTATTGTATCTTAAGCTGTTTTGAGATGAGAAGAGAACAGGCTCAACTACGGGGAGACTATCAAGTCCTACTATTGTCATGCCAAGGATTCATCCTATGGTGGAGGTCTGAAAACAGGGAACTCCTAGAAGTTATCATGCATAGGTTTCAACCTAAAGTTCTATCATCACTTCCTTATCAAAGAAAGTGAGATTCCTAGGGGATCATGTCAATGATAAACAGAAACAGATAAAGCATCAGCTTAAACAGTAATCAGTAAACGACTGTAAAATGCATGCAATGCAAGTGAGGGAGGAAATGTGTGTGGGGCAGCAGCCTCCACAAGCTCATCTCAACCTCAAGCCAGAATGAATAACAGTAATCATACTGAAAAGTAAAACATGCTATCAAGCAAAATACAGTAAACTGCAATCATACAGAAAAAATAACATCACGCTATCAAGCAGAATAAACCACATGGGAAAGGGAGCAGGGCTCTACCGAATACCCGCAAGCAAAGCCATACAGTAACAATACAAGCAGAGGGAGCAACTCAACCTCTAGTGCAACCATGCTCCTAGATTAAAACCAGTCTAGATATGGACTTATTCTAATGCATCAAGCAAGTCAAACAAGGCACATCAATACAGAAAAGAAAACAGACAAGAAAGCAGATCAACTCCTCTCCCAACTTCAGGCCTAAGCTCTTGACAGCAACTCAGTCTTCAGACCTCCATCACTCTTGACAAATATCAATTTGCTTCTCCAGGCTTCAACCCTTCAACATAAGTTTCAACTTATTCTTCTTCTTCAAGCTTCAGCTTTCCTTAATCAGTTCCACCTTCAGGCTTCACTCTTAACCACAAGTATCAACTTGATTCCTTCAGGATCCCCAAGCTTCAAAGTAAGTATCAACTTATCCTCTGTTCTTCAAGCTTCAGCTCTACACTCAATCTCAATTGAATCCTCTTCATAAGTATCAACTCAGTCTTCAAGCTCTCAAGCTCTCTTTGCTTTACCAGTCTCAACTTGGTCTTCTCTTCCTACAAGCTTCAGCTTCTCAGAGTAGTCCTCAATCACTTGGAAATATCAACTTTCCTTCACTTCTTTAAGCCTCAGCTCATCACTCAATCTCCATTGGACCTTCAAGTATCAACTTGCTCTTCTTGCTCTTCAAGCTTCAGCTACAATGGCAATGCTCAGGGAATCATCCTCTTCCATACTCTTCAATGAGGTCTTCATCTTCACACTCAAGCCCAGCATCTCTCAAGATACTCAAACCAGAAGAAATCACTTAACTGGATAAGCTAGGATATTAAACTGCTTATTGACCACCAAAGGTGACCTATAAGGGTTTAACATCAAAAGAATGGTTCCCTCAAAGGTTCTACTTCCTAGGTACCATCACTTATCCCTCCAAAGGAGGGAGGTGAATACCATGGAAGGACCTTGAATCATGGGGAAGAATGGAGGTGAAAGATACCATCCATGTTTAAGAAAGAACTTAACTAAGTCTAAGCTCTACTTAATTCCTAACCCTAAAACAACAACAAAACAAACAAGTCTTCAAGCTCTCAAGCTCCTTATTCAATCTTTAAGTCTTCCACTATGCTCCTCCATACTCCACAAAGCAAGACCAAGACCACCAAGCCAAGCAAAAACCCACAGAGCAAGGCAAAACAAAATACAAGCCCACAAGGGCATCACAAACAACCATCAACTACAAAAATCAATTAAAAATAGTATACCATTATATTAAATCTAATATAATTTCTAAGGGATCCTATATACCGAACCTTAATACCCTATATGTCCCAATATCTAACTTGACCTAGAAACCCAAAATTCTAGTGTTATTGTGGACCTATGTTAAGGATTGACCTAAATCTACACAACCTAAAGTCATATAATCAAAACTAATCAAAACTAATCACAAAATTATGGAATAAATTCATAGGGGAGCTAAAGTCCTAATCTAACTATCCTAAAAAGAATGGCCTAAAACAATGAAGGGAACTAGCTAAACAAAATTCTACAAAACTATGCATCAACATAAAAGGAATTAAAAGAGAAAATACACAAAAATTATTAAAAATGCATGAAATGAAAATATTTTGATTTTATAATTTTCTAGACATTAACATGAAATAGGAGAAAAAATCCCCATGCAAAAATCATCATTTTTCTATTTAATATGATTTTTCAAAGATTAAAGAAAAATGGAGAAAATAAAATGAAATATGAAAATAGTTGGTGCAGATAGCAACCCAGTGCAGTTCAATATGAGAATGGGCCCTAAATGGGGGTGCCATTAGTAATGCGCGCTAGGCCCAGGATTTAATCAGAAAATCAATTCAAAAATACAAAGAAAAAGAAAAGAACACGGTGCAAAGAGTAAAGAAAATCAGTTCAAATCACCATTGGGCCATGGAAGGGGGTGTGTATAGCAATAAAGCCCAATACCCCAATTAATGAAATGCCTCGTTTCATTGCCTTCAGACTTCCCTCTTCAAATGCGAAATTAAATCTTGGCCACACGATCTGACCCTAGTCAATGAGTCCACTCTCCATCCAACGGCCAGCACATCATCTTCTTCCTTCAGCCAGGGTTTGAATGAAGAAGCCATGGAAACAAAGCTTCAAAGCTCAAGCTTCTCCTAACTCGTGCTCCCTCCAAACTCAACCAAAATCCATGGTTCAAAACCCTAATCTGTTCTAAATTCAACTCTGATCATGATCATCACCTTAGAATTCAAAGAATCATCCTCAATCCCTAAACCCGATAGTGAATCCAAATTATGCTCAAATCTCAACTCTAACAATTCTTGAAATTAAAGTGATCAATCTCTTCCTCATGCTACACTGGTCTATTCTTGCTATCATACCACGATTATCTCTCAAGATTCAGCAAGTTATGGTGGTAAACAGAAATGGTGTCACTATCTTGAACTTCACCAAATGCTCTCAAACTTTCCAGAATCCATCTCCTACTTGTCTCTAACCATTCTAACTTAACAAATCTAACTAATTATGCTTAAATTAGGGTGTAGAAGAAAAGTTTCAAACCTGTCAAATCTTCAGTTCAACCTCTCAAACTCTTCAGAAACACTCCTTGATTGATGTTAAAGCTTCTGTTTGCAAAAGATTTGATCCAAGAAGCTTGAATCTCCAAATCCGATTGTGACTTGCAGCTCCCAAAATCCAAATGCTATCTCTCCAATCTCACACGATCTTGCCCTCAAATTGGTATGCACACATTCAGTATGATCAACGGAAGGTGTTAGGATTGAAAGAATCAATGGAAATGGTGAGGAATGTAGAAATTGATTTCAACTTGCAATGGAAGAAATTGAAATGGCTATCTCACTCTCCTCTCTAATCTCTCACCAACCTTGCATCTGAGCAAGTTCTAAACACTATATAGGATGATTCTAAACCATCCAGAACTTTCTGGAATCATCCAATGAGAATTTGAGATTCTCATGCCATGAGTTTTTGATTTCAATCCATCTCATGTACCATCTCATGCTATACCTCTTGCAGCAACTTGTATCTCCTTGAAAATCTCCTTAGATGAGATACATGACATGTTAGGATACTTTACTAGCTTGTGCCTTGCTTTTCCTTGTGTTTTGCATATGTACCTTAATATGCAAGTAACCATTCTCCAAAGCAAGTCCATGATCTAAACCTCAAATAAAAAATGTGGCTGAACCATTGTTTCTAAAATGTTTTTTGGAGTCAAAATGACCTATTACATGCCATGGTTTGGATGTGTAGCTTGGAAATTTCAATTTCCAACTTTGACTTATTTAACTTATGCCTCCATTTTAGGTCATTTTTACCATTTTGAGCTACAAGCCTTTTCAACATCTCATGACCTCATTACTAGCCTTAAAACATCATTTTAAGCAAGTTTAATGTTTAAGATTTTTCCATTTGAAGCTTGGAAATAGGAGTTATAGCCTTATGCTTGAAATGACCTATAATCTCCAAATGACCAAAATGCCCTTGACTTGTCAAAGCCATAACTTGAGTTCTACAAACCCTATCAAGGACTTATAGTACTCTCTAGAAAGCTAAGAAGATAAGGAACAACATTAATGTTAACTAAAAGTTAATAGGAATCATCCTTCTTGGGAAAAAGTTGGATGCAAGTTGGGTGACTTTCAAGGCCCCAGATTCACATACCTCAGATGACTTGTAACTTGTCAAAGTCATAACTTGAGTTATACAAATCCTATCAAGGACTTCTAGTACTCAAATTAAAGCTAAGAGCAAGCTCTACAACATTCATGTTGGGTGTAAGATGAGATGACAATCACATCTTGAGCTAAACTGCCTTGAAGATAGGGGTCAAACTAGGGGATTTTACACTGTCAAGCCTTAGAAACCCTAGCTTGAAACTTCTCAAACTCCTCAGTCATGATGAGTTGACCTTGGGATCATCCTTATAGCATCTCAATGCATCAATCCATGATCACATGGCTCTTGGATTAGGTTTCAAACTTCTCCAAATCATCAGTTGACCTAGGGTTGACCCAGTCAAACCCTAATTACACCACTCATGGTTGGGTCTCTTTAATCTTGCACAATGACCTCTCTAGGCTTCATGATGGCTTTCAAGACATATCATAAGCTCTCTCAAGGCTTCAAGTCCATCCTCATAGCTTCAGAATCATCTGAGGAGCTCCCACAACTCTCAAGTTAGGAGGCACACAACCTTGGTTTCAACCAATCTCTCTGAGGATCTCTTAACTTCTCTGACAAAGATATCAACCCTTGAACACTTGAATAACCTTCTTGGATAGCTTCAAACTCTTGTGTAGCCCTTGATTGGTAATCATACCTCTTGATCTCCTGCACACATGTCAATGAAATGCAAGTGATAATGCTAATGTGAATGAGATGAACCACAAGCTAGGTAAAGAAATGTTGGTCAAATTTTGGGGTGCAACAGCTGCCCCTATTCAAACGGCTTGGACCTGACTGGGTGAGAAGCGAACGGCTCTCAACCAATCAAGGTGCGAGACGGTTGAATACCGACAAACCCGGAAATTTGTCAACTACACGAATACACGGTACTCTGATGGGAACAAATCTTCGAACACTGAAATATTAGCTGCACGGCAACTAGCTAGGGGATTGGTCATACGGTAACCAGTGATACATGGTCGATCATGCCGTCAGGCATTCGAGGAAAACTTTCGGGCATCAGCCGAACTTCATCAGTAAGTCGGGAATAGAATTCTCGATCAATCATGAACCAATTGGGGATATCCAAACTTCTTCCATCAGGCACTCCGCATCAGCTGAGAGAACTGCTTTGTTAACGCGGTCGGACTTCAATTATCAAGTCTTCAGGGGAAGTTTCAACTTCGCTGTTCAGAAACCTGTTGGGGATGACACATCTCCGCTGGGGATTCTGGAGAACTATCAAGTAACTCTGCTTCGGGGATCCAAGAATCATTCTGGATGAATCAACTCCGCTAAGGACTTCAAGAATCATCTTGGACCGATAACTCCGCCGGGGACTTCAAGAATCATCCTGAACCGATAACTATGCTGGAGATTTCAGGAATCATCCTGAGCAAACACTCTGCCGGGGACTCTAAGCATCAACTTCAGCAACCAACTCTGGCGACTGCACTGGGGATTTTAAGAATCATCTTAAGCAAACGACCTTGCTGGGGAATTCAAGAATCATCTTGAGCCGAAGACTTTGTTGGGGACTTCAAGAATCATCTTGAGCAAGCGACTCCGTTCGGGAGAATTCAAGAATCATCTTGAGCAAACACTTCTGCGGCGGAACACCTGCAAAACAAGAACGGTAACAACCTAGATCATGCTTATTATGCATATGCTTTGGCAATGGCGCCATGCTCCACACGGTAGAAATGCTACACGTTTATGATAAATGCTATGCAGTCATGCAAAATGATGCGATCCCGTCAGCAAAATAAATGCTGACAGGAGAATCCTCCTGTCAAGGAGAAAGGACCACTCAGATAGGGGGAAGGAATCATCCCGCTGAGGAGAACAAGGTCACGCCAATCTCAATCGGGCGCTGTGGGGCAGTGAACTTCAGTTGACTGCTGCAGGGTAACGAAGCTCTACGAGAACCTGGACCTACTGAAGGAAAGCGATGTCAATCGCAGAGATAAACTGCACGGCCTTCACGGCTAACCTTCCTGGAGACAACGACTCCGGCGGGAAAACACAGCATTAGCTATCCGACATTCCACTGGGGAAAACCAATCATGGCCTGAGCGTCTTCCAAGGACTCGGCTCTCTTGGGGATCTGCAACCTCGGCTGGGGAAGAAGGAACCATTCTGCTTGCCGGGGAGAGTACGACTTTGTGGGGAAACTCAATTCCGCTGGAGACTTTAGTCTTGAACTATCAACTGCTGCACACTTCGGTGAATGACTCAGCTGAGGAGATGACGTTCCTTCAGGATGCATCTGATTGGGGAGAGAATCTTCTCTGCCTGGGGAGACATATCAATGCTCACTATCTCACGTTCAGACTCTGCGGGGAGAAGCTGCTGACCTTTGCTGGAGAAGGAGGAATCATCCTGCTTGGGGATACGCCCGGCGCACTGTCTGGAATATGCTACACCTGTAACAACACAAAAAAACAGACAAGATACCCTTCTCAAAGGGACCTATCAAGGTTATTATCTCGTGACAATGTTCAAGTAATTCATTGTTTCAACAATCAGTGGCCTAGGCCAGTAAGTTTATGTATGCGCATTTTATCAAAAACATCGGCGTTCTTTTTCGCAAACAAAACAGATAAATGCTAAACAGGCAAGCAGAATTGCTGAATAGTATACATTTTATTGATAACGAACCCCTGAATGGGTAAAAATGTTTTACAACAGATGCAAGCCCCAGAAATGAGGAAGCCGCGCAAAAAATAAAACATAAATATACATCAGTATATACAAATGTCGGCAACGAGGCGTAGACGAACACCATGAGTTGATCCCTCTATGACCCACTCGACTTCGATACTTCTCCGACGCTTCAGCTTCAGAAGAGATTGATTCAGATAAACGGCCCTCAGGTCTTCCAAACCACTAAACAAAGAAAGTCCACACGCGAAACGCATTCATTTGCTTTTTCAAATCCCTAACTTTTGCGTGAACCGCCCTTTGCGGGTTTTCAGTTCACCGGGATACCCTTTTTTGCCAAAGTCGCCCATCCGGGTTTTCGACTTTGTGGGTGTACATTTTTTCAATTTATATCCCTAATTTTTGCCCGAACCTTTTTCCTTTTTTATGGTTCGCCGGGATGCCCCATTTTTGCCTGGACTCTCTTTTTACTGTCCAGCGGGTCGCTTTCAAGCAAAGTATTTTTTAACTGCGTTTGCGTTCACCGGGGATGCAAAATCTTCACCATCCATCGTGGATAACAACAAAGCTCCTCCCGAGAAGACCTTGCTGACGACGTACGGACCTTCGTAATTAGGAGTCCACTTGCCCCGGTGATCGGAGTGTGGAGGAAGAATCTTCTTCAGGACGAGATCACCCGTCTGAAAGCTTCTAGGACGCACCTTCTTATCATAAGCTTTCTTCATTCGGCTTTCGTATAAACGACCATGCGCAATCGATGCTAACCTCTTCTCGTCCATCAGGTTGAGTTGGTTCAGTCGGTTCGTAATCCATTCTTCCTCGTCGAGCTTCACATCAACCAAAACTCTCAAAGAAGGGATCTCCACTTCTAATGGTAGGACAACCTCCATACCGTACACTAAGGAGAAAGGAGTTGCCCCGGTTGATGTACGTACCGTCATACGATAACCGTGCAGTGCAAATGGCAGCATCTCGTGCCAATCTTTGTAGGTCACAACCATCTTCTGAACAATCTTCTTTATATTCTTATTGGCCGCTTCAACGGCGCCATTCATCTTCGGCCGGTAAGGAGATGAGTTGTGGTGTTCAATCTTGAAACTCTGGCACAACTCCTTCATCATCTTGTTATTCAGATTCGAACCATTATCGGTAATGATCCGCTCGGGAATTCCGTAACGACAGATAATGTCCCTCTTTATGAATTTAGCCACCACCTGCTTGGTCACATTAGCATACGAGGCTGCCTCCACCCACTTGGTGAAGTAGTCGATAGCATGCCCGCCGGCGTGCGTACCAAATGTGCCTTCATGGACTTCTTCCATGAGCATACTCGCCTCTTTCTCATCTACACATCTGAGTAGCACGAGATCGTGGTTTCTTTTGTACAAAACTCCATCAGGATTGAGATAAAAATTTCCAGACAGCCTCCTCAGAGTCTTCTTATCCTGGGTTGACGCACCCACATGATACTCCTTAGTCATAAGGAAAGTCTGGATGTCATGGAACCATGGCTTGCCGTCGGTGGCTTCCTCGATTGCAAAGACGAATGCAGGTCTATCAAGACGGGAAAGGACAATTCTTGGAGCTTCATTCCAAAAATTGACTTTATACATTGAAGCCAACGTGGCTAAGGCATCAGCCATCTGATTTTCAGCCCTGGGCACGTGATGGAGTTCCACTCGATCAAAGAACGGAAGTAGCCTTCTGGCATAGTTCATGTACGGCACCAAATTCGATTGACGAGTCTCCCACTCCCCTTTAATCTGGTTGATCACAAGCGCCGAGTCACCATATACGTCTAGGTTCTTGATTCTCAAATCAATCGCTTCTTCTAGACCAATGATGCATGCTTCGTACTCCGCTTCATTATTGGTGACCGGAAACGTCAGTCTCGCAGTGAACGGGATGTGGGATCCGTGGGGAGTCGTGATGACCGCCCCTATACCACTTCCGTAGGAATTAACCGCCCCGTCGAATATCAACTTCCACTGGGATTTCCTATCTGGCCCCTCGTCGGGCAACGGCTCATCGCAATCCTTCGCTTTGAGAAACATGATATCCTCATCAGGGAATTCAAATTTCATCGGCTGGTAATCTTCGATCAGCTGTTCAGCAAGGTAATTAGACAATACGCTTCCCTTGATGGCCTTCTGGGAAACATACTGAATGTCATATTCCGTCAACACCATTTGCCATCTGGCAATCCTACCCGAAAGCGCCTGCTTCTCGAAGACGTACTTGATCGGATCCATCTTCGAAATTAGCATGGTGGTGTGGTTGAGCATGTACTATCGTAAACGTTTGGCAGCCCAGGCTAGTGCACAACACGTTTTCTCCAGCATCGAGTAACGAGATTCACAGTCAGTGAACTTTTTACTCAAGTAGTAAATGGCATGCTCCTTTCTGCCCGTCTCCTCGTGCTGACCGAGAACACACCCCATACTATTCTCAAGAACTATCAAGTACATGATTAATGGCCGTTCATCCACTGGGGGTATCAAGATTGGAGGTTCCTGAAGATACTGCTTTATCTTATCGAATGCCTTCTGGCAATCCTTATTCCAGATAATCGCCTGATCTTTCTTTAAAAGCTTGAACATCGGTTCACACGTGGCCGTGAGCTGAGAAATAAACCTTGCAATGTAGTTTATTCGTCCCAGGAAACCACGAACTTCTTTTTCGGTTTTTGGCACTGGCATTTCTTGTATCGCTTTTATTTTCGCAAGATCAACCTCGATGCCTCTTTCACTCACGATAAACCCCAGTAACTTTCCGGACCGTACTCCGAAAGTACACTTGTTAGGATTCAGCCTCAACCTGAACTTCCTAAGCCTCTCAAAAAGCTTCAGCAAATTGACCAGATGTCCCTCCTCCGTTTGGGACTTCGCAATCATGTCATCAACATAGACTTCAATCTCATGATGAATCATATCATGAAACAAAGTAACCATAGCTCGTTGGTAAGTGGCCCCTGCGTTCTTCAGACCGAAAGGCATTACCTTGTAGCAAAATGTTCCCCAAGGAGTAATAAACGTCGTTTTCTCCATGTCCTCCGGCGCCATCTTGATCTGATTGTAACCGGAGAAGCCATCCATGAACGAAAACACGGAGAACTGGGATGTATTGTCGACCAACACATCAATATGAGGCAGCGGGAAATCATCTTTAGGGCTCGCCCTATTCAAATCCCGATAATCGACGCACATGCGTACCTTACCGTCCTTCTTCGGTACAGGCACTATGTTGGCGACCCACGGAGGGTAAGTAGTGACCGCTAAGAAGCCAGCATCAAGCTGTTTCTGCACTTCTTCTTTGATCTTAACGGCCATATCTGGTCTCGTCCTCCTAAGCTTCTGCTTAACGGGAGGACAATCTTCTCGCAGCGGCAAGTGGTGGACTACGATGTCAGTATCAAGTCCGGGCATATCTTCGTATGACCAAGCAAAGACGTCACTATACTCTCTTAGCATCTCGACCAATCTCTGCTTGACATCATTCTGCAATGCAACCCCTATCCTGACATTTCTGACGAGTTCTTCAGAACCCAGATTCACGATCTCGATCTCCTCTTCATGAGGCAGAATAACTTTCTCCTCTTGCTTCAACAAGCGGGCCAACTCTTCAGGAAGGTCTTCTTTTTCATTAATCTCTTCTTCGGCTTGATAGATCGGGCAATCAAAGTCGAAGTGAGCCGTAGAAGGTCCAGAGTCGATGTCATCTGTTATGTGGATCCTGCAATAATAAGGGTTAAGTTTAAAACAAGGACATGCAGGTTAGCACAAACCCCATTGCCATTTTATTATTTTTCAAAACAAATATAAAACAGGAATAACAGAGATCACAATATTTGAATACGAAGAAAACGCCTTTGATTTATTAACAAAATGCATGTACATAATCCAACAAGGCCCTGACAATAAAACCACTATGCCTCGGGTAAGACATAGGGTTGTACAATGATTGGAAAAAGTAAATCACTACTCCTCGCTTGTCATCTGGATGATATCCTTGACGGACCAATTGTTGAGGCCCTCGCCTGGCTTGCTTGGCTGGATCCAAGAGTCGAGGTCACAGTCGCTATCTCCGCTGTCTTCAGACACCGCGTTGATGCTTTCGAAAATCATTCCGCCACTGGTAAACTGGATCGGCCCTTTACCTCGAGACGCACTGCTAGAAGAAGAAGAAGCTTCAGCTTCAGGAGAATATCCCAACCCAAACTTGTATTGCTTGTTAGGTATCTCCAAAATTCGCCCCCAGCCTGGGGTAGATCCGGCTTGGACAACGGCCCGAGCTTCCTTGAATGAGGAGAGATTCATCTCTGGCTTTTCAGTGACTACAGGAGCTACGTCCTTCACTTTGATAGCTTCGAACGCTTGGCATAGAGTCTCATGGATTTCACCATCCATCTCCACATACTTGAAGGATGACAAATGGCTCACCATTATGTCTTCCTCGCCACAAACGGTCACGATGCTTCCTCCGACAGCATACTTGAGTTTCTGGTGCAACGTGGAGGTCACGGCACCAGCAGCATGGATCCACGGCCGGCCCAAGAGACAACTGTAGGCAGGCATGATGTCTCTAATATAAAAGACCGCGTCGAACGTTTCCGGCCCGACTTGGATTGGCAGGGTCACCTCCCCGAAAACATGTTGTTTAGTTCCGTCGAACGCCTTCACAACCAGATCACTGGGTGTGCAAATCATTCCACGAGTGTCCAACTTCATTAATGCCTTCTTCGGAAGGACATTAAGTGACGAACCCGTGTCTACCAACACGTGCGACATAATCGTGCCCCTACACTCTATCGAGATGTGCAGGGCGCTATTGTGATTCCTCCCCTTCGGCGTCAGCTCCAGGTCAGTGAAACCTAGCCCATTTCCAGCATTTACGTGGGCTACGACCTCTTCTAGCTGATTTACTGATATTTCCTGCGGTACATATGCGGCGTTCAACACCTTCAGCAGCGCGTTGCGGTGTGCTTCAGAACACAGCAACAGATTCAGGATGGAAATCTTCGAGGGCGTCTGATGTAGATGATCCACAATCTTGTAGTCACTCTTTTTAATCAACCGCATAAACTCCTCGACATCTTTAACAGGCAAGTCTTTTTCTACCCCACGCGGGATCTCTTCAACGACCTTACTTTTCCCTTTATCAGCCGCATCAGCTCTGACCGCTTTATCCGCCACGGCCTCTGGTGGTGCAAACACTCTTCTGCTGCGAGTAATACCACTGATTCCCGCAAGGTTCTCCACAGTCGACCCAAACGGTTCTAGATCCAACTTCTGGCCATTATAGTAGACTTCAGCCCCGTAATGCCATGGGACAACATTAGTGCTCTCGAAGGGTATCGGCCCAGCTCTGGTGATGGTAATCGTGGGCGGCCTGGGCGCAGAAATAGTTATCGTCTGGCGAGGGATGGTGATGGTGGCGACCTCATCATCTTGCTTCAGCACTACCTCTCCTGACCCACTTTCAGCCCTCCGGCTAAACTGCAGAATCCCTTCAGTCATCAGACTTTGAATTCCTTCTACCAACTGCTCACATCCATCAGAACGTGTAGCACAGTCCATACATAGCTCTCCGCAACCTGGAAAGAACCCTCTTTTCAGCAACTTAGCTTTAACAAAGCTAAGCGGCGTCTTCAGATCTCTGACGTCAGTCAACAAATCTGAACTTTCGTCTTTGATAATGGCATTTACTCCACCTCCCCTATGATTCGGCATAGGGTTCTTCATGACATTTGGCACATTATCGGAGAAGTTGATGATCTTGGCATCCACCATGTCCTGCACCTTGTGCTTGAAGGCTTTGCAGTTCTCTACTGTGTGGCCTGGTGCCCCTGAGTGGAACTCACAAGTGGCATTCGCTTCGTACCCTGGCGGAGGTGCCCCTGTCAAGGGAGCCAGCGTTCTCTTCTGGCTCAACTGTAGCTGAAGCAAAGTCTGCAAGAGTTGCGCGTACGACATGGGCGGTGTCTCGAGGTGACGGTTCGCCAAAGGTGCCTGATTCTGATACTTCCTGTATCCCTGTTGATTCGGTTGCTGCTGCTGCTGCTGTGGAACTGCCGGGATAGTTATACTGGCCACCTGCTGGTGAGGACCTTTCCCCTTCCTTTGAGCGTTGGTCACAGCGCTCGCTTCTCCTTCCCGTCTTTTGCCAACATAAGGTTTCTTTCCGCATCCTCCAGCTGAGGATGAATCACCTTGAATTTTCCCGATCTTGATCCCATTTTCGATGTGCTCACCCGTGATAATGAGATCTGAGAGTGTTCCAGACATACCGCTGACTAACTTCTCATAGTAAACCCCTGGGAGGGTGGCTACAAACATCTGCATGAGCTCACGTTCAACCATCGGCGGCTGAACCCTGGCTGCCAGCTCACGCCATCGCTGGGCGTATTCCTTGAAACCTTCATTGTTCCTCTGTGACAGATTCTGCAGCTGGACTCGATTCGGAGCCAAGTCGCTGTTGTATTGGTAGTGGTGCACAAATGCTTCTGCAAGATCCTTCCACGTGCGCACACTGTAACACCCCACTTCCCAAAATCAATTAAATTAATAAACATTATAAATAAACAAAATCAGAGTTCCAATTCTCCCAAGTGGGATATCACATAAAAACAACGTTTCCTTATAAAAAGGTTTATCTCCAACTTCAGCGGAATGTTAAATAATAAAATTCAATAAACGTTTGATACGTCCACAGGGAAATAAAATATAAGTTCAACATAAAATAACTAAAAACGCCCAAGTCCCGTGCTACGTATCAGAGCATCCTAGACTCGACAATCACACCAATATCCAAGCTAGCTAAGCACCTGGATTATCTGTACTTCCGAAGAAGCACAGACCACAACAACAATAAAGGGGTGAGAAATCATGATCAAAAATATAATGGTAATGTAATACATGTAATAAGGCAGTAAAACACACCAACACATCAATTATTCACCCCAACAACACCATATAACGAACCTACTGTTCAAATTACAATAAACATATTATAATGCAATATGCAACTCAACACCATGCATGCGGTACCGACTCATTGGTTCATTCAATCGAACCCACCATTCTCCACAAAGGAGTACGGGTGAATCACTTACGCTCCATCCGAGACATGATTCAACCCCACCATTCTCCACAAAGGAGTACGGGTGAATCACTTACGCTCCATCCGAGACATGATTCAACCCCACCATTCTTCACAAAGGAGTACGGACAGATCACTTACGCTCCATCCGAGACATGATCCATCCCACCAAGACACCATGATATGCACACACCAATGCATAACTGTTATGTTCAGGCACACTAAGTGCACACGATCCACCTGATCGTATCATTATACATCACACATATATGCATAGATATAACATGCACCAACACCATATAAATCAATCAGTTAGTAAACAAGTTCATATTCTATCACCAAGATACAATCACATCCCACTACTCGGGGATACACGATCCTACTGATCAATACATACAAATATATCAACTAATTGTCCACTAGTCATCATTACGGGAAACATGCACTATCACCAAGTACACAAGTTAGTTCCCACACTCATCATTCTTACATTATAGCAAGGCCAAAGGGATCACACAAGCCCAAGCTCAAGGCCAAAACATCACAAAATCACATTCTGGTTCTGCTACGTTCGCTGGCATTTGCCAGGCGAAGCCCCGTAGCGAACCTTCGCTAGCATTCGCCAGGCGAACCTGCTGGCGAAACCCTCATTTCACTATCGTGCACTCGCCAGGCGAACCTTCATTCGCCAGGCGAACCTTCGCTGGCCACACTCGCCAGGCGAAGTTCCTACCCTTTAGGTCTGGGACTTAATTCTGAATTATTCGCTGCCACTCGCCTCAGCTCGCCAGGCGAACTCTCGCCTCCCTTCGCCAGGGGAAGCTTCGCCAATACTCGCCAGGCGAAGCCCAGCGAATGCTGCGATTCATCAGTTTCCTCATAATTCTGCAGTGCTATTCTAGGCCAAATTATGCCTATCATCTCAACTCAGATCCTCAGTCTATTCTAGTACCAATCTTGCACACTACCGTAACCAATAGGTTTCTAATTTCTATTCCCAAAATCATCACCTACACACTTTATCGATACCTCAAAAGCCATACAGAACTTTCCCTAAAAACCATAAAACACCCTATATGCCCTATATGCCAAATCAACCCAAAACACCAATTCAGTAACGATTACTATATAATTAACAACAATCATCATCAATCATGACAGAACAATATATGTTATCATATATCGATCAATTTCCTACGGGGTTAAGGAATCCCCAACTACCCTATACATGTATAAACCATTCCCAATCAAGTTTCTCCCCCCTTACCTTGTTAATCGGTTGATCGATGAAAGAATCCTCCAAGGTTTGGCCAATTTTGATTTTCCCCTGTTCCTTCGTTCTTCGCTCCCTTTTCCGTTCTCTTTTCCGTTCTTCTCACTTCTCTCCTTTCTATCGTTCTTTTTCCACTTTCTCTAACTTCTCACAATGTATCGTGTAAAAACTACTAACCCCTCACATTCTCTATTTTAATTCTCTAATCCCAATAATAATAATAATTTAATAATAATAATAATAACTTAATAAAATAATAATAATAATAATAATATTATTATTATCTCACCAAAATAATAATAATATTAATAACAATAGTAACTATAATAAATATAATAATAATAGTAATATTCCCACCAATATTAATATTATACACTATATTATTATATTCATCAAAACGCCACCAATAATCCTCCCACATTAGGGACACCCACCAAACATCACCAAATACACCCCCACCAAAGGGCACACCAACACCTAATATTTAAAATAATAATAAAATGACTAAATAATTAAAATGGGTGTTACACACACTAGTAGGCTCCAGGCTCATGTACCATTCGAGGGATGGCCCGAAAAGACTGTCTTGAAAGAAGTGCATCAGCAACTTCTCGTCGCCAGAATGAGCAGACATTTTCCTGTAGTACGATCTCAGGTACCTTGAACTTGGGAGGCACCTTGAAATAAGCAATTAATCCCAACTTGGACATATCAACGCCCAAAGTATTTTGATTCTCGATATCTCTCATCTTATCTTTAAGTGCCTTGAATCTAAGCCGTGCTTCAGCATTCATCTCCCCTTCAGCACCTCTCTGAGAAAACACATCGTCCTGACGATCCTCTAGCCATGGCTGAGGCCCAAACAGATTCACGGCGCCTGCATTGCCGTTGCCCAGTCCGACATTGACATTAGCTCCCAGACTCCCATTACCGACGCCCGCCGTATTGAGTCCGATGTTGGCCATCACATTGCCGTTGGCACTGCCGTTTCCCCCGGTCACGGGAACACCATTCTGTGGAGTTTCAACTGGTGGAGGAGTAGGCACAGTCCCACCATGGAGTACGCCATTGCTATCAACCCTTGAAATCAGAGGTTGAACCAAAGTTCTGAGCTGATCCTGGCCATTGGCGACCGCTTGCATGAGCTCCATGAAGCGATCCATTCTTTCGCGGAGTTCCTGAACATCAGTTTGCACTTGCTCCATGATCCTGGTTTGATTAGCTCTGGTCGGATAGCGGTGAATAGGTCTCTGGTCAATCCTGGAACCACCTGAAACAACCTGTAAAGCACAAAAGGGTTAGGAAAAACAACAAAATGCTCGTTATTCAAATGCTTCATGCAAATGCAAACATGTGTCTCTGTGTTAGGGAGATCTCCCCCGATCCTAGTGCCTGAGTGCCAGTGCTGATAATAAGAAGAAGTCTGAGTCCAATCATGGAAATAACAATCTCATATATAAAGAAAGCCCATCAAGGCAGTACCCAACATCAGCGAGTACAAGATGAATCAACAGCGTGACCTCAGCCGACAAGCCTGGTGATGGTCAGCATACAACAATGATCAAAACAAAAGGAATACAAATAGTCAAGTACGGCCACGGGCGCGATACTCTTCTAACAACTCCTTCATTTCTGGATGATCCGGCAGAGTGAGTAACCCTTCGACGAGTAATTCCCTCTGCACAATGGTGTATTGAAGACCTTCAACCGAATCTTCCCATGCTCCTTCACCGAAACAATCTTCTAACTTCCGCTTCTTGGACTCAAACGTCAGTTTGCGCTCTTTCAGGTTAGCGAGAGCTCTGTTGAGCTGGCCTTCAGCAGCGTATCTGTGAGCGGTTTCTTCATCAAACCTCTTCTCACTATCCTTCACCTGGGCTTCCAGCTTGGAGATCTGTAGCATCAGCTTATCCTCCCGCTCTTTCCTGGTGGCCAGGGAGGCCTTCCAGTGCTGGTTGAACTTGGATATCCTCTGATACACTTCGTCCAAGTGCTGCTTCTTTGTAGCCAGTACGTCGTTGACAGCTTTGAAGTCTTGACCCATGCGCTCACGCTCGGCTATCTGCTTAGTCAGGTCTGTACCCAGCTGGTTCACCAGCTCTGTCTGCCTCTTGGAGGAATGAACGGCTTCGTTCCTCTCGCTTCGGAGCTGAGCCAATTCTTTCTCCAGTTCCTCATTCGCCCGCTTCAATTCATCTCGCTCAGCTAACACCTGATTATGTTGCTGAATGGGCACAGTAGTAGGCTCTTCAATCATTGGAGGGCTTTCTGGCTTGGCAGGAAGAAACGGCATCCCTATAGCATCTTCTCTGGCTCTGATCCAAGTCACATACGGAGGGTAGGCTTGATTGTTGCTTCTCCCCAGCAATGGCTTTCCCCTCTTACTGATACCATTCCATGCACGCTGAAGCTTAGATAACAGATCCCCTTCTAGAAGACCAGTGAGGTACAAAGATTCCTACACCTCTTCATCCTTCGGCGGAGCTCTCAAAGCGTAGGTGAACTGTCGGACCAGCAAAGACGGGTTGTAGTTTATACAGCCCTTCCTGCCTATCAAGGGCACGTTTGGAAACCCGCTGCAGCTGAAGATAATCTCAGTACCCAACCTATCTCTATCAAACCAGTCAATATCCTCTGCAGATAAACTCATCAGACGCTCTGACCACTCAGCTGTGGCTGCAGATGAAACAAAAGGACCCCTCTTGGGCAGATGACTATCAAGCCATTTATAAAGCAAGGGTACACAGCATGAGACATTCTTGCCTCTTCTGTTCTCGTTTTTGTAGTGGATAGAATGGTAGACATCTCCTATCAAGGTAGGGACTGGATTCCCTGAAGCAAAAATATGAAATGCATCGAAGTCTACAAAATCGGGCATATTGGGGAACAGAATGGTGCCATATATGCACAGGGCGAGAATGGCGTTGAACGCGACCCAACATCCGTCCTTAGCGCACTGCTGAGCCTTTCCCACCAAAAATTGCAAGGAGAATCCGGGAACCTTGTTCCAACTAGTCAATACCAACTCGGAGGCATCCAGATGAAGCGAAGGAGCTAAACCAGCCAGATCAGGCTCAGCACCCATATGAACAAAAGGCATCTGCCTCTTGATAGGCACACCTAACAAATCAGCATATTCCTCTAGCGTAGGGGCAAGAACAAAATCCTGAAAAGTGAAATATCTCAACGGAGGGTCGTAGAACTGCAGCAGAGCATGCAACCCATTCAACTCGAACGCAGAAGGTTTACGAACCAAACTGAGCAACTTGCCGTAATATTTTCTGAACTCATCCCTCACAGAATCATCTGCTAAAGCAATTAAACCAGTCAGCCGAACCACATCAGGGGCAGGGAACTTGTAAGCCACGGTCTTCCTCAGAGAACCCATAACAAATACAATAGGAGGCAAGAAATCCTGGATCGGGGAAAACGGTACCTGCAACACAGACACACGTTAATGAAATGCAAATGAGTATGCAAAGCAATGTAAAATGCAATCATGCAGCAGGAGATCAAGGCAACTGTGCTGTGGAGATTTTGTATCAATAAAACCATAATCCTGCTCTATCAAGAACAACCACTGTATCTGATAATAAGAAAACCCGGGTATCGGACCACAACTCTGCTCTGTCAAGAACAACCATCTGATAGGGCCGTATACATAGGACCATAATTCTTCTCTGTCAAGAACAAACGTCTGAGAATAAGGACTTCTGATACAGGACCAAGAAACTCCGCTCTGTCAAGAACAAACATACATCTACTGATGAGATCTTCAGACCCCAATCATAAATCTGCTCTGTCAAGAACAAACAACTGATGACCAAAACTCTGCTCTATCAAGAACAAACATCTGATAATGAGATCCTCAGACCCCAGTCATAAACCTGCTCTGTCAAGAACAAATACACACCTGATGATAAGATCCTCTGATCAAGACCTGCTCTATCAAGAACAAATACACATCTGATGATAAGATCCTCTGATCAAAACCTGCTCTATCAAGAACAAATACACATCTGATGATAAGATCCTCTGATCCCAACAAAACTGATTCGCTGTCAAGAAAACCAGGTAGTCTGAAGGTCAGAGTTTCCTGCAATAAACCCAACCCTGCTCACAGGTATGGACCTAAACTGACTCAAGTTCGGCATCCTATGCGTTCATCAGCGTCACAGACATTCAAGAGGGGTGATACGATACCCAGAAGGTGTGGCATCACCAGCTCATGAAGCGGCCTCACTCGGCTGAATCACAAATGATCGGTCCCTAGAGTCGACAATCCTCCAAACCAATAACCGTCTCAACCCAAAGGGTTGAAAGAGAAGCCAACTGGGAGAACCTCGTCTGAGCGTGGATTTCATGAGACACTAGTGTCTGCAAAGCAAGCACACGCCCACTAATTTCCACAACTAATGCTATGTTCACTCAAGCCTGGATCTGGCTTCTCACTCATCAGAATGCCCCTCCCACAACAGCACAGATAATCATATCATACTGAAAATAAAGTGCGGGAAATAAAATGCGATAAATAAACACAACCCAACAAGTAATCATACAAGCGCTAGGAATGACTCGCATAGGGAACCGGAGAACCTGAGATTTTGGGTTGAGTCCCCAGCAGAGTCGCCAGCTGTCGCTTCCGCGAAAATAAGGTGCCGACAGAACAAAAGAGTCGCCGCCTTTCGTTATTTATCCCTCGGAGCGGGAAAGGAAACGATCGGAAAAACCTGACGAAAAGGGTAAGACAAGGTCATCGCAACCATTGTCTGGGTTCGGGAGTCGGTTACGCAAGGGGAAGGTATTAGCACCCCTCACGTCCGTCGTACTCGACGGGATCCACGCTTGTTGTGTTTACTGGACGAGTTGGTTTATCTATCTGCCTATCAAGGCTGGCTTAAACAGAAAAGAAAAATGACTCGGCAAAGCGTCACACTTTATGCCTACGTATTCTCATCAGAGAATGAGAAATCAGAGTCAACGTAGTTCGACCTACGACGGGTTATGGGGAAGGTAGCTCGCCAATACATTAGTATTGTGCCTACGTACTCTCAACAGATATGAGAGATCAGAGCTTACGTAGTTCGGGACACTACGGATTACGGGGATTCAGATTCATCTGTTTTATCGAGTAGGGTTAAACAGCAGTTCCAGCAGTTAGGGACAAAGCCTGTTTACATTGGCGCTGAAGTTTAACGACACTCTTTTCTTCAGAAAAGCTTTCCTTTGACTTACGGGCCCACGGGGCAAAAAGGTTTGAAGTTTGTTTTCTGTCTTTTATGAAAGAAGTGTTTTTTATTGTGTTTGCAATTTCAATCGCACTAAAGACTATGACCTAAGAGTGAATGCGTCGCACGTCACCCAAAGGGTGCCATACTAAACATCCAGACTGTCGGAAAGAAACTCTCCCACAATCCTTTCTCAGATAGCTTAAGGCTCGTAACGTACAAAAGAAATCATTCATGATTACTGTATCTTAAGCTGTTTTGAGATGAGAAGAGAACAGGCTCAACTACGGGGAGACTATCAAGTCCTACTGTTGTCATGCCAAGGATTCATCCTATGGTGGAGGTTTGAAACAGGGAACTCCTAGAAGTTATCATGCATAGGTTTCAACCTAAAGTTCTATCATCACTTCCTTATCAAAGAAAGTGAGATTCCTAGGGGATCATGTCAATGATAAACAGAAACAGATAAAGCATCAGCTTAAACAGTAAACAGTAAACGACTGTAAAATGCATGCAATGCAAGTGAGGGAGGAAATGTGTGTGGGGCAGCAGTCTCCACAAGCTCATCTCAACCTCAAGCCAGAATGAATAACAGTAATCATACTGAAAAGTAAAACATGCTATCAAGCAAAATACAGTAAACTGCAATCATACAGAAGAAATAACATCACGCTATCAAGCAGAATAAACCACATGGGCAAGGGAGCAGGGCTCTACCGAATACCCGCAAGCAAAGCCATACAATAACAATACAAGCAGAGGGAG
The DNA here is from genome assembly GCA_963859935.3 of Lathyrus sativus. Lineage (NCBI taxonomy): Eukaryota > Viridiplantae > Streptophyta > Magnoliopsida > Fabales > Fabaceae > Lathyrus > Lathyrus sativus. Next base: position 91,289,928 of record OZ012739.1, on the reverse strand, counting down.
TAACTCAACCTCTAGTGCAATCATGCTCCTAGATTAAAACCAGTCTAGATATGGACTTATTCTAATGCATCAAGCAAGTCAAACAAGGCACATCAATACAGAAAAGAAAACAGACAAGAAAGCAGATCAACTCCTCTCCCAACTCCAGGCCTCAGCTCTTGACAGCAACTCAGTCTTCAGACCTCCATCACTATTGACAAATATCAATTTGCTTCTCCAGGCTTCAACCCTTCAACATAAGTTTCAACTTATTCTTCTTCTTCAAGCTTCGGCTTTCCTTAATCAGTTCCACCTTCAGGCTTCACTCTTAACCACAAGTATCAACTTGATTCCTTCAGGATCCCCAAGTGTAATACCCCAAATTTTGCCCTAAGATTTGTCGTCGCATTTCATTGCATTTAATCAATTACTAACAAATTTGTGTAGTCGTTTGACTTTTTGCAGGTAAATATCATATGCATGCATTTTTTTCTAATAAATAAAATGGCACAATTGGCAAGAGGACATGTGTAAGGAGTTGTGAGTGTGAGAGGTTGAGAGTTCGAATCTCACCTTAGTCACTTTTTGTTTTTTATTATTTTTACTCTAAATGTTTCTATCTCTCATTAAAAAATAACAAAAATAGTTTTTTATTATTATTTAATTATTATTTTCGTATTTTAATTAAATCATTTTTTAAAAATATTATTTTTTTCACTTTTTTCTAAATTATTCATAAAAATATCCAAAAAATCATAAAATAAAAAATATTGAAATTTTTTTTGTTCTTTTTATAATATTTTTGATTTTAGGAATCAATAGGATTATTAGTTTTTATTTTAAGTTTATTTTAATTATTTTAAATTATTTAAATTTTATTTTTTTCTTAACTAATTATTTAGTTTGGGCTTTAAAATGGGCTTTAGGGACATTATTGACAATTTGGTGTTAACCCTAATTTGTTCCCTATATATACATGTGTTGCTTTGTTGAAAAGGGGTCAGAAGGTTTTCTTCAGAAAAGAGGAGAGAGAAAGGGAGAAACAAAGGAGATCCCCAGAGAAGAAAGGCGGTCGTTCCCACAACTCGTCAGAAGGATTGGAGCTCTCCAGTGTTCCCTTATTCAAACCTTTTTCACATTTACCGAAGCAAACCTCCGCTTCGTAGGTTAAATTACTAAACCTTTTGCCTTTTCATGTTTATGTGCATATTTTGCCATGTTAATGTGTTTAGGTCCGTTAAATTACTAAACCTTTTGCTTTTTCATGTTTATGTGCATATTTTGCCATGTTAATGTGTTTAGGTCCGTTAAATTACTAAACCTTTTGCTTTTTCATGTTTATGTGCATATTTTGCCATGTTAATCTCCATGTGTATTTAGGTCCCTAGATTTTAATATCAAAACCCATTTTTAACAAAACTTTTTTTTAAAATCAAAACCCTTTTTTTTTATTTATTATTAAAACCTTTTTTAGTAAGACCTTTTTTAAAAACTGAAAAGTCTTTTTGTTCCGAAGAAAAAAAAAACCTTTTTGTTCCCAAAAACCTTTTCCCAAAAAACTGAAAAGCCTTTTCCCAAAAAAAAACTGAAAAGCCTTTTTTTTGGGATGAAAAGCCTTTTTTGTTCTAAAAAAAACTGAAAAGACTTTTCCCCCAAAAACTTTTTTTTTATAATTTAAACTTAATTTTTTTTATAATTTTAACTTAAATATTTTTTATTAAAAAATTAAAACCTTTTTTTTTATAATTAAAATATAAAAAAATTAAAACCTTTTCGTAAGGAACTCCTGATGTTTGATGTTTGTCGTGTCATTTTATGTACTCTTTTATTACTTTTCTTTCTTTTGGCATTTCATGTGCATGCTCGAGGTTGAGATGTGCTTGTGGTGGCCACAGCCCCACACTATTTTCCTCCCTCACTTCATTCTAAGTGTCATTACATATTTTCATATTCTTCATGTTTTCAGAAATGTTTCTTTGTTTCTTTATACCCTCTGCCTTTATTACTTTTCTTATTTCTGTACCTTAATTATTCCTCCATATAATGATTTGTCATATTTTCACATTTTTTACAGTTTTATCCTTCCGAAGGATTAGGTCCAGCCTTTTGGCCGCCGAGTCAATAGTCTTACCCCTTTAATGGATCAAACCCTGTTTAGCCTAGGTGTCCCGCCGTGGGCAAAATTGCTTTTATCCTAGTGTTAGGCCAAAAGAGTCGTCGTACTCTGTTTTAAGGTTTTCCGCCGTGGAATCCCTAATTTAACCCTATTTTAATTTTAATTAACATTTTTTTACATAGAGATTGGAGTCTCTGAACAAACCTTGGCCACAGTCAAGACGTTTCTAACCTCCCTTTTGAGGGGAACTACAGTTACTCTGATTCCATTCCCGTAAGGATATGTAGACACAAGATGCGATGTCTTGCCGAGTAAACTTAGAATTAACCCCTAGGTCTTTTTTAATTTTCAATCCTTTGTATATACCCTAAAGCAAAATAATTAATGAAATAAATAAAAAAAAATAAACAAAAGGTTCCCGTAGAGTACTACGGAAGTTTAGGGTGCTAATACCTTCCCTAATCTTAACCAACCCCCGAACCTTAGATCTCTCCCCTTTAGGTTTTTCCTTTCTTTAACCTTTCCTTTGGATAAATCAAAGACCGGTTGTAAATGAATTAAGATTCAAGTTAATCAATAGCTTGACATCCAAATTTCACCGCAACAGAAAATGGCGACTTCACTGGGGAGTCCTAACTATTGAGGGTTATCCCTATTTTGTTTATTTTTTCTTTATATATTTGTTTTATTATATATTTTGCTCACTTGTATGTATATATTGGGGTACCTTACTTGGAGTTACTGTGTTGTGAGATAAGTCCTACACCCGGACTTGAGCGACCTTATGATAGGATGGCTGATATATTCGACGAGGCTTATAGGGAGTGAGTCCCGACTAAGTTAAATCGAGAATCACCGCTCAGTTGAGACACTTTCGAAAATGGTTCGGTTGATCGAGTGTAGTCGTGAAAACTTTTACCGTTATCGATTGGAGTCTGTGATACTGGGAACCGTAGTACCTTTACACCATCTTGACCTTATATAGGACGTAGTGCGGGAACTATATGGGAGTAGTCCTACAATGGTTGCTACGCGATGCTACACTTAAAAGAGGTTCTCTTGAGAATATTATTGACCCTCGAGTCAGTCGGGAAGTCGATAATATCCGAAAGATGGACTAATGACTTTGGGCACTTATTTAGAACCCTTGTTCTGCAGGTACAATCAACCTATAGTACATACCTCTTTGGGAAGGGTAGACCTTGACTCCATTCATTGTTCCTCTAACTTAGGACCTTTTGTTTGCTTATGTGTATTTGTGATTCGCATCCATAAAGCATCATATCATTTCTAGTTTCAAGGAATTCAGCAGTCCTTTGCAAATTCGAAAAGCCTTACATTTTAAAGTCTAAAATTTTTTCCAACTTTCTTAAAAAGCAATATTCGCAATCGACCGTTGAAATTCTTGAAACCATTGCATGGCATCAGCATCACATTTTTGCATTGCATTTGTCCCCCGGTTTCTCATTCTCGGTTCTCTCGTCTTCCAGTGTACCTTTGAGTCGTCAAGCTGATTCCTCGACACAGATATCAGACCAGAAACGGAACAGGAGTCACTTTGATCCTATTCTCATGACTTACACAGAGCTGTATCCTGACTTAGTTCCACAAGGGCTGATCACTACAAAGGCTTTACCACCTCCTCTTAATCCTCCAGTTGGATTTAGGGCTGATCTAAAGTGTGCTTTTCATGAGGGTTCCTTAGGCCACGACTTGGAGCATTGTTTTGCATTGAAAGCTAGGGTGCGTGAACTGATTAGAGTCGGAATACTTGATTTTACGGATAGTCGTCCGAGCGTCCAGACAGATCCCTTGCCAACACATCAGAAGTGAAGCTTTGTCATTGGGCCTTTTTTTTTTCTCGTTGTTTGCATTTTCCTTATTTTGTTTAAGTTGTTTGCTTTCAATTATGTTTGTACTTTCATTAATGAAATAAGCATTGCGACTTTTGATTCAATTCATTTCCGTCCATTTATTTGCATCTTTATGCTTTATTTTTCAAATGTTTACTTCTTGTCCAAAATTTTGATATGCTAAGATTGGAGGGAGGATGATGAAAACGTTATACCCATAATTGCTGTCAGTATGCTTTCAATCAAACCTTGTTGACGATGTAAGGCATTGTTTCAATCCCCAAACATTGGAGAAATAAGGAAGTTAATCCCTCGTTACCCCCTTCGAGCCTAGAAGTTGGAGTTTCTTTCGTTACAAAAAACCCATAATTTTAACTTTGGGATGGGTAGTTCTTAGTTAACTTGGTTGTGTGTTCATACGATACACCTTTCATAAACAAATTTTCCTTCGCACACGTCAAATAAGTGTCGAAGATGTTTTCTAATCAAAAGGTCGATGATGGTTCACCGTAATCATTAAAATCAAACAGTCACTTTCCTTCACACAAAAAAAATAATATAAAAAAATCAAAAGAAGCCCGCTAAGTCAAAACCTATGAAGGAGACTTAGGCAAAACTGGGGCATCCCGCTGACTGTAAACTCTAAAATAAACAGTTCAGGCAAAATTTAGGGATAATACAAAGAGATTTTTAAATCCTTATCTTGAAAATTCTCAATGTCAAAACAATCAAATGTTATAGGGGAGTAGTGGCTGCCTTTTCATAGGTGCCTTTGACTTCTGAATCATCACTGCTACGATCAATGAAATCCCTAACTTATGGGAACCTGAATGCATAGTATGGGTTAACTGAGCATAAGACTGAGGATCATCACGTAGATTGGGTGGGTACAAATAAATTTTGAGCCATTATCTTTTGTTTCATAAACCGTGAACCAGGCAACATTACAACCCTCAAAAGACCTAATTGAAGCAAGGTTATTTTGAAAGTATACTACAGCAAGGTTGCGTAACCTGACTCCTAAAGATCTTTGTGAATCATTTATTTTGGCAGTACACCTTTGTTTTAAACTTTGAGCGTCTTGAACCGTTGTGTTCTGACTAACGACTCATGTATTTTCCATCTTTCAAAAATAATTTTGATTTCAAAAGTCGCATGAACTTTGCATTACCATGTTTGTATGAATATTTTTGTTTGCAAACTGGCTTTCCTCTAAGGAATTTTCAAACAATGAGAAACTTGGTCAAGTGATCTTATCAGGGGCAAGTTCCTTTTACATCCTGTCAAAGAATTAGTTCAAGATTTGTTCAAGGCAATATCTTCTCAGATTTGGTTTATCCAGAGAATTGTTCAAGACCCAGACTGGGGCAAGCCCTCCGAGGATACAACAAAACAGTCGATTCCATGAATTAGACAGCTGAAGCAATTATCAGTTCATTTGACATGGGGCAGTTTACTTGCATAATCCCTAAGCAGTTATTCATCATTCCTACAGTGACTATCAACTTGATACAGCTTAACAGAATGACAGTGATCTCCGTGTTGAGGAATCAGTCCTCCAGTTTTGTCATCTCACCGAAAGAGTCGAGCCTTGTCGTCGACGTCTGCATTTGCATTTGATCATATGTCATAGCATAATTCCTATACATGTGCATATCTTGGGTGCTTTATTCCCCATTTACATTTCTATCTTGGGTGCTTTACTCCCCATTTACATTTCTATCTTGGGTGCTTTATTCCCCATTTACCTCTCTAGCTTGGGTGCTTTACTCCCCATTTACATTTTTATCTTGGGTGCTTTACTCCCCATTTACATTTTTATCTTGGGTGCTTTACTCCCCATTTACATTTCTATCCTGGGTGCTTTACTCCCCATTTACATTTCTATCTTGGGTGCTTTACTCCCCATTTACCTTCTATCCTTGGGTGTTTTTATCCCCCATGTACCTTTTATCCCGGGTGTTTTATTCCCCGTTTACCAGATATTCCTGGGTTTACCTAACATCATGGTGTTTTACCTCCATTTACTTTTTTTTCTCCCTGAGGTCGTGTTTTACTCGCGTCTTACCTTGTGGGCAAAATTTATTTACTTGGCATCATGGGTGTTTTATCCCCATTTGCGTTTTTCTCCTGAGCTCGTGTTTTACTCGCGTCTTACCTTGCGGACAATTTCTAATTTACTTGGCACCTATCAACAATTCTGTGTCGTGTCTACCCGACGTTCTTCCAGATATGACAGGTCTTCTTCCCTAGTGCAATTCCTCGATGGGTCGTCCCCTGTGACGTTGTTTCGTCTGTATCCGTGCATTTGTCATTTTCATCATACGCATCATATCAGATTCATATTATATTTAGCATTATAGTTCGTTTTGTTTTGTCCATATCATTGCATAGCACTGCGTCTAAAAGCAAAATTTTCGGTTATCTGTATTTAAATCCCTCCACCACGATTTCTCGAGTCTCCGCTGCTCAAATCACCCGGTGAAGTTATTTAAATAGGGGCAACTGTAATACCCCAAATTTTGCCCTAAGATTTGTCGTCGCATTTCATTGCATTTAATCAATTACTAACAAATTTGTGTAGTCGTTTTACTTTTTGCAGGTAAATATCATATGCATGCATTTTTTTCTAATAAATAAAATGGTACAATTGGCAAGAGGACATGTGTAAGGAGTTGTGAGTGTGAGAGGTTGAGAGTTCGAATCTCACCTTAGTCACTTTTTGTTTTTTATTATTTTTACTCTAAATGTTTCTATCTCTCATTAAAAAATAACAAAAATAGTTTTTTATTATTATTTAATTATTATTTTCGTATTTTAATTAAATCATTTTTTAAAAATATTATTTTTTTCACTTTTTTCTAAATTATTCATAAAAATATCCAAAAAATCATAAAATAAAAAATATTGAATTTTTTTTTGTTCTTTTTATAATATTTTTGATTTTAGGAATCAATAGGATTATTAGTTTTTATTTTAAGTTTATTTTAATTATTTTAAATTATTTAAATTTTATTTTTTTCTTAACTAATTATTTAGTTTGGGCTTTAAAATGGGCTTTAGGGACATTATTGACAATTTGGTGTTAACCCTAATTTGTTCCCTATATATACATGTGTTGCTTTGTTGAAAAGGGGTCAGAAGGTTTTCTTCAGAAAAGAGGAGAGAGAAAGGGAGAAACAAAGGAGATCCCCAGAGAAGAAAGGCGGTCGTTCCCACAACTCGTCAGAAGGATTGGAGCTCTCCAGTGTTCCCTTATTCAAACCTTTTTCACATTTACCGAAGCAAACCTCCGCTTCGTAGGTTAAATTACTAAACCTTTTGCCTTTTCATGTTTATGTGCATATTTTGCCATGTTAATGTGTTTAGGTCCGTTAAATTACTAAACCTTTTGCTTTTTCATGTTTATGTGCATATTTTGCCATGTTAATGTGTTTAGGTCCGTTAAATTACTAAACCTTTTGCTTTTTCATGTTTATGTGCATATTTTGCCATGTTAATCTCCATGTGTATTTAGGTCCCTAGATTTTAATATCAAAACCCATTTTTAACAAAACTTTTTTTTAAAATCAAAACCCTTTTTTTTTATTTATTATTAAAACCTTTTTTAGTAAGACCTTTTTTAAAAACTGAAAAGCCTTTTTGTTCCGAAGAAAAAAAAAACCTTTTTGTTCCCAAAAACCTTTTCCCAAAAAACTGAAAAGCCTTTTCCCAAATAAAAACTGAAAAGCCTTTTTTTTGGGATGAAAAGCCTTTTTTGTTCTAAAAAAAACTGAAAAGACTTTTCCCCCCAAAACTTTTTTTTTATAATTTAAACTTAATTTTTTTTATAATTTTAACTTAAATATTTTTTATTAAAAAATTAAAACCTTTTTTTTTATAATTAAAATATAAAAAAATTAAAACCTTTTCGTAAGGAACTCCTGATGTTTGATGTTTGTCGTGTCATTTTATGTACTCTTTTATTACATTTCTTTCTTTTGGCATTTCATGTGCATGCTCGAGGTTGAGATGTGCTTGTGGTGGCCACAGCCCCACACTATTTTCCTCCCTCACTTCATTCTAAGTGTCATTACATATTTTCATATTCTTCATGTTTTCAGAAATGTTTCTTTGTTTCTTTATACCCTCTGCCTTTATTACTTTTCTTATTTCTGTACCTTAATTATTCCTCCATATAATGATTTGTCATATTTTCACATTTTTTACAGTTTTATCCTTCCGAAGGATTAGGTCCAGCCTTTTGGCCGCCGAGTCAATAGTCTTACCCCTTTAATGGATCAAACCCTGTTTAGCCTAGGTGTCCCGCCGTGGGCAAAATTGCTTTTATCCTAGTGTTAGGCCAAAAGAGTCGTCGTACTCTGTTTTAAGGTTTTCCGCCGTGGAATCCCTAATTTAACCCTATTTTAATTTTAATTAACATTTTTTTACATAGAGATTGGAGTCTCTGAACAAACCTTGGCCACAGTCAAGACGTTTCTAACCTCCCTTTTGAGGGGAACTACAGTTACTCTGATTCCATTCCCGTAAGGATATGTAGACACAAGATGCGATGTCTTGCCGAGTAAACTTAGAATTAACCCCTAGGTCTTTTTTAATTTTCAATCCTTTGTATATACCCTAAAGCAAAATAATTAATGAAATAAATAAAAAAAAATAAACAAAAGGTTCCCGTAGAGTACTACGGAAGTTTAGGGTGCTAATACCTTCCCTAATCTTAACCAACCCCCGAACCTTAGATCTCTCCCCTTTAGGTTTTTCCTTTCTTTAACCTTTCCTTTGGATAAATCAAAGACCGGTTGTAAATGAATTAAGATTCAAGTTAATCAATAGCTTGACATCCAAATTTCACCGCAACACCAAGCTTCAAAGTAAGTATCAACTTATCCTCTGTTCTTCAAGCTTCAGCTCTACACTCAATCTCAATTGAATCCTCTTCATAAGTATCAACTCAGTCTTCAAGCTCTCAAGCTCTCTTTGCTTTACCAGTCTCAACTTGGTCTTCTCTTCCTACAAGCTTCAGCTTCTCAGAGTAGTCCTCAATCACTTGGAAATATCAACTTTCCTTCAGTTCTTTAAGCCTCAGCTCATCACTCAATCTCCATTGGACCTTCAAGTATCAACTTGCTCTTCTTGCTCTTCAAGTTTCAGCTACAATGGCAATGCTCAGGGAATCATCCTCTTCCATACTCTTCAATGAGGTCTTCATCTTCACACTCAAGCCCAACATCTCTCAAGATACTCAAACCAGAAGAAATCACTTAACTGGATAAGCTAGGATATTAAACTGCTTATTGACCACCAAAGGTGACCTATAAGGGTTTAACATCAAAAGAATGGTTCCCTCAAAGGTTCTACTTCCTAGGTACCATCACTTATCCCTCCAAAGGAGGGAGGCGAATACCATGGAAGGACCTTGAATCATGGGGAAGAATGGAGGTGAAAGATACCATCCATGTTTAAGAAAGAACTTAACTAAGTCTAAGCTCTACTTAATTCCTAACCCTAAAACAACAACAAAACAAACAAGTCTTCAAGCTCTCAAGCTCCTTATTCAATCTTCAAGTTTTCCACTATGCTCCTCCATGCTCCACAAAGCAAGACCAAGCCCACCAAGCCAAGCAAAAACCCACAGAGCAAGGCAAAACAAAATACAAGCCCACAAGGGCAACACAAACAACCATCAACTACAAAAATCAATTAAAAATAGTATACCATTATATTAAATCTAATATAATTTCTAAGGGATCCTATATACCTACCCTTAATACCCTATATGTCCCAATATCTAACTTGACCTAGAAACCCAAAATCCTAGTGTTATTGTGGACCTATGTTAAGGATTGACCTAAATCTACACAACCTAAAGTCATCTAATCAAAACTAATCAAAACTAATCACAAAATTATGGAATAAATCCAGAGGGGAGCTAAAGTCCTAATCTAACTATCCTAAAAAGAATGGCCTAAAAAAATGAAGGGAACTAGCTAAAAAAAATTCTACAAAACTATGCATCAACATAAAAGGAATTAAAAAGCTATTAAAAGAGAAAATACACAAAAAATATTAAAAATGCATGAAATGAAAATATTTTGATTTTATAATTTTCTAGACATTAACATGAAATAGGAGAAAAAATCCCCATGCAAAAATCATCATTTTTCTATTTAATATGATTTTTCAAAGATTAAAGAAAAATGGAGAAAATAAAATGAAATATGAAAATAGTTGGTGCAGATAGCAACCCAGTGCAGTTCAATATGAGAATGGGCCCTAAATGGGAGTGCCATTAGTAATGCGCGCTAGGCCCAGGATTTAATCAGAAAATTAATTCAAAAATACAAAGAAAAAGAAAAGAACACGGTGCAAAGAGTAAAGAAAATCAGTTCAAATCACCATTGGGCCATGGAAAGGGGTGTGTATAGCAATAAAGCCCAATACCCCAATTAATGAAACGCCTCGTTTCATTGCCTTCAGACTTCCCTCTTCAAATGCGAAATTAAATCTTGGCCACACGATCTGACCCTAGTCAATGATTCCACTCTCTATCCAACGGCCAACACATCATCTTCTTCCTTCAGCCAGGGTTTGAATGAAGAAGCCATGGAAACAGAGCTTCAAAGCTCAAGCTTCTCCTAACTCGTGCTCCCTCCAAACTCAACCAAAATCCATGGTTCAAAACCCTAATCTGTTCTAAATTCAACCCTGATCATGATCATCACCTTAGAATTCAAAGAATCATCCTCAATCCCTAAACCCGATAGTGAATCCAAATTATGCTCAAATCTCAACTGTAACAATTCTTGAAATTAAAGTGATCAATCTCTTCCTCATGCTACACTGGTCGATTCTTGCTATCATACCACGACTATCTCTCAAGATTCAGCAAGTTATGGTGGTAAACCGAAATGGTGTCACTATCTTGAACTTCACCAAATGCTCTCAAACTTTCCAGAATCCATCTCCTACTTGTCTCTAACCATTCTAACCTAACAAATCTAACTAATTATGCTTAAATTAGGGTGTAGAAGAAAAGTTGCAAACCTGTCAAATCTTGAATATCAGATAGGTCAAATCTTCAGTTCAACCTCTCAAACTCTTCAGAAACACTCCTTGATTGATGTTAAAGCTTCTGTTTGCAAAAGATTTGATCCAAGAAGCTTGAATCTCCAAATCCGATTGTGACTTGCAGCTCCCAAAATCCAAATGCTATCTCTCCAATCTCACACGATCTTGCCCTCAAATTGGTATGCACACATTCAGTATGATCAATGGAAGGTGTTAGGATTGAAAGAATCAATGGAAATGGTGAGGAATGTAGAAATTGATTTCAACTTGCAATGGAAGAAATTGAAATGGCTATCTCACTCTCCTCTTTAATCTCTCACCAACCTTGAATCTGAGCAAGTTCTAAACACTATATAGGATGATTCTAAACCATCCAGAACTTTCAGGAATCATCCAATGAGAATTTGAGATTCTCATGCCATGAGTTTTTGATTTCAATCCATCTCATGTACCATCTCATGCTATACCTCTTGCAGCAACTTGTATCTCCTTGAAAATCTCCTTAGATGAGATACATGACATGTTAGGATCCTTTACTAGCTTGTGCCTTGCTTTTCCTTGTGTTTTGCATATGTACCTTAATATGCAAGTAACCATTCTCCAAAGCAAGTCCATGATCTATACCTCAAATCAAAAATGTGGCTGAACCATTGTTTCTAAAATGTTTTTTGGAGTCAAAATGACCTATTACATGCCATGGTTTGGATGTGTAGCTTGGAAATTTCAATTTCCAACTTTGACTTATTTAACTTATGCCTCCATTTTAGGTCATTTTTACCATTTTGAGCTACAAGCCTTTTCAACATCTCATGACCTCCTTAATAGCCTTAAAACATCATTTTAAGAAAGTTTGATGTTGAAGATTTTTCCATTTGAAGCTTGGAAATAGGAGTTATGGCCTTATGCTTGAAATGACCTATAATCTCCAAATGACCAAAATGCCCTTGACTTGTCAAAGCTATAACTTGAGTTATAAAAATCCTATCAAGGACTTCTAGTACTCTCTAGAAAGCTAAGAAGATAAGGAACAACATTCATGTTGACAAAAAGTTCATAGGAATCATCCTTCTTAGGCAAAAGTTGGATGCAAGTTGGGTGACTTTCAAGGCCCTAGATTCACATACCTCAGATGACCTGTAACTTGTCAAAGTCATAACTTGAGTTCTACAAATCCTATCAAGGACTTCTAGTACTCATATTAAATCTAAGAGAAAGCTATACAACATTCATGTTGGGGGTAAGATGAGATGACAATCATATCTTGAGCTAAACTGCCTTGAAGATAGGGGTCAAACTAGGGGATTTTACACTGTCAAGCCTTAGAAACCCTAGCTTGAAACTTCTCAAACTCCTCAATAATGATGATTTGACCTTGGGATCATCCTTATAGCATCTCAATGAATCAATCCATGATCACATGGCTCTTGGATTAGGTTTCAACTTCTCCAAATCATCAGTTAACCTAGGGTTGACCCAGTCAAACCCTAATTACACCACTCATGGCTGGGTCTCTTTAATCTTGCACAATAACCTCTCTAGGCTTCATGATGGCTTTCAAGACATCTCATAAGCTCTCTCAAGGCTTCAATTCCATCCTCATAGCTTCATAATCATCTGAGGAGCTCCCACAACTCTCAAGTTAGGAGGCACACAACCTTGGTTTCAACCAATCTCTCTGAGGATCTCTTAACTTCTCTGACAAAGATATCAACCCTTGAACACTTGAATAACCTTCTTGGATAGCTTCAAACTCTTGTGTAGCCCTTGATTGGTAATCATACCTCTTGATCTCTTGCACACATGTCAATGAAATGCAAGTGATAATGCTAATATGAATGAGATGACCACAAGCTAGATAAAGAAATGTTGGTCAAATTTTGGGGTGCAACACATAGGCACAATACTGACGTATTGGCGAGCCACCTTCCCCGTTTACCCATAGTTAGCCGAACTACGTTGACTCTGATTTCTCGTTCTCCGATGAGAATACGTAGGCATAAAGCGCGATGCTTTGCCGAGTCATTTTTCTTTTCTTTTCAGACCAGACTTGATAGGTAGATAAATAAAACCAACTCGTCAGATAAACACAACAAGCGTGGATCCCATCGAGTACGATGGACGTGAGGGGTGCGAATACCTTCCCCTTGCGTAACCGACTCCCGAACCCAGACATTGTTGCGATGACATTGTCTTATACCTTTTCGTCAGGTTTTTCCGATCAAACATTTTCCAAAAAGAGCATGTTATTTCCATTCTACCGCAAACAGGCAACGGCCCTAACTGCTGGAACGCGAACTTGGCATCACTCATAAAAGACATTAAGCAACCAGTGGTTGGTGGAACTACGAATGATCTGATTTCTTCATTCCTATCCGAATGAGGATACATAGGCACAAGACAACGAAGTCTTGGCGAGCAACCTTCCCCCGTTTTCACTCGTAGTCCTCTGAAGTACGTTGACTCTGAATTTCCCATTGCACGGGGGAATACGTAGGCCTAGGACGGCTAATTCCTATCGAGTCTCCTTTTTTCCCTTTCCGTTTCCCTTAGCATATAGGCTTTAGATAAACACACCATTTGATTAGAACAATAAGAGTGGACCTTGTTGAGTACATCGGACACAAGGGGGTGCTAATACCTTCCTCTCGCATAATCGATTCTTGAACCCTGGGTTTGGTTGCGAGACCATGTCTTCTCCCTTTTTGAGGTTTTCTTTGATTGTTTCCTTTTCCCTGCCGGATAAATAAAGTTCGGTGGCGACTATTCTAATTTTTCCGCCAGTTGTTTTTCACAGTTGCGGAAAACAGGAAGTCCTCTTTCGGGTTTGCTCTATTCAGATCATAGTAGTCGATACACATCCTGACCTTACCATCCTTCTTAGGTACATGTACGATGTAAGCAACCCACAGAGGATAATTAGTGACAGCAAGAAACCCGACATCCAGTTCTTTCTGAACGTCTTCTTTAATTTTGACATCCATGTCTGGTCTTGTTCTTCTGAGCTTTTGCTTGACCAAAGGACAACCTCTTTGAGAGGAAAATGATTCACAACAATTTCCAGATCAAGCACAGGCATATCCTAATAAGACCAGGCAAAGATGTCAACATACTCTTGTAGCATTTCAACCAGTCTTCTGTTAACATTGCCTTCTAAGGCGGCCCCAATTCTAATCTCTTTCTTGACTTCCTTGGTACCCAGAGTAACAATCTCAATATCCTTCTAATGAGGCTGAATGACCCTTTCCTCCTATTTTAAAAGTCTGGCCAATTCTTAGGTAGACCACAGTCTTCATCAATCTCTTCTTCAACTTGGTAGATTGGATTGTCAAATTTATACTGAGCCATAGCAGAATAATTATTGATGGAATCTAAGATGATTAATCTACATGACTGATGTTTTTATGCTTTTATTAAGAATGAGAAAACAAACAAACACAAAATCACATTGCCATTTAAAATGTAAAAGCAAAAATGGAAGATAAGGAGCGAAGTATTTGAATGCAAACAATGTCCTTTTATTTATGATAAACATTGAAAATAAAAACATGCAACCCTGCAAATGATTCACTACGTCTTGGAAGAACGTAGGACTTGACCTATGTAAAACACAAAGAGAATTACTCTTCTTGAAGAGTGACATGAATGACTTCCTAAAAAGACCAGTTGGAAAGCTATTGTTGTGGAATGCAGGGGAAGATCCAGTTATCCATATCATAGTCGTTGTCGACTTCATCTTCATCTATGTAAGTGCTCTTTATTGGCTGCATTTTGTGGCAAAACAATAGAGCATGTATGTATGTCATGACTGATGTTAGTGCATACATAATATAGTTTGTGCAGGGTAAGTTGACTTAGCTAAAAGCAAGTTAAGCTAGATTTCATACCCAATGTCATGACTTGGTCGTATGACATCAAGCGCAGGTTTGTTTTTCTAGTAGCTAGAAACCAGGAAACATAATAGGAGCTCAAGCTGGATATCAGGAGATTTTCTAGAAACTCTAGGCGGACTGAAATATTCCTGAATTAAGTGGCAAGTGTGCATATTATTGAAAATAGGTCTGTTATGAATAAAACCTAATTTATGCACCAAGGCCCAAAAAGACTGACAGCTACTATAAATATCAGAAGAAGCAATCCTGAATAGCAGCTTGTTGCACCCCAAAATTTGCCCAACCTTTGCTTTACCTAGCTTGTGTTTCATTGCATTCATATTAGCATTATCATCTGCATTTCATTGACATGTATGCAGGAGATCAAGAGGTATGACTACCAATCAAGGGCTACACAAGGCTATGAAGTTAGCTAAGAGGCTTATTCAAGTGTTCAAGGGTTGATATCCTCACCAGAGAAGCCAAAGATCCTCAGAAAGAGTGGCTGAAGCCAAGAGTATACATCTCCAGACTTGAGGGTTGTGGGAAAGTCATCTGATGATGTTGAATCCATGAAGTTGGACGTAGAGCCTTGAGAGATCTCATGAGAGGGATTGAAGATCATTTCGAATCCTAGACAGGTCATTATATGGAGGATGAGAAGCTATAACCAAGATGGGTGCAATTAGGGTTTCATCTGGTCAACCCTAGGATAACTGATGATTTGAAGAAGGTTGAAACCTAATTCCAAGGCCATGTGATCATGGATTGATGTGTTGAGATGCCCAAGGGATGATTCCAAAGTAAACTTATCATGAATCAAGAGTGTGAGGAGTTCCTAAGCTAGGGTTGCTATGCTTGACAGTGTAAAATCCCCTAGTTTAGTGCCTAACTTCAAGACCACATAACTCAAGATGTGATTTTCATCTTGTCGCTACTGCGAAAATCGGCGCCGGCTGAACAGAAGAGTCGCCACCGTGCGTTATTTATCCCACGGGAGGGAAAGGAAACGCTCAGAGTAAACCTCGCACAACACGGGAAAGGTATGGTCGTCGCAACCAAAACCTGGATTCGGGAGTCGGTTACGCAAGGGGAAGGTATTAGCACCCCTCACGTCCGTCGTACTCGACGGGATCCACGCTTGTTTTCAGGTATGGATTGTTATTCTATCTAAACTATAGGTCAAGGGTTAAAAAGAAAATAAAATGAAAATAAAAATGACTCGGCAAAGTATCGCACTTTATGCCTACGTATTCCCGTCTGGAACGAGAAATCAGAGTCAACGTAGTTCGCCTACCTACGGGAAAGGAGGGGAAGGTTGCTCGCTAGGATATCGCATCCTATGCCTACGTACTTCCACACAGCATGGAAGATCAGAGCAAACGTAGTTCGGGTCACGTACGACACAAGTCTGTCTTGGTTGATTTTATTCCTTCTGAAAAAGGTTTTTCTGATTAACAGTCCAAGAGGACAAAAATGACGTTTTGATGAGTTCACATTCTTTTACGAAAGAAGTGTCTTTTATTGTGTTTGAAATCTTTATGTGTTTTTCTGTTTGTTTTGAGAAAGAAAGAGACAGAACTCTAACCTACGGTTGCGAAGGGAAACAAGCTAACCTATTGTTATCATGCATGGGTTGAGACCTAGTGTCTATCATGCTCCTCTCTTGCACAGAGAGAAACAGAGATCCTAAGGGATAGGCAGAAACAGAAACAATATCAGATATATACAGTAAAACAGTAAAATGCATGGATGCAGCAATACAAGCGAGGCAAGGGAGTCCCACTCACCCTCGAACCTAGAAAACAATAGGCAAAAGTGAACAGGCTTCACTTTCAACCCAGCAGGGTAAACAGCAAACAATACAGTTCAGAAAACCAATCAATACATCAGCAATGAAATACAACAGCAAAAGAAACAGCATCAGCAGCTCTGAATCAACATCTGGCTTCAAGCAATCTCCAATCAGCTACAGGCTTCAACAAGCATCAATCTCCATCTTCATGGCCTTCAGGCAAGGGCTTTGACATCAATCTTCAGTCTACAATGGCTTTTCTTCAAGCTCAAACCTCCAGGATGAGGGATTAGTCACAAGAGTGAATTGGGTGTTAAGCAATCAGTTGACTACCAAGGGTGGTGAACAGACTGCTTCTAACACAAGAGACATTTTCTCTCAAGAGTTCTATCTCATAGACACTATCACCAAGCCTTCCAAAGGAAGGGGGTGAGTGTCTTAGAGAGACTCTGAATCACAGAGAAGAATGGATGCAGACAAGGCAATCCATGTTTGAGAAACAAACTTTCTAACCTAGAGCTCTGCCTAGCTCCTAAACCCTAGTCTCCTCAGCAACTGATAGCAAGAAACTCATCCTCAACTCTGACAGTTGATCTTCAGTCCTTGAATCTCCAATAGCTTCATCTCCACAAATCTTCAGCTTCCCCAGGGCCCCAGACAAGCCCAATACCCAATCAAACAATCAACAATCCCCAGAGGGCACACCACACCAGACAGCAGATATACAGATAGTAATAATAGCAGTAGGGGAATCCTGACTTTTCTCTAAGGGATCTAATAGCTACCCATAGCCCATATAGTCCCATAACTAATTTATTTAAATCCTAAGTCCTAAGGGGAATGAAATTAAACTCCTAAGTTGTCACCTAAACCCTAGTTTTGTTCATGATATTCAAGCATTTATTAATCACCTAAAATTAACTCCTAAAAATGGGAACTAAAATATTTCTACAAGCTTAACATCTTATCTAAACAAAATGAAAAGAATGATCAAAAAATATTAGAGCATATGAGAGAACAAAAATCATAAAAATAATGCATGAAATGTAACTATTTATTATGACATTTATTTAGAAAATATGTAAAAAATATGAAATAAAAGTAAAAATGAAATTTTATTTTTCTATAATATTCTAGACATTTTAATGAAAACATGGTAAAAAGAATGAATTAAAAAGCATTTTTTATGAATTATTTATGAATTTTAGAAGATTGGTAAAATAATGAAATGAAATAAGAAAATAAAAAGAAATGAAATGAAGGAGGGGGTGAGAAAAGCAGAAAAGCACGTTCAAAGAATTGGGCCTGATAACATGGGGGGTGTGGATAGCGCTCTGAGCCCAACCCCCCAATTAGTGAAACGCCGCGTTTGGTCTTAGCTCAGCTTTCCCTCACAAACGAAGTTTAAACATCAGCCGTTGGATCCAAAGTCAGTCAACTGGTCAAAAGGTGATCTGAGGGTGAAAATATCATCTTCCTCCTTGGTTCAGGGCTTGGAGGGAACTCCATGGATGAACACTCCACCTGCTTCAAACCCTAACTCCCTCGATTCTCCATGAAACGTCAACATATAAAAATCAAATCCGCTCCAAAACTTACCAGGAATCCAACCATGGTGTCACAACTAACTGAAATCTCCTCTAACCCTAAATCCGATAGCTACCTCCAAGAAAAGATCAAGAACTGATTCTCACTATCTTCAAAATTAAAGGCACAGGCACGTTCCTCTCTTCACCTAGATCATTTCCCCCTAAAGAACTAAGATTATCCTTCAATATCGAGGGAGTTCTTGGTCCACACAGAAATGGTACCTCTAACAAAATCATCACCAAATCATCTCTAACTTTCCAGAAAGCTTCCCCTAATGATTTCTAACCGTTCTAACCTACTAATTCTAATCAATTCTACTTAGATTAAGGTGCACGAAGAAATTTACAAACCTGGTGAAATGAGATGCACAGATGGTAGAATTCTTCAAATCAATGCCTGAATTCCTCCAGAATCGTTCAGTGATCCATCTTCTAGCTTCTGTATGCAAAAAGGAAGGTTGAAAAGCTCTGAATCTTGGAAATGGATCTGAAGCTGCAAGCTGCCAAACTCAAGGTACAGAACACGATTTGGCCTTGAATTCCCTCTGATTTTTATTGCCACACCTTCAATGATGATGATAGAACTGAACCAGATCAAGAAATTGAACAGAATGGAGAAGAAATGAGAAATTGGAGAATGACTTGCTATGGATGAACTTGGATTTCAATCTCTCTTTCTGCAGCAATTCTCTCTAACCCCTGCATCTGAGCACACTCCAATCCATATATAGATGATGTTAGAATCATCTAGAACCAACTGGACTCTTCTTATGAGAAATTGAGTTTCTCATGTCATGACTTTTTCATTTCATGCTATGCATAGTTCATTCCAAGTTCTCCTTGTTACAGCCCATGATTATTAATTGAAAATCTCCCCAAATGGTATTTTGAACATGTTGAAAAGCCTTGCAAGCTTGTGTGTTAATCCCTTATGTGAGTTGGATATGTAACTTGAATTATAAGCAATCCATGGCAAGTCCCAAATTATGACCTCAAATCCAAAATCTAATAATGCCAATGATCACAAAATATGTTTTCTAGTCAAAATGATATGTCACTTGCCCCATTTTGATCATGTAGTATAAAATTCCCAAAAATGGACATTTCATGTATTAAATTTATGCCTTTTTTAGGTCATTTCTACAAGCATGAGTTACAAGCATTTCCAAACTTACATGGTCTTCTTTCTTGACTTAAAATCCCATTTGGAGCAAGTTTGATGTTGTAAGTTTTTCCATTTGAGGCCTCCTTGTATGAGTTTTGGGTATAGGTTAAAATGACCTGTAATTCACAAATGCCCAAAATACCCTTTGCTTGTCAAGACCATAAGTTGAGTTCTCCACATCATATGAAGGCATGCCATACCATTCTAGAAAGCTAAGACAATGAGGAACAATTCTTGTGTTGACCAAGAATTCATTTGAAATCTCCTTGAGGGGCAAAACTAGCTTGGAAGTCAAGTCACTTTCACAGACAAAAATTCAGACACCCCAGATGACCTGTAACTTGTAAGGACCATAACTTGAGTTCTATAAATCTCCTTGAGGTCTTCCACCACTCAAATTAAAGGTCTTGAGACCCTCTACAAGTTTCATGTTGGCCAAGAAGCCATTTGAAACTAGCATTTTGACTTATCTTGCTTGGAAATTTGACCTAAACTAGGGGATTTTACAGAGAAACCCTAATTTAGTAACTCCTCTTCTCCTTGATTTCTCTTGAATTCTCCTTGTCATATCTCCATATCCTTCTTCATATGTTCAATATTGATCCCCACATCTCTCCAATAGACTTGAATGCCCTCTTAAGTCAGTCAATTGACCTAGGGTTGACCTAGGGTTGACCCAGATGAAACCCTAGTTGACTGTCTTCAACTGCAATACCTGTGATCACACCAATGACTTGTTTCCTTCTCCAAATGACTTTTTAAGTCTCTCAAAATGTCTAGATGCTCTCCATGTCTTCATTTCATGGCTCATAACCCTCTTGTTGATCCTCAGACACCCTCAGCTAGGAGATGGACTCAAGGCTTGATCTGCTGAACTCTTTGCTTTCAAATTCTTTCCTGATGACTTGAGTAGGATGGAATTAGGATAATAACCTCTTGCTAGGCCTCTAGAGATGAGAATAATGATTGATCCCCTGTTGAATGACTGGCTATGCTTATGCTATGCAGATGGTTAGTCTATGTACATGACTCTATATGCAAATGCTAGTGACAATGAACCATGAACCACATGAATATGGTTGAGCAAATTTTAGGGTGCAACAGCTGCCCCTATTCAAGCGACTTGGACCCGATTGGATGAAGCCCGGAGCCTTCAGACATTCGCGGTACGAGACGGTTGAATACTAGTGAAACCAGAAATTTGCCAACCGCAGAAATAAACTGCGCTCCTGCTTGAGGAATGACATTCATCAGCTGAATCTGACTGTTGGAGTAACCCACTGATCTCTCGCGACCGTGCTGGGGATTGTCTTCATCGTTCTGAAGAGGATTCTGTTGTACCAGATTGCTTGCTTGTCCCCGCTAGGATTCTGTCTGTCGTCAATACAAAGAAATCTCAACTAAAACCTGTCCACGTTAGGACTCCACTTGCTGTTATCCCCGAAAAGTCCCGGCAACTCCGCTGGGGATAATTCGTCTGCATTTCCATAAACCGCATCGTCCACGTTAGGAATAAAACTCTTCCACGTTAGGAGTAACACCTGTCCACGTTAGGAGTCACATCGTCCACGTTAGGAGTAACGCTTTCATCTTTCCACGTCAGGAAACAATCTTCTTTCCGCGTAAGGAGAACTGCATCAATCTGTCCTCGTAAGGACTCCAATGCCACTTGACATGTCCGCGTCAGGACTCCAACCTTTCCACGTAAGGAATACAACCATTTCTGAACTTGTCCACGTAAGGACTCAACTTTTCTTGCACCTGTCCACGTTAGGACTAATTTCCTTCTTCTTCCACGTTAGGAATATCTTCTTCGATCTGTCCGCGTCAGGACTAAACTATCTTTCCACGTCAGGAATCAATCTCGATATGTCCGCGTGAGGACTCAATCTTTCCACGTAAGGAATAAATCTTGATATGTCCACGTAAGGACTCTGATCTTTCCACGTAAGGAATAAACTCGTCTTTCCACGTAAGGAAACCATTTTTCTTCCACGTAAGGAATGCCCTTGATATGTCCCCGTAAGGACTCTGATCTTTCCACGTAAGGAATACCAACTTCTTTCTGATTTGTCCGCGTAAGGACTAAACTTTTCCACGTAAGGAATACATCTTGATATGTCCGCGTGAGGACCCAACCTTTCCCCGTAAGGAATAAACTCGTCTTTCCACGTAAGGAAACCATCTTAATCTGTCCACGTAAGGACTTTCTCTTTCCACGTTAGGAATACTGTCATTGCCACGTTAGGAATCACTTCTATTGATAGGTCCGCGTAAGGACTACATCTTTCCACGTTAGGAATAATAATCTCTTTGATCTGTCCGCGTTAGGACACTGATCTCGTCTTGATTTGTCCACGTTAGGACTCAGGCGTCTTCGACTCACCGAGGAAATAAGACTTGTCCACGTAAGGAATCCCACGTCTTCGACTTGCTGGGGAAATATCCGCGTTAGGACTCATACTTTGCCAACAACACGAAGAAGGATAAATTTGTCCACGTCAGGATTCTTGTATCTTGTCATCACAAAGAACTACAAACTTGTCCACGTCAGGACGCACACTTCACCATTACGAATAAAGATATCTGCCGAAAACAAAATGATCCACGTCAGGATACCAACACGAATAGCAACCAATCTCTTATCAACGTCATGACCTCCCTTTCTCCAAATTTCGAGAGACCGAATCTATCCACGTCAGGATACCCACCTTACCAATCCGGTAAACAAACCTGTCCCCGTTAGGACGCCCACTTCTGAAGAGACCCCGTCATTCTAGGAGTAAATGGTCCACGTCAGGACTTAGTTCTTCAATGATCCTCACCCATAAACTTCTTAGCACTGACGTGACAGCGACTTTGAGGCGGACTCTACTGGGGATGTCTGAGAACCAACTATCGGACACCTGCTTCGAAATTCTGATTCATGCGACTCGTTGATGACAAACGAACTCTGCTTGGGGAATAAGGAGATTCTTATCCTGGCCACTCTGGCTGGGGAAAATAAGATGCATTTGCATAAATGACTCTGCTAGAGACAAAGAGAATTCTATCACGATAACTCTGTGGGGAATACCACCGAAACTGACATTATCATTGAATATCTCCTGCCGAGACCTTGACTGTTTGGTAATTTATTTGAGCAAGAGCTCTCTCCACCTGGACTACTAGAGTACAGAAACTGCTTCAGCAAAATAAATGCTGGAAGGATAACGTCGACTCGCCGGGGATAGCCTGATGCTACAAAATTATTCCGGCAAAATAAATGCCGGTATGATGAAGCCGACCCTGTAGGGAAATTGGGAACTCAAACCACACGTCTTGTTGAAGTAACCCCCTGCTGGGGAATAATAACTCTGCTGGGGAATAGCAGATGCACCTGGTATGATTGATCTTTCTGCTGGAACATGAACCGATATCACCAGTATTCCTGCCAAAATAAATGACAGGACCCACCATCGACTCTGCGTCGGAGAGCCTTGACCTTCGAATTCCACTGGAAGGAAAGAACATTTACTGAAAAGAGAACTCCGCTGGGGATGACTGGATTCTCTTGGGGAAAATTAACTGACTCCACTGGGGGAGAGTGCATGACCCTGCGGGGGGAAATGAACCTGTCTGAATACAGCCTGACGATCTCGGAATCGCCAAACTCTGCTGAAGACGAGTAACTTCTCTGGAGCACGTCCTTTGGATAAGCTATGGCTAGCTGGGGAATTCTATCCTTCTTCAGGAAGAACATGCATGACCTGCGTGAGGATCAAGCCTTTCACTATTGCAATCTTTTGATCACCTTCCTCGTACGGTCATGAAACCTGCAACAACACAAACAAGACACGACAAGCCTATGCAATCAAATCAATTCAGGCTAGTGACGTTACACTCAGTTAGTTCAAAGCTTTAACAATTGTTGGCAAGGGCCAGTGGTGTTATACTCATGTTAGTTTCATCAAACTTAGGCGTTTTATCATGCGCAAAACAGTAAAGAACAGGCATCAAGTACTGAATAACACATTTTCATTGATTGGGCCCCTGAATGGGCGGAGTTTTTTTTTGTACACGGGATGTAACTCCTGAAAAGAGGAAGCTACGCAAAGCAAATATACAAGTATGCAAGTATTTACAAGAAGCATAAATATTGACAAATTAAATTTTGTACACATGTCGGCAACTGGATGCAGATGAACACCACGAACTGATCCTCCCATGACTCGTCCGACTCTAATGCTTTCCCGGTATCCGTCTTCTGAAGAGGTTGTATCCGATAACTAATTCCTCAAACATATTCTCCCGCATTGATGCTCATTGAATTCGAATTCGGACCGCAGTCATTTGCTTTTCTCATCCCTAACTTTTGCGTGAACCGCCCTTTACGGGTTTTCAGTTCACCGGGATACCCCTTTTTGCCGAAGCCGCCCAGTGTAGGTTTTCAACTTCGCGGGTGTACATTTTTTTCCAATTTTATCCCTAACTTTTGCCCGAACCTTTCATTCTGTTTTTGGTTCGCCAGGATGCCCCATTTTTGCCTGGACTCTCTTTTTTCTGTCCAGCGGGTCTATTTTAAGCAAAGTATTTTTTAACTGCGTCCGAATTCACAGGTGATGCAAAGTCTTCCCCGTCCATGGTGGACAACAATAAAGCTCCTCCTGAAAAGACCTTACTGACAACGTATGGCCCTTCGTAGTTGGGGATCCACTTGCCCCTGTGATCTGCTTGCGGCGGGAGAATCCTTTTCAGCACAAGGTCGCCCGTCTGAAAGCTTCGCGGAATTATCTTCTTGTCGTACGCTTTCTTCATTCGTCTTTGATACAAACGACCGTATGCCAGAGAAGCTAGCCTCTTCTCATCCATCAAACTCAATTGGTTCAATCTGTTCGTTACCCATTCTGCCTCGTCCAGCTGAACGTCTCGCAATACCCTCAGAGAAGGGATCTCAACTTCCAATGGTAATACCGCTTCCATTCCGTATACCAACGAGAATGGAGTTGCCCCGGTTGATGTGCGTACCGTCGTACGATAACCGTG
Organism: Lathyrus sativus; assembly: GCA_963859935.3. Classification (NCBI taxonomy): domain Eukaryota; kingdom Viridiplantae; phylum Streptophyta; class Magnoliopsida; order Fabales; family Fabaceae; genus Lathyrus; species Lathyrus sativus. The sequence goes on along the minus strand of OZ012739.1, from coordinate 91,265,469 downwards.
CAAAGCGAAAGGTAGCATCTCGTGCCAATCCTTATACGTCACCACCATTTTCTGGACGATCTTCTTGATATTCTTATTGGCCGCTTCGACAGCGCCATTCATCTTGGGTCGGTAAGGGGAGGAGTTGTGATGTTCAATCTTGAAATTCTGACAGAGCTCCTTCATCATTTTGTTGTTCAGATTAGAACCATTATCCGTGATTATCCGCTCGGGAATTCCGTATCGGCAAATGATATCTCTCTTGATGAATCTAGCCACCACTTGCTTCGTTACATTTGCGTAAGACGCTGCTTCCACCCATTTGGTGAAATAATCGATTGCTACTAGTATGAACCGATGCCCGTTAGAAGCCGTCGGCTCAATCTTTCCAATCATATCGATTCCCCACATTGAGAATGGCCAGGGAGATGACATCACATTTAGAGGACTCGGAGGCACATGTATTTTGTCAGCATAAATTTGGCACTTGTGGCACTTTCTTGCAAATTTGAAACAATCAGTTTCCATCGTCAGCCAAAAGTATCCTGCCCGCAGCAGTTTTCTCGTCATAGCATGCCCTCCAGCATGCGTACCAAAGGCACCTTCGTGAATTTCCTCCATGAGAAGCTTTGCCTCCTTCTCGTCCACACAACGCAACAACACCAAGTCGTGGTTCCTTCTGTACAAGACGCCATCCGGGTTCAAATAGAAATTACCCGCTAATCTCCTGAGAGTTTTCTGATCTTGACTGGATGCCCCAGCCGGATACTCTTTATTCTTCAGGAAATTAAGGATATCAAAATACCACGGTTTGTCATCAGATGCTTCATCAATAGCAAATACATAAGCCGGCCTGTCTAACCGAGAGATAGTGATTTGGGGAGCTTCGTTCCAGAAATTGACCTTGTACATGGAAGACAAGGTGGCAAGGGCGTCAGCCATTTGATTTTCTGCCCGTGGCACGTGATGCAATTCAACTTTGTCGAAGAAAGGCAACAATCTCCTTGCATAATTCATATAATGTATCAAATTAGACTGCCGTGTCTCCCATTCCCCTTTGATCTGATTCACTACCAGAGCTGAGTCTCCGTATACGTCTAAATGTTTGATTCGCAAATCAATGGCTTCTTCAAGCCCCATTATACAAGCTTCGTATTCGGCCTCATTGTTGGTAACGGCAAAGGTCAATCGGGCAGTAAACGGGATGTGCGACCCGTGCGGCGTAGTGATAATTGCCCCTATTCCGCTACCGTAAGCATTCACAGCTCCATCAAATATCATCTGCCATTTGGACCCCGGCTCTGGTCCTTCGTCTGGCAACGGCTCTTCGCAATCCTTCATCTTGAGATACATGATATCCTCGTCAGGAAAATCAAATCTCATTGATTGGTATTCCTCAATAGGCTGCTCCGCCAGATACTCAGACAACACACTCCCTTTTATTGCCTTTTGCGAGACGTATTGAATATCATATTCGGTCAAGATCATCTGCCACCTGGCAATTCTACCTGACAACGCCTGCTTTTCGAATATATATTTGATTGGATCCATCTTCGAGATGAGCATGGTTGTATGATTCAGCATGTACTGCCTCAAACGCTTGGCGGCCCAGGCTAGCGCGCAACAAGTTTTCTCCAGCATTGAGTATCGAGATTCACAGTCTGTAAATTTCTTACTCAAATAATAGATCGCATGCTCTTTTCTCCCCGTCTCGTCGTGTTGACCGAGAACGCAACCCATGCTTCCCTCAAGAACCGTTAAATACATTATCAAGGGTTTCCCTGCCACCGGGGGTATCAAAATAGGAGGCTCCTGCAAGTACTTCTTTATTTTGTCGAACGCCTTTTGACAATTATCGTTCCACGTCACAGCTTGATCTTTCTTTAGCAACTTGAATAATGGTTCACACGTGGCAGTTAGGTGAGATATGAACCGGGCAATGTAGTTCAATCTCCCCAAAAACCCGCGCACCTCTTTCTCTGTTTTAGGCGTCGGCATTTCTTGAATCGCTTTTATTTTAGCAGGATCGACCTCTATTCCTCTTTCGCTTACTATGAACCCCAGGAGCTTACCCGATCTCACCCCGAAGGTGCATTTGTTAGGGTTCAGCCTCAGCCTGAACTTCCTAAGCCTTTTAAACAACTTCAACAGATTCACCAGATGTTCTTCCTCCGTCTGGGATTTGGCAATCATATCGTCAACATAAACTTCGATCTCTTTATGCATCATGTCATGAAAAAGAGTCGTCATCGCACGCTGATATGTTGCCCCAGCATTTTTCAAACCAAAGGGCATCACTTTATAGCAAAATGTTCCCCAAGGCGTTATGAAAGTAGTCTTCTCCATATCCTCTGGCGCCATTTTAATTTGATTATAGCCTGAAAAGCCATCCATGAAGGAGAATACGGAGTATTGAGCGGTATTATCAACTAATACGTCAATATGAGGAAGTGGAAAATCGTCTTTTGGGCTTGCTTTATTCAAATCTCTATAATCCACGCACATTCGAACCTTGCCGTCTTTCTTTGGCACCGGTACGATGTTAGCAACCCAGGAGGGATACTTCGTCACAGCCAAGAAACCAGCGTCCCACTGTTTCTGAACCTCCTCTTTGATCTTCATTGCCATATCTGGGCGAGTTCTGCGAAGTTTTTGTTTGACAGGCGGGCAGTCTTCTTTCAGTGGCAGACGATGCACAACCATATCAGTATCGAGCCCTGGCATATCTTGATACGACCAAGCGAATACATCATTATACTCTCGGAGCATTTCAACCAGTTTTCGCTTGATATCACTCTGCAGTGCGGCTCCGATACGAATGTTCTTCTCAACCCCTTCCGACCCCAAATTGATAATCTCGATAACCTCGTCGTGAGGCAGAATGGCTCTTTCCTCTTGCTTCACCAACCAAGACAGTTCTTCAGGAACGTCGCTATCTTCGACAACCTCTTCTTCGGTCTGGAATACCGGGTGCTCGAAGTCGGGACGAGTCATAGGTGGTTCAAGGATGTCATCTGAAAATGTTATCCTGCAAAAGGAAGGGTTAAGTGCTTCAAAATGCGTATAAAGCGGATAACCACATTGCCATTTTATTGAAAAAATACAAAACAAGAAAAACAAGGATTACAGTATCTACACATGAAAAACGCCATTTATTTAATGATTAACGAAGCAATGTTTATAACAACACAGCCCTAAGCAAATCCTGATGCCCCGGGCAAGACATCAGATTATTCAACAATTAATAAAGCAAAGCATTACTGTTTAAAGGTCACAGGAACAAGCTCCTGAATGGACCAGTTGCATAGTCCTTGTCCTGGCGTGCTTGGCTGAATCCAGGCATCCATATCACAGTCGCTGTCCCCTTCATCGGATTCTGAAGCAGCGTTGACAGATTCATGGCATACTCCACTGGCAGAGATGGTGATTGACTTTCTGAAATGAGGGGCCCCCACAGAAGGAGTAGATGACGACGGTCGGTACCCCAGTCCGAACCGGTCCATCTTCACCGGAATGTCCAATACTTTGCCCCAGCCTTTGGCTTCTCCTGCTTTTACTAGCGCTTGAGCCTCTTTATACGAAGAAACAGCTATCTCTGGCACTTTGCTTGGCCCGGGACTCTTGTCCTTTATGCGCAAACCTTCGAATGCTTGGCATGGCGTCTCGTGGATCTCCCCGTCGACTTCCACATATTTGAACGAAGAAAGATGGCTGACCAGAATGTCTTCTTCTCCGCACACGGTGACTACACTGTCTCCGACCATATACTTTAGCTTCTGATGCAGGGTAGACGTAACTGCCCCTGCCCCGTGAATCCAAGGTCTTCCCAGCAAGCAGCTGTACGCAGGCTGTATATCCATGATATAAAACTCCGTTGCAAACACTTCCGGCCCCACTTGCAGAGGCAAGGTGATCGATCCGAAGACTGTTCTCCGCGTGCCGTCAAACGCTCTGACTACCAAATCACTTGGTGTACACAAAATCCCTCGAACATCCAGCTTCATCATAGCCTTCTTAGGCAGCACATTCAAAGACGACCCGGTGTCAACCAATACGTGTGACATTGTCGACCCTCTGCACTCAACAGATACATGCAATGCCATATTATGATCCCTTCCTTTCGGAGTCAAATCGAAATCAGTAAAGCCCAGACTGTGGCCTGCATTCACGTGTGCCAATACTCCTTCTAGCTGGTTCACGGAGACATCCTGTGGTACAAAAGAAGTGTCCAGGACTTTCAGCAAAGCGTTCCTGTGGGCCTCCGAACACAACAACAATGACAGAATAGATATTTTGGACGGTGTTTGCTGCAGATGCTCCACAATTTTATAATCGCTTTTCCGAATTAAGCGCATGAATTCTTCGACATCCTTAGATGCTGCTTCTTTTTCATTTACTTGAACCGGAACATTCTCCACCGCTTTCCCTTTTCCCTTCGCTAGCCTTTCGGCTTCTACTTCAGGAGATATAAAGATCCTGCCGCTTCTTGTCATGCCTCCTGAGCCAACAACATTATCCACAACCTCCGCTGACGGCTTGTTAACATCGATTTTAATCCCGTCACAATACACCTCTAGCCCATATGACCATGGGACCGCTTTCGTGCTCTCATACGGGATTGGCCCGGCTTTAGTTATAGTAATCGGTGGTCGCTGAGCTGGTGCTGAAATAGTGATCGTCTTCCTAGGAATTGTCACTGTGGCCACATCACTCCGATTATCCATTACTGCCCCTGCCGGCTCGTCAGTTGCTGTTCTATCAAACTGCAGTACACCTTCATCAATCAAGGCCTGAATGCCTTTCTTCAGATCCTCACACCCCCCAGACAGGGCCCAACAATCTAAGCAGTACTCATTACAACCCGGGTAAACACCTCCTTGCAACAGTCGGCTTTTTATTTCGCTCAGCGGCGTCTTTAAATCCTCAACATTCATAATCAGCTTCAGACCTTCCTCAGTCAGCACGGCATTCGCCCCATGATTAGGCATGGGTTTCTGGACTATATTCGCACCGGTCGTTCCGAAGTTGATAGACTTGTTGTCCAAGAGATCCTGCACAACGTGCTTAAAAGCATGACAACCTTCTATATCATGGCCCGGGGCCCCAGAATGAAACTCACAGCGTCTATTCGCATCATAGCCGAACGGGGGAGTTCCCGTTATCGGTGCCAAGGTTCTTTTCTCCACCAGATTCAATCCCAACAAGGTCTGCAATAAATCAGCATAGTTAGAGGGAGGTTTCTCGAACACCCTTCTCGGCTTATTACCCTGGAATCTTCTCTGAGCTTGCTGTGCCCCCTGCTGAGGCTGCTGCTGCTGTGGCATTGGCTGCTGCTGAACCGGTTGTTGTTGCTGGATTGGTTGTTGCTGATAAGGGATAGTGACACTCGACACTTGCTGCTGTTGACGATATTGATTTCTTCCCCTGCCTCGGCCTCGGCCTCGGCCTCCAAATACAGCACTAGCTTCGCCCTGACGGCGCCCACCATAAGCTTTCCTATTGCTGCCAGATGCAGCTGACTCGTCAACTTGGAACTTTCCTTGCTTAATGTTCCGCTCAATCTTTTCACCCATTAAAATCAGATCTGAAAAACTTGCCAGAGAAGTATGAAACAACATATCATGAAACAGCCCGGTGAATGTGCCGACAAACATATCGTTCATTTCTTTATCTTCCACAGGAGGACGGACCCTGGCAGCCATATCGCGCCACCTTTGCGCGTATTCTTTAAAACTCTCCCCCTTCTTCTGCGAAAGCCCGGCCAACTGGACCCGATTGGGTGCCAGGTCACTGTTATATTTGTAATGGGCTACAAACGCCTCTGCTAATTGCTTCCAAGTCTTGATATCAGTGGGCTCCAACCCCATGTACCACTCTAAGGAAGGCCCCGATAGACTATCCTGAAAGAAATGCATGAGCATTCTTTCGTCAGTGGAGTATGCTGACATCTTTCTGTAATAAGCTCGTACATGAACCTTCGGACATGTGTCTCCTTTGTACTTATCGAACGCAGGCGCTTTGAACTTGATTGGCACCCTCAGCCCAGGTACCAAGCCCATTGTTGCCATGTCCAGACCCACAGCACTCTGATTTAAGACTCCCTTCATTTGCTCTTCCAGCATTCTAATCTTTTGAGAATCATCCATCGGCCCTTCAAAGCCCCCTCCAGAGAAGGCGTCCTCCTGTTGATCCTCTTGCCACATACCGTTTCCAGCCCCGTATCCCTCATACGCATTATTACGTCCAGCTCTGACTTGATTCATCCCTGGAACTCGGCCTCTGTTGCCGTACCCTTGAACACCTCCAACAGGACCTCCAGCCATAAAACCAGCACCGTTTCCGTTTCCAAAACCTCCGTAGCCCTGATTGACCATACCATAACCATCTTGCCCAAAGCCTTGAGCATTAAAGCCATACTTGCCAGTGTTGTCGAATCCCTGATCGTTAAATCCGAACCCAGCGTTGACAAAGCCATTGCCTCCGAGATTATCTCCCACATTGACATCACCCAGCCCAGCGTTGTGGACAGCAGTTTCATTTCCAACTCCGACGTTACCATTCACAGCAGTGGTAGCGTGGTTGACGTTAGCAGCATTCACATTGACGACAGGCGGAGCCACTGGCGTTGGAGTGCCATCTCCATGAGCAGTATCAACCCGGACAGACTGATGATCTTCGTTACCATGACCAGCGTTGCGAGCCAACAGAGGCTGGACCATGGCCTGCAAGTTCTCCTGCCCTTTTGCTATAGCCTCCATGGTTTGCATGAAGAGGGCGAGCTTCTCGCGTACATCCTGCATCTCGTTCTGAATCTGGTCCATGACTTTCCGACAGTTGGAACGTGTAGAATAGCGGTGCTGATGTTGATCTGGAATCCTGTTAAGTACCTGATACAGAGCAAGAGATAAGACACCATTCATAGATTACCTGTTATGCAAGATGAATATGAATGCAATGCAATGTGTCTGTGCATTAGGGAAGTTCATTCCCCCAGTTCTAGTGCGAAGGTGCCGGTGCAGTGACAGTGCTGACAATAAGAATACCGGAGCTGAATCATAGAAAGCCTCATATATAACAGAGAGAATCAATAAGCCCAGAGTACAATATCACTGAGAGTACAAAGAAGGCATGACCTCAACCAACAATCCTGGTGATGGTCAGCACTATGCAAATAAAGCATACAAATAATGGAATGATCACATCCTCCCAAAAGTCTGGTACTCCTCTATCAACTTCTTGGTCTCCGGATGGCTTGGTCGATCAAGCAGCCCTTCAACAAGCTGGTTTCTCTTCTTAAGGACACGGCGTACGTCTTCAGCAGTTTCTTCCCATGCTGCTTCTCCGAAGCAATCTTCTAGCTTTCGCTTCTGAGATACCGCTTCATCTCTGGATTTGATTGCCTTGTTCAGTGCATGCTGGACACTATACCGGTTCATCACTTCCTCCTCACACCTCTTGATGCTAGACTTCAACTTCTCTTCGAGGTCGGAAATTTGCTGCTTCAGCTTATCTTCCCTCTTCTTGTTGTTAGTGAGGGTAGCATTCCAAGTCTTATTGCAAGAAGATATCTCTCGGTGTGCCGCGTCGAGCGCCTTCTTTTTGGCTTCCAGCATGTCATGGGAACTTCTGAACTCTTGCCCCAGACGTTCGCGCTTTTTCTTTTCCTCGGTCAACTCAGCTCCTAACCTGCTTACCAGCTCAATCTGTTGTTGGAAAGCATATACGGCTTTGTTCTTCTCGCTGCGTGCCTGGGCTAACTCTTGCTCTAACCCTTCGTTAATCTTCGTCAAGGCTTCTTTCTCCCTCACAACCTGTTCATAGACTTCCCTAGAAACAGTGGTCGGCTCTTCTACCGGAATAGGATCAAGAATTGGTGCATCTGGAAATGGCATCTTCAACTGACTAGCCCTCCCCTGAATCCAAACTCTATAAGGTGCATAGGCCTGACAGTCATTCTTTCCTAACAACGGCTTCCCTTTGCGGTTAATACGCGTCCAAGCATGTCGCAACTTGGCTAATAACTCCCCCTTCACGTCACCGGTGAAGTACAGAGATTCCTGCACTTCCTCCTTCTGAGGTGGACTCTTCAGCGCATATCCGAACTGGCGAATGAATAGAGAAGGGTTGTAATTGATACACCCTTTTCTTCCTATCAATGGCACATTAGGGTAACCAGAACAACTGAAGATGAGCTCTGATCCCAGCAGGTCTCTATCAAACCACTCCATATCTTCCGACGATAACCTCATCAAACGCTCCGTCCAACCAACGGGAACTGTAGTCTCTGCAGCAGATCCTCTCTTAGGAAGATGACTCTCAAACCATATACTCAACAAGGGTACACAAAGATGAACATTCTTCCCTCTTCCCTTCTCATTCTTGTAATGCAGTGAGTGATATAGGTCTCCGAGTAAGGTAGGTACGGGATTACCAGCGGCGAACAAGTAGAAAGCATCGAAGTCCACAAAATCCGGTATATTGGGGAATAGTACTATGCCATAAATGCACAAGGCCAACACAGCATTGAAAGCAACCCAGCACCCATTCTTGGCGTACTCTTGGGCTTTACCAACTAAGAACTGAAATGAGAAGCCTGGAACTCCACGGGAAACAGTAGTCACAAGTTCAGAAGCATCCACATGCAAGGCTTTGGCCAATTCCTCCGGCTTAGGTTTGGCATCATAATGAATGAATGGAACCTGGTTCTGCACAGGCAGCTCAACATACTCAGCGTATTCCTCCAGAGTTGGTCCCATAATAAAATCAGAGAACGTAAAGCACCTCAAAGCAGGGTCGTAGAATTGCATCAAAGCATACAGCCCATCTAACTCTACCTCTGTAGGTTTGCACACCAATCTCAATAATCTACCATAGCTCATCCGGAAACTCCTACGAACACCCTCATCAGCAAGAGAGATCAACCCCAGTAAAGGAACAATATCAGGCGTAGGCAATTTGTAAGCAACCGTTCTCCTTAAGCTAGTCATGATCAAACACTCAGAAGTCCGGGCACTAGAACTAGGGAAATGCAAATGCACCTGCAGCACAGACACACGTTAGCGAAATGCAAATGATAATGTATATGCAGGGATGCAATGCAAGTAACATTCAACAGGGACCAAAGCTGCAGCTGAATAGCCTAAACCCAATCAAGAAAGGTCTCAGATAGACCATCCAGAAGCCATCAACCCTGGTCTCAGATAGACCTAAAATAGAACTCCAACACTGGTCTCTGACAGACCTCAAACCATAACTCACTGGTCTCTGATAGACCTCAAATCACATCCATAATTGGTCTCTGACCGACCTCATACCACATCTCCACTTGGTCTCTGACAGACCTCAGAATAAATCTCCACATGGTCTCTGACAGACCTCAGAATAAATCTCCACATGGTCTCTGACAGACCTCAGAATAAATCTCCACATGGTCTCTGACAGACCTCAGAATAAATCTCCACATGGTCTCTGACAGACCTCAGAATAAATCTCCACATGGTCTCTGACAGACCTCAGAATAAATCTCCACATGGTCTCTGACAGACCTCAGAATAAATCTCCACATGGTCTCTGACAGACCTCAAACCTCCCCATAAATAACCAGGATCTCTGATCAAGAAATAGCCGGTAGTCTGGAGGTCTAGTTACCTGCATAACCCTGAATCCCCTCACAGGTGGGTGGCCCTATAACTGGCACAAGGTACGGCATCCTATGCGGTCGTCGGCGTCACAGACTTTCAGGGTTAACGATACGATTCCCAGAAGGAGTGGCATCATCAATCCCTGAAGAGGCCTCACTCAGCCAACTTCCAAATGATCGGTCCCCAGAGTCGACAATCCAACTAACCAGCAACCCACGCCAACCAAAGGAAGGGGCAGGAGGCCAACCAGAGGAACCTCGTCTGAGTGTAGATTTCATGGGACACCAAAGCAAGCAAAGCAAGCGGGCGCCCACTAATTTCTACTCTAATTCTAGGTGCACTCAAGCCCAGGTCCGGCTTATCTCTCAATATCAGAACACCCGTCACACCCCAGATACAGCAATAATAAACAATATATATAAAGCTGAAAAACACAGGGTTAGAAATATACAATAACTCCATACAAAATCCTCGACGGGAAAACAAGCGTTAGGATTGACTCTCTCAAGGGACGTTGGATCCCAAATGCATAAGGACCGTCGCAGTCCTTAGCAGCCAGGGGACGTTGGATCCCCAGCAGAGTCGCCAGCTGTCGCTACTGCGAAAATCGGCGCCGGCTGAACAGAAGAGTCGCCACCGTGCGTTATTTATCCCACGGGAGGGAAAGGAAACGCTCAGAGTAAACCTCGCACAACACGGGAAAGGTATGGTCGTCGCAACCAAAACCTGGATTCGGGAGTCGGTTACGCAAGGGGAAGGTATTAGCACCCCTCACGTCCGTCGTACTCGACGGGATCCACGCTTGTTTTCAGGTATGGATTGTTATTCTATCTAAACTATAGGTCAAGGGTTAAAAAGAAAATAAAATGAAAATAAAAATGACTCGGCAAAGTATCGCACTTTATGCCTACGTATTCCCGTCTGGAACGAGAAATCAGAGTCAACGTAGTTCGCCTACCTACGGGAAAGGAGGGGAAGGTTGCTCGCTAGGATATCGCATCCTATGCCTACGTACTTCCACACAGCATGGAAGATCAGAGCAAACGTAGTTCGGGTCACGTACGACACAAGTCTGTCTTGGTTGATTTTATTCCTTCTGAAAAAGGTTTTTCTGATTAACAGTCCAAGAGGACAAAAATGACGTTTTGATGAGTTCACATTCTTTTACGAAAGAAGTGTCTTTTATTGTGTTTGAAATCTTTATGTGTTTTTCTGTTTGTTTTGAGAAAGAAAGAGACAGAACTCTAACCTACGGTTGCGAAGGGAAACAAGCTAACCTATTGTTATCATGCATGGGTTGAGACCTAGTGTCTATCATGCTCCTCTCTTGCACAGAGAGAAACAGAGATCCTAAGGGATAGGCAGAAACAGAAACAATATCAGATATATACAGTAAAACAGTAAAATGCATGGATGCAGCAATACAAGCGAGGCAAGGGAGTCCCACTCACCCTCGAACCTAGAAAACAATAGGCAAAAGTGAACAGGCTTCACTTTCAACCCAGCAGGGTAAACAGCAAACAATACAGTTCAGAAAACCAATCAATACATCAGCAATGAAATACAACAGCAAAAGAAACAGCATCAGCAGCTCTGAATCAACATCTGGCTTCAAGCAATCTCCAATCAGCTACAGGCTTCAACAAGCATCAATCTCCATCTTCATGGCCTTCAGGCAAGGGCTTTGACATCAATCTTCAGTCTACAATGGCTTTTCTTCAAGCTCAAACCTCCAGGATGAGGGATTAGTCACAAGAGTGAATTGGGTGTTAAGCAATCAGTTGACTACCAAGGGTGGTGAACAGACTGCTTCTAACACAAGAGACATTTTCTCTCAAGAGTTCTATCTCATAGACACTATCACCAAGCCTTCCAAAGGAAGGGGGTGAGTGTCTTAGAGAGACTCTGAATCACAGAGAAGAATGGATGCAGACAAGGCAATCCATGTTTGAGAAACAAACTTTCTAACCTAGAGCTCTGCCTAGCTCCTAAACCCTAGTCTCCTCAGCAACTGATAGCAAGAAACTCATCCTCAACTCTGACAGTTGATCTTCAGTCCTTGAATCTCCAATAGCTTCATCTCCACAAATCTTCAGCTTCCCCAGGGCCCCAGACAAGCCCAATACCCAATCAAACAATCAACAATCCCCAGAGGGCACACCACACCAGACAGCAGATATACAGATAGTAATAATAGCAGTAGGGGAATCCTGACTTTTCTCTAAGGGATCTAATAGCTACCCATAGCCCATATAGTCCCATAACTAATTTATTTAAATCCTAAGTCCTAAGGGGAATGAAATTAAACTCCTAAGTTGTCACCTAAACCCTAGTTTTGTTCATGATATTCAAGCATTTATTAATCACCTAAAATTAACTCCTAAAAATGGGAACTAAAATATTTCTACAAGCTTAACATCTTATCTAAACAAAATGAAAAGAATGATCAAAAAATATTAGAGCATATGAGAGAACAAAAATCATAAAAATAATGCATGAAATGTAACTATTTATTATGACATTTATTTAGAAAATATGTAAAAAATATGAAATAAAAGTAAAAATGAAATTTTATTTTTCTATAATATTCTAGACATTTTAATGAAAACATGGTAAAAAGAATGAATTAAAAAGCATTTTTTATGAATTATTTATGAATTTTAGAAGATTGGTAAAATAATGAAATGAAATAAGAAAATAAAAAGAAATGAAATGAAGGAGGGGGTGAGAAAAGCAGAAAAGCACGTTCAAAGAATTGGGCCTGATAACATGGGGGGTGTGGATAGCGCTCTGAGCCCAACCCCCCAATTAGTGAAACGCCGCGTTTGGTCTTAGCTCAGCTTTCCCTCACAAACGAAGTTTAAACATCAGCCGTTGGATCCAAAGTCAGTCAACTGGTCAAAAGGTGATCTGAGGGTGAAAATATCATCTTCCTCCTTGGTTCAGGGCTTGGAGGGAACTCCATGGATGAACACTCCACCTGCTTCAAACCCTAACTCCCTCGATTCTCCATGAAACGTCAACATATAAAAATCAAATCCGCTCCAAAACTTACCAGGAATCCAACCATGGTGTCACAACTAACTGAAATCTCCTCTAACCCTAAATCCGATAGCTACCTCCAAGAAAAGATCAAGAACTGATTCTCACTATCTTCAAAATTAAAGGCACAGGCACGTTCCTCTCTTCACCTAGATCATTTCCCCCTAAAGAACTAAGATTATCCTTCAATATCGAGGGAGTTCTTGGTCCACACAGAAATGGTACCTCTAACAAAATCATCACCAAATCATCTCTAACTTTCCAGAAAGCTTCCCCTAATGATTTCTAACCGTTCTAACCTACTAATTCTAATCAATTCTACTTAGATTAAGGTGCACGAAGAAATTTACAAACCTGGTGAAATGAGATGCACAGATGGTAGAATTCTTCAAATCAATGCCTGAATTCCTCCAGAATCGTTCAGTGATCCATCTTCTAGCTTCTGTATGCAAAAAGGAAGGTTGAAAAGCTCTGAATCTTGGAAATGGATCTGAAGCTGCAAGCTGCCAAACTCAAGGTACAGAACACGATTTGGCCTTGAATTCCCTCTGATTTTTATTGCCACACCTTCAATGATGATGATAGAACTGAACCAGATCAAGAAATTGAACAGAATGGAGAAGAAATGAGAAATTGGAGAATGACTTGCTATGGATGAACTTGGATTTCAATCTCTCTTTCTGCAGCAATTCTCTCTAACCCCTGCATCTGAGCACACTCCAATCCATATATAGATGATGTTAGAATCATCTAGAACCAACTGGACTCTTCTTATGAGAAATTGAGTTTCTCATGTCATGACTTTTTCATTTCATGCTATGCATAGTTCATTCCAAGTTCTCCTTGTTACAGCCCATGATTATTAATTGAAAATCTCCCCAAATGGTATTTTGAACATGTTGAAAAGCCTTGCAAGCTTGTGTGTTAATCCCTTATGTGAGTTGGATATGTAACTTGAATTATAAGCAATCCATGGCAAGTCCCAAATTATGACCTCAAATCCAAAATCTAATAATGCCAATGATCACAAAATATGTTTTCTAGTCAAAATGATATGTCACTTGCCCCATTTTGATCATGTAGTATAAAATTCCCAAAAATGGACATTTCATGTATTAAATTTATGCCTTTTTTAGGTCATTTCTACAAGCATGAGTTACAAGCATTTCCAAACTTACATGGTCTTCTTTCTTGACTTAAAATCCCATTTGGAGCAAGTTTGATGTTGTAAGTTTTTCCATTTGAGGCCTCCTTGTATGAGTTTTGGGTATAGGTTAAAATGACCTGTAATTCACAAATGCCCAAAATACCCTTTGCTTGTCAAGACCATAAGTTGAGTTCTCCACATCATATGAAGGCATGCCATACCATTCTAGAAAGCTAAGACAATGAGGAACAATTCTTGTGTTGACCAAGAATTCATTTGAAATCTCCTTGAGGGGCAAAACTAGCTTGGAAGTCAAGTCACTTTCACAGACAAAAATTCAGACACCCCAGATGACCTGTAACTTGTAAGGACCATAACTTGAGTTCTATAAATCTCCTTGAGGTCTTCCACCACTCAAATTAAAGGTCTTGAGACCCTCTACAAGTTTCATGTTGGCCAAGAAGCCATTTGAAACTAGCATTTTGACTTATCTTGCTTGGAAATTTGACCTAAACTAGGGGATTTTACAGAGAAACCCTAATTTAGTAACTCCTCTTCTCCTTGATTTCTCTTGAATTCTCCTTGTCATATCTCCATATCCTTCTTCATATGTTCAATATTGATCCCCACATCTCTCCAATAGACTTGAATGCCCTCTTAAGTCAGTCAATTGACCTAGGGTTGACCTAGGGTTGACCCAGATGAAACCCTAGTTGACTGTCTTCAACTGCAATACCTGTGATCACACCAATGACTTGTTTCCTTCTCCAAATGACTTTTTAAGTCTCTCAAAATGTCTAGATGCTCTCCATGTCTTCATTTCATGGCTCATAACCCTCTTGTTGATCCTCAGACACCCTCAGCTAGGAGATGGACTCAAGGCTTGATCTGCTGAACTCTTTGCTTTCAAATTCTTTCCTGATGACTTGAGTAGGATGGAATTAGGATAATAACCTCTTGCTAGGCCTCTAGAGATGAGAATAATGATTGATCCCCTGTTGAATGACTGGCTATGCTTATGCTATGCAGATGGTTAGTCTATGTACATGACTCTATATGCAAATGCTAGTGACAATGAACCATGAACCACATGAATATGGTTGAGCAAATTTTAGGGTGCAACACATCTCACCATGACCCCAACATGATTGTTGTAGGGCATGATTATAGCTTTAATTTTAGTACTATAAGTCCTTGATAGGGTTTATAGAACTCAAGTTATGAGCCAGACAAGTTACAGGTCATTTGAGGCATGTGAAATTGGAGCTTGAAAGTCAACCAACTTGCATGACATTTTTTCCCTAGTAGGATGATTCCTATGAAATTTTGGTCAACATGAATGTTGTTCCTTATCTTCTTAGCTTTCTAGAAAGTACTAGAAGTCCATGATTGGATTTGTAGAACTCATGTTACAAGCTTTGCAAGATGAGGGTATTTTGGGAATTTGGAATTATAGGTCATTTTTGGTTATGGGTCACTTTCACCAACTTAGGAACCTCAAATGAACTTTTGATCAACTTGAAAGTTGTTCAAAATGGTGTTTTTAGTCCAACCATGACCCAAACATCCATTGATATGGATTGAATATGGAAGTGTATGAAGAAATTTGGAAAAAAGATCATTAAAAGGCATAAAAAGTGAAAATTCCATTTTAATTCATCCGTGTGTCAAATTTCACAAGTTTGTGCATTTTCTGATTGCCAAAGACATTTGGAGAAGATTGGAAATTTTACATTTAGGGTTTGAGTCATATTTCATGGACTTTATTTGGATTACTTCATGATGAAGTAACATAACCATTCAACACCATAAGATGAAATCAAGCCCTCAATGTGAGCCATTCACATCCAAGGAGTGTTGTGCAAGCCATTGGAGCAAAGATTGAGAGGAAACTGAGTTAGAACACACGAGTTACCATGGTAGTTCATTGAAGGAAAATGAAATTTTGGATTAATCAAATTGGGCCATGATTGGGCCATGTTAGGGTCCAAATACATTCTATTTAAGTCTTGGATCGTGTTCAGATCATTTTTTTTGGAAGAAATTGGTGAAGAATTCAGTTGTGGCAGTTAGAGGTGGAAGCTTCAAATTCAAAATCGTTTTTTACAATTCAGAGAGTTTCAAGAAGAATTGAGGATTCAGTTAACATCAGTGATCATCCTTGAAGGTTTCTGCAGCATTTGAAGTCAAGAATCACACTGCAACTAACTCAATTGCAAGCTTTTTTACAGGTTTTTATCTTTCACCATTCTTCTTGATTTAGGCTCGTTTAGCATGAATTAAACACGTGGTTAGGTTGTAGATACAACATAGATCGTTTTAGGATTGGAATTGTGAAGTTTAGTGATGATTCATGATTGGATGTAAATTCTATTGAGACTCGTATCTAGATGATTCTTGAGAATAAAGATGAATTAGAGAGTGATTCTTGATCCTTGAGAGGTGAGGAAGATTTCTCTGCAGCCAATTTGAAGTTTGATGATACTTATGGAATTGAGGAATTTTCTGTTCATCATCGTTTTTGAAGATTCATGAGGAGTTAATAAAAATGGAGTAGATCTTGATACTCAGGGTGAGGAGACGATTGGATCCATGTATTTTTCTTGGAGTTTGGTTGAGTTTGATTGCAGAGCATGATTGCTCTCGCCGGAGAAAACAGTTGAGCTCTTCTCCGGCCACCACGAATGAATTTCCCTCTCTTGGCTCAGTTCAAACGAAGACGATGACCATGAACCATTGGATCTGTTTGAGTTAATTGACATGGTCACAGCATCTAACGCATGAGGTTTAGTCTGATTAGAGTTTGGTGAGGTGGCACAACCAGGAGTGTAGGATCTGATTACTTTTCCATTGGATGCATAGGATTAGACTGCACCGTGTACTTCAGTCAACCATACCACACCTTGCCATGGAATCAAAATGCACACCTTCATTGAATGATGTGGTACGCGCGTGGCCTTTAGATCATTGTACTATTAATCATATCCTATGGCTCTAATATTTTTTAATTCTGTTAATGCTTTAATTGATTTTTCTATTTTCTTTTAATTGATTTTTCATGTTTAATTCATATTAAATTGAATATTGGTCAGAAAAATGTGGAAAAAATATGTGGGTGATCCTTGTTTTATTTCTGATTTTTCCATGCTCTTGAATTTTATTTTGGTGTTGTTTTCCATTTAATGTCTATTTTTCTATTTTTTGATAATTGATTAAAAATGCATAAAATGACTTGTTGCTTGCGAATTTTATTACCATTTCATGCTTTAGAATTTGATGTTGATTTTTGGCTGGCTGATTATAGACATATTGATGAGATTGTAGGATTTTTGTGGTAATTTTTAGATGATTCTAAGATTAGTTTTGAACTAGGTTTTTAGAGCCTTCCCCACTTGAACCTTCATTTGACACCTTTTGGTTTAGAATTTTGTTAGGGCCCTTAAACATTATTTAAGCTCTGGATTTTATACCATAGGTTCTTAATACATTTAGGATCCCTTAGGAGAATTTATAGATTTTTAGTAATTGATTTACTATTTTAGTTGGATTTTACATCTAGGCTGTGTTTAGGTTGCTTCTAGCATAGTACATCCCATAGTTGAACTTCAAAAGTGACCTTTAGTTAATGATAAGTTTCCAAACCTTCTCTGTTGGTTTAGTAGACATGTTGTTGCCTTTGTAGATTGAATCTCAAAGTTTGATTTGGTGTTTTAGTTCGCTTCGGAGAGTTGCTTTTAGAGCTTAGGGAATTAGGGTTTTTTAGAGCCTTTAGGAGTTTCTTCCTTTTTCATAATTGTGGTTTGCGTTGGTTTGCATTCCATTTCATATCCAATGATGCAAGGTTCCTTTGTGGGAGCCTAGTCCCTCCTTTGGAAGGACTAAAGGCCTACCACAAAAGGAACAACCTTTGAGGATACCAATCTCAGATGAGTGGTTGAGTGCCATGATGGATTCCCTTGGTTTCCATTATGCTTCCCCTCATCATGCAATGATCTTTGTGTTGATTCACATCATCTCTTGATGGAGCAAGTTGAAGCTTGAAGATGAAGTCCTCATTCCCTTTTTTCCTGATGGATATCTTGGACAGATGTTTTGGACATGAAGACAACTACAGACTTTTGGGCTGCTTTGCTACTGAAGTGTTGTTGTGCTGCTCTGCTGTGTTTGCTGTTTGACTGTATTTGTGTGACTGTTTCTCTGGTGTGTTTCATTAGAATAGTCTTTCATGTAGTTGATGTTAGGCCTAAGTTCACTGAAAGGTTGAGCTTGCCTCCCTTTGCTGGTTTGCATAAGAGGTTGAGTCTGTCTCCCTCTGCTTGTATGTTACTGTTTGGCTTTGCTTGTTGGCTGAAGGTTGAGTTTACCTCCCTTGCCTGTGTATTGTGTTGTTTTGCTTGATTGCTTAGAGGTTGAGTGAGTCTCCCTCTGCTTGTATTGTTGCATTGGATTTGCATCTTTACTGTTTATCTGTTTTACTGATGTTTAGCTGATGCCTTGTCTGTTGTCTGTTCCCCATTGACATGATCCCCTAGGAATCTCACTTCCTTTGATAAGGAAGTGCTGATTAGAACTTTAGGTTGAAACCTATGCATGATAACGTCTAGGAGTTCCCTGTTTCAAACCTCAACCATAGGATGAATCCTTGGCATGACAACATTAGGACTTGATAGTTTCCCCTTAGTTGTGTCTGCTCTCTTCTCTCTTCATACAAATCAAAATACAGTAATAAAGGTTAATTGATATCGTACGTTTCGAGCCTTAAGCTACTTAGGAAATGATTGTTGGAGGGTTTCCTTCTAATGATCAGGATGTTTAGTATGGTACCCTTTGGGTGACATGCGACACATTCACTCCTAGGTCATAGTCTCTAGTGCGATATTAGTTGCAAACATCCATAAAAGACAGTTCTTCCGTAAAAGACAGAAAACAAACTTCAAACCTTTTTTGCCCGGTGGGCCCTTAACTCAAGGAAAACGTTTCTGAAGAAAAGAGTGTCGTTAACTCTCAGTTCTTCTGCAAACGGTAACACACGAGTCTCTGACGAGAAAGCTGCATACACCAAACTGCTGGAACTGTCTGTTAACCCTACTCGGAAAAACAGATGAATCTGAATCCCCGTAATCTGTATTATCCCGAACTACGTAAGCTCTGATCTCTCATATCTGTTGAGAGTACGTAGGCACAATACTGACGTATTGGCGAGCCACCTTCCCCGTTTACCCGTAGTTAGCCGAACTACGTTGACTCTGATTTCTCGTTCTCCGATGAGAATACGTAGGCATAAAGCGCGATGCTTTGCCGAGTCATTTTTCTTTTCTTTTCAGACCAGCCTTGATAGGTAGATAGATAAAACCAACCCGTCAGATAAACACAACAAGCATGGATCCCATCGAGTACGATGGACATGAGGGGTGCTAATACCTTCCCCTTGCGTAACCGATTCCCGAACCCAGACATGGTTGCGATGACATTGTCTTATACCTTTTCGTCAGGTTTTTCCGATCGTTTCCTTTCCCTTTCTATGGGATAAATAACGAAAGGTGGCGACTATTCTGTTTTGCCGGCACCTTATTTTCGCGGTAGTGACACAGCTCTTGACTGAAGAATAGAGAGTGCAGATTGCAGAGTTCTTGTAAGTGAAGAAGGCTAGTCTTCACGTGTGAATTGAGTCTTAGGAATACTTGTACTCCAAGCAATTGTCTGTTGGATGATTGCATTGGTTGGGTAGATTCTAAGTTGTGTCTCACTCAAAGTTGTGAAGCAAGAGTGTGTGTACCTTGATCAAAGTTGTGAAGCAAGATCAAGGTGTGTTTGGAGTGTATCTCGACAACTGTTGTGTAATTGTGAGTTATATATCACTATGGTGTGATTGAGGGGGAGTGAGTGGGTATACTCAGGTTTAGAGTGTCTCTAGGCTGAATTGTCATTAGGTAGGTTTTAAGTGAGGAGTGAAAACTGTGTTGTTTGACTCTGAATTAATTATGCTAATAGTGAAGTTCCTCCCTGGCTTGGTAGCCCCTAGATGTAAGTGTTGTTGACACTGAACTGGGTAAACAATTGTTGTGTTTCTACTGCTTTACTTTACAGTTAAATTAGTTAATACAACAGTCAATGTCACAGTGGATGTTATAATTTTGGGAATAACATCCATTGTGTGCTTGCCAGAATTTTCAATTGGCATCAGAGCAGGCACCCTGCCTGTTTATTCTGGGTGAGATCTAGGGAAATAAATTCTGGTACTATGGATAAAGATATAGGCTTCACTAATAGACCTCCAATTATGGATGGATCTAATTATGATTATTGGAAACCAATGATGATTGCATTCCTAAAATCATTAGACAACAAGGCTTGGAGAGCTGCAAACTCTGGCTGGAAACATCCTGTGAAGACTGACAAGGATGAAGTAGATGTGTTAATTCCTGGAGAGGAATGGAACAAAGAGTAAGAGGCCTTAGCTCTTGGGAACTCTAAAGCATTGAATGCACTCTTCAATGGTATAGACAAAAATATCTTTAGACTGGTACACCATTGTGAACTAGCAAAGGATGTTTGGGACACTCTCAGAACTACTCATGAAGGAACTTCCAAGGTCAAAATGTCAAGACTCCAAATGCTGACCACCAAATTTGAAGGTCTGAGAATGAAGGAAGATGAGACCATTCATGAGTTTTACATGAATGTTCTTGAACTTGCAAACACCTCAGGCGTTCTGGGAGAAAAGATGACTGAAGAGAAGCTTGTAAGAAAGATTCTAAGGTCACTACCTAAAAGGTTTGCTATGAAAGTAACAGCCATTGAAGAAGCCCAAGACATATGCCACATGAAAGTGGATGAACACATTGGTTCCCTTCAAACCTTTGAAATGGGAATGAGTGATCAGGTTGTGGAGAAAAAGAACAAAAGTATAGCTCTTGTCTCAAACACTGCTGATTCAGATGAAGAAGATGGTGAAAAGGAGGAGAATCTGTCAGAAGCAATTTCCTTGCTTGGAAGACAGTTCAACAAACTGGTCAAAAGGATAGATGCTAGGTCTAAACCATATACCAAAAGCATGTCTTCTGATAAAGAGAAATCTGAAGATAAAGTCAGCCAAAGCAGAGGAGTACAGTGTCATGAGTGTGAGGGATATGGTCATATCAGAAAGGAATGTCCCACATACCTCAAAAAGAAGGGAAAAAGCCTAACTGTTACTTGGTCAGATGGAGATTCTGAGAGTGGATCAGAAGATGAGTCTGTAAAACATGTCACTGCTCTGAAAAGTGTATGTGTATCTGATGGTGACTCAAGTGAAGGTGAGCTAACTTATGATGAACTAGCAGAATCATATAAGAAGCTGTCCATCAGAAGCATTGAATTGTATCAGCAAGGAGAGCACCAGAAGAAGTGCATAATGGAATTAGAGGCTGAAAAGATAGAGCAGCTAGCAACAATAGACTCACTCAAAAGTGAGGTCAACTTGTTGGAATCCAAAATGGAGCAGATGGAAAAATCCATAAGGATGCTAAATCCTGAGACAGACACTCTAGAAGAGATTTTGCAGAGTGGTCAGAGCTCAGGAAATAGGTCTGGACTGGTATTTGTTAACAGACAGAATCCTGTTCTGAAACTCAAGAGATTACAACCTGAGATTCAGAAGTTAAAAAGGATGTCACGACCAATGTCACAACATCCACCACACAGAAACTGGAACCAAGTCAAAAGACCATTCCAAGGTTATAGATGTTACCACTGTGGAAAACTTGGACATATCAAATCTGTGTGTTTTTGGATGCATGGATTTCCTAATCATCATCATCAAGGCAAGTCCAAACAAGGTACTCATGTTAGGAAGCAGTATCATGCTCAACCCAAGAAAAAGGTTCCTAACAAGCAAAGACAATGGGTTGCCAAGACCTTTGCGCTAGCAGCCCACACTTCCCTAGGGATGCCAACCAAAGAGAATTGGTACTTGGACAGTGGATGCTCCAGACATATGACTGGAATTAAGGATCACTTGATTAAACTCAAACTTCACTCCTCAAGTCATGTAACCTTTGGTGATGGAGCAAAAGGAGAAATCACAGGTGCTGGACAACTTGGCAGTCCTAAAGCTCTAGAAATAAGGAATGTCTTGCTGGTTAAAGGACTGACTGGAAACCTAATAGGTATCAGTCAGGTTTGTGATCAAAGCTTAAAGGTCCAATTTACCAAAGATAAATGTTTTGTCACTAATCAAGAAGGGAAGGAAGTCATGAGAGGATACAGAGCAAAGAATAACTGCTATCTATGGGAGCCTAAAAGTAACCTCAATGTCTTGGGCAATAAAGAAAATGATCAATTGTGGTTGGAGAAAGGTGGACATCCTCAAAGAATAAGGAAGTTCATCACCAAGGAATCAGTAAGTGGAACTTATAAGGTTTTTCTGGACAGAAATACAGGCTATGGGGTTGACAGGCAAGTCAAGAAAAGACATTCTAAGGATGAACATCATATAAACCTGGACCTACTGTACTGGAAGATTATGAAGATCATGAAAAATGGTTAGCATAAGAAGGGCAATGTTCCTCAGAATGTCATGACCATATATTGTAACATTCAGAGTAACATAAATATGGACTCAGGTCAGATTGAAAGGAATAAAGTATGCGAATTGGTTCCAAGACATGAAGGAACAAATATCGTTGGAACCAAATGGGTTTACAAGAACAAGTCAGATGAAGAAGGAATCATAGTCAGAAACAAAGCTAGACTGGTGGCACAGGGGTACAATTAAGTAGAAGGAGTTAATTTTGATGAAACTTTTGCACCGGTTGCAAGACTTGAGTCAATCAGGCTGATGTTGGGAATTTCCTGCATCCTAAAATTTAAACTCTTTCAGATGGATGTGAAAAGTGCCTTTCTGAATGGATATCTAACTGAGGAAGTATATGTGGCACAACCCAAGGGATTTGAGTATCCTAACTTAATAGACCATGTATACAAGCTAAGGAAGGCACTTTATGGATTAAAATAGGCCCCTAGAGCATGGTATGAAAGGCTAATTGAATTTCTCACCACAAAGGGATAAAGGAAAGGGGGAATTGATAAGACACTATTTGTAAAGAATGAGGGTGGAGAAATCATGATAGCCCAGATATATGTGGATGACATAATATTTGGGGGAGTGTCAGAAAAGATGGTGAAGCAATTTGTTAATCACATGCAGTCTGAGTTTGAAATGAGTATGTGTGGAGAATTAACCTATTTTCTTGGGCTACAGGTCAAGCAAATGGATGATTCCATATTCATCTCCCAAAGTAAGTACACCGAAAATACAGTCAAGAAGATTGGGATGGACAATGCAAGTCACAAGAGAACACCTGCCCCCACTCATCTAAAGTTATCCAGAGATGAAAATGGCACGAGTGTTGATCAAAGTCTATATAGAAGCATGATTGGAAGTCTGCTATATCTAACAGCCAGCAGACCAGACATTGCTTTTGTTGTTGGTGTATGTGCTATGTATCAAGCAGATCCTAAAGTGAGTCACATGAATCAAGTGAAAATGATTCTCAAATATGTGAATGGAACCTGTGACTATGGCATACTCTACTCTCATGGGTGTGATCCTACCTTGTCTGGCTATTGTGATGCTGATTGGGCTGGCAGTGCTGATGATAGAAAAAGCACATCTGGTGGATGCTTCTTCTTGGGAATCAACCTAATATCTTGGTTCAGGAAGAAGCAAAATTGCGTCTCACTGTCCACTACTGAAGCTGAATACATAGCAGCTGGTAGCAGTTTTTCTCAGTTGGTCTGGATGAAGCAAATGTTAACTGAATACAATGTCACTCGGGATGTCATAACATTGTACTGTGACAATCTTAGTGCTATTAACATTTCCAAAAATCCAATCCAACACAGCAGAACGAAGCACATTGATATAAGACATCACTTCATTAGAGATCTTATGGAAGACAAAGTGATTTCCTTGGAGCATGTGTCCACTGAACTACAGCTAGCTGACATCTTTACCATGGCTCTAGATGCTACCCAATTTGAAAATCTTAGAGGAAAGTTAGGTATTTGCATGTATGAGGATGCATAGCAATTAGTGACACGTGAGAATTTTACAACATCAATGCAGTCCAAGTCATTGACCAATAAAGCTCTCCACTCCACACAAACGTGTCACTCCGCCCCCATTACCTTCCCACATCTCTCTCAGACCTTCATTCTCGACAAAAACATGTCTTCTCATCATGAAGGATCTTCCTCTAAGTCCCCTCCCAAATCCTCCAAAGATACTCCTCCCTCCACTGAAAAAGCCAAAGACCAAGTACCCTCCTCCCATTGAAGAAAATCTTAGGCGTATGCAAAACATAGAAGGCTCTGCATACGTGGCCAAAACCATGGGGGAAATTGCTGACGATATCATCAAGAAAGGTCTTCCTATTAAGGGATTCACCATTCCCCTGGCTCACAGGGATCCACCTCATGCCTCTGAATTTCCAGAGGAAGACTCGTATGATGAAAACCAGGACATCTCTCTATCAGA
This sequence comes from Lathyrus sativus, assembly GCA_963859935.3. Taxonomy (NCBI): domain Eukaryota; kingdom Viridiplantae; phylum Streptophyta; class Magnoliopsida; order Fabales; family Fabaceae; genus Lathyrus; species Lathyrus sativus. Next base: position 91,241,141 of record OZ012739.1, on the reverse strand, counting down.
TTTGGATGACAGTGACTCTAGTTCTTCCTCTGATGAAGATGATTGAGAAAAGAGTATGTGCCGTAGACTGTTGGTGAAGTGATAAAGTGTGCTGCTGTTGTTTCTTTCTAATTTGAATTTTTTTGTATAACCTGAATTTGTGATGCTCTTTAAAGAGTAGTTTTACTGTAACCCCTAACAATTTTAATGGTACAATATATGATCTATGATAAGTATTTAGTAGGATCCTAATTTGTGGCTAAAAAGGGGAAGAATAGAAAACAACAACAGTAGGTACAACAGATGAAATAAAAGAACAGGTGCAGGTGGTGTGCAGAACACTGAAGAACAGGTGGATAGCTTGAAGAGCATATGTGCTAGAAATTCCTATGGTGTATAGGAATGTTTGTTAGATTGTTTGGTTGATTATGTATGTTGTTAACTATGTGTACAATGGGTAATCCTAGAAGGTGTGTGTGTCTGCAAGTTGTAAGCAGAATGAGAGTGTTGTGCAACTCTTCAGGGGGAGTAGCACAGGTGTGTGTAGTTCAGGATGTTATCCTGAAGGTCATAACATCCAGAGCAGACTAGATGAATATATGTGACTGCAGGTTGTTGGCAGGTTGTGTGCTCAACTAGTAAGATGCATCAGTTGAGGGGGAGTAACCCAGTGTGTTACTCAGCAAAGTGTAACATCTGTAGCGGTAACTAACATATGGTTAAGAAGGTGAGTTATAACAATGAGAGCAAACTGTGAGGACTCAGAATGGTTTGAGCTAGTAACGTTCCTGCATCATAAGTCTTTTGCTGTGTAAATCTCTGATATAATGACAGAGTGTTTTAGCCAAAAATTTGTCAAAGTGGGAGTTTGTAAGTGCTCTTGATTGGCTACATTTTGTAGCAAAACACTAGAGCATGTATGTATGTCATGACTGATGTTAGTGCATACATAATATGGTCTGTGCAGGGTAATTGACTTAGCTAAAAGCAAGGTAAGCTGGATGTCATACCCAATGTTATGACTTGGGTCGTATGACATCAAGGGCAGGTTTGTTTTTCTGGTAGCTAGAAACCAGGAAACATAATAGGAGGTCAAGCTGGATATTAGGAGATTTTCTAGAAGCCCTAGGCGGACTGAAATATTCCTGAATAAAGTTGCAAGTATGCAGATTATTGAAAATAGATTTGTTATGAATAAAACCTAATTTATGTACCAAGGCCCAAAAGGACTGAAAGCTGCTATAAATATCAGAAGAAGAAATCCTGAACAACAGCTCTTGACTGAAGAATAGAGAGTGCAAATTGCAGAGTCCTTGTAAGTGAAGAAGGCTAGTCTTCACGTGTGAATTGAGTCTTGGATGATTGCATTGGTTAGGTAGATTCTAAGCTGTGTCTCACTCAAAGCTATGAAGTAAGAGTGTGTATACCTTGATCAAAGCTGTGAAGCAAGATTAAGGTATGTTTGGAGTGTATCTCCACAACTGTTGTGTAATTGTGAGTTATATATCATTGTGGTGTGATTGAGGGGGAGTGAGTGGGTATACTCAGGTCTAGAGTGACTTGGAGGACCCTGTGACAGCTTGTACCCGAAATCGAACCTGTGTTGCTTTATCGGCACATCAAGAACTTAGCCCCAACCTTGGGAACTTCCAGCTTCAACCATAACACGAGCTTCCTTCCAAGAGGTCATAGAAACATCAGTCTTTTTATCCTCCACCGGAGGCTCTTTTTAATCTGAACTGCTTTGAACACCTGACAAAGAGTTTCATGAATCTCACCATCTACCTCCACGTACTTGAATAATGACAAATAAATGACCATAATATCTTCTTCTCCATAAAATGTAACTACCATACCCTCAACCACATACTTGAGTTTCTGATGTAATGTTGACGTTACTGCTCTAGCAGCATGGATCCACGGACGACCTAAAAGATAGTTTGTAAGCCGGATAGATGTCCATGATAAAGAATGTTGTATTAAAAACCTCGGGACTAACCTTAATTAGCAATTCCACCTCTCCAAACACAAAGCTCTTCGACCCATCAAAAGCTCAGGCAACCAGATCACTAGCCCTACAGATTACCCCTTGTATGTTTAACTTCATAAGTGTTTTCTTCGGCAATGCATTATGTTGCATCGCTGCGAAAAGGGGCCAGAAATGACAGAAGAGTCGCCATCGTTCGTTATTTATCCCAAAAGAGGGAAAGGCAACGATCATAGAAAACCTAACAAAAACAGGAAAAGACAGGTCATCGCAACCATATCTCAAGTTCGGGAGTCGGTTACGCAAGGGGAAGGTATTAGCACCCCTCACGTCCGTCGTACTCGACAGGATCCATGCTTTGTTGTCTATCTAAAAGGATGTTTACTATCTAAGCTACGACTCAGGGACAAAAGAAAAGAAAAGAGACTCGATAGAGCATCGCTGTTCTATGCCTACGTATTCCCTCGTGCAATGGGAAAGTCAGAGTCAACGTAGTTCGGCTAACTACGGGTGAAAGTGGAGAAAGGTTTCTCGCCAAGACATCTCTGTCTTGTGCCTACGTATTCTCACATGGTATGAGAAATTAGAGCAAACGTAGTTCGGGCTAACAAGAACACCGGTTGGTTCAAATGTTTTAGACTCGAGTAGGGTTAAACCTTAGTTCTAGCAGTTAGGTGTATTCATCTCGAACATTGGTAACATAGGCGTTACCTGTTTGCGGTAGAACCAAGAGTTAACAAAACTCTCTTTATGAAAAAGTTTTCCAAATAATCCCGAAGGATAAAAAAGGTTTGACGTTTGTTTTTGTGTTTTTTAGACAAATAAGTGAATTGAATTTGATTTGTAATTCATGTTGCACTAAAGACTATGACTTAGGAGTGAATGTGTCGCATATAATCCAAAGGACATACGCTAAACACTCTAAACAATTGAGAGGAGGCCCCCTATTCATCATTTCCCAAATGCTTAAGACTCGTAGCGTACAACATTCATTATCCATTATTAAGTGTCTTGAGGAAGTTTGAAGATGAGAAGAGAGAAACACTCTAAAGGGAGACTAAGACTCAACCTAATGTTCTCATGCAAAGTGTACCTATAATTGGGATGAACGAGAATGCTACCTAATGTTATCATAATCCACCTTGAACAAGAAGGATTAGAGGTCCTAAGGGAACATGTCAAAGGAAGACAAAAGAAGAAGAAGAAAAAGAAAGCATAAGAAAAATGCAAGTATGCAAACATGTAATGCGCAATTAGAATGAAAGTGAGGGAGGAACAAAGTGTGGGGTAAACACCACCACAAGCACATCTCAACCTCAAGCATGCAAATGAGAAATGCAAGAACCAAAAGAAAATGCCACAAAAACACATAAGCAAATGAACATCACTTTGAACCACATCCATAAGCATGCATTCAAGTGGAAATCGAACACACGCGTCGCAAATATCATGATTAAACAATCAAGAACAGTGACATATATCCAAAACATCTCACTCCTAATGCATCATACTGATCCATGAAGATTCAAAGTGAAACGATATCAAAACAAGCATGAAAAACAACAAAACAGGCCTGCTGGCACAATGTTAATCGATTAACACCAGGGGTTAATCGATTAACCATTGAAAAATTCTTGAAAATTTGAATATTTGTACTGGTTAATCAATTAACCAAATGGTTAAACGTTAACATTGTGCCAGAAGCAGGAAAAACAACAGCAGAACAACATTTTCAGCACATAAGCACTCATCCGATGATCCTGATTATCACAAAATCAATTATGCACGAATTTAAACCAGAAAACAGTGATCCAATCAACATGTAAACACATTAAATCAGCAAGATCACAGATCATGTGAATCAAATTAGCAAAATCAATCGAAAATGAAGATTCACGTGATAATTATGCAAATAAGCTCAAAATCAAAATCAGATCGAGAATTGCAAACCTACGAAGCGGAGGGTTGCTTTGGTTAGTGTTTATTCGCTGGAAATGAGTAGATCGAAGCAAGAAACCCGAAGATTCTTCAAGATCCAAGTGTGTTCTTGTTGTAGGAGTGAAGATCCACCACAATTAAGTTAAAATAGTCCAAATAAGCTCCTTCAAAGCAACTTTAAAATTCAGATCCAAACTTGCATGAAAATTGGATGAAGAATTTGATTCAAAGAGGATGATGGATGAAGGTTTAGCTCTTATAAGTCAATGATTCCAATGGAGAATCAATGAATTCAAACAAAGAAGAGCTTTGGTGAAGGTTTGGGAATGGAGAAGTTGAGAGAAAATTGAGTGAGAATGAATTCTAAAATGAAATGGAAATTATGAGGATTAGATGTGTGAGGTTTGGAGCAAATCAATTAAATACCCCTTAGGCTTGGATCCAAATGAGGCTTGGAGTGTGGTTTGTGAAAATTGCTTTGGAATGAGGAGTGGAAATTTTGGAGGGAATTTGAAATGATTTGAAAGTTAACCAAAATTCAAAATGGTTCTAGATCCTTCCCTTGGTGTAAAATCAACTCACAAGTGATCAAAATTGGACTCCAAAGCGACTTCACTTGAAAAATCATGTGCAGAGCTAAAATTTGCACTAGTTAATCAGTTAACCATATGGTTAATCGATTAGCACCCTCAAAACTTCCAATTTGACCTGGTTTTGACTTGGTTAATCAGTTAACCATTTGGTTAATCGATTAACACCTCAAAAATTTGAATTTTGGCGCCTTTTGGAGGGAAATCTGTATATTTGCCCGTTTTCAACTATTTCAAGCTCTGTTCAACCTCTGAAACTTGCTCCTGAACACTGTAACTGTGAGAATGCGCGATATTGCCTGAATGCTACCTCCTAAGCTGAAAATGACCTGCAGAAATAAAATCGACGCTCGATCGCTGGGCAAAATAAATGTCGGAGCCTCCGATGCTCGCTATTCAGTCTTTTGCGCTAAAAAGAGCTTTGAGCCATAGGAAAACCTTGATCCACTGTCTCAAGAACAAATGCTATGATAGGAGAAATGCAGAGAACAAATGCTAGAACAATGTAGTGAAAACATAAGCCCAGTAAAGAAAAGGTTGGGCAAATTTTGGGGTGCAACAACTGCCCCTATTCAAGCTACTTGGACCTGAATGAGTGAAAAGTGAACGACTTTCAAACAATCAAGGTAAAAGACGGTTGAATACCAAGGAACCCAGAAATTTGCCAACCGCAGATATAAACTGCAAACTCTGATTGGGATGACAATCTCTGGAAGTAACTAAGCTGATATTTGCAACGGTAACAAGCGAACTGATTACCAATTTCAAATCATCGACACTAAGTCGGAAAGATCATCTGACAACGCCGTCAGGCATCGACATCAAGTCGGTAAAAACATATGACATCACCGTCAAAACCATGGAACCCAATAAGCAGTAAACCGGTCGGCTCAACACACAGTTGAGAAGAAACATCTGACATCACCGTCAGGAAAATGTTAAATAAAAGCAGGTATAGAATTCGGACACAGGGACTTTTGACATTGCCACAAGAAGTTCGCTAAATAAAAGCGAGTAACATATTTGAAGATTGGATTAACACAGAGCATCTGACATCGCCGCCAGGCATCTATTGATTTAATGAAGACATTTGACATCGCCTCTAGAAATCCACAAAGCTGATACACATCTGAAATCGCCGCCAGGAATTTGCGGGGACTAAAACATTTGACCTCGCTGTCAAATATCCACACAGTTGATACACAACTGACATCGCCGCCAGAAATCTGCGGGGACTAAAACATTTGACCTCGTCGTCAAATATCCACATAGTTGAGAAACATCTGACATCGTTGTCAGGAACCAATTCCAACCAATAGGCAATCCCAAAGGTAAGGACATCTGACATCACCGCCAAACATTCGCTAAATAAAAGCGAGCAACAAACCCAAAGGTAAGGACATCTGACATCGCCGCCAGACATTCGCTAAATAAAAGCAAGCATCAAACCCAAAGGTACCTAACATCGCCGCTAGGAATTTGCTAAATAAAAGCAAACAACAAGCCCAAAGGTACGGACATCTGACATCGCCACCAGGCATTCGCTAAATAAAAGCGAGCATCAAACCCAAAGGTATCTGACATCGCCGCCAGGCCTTCGCTTAATAAAAGCGAACAACAAACCCAAAGGTACAGACATCTGACATCGCCGCTAGGCATTCGCTAAATAAAAGCGAGCATCGAACCTAAAGGTATCTGACATCGCCGCCAGGCATTCGCTAAATAAAAGCGAACAACAAACCCAAAGGTATGGACATCTGACATCACCGTCAGGCATTCGCTAAATAAAAGCGAGCATCAAACCCAAAGGTATCTGACATCACCGCCAGATAATGGCGTAATGCTCCATACGAAATGGAAATGCTACGCGTTTGGGAGGATGCTATGTACAATGCAAATGTAAAAGAAACACTCCAGCAAAATAAATGCTGAAGGGACGGAGCCGACTCCGTTGGGGAATAACCAGGTGCGCCAAGTACAATTGGACTTATGATGGGAAACATGCCCTGCCTAGCCTCTTGGAAAGAACTTTCTCGAGGGTAATACTATTCTGACAAGAACGAAATCCACTCTGCCGGGGATCAACTCAAACTTCTGCTGTAATCCATACCCTGAATGGCCTACCAGAATACCACTCTTCTGGGGAACAACCAACTCTGCAGGGGAAGTCACAACAAGCCACTGAGATTAACTTCGTCTACCAGGGAACTCAGTCCTAAATGGTCTCCTAGAATACCGAAATCCTTCAAGGGTACAAATCACACAACTGGGAATACCTCCTTTTCGCCGGAGATCCAAGATTGCTCCGCTGGGGATTACCTGAATAAGATTTACTAGGAAACTATCCCAAACTCTCTTTCTTGAGGACGAGAAATAACCTTATGAGGAAATGATCTACCCTGCAAGGAAAAAGCCTACTCCGCTAGGGGTGAGTATCTTGCTGGGGATGAAGCAATGAAGGGAAGACATCACCCTCTACTTGGGGAGTGAATCATCAACTTAAGCTCCGAGGGGAGATGTGTCCAAGGCTTGGACTCTGTGGGGAAATAGAAATCTACACTTGCTCCACCATGGGGAAATAACCCAAATTTTCCTTCAATCCCAACCTACGGGGAATAAGCACATTCCGTCACTGCTGGGGACACGTGTACACGCTCCAATTGCTAGGGATGGCTCTACTCTGCCGGAGACGTCAATCTTGACTTGCTGAGGGAAATCCTGCAGCATCAAACCTGCTAGGAATAAGTATATACACTCAACCTGTGCATCTTTCTTGTGGAAACTGACCCTTATTGGGGATATGATAACATGTACTTGGACGACTGAGACTAGGTGCACAAACTCCATCTGATGCAATCTCAAAATGCCAGGACGAAACTAGTCTCTAGTTGCATATTATCGCTGGTGAGATACTTCTGACCTAACAACACCACCCTGGGGGATACAGAATCGAGCGTCCTGTTGGGGAATGTGACAACATGAACCACTGGAAATGTTTGTGCAAAGCTGGGCCTTTTGGTTTAGGAACGAGACTAGGTTTATGGCGATTGGATTTTCTGATTACAAAGCTCTGACAGGTAATAGGTTTAAGCAGTGGGATGACAGTCTAATGACAACGAGGCTTTTTCAGAGGATTAAGGTTATCGATAAGGTGATGGCGTGATTCCCCACTCAAACACTTGCAAACGAGAATGAACTCGCTTGAGTAACTACCCCAGTGTAGTTCAACTTGCCCCAATTTGACCTCTAGGACAGTTCATCTTGAAAAGAAAAGCTTGCCATGAGACGACCCCGAGATGGCCCGCCCCAGAATTTGTACCATGAAAGGATTCGTCTCTAGTTGACTAACTCAGATAAGCTCTGAAAATATGGAGAGGAACAACTCCTTTGTTTCCAATTTTGCCCTAGCCTGTGGGATTTCTGCAAAAATCTTCCTCGAAAGGAAACATGAAATTTCTGTACCCTACTGGTTTTTCAAGAACTACTTAGGCATTCTGGACTTTGAAGAGGAACTGCAAGTTAATCGTCTTTTGGATAAAAATAGCTCTTGTGCTCTTGGGATGGCTTGCCCCAGCCTTACAATGACTTTGCCCCTGACTGACTTCGAGAGATTTATCGAATCTCGACCTGACTGTCCCAGATCAATTGACTTTAAGATGACTGACTCTCATTATATGATCATTTGATATATCTTTCCCCGGTTCAACGGAGTACTCGGGCGCTCTGCATTCTATCCTGATCAAACTTTCCACTGCGGAAACTCTCCTGATGTCAAGTGCTTACTCGCAAGTAAAACAAATTGTTTTGTACAAAAGATATATTAATGCAATGCATATGACAGTTTTGAAATCCAAGTATGTTCACTGGAAAAAAAAAAAAGAAAAAGAGTTGTGACATATAGAAAATGAATCACTCATCAGAATGTCAACATTAAAACTAACATGGTAAGAGGAACCCTTTTAGGAGTCAGTTTCGATGTGATTTTTACCAAAGTATGCTTTCGAAACAACTCTGCTTCAATTAGGACTTTTGAAGGTTGTAACGTGGTCAGGTTCACGGTTTAAAAGAAAGGATATAAGGCTCAAAGTTATTTTAACCCACCCGTTCTTCTTGATGTTCTCCGATCCTACATTCAGCTAATTCGACACAAGCGCTCACCTTTTAAAGGTTGGATGACAGGAGTGATGGTTCGGGAAACCATAAATTTTCGGAGTGGCCATCACTAACTTTTTGTCTTTTGGTGCCTGGAATCACACAACTTGTTCTTCGTCATTTTTTCGATTTCCCTATTTTTGCCTGGACTGGCTCTTTTGAGCTTCTTTTGATTTCAAAGTCCAGCAGGATGCCCTAATTTTTGCCTAAGTCGCTTGTTTTCAAGATTCGACTTAGCGGGCTTCTTCTTTTGATTTTCTCCCCTTTTTTATTTGAATAAATCGTGTGACACCGGCTTGTCCGACTTGTTGAAGAGATTATGACTGTTTCACTCCTTGGTCGGTGATGAGTAACCATCACGGTTTTTTAGGCACGACCTCTAGAGGTGTAATTGATCCTCGAACAGAAACACTCCTTTTGCAATTTGGACGCTCGGTCAAATTAACTGACACCTACCCTACCACGGGTTAAGATTGGGGTTGTTTTCGTTTTTCAGAAAGAAACTCGTACTACTAGGCTCAAAGGGGTTGACAAGGGATTATCATCCTTAAATCTACGGTGCTTAGGGATTTGAAACAATGCTTGTACATCATCAGCAGGTTTTATTCAAAATCATACAATCGGAAGCTTGCGCGTCTTTCAATTTTGTCATCCTCCCCAGATTCTGCTTAAACAAGCGTTTGACATCAATAAAAACATAGAGTGAACACAAATGGATTTAATAAAAAACATGCATATTCATTTCATTATCAATATCAATAAAAAACAAACAAGTTTTACAAATGAGATTTGCACTTAAATAGAAAAGAAACTACAAATGCAAAGAGATGACACGATAAAACAAAGATTGCAAGCTTCGGGGAACCGGGCTTTCACATCTGGACTTGCTGCTGAATCAGCCATCTTTAGAATTGCTCATTGAAGTCAATCTGGTACTCTTCTGAACTTCTTCCCTCGGTGAACCCTTCCATACTATGAACCGACGAACGCACATGGTCGGATAAAGGCTAATTGTTGATTTGGATACCCTGAGGTGTGACTGAGAACATGTTGGAGTCAAGTAGAGTCTGAATCTTGCTCCTCAGCACCTTCCAATCTTCAGTTGAATGACCTTGTGCCCCAGCATGGTACTCACATCAAGCATTGACATCAAAACCGGGCGGATACGGTGGAATCTCTAGATTAATCTTCTTTGGCACTATCAATCCACCTCTGATCAGACCTGACAACATTTGACTGTACGACACTGGCAGCTGGGTGAAATGCCTCTGTGGCTTCCTTGGTCTTTGTCAGGCATGCTGTCGCGGCTGATGACGGCACGATCATTGACTCTAGAGGGGAAATGATATCTGATGCACAAACCCAAGGGATTGTTGACTCTGAATAGTTGAAACGTTTGGAGATTGAGGCTGAGATATCAGGGACTCCCTTTGTTCAGATACTTTCATCCTCAGGCTTGGCCTAGGAACAAGCAACAGCTGTGGGCATGGAGATTCTGAAATCATAGACTGTAAGACATACTTCTGACCTGATGCAGCTTCAGGGGAAAGAATAGGAACATCCACCTCTTTTGCAATGAATGGGATAAGACCACCTGATATGCTCACGCCGCCTGGCGCGAATTCAACTGCCTTTGAATCAATTAGATCCTGAACTTGGTGCTTAAAAGCTTTTGGAATTCTCCACATCATGCCCTGGTGCCTCAGAATAGAAATCACAGTGAACACTCTCATCATAGCCGGGTGGTATCTTGTCAGGCAACGGAGACAGAGTCCAAAGTTTGACCCATCGAAGTTGAAGCAAGAGTTGCAACAACTGAGCATAACCCATGGGGATCTGATCGAAGGTTCTTAGAAATCAATGATTCCAATGGAGAATCAATGAATTCTGAAATGAAATGGAAATTGAGTGAAAATTGAGTGAGAATGAATTCTGAAATGAAATGGAAATTATGAGGATTAGATGTGTGAGGTTTGGAGCAAATCAATTAAATACCCCTTAGGCTTGGATCCAAATGAGGCTTGGAGTGTGGTTTGTGAAAATTGCTTTGGAATGAGGAGTGGAAATTTTGGAGGGAATTTGAAATGATTTGAAAGTTAACCAAAATTCAAAATGGTTCTAGATCCTTCCCTTGGTGTAAAATCAACTCACAAGTGATCAAAATTGGACCCCAAAGTGACTTCACTTGAAAAATCACGTGTAGAGCTAAAATTTGCACTGGTTAATCAGTTAACCATATGTTTAATCGATTAACACCCTCAAAACTTCCAATTTGACCTGGTTTTGACTTGGTTAATCAGTTAACCATTTGGTTAATCGATTAACACCTCAAAATTTTGAATTTTGGCGCCTTTTGGAGGGAAATCTGCATATTTGCCCGTTTTCAACTGTTTCAAGCTCTGCTCAACCTCTGAAACTTGCTCTTGAACACTGTAACTGTAAGAATGCGCGATATAGCCTGAATGTCGCCTCCTAAGCTGAAAATGACCTGCAAAAATAAAATTGACCGCTCAATCGCTGGGCAAAATAAATGTTGGAGCCTCCGATGCTCGTTGTTCAGTCTTTTGCGCTAAAAAGAGCTTTGAGCCACAGGAAAACCTTGATCCCCTGTCTCAAGAACAAATTCTATGATATGCATAAATGTAGAGAATAAATGCTAGAACAATGCAGTGAAAACATAAGCCCAGTAAAGAAAAGGTTGGGCAAATTTTGGGGTGCAACACATTCAAAGAAGACCTAGTGTCTACTAAAATGTGAGATAACAAAGAACCCCTATATTCCATGGAAATGTGTAGGGAATTTTTGTGATTTCTCTCAGCTGGAGTCAAATCTAAGTCGGTGAACCCAAGACCACTACCTGCATTAATGTGTGCCACAACCTCTTCGAATTGATTCACAAAAATCTCTTGCGGTACATAAGCAGCATACAGAATTCTCAGCAGAGCATTTCTATGAGCCTCTAGACACAATAATAAAGACAAAATGGAGATTTTAGATGGAGTCTGGTGCAATTGATCTACAAGTTTATAATAACTCTTTTTAATAATCCTCATGAATACCTCGACGTCCTTTGAAAACGAAGCTTCAGTAGACTCTTTTTGCGCATAGTCTTCAACAACTTGCTTTCCTTTGCCTTTAGCAGAATTATCAACATTACCATCCTAAAATACTGGTGGAGCAAAAATCCGGCCACTGCGAGTAATACCTCCAGCCCCAACAATATTATCAACATTGGACTCAGCACTTGAAGAACCCATAAACTCCTACTTCTGACCATTATAAAATACGTCGGCTCTGTAATTCCATGGGATAGATTTGGTGCTTTCATATGGTATAGGCCCTGGCATGGTAATAACAACAGGCGCTTGCCGCACTGGCACCGATATATGCATAGTATTATACGGAATGGAAATGGTTGCAATATCCTCATCATCATCATCATTACTAACGGATGTTCTGTCAAACTGAAGGTGTCCCTCATCTATCATCTTCTGAATACCCTTCTTCAATACATCACAACCCTCTGGCTCGATTGCACATCCTCGAAAATTAGACAAACACCCTGTGAATACATCCCCTCTTAGCAGATGTTCTTTTACAAACAACAGTGGAGTCTTCAACATACAGACCTTGGTCACTAGGTTCAACCCCTCTACTCTCTAAATAGCATTTACCCATGCATTGCCATAAGATGGCATAGGGTTCTATATCGCATTAGGCCCATTATTGGTGAAGTCAATGGCTTTTAAGTCAAGCAGGTCTTGAACCTTGTGCTTAAATGCTTTGCAATTGTCGATGTGATACACTGGCACTCCATAGTGGAACTCGCAATGGGCATTGGCGTCTGAACCAGGTGGAGGATTACCAGTAAGCGGAGCCAAATATCTCTTCTGGACCAATTACAATTGAGTAAAGTCTGTAATAATTGAGCGTATGACATAGGTGGAGTATCAAAGTGCCTATCAGCCATCTTCGGTCTGTCTTGATACCTACGAGGAGCATAAGGTTGTTGTTAAGGTGCAGCCAGAATGGTTACAACAGCTACCTGTTGTGAAGATTTTTGACTTGCTCTGCCCTTACCCCTATAGGATGAAATAGCATTGGTCTCCCCCTCCCTTTTCTAGGGGCCCCGACATATGGTTTATTTCCTCCTCTAGATGATGAGCCCTCGCTACTCTGAATCTTTCCCATCTTTATCCCACTTTTGACTCGTTCGCCAGTCATAACCAAATTTGAGAATCCTGCAGAAGTACAACCAATCATTCTGTCATAATATGAACCCTAAATAGTGCCCATAAACATGTCCACTAGTTCCCTCTCCATCATAGGAGGTTGAACTCATGCAGCCAGATCATGCTACCTCTGAGCATAATCTTTGAAGCTCTCATTCGCCTTCTGAGCAAGATTCTACAACTGTGTTTTGTTAGGAGCCATATCACTACTATATTGGTAGTGCTTGACGAAAGCCTCGACCAAGTCCTTCCAACTTCTTATATAGGTCCTTTCCAATCCCATGTACCATTCTAGGGACGCCCCAATTAGGCTATCCATGAAAAAGTGCATGAGAAGCTTCTCATCGTCTGAATATGCTGATATCTTTCGATAATACGCCCTAACGTGAGTCTTAGGACAAGTGGTACCCCTATATTTTTCAAAGTCAGGACCTTGAACTTAGGTGGGGTTCTCACGCCCAGTACCAGACCCAAATCAGTCATATTCAAACCAAGAGCATTATGACTTTCGTAGGAATTCATTCTATCTTCCAACAATCTGAACTTCTTTTCTGCTTCTCTTGGGAGATCAGTATCCAGATCATGGATAGAGAATGAAAAATCTTGTTGATCAATATCCCAATGATGATTATGACCTCTACCACCTTCATGAACAACACATACACTACCTCCGCTAATTCCACCTCCAACAACACCTCTAGGCCCACCAGGACCACCTCTGTCAGGTGGAATAACAACGCCAGTACCTCCTTCAAGAAGGATAACAACACTAGCACCACCTCCGCCAAGAGGATTAGCACCACCAGGAATACCTCCACCCGGAGGGATAACACCACTGTCTTCAGCTATGGGTGGATCAATAAGGGGTTGGACCAATGTTCTCAATTGTTCTTGTCCCTGAGCCATATTCTGCATCAACTCCATACATTAGTTCATATAGGTTCGCACCTCAAGTAACTCAGCATGAATTTGTTCCATTGCTCGTTTCTGATTTCCCCTTGTATTGTACCTGTGAATACCAGAGTTCTCTATCCTACTGAAGAAAACCAGCTAAGAACACCTGCGATGCAAATGGTCAAACAATGCAAATGCCATGCTTGATTATTTCCAAAGTGTTCTACACCTTGATTCAAGTTTCAACAGTAATAAAATATACTACATGGATAGAACACAACAAAAATAGATCATACATTAACTGAAGAGGATTCAATAAAAAGTTTATACAAATAGCCCATGCAGTAGAGATATGATCAAATACAACAGCCACTGATCCCAATCAATAAGCCTGATGGTGAGGATTCTTCGGCCTCTGGATTAGCCCTTAGATCAAAACATCCTGCATGTGCATGATTCTTCCAAGTAACGACATCGTAACTCCCAAGCATCCTCACCAAAAGCATCTTCAAGTCTGGGCTTCTTCAGCTCTTCTTGAACTTTAAGCTTTTCCATGGATGAAAGTGTCTCCCTAAGTTGCTGATAACTTCTGAGCCTGTGGAATGATTCTTCTCCGACCTTCCTCTTTTTGTCCTCAAGTTGCTGCTTCAACTTTTCAATATGGAATTTGAGCTCATCTTTGAAGGTGAGAAAATACTTAGAAGGGGGGTTGAATAAGGATTTAGAAAATATTATAGCAATAAAAACACAAAGATTTCTATCCTGGTTCGTTGAACTCAACTACTCCAGTCCACCCTATCAAGAGTGATTTGCCTTTCTCCACAAGGACTTAATCCACTATAATCAAACTGATTACAATACAAACACTAAGAACAACTGCTCTTAGTTTTCTCAAGAACTACTGACCACAACTTGGTCTTCTCAAGGAACTTTTACAATTAAATGTAAACTAAAACAAGTGTTTGAAATGCTTCTAAGAAAGCTATATCACAACTGTGATTTACACTTAAGTTTAAGAACGTATGAAATAAATTCAGCAAAGAGTAATAATTTGTATGAGAGCTTTTCAATGAAGTTCTTTCAATTTTTGTCAATATTCGTCAACTGAAGAAAGTTGTTGAAGGCTTGCTTTTATAGACTTAGAAGTCCAAGACGTTGCAAGCTTGAAGACCGTGTACTGCAAAGTAGCTGTAACCTTTTTGTCTTCATATCACTTGACCTTTCCTAGAAGTAGAACGTTCAGAGAAATCCTTTATGCCTGAGTTCTTGTGTCTAGCATAAATGAGGAAAGAGTCGTTTGGCATAACCAACGGATATAACTTCAAATAATCTTCTTCAACAAGTTTCTAATTCACAACAATTAACATCAGAGCCTTGAGTGATCAGAGTCTTGATGTCTTCAGAGTTTGCTGTATCAGAGTATTACAATGAGTGTGCTTCAACGTGTAATTAATTAGAGCAGAGTTTAGAGATCAGATCCTCAGTACTTGCAGCGAACGGTACTATCAGAGTCTTCTGAAAAATAGTGCTTGAAACTCTCCATACAAAGTCTTCAGTCTATGCTTCAGATGCTTCTGTAGCTTCTGCTTCAGATCCTTCTATAGGCAGCGCTCAGAGTCTTCTGTAGGCAGCGCTCAGAGTATTCTAAGAGATGCTTCTGACGCTTCAGAGCCTTGCATAGTTCAACGCTCAGATCCATTTTTACTTTTAGAAGAATATTAATTTTAATATCTGCAGCAAAAATACTTGAACAAATTTAGAGTATATAATTTCTTAACACAAAATTTCATAAGTGTTATCATCAAAACATAGAGATATAACTAAGAACCAATCTGTGTTCTAAAAATCTCCCCCTTTTTGATGATGACAAAAACATAGGAAATTTTGTTCAATAAAAGGTAAATATAACTCCCCCTGAGATTATGAATCTCCCCCTGAATTGAATACTAAGAAAGAATAGAAACTTCCCTTTTTGTATGAGTATTCTCTTCAGGATCAGAGCCTGAATGTTTAACATTAGAGCTTGATTTGGATGAACATTTTAGAATCAGAGCCTGATTGGTTAAAACTTGATCTAGGGATCTCAGAGTTACTTTAATGAATTTTGTCAGATTTATCATTAATTTCTGAGATACTAAACATTCACGTTAGTTATAATTTTGATATGTCTGAATTCCATTCAGGTAAAGTTTATTTGAACAGTCAGAATTTCATTTTCTCCCCCTTTTTGTCATAATCAAAAAGAAAAAACTTTTAAAGAAAAATAAAAGAAACAGAGAGAAAAAATATAATCAAATAGAGAAAACATTCAGATTCATTCATTCATTCAAATAAGTACTCAGACAGAACAACAAAACATCAGATGAAAAATATAAAAAAAGTGCTCAAACATCAGATAAAGAAAACATAAATCTAAGATTGTTTGGAGAGAAGCATCTTCAGAAAGTGAGTGATCTCAGATGAAGATTGTTCTTGCTTTGACATCCATTTCTCAATGTTCTCAGTCTTCTGATCTTGCCTTGCCATCCAGGACTTGATCTTAGATTGACCAGCTTCCAGCACAACAATCTTATCTTCTAATTCTGGGTTCTCTTTCTTAATCTCAGAAGAAGTAGACGGAGCAGATTCTGATGCAGGAGTAGGAGCAGAGTCAATTTCCATTGGAGTTGCAGAGTCTGGAGGCGCAGATGCAGATGATTTTTCCACAATCATCAGAGCAAAAGGATTCTCTTCTTGAATGTCTTCAGAAGCAGATTCTTCAATAGTCTCAGAAGTTGCCGACACTCCAGAAGATGAAGGTGCATTCTCAAGAAGCAAAGTAGGAGATCTGGTTACATTCCAAAGCATTATTCTGGTAAGCTCAGCGAATCTGATCTTTGCATCATCAGAGCAGACACTCTTCAGATTAGAAGCAACAATATTGAATTTGGAGATAAACTTATTCCAGCATTCTTCAGAAGCTTCTGGATTGATGCTTGAGAGACATTTCTCTTCCATAGAATTTAGACTAATTCTGATTTCCTTCGTGAAACTAGAAAACAGAGTATTACCATCCAATTTGGATTTTGGTTTAAGGTAGGTTTCCAAAGATGTTAGTTTGGGTTGTTCTGGTGGAGGTGGTATAGTGAAAGTTGGGATGATGAATAGAGGACGAGGATAAGGTGGTGTCTTATGAGCAGGTATGAGATGAAAGAATGGTTTGATTCTGCGAATGGATGGAATAACAACTCTTGGGTTATCAAAGTATGGAACAAAAGCTGATAGGTTTGGTTTAGGTGTTGGCGTTGGTTTAGGGATGATAGCATCAGATGAAATAGATGTATCTGGTTGTTTAGGTTCATATCCTCTGAGAGAGGGAGGTGAGATAACATCTAGATGAACATCAGATTCAGATGAATCAGATGAGGTAGAGGAGGGACAAGATGTAGAAGATACATCAAACATAGTTTTGAGGGGTTGGACATCCAGAACCTCAGAATCAGATATGTATGATTCAGTAGGTTTGGGTTGCTCAGGTTAAGGATTTCGTTGTGGATTGGAAGGTATATATTTTGGTGGTTCAGATACAATAGATTCAGAGGGTATTGGTTCAGGTACAGAAGTTTGTTTTTGTTCAGGTTGTTGTGGAGAAGGTTCTTGAGGTGTTGGTGTTAGTTCTGTTGTTGGTTTTGTTGTTGGTTGTTCTGGTGGGGGAATTTCAGATGATTTTGGTGCAGGAGTTTTTTTGTCAGATGGGGGATTATCAGATGGTTTAGATTGTGTTGGTTCAGATGGATACTTTTTAGATGGTGTTGCAATAGGTTGGGTTACAGATGGTCTAGCAGAGGGCTTCTTAGGTTTAGAAACACGAGGAGGTGAAGGTGAAGATGATGGTATAATTGGTTCGTGAAGAGTTTGATCAGATGTTAATACCTCTTGTACAGTTTCCAGAATTTCTTTGAGACTTGCCTCTGGAGGATTGATTTCTGACTTCTTGACTCTCTTTGGCTTGACAGCAGCAGCATAACCAGTAGCTTTCCTCTTAGGCTTAGAAGGTTCTTCTGAAGCAACCTTTCTCTTCTTCTTATGTCTGGCCTCATACAGATCTGGAACAGGTTCACTTGCCTTCTAAACCAGATTTACTGGCAGAGGAATTCCTTCATTCAGACAATCTCTGATGTATTGCAGAACAATGTCCCTTGGTTCATTTACAAAGAACATAGGGAAATTTGCAACTGGGACTCTTCGTTAAGTGACCTCTTCAGAGTTGAATTTCTTTAGAGCAGAAGTAACTTCTTCTACCACTTTCATCCTCTGAAGACTCTTCCCGTTCAGAGGTTTTCCAACTGCAGAAGCCAATTCTTCCTTCATTCTAGCTTCAAACAGATGACTAACAAGACCATTCTCAGTCAGAATGTCTGAGATAAGTCTTCCCATTGGTATCCAATTTCTAAGCTTCTGGTGCTTGTTTCTGAACTCTTCCCTTGACTGTTTAACATGCGTCCATAGATGGTTAAATATAAGATATGGCAGATCCACCTTGGTACTCTGACTCAGACAATACATAAAGTATAGCTGATTAGTGTTGACATAATCTGGAGAATTTGAAGATTTTATGTGGTGAATGCAGCTCATGAAAATCTTAGCCCAGATTCTGTAAACTGGTTTCAGATCCTTAACCTTGTTAGAAGCTACTCCAGATGAGCAAACTTCTTTATAAACATCAGTCATGTCCACACGCCCAAAAGGTAGATTGGTGACTCCATCAGTCTCCTCATATCCTATGAGTTTTCTTATCAAAGCTTTAGTAATGATGATTTCTTTCCCCAGAACAAAAGAAACTATGAACTTAGGGAAACAAGATGCATGTATCCATAATTCTTTTACCAGACGAGGGTAAACTGGTCCCATTAATTTGTCAAAGAACTTGGTCTAACACTGTGTATCAATGATGGGACGAATATCATACCCATTTTCTGAAAATGATTCAAAGTTGACTATGGACTCACACAGAACTTCCAACTTATCAACAGGCGTGAGTACTGTTCTGATAGGTTCCTTAAATGGGACAGCACCCATGTTTGAAGAAGCAACTGCAGCCATTGTGGATTGAAACTGAGCTGAGGTTGAAGATGATGTAGCCATTGGTGAAGATGATGAAGGTTTAGGGTTCAGATGAAGGCTAAAGAGCAAACAGAAATGCATATACGTGTTTGTGAGAGCGAAAAGTGTGAAATGGTGAGATTTGTGGAATTTATAGAAGAAATTTAGGGCAAACAGAAAGTCACACGCTCAGCACGTACGCAATTAGCATTTAATGGCATTTAATGAAGAGAAAACAATCATTTCAAAGCAATAAATGATTCTGACAATTAGGGGGAAAACGAGAAATCAACTATTCAAACGTTACCTCAAACGTCTCTTCAGTATTGTGCACGCCATCTTTTCAGATTCTAGAGTGACACGTGTTTACTTGCATGTGCTTCTGAATTCTCTTTGAGAAATGAAACATTAGCCAATGTTCAGATCCTTTGAGCTTGTTAGTTCAGATACACACAGAAACAATAATTCAAGAAATTAAATAAATGACAGATGAAATACTTCAGAGTTTAAACATTTTGCATATGAGAAGTTTGCTTCTGATAAATATTATTCTGGACAAAATTCCATTCTAATATTTTTCAGATTAAACTTAAACCTATCTTCAACAAGGAGTTTTGTGAAAATATCAGCCCATTGATGATCTGTATCAACAAATTCTAATTTTATAATATCCTTCTGAACATAGTCTCTGATGAAGTGATGTTTAATTTCTATATGCTTAGCTTTAGAGTGTAAAATTGTATTTTTAGATAAGCATATAGCAGAAGTATTATCACAGAATATACAAATATTACTCTCAAAGATTTGATAGTCTTCTAGCTGACTTTTCATCCAGAGCATCTGCGTGCTACATCCAGCAGCAGTAATATATTCTGCTTCTGTAGTTGATAGAGCAATTGTAGGTTGTTTCTTGCTGTACCAGGAGATTAAATTTCTTCCCAGAAATTGACAACTTCCAGAAGTACTTTTCCTTTCAACTCTGTCTCCAGCGTAATCAGCATCACAGAATCCAACTAGTTTAAATTCATCAGATTTTCTGTAACACAAACCCACATTAGAAGTACCTTTCAGATACCTTAGAATCCTCTTAACATCTGTTAAGTGTGATTCTCTAGGATCTGATTGGAATCTTGCACACAAGCATACACTGAATAAAATGTCAGGTCTAAAAGCAGTTAAGTAGATAAGAGATCCAATCATACCTCTGTAGAGTTTCTGATCTACTTTCTTACTTACCTCTTCCTTACCAAGAGTACTTGTTGGATGCATAGGAGTCTTTGCCATCTTACTATCAGTCATGTTGAACTTCTTCAGAAGCTCTTTTACATATTTAGTCTGATGAATGTAAGTGCAATCTGGAGTCTGGTTGACTTGAATTCCCAGAAAGAATCTCAATTCTCCCATCATGCTCATCTCAAATTCAGCCTGCATACATTGAGCAAACTCCTTTCCCAGCATAACATTGGTAGATCCAAATATAATATCATCTACATATATTTGACAAATTAACAGATCTTTCTTAAATGTTTTACAGAAGAGAGTTGTGTCCACTTTGCCTCTGATAAAAATTTTCTCCAGAAGAAAATTGCTTAATCTCTCATATCAAGCTCTGGGAGCTTGTTTTAAACCATAAAGAGATTTCTTAAGTTTAAAAACATGTTCTGGAAATTTATCACTTTCAAAACCAGGAGGTTGGTGAACATAGACTTCCTCTTCTATAATCCCATTTAAGAAGGCACTCTTAACATCCATCTGATATAGAGTGATGTTATTTTATGCAGCAAAAGAAATGAGTAAACGAATAGACTCTAACCTGACCACAGGAGCATAAGTCTCTATATAATCAATTCCTTCTTGCTGGCTATAACCTTGAGAAACAAGCCTTGCTTTGTTTCTTTCAACTTCTCCTTTTTCATTCAACTTGTTTCTGAAGACCCATTTAGTTCCAATTATGTTGAATCCTTTTGGTCTTGGAACCAAATCCCAAACGTCATTTCTTGTGAACTGATTGAGCTCTTCTTGCATGGCAATTATCCAGTCATTGTCTTGCAGAGCTTCATCCACAAAAGTTGGCTCAATAACTGACACCAAACCAAATAATGACACTTCAGATGATCTGAGGTAGGATCTTGTCCTTATAGGGTCATCCTTCTTTCCAATGATCACATCCTTTGGGTGAGAGGCCTTGATTCTGGAAGATGATCCTCTAACATTTGATTCTTCAAAAATATTCAAGTTGTTCATTTGAGTAGCCAAAGGAGTTGCATCTGGCGTTGCTTCTGGCTCTTTCACTTGAACCTTTTCTGCCTCTGAGCCTTCAGAGTCTGTGAGAATTACTTCTCTATCTGCAGATCTTTCAAACTACTTTGGCTTTGGAATGTCAAGCTTATCATCAAATCTAACATGTATAGATTCCTCCACAATCTGTGTTTCAGTATTGTATACTTTGTAGCCTTTAGAGCGTTCAGAATAGCCAAGCATGAAACACTTTTGTGCTTTAGAATCAAACTTGTTCAGATTCTCTTTAGTGTTCAGCATATAACATATACATCCAAAAGGATGAAAATAAGAAATGTTGGGTTTTTTGTTCCTCCACAATTCATAGGGAGTCTTTTCCAGAAGAGGTCTTACAGACACTCTGTTCTGAATATAGCAAGCTGTGTTTATTGCTTCTGCCCAAAAATGCTTTGCCAGATTAGTCTCGTTGATCATGGTTCTGGCCATTTTTTGCAAAGTTCTATTTTTCCTCTCTACAACTCCATTCTATTGTGGAGTTCTAGGGCAGGAGAAATCATGAGCAATGCCATTTTCATTAAATTATTTTTCAAAATATTTGTTTTCAAATTCGCCACCATGATCACTTCTGACTTTAATAATTTTAAAATCTTTTTCATTCTGGACTTGTTTGCAAAAGTTAAAGAACACAAAATGTGACTCATCGTTGTGTTTTAGGAATTTCACCCATGTCCATCTGCTATAGTCATCAACAATGACTAATCCATACTTATTGCCTCTGATGGATGCAGTTTTCACTGGTCCAAACAGATCAATATGAAGTAACTCTAATGGTCTTGAAGTTGAAACAACATTTTTAGTTTTAAAAGAAGATTTTGAAAATTTTCCTTTTTGACATGCTTCACAAAGAGCATCTGAGTTGAACTTCAACTTAGGAAGTCTTCTGACCAAATTGAGTTTATTAATCTGAGATATACGTCTCATATTAATATGCCCCAATCTTCTGTGCCAGACCCATTGCTCATCATTAACAGACATAAGGCATTTTACATTTTGAACCTTAAGTTCTGAAAGATTGATTTTATAAATGTTGTTCTTCCTCTTTCCATTAAATAAGATTGAGCCATCCTTCTGACTAACAGCTTTGCAACATTTTTTATTAAAGATTATGTCATAACCATTGTCACTTAATTGACTTATGGACAATAGATTATGCTTTAATCCTTCTACAAGTAAAACATTAGATATAGAGGGAAGGTTACCATTGCCAATAGTACCAGAGCCAATAATCTTGCCTTTCTGATTCCCTCCAAACTTGACGTCTCCTCCAGATTTAAGCTCCAGGCTTTGGAACATAAACCATTCTCCCGTCATGTGACGTGAGCAGCCAGAGTCCAGGTACCATGATTGGCGTCTTGACTTTGCTGCTAAATACATCTGCAACAGGGATTATCTTATCCTTAGGTACCCAGATCTTTTTGGGTCCTTTTGGGTTAGTTGCCTTAAAAGTTTGTCTGAACTTCTGTCTTTTTACAACAGGTTTGTTCTGACTAACTTTTGGTTTAAACACAGGAACATTCTGATCAGAACGTATGTGTTTAATATCATTCAGATGACCAAACTTAAAATGAGAATATAAGGGAGTCTTCTTAATGATAAGTTTATCAACAGGCATTGGATTCAAATCCTTTCCCGAGGAAGATTCATATCCAATTCCTTTCCTGTTGTTTCTGCTAACTCCATAGATCATTGAAGCCATCTTGCTTCTATCTATGCTTTTAGCCAGAAACTTCTGAAAACTAAAGTCATATTCTTCTAAAATATTTTTGCATTTTGACTTAGTTTCAGATTCAGAGTCTTGTTGAGCTTTTTCAAAATTGTTTTTCATTTTCAAATTATTTTCTTTGAGCTCAGCAACTTCTGACTTTAATAGACTATTCTCAGATTCAAGATTTCATTTAAGCTTCTTGCATTTGAGCTTAATCTGGTTGTAGTTATTCAGGACTTTTGATAAAACTTTAATAAGTTCTTCCCTAGAGAGATCAGAAAGTACCTCTTCTGAGTCAGATTCAGAATCAGATTCAGATCCAGATGATCCTTTATCCTGATCATCCACGTCTGCCATCAGAGCCATGTTGGCGCATTCTTCTTCAGATTCGGATGAAGATTCGAATTCATTTGAATCATCCCAGGTTGCCATTAGAACCTTCTTCTTTTTGTCAAACTTCCTCTTTGGCTTTTCCTTTAGAAGCTTTGGACATTCATTCTTGTAATGACCAGGTTCCTTGCATTCGTAGCAAACAACCTCCTCCTTTCCAGATCTTTTGTGTCCAGAGGACTCTTTGCATTGATCTGGCTTCTTGAAGTTCTTGAACTTCCTCTGTTTGTGCTTCCAGAGTTTGTTGATTCTTCTGGACAGCAAGGACAGTCTATCTTCTTCTTTAGAAGAAGACTCTTCAGAACTTTCTTCTAACACCTACAATGCTTTAACAGATTTATTAGATTTTAAAGCAATTGACTTACCTTTCTTTTGAGGCTCGTCTTCTTCAAGTTCAATTTCATGGCTCCTTAGAGAGCTGATTAGTTCCTCCAATGGGATCTTGTTCAGATCCTTAGCTAGCTTCAGAGCAGTGACCATTGGTCTTTATCTGATGGGCAAGCTTCTGATGATCTTTTTCACATGATCAGCAGTTGAATAGCCTTTGTCCAGCACTTTTAACCCAGCTGTGAGGATCTGGAATCTAGAGAACATAGCATCTATAGATTCAGATTCTTCCTTTTTAAAGGCTTCATACTTCTGGATCAGCGCCAGAGCCTTGGTCTCTTTAACTTGTGAGTTCCCTTCATCTTTAAATGCACAAACAAATCAAATGCAATTTCTCTGTTGGTAATATTCTCATACTCAGTATGAGATATAGCATTTAATAATATTGTTCTAGCTTTATGATGATTTCTAAACTTCTTCTTCTGGGCTTCAGTCATAGATTTTCTATCAATTTTCTTGCCATCCCCATCAGTGGGGTGAACATAACCATCAATGACTAAGTCCCATAGATCAGCATCGTAACCAAGGAAGAAACTCTCTATTCTGTCCTTCCAATAGTCAAACTTCTCCCCATCAAACATAGGGGGTTTTGTGCTGATTCTATCCCTTTCTTCATATCTGTTGTTGCTGTTGGATGTTGAAGCTTCAGCCATAATATCAACCAAAGAATATCAAGAGTTTTCTCACTGGATCTTTTCTGTCACTGTGAGGTGATAGCACACACAGAACCGGAGTTCTGATGCCAACTGAAGGTGAGAAAATACTTAGAAGAGGGGGGGGGGGGAGGGTGAATAAGGATTTAGAAAATATTATGGCAATAAAAACACAAAGATTTTTATCCTGGTTCGTTGAACTCAACTACTCCAGTCCACCCTATCAAGAGTGATTTTCCTTTCTCCACAAGGACTTAATCAACTATAATCAAACTGATTACAATACAAACACTAAGAACAACTGTTCTTAGTCTTCTCAAGAACTACTGACCACAACTTGGTCTTCTCAAGGAACTTTTACAATTAAATGTAAACTAAAACAAGTGTTTGAAATGCTTCTAAGAAAGCTATATCACAACTATGATTTACACTTAAGTTTAAGAACGTATGAAATAAATTCAGCAAAGAGTAATAATTTGTATGAGAGCTTTTCAATGAATTTCTTTCAATTTTTGTCAATATTCGTCAACTGAAGAAAGTTGTTGAAGGCTTTCTTTTATAGACTTAGAAGTCGAAGATGTTGCAAGCTTGAAGACCGTGTACTGCAAAGTAGCTGTAACCTTTTTGTCTTCACATCACTTGACCTTTCCTAGAAGTAGAACGTTCAGAGAAATCCTTTTTGCCCAAGTTCTTGTGTCCAGCATAAATGAGGAAAGAGTCGTTTGGCATAACCAACGGATATAACTTCAAATAATCTTCTTCAACAAGTTTCTAATTCACAGCAATTAACATCAGAGCCTTGAGTGATCAGAGTCTTGATGTCTTTAGAGTTTGCTGTATCAGAGTATTGCAGCAAGTGTGCTTCAGTGTGTAATTAATCAGAGCAGAGTTTAGAGATCAGATCCTCAGTACTTGCAGCGAACAGTATTATCAGAGTCTTCTGAAAAACAGTGCTTGAAACTCTTCATACAAAGTCTTCAGTTTATGCTTCAGATGCTTTTGTAGCTTCTGCTTCAGATCCTTCTGTAGGTAGCGCTCAGAGTCTTCTGTAGGCAGCGCTCAGAGTCTTCTAAGAGATGCTTATGACGCTTCAGAGCCTTGCGTAGTTCAACATTCAGATCCATTTTTGCTTCCAGAAGAATATTAATTTAATATCTGCAGCAAAAATACTTGAACAAATTTAGAATATATAATTTCTTAACACAAAATTTCATAAGTGTTATCATCAAAACATAGAGATATAACTAAGAACCAATCTGTGTTCTAACAATATTATCTCTCCTTGTTAGAAGTCACAGTGTCATTCCACTGGCTATTGAACTTGGAAATTTCCAAATAGGCCCTGTCTAGCTCATTCTTTTTCTGTTGGAGTAGGCTATTGACACTTCTCAGATCTTTACCAATTCGTTCTCTACTCTTGACTTCTACTTCTAACTCTTGATCTTTCTTGGTTAGCAGGTGTATCTTCACTCTCGCTATATATGTTGATTCATACTTAGCATGCTTGAGTTGGTAAACTTCGCACTTCAGCTCTTCGTTTTCCTTGCGAAGCTCCTCCTTTTCAGCCCACAACCTATTGTACCTCTCCATATCCATAGTAGTAGGCTGATCAATAATCAATGGATACAATGGTGCCTCCACAGAGAAAGATAACAACACTTCTTCAACCCTCTTCTGAATCCACTCAAATTATGGAGGATAGGCTCTGCAATCGTTCTTCCCCAAAGAAGTCTTTCCTTTTCTATGAATTTCCCCTCAGGCATCCACATCTCCTTTGAGCAACTCCTGATCTTCTGTACCATGAAAGAACAAAGACTCCTTGACATCCTGATCCTTTGGAGGCCCTCTCAAAGCATACCTGAACTGTCTGATAGCAAGAGAAGGGTTATAGTTAATACCCCCTTTTCTTCTCATCAGAGGTACATTTGGGAAATCTTCGCAGCTAAAGATAATCTCCTTGCCAAGCGAGCTTTGATTGGACCAGACGATATCCTTTTCCATTAGACCCATCAATGTCTTAGACCATTATGATGATTTATGGGCATCCACTAAAGCTCCAAAACGAGGGAGGTGATCCATGAACCACTTGTGAAGGTGTGGTGCACAATAAACAACAAGCCCCTCTCACCTCTTCTCATTCTTGTGATGCACTGAGTGGTACAGGTCACCCAAGAGTATAGGTAGAGGATTCTTTGTGATAAAGATACGGACAACATTCATATCCACAAAGTCATCCACATTGGGAATAAGACGATACCATAGACGCATAGAGCAAAAATAATATTGAAGACAACCCAACTTCTAGCTTTGGCATACCTTTTAGCTTCACTCACCAAGAAACATATATGAAACCCAAAAAATCCTCCCTTACTAGCAACATTATCTACTAACACAAACTTGCTCAAATAAAGAGCAGTAGCAACATCAGCAAGCTCAGGACTCTACTTATAACAGAAGAAAGGCGCCCTATCTTTGATGGAAACTCACAAATAAAGGCATATTCTTCCAATGTTGGCACTAAATGATAATCTAGAAAAGTGAAGTACCGCAAAGGGGGGTCATAGAATTGCAGTAGAGTATCAATGGACTTGTACTCGTATTTAATAATGGTATGTAGAGAACTCAAGATCCTTCCATATTCCTTTCTGAAGTCTTCCAAGACACTAGGATTTGCTAGAACAACCAAACCATGAAGTGAACTCAAGTCAGGAGTTGGAAACTTGTACGCAATGATCTTCTTCTGACCAGTGTCCATCTCTGCTGATTTTTGATAACTAGAATCTAGGATAAGATGCAAACCCTGAAAATAAACAAACATGAATGTTAGAATGCAAGTATGATGTTATGCAAATGCATACATGGGATCAAGGTTCCCATATGCTCTGAATAACGGTTGTGTTGCTGACCGGATAAGTCCAAAATTCTGCTCTGAAGAGAATACCATAATACCATAATACCAAAATAATCAGAATAACAGGTTCACAAGTTCTCACTGATAAGAAAACCATAAAACTAGAAAACCATATAGGTTGAAGGTCAAGGTTTCCTGCAAAAACCTGTCCCCTCTCACATGTGGGTTCTAGTCTTGGATATGGCATCCTAGCAGGTCCTCAGCATAACCGGCTCTTAGATCGAGAAATGATAATGCGTTTACCATTTAAGGTTTGGAATTATCACCCATCAAGGATGCCTCAACTGATTTCCCATGAACGGTCTCCAGAGTCATAAGCTCTCTAAGTCAAAACCCTATCATCTGCACCAGACACATAAGATAGAATATCTCCAAAGAAAACCTCGTCAGAATATGGGTCTCGTGTCAACCAAATGTAACTAGATGCTACATAGACCACATGACTATCCACTCTAATCCTATGTGTGTACTCAAACCTGGGTAGTGGGCTTATCCCTCATGGAACCAACCCACCCAACAACACAGCAGCAACAAAACAATATGATAACAGTGATATACAGATGCAATAAAATGCAAGAAAATACAATAATCTACAACAAATAATGCAAATAAAAGCATAAAAATAAACCCCCAATGAAACAGAAACAGACAAGCGCTAGGGTTGACTCACACAGGGAACCTGAGATTCTGGCTTCGGTCCCCAGCAGAGTCGCTAGTTGTCGTAACTACAAAAAACAACCGGAAGATAAAACAAGGTCACCACTGAACATTAATTATCCCGATGGGGGAAAGGAAACGATCGAAGAAACCTAAAAAAGGAGAATACATGGTCTCGCAATCAAATCCTGGGTTTGGGAGTCGATTATGTGAGAGGAAGGTATAAGCACCTATCGCGTTCGTTGTACTCAACAGGATCTACTATTATTGTTCTAATCAAAAGGTGTGTTTATCTAAAGCCTATCTGCTAACGGAAATGAAAAGGGAAAAAAATAAGACTTGATAGGACTTCGACGTCCTAGGCCTACGTATTCCCTCGTGCAATGGGAAAGTCATAGTCAACGTAGTTCGGAGGACTACAGGTGAAGGGGGGAAGGTTGCTCACCAAGACTTTACGTCTTGTGCCTACGTATCCTTATTCGGACGAGAATAAAGAAATCAGAGCATTCATAGTTCGGCCTACAAATTGTTACGTGTCTTTTATGAGCGATGCTAAGTTCACGTTCCAACAGTTAGGGTCAAAGCCTATTTGTGGTAGAATGGAAAAAACATTCCCTTTCTGAAAAAGGTTTGACAGATAATCTCGAAGGACAAAATGATTTGCAATGTGTTCAAGAGTTTTAGCATAGGTAATTGACTTTGTTTAAGATTCGTATTGCACTAAAGTCTATAACATAGGAGCGAATGCTTTGCAAGATCGCCCCCAAACGGGATGTGTGCTAAATGCTCTAGAAGAAGTAAGGAGAGACTTTTCACTCATCATTTCCCATGTACTTAAGGCTCGTGATGCACAATACTCATCGTACTTATTACGTGTTTTGATTTTGTTTTGAGAAAGAAGATAGAGGGGACTCAAAGAGAAAAGAAAAGTCTAAGGGAAACTCACATAGACATTGTCATGCAATATGACCCTATAGTTGAGGATGAAAAAGGGAAGTCTACCTAATGTTATTATACAAAATATGGACCAATGGTTGAGGTTAGGGAGACTATCTTAATGTTATCATGCATGGATTAGCATCTAATGTCTATCCTACTCCAAGTTTAATAGAAAGTTAAGTTGGACTAGGACGCCCTAAGGGACCATGCAAAAACAACCAAAATAAAGAAAATAAATCAAAAACAGCAACAATAACAACTTCAGCTCAACACAACAGTAAATTCCAGCAACAGCACAACACAACATTTAACATCATACATTCTCAAAACAGAACATGTGTGAAATGCAGAAAACAAAATGAATGCATTTAACAGCATGTATTCAACATAACAGTTGTCTTTAGATCAACATACAAGCATCAAATAAGCATTAAACATAGAGGAACATGCAACCTCACTACATTGAGTTAAGCATGCATCAAAGGTTAAACAATCAACAACGAATATGTCCAACAACTAAGCATAAACATGCGTCAAAAGGATTGAACAAAGACACGCCTCCACATTTAAACAAATGCGCATGAATTACAAGGATCAAGCATGAACATGTATCATGTAAGATCAATTGATGAACATGTATCAACAATTAAGCATGAGCAAGTTTCAACAATATTGATCACTTAAGTATTTGACAAGAATAACATGCATATTCATCAACAATTAACCATCTCAAACGAACACGCATTTTGCAGAACCGAAACCAAACATGAGAATATATCATGAATCAAGTAAAATTAGCATCAAGAGCAAGCCAACAAGTATGTACAAGCAAGCCACATGAAGAATGCATCAAGAATGCAAAACAATTAGTCATGAACATACATCACGAAAGTCAATGTGTCACGTGTCAAATGATCAAATACATGTTGTAAAATAAAGAGAAATAACACAAGAAGATTCAGCAAAAATGTATCATACAAAGCCATGTTGTTTAAAAGTGGAAAGGAATCAAAACAAGCTTGAAAAAGCACAAAAATCACTTTCAACATCAGTGTTAATCGATTAACAACTTTTGCCTTGCAAATGGTTAATTGATTAAGACTTTGAAAATCAGCAAAAACAAATAAAAATGAACTCTTAATCAATTAACCAGATTTTCCTTGCAAATGGTTAATCGATTAACCCTGTAACAGAAGCTAAAAATCATCAATTCAAAATCACTTTCAGCAGCAAATCAAGTCTCCAATCATCCACATGTTAGGGAATGCAATTATACACAAAAATTACATCAAACTACAGCAAGCAAACACCAATTGAATCTATCAAACATCAAGATCAAGAATTAAAATCAATCAATGGACCAATTCACATCAAAGCCAATAGATCTACATTATGAAAGTTGTAAATACGTTAGAATTTGACTCTTCCACAATACGTGTTTATGTATTGTATACTCTATAGTCCTTAGAGCGTTCAGAGTATCCCAACATAATATATTTATGTGCTTTAGAGTCAAACTTGTTCATATTTTCTTTAGTGTTCAGAATAAAACAAGAACATTCAAAAGGATGGAAATAATAAATGTTGGGTTTTCTTCCCTTACACAACTCATAAGGAGTCTTCTCCAAAATAGGTCTGGTAGAGATTCTATTTTGAATGTAACATAATGTATTCATAGCTTTTGCCCAAAAGTGTTTTACCACATTTGTTTCATTGATCATGGTTCTGCCCATTTCTCGCAATGTCTTATTCTTCCTTTCTACAAATTTGTTCTGTTGTGGAGTACTAGGGTAGAAGAAATCATTGGATATGCCATTAGAGTCAAATAACTCTTCAACCCACTTATTCTCAAATTCCCACCATGATGACTTATGACTCTAACGATCATAAAATCAAAATCATTTTTCACTTTAGAACAATAACTAGTAAACACATAATGTATCTCATTCTTGTGCCTTAGAAGTTTAACCCATGTCCAACGATTGTAATTATCAATAATGATATGTCCATACATCTTTCCATAAACTGATTTATAGCGTTGCATGTTTTTTAACAAGAGATAATGTCATAACTATTATCTCATAATTGACTTACGGATAATGATACACATTAAACTTTCAATAAGAAGTTCATTAAATATAGAAAGAAGAAATTTGTTACCAACTCTCATATATTTAAATTCTTTCTTTATGTCTTCTTTCGTAACTTATACGCCTTGTATCCTTAAGTTCTTGGCTGGAACATATGTCTTCTTCACTTTCTCTTTTTAGTTTGAATTAGAATCTGCTTCATCTTTTAGAGGGATCTTCTTATCAGAAATTCTAACTCTAGCCATTAACGTTATACTAGTTTGCTCTACTTATGAGTCGTCTTAAGAAGAATCATCATAAGTTTCTTATCAGCTTTTTCTTCTAGAGATGATCAACCCTTCTGAACAGGAATGACAACACATCTTCATCTACATATGAGTTTTCTTTTAGTATTAGGCGTAACAAATTTTCCTCTCTTCTGAGGTTCCCCTTGTTCTAGCTTAATCTCATGGCTTCTCAAAGAAACCATCAGTTCTTCTAGATAAGCGTTGATCAGATCTTTTTTTCATTGAGAGAAGTTCCCACAGGCTTCCATTTGAATGGAAAGCTTCTGATGCTTTTCTTCTCGCAAGCTGGTGTTGAGTGATCTTGTTCAAAACTTGAGGTTCTGCAGCCGATATTTTAAGATCTTGGTAACATGACTCAACAGTTATATCTTCTTCCATCTTGGAGACTTCATATATCTGAATTAAGGCAAGAACATTTGTCTTCTGAATCTTAATTATTTTTCTTCAGGATTTATTTTGAGAAAATCAAATAGATTCGACTGAGTCTTTGTTTTGTGATCTTTTCATATTCAGTATATGGCATGAAGGATCTTTTGGTACCCATGCCAATGGGCATGCAATGGCCAAAAGGATGTTGAGAGCATGGTATTATTAGATGACCATGGAATCCAGATGCTGCAAATATGTGAAGAAATGTCACAAGTGTCAGATTTATGCAGACAAAGTGCACGTACCGCCCATTCCTTTGAATGTCTTGACCTCTCCTTTGCCTTTTGCTATGTGGGGCATTGATATAATTCGGTGTATTAAACAAACTGCTTCCAATGGACATCATTTCATTCTAGTTTCCATTGATTACATTACCAAGTGGGTAGAATCTGTCTCGTTTACAAATGTCACAAAACAAGTGGTTGCCCACTTCATAAAAATTCAAATCACTTATCGTTACGGAATTCCCGAGAGGATTATTACTGATAATAGATCAAACATGAATAACAAAATGATGAAAGAGTTATTCCATAGCTTTAAGATTGAGCACTACAATTCTTCTCCATATCGTCTAAAAATGAATGGTGTTGTCGAGGTAGCTAACAAGAATATCAAAAAGATTGTGCAAGAGATGGTGGTGACATATAATGATTGACACGATATGTTGCCTTTCGCTTTGCATGGGTGTCGTACTTCAGTGTGTACTTCGAGAGGGGAAACCTCTTTCTATCTAGTATATGGTATGGAAGCAGTCCTACCAGTTGAAGTGGAAATTCCTTTTTTAAGCATTATGATAGATGTAAAGCTTGATGAAGTTGAGTAGGTTTAGACAAGGTTTAATCATTTGAACCTCATTGAAGAGAAAAGAATGCCTACCATTTTTCTTGGGAAAATGTATCAAAGAAGGATGAAAAAAGAATTCGATCATAAAGTGCGTCCCCGGTGCTTCTAGACTGGAGACCTGGTGTTAAAGAAGTTCCTGCCTCCTCAGACAAATCACAGGGGCAAGTAGATCCCAAACTATGAAGGACCATATATTGTGAATGTAGACACAATCAAAAAATACTTCCCATAAAAATAGACCTGCTAGACCACAAAAAGAATAGGTCCAAGCAAAAATGGGCATTCCGGTGAACCACAAAAGGAGAAGGTTCGGGAAAAAATTAGGGAAAAAGAATAAAAAAGAATTGAATAAACCCGCTAAGTTGAAAACCTAGAAAGGAAACTTAGGCACGCAAAAAAGGGTATCCGGTGGATTGAAAACCCGAAAGGGCGATCCAGGCAAAAGTTAGGGATTTGAAAGCGAGAGGCCACGGTCTGCATAGGATTTGTGATCTTTCTTTATTACAACAATCGGGAACTCCTAAGGATAGGAATCAGTCCAATCATTCTCTTTAGAAGTCAAGGTCTTGAGAGCTTCGAAGACATAGGAGCCATAGCAAAACTGAGACTCAGTGGAAACCCATTTCTACATGGCCATCTTTGTATTTTTTTCTTTTTGAGCAATTACCTCTTTTAGGAATTGCTTCTTGATGTAAATGCCTGTTTATAGGCCAATTTCAATTAATAAAATTTCTTTTCATTCAAATAGCTTTCCTTGTATTGTTATTTTACTATTTTGTTTGCAAAAACGTCTCACTTTTATAAACATTACATTTAAAAACATTTAAGCTTTGCAAAAACATGCTGAAAATGATTGAAATTGCTTACCATTTTGAGTGTCCTGGGTTGTAGATAAGGTTTCCATATTTTACCGGGGGCATAATTTGTCGTGTCATATTTGCAGGAATTGTTGTTAATAGTTAACATGCAACATGCTAAGAAGCTTGAATCGCCAAGGTTGTTCCTAGCACGAGGCCTTTGATCTCTCTTCCCCAGCAGGTATTTAGAGAGTATCTTTTCCCCATTAATGTAGAAGAATTCCTCATTCCCAGCAGCGCAAGATGATAGAATATTCCCAAGCAGTTGGAAGTTGGTGTGAGGACAAAATGTTCTTTTCCTCATAGAGTTGATGATGGTTCCCCAGCGAGTCAAAGTCCAGTGGTTATTGGCATTCTCAGAAGTTCAAAGTCCGATCTTCATCGGCATTCCCCATCTGAGTTTATATTTCAATTTGTAATTCCTCAGCAGATTTTGTAGCCTAGTGGTTATTGGCAGTTCGGGTTATTATTTCCTAACAGAAATTAAATCACTATGAGCCCTTCTCTAGTGGAGTTGCCTGATATATTTTGTGCATTCCCTAGTGGAGTGCCCTCTCTTTTCTTTCTTGCATATAATGATCATTATTACATTGCATCCTCAAAACGCATAGCATTTTCATTTGATATGGAACATTACGCTATAGAAATATTCAAACATATGCATACGGAGCATAAGCCAATTTTGGTACCTTGCACGAAGGACCAAATTAATCTTCAATTTTGACAATAATATATCCCCACAGAGAATGTCGAGCCCATTCCCCAGCAAATATTTCAAAATCCCCAGGGTCGTAGATTTGTCGATCTTACCCTCTGTTTACCCTTTTGTTTCCCCTATGGAGTCATTTTTCTGTTTCCATTTTCTCGGGTATGTAAGTCCGTTGATTTTACTTTCTAATTCAAGACCCATTGATTTTGTCACTCTCTTTTGGAGTGTAGATTCATTGATCTTACTCCATGTTTCATTTTCTTGGGTTGTAGATCCGTTGATCTTACTTCCTCTTCACTAGCTTTTCTTGAGACATATATCTATTGATATTACTTCTCTTCCCCAAATTTTGAGTCATAGCTCCATCGATCTTACTTCTCTTCATCTTTTGGGTTGTAGATTCGTTGATCCTACTTCCTGTCCATAGATCCGTTGATCTTTTTTTTGGAGTCGTAGATTTGTTGATCTTACTTCTGTTCAACATTTAGGTTGTAGATCTGTTGATCTTACTTCCTATCCATAGATTCTATAATACCCCGTATTTAATAAAATACTCTAAATAATACTAGTTGAGATCAACTGGGTTCCAGTGTGCTCTGAGAGTTGTCTATTGGGATGATTAGAGTAGCTGATGAACTCAGAGTTGATTTAATTAATATTATTTGACTCTGAGGTTTTATTAATTGGTGCTTTAGAAACTTTTAGATACTCGTTAATTGGACTTTTAACCAAGTTAGTATTACTAACTTCTATTGAGATATTTCTAAATATCATTTTCTTTATTTTCCTTACCCTTCCAACTTTATGGGATAAGTAGTACAAAGGAAAGAAAAAGTAGTAAGAGGAAAGAAAGAAGAAAAAGCCCGAGCAAAAGAGGAATCATCACCATTCATCATCAAATCATCTCATCTTCATCATCAACACCTTCTTCATCTTGTGTTAGAGGTGGGTTCTAGGTAGAAACTCAAGGTTAGAGTATTTAGATAGAATGAGAAAAGTTAGGTTATGGTGTTATTGTTCCATTTCCATGAAAAATGTATAATTCATATTATATTCATGACATTGATGTTATTCTAATGTTGTCTTGGTGTTTGCTTTCAAATACATGAGTCATATGAAGAGTGGGGTTTAAAAAACCTTTTGATTGAATAATTTATGCTGGTAAGATTTTCATAATCGCAGAGTTTGCACTGCGAATGCAAGCAAACTGAAAGCGAACATGATAGATTGTCATGCTCACATTGTGAGGTGAATGCGAGCTGAAGACGAATACTCGCCCAGGGTTCTCATGGCGAGCAACAAAGGTTTTTGCTGCAGCCATTTTATTTTTTGCCTCGCTTAGAGTTCGCACAGGGAATCAAGACGTGGGAGAAGACAGGAATATGGGATGCCTTGGTTGCTCCACGCACTTGTGTATTTTTACTATGAATGGTTTTACACTATTATTGTGAGTGTTATGCATGCTTATTATAGATGTTGGGTTGGTCATGAAGACAATAATCTATTGTAAAATATTAATGGGAGGCGAGGAAAAACCCTTAATGTAATTGAATGGAATGAACTAGTGATGTAACAAGGATATCATAGATGACTTAGTTAATAATGCTTGTGCTTTTGGTTGCCTAGGTGTGCATCCTTACCAAGTAACTGTCTAGTGGATAGGGTGACATTATATGGGACATGTTTTGGTTTGTGTTACATTGAGAATAAGGTAAATGTGTCGCCTTGAGATTGTTGAATACAATCATGTTTGTGTTGTGATTATGTAGTCGTAAACAATCCCTTGAGATGTGTCGTTTGAAGAGGTGAGGCTTATGTAAAGCACTCCTCCGGAATGTACTCACTATTACTTTGACAGGTTTGATTCTCATGTGTAGTACAAATGGAGCCTATGGGTAAAAGGCTTGAGACTGAGGTATTCACATGGGAAGCGATGATTCATGTGGAAAGCACCTTGTATCCGAATCCATTTTGTATGTCAAAGTAAATTACAAGGATCCATGACCCGGGCTGAAAGTCCAAGACGTAGGACAAGATACGAATATGGGATGCCTTGGTAAGGTTTCCGATTATTCATAGTTTGAGTTGTTGGACTCAAGTAACATGTTTTCATATAGTGTGAGGTCGTGAACTCAAGTCTTGTCCGTTCCATTTTGACTTGAGTTAGGATTAATTCAAACCTTGTAAAGACGAGAGAATCCATAAGATAGGGAACCCACTGGGATTATTATCTCACCATATGTTGTTGATTATATTTTAGGTGGTTCAGGTTCCGTGAAGGGTAAGGATAAAGCAGTGTGATACACTTACTTATTTTGATACTTTTTGGATGAAGTTGTTTCTGATATGAAGACTCTATTTTGATATCATTGTTATGATCTAGTTCTTAGTTATTTTGTACATCTTGTATATGTTTTTGCCACTTTTAGTACTTTTGTGTTTTGGGCATGTGATATGTATAATGTGTCACTAGGAACATATTTGTATTTCAGTACCAAACTTACAAACATGTATGATATGATTTATTCTAGACTTATATTTTATATGGGTGTTATAGTTGGTATCAGAGCTTGGTTGTATCCTCGACCTAGCCATGAAATATTATAAGTGTTTCTTTCTCCTTAATATGTGTGCGGACATCATCATTCCTGTTGACGAACGCAGAAGACGTGGTAGGCCCATAACTCCAACATCCGACTCGAATCCTCTGCATAGTAGTGAGAATGTCCAATGGCCTTAGTTTGTGCAGCAGATGCAGCAGTAGCAAAATCAGTTCATGCAAG
The DNA here is from genome assembly GCA_963859935.3 of Lathyrus sativus. Taxonomy (NCBI): domain Eukaryota; kingdom Viridiplantae; phylum Streptophyta; class Magnoliopsida; order Fabales; family Fabaceae; genus Lathyrus; species Lathyrus sativus. Next base: position 91,204,349 of record OZ012739.1, on the reverse strand, counting down.
AGATGTTGCAACAATTGAATGGAGGTCCTCATTTTACAGTGGTTCCACCAGAAGCTACAGGTGGGAGCTTATGTGGCTTTTTTCGCATGAATCCTCCATAATTTTATGGCGGATTGGTCCTAATGAAAGCTCACGAATAGGTGTAGGGTGTGTAGAGGATCTTCTTGATAGTACCATTTAGTGAAGAGAACAAAGTGGTATTTGCTTCTCACACATTGAAAGGTCCCGCTATGAGGTGGTGGGAAAGTGCTTCGGCCCTTATGACTATCTAAGGCATGCCTAAGGTATGGGAGCAATTCAAGACTACCTTTATGGATAAGTACTTCCCTAGTTTCTCAAGGACTCAGAAGGAGTTTGAATTCCAACAGTTGAGACAAGGCAACATGATTGTAGTTGTGTAAGCTGGGAAATTTGAGGATATGGCTGCTTACTCTAGGCAGGCAGCGTATGCTTCGGATGAGGAATGGAAGATTGATCAGTTTCTGTTTGGTCTAAGGGAAAAAATCTCTCATAGTGTGTCTCAAAGAAAGTTCACTACTTATGCTGATCTATTGAGACAGTGCTATGTAGCTGAGCATAGCCTCAAGAGAGTCCAAGAAGAGAGCGATGTGGCTAGAGTTGGTCAGAGAGATCAAAGAAGACCGAGTAAACAATTTAGGCCTAGACGACAACCCTTAAAAGGGAAGCAGGTGTTGGGTACTAGACCTAACACTCCTCCCTAGTGTTGAAGCTGTTGTAAGAACCATTTTAGTAGATGTACCAATAGAGGACCAAAATGTTATCAATGTCAAGGGATGGGACATATATCGAGAGATTTTCTTGAGAATAAGAACCAAATGCAAGGGAATAATACCATCCGAGTTTATACCTTGGATGCAAAGAAGGTAAAGAGTGACAACTCTTTGATTGCGGGTACGTGTTTCATGAATGGACATCCGTGTTTTGTATTGTTAGATTGTGGAGCAACACACTCCTTTGTGTCGATGCAATGTATGAAGCCACTTGGGTTGCAAGCTATTCCTTTGTCTCCTCTCATGGTGGTTACTACCGCCATGGATGAAATGGTTGAGACACTATTAATTTGTGAAAATTGTGTGTTATTAGTGAATGGTAGAGTTTTTCAGATTGACCTCATTTGTCTGCCACTTAAGAAGGTTGATGTGGTTTTGGGGATGGATTGGCTTTCTGCTAATTCGGTGTTTATTGGTTATGAGGAGAAGTTAATCATCATTCTGTCAAGGGAAGCTACCCCGAAAGATGTATTAACTACTATCTTGGAAGGTATAGTTGGCATGGTTAATTTCTTGTTTGAGAAGGAAAAGTTTGTTCTTTTGGTTCTAACTAAAGAGGTAAGTAACGACCTGAAGGGTTTGCAAATCCTTGTAGTCTTTGAGTTTCCAGATGTTTTCCCCGAGGATGTCACTTCTCTCCCTCCAAAGAGAGAAGTGGAATTTTTTATTGACCTGGTACCAGGAACGGCTCCTATATCCGTTTATCCGTATCGGATGGCACCGCTTGAGCTAACAGAGTTGAAGGAGCAATTATAAGAGTTGTTAGTCAAGCATTTTGTTCGACCTAGTGTTTCACCCTCAGGAGCTCCAGTATTGCTAGTAAAGAATAAGGATGGTGGAATTTGTTTTTGTATTGATTACCTCCAGTTGAATAAAGTCACCATCAAGAACAAGTGTCCCTTACCCAAGATAGACGGCCTGTTAGATTAGTTAAAAGGATCCTGTGTATTCTCGAAGATTGATTTATGGTTGGGCTATCATTAAATCTGTGTGAAGAGTTCAGACATACAAAAGACCGTATTTAGAATTAGTTATGGTCATTATGAATTTCTTGTGATGCCTTTTGGTGTGACAAATTCTACGGCCGTTTTCATGGATTACATGAATCGAATATTCTAGCCTATCAATATTGCAAGAGAGACAACTTTTTGCCAAGTTAAGCAAGTGTGAGTTTTAGATGACGGAAGTTAGATTTCTTGGTCATGTTATATCTCAAGGAGGAGTGGCGGTAGATTCTTCAAAAGTTGAAGCAGTGATTAATTGGGAGAGACCGAAGAATGCTTCAGAGGTCAGAAGTTTCTTACGACTAGTAGGTTATTATAAGAGGTTTATCAAAGGCTTTTCTCAATTGGCTTTACCAATTACTAGACTTACCCGGAAAGAGTTTCCTTATATTTGGGATTCGGGATGTGAGTAAAGCTTTATGAGTTTAAAGGAAAGGCTAATGACTGCTCCTGTTTTGATTATTCCTGACCCTAGTAAGTCGTACGAAATATTTTGTGATGCTTCCAAAAGGGGATTAGGAGGTGTGTTAATGCAGAATGGTCAGGTTGTAGCTTATGCTTCTCATCAGTTGAAGGTTCATGAGGATAGTTATCTAACTCATGATTTGGAGATAGCATATGTGGTTTTTACACTGAAGGTGTGGCGTCATTACTTGTATAGAGTGCATTTCAAGATGTTCAGTGATCATAAGAGTTTAAAGTATTTGTTTGATAAAAAAGAATTGAATATGCGTCAAATGAGGTGGATGGAGTATTTTGAAGGACTTTGACTTTGGATTGAAGTATCATCCATGTAAAGCGTATAAGGTGGCAGATGCGTTAAGTCGAAAGGAAGTGCAAAAAGCTGAGTTGATGATGTGTGAGTACGCATTGTTGGAAAAGTTTTGAGATCTTAATCTTCAATTTGTTTGGACTCCAGATGGTGTAATAATGGGAAACTTAAATTTTGATCCTACCTTAAGAGATGAAATTCAACAAGGGAAAGTGTTATATGCGAAGTTACAAGAGATGTTGGTTCAACTAGGTTTCGCACGAGCCATAGATAAAGTTATTCTATTTATTCAAAGGATTTGTGTTCCGGATGATGCGGTATTAAAAAGGAATATTTTAGAGGAAGCTCATAAAGGTGCTTTTACTATACATCCTGGTTCTTTGAATATGTACCAAGATTTAAAAAGGGACTATTGGTGGTCTGGGATGAAGAGGGATATTGCAGTGTATGTGTCAGAATGTACGGTGTGCGAACAAGTGAAGATCGAACACCAAAGACTAGGTGGTTTGTTATAACAGTTAAAAATTTCAATGCGGAAATGGGATAGTATCTCAATGGAATTTGCGGTTGGGTTACCTCGTATGCAGGGTGGTTACAATTCTATTTGGGTGATTGTAGACCGGTTGACAAAGTCAACACATTTCTTGGTGGTGAAGATACTTAAAAGGCAATCATCTTGCAAGGTTGTTTATTTCAGAAATTGTGAGACTTCATGGTGTTCCCTTCAACATTGTATCTAATAGAGATCCAAAGTTTACTTCAAGGTTTTGAAGAGCTTTTTAACAAGCCATGGGATCAAAGTTGTATTTGAGTACATCGAATTATCCTCAAACGGATGGTCAGAAGAAACGAAAAATACAAACTTTGGAAGACATGTCAAGATCTTGTGTGCTTGAAAGTAGAGGAAATTGGAAGGAAATTTTACCATTGGTCGAGTTTGCTGACAACAATAGTTACCATACGAGTATTGGTATGGCTCCTTACGAAGCATTGTATGGAAGGAAATGTAGAATACCCTTGTGTTGGACAGAAGTTGGTGAGGAAAGGATTTTAGGACTGGAGATTCTTCAAGAGACTACAGAAAAGATTAGAATGATTCACGACAAGGTTAATAAAGCACAAGACCATTAGAAGAACTATGCGAATAACTAAAGGAGACCTCTGGAATTTGAAGAGGGTGATCATGTATTTTTAAAAGTTACTCTAAGGTTAAGATTGAAAGGACTGTTTAAGCCGTAGAAGTTAAGTCCGAGATACGTGGGACCATATCAAATTCTAGAGAGGATTGGTGAAGTAGCTTACATATTAGCCTTTCCACCTTCTCTATCTGAGTTGCATGATGTTTTTCACGTGCCTTAACTCCGGAAGTTTATTCCTGGCCCTCTTCAGCCAATTCTACCAGATATAATTTAGATAGAAGCAGACTTGATTTTTAAACCTTTACCAAGCTGTATTGTGGGGAAAGAAACTAAGGTGTTAAGAAACAAAGAAATTCCTCTTGTTAAGGTTCAATGGGATGCAACACATCCAAGGCATGCTACTTGGGAGCTTGAATCCGAGTTGCAGGATGCTTACCCTCACCTTTCTCAGGTAATATTTAAATTCGAGGACGAGTTTTATTTAACGGGGGAGGATGTAATACCCATTCTTTAATAAAATGCTCTAAATAATAGTAGTCAAGATCAACCGAGTTCCAGTGTGCTCTGAGAGTTATCTGTTAGAATAATTGGAGTAAATGATGAACTCATAGTTGATTTAATTAATATTATCTAACTCTGAGGTTTTATTAATTGGTGCATTAAAGACTTTTAGATACTCTTTAATTGGACTTTTAACCAAGTAAGTCTTACTAACTTCTATTGATATATTTCTAAATATCATTTTCTTTATTTCCCTTACCCTTCCAACTTTTTGGGATAAGTAATAGAAAGAAAAGAAAAAGTAGTAAGAGGAAAAAAGAAAAAGAAACCCTAGTAAAAGAGGAATCTTAACCACTCATCATCAAATCATCTCATCTTCATCATCAACAGCTTCTTCTTCTTCTTGCGTTAGAGGTGAATTCTAGGTAGAAACTCAAGATTAGAGTATTTAGATAGAATGAGAAAAGTTAGGTTATGGTGTTATTGTTCCATTTCCGTGAAAAATGTATGATTCATATTATATTCATGATATTGATGCTATTCTAATGCTGTGTTGGTTTTTTCTTTCACATACAAGAGCCTTATGAAGGGTGTGGTTTAAAACTCCTTTGGATTGAATAGTTTATGCTGGTAAGAATTTCAGAATCCCAGGGTTTGCACTGTAAGTGTAAGTGAACTGCAAGCGAACATGACAGGTTGTCATGCTCGCACTACGAGGTGAACGCGAGCTGAAGGCGAATACTCACCCAGGGTTGACATATTTTTCAAATCCACTTTCAACTGATATACCTTTTTAAGCCCACTTGTGGTTGTCGTCCTTCTTTAATGTCCACCCTCAGTTGGTATACAATCAGAATCTATCAGTGACACAGATACCTGCCAAAGCTTGTTTGTGGAGGTACACCAGAAAACAAAAAAGATATTACATCACTACATCTTTCTTGCATCCCTAGAGTGCAAATTTTATGGTTCTTTTGGTATTCAATCTCATTCTACCTCAAATGTCTGAAAGCCATTTCTATTCATACCTTCAGGTTTAAGTTGATTGAATAGGGACAGTTGTTGCACCCCAAAATTTGCACTCACTTTTCCTAACCCTAATTGGTTTCTTGCTTCACTTTCATATGCATTTTCCATTAGGTCATAAAGTCACAATCATGCATTTCATTGAGGCTCATAAGGCATGGGATCATGGTGTTATGTGCAAGCTAGGGATTCTCTATTGCTGTGAGGTTCTCATTTTCATTCAAGGTTGATTCAAGTTGTTTCTTCACCAGTTATGGTTGGACTAAGGTTTTGGATTCTTGATCATTGTGAACTTAGTTTTCCTCAAGCTACAAGTGCTTTATGGTTTTCATTCATGTATGTCAAGGTTATCATCCTCATACAAGCTATGGCTCAGGTGGATACAAAAACTCGTGGAGCTAGGGTTTTATCCCTCATGATTAGGGTTTTGGTGAATACTCAAGGAATTGGCTATACAACCATCAAGAAAATTATCTTCTTATGTTCATCATCACTTGGTTAGGGTTTATTTCTACGGTTAAGTGGTTTTCAAGTGATTTCCTCATGATGATTATCCATTGATTCATCTGTTTGTCCAAAGTATCATCACTACTTAAGGAACAAGGCATCGGCAAAGAAAATTTGCTCATATGGCCCATTCTAAGCGCATTCCAGATCCATGGAAGATAGGTTTCATTTGGTTATGAGTACATTAAGACATGATTCAAATGGTGCATTGGAAGCTTTCTGGGAATTCAAGTTTCATTCAAATGGTAATGTTACTTCATGGTTAAGTCTATAGATATTTAATGGTTAAGTTTGCATGGGAGCATGGCATTATTAATGGCCTCAAGTCGACATTTTCAAGAGCTTCAAGGTTCGTATTCATTCTGTGAGTGCAACTTCACCATGAGATATTGTGTGTGATGTTAAAACATTGAAACTACTTCACATTTTGTTATATTGGACAGCAACTCTGAGCATGTGTGGATCCATTGCATTAGAGGTCTTAGGAATCATCAAAAACCACCTTGAACTTGCCCAAAAACATGAAAAACAAATTTCTGGACAAAAATGCATTACATGTGTTGGCACATACACATTTTAGGCCGGTACATGTAACTCAATATTAAAGTCTATAGCTTCTGTTTTGTTCATGCACAAAAATGCATTACATGTGTCGGCACATACGCATTTCAGGCCGGAAAATGTAATTAAATATTAAAGCCAATAACTTTTGTTTTGTTTTGGTCAATGTATACCTTCAATAGGTCGGCATATACTGATAGTTTCACCATTATGTGTCGGCACATACGTGTTTCAGTCCAGTACATCTACTGTCCTAAATAAGGTTGTAGGTTTTATTTCAGTTTGGTCAGCACATATGTCATTTCAGGTCGACACATGTGTTCAGGTCGGCACATGCTGTTTAAGTTGGTCAATTCTGGTTTTTTTTACTCCAAAAATTACCTCTTTGCCATGACTCTTCCAAAACTATAAATACTTCATTCATGCTTCATTTCAAACTGGTGATACCATAAAATTATCCTGTATTTGCTCATCATCCATCCTATGTATACACACTAACAAATCACACATAATAATCTTTTGTTAGGGTGCTAGCTAGGTGAAGGCCTGATAAGGTCTAATTAGGTTCTTGTGTAGCCGGGATATTGGGTTAAGATTTGCAGGGGTCTTCATCCGGAAAAACTGCAGGTTTTTCCTCCAAGATCGAGTGAAGATTTGGGGGTTTTATGCAAGACATTCAAGAGAGGATTGTGACATTGTGAAAGCCTTTGGAGATAAAGTACACAAAAGACCCTTTGGAGATAAAGAACGGAAAGGAATTAGTGGAGAATGGCGAATTGAATTGAAGTCTTAAGGAACAATCGGTGCAATTGATCGTGCGTGAAAGCTTTAGAGATAAAAAATGCAAAGGAGTAGCAATATCGACAAGTCAATTGGCATCCATTATTTTCTTGGCCTTACTCAAGATAAAAGAAGAAAATGGGTTGAATCAACATTAGAACCGGTTGTGTTTGTATGGTTTCTCTAAACACTTTTCTTGTATATCGACTTTTTGCATAGTAAGAAAGTATCTTAATTCCACATTGGAAATTAGGCACAGACATACCCACATGCGAGGACGAAAGTGGGGAACTACGTGAACAAATCCTCGGGTCGATCTCTCTATTATCTCTTTACTCGCTTTATTTTTCATTGTGCAATTTTTCAAATAGTATTGATTAATTTATCGATTTGTAAGAATTTTCCTTTAATTTTTCTGTTTTAACTTGGTTGTTGATTAACTTATAATTCCTCTTGATTATAAGTGGTTTTCATATCAACAACAACACAAAGGAGATTCTGAAAATTCGTTCACACACCAAGTGTTTGATAAATTGCTTTGTTCAATATTTTATGCTTATTATCATTGGAAATAACATTACTAAGTAATTAGTTTAAACAAGTAATAACGTGATACTCAATTAAAGGTTAAATTCGATTATTGTATTTGTCATTCCATAATTGGTTTTGCATATCCGAGTTCCAATAACTAGGTTCATGTAGACAACTTTTGTCGATCCACATCAAAACCTTCCGCGTGCACTCTTTTTCAAATAACTTTAAAACCCAAAATTTATTTGGAGATTTTGTCTTGTGTGTATATTCACCCCCCTCTAGACAAGTTGTCACCGTGTAAAAAGTGGCATCAAGAGCCTGGTTCATTTCGTGCTTCAAAATGCTTATTAGAAAATGGCTCATGAACCTAATGGGGATTATAAAAGAGCTCCAATCTTTATGGGAGAAAACTATGGTTATTGGAAAGCTTGTATGCAAATTCATGTGAATTCTTATGATAAAGCTGTTTGGGAGGTCATTCAAAATGGACCTACACCAATCACACATGTTGTGGAAGGTGTTACCTTACCTAAGCCTGAAGCACTATGGGGTGACGAAGCTAATAAGAAATGGTCATACGATTGGAAAGGAAGAACATTTTTATATCCACTCTCGGTGTCGATGAGTTTTATCGTGTTTCTCATTGTGCAACCTCTAAGACTATGTGGAATGCTCTACAGGTTTCCCATGAAGGAACTAATGAGGTAAAATAAGCCCAGATTAATACACTTAATCAAGAATTCGAACTCGTTTGTTCATGATGATTTGGTGCTTGTGTTTGCACTTTGAGTTTGCCATTAACATTGGTGTTTGTTTTGCATTTTCTTGTGCCTTTTCTTTGCTTGATCCTTAAGAATTGTATGGTTGAGATGTGCTTGTGATGGTTGCTGCCTCACACTTTTTTCCTCCCTCTTTTCTTTGTGTGTGCATCTTAGGGTGGCACCTTTGCTTTGATGGTTGATGGTTGATGGTTGTAAGAGCTTGCTTCTCCCATTTCATCTCATCCCTCTTGCATTTGTGTTTGCATTTCATGTTTGCATCTCTTTTTACATTGACTTGTTTAAGTCCCTTTCATCTTATTTTTTTTCATTTTGTGATTGAATTTTTTAGTGTTTGCTTGGTCTTTTGCCATGATCCCTTAGGATTCCTAGTCCCTTGGGAGTAGTAGAGACATTAGGTGTTCAATCCTTTGCATGATAACATTGGGATAGATTTCCCTTTTCAATCCCAACTTTAGGAGCACATTGCATGATAACGTTAGGGTTATTTAGTTTCCCCTTAGAGTTTGTGTCTTTCTCTTCTCATATCCAAAATATCTTAAGACACCTAATAAAGGATAATAAATATTGTACGCTATGAGCCTTAAGTACTTGAGGAATGATAGTTGGGGTGCCTCCTCTCAATCTGTCTAGAGTGTTTAGCATATACCCTTTGGGCAATATGCGACGCATTCGCTCTCAAGTCATTGTCTTTAGTGCAACATGAGTTATAAACTTAACTCAATTCACTTCTTCGTAAAAAACACAAAACAAAACATCAAACCCTTTTTTATCCTTCGGGATTGTTTGGAAAATCATTTTCAGAAAGAGTGTGTTAAGTCTTGGCTCTACCGCAAACATGCATCGTCCCTAACTGTTGAAACCACTATTTAACCCTACTCAGTTAAAACACTTGAACCAATCTGTGGTCGTGTCAGATGAGGATACGTAGGCACAAGGCGGTGATGTTTTGGCTAGCAACCTTCCCCCATTCACCCGTAGTTTTCTGAACTACGTTAACTTTGACTTTCCCATTACACGAGGGGATACGTAGGCATAGAGCGGTGATGCTCTATCAAGTCTCTTTTCTTCTATTTTGTCCTTGTGAGCCAGCCTTTTGATGGATTAACACCCTTTTAGATAGACAACAGTGTGGATCCCATTGAGTACAACAGACGTGAGGGGTGCTCATACCTTCCCCTTGCGTAACCGACTCCCGAACCCAAGATTTGGTTGCGATGACCTGTCTTTTCCCTTTTTTATAGGTTTTCTATGATCATTTCCTTTCCCTCTCTTTGGGATAAATAACAAATGGTGGCGACTCTTCTTTCTTTCCCGGCCTTTTTTTGCAGTAGCGACTCTGCTGGGGACTTATTCCCATCCCCTATGCGAGTCAATTCTAGCGCTTGTTTGTTTTTGTTTATGGGTGTGTATATGTGTGTATATGTGTTGCATTTGTATAGTATTGCGTTTGCATTTTATTTTCTGCACATTATCATCATGATATTGTTGTGTTGTTGGGTGGGACTGTTCCATTGAGAGATAAGCCAAAACCTAGGCTTGAGGATATCCATAGCATTAGAGTGGAGAGTAGTGAGGACCTGTATGGCAGCATGCACTAGTCCTCACGAAATTTGCGTTTAGACGAGGTTTTCTTTGAAGATGTCCCATCCTGTACATTGGTCAAGAGGGGGATGTTGGATCTAAAAACTGTCAACTCTGGAGACCGATCATTTGGGAGTCAGCTAAGTGAGGCCGTTTCGTTAAACTATGATGCCAAACCAGAAATGGTGAATGTATCATAGTTTCTCGAAAGTCTGTGGCGCTGATGACTGCATAGGATGCCGAACCTTATTAGATATTAGGTCCATACCTATGGGTGGGAAGGTTATGCAGGAAAATTGACCTCCAACCTACCCAGATTTCTCATCAGTGTGGACCTTTGATCTCTGATGTGATGATGTTCTGGTTCAGCTCAGTCAGCAACACAACAATTATTTATAGCTTTGTGGAAGCCTTGGTCCCATGTCTTTGCATCTGCATCATCATAGCATGTTTTCATTTTGACATACATGTTCTTGTATTTCCAAGGATCTTAACTTTGAGACTCGCTTTTGAGCATTAAATCTTTTTCTTGTGGTTCGTCTGTGTAAAACATGAATCCAAGCAGACAGATTCCTTGGAAATAGTCGAACATGGCATTTGCATTTCATTTGCATAGTAGGTGTTCGAGGCTGGGTTTTGTTATCCTGATCCTATTTTTCTTCAGAATTTCAGACATCAACTTGTAGAGAAGACATAAGTTGACTATGGAATAGATTCAAGCAGAGTTGAGAGAAGTCTGAGGCCAGATGGGACAATTCATGGTGGATATGCAAGCCTTGTGTCTGGATCAGAAGATGCTTAGGGAGGAGGTTCATCAACTAAAGACTCAGATGGGCCTGATCATAGAAGTGATAAGAAATGTGCTAAGAAAGGAAGGCGATCATGTGCCTGAAGTTGCAGCAAAAATGGTTATTCCACCTTTGTCTGTGGAACCTCTCCCAAGGCGTGATGTGCCTTAAAGATCTTCTTGTCAACCTGAGGTTCCAGGATTTCCATGTCAGCAGCTACCTCCTATTTCCCGAGACAATTCTAAGAGTAGGAGGCGTACTCAGAAGCAGCCCGACAACATCTTCGACCAGATCCCTATGACTTATGCTCAGTTGTTGCAACTCTTACTTCAACTTCGATTGGTTGAACTTCGGACTCTGGCTCCATTTACTGGTGAGCCACCACCAGGATATGATGCAAGTGCCCATTGTGATTTCCATTCTGGGGCACAGGGGCATAATGTCGAGAACTGCAAAGCTTTTAAGCACAAACTTCAAGACTTAATTGATTCAAAGGCAGTTGAATTCTCGTCGGGCTGTGTGAGCGTACCAGGTGGTCTTATTCCATTCACTGCAAAAGAGGTGGATATTCTTATTCTCTCCCTTGAAGCTGCATCAGGTCAGGAGTGTATCTTGCAATCTGTGATTTCAGAATCTCCATGCCCACAGTTGTTGCCTGTTCCTAGGCCAAGCTTGAGGATGAAAGTACTTGAACAAAGGGAGTCCCCGATACTTCAGACTTAGTCTCCAGATGTTTCAACTGTTCAGAGTCAACAATCTTTGGGGGTCTTTGTATCAGATATCATTTCCCCTCCAGGGTCAACGGTCATACCGTCATCAGCCGCGTCAGTACGCTCGACAAAGACCAAAGAAGCCAGAAAGGTATTTCACTCGGTTTCTAATGTCGTGCAGTCAGATGTTGCCAGGTCTAATCAAAAGTGGATTCATAGTGCCAAAGAAGATCAATTCATAGATTCCTCTGTATCCGCCAGGTTTTAGTGTCAATGCCCATTGTGAGTACCATGCTAGGTCACGGGGATATTCAACCGAATATTGCAAGGTGCTTAAAAGTAAGATTCAAACCCTACTGGATTCCAATATGTTCTCAATCACACCTAAGGGTATCCAAATCAGCAATCGTCCTGCATCCAGCCATGTAGGTTCTGAAGGTGAGAAAGTACTTAGAAGGGGGGGTTGAATAAGTATGAAGATTAAAAACTTAGAAATAAAAACTCAAGTATTTTTATCCTGGTTCGTTGAACTCAACTACTCCAGTCCACCCTTCCTAGAGTGATTTGCCTTTCTCAATCAAGGACTTAATTCACTATTTAATCAACTGATTACAATAGTTAACACTTAGAACAACTGTTCAAAGTCTTCTCAAGAACTACTGATCCTAACTGGATCTTCTTAAGGTTTACAATCAAATGTAATACAAATACAAGTGTTTAAGATTGCTTCTATAAAGCTTTATCACAACTGTGATTTTTCACTTAACTATTAAGAACAAAGAAATTAATTCTTAGAAAGAATATGAATAGTATGAGAGCTTGAATGTTGATTTCTTTTTGGATAAAACGTCAACTGAAGAAATTGGTGAAGTCTTGCTTTTATAGGCAGCTGATCCAAGGTGAGCTTCACGTTGAGAAGAGTGTCCAAAAGGTCTGAGCCGTTTTTTGTCTTCACATCAAGTGACCTTTCCTAGAAGAAGAAAGCACAGATAAATCATTTTTGTCTGTGTTCTTGTGTCAAGCATAAATAAGGAAAGAGTCGTTTGGATCACTCCAACGGATATAATCTTTGAATAATTCTTCTTCAGTTTTCAGCAAATTTATCAGAGTCTAATTAGATCAGAGCCTTCTGATGATGATCAGAGTTTTGCTGAATCAGAGTCTTCTGCAGCAGGTGTGCTTTTAGCGTGTTTAAGATCAGAGCATATTTGAGACAGATCTTCAGTATTGGCAGCTTTAGTACTTTCAGAATCTTCTGTAGTAACTATGCTTTGAAAAACTCTTCATACAGAATTCTTGTTTGGTTCAGATGCTTCTGACTTGCTTCAGATTCTTCTGGAACTTCTGCTTCAGATCCTTCTGCAGCTTATGCTTCAGAATCTTCTGGAGGCAACGCTCAGGATTTTCTGTTGGCAGCAATCAGAATCTTCTAATGGATGCATCTGGCGCTTCAGAGTCTAGCTAATTTCTTATGTTTAATTCTGATTTGCTTCTGGAGTGTTAATTCCTTTACTATCTGCAGTAAAAACTCTCAAGCAAATTTTAGAGTATATAATTCTTAATTACAAAATTTCATAATAGTTATCATCAAAACATAGAGATATTATTAAGAACCAATATGTGTTCTAATAGGTTCATCGGTCCATGTTGTGGAGGAGGTCACCGAAAGCGGGGGTTCAGAAGAGTATTAGTCTGACTTCGACGAGCAATTCTGAAGATGGCTGATTCTACAGTAAATCCAGATTCGGAAGCCCGATTCTCCGAAGCTGGCAATCTTTTTTATCATGTCATTCCTTTGCATTTGTAGTTTCTTTTCTGTTTAAGTGCAAATTTCATTTGTAAAACTTGCTTGCTTTCGATTGATAATGATAATGAAATAAATATACAGGTTTTTGATTAAATCCATTCGTGTTCACTCAATGCTTTTATTAATGTCAAATGCTTGTTCAAGCTGAATCCGAGGGAGGATGACGAAGTTGAAAGACGCGCAAGCTTCCGATTGTATGTTTTTGAATGAAACCTCTGCTGATGATGTACATGCATTGTTTCAAATTCCTAAACACCGGAGATATAAAGATGATAATCCCTTGTCAACCCCTTTGAGCCTAGTAGTAGGAGTTTCTTTCTGAAAAACAAAAAAACCATCAATCTTAACATGGGGCGGGGTAGGTGTCAGTTAATTTGACCGAGCGTCCAAATTGAAAAAGGAGTGTTCACGTTCGAGGATCAATCACACCTGTAGAGATCGTACCTAAAAAATAACCACATTGATTATCCATCACCGACCAAGGAGTGAAACAGTCGTGATACCTTCAACAAGTCAGACAAGCCGGTGTCACATGATTTGTTCCGATAAAAAGAAAAAAAAGAGGAAAGGAAAAAAGAAAAGAATCAAAAGAAGAAGCCCGCTAGGTCAGTAACTTGAAAACAAGTGGCTTAGGAAAAAAATTAGGGCATCCCGCTGGACTTTGAAATCAAAAGAAAATCAAAAGAGTCAGTCCAGGAAAAAATAAATATAAAAAAAAATGATGAAAAACAAGTCGTGTGACTCCAGGCACCAAAAGACGAAAAGCGAGTGTCTGTCACTCCAAAACTTGTGGTTTCTTGAATCATCACTCTTGTCATTTTAACCTTTGAAAGGTGAGCGCTTGTGTCGAATTAGCTGAACATAGGATTGGAGAACATCAAGGAGAATGGGTGGGTTAAAACAAACTTTGAGCCTTATATCCTTTCTTTCAAACCGTGAACCTGACCACGTTACAACCTTCAAAATTCCTAATTAAAGCAGGTTTGTTTAGAAAGCATACTTCAGTAAAGATCGTGTCGAAACTGACTCCTAAAAGGATTCCTCTCACCATGTTGGTATTAATGTTGACATTCTGATAAGTGAATCATTCACTATTTGTCGCAACTTTTTCCCAATGAACAGACTCGGATTTCAAAATTGTCATATGCATTGCATTAATATTATCTTTTGTGCAGAACAATTTGTTTTACTCGCGAGTAAGCACTTGACATCAGGAAAGTTTCTATAGTGGAAAGTTTGACCGTGATAAGATGCAGAACGCCTGAATACTCCGTTGAACCGGGGCAAGTCATATCAAAAGATCATATAATGGGAGTCATCCATCCAAAAGTCAGTTAATCTGAGGGCAATCAGGTTGAGATTCGATAAATCTCTCGAAGTCAGAGGAACGACTCCATAAGTCAGTCAATCAGGTGCAAAGTCATTGCAAGGCTGGGGAAGGCCACCCTAAGAGCCCAATAGCTATTCTTATCCAGAAAGCAATTAACTTGAAGCGCCTCTTCAAAGTTCAGAATGTTGAGGCAGTCCATGTCAAACCATCAGGGTACAGAGATTTCAGAATTCCTCTCTAGGAAGTTTTTTACAGAGATCCCACAGGCTAGGGCAAGATTGGAAACAAAAGAATTGTTCCTCTCCATATCTTCAGAGCTTATCAGAGTTGGTCAACCAGGGACGAACCCTTTCAGGATACAGATTCTGGGGTAAGCCATCTCGAGGTCATCTCATGGCAAGCTTTTCTTTTCAAGATGAACTTTCCCAGAGATCAGACAGGGGCAATGTTTTTCAAGGGCTCATTTTGGAATAGATCATTTCAAGAACACGAAGTCTCCAGCAAGCTGGCATATTTGGTCATTTCCCCAATAAAGAAATGAGGCTGGCATCACCCCCTAGTAGAGTGGGTATCATCTTTGGTCTTCTCTCCCCAGCAGGTTGGAATTACATGTGATCAAGGTTATCCTTAGCAGGTCGAGATTGACATCTCCGTCAGAGTAGAGCCATCCCCAGCAGGTGGAGCGTGTGCACCTATTCTCAGCAGTTCAAATGCATATATCTTATCCCCTAGCAGGTTGATATCAGGGTTATCCCTAGTGGGTCGAAACTGAGATTCCCCAGTAGTGGTGTACACCTATCCCTTAACAGGTAGACTTGGGATTATCCCTGGCAGTGGAGCGAGTTCAGAGTTTTCTTTCCCCACAGAGTCTAAATCTTTTGACTCCTTTCCCCGCAGAGTCTAGGTCATTGACTCATTCCCCAAGCGGAGGTCGATATTGTTGAGTATTTCTCATTTCCCCAAGCGGAGGTCGATCCTAATTCCCTCAATGAGTATTCCTCGGTGAAGTTGTTTTCCGCAGCAGAATCCAGTTGGTTATTGGTATTCTTCAGAGCGAGTTTCTTTGGGATATTTCCCAATTAATCTTAATTTTCATCCCCTGTATATCCCTGACGGAGTAGTTTGCTTCCCCGCAGAGTGGGATTGACTCAGAGATTGTTATTCTCCATCCTCAGTAGAGAGAGAGAGAGAGAGAGAGAGAGAGAGAGAGAGAGAGAGAGAGAGAGAGTTTGGGATAGCTTCCCAATAAATCTTATTCATTGTCCCTAGCAGAGCGGGTTCAAATCTCCAGCAGAGTGGAATCCCCGGCAGAGTGGAGTAATTCCCCGTAGTTTGCTTTATTCCCCGGTAGAGTCGTATTCTGAAAGGCCGTCCAGGGCTGATTTCCCCAGTAGAATGGATCTGTTTTCCCCATCTAAGTCGTATGTTCCCTAGAAGAGTTGTATTCTGGTAGGCCATCCAGGGCCGCCTCCTCCAACAAATTTGATTTTGATCCCCAACGGAGTGGATTTTATTCTCAGCAGAGCAGTTTACTCAAGAGAGTTCTTTTCCAGGAAGCCATCCAGGGCTTGTCTTCCCAGCAAAAGTCCAATAGTACTTGGCACCCGGTCATCCCCAGCGGAGTTGGCTCTGTCTCTTCAGCATTTATTTTGCTGGAGCGATTCCTTTGCATTTTGCATCATGCATAGCATCCTCAAACGCGTAGCATTTCCATTTCGTATGGAGCATTACGCCATATTCAAACATGTGCATTTGAAACATAAGCCAAGTTGTTACCTCTTGTTTCAAGTTGTATCTTCAGCAGACAACGGTGTATTTTCTTGAGCCCGTACAGTATCCAAACCCTGGCAAATATTGTTGTTTTTCATGAGCCCGGGCGGTATCCAGACCTTGAGAAATATTGATGTTTTTCTTGAGCCTATGTGGTATCCAGACCCCAGCAAGACCTTTTACAGATGTGTTCATCTCATTTTCTCTCCAATAGAGTTTATGTGGTAAAGTTCATATTTCCCCAACAGATTTCTTCACCCGGATGGTGAATCGACTGATGTTCTTCTCAACTTAGGTTTGAGCCAGCCTTTGGGTTTGATGCCTGACGGCAAGGTCAGATGTTCTTCTCAACTTTGTGTTAAGCCGGCCTTCGGGTTCGATGCCTGTTTGTTTAACAAATGCCAAACGACGAGGTCAAATGTTCTTCTCAACTTCGTGTTGAGCCGGCCTTCGGGTTCGATGCCTATTTGTTTAACAGATGCCTGACGGCGAGGTCAGATGTTCTTCTCATCTTCGTGTTGAGCCGACATTCAGGTTCGATGCCTATTTGTTTAACAAATGCTTGACGACGAGGTCAGATGTTCTTCTCATCTTCGTGTTGAGCCGACATTCGGGTTCGATGCCTGTTTGTTTAACAGATGCCTGACGGCGAGGTCAGATGTTCTTCTCAACTTCGTGTTGAGTCGGCCTTCGGGCTCGATGCCTGTTTGTTTAACAGATGCCTGACGGCGAGGTCAGATGTTCTTATCAACTTCGAGTTGAGCCGACCTTCGAGTTCGATGCCTATTTGTTTAATAGATGCTTGACGGTGAGGTCAGATGTTTTTCTCAAATTCGTGTTGAGTCGGCCTTCGGGCTCGATGCCTGTTTGTTTAACAGATGCCTGACGGCGAGGTCAGATGTTCTTATCAACTTCGAGTTGAGCCGGCCTTCGGGTTCGATGCCTGTTTTTTTAACAGATGCCTGACGGCGAGGTCAGATGTTCTTCTCAACTTTGGGTTGATCCGACCTTCGGGTTTGATGCCTGTGTGTTGAACAGATGCCTGATGACGAGGTTAGATGTTCTTCTCAACTTCGTGTTAATCTGGCATTCGGGTTCGATGCATGTTTGTTTAACAGATGCCTGACAGCGAGGTCAGATGTTCTTCTCAACTTCGTGTTGAGCCGGCCTTCGGGTTCGATGCCTGTTTGTTTAACAGATGCCTGACAGCGAGGTCATATGTTCTTCCCAACTTCGTCTTGAGCCAGCCTTCGGGTTCAATGCCTGTTTGTTTAACAGATGCCTGACAGCGAGGTCAGATGTTCTTTTCAACTTCGTGTTGAGCTGGCCTTCAGGTTTGATGCATGTTTTTTAACAGATGCCTGACGGCAAGGTCAGATGTTGTTCTCAACTTCGAGTTGAGCCAGCCTTCGGGTTCGATGCTTGTTTGTTTAACAGATGCCTGGTGGCGAGGTCAGATATTCTTCTTAACTTCTTGTTGAGCCGACCTTCGGGTTTGATGCCTGTTTGTTTAACAGATGCCTGACGGTGAGGTTAGATGTTCTTTTCAACTTCGTGTTATGCCGGCCTTCGGGTTCGATGCATGTTTGTTTAACAGATGCCTGACGGCGAGGTCAGATGTTCTTCTCAAATCCGTGTTGAGCCAGCCTTCGGGTTCGATGCCTGTTTGTTTAACAGATGCTTGACAGCAAAGTCAGATGTTCTTCTCAACTTCGTGTTGAGCTGGCCTTCGGGTTCAATGCCTGTTTGTTTAACAGATGCCTGACGGCGAGGTCAGATGTTCTTCTCAACTTCGTGTTGAGTTGGCCTTCAGGTTCGATGCCTATTTTTCTTAACACATGCCTGACGGCGAGGTCAGATGTTCTTCTCAACTGCGTGTTGAGCCGGCCTTCGTGTTCGATGCCTGTTTGTTTAATTGATGCTTGACGGCGAGGTCATATGTTCTTCTCAACTTCGAGTTGAGCCGGCCTTCGGTTCCGATGCCTGACGGAGAGGTCAGATGTTCTTACCGACTTAGTGTTATTGTCTGTATGTTAGCAGATGTTTCTTTCGACTGCGTGTCGATGCTTTATAATTGGTAATGAGCCAACTCATTATTCCGGCAGTTATCAACTACAGTTTCTTCAGTGATTCTATTTTCACTCCAGGGGACCTTTCTACAGGTTAATATTTGGCGGTTGGTAAATTTCTGGGTTCTTTTGTATTCAACCACCCTTTATCTTGAATGTTTGAAATTTGTTCGCTTTTCATCCCTTAAGGTCCAAGTTGTTTGAATAGAGGCAGTTGTTGTAACCCAAAATTTGACCAACCGATTCTTGTACTTAGCTTATGTTTTATTTCATTTTTGCATTTCTGCATATCATACCATTTGTTCTTGAGACATGGGATCAAGGTATTTATGTGGCTCAGGGTTCTCTTTTAGTGCAGGAGTCTAAACAGCGAGCATCAGAGGCTCTAGTATTTATTTTGCCCAGCGATCAAGCGGTCGATTTTATTTTATTCACCAGGATAATTTTTAGATAAGGAGACAACACCCAGGCTATCTCAGGCTTCCTTACAGTTATAATATGCAAAGGCAAGTTTCAGAGGCTTAACGGGGCTCAGAACGGGTAAAAACAGGCAAATATGCAAGATTCCCTCCAAAAGGCGCCAATATTCAAAATTTCAAGGCGTTAACCGACTAACCAATATGGTTAACTGGTTAACCAAAGCAAAATTTGCCCATAACGCGCATTTTCAATGTGGCCACCTTTGGGGTCTATTTTGATCACTTGTGAATTTGATTTTACACCAAAAGAAGGATCTAGAATCACTCTAATTTGGATTAATTTTCAAAATTAATTCAATTTCCCTCCCACTTTCCATTCCTAATCCCATTCCAATTTTCATAACCTCATTCCAAACTACATTCTACTCCTAACCTAGAGCATATTTAAATGAATTTGCTCCAAACCTCAAGAGAGAATCTGCATAATTACATTTCATTTTCAGATTTCACTCTCACTCTTGAAATTTCCTCTCAACTTTTTCACTCCCAAAACCTCCATTAGAGCTCTCACTTAAGTTCTTTGATTTTTGTTTGAATCATTGAATTCTAGAGCTAAACCTTCATCTTTCATCTCGATTACTTTCAACTCATCATTAAATTTTCGTTTGGATTTGGATCTGAATTTGGAAGCTAATTTGGAAGGGCTTATTTGGATCGTTTTTGCTTGATTTTGCTTTATTTTCATTTCTACAACAAGGAAATTCTTGGATCTTGAAGAATCTCTAGGTTTCTTGCTTGGATCTACTCCTTTCAAGTGAATCAACATTCACCTAAGCAAATCTCTTCTTTGTAGGTTGGCAATTCTAGATCTAGTTCTGTTTTGAGCTTATTTGCATAATCACCATGTAGATCTTCAAGTTTTGATTGATTTTGGTGATTTTTGATCTATGTGATTTCTGATCTCATTGCTTGGATGTGTTTGCTGGATGTTTGATCACTGATTTTTTGTGTTAAATTCGTGCATAATTGATCACATGATCATTTGGATTATTGCATAATGGATTAATTGTTGAAAGTGCTTTTGAGGTGTTGTTTTTCTGCTTCTGATGCAATGTTAATCGGTTAACCAGTTGCAGTACAAACTGGTTAATCGGTTAACCAGTGCGAATTTCAATTTTTTTAAGTGGTTAACCGATTAACCAAAAGCGTTAACCGATTAACACTGAACTAGAATGCAATGTTTGGTTATTTTCAAGCATGTTTATATTTCTTCGCACATGTAATCTTCATGGATGGTTGTGATACATTTATATGGATTATTTTGACATGTTTCCTCATTCTTGGATGCATATCTTTGTGCCACAAGTATTCTTTGAATCATGTCTTTCCACTTGTTCAAAGTGTGAGATAATTGTTTGAACTATGGTTCTTCAATGTGACATGATCATTCTTGTAATTGCTTGGTGTTTTGGCTCTGAATTTGGATCATTCCATTTGTGGTTCGCTTCTGCCCTTCGTGGATAAGTGCTTGTTCATGATGATTTGGTGCTTGTGTTTTCACTTTGAGTTTGTCATGAACATTGGTGTTTGTTTTGCATTGTCTTGTGGTTTTTCTTTGCTTGATCCTTAAGAATTGTATGGTTGAGATGTGCTTGTGGTGGTTGCTGCCCCACACTTTTTTCCTCCCTCTTTTCTTTGTGTGTGCATCTTAGGGTGGCCCCTTTGCTTTGATGATTGATGGTTGATGGTTGTAGGAGCTTTCTTCTCCCATTTCATCCCATTCCTCTTGCATTTGTGTTTGCATTTCATGTTTGCATCTCCTTTTGCATTGACTTGTTTAAGTCCCTTTCATCTCATTTTATTTTCATTTTGTGATTGAATAGTTTAGTGTTTGCTTGGTCTTTTGCCATGATCCCTTAGGATTCCTAGTCCCTTGGGAGTAGGAGAGACATTAGGTGTTTAATCCTTTGCATGATAACATTAGGATAGATTTCCCTTTTCAATCCCAACTTTAGGAGCACATTGCATGATAACGTTAGGGTTGTTTAGTTTCCCCTTAGAGTTTATGTCTTTCTCTTCTCATCTCCAAAACATATTAAGACACCTAATAAATGATAATAAATTTTGTACGCTACAAGCCTTAAGTACTTTAGGAATGATAGTTGGGGGGCCTCCTCTCAATCTGTCTACAATGTTTAGCGTATACCCTTTGGGCGATATGCGACGCATTCGCTCTCAAGTCATAGTCTTTAGTGCAACATGAGTTACAAACTTAACTCAATTCACTTCTTCATAAAAAACATAAAACAAAACATCAAACCCTTTTTTATCCTTCGGGATTGTTTGGAAAATCATTTTCAGAAAGAGTGTGTTAAGTCTTGGCTCTACCGTAAACATGCATTGTCCCTAACTGCTGGAACCACTATTTAACCCTACTTAGT
The DNA here is from genome assembly GCA_963859935.3 of Lathyrus sativus. Lineage (NCBI taxonomy): Eukaryota > Viridiplantae > Streptophyta > Magnoliopsida > Fabales > Fabaceae > Lathyrus > Lathyrus sativus. Next base: position 91,183,037 of record OZ012739.1, on the reverse strand, counting down.
TAAAACACTTGAACTAATTTGTGGTCGTGTCATCCCGTACTACATTTGCTCTGATTTCTCATACCAGATGAGGATACATAGGCACAAGACGAAGATGTCTTGGCGAGCAACCTTCCCCTATTCACCCGTAGTTTTCCGAACTACGTTGACTCTGACTTTCCCATTGCATGAGTGAATACGTAGGCATAGAGCGGTGATGCTCTATCGAGCCTCTTTTCTTTTATTTTGTCCTTGTGAGCCATCCTTTTGATAGATTAACACCCTTTTAGATAGACAACATGCGTGAATCCCGTTGAGTACAACGGACGTGAGGGGTGCTCATACCTTCCCCTTGCGTAACCGACTCCCAAACCTAAGATTTGGTTGCGATACCCTGTCTTTTCCCTTTTTCATAGGTTTTCTCTGATCGTTTCCTTTCCCTCTCTTTGGGATAAATAACGAACGGTGGCGACTCTTCTGTCTTTGCCAGCCCTTTTTTCGCAGTAGCGACAGGTACCTACCACCTTTGATTAACTTTATGTAGGTTGAGTGTCTTGACTCTATGACGGAAAAATAGATTCTCAATAGTAGATGTTCAAGACACATGACGGGAAAATTTTCTCTATTTTCCGACTTTGTGGCGAAGAAGAAAGGATATGTGTCTTACGGTGATAACAACAGAGGTGCTATACTTGGAAGAAGTAGTATAGGTAATCCCTCAACTATTGTTATCTCAAATGTTATGTTAGTAGAATGCCTTAAACATAGTCTTCTTTGCATTAGTCAATAATGTGACAATGCGTACAAGGTAACTTTTACCAAAGATTATTGTATAATTGCACATAATGAAAAGAAGGAGTGTATGTTTAATGGTGTGATGGTAGACAATGCCTATATGCTAGTCTTAGGAAGTGTATCTGTGGATGATGCCAAATGTCTTGTTACCGTGAATGAAAACTCATGGTTATGGCATCAACATTTAACACATGTTAACTTTGATCTACTTAATAAAATACTCATAAAAGATTTAGTAATTGGTCTACCAAAGATAAAGTTTTCAAAAGATCACCTATGTGATCCATGTTAAAGGGGCAAACAATCAAGGATATCTTTTAACTCTAAAAACATCATTTCTACATCGAGACCCCTTGAGCTCCTTCACATGGATTTATTTGGACCTTCATGGACCAAAAGCCTAGGTGGGAATTATTATGGTTTGGTAATTGTAGACGGTTACTCAATATTTTTCTGGACTTTTTTCTTACGTAGCAAAGATGACACGTTCTCGGCTTTTGTATGTTTTTTCAAGTTATCTCAAATAAGTTGGATTCCAAAATAGTTACCATCTGAAGTGATCATGGAGGTTAGTTTGAAAATCATCTTTTTGAAAAATATTGTTACAAACTTGGTATTAAGCATAACTATTCTGCTCCCCGAACTCCACAATAAAACGGTGTTGTGGAGCGCAAAAATCGCGTTTTAGGGGAGTTGGCAAGAACAATGCTCAATGGTTATGGTCTACCAGAATACTTTAAAGCCGATGTCGTGAGCACGACATGTTATATCTTGAATAGGATACTTATCCGTCCTATTCATGATAAAACCCCATATGAATTATTAAAGGATAGAAAACCAAATTTGTCACACCTTCATGTATTTGGATGCAAGTGTTTTGTTTTGAATAATGGAAAAGATTACCTTGGAAAATTTGATGCAAAAGCTGATGAAGGTATCTTTCTTGGATACTCACAATCAAGTAAAGCATATAGAGTTTATAATAAGATATTACTTAGTGTTGAGGAGTTTGTTCATGTTTCTTTTGATGAGACTTGACCAAATAGTGTTGGGAAAGGTACTTCTTTTCTTGATGTAGGTGCATCTACGAAAGACATGATCAAAGACACCGACAAAGGTACTGATTAACCTGAAGCGGTGGATGTTGAGAAGGAGGAAGATTATAGCCAAGAAAATAATGTTGATGAATGTCAACAAGAAGATAATGGTCTTCCATTGGAGTGGAGAACCTCCAAGGATCATCCTATTCAAACATTATTGGTGACACCACAAAAGGGATAACAACGCGCTCTAAAATTAGTAATTTCTATTGTCACCATGCTTTTGTTTCATAAGTTGAGTCTAAAACTGCTATGGATGCCTTACTTGATGAGCATTGGCTTTTAGCAATGCAAGAAGAATTGAATCAATTTGAAAGAAATGATGTTTGGGACCTTGTCCCACATCAACAACATCATCAAGTCATTGGCACCCGATGGGTATTTAGGAACAAACTTGACGAGCATCGTGTGATCATTCGAAATAAAGCCCGACTAGTAGCTTAAGGGTACAACCAAAAAGAAGGGATTGACTATAGGTAGACTTATGTTCACGTAGCCTGACTCGAGGATATCCGGCTACTACTCGCTTATGCTTGTGCTAAGAACTTCAAATTATATCAAATGGACGTAAAAAGTGTGTTCCTTAACGGCCACATAAATGAAGAGGTGTATGTCTCACAACCACCCAGTTTTGAAAACTTTGAGTATCCTAGTCATGTTTTTAAGCTAAAATGTGTTTTGTATGATCTTAAACAATCCCCTCGAGCATGGTATGACCGTCTTAGCAAGTTCTTGCTTGAGAAAGGATATTCAAGAGGAAAGGTGGACACTACACTCTTTATTAAACATCAAGGAAAGCATACTTTACTTGTTCAAATTTATGTTGATGATACCATTTTTGGATCAACTAATATGCATCTTGTCAAGGAGTTCTCTAAGCTTATGCAAGGAGAGTTTGAAATGAGTCTTATGGGGATGTTAAACTACTTCCTTGGACTTCAAATTAAACAATTCTTGAATGGAGCATTCATTTGCCAAACCAAGTATTGTCTCGAATTACTAAAAAGATTCAGAATGGACGGTGCAAAGGATATTGACACACCTATGGCAACAAACGGAAGCTTTTATAGAGATGAAAAGGTTAAGGATATTGATGTGAAGAAGTATAGAGGTATGATCGGATCACTTATATATTTTACGACGTCTAGGCCCGATATTATGTTTAGCATTTTCATGTGTGCTCGATATCAATCGGCTCCCAAGGAATCACACTTTAAAGCAGTTAAGCGTATTCTTAGATACCTTATTGGTACTTCTAAGTTTGGGATGTGGTATTCCATGGGAAGCGATTGTAGTTTGGTAGGTTATTTCGATTTTGACTTTATCGATTGCAAGTTGGATAGGAAAAGAACTAATGGCACTTGTCACTTGTTTTCAAAATCTTTGGTTAGTTGGCATAGTAAAAAGCAAGTATCCGTAGCTTTGTCAACTGCCGAAGCAGAATATGTGGCCGCTCGTAGTTGTTGCGCCCAAATTTTGTGTCTTAAGCAACAATTGCTAGATTTTGACATCAAACTTTCACATATTCCTATCATGTGCGACAACACTAGTGCAATCAATCTAACCAAGAATCCGGTATTACATTCTCGCACTAAACATATCGAGATTCGTTGTCACTTTCTTCACGATCATGTTGAAAAATGGACGTTGTTTTTGAACATGTTGATAGTAAAAATCAACTTGCTGATATTTTTACAAAACCTCTTGCAACATAATCCTTTTTCAACATTCATGGAGAATTGAGAATCATCGATATCTCCAATGTCGTTTAAATGTCGTTCAAGATCAAAAGAAGAAAAGGGGTTGAATCAACATCAGAACCAGTTTTGTCGGTATGGTTGCTTTGAACATTTTTCTTGTATATCGACTTTTTGTATAGTAAGAAAGTATCCTAATTCCATATTGGAAATTAGGCACAAACATAACCACATGCGAGGACGAAAGTGGGGAACTACGTGAACAAATCCTCAGGTCGATCTCTCTATTATCTCTTTACTCGCTTTATTTTTCATTACACAATTTGTCAAAGAGTATTGATTAATAGATCGATTCGTAAGAATTTTCCTGTGATCTTTTTGTTTTAACTTGGTTATTGATTAGATTATAATCACTTTTGATTATAAGTGGTTTTCATATCAACAAAAACACAAAGGAGACTCTAAAAATTCGTTCGCACACCAAGTGTTTGATAAATTGCTTTGTTCAATATTTTCTGCTTATTATCATTGGAAATAGCATTACTAAGTAACTAATTTAAATGAGTAATAATGTGATACTCAATTAAAGGTTAAATTCATTTATTGTGTTTGCCATTCCATAATTGGCTTTGCATATCCGACTTCCAATAACTACGTTCGTGTAGACGACTTTTGTCGATCCACATCAAAACCTTCTGCGTGCACTCTCTTTCAAATAACATTAAAAGCCAAATTTTATTTTATGATTTTGTCTTAGGTGTCTATTCACCTCCCCTCTAGGAAATTCTCCATCATCTAACAAATTCAAAGATTATTCATGTGATTCAAGATCTTCAAAGCATTCAAGATTAATGCAAGGTGGATATTTTAAATTTCAAAATTCAAATGGAGGAAATGGATGGAAAAGGATTGCTTGGATCACAATTTAAATCACAATTCAAAGAAAAGTCAAATTTCCAAAAAGTCATCACAAGAAAGATCCCTTACACATTACATGAAAAATCCAAGTTTGACCTATGGTTGACTTTTTGTTCAACTGCTGACTTTTGGTAAAATAGTTGACCAAAGTCAACTTAACCCTAAAGCCTATCTCTTCATAATTCAAATTCTTCCACGACAAGCTTTTTCATCTTACATCTAATGTGCCAATTTCACCATAGCCAAATAATTGTCAAGTCCTAACCCTTTTCTTCCTTAAACTCCATGGTCCAATCAACGAGTCATGTTACAAACCACCATATTCATGCTGCAAGCCATTGTATTCATGCTTCAAACCTTGTGCCAAAGCTTCCATAATGTCATCCCTTTCAAGTCTTTGAACCGAGCCAAAGGATTATTAAGCCATGCCTTTGCTAACATTAACCAATGCCACATTCATTTACACACAAAACCAAATAGACCATTAATTCATGACAGGCCTACACTAATCCAAAATAGAAGCATTTTTCTAATTAAACCAATTCAGCTATGCTCTAAAACCATTAACCAATTGCAAAAATCCAATAATAGTCAAGCAAAAACTAACACAAAGAGCTATACATTAAGTTCATCTCACTGAATTTGTTTTAATAACATACCTACATGGCTGCATTCACATATTGGGGTAAATGTAAATGAGGATGACAAGGAATCAATTTCTTGTATAAGTATGAATAGGGACGAGAGCTTAACAACTGATGATAGCCTCACAGTACAGTTAGAAATAGAAAGAAAACATTCTACATTGTTAAGTCTCTCATATCTTTTAAACCCTTCAAAAATATGTATGGAGGTGGCCACCACACCCACAAATGACTTTGATGAGCTTGAGCCAGCAACTAGTGAATGTTAAGAATCAGACATGAGTTGGCCAGTGTTGCGGTGAAATTTGGATGTCAAGCTATTGATTAACTTGAATCTTAATTCATTTACAACCGGTCTTTGATTTATCCGAAGGAAAGGTTAAAGAAAGGAAAAACCTAAAAGGGAGAGATCTAAGGTTCGGGGGTTGGTTAAATTTAGGGAAGGTATTAGCACCCTAAACTTCCGTAGTACTCTACGGGAACCTTTTGTTTATTTTTTTTATTTATTTCATTAATTATTTTGCTTAAGGGTATATACAAAGGATTGAAAATTAAAAAAAGACCTAGGGGTTAATTCTAAGTTTACTCGGCAAGACATCGCATCTTGTGCCTACATATCCTTACGGGAATGGAATCAGAGTAACTGTAGTTCCCCTCAAAAGGGAGGTTAGAAACGTCTTGACTGTGGCCAAGGTTTGTTCAGAGACTCCAATCTCTATGTTAAAAAATGTTAATTAAAATTAAAATAGGGTTAAATTAGGGATTCCACGACGGAAAACCTTAAAACAGAGTACGACGACTCTTTTGGCCTAACACTAGGATAAAAGCAATTTTGCCCACGGCGGGACACCTAGGCTAAACAGGGTTTGATCCATTAAAGGGGTAAGGCTATTGACTCGGCGGCCAAAAGGCTGGACCTAATCCTTCAAAAGGATAAAACTGTAAAAAATGTGAAAATATGACAAATCATTATATGGAGGAATAATTAAGGTACAGAAATAAGAAAAGTAATAAAGGCTGAGGGTATAAAGAAACAAAGAAACATTTCTGGAAACATGAAGAATATGAAAATATGTAATGACACTTAGAATGAAGTGAGGGAGGAAAATAGTGTGGGGCTGTGGCCACCACAAGCACATCTCAACCTCGAGCATGCACATGAAACGCCAAAAGAAAGAAAAGTAATAAAAAGGCACATAAAATGACACGACAAACATCAAACATCAGGAGTTCCTTACGAAAAGGTTTTAATTTTTTAATATTTTAATTATAAAAAAGAGGTTTTAATTTTTTAATAAAAAATATTTAACTTAAAATTATAAAAAAAATTAAGTTTAAATTATAAAAAAAATGTTAAGTTTAAATTATATATAAAAAAAAATGTTTTTGGGAACAAAAAGGTTTTTTTGGAAAAAAATGTTTACGGGAACAAAAAAAAAAAGCTTTTTTTGGAAAAAAATGTTTACGGGAACAAAAAAGGTTTTTTTTTTGGGAAAAAAATATTTACGGGAACAAAAAAGGTTTTTGGGAATAAAAAAAAGGTTTTTTTTTTGGGAAAAAATGTTTACGGGAACAAAAAGGTTTTTTTTTTTTGGGAAAAAATGTTTACGGGAACAAAAAAAAGGTTTTTGGAAAAAAAAAGTCTTAGTTTTAATAAAAAAAGGTTTTGATTTTGAAAAAGGTTTTGATAAAAAATAACAATAGAATTGCAAATGCAAACAGACAATTAATGGACATGCAAACAATCCTATACGACACAATCATGGTTCATACAGATCAAAATCTACGGATCTAAACAACAATGAAGGTTAACATGGCAAGGATGCAAATAAATATGAAAAATGCAAAGGATTTAGGAATCTAACCTTCGAAGCGGAGGCTTGCTTCGGTGAATGTTGGTTTGGTTTGAATAAGAGAACACTGGAGAGCTCAGAGGTCCGATCCTTCTGACGAGTTGTGAGAGCTCAGAGGTCCGATCCTTCTGACGAGTTGTGAGAACGACCGCCTTTCTTCTTTGGGGATCTCCTTTGTTTTTCCCTTTCTCTCTCCTCTTTTCTGAAGAAAACCTTCTGACCCCCTTTTCAACAAGGCAACACATGTATATATAGGGAACAAATTAGGGTTAACACCAAATTGTCAATAATGTCCCTAAAGCCCATTTTAAAGCCCAAACTAAATAATTAGTTAAGAAAAAAAAATAAAATTTAAATAATTTAAAATAATTAAAATAAACTTAAAATAAAAACTAATAATCCTATTGATTCCTAAAATCAAAAATATTATAAAAAGAACAAAATTTTTTCTAATATTTTTTCTAATATTTTTTATTTTATGATTTTTTGGATATTTTTATGAATAATTTAGAAAAAAGTGAAAAAAAATAATATTTTAAAAAATGATTTAATTAAAATACGAAAATAATAATTAAATAATAATAAAAAACTATTTTTGTTATTTTTTAATGAGAGATAGAAACATTTAGAGTAAAAATAATAAAAAACAAAAAGTGACTAAGGTGAGATTCGAACTCTCAACCTCTCACACTCACAACTCCTTACACATGTCCTCTTGCCAATTGTACCATTTTTACTTTTTAGAAAAATAATGCATGCCATATGATATTTACCTGCAAAAAGTCAAACGACTACACAAATTTGTTAGTAATTGATTAAATGCAATAAAAATGGAATGAAATGCGACGACAAATCTTAGGGCAAAATTTGGAGTATTACAGTTGCCCCTATTTAAATAACTTCACCGGGTGATTCGAGCAACAGAGACTCGAGAAATCGTGGTGGAGGGATTTAAATACAGATAACCGAAAATTTTGCCTTTAGACGCAGTGCTATGCAATGATATGGACAAAACAAAACGAACTATAATACTAAATATGATATGAATCTGATATGATGCGTATGATGAAAATGACAAATGCACGGATACAGACGAAACAACGTCACAGGGGACGACCCACCGAGGAATTGCACTAGGGAAGAAGACATGTCATATCTGGAAGAACGTCGGGTAGACACGACACAGAATTGTTGATAGGTGCCAAGTAAATTAGAAATTGTCCGCAAGGTAAGACGCGAGTAAAACACGAGCTCGGGAGAAAAACACAAATGGGGATAAAACACCCATGATGCCAAGTAAATAAATTTTGCCCACAAGGTAAGACACGAGTAAAACACGACCTCAGGGAAAAAAAAAGCAAATGGGGGTAAAACACCATGATGTTAGGTAAACCCAGGAATATCTGGTAAACGGGGAATAAAACACCCGGAATAAAGGTACATGGAGGATAAAACACCCAAGGATAGAAGGTAAGTGGGGAGTAAAGCACCCAAGATAGACATGTAAATGGGGAGTAAAGCACCCAGGATAGAAATGTAAATGGGGAGTAAAGCACCCAAGATAAAAATGTAAATGGGGAGTAAAGCACCCAAGATAGACATGTAAATGGGGAGTAAATCACCCAGGATAGAAATGTAAATGGGGAGTAAAGCACCCAAGATAAAAATGTAAATGGGGAGTAAAGCACCCAAGATAGAAATGTAAATGGGGAATAAAGCACCCAAGCTAGAAATGTAAATGGGGAATAAAGCACCCAAGATAGAGAGGTAAATGGGGAATAAAGCACCCAAGATAGAAATGTAAATGGGGAGTAAAGCACCCAAGATAGAAATGTAAATGGGGAATAAAGCACCCAAGATGTGCACATGTATAGGAATTATGCTATGACATATGATCAAATGCAAATGCAGACGTCGACGACAAGACTCGACTCTTTCTGTGAAATGACAAAACTGGAGGACTGATTCCTCAACACGGAGATCACTGTCATTCTGTTAAACTGTATCAAGTTGATAGTCACTGTAGGAATGATGAATAACTGCTTAGGGATTATGCAAGTAAACTGCCCCAGGTCAAATGAACTGATAATTGCTTCAGCTGTCTAATTCATGGAATCGACTGTTTTGCTGTATCCTCGGAGGGCTTGCCCCAGTCTGAGTCTTGAACAATTCTCTGGATAAACCAAATATGAGAAGATATTGCCTTGAACAAATCTTGAACTGATTTTTTGACAGGATGTAAAAGCAACTTGCCCCTGATAAGATCACTTGACCAAGTTTCTCATTGTTTGAAAATTCCTTAGAGGAAAGCCAGTTTGCAAACAAAAATATTCATACAAACATGGTAATGCAAAGTTCATGCGATTTTTGAAAAATTATTTTTGAAAGATGGAAAATACATGAGTCGTTAGTCAGAACAAGGCGGTTCAAGACACTCAAAGTTTAAAATAAAAGTGTATTGCCAAAATAAATGATTCGCAAGGATCTTTTGGAGTCAGGTTTCGCAACCTTGTTGTAGTATACTTTCAAAATAACCCTGTTTCAGTTAGGTCTTTTGAGGGTTGTAACGTGGCCTGGTTCACGGTTTATGAAACAAAAGATAAAGGCTCAAAATTTATTTGTACCCACCCAATCTACGTGATGATCTTCAGTCCTATGCTCAGTTAACTCATACTATGCATTCAGGTTCCCATAAGTTAGGGATTTCATTGATCGTAGCAGTGATGATTCAGAAGTCAAAGGCACCTATGAAAAGGCAGCCACTACTCCCCTATAACATTTGATTGTTTTGACATTGAGGATTTTCAAGATAAGGATTTAAAAATCTCTTTGTATTATCCCTAAATTTTGCCTGAACTGTTTATTTTAGAGTTTACAGTCAGCGGGATGCCCCAGTTTTGCCTAAGTCTCCTTCATAGGTTTTGACTTAGCGGGATTCTTTTGCTTTTTTTATATTATTTTTTTTGTGTGAAGGAAAGTGACTGTTTGATTTTAATGATTACAGTGAACCATCATCGACCTTTTGATTAGAAAACATCTTCGACACTTGTTTGACGTGTGCGAAGGAAAATTTGTTAATGAAAGGTGTATCGTATGAACACACAACCAAGTTAACTGAGAACTACCCATCCCAAGGTTAAAATTGTGGGTTTTTTGTAACGAAAGAAACTCCAACTTCTAGGCTCGAAGGGGGTAACGAGGGATTAACCTCCTTATTTCTCCAGTGTTTGGGAATTGAAACAATGCCTTACATCGTCAACAAGGTTTGATTGAAAGCATACTGACAGCAATTATGGGTATAACGTTTTCGTCATCCTCCCTCCGATCTTAGCATATCAAAATTTTGGACAAGAAGTAAACATTTGAAAAATAAAGCATAAGGATGCAAATAAATGGACGGAAATGAATTGAATCAAAAGTCGCAATGCTTATTTCATTAATGAAAGTACAAACATAATTGAAAGCAAACAACTTAAACAAAATAAGGAAAGTGCAAACAACGAGAAACAAAAGGCCTAGTGACAAAACTTCAATTCTGATGTGTTGGCAAGGGATTTTTCTGAACATCAGGATGACTGTCTGTAAAATCAAGTATTCCAGTTCTAACCAATTCACATACTCTAGCCTTCAATGCAAAACAATGCTCTAAGTCATGGCCTAGGGAACCCTCATGGGAAGCACAATGGAGATCAGCCCTAAACCCAGCCGGAGGATTAAGAGGAGGTGGTAAAGCCTTTGTAGTAATCAGTCATTGCCGGACTAAGTCAGGATATAGCTCTGTGTAAGTCATGAGAATAGGATCAAAGTGACTCCTGTTCCGTTTCTGGTCTGATATCTGTGTCGAGGAATCAGCTTGACGACTCAAAGGTACACTAGAAGACGATAGGACCAAGAAGGAGAAACTGGGGGATAAATGCAATGCAAAAATGTGATGCTAATGCCATGCAATGGTCTCAAGAATTTCAACGGTCGATTGCAAACATTCCCTTTTAGGAAAGCGAGAAAAGCTGTTAGACTTTAAAATGTAGGACTTTTCGAATTTGCAAAGGACTGCTGAATTCCTTGAAACTAGAAATGATATGATGCTTTATGGATGCGAAGCACAAATACATATAAGCAAACAAAAGGTCCTAAGTTAGAGGAACAATGAATGGAGTCAAGGTCTACCCTTCCCAAAGTGGTGTGTACTATAGATTAATTGTACCTGCAGAACAATGGTTCTAAAAAGTGCCCAAAGTCATCAGCCCATCTTTTGGATATTATCAACTTCTCGACTAACTCAAGGGTCGATAATATTCTCAAGAGAACCTCGTTCGAGTGTAGTATCGCGTAGCAACCGTTGTAGGACTACTCCCATATAGTTCCCGCACTACGTCCTATATAAGGTCAAGATGGTGTAAAGGTACTACGGTTCCCAGTATCACAGACTCCAATCGATAACGGTAAAAGTTTTCACGACTACACTCGATCAACCGAACCATTTTCGAAAGTGTCTCAACTGAGCGGTGATTCTCGATTTAGCTTAGTCGGGACTCACTCCCTATAAGCCTCGTCGAATATATCAGCCATCCTATCATAAGGTCGCTCAAATCCGGGTGTAAGACTTATCTCACAAATAAGTATCCCCCAAGCAAGGTACCCCAATTATATATATACAGGTGAGCAAAAATATATAATGAAACAAATATCAAAAATAAATAAAATAGGGATAACCCTCAATAGTTAGGACTCCCCAGTGAAGTCGCCATTTTCTGTTGCGGTGAAATTTGGATGTCAAGCTATTGATTAACTTGAATCTTAATTCATTTACAACCGGTCTTTGATTTATCCGAAGGAAAGGTTAAAGAAAGGAAAAACCTAAAAGGGAGAGATCTAAGGTTCGGGGGTTGGTTAAATTTAGGGAAGGTATTAGCACCCTAAACTTCCGTAGTACTCTACGGGAACCTTTTGTTTATTTTTTTTATTTATTTCATTAATTATTTTTCTTAAGGGTATATACAAAGGATTGAAAATTAAAAAAAGACCTAGGGGTTAATTCTAAGTTTACTCGGCAAGACATCGCATCTTGTGCCTACATATCCTTACGGGAATGGAATCAGAGTAACTGTAGTTCCCCTCAAAAGGGAGGTTAGAAACGTCTTGACTGTGGCCAAGGTTTGTTCAGAGACTCCAATCTCTATGTTAAAAAATGTTAATTAAAATTAAAATAGGGTTAAATTAGGGATTCCACGACGGAAAACCTTAAAACAGAGTACGACGACTCTTTTGGCCTAACACTAGGATAAAAGCAATTTTGCCCACGGCGGGACACCTAGGCTAAACAGGGTTTGATCCATTAAAGGGGTAAGACTATTGACTCGGCGGCCAAAAGGCTGGACCTAATCCTTCAAAAGGATAAAACTGTAAAAAATGTGAAAATATGACAAATCATTATATGGAGGAATAATTAAGGTACAGAAATAAGAAAAGTAATAAAGGCTGAGGGTATAAAGAAACAAAGAAACATTTCTGGAAACATGAAGAATATGAAAATATGTAATGACACTTAGAATGAAGTGAGGGAGGAAAATAGTGTGGGGCTGTGGCCACCACAAGCACATCTCAACCTCGAGCATGCACATGAAACGCCAAAAGAAAGAAAAGTAATAAAAAGGCACATAAAATGACACGACAAACATCAAACATCAGGAGTTCCTTACGAAAAGGTTTTAATTTTTTAATATTTTAATTATAAAAAAGAGGTTTTAATTTTTTAATAAAAAATATTTAAGTTAAAATTATAAAAAAAATTAAGTTTAAATTATAAAAAAAATGTTAAGTTTAAATTATATATATAAAAAATGTTTTTGGGAACAAAAAGGTTTTTTTGGAAAAAAAATGTTTACGGGAACAAAAAAAAAGGCTTTTTTTGGAAAAAAATGTTTACGGGAACAAAAAAGGTTTTTTTTTTGGGAAAAAATGTTTACGGGAACAAAAAAGGTTTTTGGGAATAAAAAAATGGTTTTTTTTTTGGGAAAAAATGTTTACGGGAACAAAAAGGTTTTTTTTTTTTGGGAAAAAATGTTTACGGGAACAAAAAAAAGGTTTTTGGAAAAAAAAAGTCTTAGTTTTAATAAAAAAAGGTTTTGATTTTGAAAAAGGTTTTGATAAAAAATAACAATAGAATTGCAAATGCAAACAGACAATTAATGGACATGCAAACAATCCTATACGACACAATCATGGTTCATACAGATCAAAATCTACAGATCTAAACAACAATGAAGGTTAACATGGCAAGGATGCAAATAAATATGAAAAATGCAAAGGATTTAGGAATCTAACCTTCGAAGCGGAGGCTTGCTTCGGTGAATGTTGGTTTGGTTTGAATAAGAGAACACTGGAGAGCTCAGAGGTCCGATCCTTCTGACGAGTTGTGAGAACGACCGCCTTTCTTCTCTGGGGATGTCCTTTGTTTTTCCCTTTCTCTCTCCTCTTTTCTGAAGAAAACCTTCTGACCCCCTTTTCAACAAGGCAACACATGTATATATAGGGAACAAATTAGGGTTAACACCAAATTGTCAATAATGTCCCTAAAGCCCATTTTAAAGCCCAAACTAAATAATTAGTTAAGAAAAAAAATAAAATTTAAATAATTTAAAATAATTAAAATAAACTTAAAATAAAAACTAATAATCCTATTGATTCCTAAAATCAAAAATATTATAAAAAGAACAAAATTTTTTCTAATATTTTTTATTTTATGATTTTTTGGATATTTTTATGAATAATTTAGAAAAAAGTGAAAAAAAATAATATTTTAAAAAATGATTTAATTAAAATACGAAAATAATAATTAAATAATAATAAAAAAACTATTTTTGTTATTTTTTAATGAGAGATAGAAACATTTAGAGTAAAAATAATAAAAAACAAAAAGTGACTAAGGTGAGATTCGAACTCTCAACCTCTCACACTCACAACTCCTTACACATGTCCTCTTGCCAATTGTACCATTTTTACTTTTTAGAAAAAAAATGCATGCCATATGATATTTACCTGCAAAAAGTCAAACGACTACACAAATTTGTTAGTAATTGATTAAATGCAATAAAAATGCAATGAAATGCGACGACAAATCTTAGGGCAAAATTTGGGGTATTACAGCCAGCTCATTTGTCCAAAACAACTGCCCTTTCCATTGTGTTAATGTCTAGACCAAAGAAATTAGTTCATCTCAAACAAGCAAAGAAATTAGAAACTAGGAGTATGATCCAGTCGTTCATTCCTTCTGTTAGAACAAGATATGTTCTTGACATATTCTCTTTTAGTTTTGATGATGATAAAAGTATTAAAAGAACAATGGTTTATTTGATGTGTGTTTTATTTATTCAGGTTCTTGTTCTTGAACATACATAATCAGAATCTGTTTTAATTAGACACAATTGGAGTTGCTTCATTATTAGCTTCTCGTGACAGAGTCTGAAGAACACTTGCTAGTGTGGCTAGACGTAAACTCTGAGCTGAAAACCTCAGCATTCAGACGAGTTACTACACTTGGTAACTGTATATCAGTATGTGGTACCATTCAGAGTTAGTGATATAGTTGTGGATTGTATGTGCTACTGAAAGCAATATGTATTGTCTTATCAGTCTGTCAGCTCGAGTCTACAAGATTGTAAGGCTTAAGAAAAGCTGGTACGTTCTATGGATGTCTGCTCCTAATGGCTCTATCAATACAAAACCTCTTGAAAACTCAAAGGTTAAACGCGTTACACATTGGATTCAGAATCTGTTGTGCATCCATCTTCAATGTCTCTTATACTATGGAGTAAGGGCAAAGAAACTTGATCAAGACACTCCCTCAACGGCTAGTTTCCGAAAAGGTTATATATATGGCTGAAGATTCAAGTTTGAATCTTAACAAGGAATCTTCTGATGAAGGAGTAGCATGATCAAGCATTTATAAACTCTAATGTAATATGCAGATTTTCTGTTTTTGGTTGTAATTGTAAAAGCCTTAAGATTTCTTATCATTAAATATCTTAGAAATCTTAAGAACTTTAGGTCTTTGTTATGGTGATTTCCAGTGCCTCGGATACCTGTATCATGTACACCTTGTTCTCTACTCTGTTGAGCCTTCAGTAGTTTAAATTAAGTCTCCTGCTATGTGCTTGAGCAAAAAGTCTTGTCTCATTGGGATTCAAGCAACAATTCTTGAGCTAAGATCCTTAAGCCACATAAGTCTCATTGCTTAAGTGCTTGAGTTGTGAAAGTCTTATTCAGCTAGTCTGATTGAGAAAGTGAGGAAGTATATGTCTGAGGGACGTGAGCAAGAAGTCTCGAGTGCAGCTTGAGCAAGGGAAGTCTTAGTTTGGATGGCCAGAAGAGTAGGTAGCTCGACCAAAGGATGTGAGTAAAGGGAAGTCTTAGACATGTGATCTAAGAAAAGGGAAAGTCTCAATCGCAAGACAGAGCATGTGGCTCAGTCAGATGGTGTGATCAAAGGTCAAGTCTTACACTTATGCTCTAAGCAAGGGAAGTCTCAGACAGTTGGTCTGAGCAGTTGTAAAAGTCTTATACAGAAGCATAAGCGATTGTAATCATGAAGTGGTTATAATGAAAATCTATTGTGAGGCAAGGGGACTAGACTACTCTCCGTTAGGGGAGGAACTAGTATAAATCTTTTGTGTCTTTAACGTTATTTTATTTACTTCTGTTATATCTGCTGCCAAATGAATTAACTCAGAATCTAAACATCAGTTCTGATTCTAAAACTCTGATCAAAATTTAAATTAAAAAAGAACGTGAAACACAATTAAACCTCCCCCTTCTTGTGTACTTTTCAAACCTTCAATTGGTATCAGAGCATGGTTTGTGCTTAATACTTAACAGTGGCGCAAATAATGATCCAATAAGAAAAGTATATTTTTTCTTCAAGAAGGAATTAAGTGTCACATGAAAAATATCATACGGATTTTCCTACCTTATTCAAATGGGTGACTCCACTGAATTTAAATGATGGAAAAGCTAAACATATTTCTAACTCATTGGACTTGATAAAGGGTTGCTAAAGGTCTATAGAATATCCTTGAAAGAGGTATTACTATAGAAGTTGATGGTGTTAAAGATGGTCATCTTGAAAAATCTCTTTCACCAACTCAGAAGATGCATATTGAATATCTTCAAAGGTAGTTGCATTCTGGTAGTTGCTCTATCTCACTTCTGATATCAACATCATTGATATGTCTGATGCTTGGGCTATCTTTGAATTCTTGTGCTTGGGTTCGTGGGGATCATTCTTTGAAGCTTGAAGTTACACTTCATTTAATATTTTTAAGAAAATTATGAGAAGATTGTTCCTTGACTTAAATCAAAATCACAGTTTTTTTATGTTTACATCTTGAACATGTTGTGTTCTGAAGGTTTGTCTTGCAGTCTTCGAAGGAAAGAAATGAAGTTAGATGATGAAACAATATTCAACAGATCACCTTCTCTTTTTAGCTTAAGTTCTTTGGAATGACTAATGATAAGAAACATAGGTTTCTTGTCAGAAGGACTTTTATACTGGCTGAATGGATTGTGATATCTGTTGATAGAAGAGTAACTTCAAAAGCTTCTGAAATATTTGTATTTCAACTGATTTCCCAAATCTGAAAGCAAGAAGAAACATTACCAGAACCTAATATCATATGCTCTTTAGTGTTTAATCTTTTAAAGTTGATATTAGTGCAGGATGCAGATGAAAAGAAGCATCTGTGTTTTTAAATAAAAATCAAGTATTGAAAAGCAAGAGATGTTGTTAAATCTATCTTGTTTCAAAATATTTGATTATAAGGAGTTTGTTCTTTAAGGTGATATCTTAAGAAACTCCATTGCTTCTTGTTTGAGGACCACCATGGAAGTTGTTTTAAAAAAAAAATTCTATGAGAAATCTTCAACTTCTCTTTGAATTTTGTCAGTCGTACTAAGACAGTACTTTGATCTGCTTTATTTCAATTTTTGATAGCTAACAACATCTGGTTCTGAGCTTGTCAATGATTTCAAAGTCAAAAGATTTAATCCCAGATAATGAGATTATTGACATTGCTTAGAACAAGATTTTGTTCTTATCATATCTCATTCTAGACTTATACTCTGGAATGACTTATGGCTTGCTATTAGACTGAGATGTAAGGCATAGAAGAGATTGTTTGTACTTACATGTATGGTCTTATAGAAATATGAGTATCATAATGTATGTGCTATAGATATCAAGGAAAGAAGTAGAGACATCTTCCACAAGGTTGTTTACAACATTTATTGGAAGAAGAGCCAACAACCCAAATTCAAGTACTGGTGGTACTGAATTTGGTGAGAGTAGTGGAATTAATGGTTAGACAACCGTTGAATTATAATCCACTGAAAGCTGTGTTTAGAATCTATTAGTCAAGTTTGAATATTGGATCTAGTCTGGCCAAACAAAAAAACGAGGTATTGCTGTTCTTTTCTGGTTTATCTTTTGATTCAATGAAACATTTGTATAAATATAAATACAAAGTTTCTGTTAGACTCCTAGAGAAGCTCTTTTGTAAAGAAGAACTTCATAAATATTTAAGAGGAAACTTTGTTGTGTTTGTCTATACTGAATGCCTTATTAGGCCAGATGATGATCACATTTATGAAAACAGTTTTCTCACTTTTGTGTTGATATTTTTGCTTGTTAGTTGTCTAAAGAAGACAATTCAATATTTACCTATCACTCATGACTCTTGTTTCAAGATAAAATGCTAGTTCTGAATAGAATCTTAGAGACTTGTGACTGACAAATGATATATATATCTTTGTCTGAGTCTAGATCTGCTAGACTCAGATGGATGATAGCTTATGAAAGTTCTCAGTTTCTAAGATTCAGAAGAAGATTCTTTACTTCTGATATAGCAGTTAAAGTAAAAAGTTTTCTAAAAGCTTTTATAATACATAACTTTTCATAAAGGTGAAACTCATCTAATGGAATTGAAATATTTGGTGGATAAAGAACCCTTGGGTAATGATGTTTTCTCCTTTAGTACTTGCTATTACTATTCCCTGCCTTGTGAAACATCATTGTATCCTTTTTCTAAAAATATTCTTATTTTTGTAAGATTCTTGTTCAGTTTCTTTTCTCTTTTCTTCTTCTTCTTTTTCTTCTTCTCCTCTTGTTTTGTGTGCTGACCAAACCAAACCTGAGATGAACTCTTCAGTTAAATCTCCTTCAAATCAGCTGGTTGCCATTAATGAAAAGTTTGTGGATTTTGATGAGTTTCTTAAGATTGGTTTCAAACTCTGGAAGACTGTGTCTAAAAAAAGGTTAAATGGCTACTTTGAAATGCTCTGCGGTTTCACTTATCTAAGTCTTGTTAAAGAGTTTTGGATCAATGCCTCCATTGTTAAGCTGAATTATGAGTATATTATTTTATCTAAAGTAATTGATGTTTCTATTATAGTAACCTCTAAAGTGATTGCAAATGTGATCAATTGTGATGAGATTGGAGAAATCTCAAGAACTCTTATTTAGGAACACTATCTTCATACATGGCGTGTCTTTATAGACCCATCTAATGCATCAGAGGACTCAAATATTCTTTCTGATGTTGTTGTTTAGAGTCAGATTTTGAATTCAAACTTACTCCCTAAGGATAAAGATTTAGACCAAGTGGACCCTATTGAAAAAGATCTGCTTCTACTTCATAATTCAAATTTGAAGATTGATCTTCCTCAAGTTATGTTTGAACATATGAAGAGGTCTCTTTCTTCTTTTCAAAAGGGAAAGTTCTTCTTCATTCCTTATTGACGAGTTATTTTTGAAATACTTTTTCAGCAATGGGTTAACATAAGTTCTAAGGCTAGTTCTTCCAAGATTTGGAGAGACAAGTTTGAAGCTATCTATGAAAGATTCTGATGTTAGATTTCTACATAGTTATGCTTTGTATGTTGTTGAAATCTTTGTATTAAGCATCTTATTAACAAATTCAGAGTTTGTTCATGCTTGTGTTCAGTTTTAACAGATTAATACTTATTCTTGTTGTTCAATGAGAATCTGAAATAGATAAAAGAACTCAAATGTTTTCAACTTATTTTATTAATAAAAAGGAAGCTATTACAAGACAATTAGATTTTTCTTGTCTAATGGTTGTGTCCTAAGGAATTCCCTAGTATCATATGACATCTCTAGATTGTCTAAGAAATATTACCATTCTTCCTTAGCAAACTCCAAAGCCTCCTTTCTCAGTTTTCTTTTGCGTCTGGATCCAAAAGATCTTCTTCTTCTGTGTGTCTTCACAAAGGATGCTGAAGAGGAGACCACTTCTGGAGCTGTCTGCTTGCTTGCAGATGCTTCAGCTGCTGCCTTACTTTGATTTGCTTGAGTTGTTGTATTCAGTAATGCTGCCTTCCTAAAATATCTTTTTAGAACCCATATTTTCTTTTGCTTATACATCTTAGTGATTTAGGGATTAAGTGATGATGGAAGAAAGCTTACTAGAGTCCTTTTATAGACGTATTGCATACATTGTCTTAAGTTTAATATTATTTAAGTATTGATTAAATGTTATCAATATTTTAATAATGACTCTTGGAAATGTAATATAGCAGTCTAACCTATTAAGATTCTCTGAATAACTATGAGTTTATGTTTGATATGATTTTACTATCATTTATGTGTCAGTTTTACTTTGATATACTTTGATAGTGTAAATTCATAAAATCTAAAAGAAATTAATGGAATGTACTTGCATGCTGAAAAGACTTTTTGGTCAAAACAAACTTTTTCATTAATTAAACTAGTGGATTATAATTTTTTTACATAAAAAAGAGGATCAAGATGATTTCTAGATGAGATCCCTAGCTAGAGCATCTCCTGCCCAACGGCGTCCACTGTTGTTAGATTCTACCTCCTCATCTTTAAAATCAATCACTTCTTCCTCTTCTATGTCTGGAAGAGAGCGGTAGAACTTCTTGTTGACCGTATTTTCATTCTTCTTTGACCTCTTCATGCTTTTTATCTAAGGCTTCAAAACAGCTACTCACTACTAGAAAAAAGACTTTTGGGAAAATGTTTTTACATCGGGTATTCACTTGAAGCGATGTAAAAGGCGAAAATATAAACACGGTGGCAGTTTCGTAAATAAATAAAAATTTTATGAAATCTTTTACATCGGTTCATTTAGTTAACCGATGTAAAAACTTGAAAAAAAATTAGTATAAGGGTTTTTAAATCGGTTATAACATAAACCGATTTAAAAAACTATGTTAAAAAAATGGAAAAAAATAATCAAAAGGTTTTTTAAATCGGTTATAACAGAAACCGATTTAAAAAATCATAATAAAAAATTTTGAAAAAAAATATTAAAAAACTTTTTACATCGGTTATAAATAAACCGATTTAAAAAGTGGTGTTTTTAAATCGGTTAAAATCCCAACCGATTTAAAAAACCATAATAATTAATTTTGAAAAAAAAATATTTTAAGGGCTTTTACATCGGTTTTGTTTTCCACCGATGTAAAAAGTCTTCAATTCATGGCTTTTACATCGGTTTTGGTTTCCACCGATGTAAAAAGTCTTCATTCATGGCTTTTAAATCGGTTTTGCTTTCCACCGATGTAAAAAGTCTTCAATTCATGGATTTTAAATCGGTTCAATTTTCCACCGATTTAAAAAGTTCTGTTATAATATATTTCAGGAAAACACGCACATTTCAAACCCATTTCTTTCTCTCCCACGAACACACGCACACATTGCAAAACCCACGACCGTTCCTCCCTCCACCACCGTCTTGCTCGCGCTACCAGCCCTCCCTCACGCCGTGCTCGCGTCTTTGCCTCCTCCCTCCCACAGTCGTGCTCGCGTCGTCACCTCCTCCCTCCCACAGCCGTGCTCGCGCCGTTGCCTCCTCCCTCCCACAACGGTTTCTCATTCTTCCTTTTTTTCATTTGCATGTTTTGGAAATAGAGAGAGTTATCAACATAAGGTACATACTTTAGTCCCCTTGCTATGCATTTTGACTTTGTATTTTTACTTGCAATTTCTAAATTTCTTTTGGGTTCAATGGAGTTTGCTCTGTTAGTTCAAGTTTAGGTTTTTTTTTCTTTCTTTTGTATGTGGTGTGTGTATGCAGATTTGTGTGTATGAGGATTTGGAATCATATGTCATGTGTATGTTTCTGGATTAATCAATGGTGTTTTATGACTGAACTCTTGATTTTCTTTGGTGGTTATGGCTGAAATTATTTGTTTAATTTGTAAGATGATGCTATTTCTTTGGTGGTCATTGGCAATTAATAGTCATGTGTCCAAATGATAATACGGTGGTCGTCTTTTGTTCGCTTTATCATGAACTTAATCAAACCATGACGAAAATTGTTACAAGGTAAGTTTATCTTTTATGTTCACTTCATTATATATATATATAATTTGTTACAAAAGTAATATCATATGTTATGTGGCTTTATATGAATTTTTTTCTTCTGAATTAGTGCTTTTGGTGTTCATCAAGCGGCAAATGGGAATAGACAAGGATTCAACCTAACTCTAATGACTGTGGGTATTATGTGATGAAAAATATGTTGGATATTGTCTCGGCCAATATAACCAATTCTTGGATGAAGGTAATAAAAATGATTTTAATTGGTTATTTACTTTACGTTTTGCAACTTAATATGAATTTTCAAAGAATAACTCTATTGTTACTTATGTGTTGTAGGTATTTGATGACCCAACAAACTTAACAGAATATGATTTGTATGATTTGCGACTCCGTTGGGCAAAATGTTTCTTTGAGTTATATAAAGGTTAATTATGCTTTTTGTTGTTGTTGTTGTGATCCATCGTGCAAACCTCCTTATAATTTAGTACATTTGTGTATGTCCTATATCAGTACTTTTGTAAATCAATTATGTGTATACTAGATATTTGGTGCAATGAAATTAGATTTGTGAGAAAAATATGAAAATAACAACCTAAATATGGTCTATATGATATTGGAAAACTATGAAAATAGCCACCTAAATATGGTCTATATGATGTGCAATATAGAAAATAGCGACCTAATTATGGTCTGTGTGATGTTGGAAAAATATGAAAAATTAGGTACCAAAAAAGTTACAGGGAACGGCTAAAAAAAAGAAAATTAATTTATAAACGTAACAGTACTTTTTACATCGGGCGAATGTAAAAACCGATGTAAAAAACCATTTTTTACATCGGTTTAAACAAAAAACCGATGTAAAAAACCACTTTTTACATCGGTTTAAACAAAAAACCGATGTAAAATGTTCCTCCAATACTATTTTTTTTGTTTCCTACAGTATTTTTCACATCGGTTCTAAAACCCGATGTAAAATGTCTTGACTTATTACATCGCCTGGTTTTACATCGGACTAAGAACCGATGTAAAAAGTCAATTTCGCCCGATGTAAAAAGTCAATTCTGCACTAGTGACTGTTGAACCTCTTTCTGAAGGTTGTTCAGTTACTGCCAAAGTTGCCTCTTCTATAGAAAGTATTGTCGAGGGAAGAGGCTCAATTATAGAGGACTCAGGAGAAGCTCGCCTCTGAGGGGATTAGATTTCCAAACTTGTAGAGCTCTCAGTTGTGTCTGTTACGACGGATGCATTATGACTCTTAGTTGATGATTTCACATCCTTAGGTTGGTGATTGATAAAAATGACTTAGGAGTTGGATGCTTTTATAATGACTTCTGTGGATACCAAGAGTCTAAAATTAATCATTTTTTAATTCTTGGAATAGTAACGACCACTAAGACTTCAAAGCACGCACTTTGTAAACCTTAATGAATCTTATTACTTGATTATTATTCCACTTTGGAAACTGATCTTGTAATGATGATCTGAGTTATATTTATTGGTGATATTTCTTTCTTTTTATTTTATTCTTTTTTATGTGACAAAAGGGGAAGAAATAATAGTAAGTATTTAAGTGGAAACTGAACTCATTGAATATATGTCATGTACATATTGGTTTATTTTCTTGTAATATATTTTCTACTTTTATGGTTACCACCCAGGGCGTATTTTTAACTTTCTTGTACATGGATCTAAGGAAAAGTTTACAAACCTCAGACTTAGCCTATCAGACCCAGAAGGAGCTTACAAACCTCATATTTTGGTGTTGCCAAAAGTTTAAAAGGGCAACATATTTTAACTCTCTTGTACATACTGTTAAGTAAGAGCTAAGGGGGAGGTTACAAACCTCTAACTTGGCCTATGAGACTCAGAAGGAGCTTACAAACCTCGTATTCTGGTGTTGCCAAAGGGAGTTAAAAAGTTGTTATTTTGGTGTTCTTAAATATGGAACTAAGGGGGAGGTTACAAACCTCAACCTTGGAACTGTTTGACTCAGGGGGAGCTTGCCAACCTCAGACCCTGATGTTACTAAGAAGACTAATTTATTTTTTCTTGAAAAGTAGTTCTTGGTGTTAGAGTCAATGGAATTTAGTTGTAGACTATCAGAATCAGGGGGAGCTTACAAACCTCATACCTTATTGTTGCAAAGAAAATTAAATGCCAACATTGTCCTTTAAATACTTATGTTTGTCATCATAAAAAAATGGAGATTGTTAGAACAAGATTTGTTCTTGACATATTCTCTTTTAGTTTTGATGATAAAAAAATATTAAACGAACAATGGTTTATTTGATGTGTATTTTATTTATGCAGGTTCTTGTACATAAATAATCAGAATCTCTTTTACTTAGACACACATGGAGTTACTTCGTCGCTAGCTTTTGGTGGCAGAGTCTAAAGAACAATTGCTAGTGTGGCTTGACACAGACTCTGAGTTGAAGGCCTCAACACTTAGATGAGTTACTACACTTGGTAATTGTATATTAGTATTTGGTACCATTCAGAGTTGGTGATAAAGTTATGGATTGTCCATAATACTGAAAGCAATATATATTGTAGTATCAGCCTGTCAGCTCAAGTCTACAAGATTGTAAGGCTTAAGAAAAGCTGGTACATTCTATGGATGTCTGCTCCCAATGGCTCTATCAATAAAAAACCTCTTGAAAACTCAAAGGTTAAACGCGTTAAACATTAGATTCAGAACCTGTTATGCATCCATCTTCAATGTCTCTTGTACTATGGATTAAAGGGAAAAACACTTAATCAAGACACTTCCTGAACGACTAGTTTCTGAAAAGGCTATATATATGGCTGAATATTCAAGTTTGAATCTTAGCAAGGATTCTTCTGATGAAGGAGTAGCAAGATCAAGCAATTATCAACTCTAATGTAATATAAGATTTTTTTGTTTTATGTTGTAGTTGTAAAAGCCTTAAGATTTCTTATCATTAAATATCTTAGAAATCTTAAGAGCTTTAGGTCTTTGTTATGGTGATTTCCCGTAACTCTGATACTTGTATCATGTACATCTTTTTCTCTATTCTGCTGAGCCTTCAGTAGTTTAGATTAAGTCTCCTGCTATGTGCTTAAGCAAAAATTCTTGTCTCATTGGGATTCAAGCAACAAGTCTTGAGCCAAGATGCTTAAGCCACGTAAGTCTCATTGCTTAAGTGCTTGAGCTATGAAATTCTTATTCAGCTAGTTTGATTGAGCAAGTGGGGAAGTCTCCGTCTGAGGGGCGTGAGCAAGAATTCTCGAGTGCAACTTGAGCAAGGGAAGTCTCAGTCTGGATGGCCAGAAGAGCAGGTGGCTCGGTCAAAGGATGTGAGAAAAAGGAAGTCTTAGACATGTGATCTAAGCAAAGGGAAAGTCTCCACCAGAAGACAGAGGAGTAGGTGGCTCAGTCAGATGGTGTGAGCAAAGGTTAAGTCTTAGACATGTGTTATAAGCAAGGCAAGTCTCAGACAATTGGTCTGAGCAGTTGTAAAAGTCTTATACAGGAGCATAAGCGATTGTAATCATGAAATTGTTATAATGAAAATCTCTTGTGAGGCAAGGGGACTGGACTACTCTCAGTTAGAGGAGGAACCATTATAAATCTTTTGTGTCTTCTGTTGTTATTTTATTTACTTTTTTATATTTGCTGCCAAACAATTTAAATCAGAACTTGAACATCAATTATGATTCTGAAACTCTGATCAGAAGTTAAATTAAAAGAGAACGTGAAACACAATTCAACCCCCCTTCTTATGTACTTTTCACACCTTCACCTTCATCACCAAGGAAACAACCTACATTAAAGCATTCAAGTTCAATTGCTGCTAAAAGAAATGGAAATGACAAGTGAGATAGATGCTCCAAAGGCCAGGGACATGCTTCCTATTTTATTTCTCCACTGCATTAAGAATTATTTCAAGCATCAAAGTTAATAGAATCCAACACTAATTCATTTTTACAAATAACCCTAGCTGACTTGAAGGTTTAGCCAATAGTTTTCTAACTTCCATCCATTTTCATTTAACATTTACCATCATAACATCACTAAAGTACTAACATAACAAGCTATAGCAACATACCAATAGGTTTACTCTAGTTTCATTTAAGTATAATTGAATTCATAGCAGCAACCTCACATTTTGCTAACAATCACTAACTGTTTTTTATTCCAATTCATTGACATTTAAAATCTAACTGTTTTACTAATTCTAACACCTTTCCTAAACTAACCCGGTTCATTAAGCTAACCTAGCTAACAATTACTGACAATTTTTTTAACTTTGTTAAAACTACTAACAATCACACTTTTTCTGCAAATAACTAATATCCAATGTTCATATCTTTACTAATAGTATCATAATTTAACCCCACTGATTCAGTCACTTACTAATTCCTTATAACATTTTTAACATCCAACTAATTCATCTTTATAAATTATCCACAGTTTCCACTTCCACAATTCAAAAATTAACATAGCAATTAACAACACAGAGATAACTAATTTAACATACCCCTATTTCCTCTAACAAACTAACTTTTTGACTGAATTTTCCAACTAACTCAATCCCTAATTGTCATGACAGAACAACTAATTCCCAACCTAGAGATAACTACCTCCAAACCTCTTAAACTACCCGATCCTAGCTTCATTCCTAAGCCACTCTCACTTTTCTCCCTCTATAAATCAAACTTCTGCCCCTAAATTTCACTCGGGCAATCATTTGACACCAATTTCCACATTCTCACTTTTAATCCTAATCTCAGATTCTCTCATTCTCTAAACTTCACTCCCTCACCAACCCTTGCCTCACGCACTTAAAACTCTTCTACCATCTCCATTGGAGCTCCTCACTGAAGCTTTCGTTAAAGTGAGCTAAAACTCCTTTTATTCTCAACCTCATATAATCTTTCATCACTCTCCTTGCTACACTCTGCAATTCTCACAATAACAACAACAACGATTTCAAGTAGCACTTAGAAGAAGAAGAAGAAGAAGAAGAAGAAGAAGATGATGATGATGATTGTCGCTTGCGCAAAAATAAGGTGCCGGCATGACAGAAGAGTCGCCACCTTTTGTTATTTATCCCTCAGGGCGGGAAAGGAAACGATCGGAAAAACCTGACGAAAAAGGGTAAGACAAGGTCATCGCAACCGTTGTCTGGGTTCGGGAGTCGGTTACGCAAGGGGAAGGTATTAGCACCCCTCACGTCTGTCGTACTCGACGGGATCCTCGCTTGTTGTGTTTACTTGGACGGGTTGGTTTTATTCTATCTACCTATCAAGGCTGGCTGAAAAAGAAAAGAAAAATGACTCGGCAAAGCGTCGCGCTTTATGCCTACGTATTCTCATCAGAGAATGAGAAATCAGAGTCAACGTAGTTCGGCCTACAAAGGGTTATGGGGGAAGGTAGCTCGCCAAGACATCGCCATCTTGTGCCTACGTACTCTCAACAGGCATGAGAGATCAGAGCTCACGTAGTTCGGGAAACTACGGTTTATTTCCTGTCTTTTACGAAAGAAGTATTTTTTATTGCGTTTGCGATTTCAACCGCACTAGAGACTATGACCTGAGAGTGAATGCGTCGCATGTCACCCAAAGGGTACCATACTAAACATCCAGACTGTGGAAAAGAAACTCTCCCACAATCCTTTCTCAGATAGCTTAAGGCTCGTAACGTACAACAGAAATCATTCATGATTACTCTATCTTAAACTGTTTTTGAGATGAGAAGAGAACAGGCCCAACTAGGAGGGAGACTATCAAGTCCTACTGTTATCATGCCATGGATTCATCCTATGGTTGAGGTTTGAACAGGGAACTCCTAGATGTTGTCATGCATAGGTTTCAACCTAAAAGTCTATCATCAAATCCTTATCAAAGGAAGTGAGAGTCCTAAGGGATCATGTCAATGATACACCAAAACAGACAAAGCATCAGCTTAACAGTAAAATGCATGCAATGCATGTGAGGGAGGAAATGTGTGTGGGGCTTCAGCCTCCACAAGCTCATCTCGACCTCAAGCCAGAATGAAATAACAGTAATCATACTGAAATATAAACAACATGCTATCAAGCAATAAACAGTAAACTGCAATCATACAGATAAAATGAAATAAAATGCCATCAGGCAAACAAACCACATGGGCAAGGGAGCTCGGCTCTACCGAATACCCGCAAGCAAAGCCACACAGTAACAATACAAGCAGAGGGAGCAACTTAACCTCTAGTGCAATCATGCTCCTAGATTCTACCTATTCTAGATATGAACTTATTCTAATGCATCAAACAAGTCAAACAAAACACAGCAATACAGAAAAGAAAAAGAAGAAAACAGACTCCTCTCTCAACTCCAAGCTTCAGCTCTTTCAGAATAATCCAGTCTTCAGACTTCAATCACTCTTGACAAACATCAATTGCTTTTCCAGGCTTCAACCCTACAACATGAGTTTCAACTCATCCTCTCCCTTAAGCTTCAGCTTCTTGATCAGCTCCACCTTCAGGCTTCACCTAATCTTCAGGGATCTTCAAGTGTCAACTTGCTCTTGCTACTCTTCAAGCTGCAGCTGGAATGGCAATACTCAAGGATTCATCCTCTTCAATACTCTTCAATGAAGTCTTCATCTTCATGCACAGGCTCAACATCTCTCAAGACAATCAAAACCAGAGAAAATCACTCACTAGATAAGCTGGGGGATATTGAACTGCTTATTTGACCACCAAGGGTGACCTATAAGGGTTCAACATCAAAGGAATGGTTCCCTCAAAAGTTCTACCTCCTAGGTACATCACTTATCCCTCCAAAGGAGAGAGGTGTATACCATGGAAGGACTTTGAATCACAGGGAGGAATGGAGGTGAATGATACCATCCATGTTTGAGATAGAAGTTATCTACATCTAAACTCTTCCTAACTCCTAACCCTAAAACAACAAAAAAAGAAAAGAAGAACAAGCTCTCAAGCTCCTCAATGCATCTTCATGTCTTCTACTATGCTCCACAATGCTCCACCAAGATATACCAAGCTCCTCAAACCAAAGGAAAACTCCAAAGCAACGCAACTAAAACAAACATGCCCTAAAGGCAACACAAACAATAAACCAATACAAAAATCAACCATAAATAGCATACTACTATATTAAATCCTAATATAATTTCTAAGGGATCCTACATACCTACCCTTAATACCCATATATTCCCCATAGTCTAAATTGTCCTAAAAACCCAAAATCTAAAATTATTATGGACCTATGTTGAAGTTTTAACCTAATTCTACACAACCTAGAATTATCTAATCAAAACTATCCTAAAAATCATCACAAAAATATGGAATTAATCCAGGGGGAACCTAAAACATACATCTAACTACCCTAAAAAGATTGACCTAAAAATCTAAAGGGAGCTACCTAAACTAAATTCTACAAGTTAAGGTATCAACTTAAAGGAATTAAAAAGCAATTAAAATAGAAAATATGAAAAAAATATTAAAATGAAATAAAATGGCAATTTTATGATTTTATATTTTTCTTGACAAAAAATGGAAAGTGGAGAAAAAATTCCCATTAAAAAATATTCATTTTTCTATTTATTATGGTTTTCTAAAATATGAAATAAAATGGTAAAAAATAAAATGACAATATGCAAATGGGGTGCAGCTAGTAAGATAAAGCAGTTCTAAAATGGTTGGGCTCAACATGAGGGGTATGGAAAGTAAGCGTGCTTAAGCCCAATGTATTAATCAGAAAACAATTAAAAAAACAAAAGAAAAATGGAAAACTGGCGGCGTATTAAGCAACGGATTTTAGTTCATAACATGATGGGCCTCGCTTGGGGGGTGGGTATAGCATTCCAACTTAAAGCACAGGGATACGCTTAAATGAAACACAGCGTTTCGCTGGTTTCAGAAATTCCCTCCACAACTCAAATTGAATCTGGACCGTGGGATCGTTCTTTGGGTCAACCAGTCAAGCGCGCATCAACGGTCCGTGAATCATCTTCAACCTTTCGCCCTAGGGTTTTCAGAAAAACCATTAAAATACCTCTCCCATGCACAGATTTCTACCAGCTCGTACGCCTTCGTTTCTTGACCAAATTTCAAAGTGTAAAAACCAAACTTGATCTATTTTCCATGCTGAACATGATCATGATCTTAGTTTTCATTGAAATAATCCCTATCATAGAACCCGAACGTGCAACCATCTTAAACTCAAAATGTGATCAGTTTTCAACTCCAACCAAACTCAACTTTCTTGACATAAAAATGATCCTTGCATTGCACTGGTTAAAATCATCTAATAATTTGGCACTAACACTCATTATTTCACACGATCTTGCTCCATCAAGAATTGACCTCCATAGTTGAAACTTCACCAAATGCTCCCAAACTCATCATACATGATCACCTAATTGTCTCTAACAGATCTACACTAATAATTTACCCTAGCCATGCCTAGATAAGGGTGTGAAAGTGATTTTGCAAACCTGGCTTCTTGAAATGGTAGATGGTGAAGATCTTCAATTCAGGGCCTGAAACTCTTCAAGAACACTCCTTGGATGATGAATCTTCCTCTGTATGCAAAAGATTTGATGTAGCAAGCCTGTACTTCAAGATCCAATGGCAATGGCTTCCTTGCAATTTCCAATGAAACACCTTCAATTCTTCATCAATGGAACTTCAAACCAGTATGAACACACTCAGAAATATGTATGGAGAAGGTTTGTGGAGAAAAATGGGATTGCAATGAAGAAGAATCAAGAGCTTGGATATGATTTGCAAATGAAGCTTTTGGATTTCAATCTCTCTTCTCTACACCAATTAACACCAACCTTGCCTTTGAGCAAGTTGCACACATTATATAGAGAGGTTTAGAACAGTCTAGAATCATCTAGGACAATCCAATGAGAAATTCATCTTTTCATGTCATGGTATTTTGCATTTTCATTTCTCCTTACATGGTATCTCATGCCAAAACCCTTGCAATCTTTGTAACCAACTTGATTTTATCCCCACATGATATTTTGGATGAGATACAATGCATATCTTCCTTGCTTATTGAGTTATTCCTTGTTTTGGTTTGGTACCCTAATGTGCAAGTAATCCAATTACAAAGCAACCCTATGATGCAAGCCTCAAATCAAAATTGTGGCTGAACCATTGTTCTTAAAATGTCATTTGGAGTCAAAATGACCTATTATATGACATGGTTTGGACTTATAGCTTATGATTTATGATTTTCAATCTCACTTGAATTAACTTATGCCTCATTTTTAGGCCATTTTTATCACTTTTTTCTATGAGCCTTTTCAACATCTCATGACCTCCCTACTAGCCTTAAAACATAATTCTAAGCAAGTTTGATGTTGAAGATTTTTCCATTTGAAGCTTGGAAGTAGGAGATATGGCCTTATGCTTGAAATGACCTATAACTTCCAAATGACCAAAATGCCCTTGGCTTGTCAAAGCCATAAGTTGAGTTCTACAAATCCTAACAAGGACTTATAGTACTCTATAGAAAGCTAAGAAGATGCTATTCAACATTCATGTTGACCAAGAATCCATAGGAATCATCCTACTAGGGCAAAAGTTGTCTGCAAGTTGGGTGACTTTCAAGGACCCAGATTCACATACCTCAGATGGCCTGTAATTTGTCAAAACCATAACTTGAGCTCCACAAATCCTATCAAGGACTTATACTACTCAAATTAAAGCTAAGAACAAGATCTACAACATTCATGTTGTGGGGAAGATGAGATGACAAACACATCTTAAGCTAAAACTGCCTTGAAGATAGGGATCAAACTAGGGGATTTTACACTGACAATCCTTAGAAACCCTAGCCTGAAACTTCTCAAACTCCTCAATCATGATGAGTTGGTCTAGGAATCATCCTTATAGTATCTCAATACATCATTCCATGATCACATGGCTCTTGTATTAGGTCTCAACCTTCTCCAAATCATCAGTTGACCTAGGGTTGACCCAGTCAAACCCTAATTCTACCATTCATGGTTGAATCTTCTGAATTCTTGTGCAATGACCTCTCTAGGCTTCATGATGTCTTTCAAGACATCTCATAAAATTTCTCAAAGCTTCAAGTCCATCCTCATAGTCTCAGAATCATCTGAGGAGCTCCCACAACTCTCAAGTTATGAGGCACACAACTTTGGTTTCAACCAATTCCTCTGAGGATCTCTTGAGCTTTCTGACAAAGGTATCAACCTTCAAACACTTGATGGGTAAATAAATGTTGGTCAAATTTTGGGGTGCAACAGCTGCCCCTATTCAAACGGCTTGAACATGACTGGATGAGAAGCGAACGACTCTCAGCCAATCAAGGTGTGAGACGGTTGAATACCGGTAAACCCGGAAATTTGCCAACTGCATGAGCACACGGTACTCTGAGGGGAACAAATCTTCGAACACTGAAATACTAGCTGCACGGCAGCTAGCTGGAGACATACGGATCTGACATCGCCGTCAGTTATCCACATTAAATTCCTCTGACATTGTCATCAGACAACCAAAACACCCAACATCGCCGCTGGAAGACTAAATCAACTGACATCGTCGTCAGAAAAAAACAAATATCCAACATCGCCGCTGGAAACAAACAGCCAACATCGCCGTCGGACAACCAAAATACCCAACATCACCGCTGGAAGACTGAATCTGGCATACCCAACATCGCCGCTGGAAAACTGAAGTAACTGAGAAACACCCAACATCGCCGCTGGAAAACTGAGGAATTGACATCGCCGCCGGAACCAAACAAAACACCCAACATCGCCGCTGGAAAACTGAGGAATCTGACATCACCGTCAGAAACGAACATCCAACATCGCCGCTGTAGAACAACTAAGAATCTGAGAACCACCCAACCTCGCCGCTGGAGAACTAAAGAATCTTGACATCACCGTCAAATGACCGAAATACCCAACATCGCCGCTGGAGAACTAAAGAATCTGACATCGCCGTCGGAAGCAAAATACCCAACATCGCCGCTGGAGAACCAAAGAATCTGAGAAACACCCAACATCGCCGCTGGAACACTAGATCAACTGACAAAAGTGGCCAACATCGCCGCTGGAGAACTGAAGAATCTCTGACAAAAACACCCAACATCGCCGCTGGAAGACTAAATCATCCGACATCGCCGCCAGAAACAAACATCCAACATCGCCGCTGGAGAACTGAAGAATTTGACAAACCCAACATCGCCGCTGGAAAACCAAAGAATCCTGACATCACCTGACATCGCCGTCAGAAGCAAAACATCCAACATCGCCGCTGGAAAACTAAATCATCTGACTTCGCCGTCAGAAACAAACATCCAACATCGCCGCTGGAGAAACTGACTCACCTGACATCGCCGTCAGAAATAACCGTCCAACCACGCTGGTGGAGATACAAAGAATCTGACATCGCCGTCATAATATCCAACATCGCCGCTGGAAACAAACATAATCTGACCTCGCCGTCAGGATGAAGAAACTTCATTGGGAAATGGGTCACACGGTAACCGGTAATACGTAGTCGATCATGCCATCAGGCATCCAAAGAAACTGTCGGGCATCAGCCGGACTTCAACCATCAGGTTGATCATGCCATCAGGCATTCAAAGAAATCATCGGGCATCAGCCAGACTTCAACCATCAGGTTGATCATGCCATCAGGCATTCCGCATTAGCCGAGATAACTGCTTCCTTAACACGGTCAGACTTCAATCATGGAGTCTTCAAGGGAGATTTCAACTTCGCCGTCAGAAACCTGCTGGGGGGGACGCTTCGCCGCTGGGGAATCTGGAGAACTATCAAGTAGCTCCGCTCCGGGGGTCCAGAAATCATTCTGGATGAATCAACTTTGCTGAGGAATTCAAGAATCATCTTGAACAAATAACTCCGTCGGGGACCTTCAAGAATCATCTTGAATCGATAACCATTCTGGAGATTTCAGGAATCATCCTGAGCAAACACTCTGTTGGGGATTCCAGGAATCATCCTGGGCAACTCCTGCCGGGGACAAACCAATCATGGCTTGAGCAGCTTCCAAGGATTCGGCTCTCTTGGGGCTTCAGGAATCATCCTGGGCAACTTTCACTGGGGACTGCACTGGGGAGCTTAGGAATCATCTTAAGCAAACGACCCTGCTGAGGAATTCAAGAATCATCTTGAACGGAAGACTTCGCTGGGGACCTCAAGAATCATCTTGAGTAAGCGATTTCGTTGGGGAGAATGTCAGGAATCATCCTGAGCAATCAATTCTGTGGCGGAACACCTGCAAACAAGAACGGTAACAACCTAGATCATGTTTATTATGCATATGCTTCGGCGCCATGCTCCACACGGTGGAAATGTTATGCGTTTATGATAAATGCCATGCAATCATGCATAATGATGCGATCCCTTCAGCAAAATAAATGCCGAAGGGGAATCCTCCTGTCAAGGAGAAAGAACTGCTTAGATAGAGGAATCGTCCTACTGAGGAGAATGTGGTCACGCCAATCTCAATTGGACTCCGAAAGGGACACAACTTCAGTTGACTGCTGCGGGTGAAACAACTTCATTTGATTGCTGCAGGGGGACGGAGTTCTACGAGAACCTGGACCTGCTGAGGGAAAGCGACATCAATCGCGAGAATAAACTGCGTGGTCTTCTCGGCTACTCTTCTGGGGATGATAACTCTATGGGGAAACAACTTCAGCTGCTCAACACTCCACTGGGGAAAACCAATCATGGTCCCATCAACTTCCAAGGATTCGGCTCTCTTGGGGGTCTGCAAACTCGGCTGAGGAAGGAGAAATCATTCTGCTTCGCTGGAGAGAGTACAACTCTGGGGAAAATACAGCATCAGCTGTCCAACGCTCTGCTAGGGAAAAACCAATCATGGTCCCAACTACTTCACTGGAGAGAGTACGACTCTGATGAGGAATCTCAATTCCGCTGGGGAAGAAGGAATCATCCGACTTCGGGGGAGAGTACAACTCTGCAGGGGAATACAACATCAACTGTTCCAACACTCTATTGGGGAAGAGGGAATCATCCGACTTCGGGAAAGAGTACGACTCTGGTGGGGAATCTCAATTCCGCTAGAGACTTCAGTCTGGCACCATCAGTTGCCGCATACTTCGGCGTACGAACAGTTTCCTTCGAAACCTGCACTTGTGACCCGGTGCGGGGGAAGAACACGAGCTTCGGCGCCTGAACACTTCTATGAAACCTGCACTTGTGACCCGGTGCGGGGGGAATGCGAGCTTCGGCGCCCGAACATTTCTATGAAACCTGCACTTGTAACCCGGTGTGGGGGAAAGAACACGAGCTTCGGCGCGTGAACAACTATGAAACCTGCACTTGTGACCCGGTGCGGGGGGATGAATTCATGCTTCGACGCGTGACTCAGCTGAGGAGGTGACGTTCCTTCGGGATACCTCTGCTTGGGGAAAGAGAATCATCTCTGCCTGGGGGGACATATCAATGCTCATGATCTTGCGTTCAGACTCTGCGGGGAGAGGCTACTGAACTCTGCTGGAGAAGGAGGAATCATCCTGCTTCGGGGATGCGCACGACGCACTGTCTGGAATATGCTACACCTGTAACAACACAAACAAACAGACAAGATACCCTTCTCAAAGGGAACTATCAAGGTTATTATCTCGTGACAATATTCAAGTAGTTAATTGTTTCAACAATCAGTGGCCTAGGCCAGTAAGTTTATGTATGCGCATTTTATCAAAAACGTCGGCGTTCTCATTCGCAAACAAAACAGATAAATGCTAAATAGGCAAACAGAATTGCTGAATAGTATGCATTTTATTGATGATGAACCCCTGAATGGGTAAAAATGTTTTACAACAGATGCAAGCTCCTGGAATGAGGAAGCCGCGCAAAAATAAAATATAAATATACATCAGTATATACAAATGTCGGCAACGAGGCGTAGACGACACCATGAGTTGATCCCTCTAAGACCCACTCGACTTCGATACTTCTCCGACGCTTCAGCTTCGGAAGAGATTGATTCAGATGAACGGCCCTCAGGTCCTCCAAACCACTAAACAATGAAAGTCCACACGCGGAACGCAGTCATTTGCTTATTCAAATCCCTAACTTTTGCGTGAACCGCCCTTTACGGGTTTTCAGTTCATCGGGATACCCTTTTTTGCCGAAGCCGCCCAGTGTAGGTTTTCGACTTCGCGGGTGTACATTTTTTCAATATATCCCTAATTTTTGCCCGAACCTTTTATTCTGTTTTTGGTTCGCCGGGATGCCCCTTTTTTGCCTGGACTCTTTCTTTTTTGTCCAGCGGGTCGCTTTCAAGCAAAGTATTTTTTAACTGCGTCCGCGTTCACCGGGGATGCAAAATCTTCACCATCCATCGTGGATAACAACAAAGCTCCTCCCGAGAAAACCTTGCTGACGACATACGGACCTTCGTAATTCGGAGTCCACTTGCCCCGGTGATCGGAGTGTGGCGGAAGAATCGTCTTCAGGACGAGATCACCCGTCTGAAAGCTTCTAGGACGCACCTTCTTATCATAAGCTTTCTTAATTCGGCTTTGGTACAGACGACCAAATGCAATCGATGCTAACCTCTTCTCGTCCATCAGACTGAGTTGGTTCAAGCGATTCGTAATCCATTCTGCCTCGTCGAGTTTCACATCAACCAAAACTCGCAAAGAAGGGATCTCCACTTCTAACGGCAGGACCGCTTCCATACCGTACACCAAGGAGAAAGGAGTTGCCCCGGTTGACGTACGTACCGTTGTACGATAACCGTGCAGTGCAAACGGCAGCATCTCGTGCCAATCTTTGTAGGTCACAACCATCTTCTGAACAATCTTCTTTAGTTCTGGCACAGCTCCTTCATCATCTTGTTATTCAAATTCGAACCATTATCAGTAATGATCCGCTCGGGAATTCCGTAACGACAGATGATGTCCCTCTTTATGAATTTAGCCACCACCTGCTTGGTCACATTAGCGTACGAGGCTGCCTCCACCCACTTGGTGAAGTAGTCGATAGCTACCAAAATGAAACGATGACCGTTGGATGCAGTGGGCTCGATCTTGCCTATCATGTCGATGCCACACATGGAGAACGGCCACGGGGAGGACATGACATTCAACGGGCACGGCGGCACATGAACTTTATCAGCATAAATCTGGCATTTATGACATCTTTTCGCGAATCTGAAGCAATCCGACTCCATCGTCAGCCAGTAGTATCCTGCTCTCAGGATCTTTCTCGTCATAGCATGCCCGCCGGCATGCGTACCAAATGTGCCTTCATGGACTTCCTCCATGAGCATACTCACCTCTTTCTCATCTACACATCTGAGTAGCACGAGATCGTGGTTTCTCTTATACAACACTCCATCAGGATTGAGATAAAAGTTTCCAGACAGCCTCCTCAGAGTCTTCTTATCCTGGGTGTGCTGACCAAGAACACACCCCATACTATTCTCCAGAACTGTCAAGTACATGATTAATGGCCGTCCAGCCACTGGGGGTATCAAGATTGGAGGTTCTTGAAGATACTGCTTTATCTTGTCGAATGCCTTCTGGCAATCTTCATTCCAAGTAACCGCCTGATCTTTCTTTAAAAGCTTGAACATCGGTTCACAGGTGGCCGTGAGCTGAGAGATAAACCTTGCAATGTAGTTTATTCGGCCCAAGAAACCACGAACTTCTTTTTCTGTTTTCGGCGCTGGCATTTCTTGAATGGCTTTTATTTTCGCAGGATCAACCTCGATACCTCGTTCACTAACGATAAACCCCAATAACTTTCCGGACCGCACTCCGAAAGTGCACTTGTTAGGATTCAGCCTCAACCTGAACTTCCTAAGCCTCTGAAAAAGCTTCAATAAGTTGACCAGATGCTCTTCCTCCATTTGGGACTTCGCAATCATGTCATCAACATAGACCTCGATCTCATGATGAATCATATCATGAAACAAAGTTACCATTGCTCGTTGGTAAGTGGCCCTTGTGTTCTTCAGACCGAAGGGCATTACCTTATAGCAAAATGTTCCCCAAGGGGTGATAAACGTCGTTTTCTCCATGTCCTCCGGCGCCATCTTGATCTGATTGTAACCGGAGAAGCCATCCATGAACGAAAACACGGAGAACTGGGCTGTGTTGTCGACCAACACATCGATATGAGGCAACGGGAAATCATCTTTAGGGCTCGCCCTATTCAAATCCCGATAATCGACGCACATGCGTACCTTACCGTCCTTCTTCGGTACAGGCACTATGTTGGCGACCCACGGCGGGTAAGTGGTGACGGCTAAAAATCCTGCGTCCAACTGCTTCTGGACTTCTTCCTTGATTTTTACAGCCATGTCTGGTCTCATCCTCCTAAGCTTCTGCTTGACGGGAGGGCAATCTTCTCGTAGCGGCAAGTGGTGGACCACGATGTCCGTGTCAAGTCCGGGCATATCTTCGTATGACCAAGCAAAGACGTCACTATACTCTCGAAGCATCTCGACCAATCTCTGCTTGACATCCTTCTGCAACGCAGCCCCTACTCTGACATTTCTGACGAGCTCTTCAGAACCCAGATTTACGATCTCAATTTCCTCTTCGTGAGGCAGAATAACCTTTTCCTCTTGTTTCAACAAGCGGGCCAACTCTTCAGGAAGGTCTTCGTCTTCATCAATCTCATCCTCGGCTTGATAGATTGGGCAATCGAAGTCGAAGTGAGCCGTAGAAGGTCCAGAGTCGATGTCGTCTGTTATGTGGATCCTGCAATAACAAGGGTTAAGTTTAAAACAAGAATATGCAGGTTAGCACAAACCCCGTTGCCATTTTACTGTTTTTCAAAACAAATATGAAACAGGAATAACAGAGAACACAATATTTGAATACGAAGAAAACGCCTTTGATTTATTAACAAAATGCATGTACATAATCCAACAAGGCCCTGACAATAAAACCGCTATGCCCCGGGTAGGACATAGGGTTGTACAATGATTGAAAAAGTAAATCATTACTCTTCACTTGTCATCGGGATTATTTCCTTGATGGTCCAATTGTTGAGGCCCTTGCCCGGCTTGCTTGGCTGAATCCAAGAGTCGAGATCACAATCGCTATCCCCGCTGTCTTCAGACGCCGCGTTGATGCTTTCGAAGATCACTCCGCCGCTGGTAAATAGGATCGGCCCCTTACCACGAGACGCACTGCTAGACGAAGAAGAAGAAGCTTCAGCTTCAGGAGAGTACCCCAATCCAAACTTATCCTGCTTGTTCGGTATCTCCAAAACATGCCCCCAGCCTGGGGTAGAACCGGCTTCGACGACGGCCCGAGCTTCTTTGAATGAGGAGAGATTCATCTCTGGCTTCTCTGTGACGACAGGAGCTACCTCTTTCACCTTGACGGCTTCAAATGCTTGGCAAAGAGTTTCATGGATTTCGCCATCCATTTCAACATACTTAAAGGATGACAAATGGCTCACCATTATGTCCTCCTCACCGCAAATGGTTACTATGCTTCCCCCGACAGCATATTTGAGCTTTTGATGCAACGTGGAGGTCACGGCACCAGCAACATGGATCTACGGCCGGCCCAAGAGGCAACTGTAGGCAGGCATGATGTCCATAATATAAAAGACCGTGTCGAACGTTTCCGGACCAACTTGGATCGGCAGGGTCAACTCTCCGAAAACGTGGCGCTTAGTTCCGTCAAACACTTTCACCACCAGGTCACTGGGTGTGCAAAGCAATCCGCGAGTGTCCAACTTCATTAATGCCTTCTTCGGAAGCACATTAAGCGACGAACCCGTGTCCACCAGGACGTGCGACATGATTGTGCCTCTGCACTCTATCGAGATGTGCAAGGCGCTGTTGTGATTTCTCCCTTTAGGCGTCAGCTCTAAATCTGTGAAACCTAGCCCATTGCCAGCGTTAACATGGGCTACCACCTCTTCTAGCTGATTCACGGATATCTCTTGTGGTACGTAGGCAGTGTTCAATACCTTCAGTAACGCGGTGCGGTGCGCTTCAGAACACAGCAACAAGTTGAGAATAGAAATCTTCGACGGCGTCTGATGGAGATGGTCTACAATCTTGTAGTCACTCTTTTTGATCAACCTCATAAACTCCTCGGCGTCTCTGACCAGCAAGTCTTTCTCTACCCCGCACGGGGCCTCTTCGACAACTTTGCTTTTACCCTTATCCTCCGCATCAGCTCTGACCGCTTTCTCTGCCACAACCTCCGTCGGTGCGAACACTCTTCCGCTTCGGGTAATACCACTGATTCCTGCGAGATTCACTACAGTCGACCCGTACGGTTCCAGCTCTAACTTTTGCCCGTTGCAATAGACTTCAGCGCCATAATGCCACGGAACGGCGTTAGTGCTCTCGAAGGGTATCGGCCCAGCTTTGGTAATAGTGATTGTGGGCGGTCTGGGCGCCGAATGGTTATTGGTTGGCGAGGAATGGTGATGGTGGCGACTTCATCGGCCTGCTTCAACACTACCTCTCTTGATACGCTTTCAGCCCTCCGGCTGAACTGCAAAATACCCTCAGCCATCAGACTTTGGATACCTTCTACCAGCTGCTCACACCCATCAGAATGTGTAGCACAGTCCATACATAACTCTCCGCATCCTGGAAAAAACCCTTTCTTCAACAACTTAGCCTTGACGAAGCTAAGCGGTGTCTTTAAGTCTTTGACATCAGTCAACAGATCTGCACTCTCTTCTTCGATAATGGCGTTCACGCCGCCTCCCCTATGATTCGGCATAGGGTTTTTCGTGACATTGGGCACATTGTCGGAGAAGTTGATAATCTTGGCATCTACCAGGTCCTGCACCTTGTGCTTAAAGGCTTTGCAGTTCTCGATTGTATGGCCAGGTGCCCCTGTATGGAAGTCGCAAGTGGCATTTGCGTCGTACCCTGGTGGAAGTGCCCCTGTTAAGGGAGCCATCGTCCTCTTCTGAACCAACTGAAGCTGAAGCAAAGTCTGCAAGAGTTGCGCATACGACATAGGCGGTGCTTCGAAGTGACGATTTATCATAGGAGCCCGATTCTGGTACTTTCTATATCCCTGTTGATTCGGTTGCTGCTGCTGCTGCTGCGGAGCTGCTGGGATATTTATACTGGCTTTCTGCTGCTGAGGACCTTTGCCCTTTCTCCGAGCGTTGGTCACAGCGCTCGCTTCGCCTTCTCTTTGTTTACCAGCATAAGGTTTCTTTCCACCTCCTCCAGCTGAGGATGATTCACCTTGAATTTTCCCGATCTTGATACCATTCTCGACGTGCTCGCCCATGGTAATGAGAGCTGAGAATGTCCCAGACA
The DNA here is from genome assembly GCA_963859935.3 of Lathyrus sativus. NCBI lineage: Eukaryota > Viridiplantae > Streptophyta > Magnoliopsida > Fabales > Fabaceae > Lathyrus > Lathyrus sativus. Next base: position 91,142,406 of record OZ012739.1, on the reverse strand, counting down.
TACCGCTGACTAATTTTTCATAGTAAACCCCTGGGAGGGTAGCTACAAACATCTGCACGAGCTCGCGCTCAACCATCGGCGGTTGAACCCGAGCAGCCAACTCACGCCACCGCTGGGCGTACTCCTTAAATCCTTCATTATTCCGCTGCGAAAGGTTCTGGAGCTGAACTCGGTTCGGGGCCAAGTCGCTATTGTACTGATAATTATGGACAAACGCTTCAGCGAGATCCTTCCATGTGCGCACGCTAGTGGGCTCCAGACCCATGTACCACTCGAGGGATGGCCCAGAAAGACTATCTCGGAAGAAATGCATCAGCAACTTCTCATCCTCGGAATAGGCAGACATCTTTCTATAGTACGATCGCAGGTGGACACGAGGGCAAGTGGTACCCTTATATTTCTCAAAGACAGGCACCTTGAACTTAGGAGGTACCTTGAAATCAGCAATTAACCCCAGCTTGGACATATCAACGCCCAAAGTATTCTGATTTTCAATATCTCTCATTTTATCTTCCAGTGCTTTGAACCTGAGCCGCACTTCAGCATTCAACTCCCCTTCTGCACCTCTTTGAGAGAAGACATCATCCTGATGATCCTCAAGCCACGGTTGAGGCACCAACAGATTTCCGACGCCAGCATTACCGTTGACCGGCCCGATGTTGACATTAGCTCCCAGACTCCCATTGCCGACGCTCGTCGCATTGAGTCCGATGTTGGCCATCACATTCCCATTAGCACTGCTGTTGCCCCCGGCCATGGGGACACCATTCTGCGGAGTATCAACTGGTGGAGGAGTGGGCACGGCCCCGCCATGGAGTATGTCGTTGCTATCAACCCTGGAGATCAAAGGTTGAACCAAAGTTCGGAGCTGGTCTTGACCATTGGCGACCACCTGCATAAGCTCCATAGAGCGATCCATCCGCTCACGAAGCTCCTGAACATCTGTCTGCACTTGATCCATGATCCTGGTCTGATTAGCTCGAGTTGAATAACGGTGAATTAGCCTCTGATCAATCCTGGAGTCACCGGAAACAGCTTTGGACCTGTAAACCTGAAAAAACCTGCAAACACTAAAGGTTAGGAAAAACAACAAAATGTGCGCCATGCAAATGCTTCATGCAAATGCATGCGTGTGTCTGTGTGTTTGGGAGATTTCCCCCGATCCTAGTGCCTGAGTGCCAGTGCTGATAATAATAAGAAGAAGAAGTCTGAGCCCAATCATGGAAACATCAATCTCATATATAAAGGAAAGCCTATCAAGGCAGTACATAGCATCAGCGAGTACAAGACAAATCAACAGCGTGACCTCAGCCAACAAGCCTGGTGATGGTCAGCATACAACAAAGATCAAAACAAAAGGAATACAACTAGTCAAGTACGGCCACGAGCGCGATACTCTGCTAATAACTCCTTCGTCTCTGGATGATCTAGCAAAGTGAGCAACCCCTCGACGAGTAGTTCCCTCTGCACAATGGTATACTGAAGTCCTTGAACTGAACTTTCCCATGCTCCTTCGCCGAAGCAATCTTCTAATCTTCGCTTTTTGGACTCAACTGTCAGCTTGTGCTCCTTCAGGTTAGTAAGAGCTTTGTTGAGTTGGCCTTCGGCGGCGTATCTGCGGGCGGTTTCTTCATCAAACCTCTTTTCACTGTTCTTCACCTCGGCTTCAAGCTTGGAGATCTACAACATCAGCTTATCCTCCCGCTCTTTCCTGGTGGCCAGGGAAGCCTTCCAGTGCTGGTTGAACTTAGATATCCTCCGATATGCCTCGTCCAAATGCTGCTTCTTCGTAGCCAATACGTCGTTGACAGCCCTGAAGTCTTGACCCATGCGTTCACGCTCGGCAATCTGCTTCGTCAGGTCTGTACCTAGCTGGTTCACCAACTCCGTCTGCTTTCTGAAAGAATGAACGACCTCGTTCCTCTCACTTCGAAGCTGAGCTAACTCCTTCTCCAGTTCTGCGTTCGCCCGCTTCAATTCATCTCGCTCAGCTAATACCTGGTTATGCTGATGAAGGGGCACAGTAGTAGGCTCTTCGATTTCTAGAGAACTTTCTGGTTTGACCTGAGGAAACGGCATCCCGATAGCATTGGCTCTATCTCTGATCCATGCTGAGTATGGAGGATAGGCTTGATTGTTGCTTTTTCCCAACAAAGGCTTTCCTCGCTTACTGATACTATTCCACGCACGCTGAAGCTTGGACAACAAATCCCCTTCTAGAATACCCGTGAGGTACAGAGATTCCTGTACCTCTTCCTCCTTCGGCGGAGTCCTCAAAGCATATGCGAACTGTCGAACCAGCAACGACGGATTGTAGTTTATGCAGCCCTTCCTACCTATCAGAGGCACATTAGGAAACCCGCTGCAACTGAAGATCACCTCAGTACCCAACCTGTCTCTGTCGAACCAATCAATATCCTCTGCAGATAAACTCATCAGACGCTCAGGCCACTCAGCTGTGGCTGCAGACAAGACAAAAGGACCCCTATTGGGCAGATGGTTATCAAGCCATTTGTACAGCAAGGGTACGCAACAAGATACATTCTTCCCCCTCCTGTTCTCATTCTTGTAGTGGATTGAGTGATAGACATCTCCGATCAGAGTAGGGACTGGATTCCATGAAGCGAAGATGTGAAACACATCAAAGTCTACAAAATCGGGCATGTTGGGGAACAGGATAATGCCATATATGCATAAAGCGAGGATGGCATTGAATGCGTCCCAACAGCCGTCCTTGGCACACTGCTGAGCCTTAACCACCAGAAACTGCAAGGAGAACCCAGGAACCTTGTTCCAACTAGTCAATACTAACTCGGAGGCGTCCAAATGAAGTGAAGAAGCTAAACCAGCCAGATCAGGCTCAGCATCCATGTGGACAAAAGGCACCTGCCTTTTGATAGGCACACCCAGCAAATCAACATATTCTTCCAGCGTCGGCGCGAGAACGAAGTCCTGAAAAGTGAAACATCTCAGCGGAGGGTCATAGAACTGCAGCAGAGCGTGCAATCCATTCAGCTCGAACACAGAAGGCTTGCAAACCAAACTGAGCAACCTGCCATAAGATTTTCTGAACTCATCCTTCACAGAATCACCTGCTAGAGCTGTCAAACCAGTCAACTTAACCACATCAGGGGTAGGAAACTTGTAAGCCACGGTCTTCCTGAGAGAGCCCATAACAATACAATCGGAGGCAAGAAATCCTGGATCGGGGAAACGGTACCTGCAACACAGACACACGTTAATGGAATGCAAATGAATATGCAAACTAATGCAAAATGCAATCATGCAATAATATATCCAGGCAACTGCTGTTGCGGAGATTCTGTATCAACAATCACTGATGAGAAGAAACCCCGGTGTAAGACCACAGATCTGATCTGCCAAGAACAACCGTCTGATAGGACCATATACACAAGATCATAATTCTGCTCTGTCAAGAACCAATGTCTGATAATAAGGACCTCTGATGTATGATCAAGAAATATATGCTGATGAAGTCGTCAGACCCCAAATCAAAAATCTGCTCTATCGAGAACAAACAACATCTACTGATGAGATCTTCAGACCCCACTCAAAATCTGCTCTATCAAGAACAAACAACTGATGACAATACTCTGATCAAAACCTGCTCTATCAAGAACAGACATACACCTGATGATAAGATCCTCTAATCAAAACCTGCTCTATCAAGAACAGACATACACCTGATGATAAGATCCTTTGATCAAAACCTGCTCTATCAAGAACAGAAAAATCTGCAACTGAGAAACCCTGGTACCAACATAACTGATCCACTGTCAAGAAAATCAGGTAGTCTGAAGGTCAAAGTTTTCTGCAATAAACCCAATCCCGCTCACAGGTATGGACCTAAACTGACTCAAGGTACGGCATCCTATGCGTTCATCAGCGTCACAGACTTTTAAGAGGGGTGATACGATACCCAGAAGGTGTGGCATCACCAGCTCATGAAGCGGCCTCACTTAGCTGAATCACAAATGATCGGTCCCCAGAGTCAACAATCCACCAAACCAGCAATCGTCTCAACCCAAAGGGTTGAAAGTGAAGCCAACCGGATGAACCTCGTCTGAGCGTGGATTTCATGAGACACTAGTGCCTGCAAAGCAAGCACGCGCCCACTAATTTCCACTCTAATTCTATGGTGCACTCAAGCCTGGGTCTGGCTTCTCACTCATCAGAACTCCCATCCCACAACAGCACAAATAATCATATTATACTGAAAATAAAATGCGGGAAATAAAGTGCGAGAAGTAAAATGCGATAAATAAACGCAACCCAACAAGGAAACATACAAGCGCTAGGAATGACTCTCATAGGGAACCAGAGATTCTGGGTTCGATCCCCAGCAGAGTCGCCAGCTGTCGCTTGCGCGAAAATAAGGTGCCGACATGACAGAAGAGTCGCCACCTTTCGTTATTTATCCCTCAGGGCAGGAAAGGAAACGATCGGAAAAACCTGACGAAAAAGGGTAAGACAAGGTCATCGCAACCGTTGTCTGGGTTCGGGAGTCGGTTACGCAAGGGGAAGGTATTAGCACCCCTCACATCCGTCGTACTCGACGGGATCCTCGCTTGTTGTGTTTACTTGGACGGGTTGGTTTTATTCTATCTACCTATCAAGGCTGGCTGAAAAAGAAAAGAAAAATGACTCGGCAAAGCGTCGCGCTTTATGCCTACGTATTCTCATCAGAGAATGAGAAATCAGAGTCAACGTAGTTCGGCCTACGAAGGGTTATGGGGGAAGGTAGCTCGCCAAGACATCGCCATCTTGTGCCTACGTACTCTCAACAGGCATGAGAGATCAGAGCTCACGTAGTTCGGGAAACTACGGTTTATTTCCTGTCTTTTACGAAAGAAGTGTTTTTTATTGCGTTTGCGATTTCAACCGCACTAGAGACTATGACCTGAGAGTGAATGCGTCGCATGTCACCCAAAGGGTACCATACTAAACATCTAGACTGTGGAAAAGAAACTCTCCCACAATCCTTTCTCAGATAGCTTAAGGCTCGTAACGTATGACAGAAATCATTCATGATTACTGTATCTTAAACTGTTTTTGAGATGAGAAGAGAACGGGCCCAACTAGGAGGGAGACTATCAAGTCCTACTGTTATCATACAATGGATTCATCCTATGGTTGAGGTTTGAACAGGGAACTCCTAGATGTTGTCATGCATAGGTTTCAACCTAAAAGTCTATCATCAAATCCTTATCAAAGGAAGTGAGAGTCCTAAGGGATCATGTCAATGATACACCAAAACAGACAAAGCATCAGCTTAACAGTAAAATGCATGCAATGCAAGTGAGGGAGGAAATGTGTGTGGGGCTTCAGCCTCCACAAGCTCATCTCAACCTCAAGCCAGAATGAAATAACAGTAATCATACTGAAATATAAACAACATGCTATCAAGCAATAAACAGTAAACTGCAATCATATAGATAAAATGAAATAAAATGCCATCAGGCAAACAAACCACATGGGCAAGGGAGCTGGGCTCTACCGAATACCCGCAAGCAAAGCCACACAGTAACAATACAAGCAAAGGGAGAAACTCAACCTCTAGTGCAATCATGCTCCTAGATTCTACCTATTCTAGATATGAACTTATTCTAATGCATCAAACAAGTCAAACAAAACACAGCAATACATAAAAGAAAAAGAAGAAAACAGACTCCTCTCTCAACTCCAAGCTTCAGCTCTTCCAGAATAATCCAGTCTTCAGACTTCAATCACTCTTGACAAACATCAATTGCTTTTCCAGGCTTCAACCCTACAACATGAGTTTCAACTTATCCTCTCCCTTAAGCTTCAGCTTCTTGATTAGCTCCACCTTCAGGCTTCACCTAATCTTCAGGGATCTTCAAGTGTCAACTTGCTCTTGCTACTCTTCAAGCTGCAGCTGGAATGGCAATACTCAAGGATTCATCCTCTTCAATACTCTTCAATGAAGTCTTCATCTTCATGCTCAGGCTCAACATCTCTCAAGACAATCAAAACCAGAGAAAATCACTCACTGGTTAAGCTGGGGGATATTAAACTGCTTATTTGACCACCAAGGGTGACCTATAAGGGTTCAACATCAAAGGAATGGTTCCCTAAAAAGTTCTACCTCTTAGGTACATCACTTATCCCTCCAAAGGAGAGAGGTGTATACCATGGAAGGACTTTGAATCACAGGGAGGAATGGAGGTGAATGATACCATCCATGTTTGAGAAAGAAGTTATCTACATCTAAACTCTTCCTAACTCCTAACCCTAAAACAACAAAAAAAGAAAAGAAGAACAAGCTCTCAAGCTCCTCAATGCATCTTCATGTCTTCTACTATGCTCCACAATGCTCCACCAAGAGATACCAAGCTCCTCAAACCAAAGGAAAACTCCAAAGCAAAGGAACTAAAACAAACATACCCTAAAGGCAACACAAACAATCAACCAATACAAAAATCAACCAAAAATAGCATACTACTATATTAAATCATAATATAATTTCTAAGGGATCCTACATACCTACCCTTAATACCCATATATGCCCCATAGTCTAAATTGTCCTAAAATATGGAATTAATCCAGGGGGAACCTAAAACATACATCTAACTACCCTAAAAAGATTGACCTAAAAATCTAAAGGGAGCTACCTAAACTAAATTCTACAAGTTAAGGTATCAACTTAAAGGAATTAAAAAGCAATTAAAATAGAAAATATGCAAAAAATATTAAAATGAAATAAAATGGCAATTTTATGATTTTATATTTTTCTTGACAAAAAATGGAAAGTGGAGAAAAAATTCCCATTAAAAAATATTCATTTTTCTATTTATTATGGTTTTCTAAAATATGAAATAAAATGGTAAAAAATAAAATGACAATATGCAAATGGGGTGCAGCTAGTAAGATAAAGCAGTTCTAAAATGGTTGGGCTCAACATGAGGGGTGTGGAAAGTAAGCGCGCTTAAGCCCAATGTATTAATCAAAAAACAATTAAAAAAACAAAAGAAAAATGGAAAACTGGCGGTGTATTAAGCAACGGATTTTAGTTCATAACATGATGGGCCTCGCTTGGGGGGTGGGTATAGCATTCCAACTTAAAGCCCAGGGATACGCTTAAATGAAACGCAGCGTTTCGCTGGTTTCAGAAATTCCCTCCACAACTCAAATTGAATCTGGACCGTGGGATCGTTCTTTGGGTCAACCAGTCAAGCGCGCATCAACGGTCCGTGAATCATCTTCAACCTTTCGCCCTAGGGTTTTCAGAAAAACCATTAAAATACCTCTCCCATGCACAGATTTCTACCAGCTCGTACGCCTTCATTTCTTGACCAAATTTCAAAGTGTAAAAACCAAACTTGATCTATTTTCCATGCTGAACATGATCATGATCTTAGTTTTCATTGAAACAATCCCTATCATAGAACCCGAACGTGCAACCATCTTAAACTCAAAATGTGATCAGTTTTCAACTCCAACCAAACTCAACTTTCTTGACATAAAAATGATCCTTGCATTGCACTGGTTAAAATCATCTAATAATTTGGCACTAACACTCATTATTTCACACGATCTTGCTCCATCAAGAATTGACCTCCATAGTTGAAACTTCACCAAATGCTCCCAAACTCATCATACATGATCACCTAATTGTCTCTAACAGATCTACACTAATAATTTACCCTAGCCATGCCTAGATAAGGGTGTGAAAGTGATTTTGCAAACCTGGCTTCTTGAAATGGTAGATGGTGAAGATCTTCAATTCAGGGCCTGAAACTCTTCAAGAACACTCCTTGGATGGTGAATCTTCCTCTGTATGCAAAAGATTTGATGTAGCAAGCTTGTACTTCAAGATCCAATGGCAATGGCTTCCTTGCAATTTCCAATGGAACACCTTCAATTCTTCATCAATGGAACTTCAAACCAGTATGAACACACTCAGAAATATGTATGGAGAAGGTTTATGGAGAAAAATGGGATTGCAATGAAGAAGAATCAAGAGCTTGGATATGATTTGCAAATGAAGCTTTTGGATTTCAATCTCTCTTCTCTACACCAATTAACACCAACCATGCCTTTGAGCAAGTTGCACACATTATATAGAGAGGTTTAGAACAGTCTAGAATCATCTAGGACAATCCAATGAGAAATTCATCTTTTCATGTCATGGTATTTTGCATTTTCATTTCTCCTTACATGGTATCTCATGCCAAAACCCTTGCAATCTTTGTAACCAACTTGATTTTATCCCCACATCATATTTTGGATGAGATACAATGCATATCTTCCTTGCTTATTGAGTTATTCCTTGTTTTAGTCTGGTACCCTAATGTGCAAGCAATCCAATTAGAAAGCAACCCTATGATGCAAGCCTCAAATCAAAATTGTGGCTGAACCATTGTTCTTAGAATGTCATATGGAGTCAAAATGACCTATTATATGACATGGTTTGGACTTATAGCTTATGATTTATGATTTTCAATCTCACTTGAATTAACTTATGCCTCATTTTTAGGCCATTTTTTATCACTTTTTTCTATGAGCCTTTTCAACATCTCATGACCTCCCTACTAGCCTTAAAACATCATTCTAAGAAGGTTTGATGTTGAAGATTTTTCCATTTGAAGCTTGGAAGTAGGAGATATGGCCTTATGCTTGAAATGACCTATAACTTCCAAATGACCAAAATGCCCTTGGCTTGTCAAAGCCATAAGTTGAGTTCTACAAATCCTATCAAGGACTTCTAGTACTATATAGAAAGATAAGAAGATACTCTTAAACATTCATGTTGACCAAGAATCCATAGGAATCATCCTACTAGGGCAAAAGTTGTCTGCAAGTTGGGTGACTTTCAAGGACCTAGATTCACATACCTCAGATGACCTGTAATTTGTCAAAACCATAACTTGAGCTCCAAAAATCCTATCAAGGACTTCTACTACTAAAATTAAATCTAAGAACAAGCTCTACAACATTCATGTTGTGGGGAAGATGAGATGACAAACATATCTTGAGCTAAAACTGCCTTGAAGATAGGGATCAAACTAGGGGATTTTACACTGACAATCCTTAGAAACCCTAGCCTGAAACTTCTCAAAGTCCTCAATCATGATGAGTTGGTCTAGGAATCATCCTTATAGTATCTCAATACATCATTCCATGATCACATGGCTCTTGGATTAGGTCTCAACCTTCTCCAAATCATCAGTTGACCTAGGGTTGACCCAGTCAAACCCTAATTCTACCATTCATGGTTGAATCTTCTGAATTCTTGTGCAATGACCTATATAGGATTCATGATGTCTTTCAAGACATCTCATAAACTTTCTCAAAGCTTCAAGTTCATCCTCATAGTCTCAGAATCATCTGAGGAGCTCCCACAACTCTCAAGTTATGAGGCACACAACTTTGGTTTCAACCAATTCCTCTGAGGATCTCTTGAGCTTTCTGACAAAGGTATCAACCTTCAAACACTTGATGGGTAAATAAATGTTGGTCAAATTTTGGGGTGCAACAATGATGATGATGAATATGAAGAAGCACTCAAAAGAAGAAGAAGTGGCATTAAAGAGGAAGAAGAACGTCACCTGGAAGCGTGGAGGATCTCTGGGTTTTTTTTTCCGCTTCATCGTCGAAGACGCCTCGAACGAATTTCGGTAAGTAAACTTCACTCACTTTCTTTATTTGGAAACGTTGCCATCATGTAAGTGCTGATGTGAGGAGTTGAATCCCTAACTCAAGGGACTTTAATTCTTCTTGTGTTGCTTCTGATTTGTGAATCAAGGATCTAGGGTTCATGAGGTTTTGCTTCGGTTTGATTGATAGAATATGAATTATAAGAAAATAATATTGGATTAGGGTGGAGGGAGGCACGATAGTTGAAATGGTGTGAGGATTGAATGGTTTCCCTTTTTGCCGCCTGAGGCGATTTTCGGTGCAACAGGGATAACAATCTATGGCGAGGAGAAAAATGTGTGTGTGTGTGTGTGCGTGTGTGTGCGTGTGTGTGTGTGTGTGTGTGTGTGTGTGTGTGTGTGTGTGTGAGTGAGTGAGAGAGAGAGAGAGAGAGAGAGAGAGAAGAGAGAGAGAGAGAGAGAGAGAGAGAGAGAGAGAGAGAGAGAGAGAGAGAGAGAGAGAGAGAGAGAGAGAGAGAGAGAGAGAGAGAGAGAGAGAGAGAGAGAGATCATGTGATAAACTTCTCAACTTGCTTTTTGATTAAGAGACGTTGGGACCCCTTCATTGAGAGCAATCTTGGGCCCAGGCCCTATACTATTACTATTAGCGCCAACCTTTTCCCTCTTGCACCCCCTCAGTTCACCCATTAGTGATTTTGGTTTTTTTAGTTCTTTTTTTTGTTTCCATTTTTTTGTGCTAATTTCTTTCACATTATATGCTAATTTTTTCACAATCTTTGACGTTAACTATTGTATTTAATTTTGTTAATATTGGTAGATGGTGATGAATTCATGTGGTAGAGTTTAATTTTGTTGATTTAGCTTTTTAATATTAGTGATTAACATGGCTTTATTTCTTGATGCATTCTTGTCACGATCTTGATGTATCATTGAATTGATCTATGATCTCGGTCTTGTTGTTGATTGCTTGTGTGCCTTAATATGCTCCCTTAGGAGTCCTTTGATTCAATTTAATTCAATTGTTTAAATTGAATTAAAGGTAGAATTTAGGTTTAAATCCTTTGCATGACAATTTTAGATGTAGGTTCGCCGTTGTAAATCCTAACCTCAGGGTCATGTTGCATGTTAGCACTAGGATAGTATTCTTCCCTTCATTTAGTCTTTTTCTTCTATTAAAATAGAATTCCTTTTCTTGATTAAAATCCAAAAACCACTTAATAAATATGATGTGCATAATACATCACTAGCCTTAATTACATGGGAAAGATAAGCGGGAGCTTTTATTACCTCTTCTTAGAGTATTTTGTACGCGAGGCGTTTGGATCGTTTGTACAAAATAATCGCTCCTACTGTCATAGACTTTAGTACAATAAGCATCTCAAACCCTTTTCAAAACCTCAACAAAAACACTTCAACAAATGCAAATAATTTTTCTTAGGGATTTTCTCTTTAACATTTTCAGGAAGGGCATATTATTTTCGTTGTGTCACAATACAGGTTAAAGTGTAAGTCTCCTCACGTGCGAGCAGAAAAACCTAACTGCTAAAATGCGAACGCTAGCATCGTCCATAAAAAAACGCTAAACAGAGCAAACTATTTCAACAAGAACTACGGAGTTGTGATTCCCTCTGGGATACGTAGTGTCATACCCCAAATTTTTATCCCCAGATCCCATTATCATTTTAGGTGCATCAAGCATATGTTATCTAACCCTAACCTCTTTCAAGTTAGTCTTTGTCAAGATGCAGATGAATTAGGGTTTCACACTGTTAAAAATCAAGAATTTTATGGACTGATCAGTTAAGGTTTTGGATTTTTCTTCTACATATCAAGTCTTCACATCATCAAGAGGTTTATATATTACCAAGAAAAAGTGTTATTTGAGGTTGTTACCAAGAGAATTGAAGCAGTGTTGTGCAAAACCCTGATTAGGGTTTCTAGTTGAAAAAGTCAACTGCAGGTTAACTTTTGGTCTAAATGGGTTTCCAATGCTTTAACCATGGTCCATGATCTTTCTATGACTTATTTAAGTCACCTAAAGAAGTATGAAAGGTTTAAAAAAAACCCAGAATACTAAGGATCAATCCTGAGGATTTCAACTTTTCGGTTGGTCTATCTAGAAAGTCAACTCTTTGACTTTTAGGGTTTTGACTTCAAATTGAATTAATCAAGGTTTCCAACATCATTTTATGCCTAACTAGTGAGTTTGGTGAAGATTTAATCAAGAATTGATGGATAACTTGTGAATCAAGAAATTAGGGTTTATGAAAAACCCTAATTACAAGCTTATTTGGAATGGTCATAACTCTTAAACCACACATCCAAATTGAGTGGTCCAAAGCCGGTTGGAAAGCTTTTGAGAAATCCTATAAAAGTATCCTAGAAGTTTGATGTCTAAAAATGCATAGATTTTGAGTTATGAGCTCATCAAGTTGTGAAGGATTTCCACACTTAGAAAAATTTCTTGTTCTTTTTACTTGTAAGTCAAGTTTTGCAGCCAACTTCATGAAGCTTTTTGGCCTAGTTACCTTTGGAATCTGAACTTTGGGAAACCATGAATATTGTAGATCATATTTGGGGCTTTTTAAAAAGTACAAGAGCATTTTCACAGCCTTTGTGGTTAAGGAGAATCGAAGAGAGAAGGTTAGGGATTTTTCATGTCACAAAACCAAGTTCAGCACTTGCATTTTGATGCATAAACCACTCAAACCTCTTCTAATCACTTGTTTAACTCATTCTATGATGTTTAGGGACTTAATTGATGAGATTACAATGGATTACCATGAGCAAAAACTAGAGATTGGATTATTTGATTTGTTTATTCAAGCAAGTGGCAAGGAGGGAGAAACTTTTTTCATTTTCTGCTACACCTCAGTTATTGCATCAACTACTCTCTTTCCTTCACTTCATGTCAACTATTTGCAGGCTACTGGTAATTTTGAAACACATAGGAAGGTTGCTCATGCTCGGAAAAGAAATCCCAAGTTAGATTTGTTCATTTTGCCTCCAAAAAGGGCAAACTTGGCAAGTTGGCACAATCTGCCCATACCTCTCATTCTCCAAGCTTGCCGATAAATAGAACACACTCCTTACATCCAAACTACACCAAAACAAACTAGAAACCAAGTTGAATCTCTCTCATTTATATGATTACCATCTTCTTGGAAGTGGTAGAAGTTGCTTCCTTGTGAAGAAAAATCTGCCTTGCAAAAACTCTGCCATAACCCAATACAACCACCAAACACTTGAAACAACACCTAAAGCACATCACATATGATGCATTGAAGCTGTCCAAACCCTCACATACACCATAATACCTCTCATTCCAAAATTCAACTCTCATACCTTGAAAGTTTGACTTTATTGCTGTCGCAACTGTGAAAAGAGGGCCGACAAACAGACAGAAGAGTCGCCATCGAACGTTATTTATCCCAAAGAGAGGGAAAGGAAACGATCGAAGAAAACCTAAGAGAAAGGGAAAGACAAGGTCATCGCAACCAAATCTTCGGAAAGGGTATGAGCACCCCTCACGTCCGTTGTACTCAACGAGATCCATGCTTGTTGTCTAATCTACGGATGAAAACTATCTAAAGTACTGCTAAATGGGGGGAAAGAGAAAGAACAGACTCAATAGGACATCGCCGCCCTATGACTACGTATTCCCTCGTGCAATGGGAAAGTCAGAGTCAACGTAGTTCGGGAAACTACGGGTGATGGGGGGAAGGTTGCTTGCCAAGACATCGTCGTCTTGTGCCTACGTATCCTCATCTGGCATGAAAAATCAGAGTAAACATAGTTCGGGATAACAAGACCATTGGTTGGTTCAAGTTTTTTATGAGCAATGTTAAATCTCCATTGTAGTAGTTAGGAACAATGCCTGTTTGTGGTAGAACATAAACTTAACATACTCTTTCTGAAAATTAGGTTTGAAACAATCCCGAAGGATGAAAAGATTTGAATTTTGTTTGTGTTTTGTAGAAGAAGTGAATTGAGTTGGTTTGTAACTCATGTTTCACTAAAGACTATGACATAAGAGCGAATGCGTCGCATATCACCCAAAAGGAATATGCTAAACACTCTAGACAATATGAGAAGAGGCCCCCCACTCATCATTCCTTATGTACTTAAGGCTTGTAGCGTACAACAATTGTTATCCTTTATTATGTTTCTTTAGAGATTCTGAGATGAGAAGAGAAGACACAAGACTCTAAAGGGAACTGATAACCCTAATATTGTCATGCAAGATGGTCCTAAAGTTAGGATGAAAGGGAACTACCTAATGTTATCATGCAAAGGATTGAAAGCCTAATGTCTCTTCTACTCCCATCTTAAACAGAGGGACTAGGAATCCTAAGGCATCATGGTAATAAGCACAAGTAAACACATAGCAAATCAATCATAGATGAAGATGCAATGAAAGACTTAAACAAGTCTTGAAAGATGAAAGAGATGTGAAATGCAAGCACAAATGAAAACACCAATGCAAACACAAATGTAAATATGAAACAAATCAACCAGACTCAAAGGGAGGACTTAAACAAATCCAAAGAGATGGGATGAAATGGGAGAAGTAAACTCCTACAACCAAATACCATCAATCATCAAAGGAGAAAGAAAGATGCTAACACAAAAGCACACAAAGAAGTGAGAGATGAAAGAGTGTAGGGCAGCCACCACATCTTAATAAACTCAACCAAACACTTACTTCAAGACCAAGTTAACAAAAGCAAACAAGCAATGCAAAAGAAGTTCAATTGCTCATGACAAACTCAAAGTGAAACCATCATCACCAAATCATCATGAAAAAGCCCAAAATCTCTAAGGTCAAAAATGAAACACAAATGGAAGACCTCAAATTCAACATCAAAAGGGGAGGCAAACACAAGAATGATCAAGTTCCATTAGAGAACCAAAGTCCATCTAAACATCTCACACTTCAAACAAGTGGAAAGACAAGATCAAAACATAACTTGTGGCACAAGATAAAAATTCAATTGACCTCTAAACATGCTAGGTAGCACCTCAAGCATGTTAACAAAAGCTAACAAGGCTTAAGAGGTGCTCAAGGGATCACTCATGATCATATCTCAAAGACTAGGTCAAGATAGTATGCATACACAAGGCTAAATCAACTTGAAATTGAGATATTCACCAAAAATAGAAGAAGACTCTAATAAATTCCAAATAAAATATCCAAAACAAGTTAAGACAATCATAAGTCAGTGTGCAAAAACTCAAAGCAAGAGTCAATTCAAAGCATCACAAACTAGGTCAAACAAGAAAAGGTGTTCCACTTATCGAGTGTTCATTGAGGGTCCATAAAAAAACCAATGAGAAACAATTGAAAAATGATCATGAATACCTCAAATCAACCCTAAAAAATAACTCAATCCATCACCTAAGTGGGAGAAAAAATTTGGTCCTAGGAGATATTTAAATGAGTCAATGATCATGTTCAAATCAATGCATCAACCATAAAACACATTCAAACTTAAATTCAATTAAAAATATTAAAAATAACTGGAAAATAAAATAAAAATATTGAAAAATAAATCAACATCTCAAAATAACAAAAGAACATTTTTTGGTATTTTTATGAAAAGCAAAACTATTTTTAAAAGATTAAAAGTTAAATTGCAAATAAAATAAAATGAAATGAAATGAACAAGTGGAAGGGGGTGCAACCAGTAAACAGAAATGAATTGAGTCCATTCACATGCGCGCATGGGCCTCCCATAAGAGGGTGTGGTTATCAATTGGACCAAAGCCCAAAACCAAAATGAAATCAGACTAAATGAAACGCAGAGTTTCATTAATCCACCTGGGATTCAAACACACGCTGGCAAGGTCAACCCAACACGTGTGTGACACCTCACTCAGTCAATAAGTCTCCAAGCCACATCAGCTTTCCAACCAGATGTCAGAGCTAGGGCTCCGGTCGTCTTCTCCAGGAGGGCCACCGGAGTTCAAATCTCAAACCACTATAAAAATGCTAGCATAATTTTAAAGGGTTTTTCATGTAGAACAAGAATATGCCATTAGATTTTTAAAAAGGTCCTTCTAACTATGTGAAAATAGGCCACGAAATTCAAGTGTTCAAACTGAAATCAATGCAAACAAGCATACAAATTATCCAGACATTGCCTATAAGATCTTGGGCTTCAAATGCACCAGTTATGAGCCTAGTTAAGTGCCTAGAATGAGAGTTTCAAGCCATGAAATATTTCCTAACGGAGTTGCTTCGTTGGCTCTTCAAACTTGCTGCAAGCTTTGCTTTGAAGATGCTAAATCACTCCTTGTGCTTGTGTGAAGATGAATAGGGCAAGAGCTTGAAGAAAATCTCAAGGCAAAACCAGATTCAAAAAAGAGAAAGTTTGAGGAATTTTTTGATGAATATCTCCTCTGCGCAGCAAGCTTCCTTCTGAGCATTGGGGTTTCATTTAAGGTTTATATATGATGGGTTTTGAGGTCCCATGCAGGCCCATGATGGCTTAATCATTTGATTTCAAAATTTGGTAAAAAACTTCCATCCATGTGCACACACAAGTATGGCTCGCATACACTCCTTTTTGGGCCAGCAAATGAACATTAGGGTGTGTCAAAATGAACTAAGGTGATTTGGTGAATTGAATATGCATTGATACCAAGTTTTGTTCATCACTTTTTATGACATGTGTCCCTACTGCGAAAATAAGGTGCCGGCAAAATAGAAGAGTCGCCACCTTTCGTTATTTATCCCATAGAAGGGGAAAGGAAACGATCGGGAAAACCTGACGAAAAGGTATAAGATAAGTTCATCGCAACCAAGTCTGGGTTCGGGAGTCGGTTACGCAAGGGGAAGGTATTAGCACCCCTCACGTCCATTGTACTCAACGGGATCCACGCTTGTTGTATTTATTTGACGTGTTGGTTTTACTATCTACCTATCAAGGCTGGTCTGAAAAAGAAAAGAAAATGACTCGGAAAAGCATCGCGCTTCGTGCCTACGTATTCTCGTCAGTGAACGAGAAATCAGAGTCAACGTAGTTCGGCTAACTACGGGTGAAGGGAAGGTTGCTCGCCAAGATATCGCATCTTGTGCCTACGTATTCTCATCGGAGAAATCAGAGCGAACGTAGTTTGGGATAACTACGGAGCACAGGTTGATTCATCTGTTTTTCCGAGTAGGGTTAACAAATAGTTCCAGCAGTTTGGTGTATGCAGCTCGCACATCGGAGACTCGTGTGTTTCTGTTTGCGGTAGAACTGAGAGTTAACGACACTCTTTTTTGGAAAATGTTTTCCTGGTTATGGTCCCACGGGGCAAAAGAGGTTTGAAGTTTGTTTTTTGTCTTTTACGGAAGAAGTGTTTTTTTTATGGATGTTTGTAGTTTGTACTGCACTAGAGACTATGACTTAGGAGTGAATGTGTTGCATGTCACCCAAAGGGTACCATACTAAACATCCTGCTTATTGGAAGGAAACCCTCCAATAACCATTTCCTAAGTGGTTTAAGGCTCGTAACGTATTGTACCAACTTGCCTTTATTACGTATTTTACTGTTGTTTTGGAGATGAGAAGGAGAAAGGACTACAGGGGAGCTATCAAGATTCCTACTGTTGTCATGCAATGGATTCATCCTATGGGGTGAGTTTGAAACAGGGAACTCCTAGATGTTATCATGCAAAGGTTTCAACCTAAAAGTCTGTCATCACTTCCTTATCAAAGGACGTGAGAGTCCTAAGGGAACATGTGAGTGGTAAACAGAAAAACAACTGCCAAAATCATAAAGCAGATAAAACAGAAAAGCAAACAGTAAAGATGCAAATGAAATGCAGCAATACAAGCAGAGGGAGAAACTCAACCTCTAAGCAATCAAGCAAAGTGAACAAACAAAACAGACAAGCATAGGGAGGGTCACCTCAACCATTCAATGCAAACACATCAGTTAGAAAAGGGGAAAATAACATTCAAGCAGAGGGAGAGCACTCAACCTCTAAAGCAAAAAAGCAAAGGGAGCTCAGCTCAACCTTTCAGTGCAGTCATGTACCTAGCTTAAAATAATCTACACATGAGACTATTCTAATGCATCAAGAAATGCTCAAACAATCATGAATGAAGGACTGAGGGAATGAAAAATATGACATGTAAGGAAATCATTCCAAGATAATCAAACAAGGCAGCTAATCCTAGAGAGAAGATTGATGGATGGATGTATGCATGATGTAAACCAAAGGAATATATCAAGGCATTCAACCAAAGATGAAACTTGATGAAGGGAAACATGATGTATACCAAAGGTATCCATCATGACACTCAACCATTCATGGAAGAAATGAAATCAATCATGGGAAGCATGATGTATACCAAAGGTATCCATCATGACACTTAACCATTCATGGAAGAATTGAATCAATCATGGGAAGCATGATGTATACCAAAGGTATCCATCATGACATTCAACCATTCATGGAAGAATTGAATCAATCATGGGAAGCATGATGTATACCAAAGGTATCCATCATGGCACTCAACCATTCATGGAAGAATTGAATCAATCATGGGAAGCATGATGTATACCAAAGGTATCCATCATGACACTCAACCATTCATGGAAGAATTGAATCAATCATGGGAAGCATAATGTATACCAAAGGTATCCATCATGGCACTCAACCATTCATGGAAGAATTGAATGAATTCAAAGCATTCAAAGAAGGATCATCTATGAAAACCTAAATATTAGTTCCAAGCATCACCTAACTAAAAGGATTCAAAAGCTCTATCAAGGCTTAATAAATGTTCTAAATAGGTATCAACCTAAGCTTTATTCTACCAAGAAGGAATTTGAAGCCTAAAGTTTGCTAAGGTTCACCTTAAAGCTTAAACTATGAGGCAAGCTACATTAGGGTCACCCTAATCACAATCAACTTGTAAATTCTATGAAAAATACCAAAATCAATCCTAAAAGGCTAGGAAAAATCCTAAGACTTCCTACGGGTGTTAAGGAATCATGTAACGCCCCGATTTTGATTATCGCATTTTGTGGAGCATTTTATTGGATTTGAGTAATACTTGTGTTATTCGTGGAATTAATTTGTGAATATGGTATGTTCTGATATTTTATCGTTTCGGAGAATTTTCGAGTAAAATTTAGAATGGAGGGCATTTTGGTCATTTGACAACTAATGAATGAGAAAAAGAAACATAAAGGATAGAAATAGAAAGAAAAGGAAAAAGAGTGGTAAGGAAAAGAAAAAGGAAAGAAAAAGAGAAAGAAGGAAAAGGAGGAGAAAAGAGAAGAAGAAGAAGAAGAAGAAAAGTGTGGAAATCATCAAGAGCAGCCCAAAGCTTCGATTGAATCAAGGTAAGGGTGAGAAACATTATTATCCAATCCATGTGTATGATTATGTATGTGTTATGTGGATGGTTCGGGTGAAATCTATGCTTTTCAATTCTAGGTTGAAAATGATTTAATCGGTAAAATGATGTTTTAATCGGATAGAGTCGAGTATAGATGTCATATTTAAGTCGGGTATCGTGGTGTTGAACTTTCTAGAGCGAGTTGGCTTTTAATCGGTTGGTTGTGTGGAGTTCGGGCTCTTGAGACAGCCATGGAAGTTCTGTCTTCGCAGGCTCGCCAGGCGAATGGCAGCGAAGCTTCGCCAGGCGAAGCCCAGCGAGCTGTAGCGAAGCAAATCAGAAGCTAACACCCTGTATTCGCTGGCAAGTTCGCCACGCGAAGTGAGTAGGCGAAGGTTCGCCAGGCGAGTGTGTAGCGAGCCTCAGCGAGTAATTCCAGAATTACTCCCAGTGGACTTCGCTGGGAAGTTCGCCAGGCGAAGGCCAGCGAGCATTCGCTGCGTGGCTTCGCCAGGCGAAGGTTGGCGAACCTGGCAGTGTTATTTTGTTTTGCTGTTTGTTTATAGCATGATGTTTGGTTGATTCAATTATGATTAATGCCTATATGAATGATTGATGTGTGAACTATTTTGACATGTCGTGCTGTGGGTGGCCGAAAGGCGTGAATCCTAGATTGTAGAGTAAATGGTGAATCTTGAATATTTGATAATCTTGTGTATTTGCTCGAATTGAATAGAAACGCATTGATAGGCTGATATGTGTGTAAACCATGTGTGGAATGGTGCATAATGTGAATGCATGATAGATATATGTGATGTATGTGATAAATGCAATGAGTATGTTTGTGAACATAGTATGCATTTTTGTGTTGAATGATCCCTCGAAGGATTTGCATTGTGAAGCATCTTAGTATGCATTTGTGTGTTGATTGATCCCTCAGAGGATTTGCAGAACCTCGTATGATACGATGGTTATATTAGATTCCTTGGAGAATCGGTTGCATTGTGTGATTCCTTGGAGAATCGGTTGCATTGTGTGATTCCTTGGAGAATCGGTTGCATTGTGTGATTCCTTGGAGAATCGGTTGCATTGTGTGATTCCTCGGAGAATCGGTCATAACATGTAATCCCGTGGAGGATTGGCTAGAGTATTTGATTCCGAGGAGAATCTGCTGAGTACTTGATCCCGTGGAGGATCTGCTGAATATTCGATTCCGTGGAGAATCTGATGAATATTTGATTCCGTGGAGAATCTGCTGAGTACTTGATCCCGTGGAGGATCTGCTGAATACTCGATTCCTTAGAGAATCTGTTGAAATGAGTCGGTACCGCATTTGCATCTGCATGGAGTCGTGAGTCGGTCTCTATGAGTTGCATTTATCATTATTGCCGTGGAGCATGGAAAATAAACATAATATGTGTATGTTTATGTGGGCTGATATGAATTATGATGAATGGCATGGTAGAATATGCTAAATGATATATGTATATGTGTGGCTATATGTATATGTCGACGTTTATGTGAATCGGGGTTGAAATAAACATATTGTATGCATTGCTTGATAAATGTTGTAATGCAGTGTTATTTATGTGCAATTGTAAGTGAAGAATGCATGAAAATATATTATGTATATATATGTGCATTGCTTAGTGATTCATGTTGATGATATTGAAATAATGAATGCGTGTAAGGCTCATGTATACTGGGGTGGAATGACAAGATGTCGTTCCCAGCGGAGTGATCACCGGGGTAGAATGACTATGTGTTGTTCCTGGTGGGGTATGAGTGATATACCCACAACCCCAAACGGGGAATTGGTGGAATTGATGGGCTTTACGTGAGCCATATGGCATAGATAGGATTGTTGATTAGAGTTGTGCTTACGTGTATGTACATGACTTGCCTAATTGGAAATGTTGTATGAAAGTATGCTATGTGCATGACTATAATGTTTTGGATAAGTTATGACCATGTAATTGATGTATACAACGTGCTTATGTGTATGAAAATGTGGAATAATAAGAACCATGGATATGTGCATGATAACATGTTCGATAGTTAATCATGTTCGTTATATAAATATATAAATGGGGAAGCATGTGAGAAGTGATTATGTAAAGTGGTGAGAAATGTGGCATTTATGTATTTTATGAATGTTTATGCACATAATTATATGCATTGATTTTATGATAATATTTCTCAACCTTCTGCTGGAATGATGTCCTATATGACATCGTGCAGGTATCCAGAGTAGAGTTGCTTGTGGTGCGAGGTTGCTATCGGTCTAGCTGTTTAGTGATTTAATTAAGTTGGGTCGAGTCATGCTCTGGTCATGTAACACTGGGATCGCTTGGTTACATTTTATAGAAATGTGTTATGTTTTCATATTTATTGAAGCTATGAGAAATTGGCCTTAGTGCCCGATTATGGTTGAATCATTGATCAAAACGAATATTCCTTTTATGAAAATATCTGTTTGAATTGAATCCGTTGTTCCATGCAAAGTGAAAAGAATTGTAAAACATGATCTTTTATTGTTGTGTTAATGAGCATGGCAGGTGTTTTGAAATTTAAGTGTGACACCCTTGAATGAATGCATGTTAATCATACTCTGATTATTTTCATTAATTGCGGGGTTTAGAAAGGGGTGTTACATTAGTGGTATCAGAGCAGGTCGGTCCGTCCGGCCAAGTTGTGTTGATTGGTTGTTCCATTGTATGCGACATGTGTGTGAAAACACTGTCGATACATGTCCGTTGTTAACCTTGTCTGTAGAAGTGGGAATGATCGAAGTGGGGGAGGAGCTGGTGATTCTCCAGGATGCTGCAAGTGCAGAGTTGTAGCTCAGTGCATGGTTTGAAACACTATTATAGTTTGGTAAAGACGGGTTTATACTCCACCATGATTTTCGGCTATCTATTGACAAATTGAGGAACTGATCACCCTTAATCTCTTGTTGATAGTAGTTGGGAAGTTGTGTTGGATGGAATAAACGTGTCTTGCGAGCTTAGGTGGTGTGTGTGGTGAATTGTTCAGAGTGAAGCCAAATTCTTAAGGAGTGTTCTGAGAAGTCGACGCAGGACAATGTTAGAGTGTTAAACTTTGATGAGGATTTTGAGCACTAATGAAAGTAAGGGGTTGGCAGTTTGCCGTTTTGTTATGAATGTCTGAAAGTTATCCTGACAAGATAAGTGATACAGAGCTAGGATGTGGAATAAAGTGGGGAATGACTTATTTGATGAGGACTGGTCTGATATTGAGAGCTCCATGTCATATGTGTGTTTGGATAGTCAAAGAATTAAATTGATTAAGTAGTTGAGACTCGCGTTTGGTGTGGGTGCTACGGCAACAGACTGTGAGGTCAAGTATATAAGAGTAGATGGTGACTTTTGGTAATTATCAAAAGGAATAAGATATGGGATACAAGATTGATATGGTTAGACCTTCAACAATTTCAAGAAGTTGAAGATGTATGGAATAACCTTCTAAGTGGAGGATGTTGTTTTCGTGATTTTGTAGTGACGGGAGAACCGTAATTCAGAATGACGCGAGGTTAGAAGCGTTGGGAATCATTGCAGTGCTCTATATGATGAGAAAGTAGTGACGTGGAATTAAGTTATTCGTTAATGGAATATGTTGGATGTTGTAGAGGGTGCAATTCGTATTTCCGCCATGACTTACGAAGTGAATGTCTGTGTGACATAAGATTTTCCATACTCAGATGAGTGAGTCGGTGGTTGTGTAACCAACGATGTTTTAGTGTATTAGAAGATTATAGGGGGTCATGTGGTATATTGGGAATTTGAGTTATCAGTGTTAGAGAAGAAGCGGTGATGTACTACTGTGAAGAAAGTTTAAAGAGTTTTGGTGAAGCTGTCAACAGCTTGTGTGTTGGTTTTGCCGAGTCCGACAGAACTGTTCATTGTGTTTTGTGATGCTTTGGTGATATGATTGGGAAATATGTTTAATGCAACGTCGGCAAGTTTTGGATATGCTTTAAGGCAATTAAAAGTGCAAAGAGGTATTTTCTGACATGTGACTTAGAGTTGGTTGTTGTTGTGTGTTTGTACCGTAGTTAGGGAGACCTCAATTGTTAGTTGAGATTTGAGATGGTTAACGATCTTGAGAGCTTAAGGTATTTATTTTGTTTGAGAAAATTGAATATGATGTAGAGGAAATGATAGAAACTTCGTTTGGAGTTGAGCCTTGCATGATGAGACTGATGATTAGTACTCTCGATGAGATTCAAAGAGGTTGAAATTCTAATTGGAGTTGATAGATTGATTGAGTTCAATGAGTTAAAGTCGACAAGCTGAATTTCGGATTTATGGGAATGATGACACGAGATGTTGCG
This sequence comes from Lathyrus sativus, assembly GCA_963859935.3. Taxonomy (NCBI): domain Eukaryota; kingdom Viridiplantae; phylum Streptophyta; class Magnoliopsida; order Fabales; family Fabaceae; genus Lathyrus; species Lathyrus sativus. The sequence continues at coordinate 91,119,073 of OZ012739.1, read as the reverse complement.
GTAGAGTTTATGTGTTCATATTGTGTGGGTTGGATAAGAGTACTTTGGAAAGAGGGTATTGAGATAAATGGAATATCCATTCAACTACCATGAAGACATAACTGAATTGGGAGAAGTTGTTTTGGTGGCCACAGATGGAGTGAGTAGTGGTCGCGGTCGTATAGGCGGATTAGACTTGTTGAACGTCGAAGTGTGAACATCGGGGACTGTTAGCCTGATGCAACTGTTGCGTATTTCGGAATAGTGTGTGATACCGTCTAACATTGTGTCAGATAAGGTATCTGAATTCATCATTGAGATTTGGAAAAGTTTGCGGACGTTTTGGGTGCCGTACTGAAATTGAACCTTATCTAGCATCCGTAGGTGGATGGGCAGACAAAGGGAACTGTCTAGTACGTAGAGGACTTGTTGATAACTTGTGTGTCGGATCAAAATGAATCGGAATGAGATGTATGACTCTTTTGTGTTGATGTGTATCTGGCAAGAGTGTGGTAATCGGACATGAGATTGTGCGAGAGGCGACTGAAAAGATTGAAAGAAGCCCCCGGGAAGATGTGTTTTGGAGAGTTACGATGGTAATTGGTGTTGGTCGAGCTTGAGGTCTCGGAAGCACACTATGTCTTATCGAATTTGTATCAGAGTGGTGCAGCGGGAGCGTGGAAAGATAGCATGTTAGATTGTTGTACCGTTGTCACCTTGGGAAAATTGCATGATGTGTTCATGAGTCTAAGCTGAGGAGTTGCATCGATCCAGATGGATGGTGTATGAGTGAGAAAGTATTTGACTGCTAAGGCATTGCTGGTTCAGGGTGGTGAACAAGAAGCAACTGTGAGGCAAAGGGATTGTCTTGGTAAAGGTGTTTGGGAGGATCAACTAGAAACAGTCAGATTTGCGAGTTTTGGGAGGCGAGAATCACATTCCAAGTTGTTTGAGTCGGATGATATTTTCGAGGACGAAAATTTCTAAAGTGGGGGAGAGTTGTAACGCCCCGATTTTGATTATCGCATTTTGTGGAGAATTTTATTGGATTTGAGTAATACTTGTGTTATTCGTGGAATTAATTTGTGAATATGGTATGTTCTGATATTTTACCGTTTCGGAGAATTTTCGAGTAAAATTTAGAATGGAGGGCATTTTGGTCATTTGACAACTAATGAATGAGAAAAAGAAACATAAAGGATAGAAATAGAAAGAAAAGGAAAAAGAGTGGTAAGGAAAAGAAAAAGGAAAGAAAAAGAGAAAGAAGGAAAAGGAGGAGAAAAGAGAAGAAGAAGAAGAAGAAGAAGAAAAGTGTGGAAATCATCAAGAGCAGCCCAAAGCTTCGATTGAATCAAGGTAAGGGTGAGAAACATTATTATCCAATCCATGTGTATGATTATGTATGTGTTATGTGGATGGTTCGGGTGAAATCTATGCTTTTCAATTCTAGGTCGAAAATGATTTAATCGGTAAAATGATGTTTTAATCGGATAGAGTCGAGTATAGATGTCATATTTAAGTCGGGTATCGTGGTGTTGAACTTTCTGGAGCGAGTTGGCTTTTAATCGGTTGGTTGTGTGGAGTTCGGGCTCTTGAGACAGCCATGGAAGTTCTGTCTTCGCAGGCTCGCCAGGCGAATGGCAGCGAAGCTTCGCCAGGCGAAGCCCAGCGAGCTGTAGCGAAGCAAGTCAGAAGCTAACACCCTGTATTCGCTGGCAAGTTCGCCAGGCGAAGTGAGTAGGCGAAGGTTCTCCAGGCGAGTGTGTAGCGAGCCTCAGCGAGTAATTCCAGAATTACTCCCAGTGGACTTCGCTGGGAAGTTCGCCAGGCGAAGGCCAGCGAGCATTCGCTGCGTGGCTTCGCCAGGCGAAGGTTGGCGAACCTGGCAGTGTTATTTTGTTTTGCTGTTTGTTCATAGCATGATGTTTGGTTGATTCAATTATGATTAATGCCTATATGAATGATTGATGTGTGAACTATTTTGACATGTCGTGCTGTGGGTGGCCGAAAGGCGTGAATCCTAGATTGTAGAGTAAATGGTGAATCTTGAATATTTGATAATCTTGTGTATTTGCTCGAATTGAATAGAAACGCATTGATAGGCTGATATGTGTGTAAACCATGTGTGGAATGGTGCATAATGTGAATGCATGATAGATATATGCGATGTATGTGATAAATGCAATGAGTATGTTTGTGAACATAGTATGCATTTTTGTGTTGAATGATCCCTCGGAGGATTTGCATTGTGAAGCATCTTAGTATGCATTTGTGTGTTGATTGATCCCTCAGAGGATTTGCAGAACCTCGTATGATACGATGGTTATATTAGATTCCTTGGAGAATCGGTTGCATTGTGTGATTCCTTGGAGAATCGGTTGCATTGTGTGATTCCTTGGAGAATCAGTTGCATTGTGTGATTCCTTAGAGAATCGGTTGCATTGTGTGATTCCTCGGAGAATCGGTCATAACATGTAATCCCGTGGAGGATTGGCTAGAGTATTTGATTCCGTGGAGAATCTGCTGAGTACTTGATCCCGTGGAGGATCTGCTGAATATTCGATTCCGTGGAGAATCTTATGAATATTTGATTCCGTGGAGAATCTACTGAGTACTTGATCCCGTGGAGGATCTGCTGAATACTCGATTCCTTAGAGAATCTGTTGAAATGAGTCGGTACCGCATTTGCATCTGCATGGAGTCGTGAGTCGGTCTCTATGAGTTGCATTTATCATTATTGTCGTGGAGCATGGAAAATAAACATAATATGTGTATGTTTATGTGGGCTGATATGAATTATGATGAATGGCATGGTCGAATATGCTAAATGATATATGTATATGTGTGGCTATATGTATATGTCGACGTTTATGTGAATCGGGGTTGAAATAAACATATTGTATGCATTGCTTGATAAATGTTGTAATGCAGTGTTGTTTATGTGCAATTGTAAGTGAAGAATGCATGAAAATATATTATGTATATATATGTGCATTGCTTAGTGATTCATGTTGATGATATTGAAATAATGAATGCGTGTAAGGCTCATGTATACTGGGGTGGAATGACAAGATGTCGTTCCCAGCGGAGTGATCACCGGGGTAGAATGACTATGTGTTGTTCCTGGTGGGGTATGAGTGATATACCCACAATCCCGAACGGGGAATTGGTGGAATTGATGGGCTTTACGTGAGCCATATGGCATAGATAGGATTGTTGATTAAGTTGTGCTTACGTGTATGTACATGACTTGCCTAATTGGAAATGTTGTATGAAAGTATGCTATGTGCATGACTATAATGTTTTGGATAAGTTATGACCATGTAATTGATGTATACAACGTGCTTATGTGTATGAAAATGTGGAATAATAAGAACCATGGATATGTGCATGATAACATGTTCGATAGTTAATCATGTTCGTTATATAAATATATAAATGGGGAAGCATGTGAGAAGTGATTATGTAAAGTGGTGAGAAATGTGGCATTTATGTATTTTATGAATGTTTATGCACATAATTATATGCATTGATTTTATGATAATATTTCTCACCCTTCTGCTGGAATGATGTCCTATATGACATCGTGCAGGTATCCAGAGTAGAGTTGCTTGTGGTGCGAGGTTGCTATCGGTCTAGCTGTTTAGTGATTTAATTAAGTTGGGTCGAGTCATGCTCTGGTCATGTAACACTGGGATCGCTTGGTTACATTTTATAGAAATGTGTTATGTTTTCATATTTATTGAAGCTATGAGAAATTGGCCTTAGTGCCCGATTATGGTTGAATCATGTGATCAAAACGAATATTCCATTTATGAAAATATCTGTTTGAATTGAATCCGTTGTTCCATGCAAAGTGAAAAGAATTGTAAAACATGATCTTTTATTGTTGTGTTAATGAGCATGGCAGGTGTTTTGAAATTTAAGTGTGACACCCTTGAATGAGTGCATGTTAATCATACTCTGATTATTTTCATTAATTGCGGGGTTTAGAAAGGGGTGTTACAAATCATGGTACAAAATCCAGGGCCAAGAACTAAATCTAAAGGGTCTAAACAATTTCTACACTTAAAGGTATGCTTAAGGAATCCACAAGGGGAAGGTCCTAGAAATCTATCTCAAACCTATACCTAAAAGCATCTAAAAAATGCAAGAAAAATTATACAATATCCTACAATGTATCAACATTCATCATACAAAAAATCAGAGATTAAATACAAGCATTAATGTGGAAACAAAAATCTAGAAGTAACATGATATTATTTCTATTCATGGAAAAGCACATAAAAGAAAAATGCAAAATTAATTGAAAAAAGAATTAAAATTGCAATTAAAAAATGTGACAAATTAAAGAACATGTTAAAATACAATCATGATTTTTTCAAGATTTATTGAGTCAATTTAATATTTTTTATGAATTAGTATGAACAACTAAACAAATAGAAAACATGAAAAGAAAATGAAATAAATAGAACAGAAAGGGGTGCAGGAAGTATGGATCACATGTGTTATTCATTATGGGCTGTGAAACGGGGGTGTAATTAGAGAATGAAGGCTAGGCCCAGCTGAGTTTCTTAATGAAACTCAGCGTTTTGCACTATGCCAAGGCCATTCGCGAAACAGATCATGGTCGTGCGATGGGAGTACAAGGTCAAAGCTTCGCATGATCGTGTGGCTGATATGAAAACTGGCGTTTCAAAGATGAAAACAGAGGGAAGAGACCCCGCGGTGGCGCTGCCACACGCAGACGGTGGCCGGCCTTGCGCCGGTCATCTTCCCCAAATGCCCAAAAATGGAACTCCTCCATTTCTTCACCAAACGCGATGATTTTTGCATCAAACCTATGTGATTTTTCGTGTAGAATCCGAATATGAAATTTGTTTCTACTTTCCTCCATTAAAACTCAAAAATCGTGAACCTCCAAGAATCTCTCAAGAAAACTCAACTTTCACAAAAACCAAAATTGAAGGCATTAATCTCTTCATCTCACTTCCTACATCAATAGTTCATGCTTCTTTTCCATTTTCATCCAATAATTAGAGAGAAATTCAAACTACAACCTAAGGTGTTCTGTCAAGAATTGTCACGAAACTGAACCATTCTAATCCTAGAATGTTCTACACACTCTAAGGATCAAAATCATGTGAAAATAGCATAGCAATTCATCAAGAACAGAGCGTATGGATGAAAGATAGGAACCTGTTAATAAGCTTCGACAGAGGCTTGAATTGTGGATGAAGCTTCAAGCAAATCGTCCAGAATCCATCAATGAACCTCACTGAAGCTTTTTGCAATGATAATTAGGACTGAAAATGGCTCTATCTTCAAAATCGATTTTCCAAGTTTCTCCACTTTTTCTTAACTCAATTTTTTGTTATCTTCCACCAAATTCTGTTATGGCAGTTATGAATAATCCAAGAGGTTATATGCAATGGACCTAGAGTGATTAGAAGCCCATTTGAAGCCTAGGACAACCCAATTTAAAATCCACTTTTCCATGTTTTAAGCTTTTATGTTATGGTGAGAACAAAGCCAAACCACTTGCAAACTGATCCAATTGCCTTGCTTGTGATGTAAGGAAGATGTGTGGATAGGATTGAGGCCTTGAAAATTAATGGATGGTTGATTTTCATTATGTTGCTTAAGGATGAAGAAACCATGAAATTGGCATAGCAAATGACTTCAAACTTGACTTCTGATTTTCCAATGTTCTTAAAACATCAATTGGACTCAAAACAAGCACAAATATGACATGCTTTGGTTAAAAAATGAATTTATTTGAATTGGCCCTTTTCAAGCTTCCTTTAATGATTCATTCATGAATTTTTCTTCAAGCATTTCTCATTCTAACCCATAATGGATTCTTGGTGCATGGTTAGACAAATAACACCAATTTGAACAACGTTCAAGTTGTACAAAATTTCATTTGAGGTGTGTAAGAGTGTAAGATGGTGAAATTGACCCATGATCAAAAATGACCGATAATCTCAAATTCCCAAAATATCCTTGTCTTGCAAAGCTCATATTTTGAGTTCTACAAATCCAATTATGGACTTCTAGTACTTTTTGGAAAGCGAAGAAGATAAGGAACAACATTCATGTTGGCCAAAAATTCATGTGAAACTTCTTTATAGGGCAAAAGTGTCATGCAAGTTGGTTGACTTTCAAGCTCCAAATTCACATTCATCTGATGACCTGTAACTTGTCTGACTCATAACTTGAGTTCTGTAAACCCTATCAAGTACTTCTAGTACTCAAATTAAAGCTATGATCATGCTCTACAACAATCATGTTGGGGTCAAGGTGAGATGAAAATCACATCTTGAGTTATGTGGTCTTGAAGTTAGGCACTAAAACTAGGGGATTTTACACTGTCAAGCATAGCAACCCTAGCCTAGGAACTCCTCACACTCTTGATTCATGATGAGTTGACCTTGGAATCATCCCTTGGGCATCTTAATACATCAATCAATGATCACATGGCCTTGAAATTAGGTCTCAACCTTCTCCAAATCATCTGTTGACCTAGGGTTGACCAGATGAAACCCTAGTTGCACCAATCTTGGTTGTAGCTTCATATTCTTCACCTGGTGACCTGTCTAGGCTTCAAAATGACTTTCAACACTTCTCATGAGCTCTCTAAAGGCTTCAAGTTCAACTCCATGGATTCAGAATCATCTGATGACTTTCCCATAACTTTGAAGTTAGGAGGCATACACTCTTATATCCAACCCCTTCTCTGAGGATCTTTAACTTCTTTGATGAGGATATCAACCCTTGAATACTTGAACAAACCTCTTAGATAGCTTCATAGCCTTGGTAGCCTTTTGGTTGGTAGTCATACCTCTTGATCTCCTGCACATATGTCAATGCAATACATATAATAATGCTAAAATGAATACAATGAAACACAAGCTAAGTACAAAAAGGTTAGGCAAATTTTGGGGTGCAACAACATGGAATTTGAAAAAAGTGGCATGTAATGTAACTTCATGTTGGTTCAAAAGAGGCAAAGATAGGAAAGACTAATATATGATGATATTATAATGCCAAAGAAACACAAACAAATTCATTTTATGAGTTGTAATGGAAGGGATCCAAATCATGTCCAAAAGTCACCTTTTCATGCTCAATATGGTTCAAATGATCACCCAATTCATTAAATGCCATGTAAAATGGATTCAATATGATATTAAGGCAATGTGACACAACTTTCATGTGGCACAAAATTGGATTAGAGGTCATAAAGTTCATGAAAATGGTCATTGAAATGAAAGACCTAAAGTGAAGTTTCCAAAAATACCCTTGCCTTGTGAAGACCATAACTTGAGTTTCATACATGTGAATGATGACTTCTAGGACTTTTTGGAAATCTAAGACAATTAGGAACAAATTTCATGTTCATTGGAAAGTAAGACCTTGGTTCCACATTAAAAATGCCTTGGAAGTGAGTTCACTTTGAGTACCTCAAAATTCTCTTCATCTGATGACACCAACTTGTTGACATCATAACTTGAGATGTACAAACTCAATGGATGAATTCTTGTACTCAAAAGAAAGCTTGAACGATGATGAATAAGTCTCATGTTTGTTGGAAAATTATATTAAACTTGTATCATAGTGAAAATTGTCCTTGAAGTTAGAGACTAAAAGAGGGGATTTTACACTAAAATCAACTGAAACCCTAATTCAGTAACTCCTTGAACTCTTGAATCTTCTTCATTTGATCTCAACATAACATTAGAGATAGCTTAAGATGACTTCCCATGGCTTGCATGACCTATAACCAAGTTTTGAACCCTCTCAAGTCCACAGTTGACTTTGGGTTGACCAGATGAAACCCTAGCACCATATTCCTTGAATGAGGCTCTTGTTAATGATTTGTATGACCATACAAACTTCCATAAAGAACCTTCAAGATGCACATTGAACTTGTGAATCATGCCTTATCCAAGTAAGTAACCTCATGACCCTCTAATGATCCTCAAGATAGGAGGTGACACCCATACACAAATTATCTCCTCTCAAGGAGTTTTGAGACCCTCTTTGATGATGATTAAACCTTGATAGCTTGAAAATGATACCCTTGCTTGAGCTTGAACAAGAAATCTATCTCTTTAATGGCAAGATATAACCTATTGATCCCCTGTATAGAACCAATGTTATGCAAATGCAAATGCAAAATGATAGAAACATAAGCCAAGTTAGAAAGAAAAGGTTGGTCAAATTAAAAGGTGCAATAACTGCATCTTCAAATATCAGAACCAAACCAGCCATTTTCCAATCATTTTAACATTTCAAACACTCTCTAAATAACTTATTTTAATTGTCCATGGCATTATAAAAGTTCTGTAACACCATTTCCTAGAGTTTCACTGTGAAGCTTTTGGTGTTTTATTGCATAAGAAGGCATTCTTTCAAAATAGTGATCTTAGAGGAGTTATCGTCATTTGAACACCTTATTTGGAGCATATTGGAGCTGCTTGGATCATCATCCATAAACTGGTTTTCTTATTTGTTGCATTGACTTGAAAAATCTACAAGAGGTAAGTGTTCCAACTTGCTACTTTTAAAATCATGATGAATATTGATGTACACTGATTATGAACATGCTAGATACACTTTATAGGTCATGTTTGACCATTTCTTTCTCATAAGCTTGGGTATTCATGATTGTCCCTTTGGTTTAGCTTGTTAACTTACTTTAAGGGTCATTTAAATATGCAACTTGTTGATTCTGGTTAGGCATAGATGATTGGTGTTTGTAAACATCATTTATAGGTCATATGTGATGTGTTTGATCATTTGGTTGATGCTTAATTGGTACATTTCTGTCTGTTGCTTAGCTCTTGCACAAGCTTGCTGTTTTTGCCACTACACATGCCATCTATTGAATTAGCAATTTTGTATGTTTGAAAACACTTGGCTCTCTTGTTTTACCATGATTATACTTGCCTTTGTGAATGCATGAATGTGAAAGGTATGCCTTGAGACTTCTTTGTGAACCATGATATGTTTCTTGATGTTGTAACCTCATGAACATGGTCCTTCACCCCTATCTTACTTGTTTATGTGTCTTGTTAGAACCATAACATGTTTAGGGTTGTTTCTTGCCTTGAAAGTTACCATGAATCTTGTTTATCTTTCCCTTTCTGAAGTTTGAAATCCATGCTTGAACTGTTGTTACTTTTCTTGCCTATCCATGATTGATTATCATCAATATGTTTTGAACATGATTAAATGTGTTACATTTGTCTTTAATTGATTCACATACCATGTTTGATTCAAGTTTTAACTTGTTTGCATGAGTTTTGTTTAAATACCATTGATGACAATGTTGTTGTTACACATGTTTCATGCTTGCCCTTGTTGGTTGTTACCTTCATGATCTTTGAACATTGTAATGTTAAATCATAAAACCTTGGTTGTTACCATGCTTTTTGTGTTCAATTTGTTAATTAATCCTACTTGTTTATATTTATCTTTAACAAGTTTGTTTCCCCAGTGATGGAACTTGTCAGTTCTCACCTTGTTGCCTTGTTATCATCTTTGCTTAATGTTGTCGCAGGCTCGCCCTTATCTTTTTTGGTTGTTACCATGAATTTATATCTTCATCATGTTTGAATGAATGCATATGTGTGTTTATGCTTTGTTAATTTTCCCCAAGTGATGTAGCTTGTTAGCTCTCATCTAGTTTCCTTGTTATCCCTTATTCCAAAGGAAAGTCTCTCTATTGACTTCACTGTCATAGATAGCTCATTACCCCTCCTCTTGACTTGGTTAAGTTATTAGGTCTTTTAACTTGGTTAAGTTAGAACCTATATCCATTAGACTTTGCTTTAAGTCTAAAGACCTACCCATTTTTAGGAGTATCCTTCAATTATAACTTTAAGGTAGAGTTCGTTAATTCTATGTAAGGATCATTGTCATGATTACTTACTCCCCTCTTGGCTTTTGTCAAATTCAATCCCCTTGAGTGTTAAACTTATATCTAGAGAGTTTTGTCAAACTCTATACAAACATTGTTATGTTTGTTACCCCTTGGAGTCTTTACCATAGTCAAGTATTCCTCAACCTTAGTGAGGTGAACTATGGTTGCTCTAATTCCATCCTAGTAAAGATACGTAGGCATAAGATGCGATATCTTTGCGAGAAAACTTAGAACTATCCTTAGGTCTTTACCTCAAACTTTTACCTTAACCTTGATCCCGTGACCCTAGCAAACAACAACTTAGATAACTTAGCATACATATAAACAAAAGGTTCCTGTACAGTACTACAGATGTTTGGGATGTGAATAACTACCCTAGGCATAACCAACCCTCGAAACTCTAGCGTTGTTGTTACATCACGCAAAAGGTTTTTCTTTCTTTAACATTTCCATTGGATAAATCAAAGCTCGATGATGAATTTCAATAAATTAATATTCAAGTTAATCAATAGCTTGACATTCGATTCTCACCACAACAGAAATGGCGACTTCACTGGGGATAGATTGAGGGTTTAGCCCACTTTGTGTGCTTGTATGCTATATCTCTGTATGTTTACCTATACCTGTATATTTGTGAATATATAACTGTATGTTTGCATTGGATCATTTGGGTGATAGCTTGAGTGGTGAGATAAGTCCTATCCCGGACTTGAGCGCACACATATGATAGGATGTGGTATGATCAACAGTGGACTGTTGGGAGTAGTCCTAAAATGTTTGACATATGATATAACCACGCTCAGTTAAAACCTCCTTGAGATAATTAATGGTGTATGAGTAGTCATGCATTTCATTAGTTGTTTCAACCTGAGAGTCTGTGAAACCAAGGGCCTTTAGTTACCCACTTACCCCACTTCACCTTTTTAGGACGTAGTGCGGTGACTATGAGGGGGTCTTGAAATAGTTGTTACGCGCTACTATACTCAGACGAGTTTATCCCGAGAATATTTTTGACCTACGTGAGTAGTCCTGTTGGTTGATAATATCGGAAGGATTTATCTATGACTCTGGGAACTCTTGATAGAACCCGTTCTGCAAGTATAATAAACACCTTAGTACATGTCCTTATGGAGGGTATACCCTGGCTTCATGCTCATAACCTCGAACCTAGGACCCTTGCTTGTTAGCATATGCATTTGTGAATTGTGTATACTTGTATATGTGTTATGTGTGCATCATGTCATCATATCATCATGGCATCTCATCTTGCTGCATTGGTTTTGTGAAACTCAGTTGTCTTCTTTTTGCGAAACCCTAGTGTCGCTACTGCGAAAATTGGCGCCGGCTGAACAGAAGAGTCGCCACCGTGCGTTATTTATCCCAACGGAGGGAAAGGAAACGCTCGAAGTAAACCTACCGCGAAGACGGGAAAGGAATGGTCATCGCAACCAAATCCTGGATTCGGGAGTCGGTTACGCAAGGGGAAGGTATTAGCACCCCTCACGTCCGTCGTACTCGACGGGATCAACGCTTGTTTTCTGGTACGGATTGTTATTCTATCTATTCTACAGGTCTGGGGTTAAAAGAAAATAAAATGACTCGGCAAAGTATCGCACTTTATGCCTACGTATTCCCGTCTGGAACGAGAAATTAGAGTCAACGTAGTTCGCCTACCTACGGGAAAGGAGGGGAAGGTTGCTCGCTAGGATATCGCATCCTATGCCTACGTACTTTCATACAGCATGAAAGATCAGAGCAAACGTAGTTCGGGCCACGTATGACACAAGCTTGTCTGAATGTTTTTTATCTCCTTATGAAAGGGTTTTCCTGATTACGCGTCCAAGCGGACAAAAATGACTCTTTTGATTGATTTACAGTCTTTTAACGCAAGAAGTGTTTTTTAGTGTGTTTGCAATCTCTGATGCACTAGAGACTAGGATTTGAGAGTGACTACGTCGTATGTCACCCTAAGGGTAACACACTAAGCAATCAGATTACTGAAGAGTGACCCTCCAGCAACCTTTTCTCAAATAGCTTAAGGCTCGTAACGTACGACACTGATTAACCTTATTACTGTGTTTTTGAATTATTCAGAGATGAGAAGAGAAAGAAGCTCTAAAAAGCCTATGGTTGAAAAGGGAATCAAAATCTACCCTAATGTTGTCATGCATGGATGAAAGCCTAATGTCTGTCATATTTCTCTCTTGCACAGAGAGAAACAAAGATCCTAGGGGATAAACGGAAAAGCAACAACATATACAGTAAAGCAGTAAAATGCATGAATGCAGCAGTACAAGCGAGGTAAGGGAGTCCCACTCAACCTTGAATTTAGAAAACAACAGGCAAAAGTGAACAAGATTCACTTTAAACCTAACAAGGTAATTATCAAACAAAACATTCAAGAAAACCAAACAGTACATCAACAGCTCTAAACAGCACCAACAACTCTAAACAGCAAAGTCTGATAAAAACAACAACAAGTCACCAACACCTTCAAGCAAGGTCTTCATCCATCTACAAGCTTCAAACAAGCATCAATCTTCAAGAAAAACAGCAACAAGAAACTCTAACAGTTGACAACATCAAACAGCTAAGCAGCAGTAAGTCCTACTTTAAACAGCTGCACAGCTCTGACAGCACCAGCTCCTTCTTCTAACAGTCTTCAAGGAAATGAACTTCATCCTCAATCTTCAAGGGATTCTTCAAAGCAAGCTCTCCAACAGAGAAATGATGTTATCAGAAGAAGTTGAATGTCAAACCGTTCATTGACGACCCAAGGAAGCCTATGAACAATTGACATTATAGGAGACTGTTTCCCTCAAAGTTCTACCTCTAAGGTAAGGCCACTGATCCCTCCTAAGGAGAGAGGTGAATACCATAGAGGAACTTTATGTCATAGAGAAGAATGGAAGCAAAAGAGGCCATCCATATTTGTGAAGAAATTTTCTATTCTAGGGCTCTATCTAGCTCCTATGTCCTAGGTCTTCAAACAGCTTCAAGCAAGCCAAGCATCTCCATCAAGCTTTGATCTTCAGCTTCAACTTTGTCTTCAATATGCTTCATCATCATTCTCTTTAAACCAAGCTCACACCCCAAGCAAAGCCCAATAAGCCCACACAACCAATACAAACCCCAAAAGGGCACACCCAACAAGCATACAATTGCAAAATATACTAAAAATAATAAGGAAAATTCTAACATTATTTCTAGGGCATCTACTATACCTACCCTTAATACCCTATATGTCCCAAGTCCTAATTCAATCTAAAAAACCCAAAAGAAATGTTCAAGTGCACCTATGTTGTGTTTAAACCCTAAAATATTCTAAGTTTTTTATTACACCATATCTATTTCAACATTTTTTACTACCATTTTTATTCTAAAGTTTTATTACATTATCCTAAGGGAAACCTAAAGTATATTAATATCTATATTATCAAGATCGAAGATCAAACCCTATATCAACTTCTAAGGGGTCTAAACAATTCCTAACATGCAAGGGGTCAAGGTTAACCATCAATTGGGAAGGTCCTAATCAACAACCCTAAAACAGAACCAAATTACATCTAGAAAATCTACAAAAATTCCTAAGGGAACATGTGAGTGCTAGCTACAATCTACCAAAAGATCTAAGCAAGAATCATCACCAATTGAGAGAACAAAATTCTACAAAACAGCGGTATCAAATATGCAAAGCAAACATCAATTAAATCATGCAAAATACTCATCAGAATGTAAAATGCAAAAGAAATGGGAAAACAATCCACAAAAATCTAAGAAAAATTCTACAATCTCCAGAAGATGTTAGAAACCTATGGTAAAAAAATTAAAACCAAATTCTAAAGTTAAGGTCACTTTCTAAAGGAAAACCTATAAAGTGTCCAGGGAACATTCAGATGGGGATGGCTCTAAAAAGCGAATTCAAAACTAAACTTAGATTCGTCTAGAAATTCCAATAAAATTTCTGGGGAAACCTATGCATAGCATATAAAACATATCCAAAAATCAGCTCAAAATCATGAAGTATCAAAGAGAACAAAATTAAACAAAACAGATGAACAGTTATGTACACCAATGGATATTAGCACGAAAGAAAAATCATAACTAAATCAAAAAAAAATCAAAAAAATGCAAACTCAGCGCCTAAAATTTCTTAAGACAATCAAGATCTGTAGAAAAAAATTTCATAATTTCTTGAACATTTTTACTATTTTTGACGCAATAAAAGCAAACAGGCCTCAAAACAGAAAAATAAAAAGAAAAAGGGAATGAAGAAAATCTCCAAATTAACAATCCTAAAATCATCCATAGGTGTTCACGATCCTAACCGCATGAGAATTTCTAATTATCTCATCCTAAATCCATGGTAAAGTGAAGGTTTACATACCTTGATCGGAGCTTCGAAACGGAGTATCTTCGGCTCTTTTCGTGCTTCCGAAAGCTTCAAATTCGTTCAACAACATGCGAGGAAAGTGCTACAATCTTCGAATCAAACCGAAATCGCCTTGAATGAAGAATCACCACTTGATTTGCTCTCTTGAAAATTGATATGCTCTCTTCCAATCCAACTCCAATCAATCACCAACCTTGCTTCAAATGAGTTTCTAAACATTTATAGATATGATTGGAAGATTCTAGATTATTCATGTATCTTCCCTTGGAAATTTCTAGATTGTTCATGTATCTTCCCTTGGAAATTTCTAGATTGTTTATGTATCTTCCCTTGGAAGTTTCTAACCAAAATAGCCTTCCAAATGCCTTGTTAAGTGGTTTGGATTAGTGACTTACATTTCAAGTAACCACTTTTACAAAGCAAGTCATGAAATTATTGCTCAATTCAAAAATGTGCCAATGCCATTGTCTTTAGAATGCAATTTCTACTCAAAATGAGTATTCACTTGACATGTTTGTGACCTCTAACCCAAAATTTGATTTTTTCCACCACTTTATTTGACTTATTCCCCTTTTTTAGGCCATTTTAAGTGACTTTTTGAAATAAGCCGATCAATCTACCATGATGACTTATTTGACCTAGAAACATCATTTTAAGCATATTCCGTGCTGAACGCTTTTTCATCTGAAGAGTGGAACATGGAGATTTTGACCTATGCTCAAAAAGGACCTATAATCTCACTTTCCCAAAATACCCCTGGCTTGTACAACTCATAACTTGAGCTCCACAAATCCAAATGAGGACTTCTATAACTTTTTGGAAAGCTAAGAAGATAAGGAACATCTCTCATGTTTGCCAAGAATCCATTTGAAAACTCCTTCTAGCTCAAAAGTTGCTTGGAAGTCAAGTGACTTTCACAGTTAAATTTCAGATGCCTCTGAGGACCCCTACCTTGTCTGGGCTATAATTTGAGTTCTATAAATCCCCTTGAGGACTTCTAGTACTCAAATTAAAGTTATGAAACTCCTCTACAACATTCATGTAGAGATCCAAGTCACTTGAAGCTCACATCTTGACTTAGAAGGCTTGAAAGTTCAGTGAAAAACAGGGGATTTTACCCTAGGAACCCTGTCTTGTCACCCTCAATCCTTCTTGATTCTGTTGATTTTCTCTTGGAACAACACCACATATGCTTCAACATATCATTTCATGGCTAGAATGATCTAGAGCTAGGCTTTGATGCCTCTCAAACACTCTCCTTGAGCTAGGATTACTCAGACAAAACCCTAATTGCACGCACTTCAATCAGAACTCTTGAACTTGATTCTATGGCTTGCTTAAGCTCCTTATTGGCTCTCTAGGTGTCGCTACTGCGAAAATCGGCGCCGGCTTGACAGGAGAGTCGCCACCGTGCGTTATTCATCCCTCAGAACAGGAAAGGAAACGCTCGAAGTAAACCTCGCAAAGACGGGAAAAGGTATGGTCATCACAACCAAAACCTGGATTCGGGAGTCGGTTACGCAAGGGGAAGGTATTAGCACCCCTCACGTCCATCGTACTCGATGGGATCCACGCTTGGTGTTTATAAGGAAAAGGGTGTATTATCTATCTACGCTAATGGTCAGTCTGAAAAGAAAATGAAAGGACAGGACTCGACAGAACATACGGTGTTCTGGGCCTACGTACTCCCTCGTGCAATGGGAAAGTCAGAGTCAACGTAGTTCGACTACCTACGTCTAAACGGGAAAAAGGGTGCTCGCCAGGACATCGCGTCCTGTGCCTACGTACTTCCACACAGCATGGAAGATCAGAGCAAACGTAGTTCGACTAACTACGGCTAAACAGGGGGCTCTCACACAGCAGTGAGAAAACAAACTGCTCCTAAAGGTTCGGGAACCTACAACTACGATCTGGTCTCAAATGCGCTCAGGCAAGAGAAAGGGAAAACGATTAGTCGTCAGCGGGAAAGTCTCGATCGCACAGCCGCGAGAGAACAAAGGTTAGTTGTTAGTGTGCTCGCTAGGATATCGCATCCTATGCCTACATATCCTCGTCTGGTACAAGGAATCAGAGCAGCTGTAGTTCGGCTAACTACGACACAAGCTACTCAAAAGCTCCTACTGAAAGGAAAGGGAAAAAACACCCTAAACTATAGCTGATAAGGGGAATCTACCTACTGTTATCATGCCTGGTTGACCATCCTAATGTCTATCATAACGACTCCACAGCGGAGAAGTCAGAGCTCCTAAGGGATCATGGCAACAGGACTAAACAGCAAACGGGAATCAACTGCAAAGGAAAGAAATACTGGAAATATGCATGAACGCAACAACTAAACAAACAAGGCGCAAAGGCCGCAAGCCACAGAGGTAAGGGAGCTCAGCTCTACCAAATACCAACAAGCAAAGCCACTCAATAACAAACAAGCAGAAGGAGGACCACCTCAACTTCTCATGCACACAAAATCTACTTCTAAGATGCACCTGCCTCAGAACTATCTAGATGAATTCCTAAGTCTAATGCAACACAACACCATACAAGTCAAACAACACAAAGAGGCAAACCCTGAGCATGGCCCCTAAACAAAACCTGAAACAAACCCCTAATCTATCTCTAAACAAAACCCTATGCAACACCTTAAGCAAAGATCTAAGCAAAAACTCTAATCAGAACCCTAAGCAAGAGGAATCAATCCCAGTCCCCAAGCTTCAGAACAAGCTTACCAAAGAAAGGGAGCTAAGCAGACAAACTCATAGTGCCTTCCTCGGGAAAGTACCAGGAGGTTACCACTCAGGAGTCATATCCTATGCGGCTCGACAACTGTGATCAGTTTACATTCCTCCTCAGGAGAAATTAAACTCACACGAAGGCTCCGGCGTCATTGGATATTTCAGAAAGCCTATATGCACTAAGGGAACTAAGTGAACAGACCCATAGGACCTTCCTCAGGAAAGTACTAGGAGGCTTCCACTTAGGAGTTGTATCCTATGTGGCTCAACAACTGTGATCAGTTTACATTCCTCCTCAGGAGAAATTAAACTCACAAGTTGGCTCCAACATCATTGGATACTTGAGAAATCCTAGACAAACTAATGGAACTAAGTGAACAGACTCATAGGACCTTCCTCAGGAAAGTACTAGGAGGCTTCCACTTAGGAGTCGTATCCTATGTGGCTCAACAACTGTGATCAGTTTACATTCCTCCTTAGGAGAAATTAAACTCACAAGTTGGCTCCAACATCATTGGATACTTGAGAAAGAGGTGAGAATAAAGAATGAAAGGCATTCACAGTACCTTTCTCAGGAAAGTACCATGAACTTCCCTCAAGCTTCAGGATCTCAAACCTCACAGAAAGAGCGAGCTCCTAGACTAGGTCTTCAAATCCAAGCATCCTTGCAAGCTCCATCAAGCCTTCATCCAGCCTCCATCTTCAGGAAGAAACCACAGGCCATCAAACCAAAAGAAGCTATCTTCAAAGTTCAACAGCAGTTGAACTTCGAAGTCTGAAGCCCTCAAGACTTCTCCTAATCCTCAAGCTCAAACAAATTCTAACAACACAACCTCTGAAAAATCTACCAAAATTCTATGGGGAACCTACATGCCTCTATGATCCCAAGATCAGATTTCAAGACCTAAGTCCACTTCTAAGGCAACTAACCAATCCCTAATATGTGAACAGCTCAGGGTTAACCATTGAATGGTGAGGTCTTTGTTCCCTAACCCTAACACAGTATCAAACAATTTCTAACAAATCTAGGAAAATTCTATGGGGGACATGCATCAATCTATAACATCATACTAAAAAAGATCCAGTCAAACAAGCAAACCAAACAATAGAAATAAAATTCACAAGCCAAATATATTTACAAAACGAATTTAAAAACAATTAACATTGCCAAAATGTCAATAAAATGGAAAATGCAATTAAACTAATATTTTTTTTTATGGTAAAATTCTAAATTTCATTACAAATCTATAGAAAAAAGAACGAGTGAAGATGACCTAATTTACTATTTTTTATGGAATATTTTCTAAAATGTATTAAACTAACGAATTAAAAAACAATTAAAACATAACACATGAAGGGGGTGCAAACAGCAAGTTATTCTAGTTGTTTCAAGATTTGGGCCAGAGATGGGGGGTGCGCTCAGCACTTAGTGCAAGGCCCATCTAATATTGCTTTCAGCATTTCCAAAAAAAACCAAAAGGGGGTACGCATGAGGAAATGAGGGAGTACGTTCAGTAAACAAGGCCCGGCCCAAATGAATCAGAAGCCCTAGGTATATAAACTATCCCTCACCCAAAAAACGCCCTCACTGTTCACATTACTCCCATCTGCGCCGTTTCGCCTCTCCACCTCTCTCTGAACCTCTCATCTCCTTCTCAAGAACTCTCAACCAAAATCAAACACAAACTCAGCAACACCATCAATGTATGCCTCAAACACACTCAAACCCTAACAATCCTAAATCAGCCTCAAACAAATCATCAAAATCAAACCAAATCTCAGCATCATACATTCAAACTACGCATCAACCAATTCCTCAAAACCCTAGCCATTCTATAAATCAGTGAAAACAATGCAATCTGAAGCTATAGAACATGCAACGAGTTTCAGAAAGCACACCTGGAGATGAATCTGGAGCGAACTGGAGCGAACTGGAGCGTATTGGAGAACGAAAATCCTTCAATGAAGATCCAAGCTGTTTGCATGAGAATTTGTGGTTGATGAACGCGTATGAAGATGAAGCAAAAGGACCTGGAATGTTCTTGAGGAAGTTCGTTGAAGGATATTTGTTGAAGATGGAGAACAGCTTTCTTGATGAAGTTGTGGAGGAGATCGGAGACGATCTGGAGATTCTGGAAAGAAACTTGAAGAAGACGTTCTTGAAGATTCTGAGAAACGTATGAACACTATGAAAGTAACATGAATCTTGATGATGAAGTTCTGGCTGGAAATTGAGAGATCTTTGAAGATCTTGAAGGAGCTCGTTGAAGATGACGATTCTGAAACATCTAGTTTTTCCGGCGAGATCCGAACGGAGGGGATCGGAGACGATCGGAGGGAAAAAATGGATTTCTGGAGATTTCTGGGTATTTGGGGTTTCCGGCGAAGAAGACGGTGGCCGGAAATCAGTTGCGGCGGTCGGAGTTAGTTGTTAGGGTTGTTGCATGGCCGGCGGCGGGATGTTCCGGCGAGTGTGTGGGAGAGACAAGTGGCGATGGGTAGGCTTGCATGTGCAACGCGTGGCAAACATGCACAGAGAGAGAGAGAAAGTGGTGGCCAGCTGGGGGCGACGTGGCGTGAGCAGGAGAGAGAGTCTGAGTTGTGTGGTGGCTCCCTTCTTATAGTGACAAGTGTCACTCCCTGGACCAAAAACTGACCAAAAACTGGACTGAATAGCAAATTGGGCCTCCAAAAAAAGTGCCTCCTGGGCCCAACGAAAAATGCTGATTAAAACCTGAAAATTGAATTAAAACACTAAATCTGATTATATCTAATTAAAATCAATTAATACCTAATTAGCTAATGACTAATTCTAATTAACTAAATGCAGATTAACTATCCTAATTGACCTAAACATGATTAAAATCCTAATTAACCTGATTACCCTAATTAAATCTAAAAAATGATTAAAAATCTAATTACCTCTATATTAAACCAAAAGATTAAAACTCTACTAATTCCTATAACATCTCTATTTAATTTCTATAAAATTCTATTAAAATTCTAATAAACTCTATACTATTTATTTAAAACTATTAAAAACTACTATTAATAAAAGAAAAACTATATTCCCCTTTTCCCTTTATTATTCTAAAAAACAATTAAAACTATTTAAAATCTTTTATATTCTAAAAAATGGCAAAAAACTATTAAATCTATTTAAAAATCTATATAAAATTCTAAAAAGAGATTTAAACTATTTAATATTCTAAAAAAACTATTTAAATCCTAAAAAAGATTAAAATGCCTATTTAAAATCCACAAAAGTCTATTAAAACCCTAAAAAATGCAGACAAATGCAAATGACCACCATAAAAGAGCGCACGAGACCAGATCGAATCGAACAGAGAACCCCGGGCATCAGAATATCCCAAAATCACTATGCAAGCTAAAAATCACCGAGGAGCGCACAATTTCCCAAAAATAAAACCCTGATGATCTGGACTGGATCTGCCATAGCTAGTAAATGAAAACCAAGCTGTAACCCTGATATCCTCTGTCTGTGCACAAATATCATGCGCCTGATTTGCGAATATGAATTTAACCCACGAGTCAGATAGGAGAATCGGTTGGTCAAATTTTAGGATGCAACAGCTGCCCCTATTCAAGTGACTTGGACCTGAAGGGTTTGAAGAGCGCTTAGCCTTCAAACATTCGGAGGTACGAGACAGTTGAATACAAATAAAACCCGAAAATTTGCCAACCGCGAGAATATACTGTAAACTGCTTGGGGAAATAAACTCCAGAAAACCGAGTCCAGTCATTACAGCGACAAACTGATCAATCATCTGGTAAAGAACTCCTGATTTTAACGCCAATTACCTGTGATACCCTATGTAACAAACCCGAGGGTTGCAACAAAAATCCCTGATCCTTTCTCATTGCCTACTGATAGGCAGGAAGAGAAATATACCCACATCGTCCAAAGATGGACGGGAAGAAAGCATTAATCTCCATACTCACTTCGTCTAAGGATAGACGGGATCATCCTGATTGATGAAACAAATCAAAATTCACATCGTCTAAGGATAGACGTGAAGAAATAATCTCCATACTCACATCGTCTAAGGATAGACGGAAAGACACCATAATCTCCATACTCACATCGTCTAAGGATAGACGGGATCATCCTGATTGATGAAACAAATCAAAATTCACATCGTCTAAGGATAGACGGGAAGAAATAATCTCCATACTCACATCGTCTAAGGATAGACGGGATCATCCTGATTGATGAAACAAATCAAAATTCTCATCGTCTAAGGATAGACGGGAAGAAATAATCTCCATACTCACATCGTCTAAGGATAGACGGGATCATCCTGATTGATGAAACAAATCAAAATTCACATCGTCTAAGGATAGACGGGAAGAAATAATCTCCATACTCACATCGTCTAAGGATAGACGGAAAGACACCATAATCTCCATACTCACATCGTCTAAGGATAGACGGGATCATCCTGATTGATGAAACAAATCAAAATTCACATCGTCTAAGGATAGACGGGAAGAAATAATCTCCATACTCACATCGTCTAAGGGTAGACGGAAAGACACCTGATCGAATACTCACATCGTCTAAGGATAGACGGAAAGACACCTGATCGAATACTCACATCGTCTAAGGATAGACGGAAAGACACCTGATCGAATACTCACATCGTCTAAGGATAGACGGAAAGACACCATAATCTCCAAATTCACGTCGTCTACTGATAGACGGGAAGATAAGCCACTTGCTAGAGAAACCCCGTCTTGAACCCCGCTGAAAATCACCCAAAACTTCACATCGTCTAAGGATAGACGGAAAGAAAACCACGTTCAAACTCAAGACGTCTAATGATAGACGGAGAAATCCACTTATTGGAGGAACACATCGTCAATATGAATTGACGGGAAGAAAAGTTTGCCGATACCAGATGACGGATTGATCAAAGCACAACTATTGTATGATCTGATACAAATAATCTGCTGAACTGTCTGAACACTGCCGCTGGATAAATGCCCCTGAACTGATCACAGAGTAATTCACACGCCATGTGAGGCTGGCAAAAAACCTGACTTATGCTTCGTATGCATATGCATATGCATAATGCTCCATTCAGGATGGAAATGCTACGCATTTTGAAAATGACATGCAAGTATGATGCAAATATGATGATGCATGCAATATGCTAATGCAGGCTCGAGCTGCCGGAGAAAGCTGGGTACAGAAAACCAATTCAGCCACATAAATGCTGAAGACGAAGCCAACTCCGTTGGGGATAACCCGGATATCACTGAATTATCCCAGCAAAATAAATGTTGGGAGAGTGAAATCAACTCCGCTGGGGAAATTAGGAACTCAACCGAACACCTTGACGAAGTAATACTCTGCTGGGGAATATGACTCCACTGTGAAATAGCAGATGTGCTGAATATGATTGGACTTCTCTAGGGATAGCTTACCCGTACCAATGAAAAATTGGACTTTTCTGGAGAAAATAGAGGGAGTCTTCCCGCGTATTGCCGAAGATTAGATCTGGAACCTGATGCGCCGACACGGATGGGCCTCACAGTGATTGCCAACATGGATTTGAACTCTTAGGCTATCTGTGATGGGTCAGGTGCAACTGACGCTGGAAAACACTCTGCCTGAATACACAGTCTCCTAGTGAAGAGTCAAGGGATAGTGACACGACTTCCCGCATTCGCCTCGCCCTTGAAAATCGACTGAATCTGCTCGAATAATTCTGCATGACCCTGCTGATACGGAGAAGACCAATCTTTTCGCTTCTGATATGCCCCAGCCTGCGGGGCCTCGGTGGGGATAGTCCTTGAAAGGAAATCTGAAAATCTGAGCCCTGATGGTCTGATATAACATGCCCCGGCGTTCTGAACTTCGGAGAGATGCTTCACATCAAATGCTCCTCGAATAAAGAACAAACTTTGCGCTCTTAAGATGGCCTGCCCCTGACTGCAGTGACCTTGCCCCTGATTATCTGATTCAGGGTAGTACCCCTGACTACGCCGTATTTGCCTGAATCTCAACCTGATTACCCCAGGATAATTGACTTCGAAAAGCTGACCTGACTGGGGATTACGATAATAGCTTGCCCCGGCTCTCGGAATATTCGGGCGTTCTGCATTCTATTCTGACCGTACTTTCCACTGTAGGAAACTTTTCTGCTGTCCAGCGCTTACTCGCAAGTAAAACAAGTTGTTCTGCGTAAAAGATGTATTAATGCAACACATATGACAGCTTTGACATCCAATCTGTTCACTGGAAATAGACAAAGACAGTTTATGGCATAAAAATGCACAAAACATTTATCAACATCAGTGCCAACATGGTAAGAGGAACCCTTTTAAGAGTCAGAATCGACACGACCTTTACCGAAGTATGCTTTCGAAACAACCTGCTTCAATTAGGACTTTTGAAGGTTGTAACGTGGTTAGGTTCATGGTTTTGAAAGAAAGGATAAAGGCTCAAAGTTTATTTTAACCCACCCACTCTCCTTGATGTTCTCCCATCCTACGTTCAGCTAATTCGACCTTAGCGCTCACCTTCCAGAGGCTGAAAGATAGGAGTGATAGTTCGATGAATTATGATTGTTGGGAGTGACAGCCACTCACTCTTTCGTCTTTGACACTTGAGGTCACACGACTCGTATTTCATTTGAGGATTTTTCTTTTGTCATCCTTTCATCTTTTTTTTCCCTAACTTTTGCCTGGACTGACTCTTTTTGAGTTTCTTTTGATTCCTTTAAGTCCAGCGGGATGCCCTCATTTTTGCCTAAGTCATTTGTTTTCTTTTCTTGACTTAGCGGGCTTTTGATTCTTTTTTTTCGCTTTCCCTTTTTTCGAACGAGTCGTGTGACACTGATTGCTTGACTCATTGGAGAATAATGTGACTGTCTCACTCTTGATTTAACCATTGCGGTTTTTTAGGCGCGACCTCTAGGGGTGTGATTGATCCTCGAACGGACACTCCTTTTGCAATTTGGACGCTCGGTCAAATTAGCTAACACCTACCCTGCCCCAGGTTAAGATTGAGGGTTTTTCGTTTTCAGAAAGAACTCCTACTACTAAGCTCAAAGGGGTTGACAAGGGATTATCTTCCTTATATCTCCGGTGTTTAGGGATTTGAAACAATGCCTGTACATCATCAACAGGTTTCATTTCAAAAGCATATAATATCGGAAGTCGCATGTCGTTTATTTTCGTCATCCTCCCCAGATTCTCCTTAACCAAGCGTTGGACATTTTGTAAAAACAATTAGTGAACACGACTGGATTCAATCAAAACATGCATATTTATTTCATTATCATCGATTGAATGAAAACAACAAGTTTTACAAACAAGATTGCATTTTAAACAGGAAAGAAACTACAAATGTAAAGACATGACAAGATAAAACAAGAAAAAAAACAGCTAGCCTCCGAGAACCGGGCTTTCATATCTGTCCTGCTGCTGAACCAACCACCTTTACAATCAGTTATTAGAGACAATTTGATGTCGTCCTGATCTGCTTTCAACGACCCTACCAAATTATAGAGCCCCTTCTCCTCATTCAGATGATTTTGGGACCTTCCTGCCCGAAGCTGATTGCTGCACTATCAAGTAAGTCCTGCACTTTGTGCTTGAAAGCCAGACAATCTTCAATGTTGTGCCCCTGTGCTCCTGAATGGAAATCACATCGCTCCTTGATATCATGATCTGCGGGAGGCGTACCTGTCAGTGGGGCTAACTTCCTCTTCTCAACCAACCGCAATTGTAGCAACATTTGAAGAAGTTCGGCATACGGCATCGGAGGCACCTCAAACACCCTCAATGGCTTCTGATTTTGAGCTCTTCGCTGATTGGGATGCTGCTGCCTTTTCCACTGTTGAGATCGTTGCTGTTGTTGCTGGTATCGGGTTGACTCTTGAACACCCTTCGTAGCAACTACAACATCGATTTCTTGACTTTCACTGTACTGATCAAGACACTCATTATGCTTAGCCATTTTCATTCTCAGATCTGCCCCAGGAATAGGCAACAGTTGTGGGCATGGAGATTCTGACACCATGGAGTCCAGGATACGCTTCTGACCTACTGCAGCTTTAGGAACATCTGTCATCTTAGCATCGATTGAGACAGGAGCAATACGCACAGCTACGCCGCTCGGTGTGAATTCAATATCGTGCGAGTCAATCAGGTCTTGAACATTGTGCTTAAAAGCATGACAACCCTCGATGTCGTGTCCGAATGCCCCAGAATGAAACTCACATTGCTTACTGGCATCGTACCCATGAGGAAGCGCTCTTGTGGGTGGTTCCAACATTCTCTTCTCAACCAGATTAAACCTCAATAAAGTCTGTAAGAGCTCAGCGTATGTTGTAGGCGGTGCCTCAAATATTCTCTTTGGCTTCCCCTCCTGAATCCTCCGTGGAGCCGGATGCATCTTCTGTTGCTGCTGCTCAGGTTCCATACGCACGGGTGGCGCGAGCTTCTTCATTGCGGCTTCGAATAGCTGATCATCCTCTTTCCTAAGCACATTCTTGACTACTTCCATGATCAAGCTCACTTGGGTCTTCAGCTGACTGTTCTCCTCTTTGAGAATCTTCTGCTCCAAACGCATCTCTTGCATGTCTCTCATCATCTGCCCCAGCTAGCTTCGGACTTCAATCAATTCAAACTGATTCTGATCCATACCTCTGAAGGAATTCCTGCAACAAACTGGACGATGAGGAAATGAGACCCACGGTTCTGATGTACCTGTTAAATCATAATGCAATGCGGAAAGCAAACACATATTCATAACAAGACAAAGAGAAACTCAAGTTACAAGCACACAGACGAACATCTCCCACATATGTACAACCAACAAAAGCATCACGTAAGCACAAATGAGTATGAATACAATGACCCCAGCCAACAATCCTGGTGGTGGTCGGCAAACACTAGTGCACAAAAGCTAAACGGGCTAGGCAGGGAAAACAGATGCGATACTCGGCACAAAAACCTCTAGAAACTTCCCCCATATTTAACTGAACTCTCCGATTGACAATCTTCAGAACACACACTTCCCGTGGAGTCTTCCATGACATTAACTGACGAACCCACACAACTGGAGGATGGAAAATCATTAATCTGAACAAAACCCTGAGGCGTGATGCAAATACGGCTAGAGTCTAACAGATCTTGAACCTGACTTCTAAGCACTTTACAATCATTGGTTGAATGCCCCTGTGCCCCAGCATGGTACTCACAGCGGGCGCTGGCATCAAAACCTGGAGGATACGGTGGAATCACCGGCTTAGTCTCTTTCGGCACTATCAATCAACTCCTGACTAGTTCTGGCAACAACTGACTGTACGACACCGGTAGCTGAGTAAACTGCCTTTCAGGTTTCCTTGGTCTTCGTGGGGCATGCTGACGCGATCGGCGATAGGATGACCGTTGACTTGAAGTGTCTGAAAACCGATCCTGAGATGCTAGAGATCCTGAGATGGCGTCGTCTCCTTCCCACTCTTCTTGAGAACTGACAACTGACTCATTCTTATCAACTGGGAAATGAGGAACATCTCGAAACTTTCCACTCTTGAGTCCTCTCTCAACAAGCTCTCCCATTCTCATCAAGCCCACAAAGCTTGTACAACCGAACAATTTGTCGAAATACTGGCCTTTCAGAGTACCCAAGAAGATATCAACCATTTCTCTTTCCGGAAGCGGTGGTTGAACACTAGCAGCCAATTCTTTCCATCTTCGCAAATACCCTCTGAATGATTCATTCTCCGCCTGAGATAATTCTTGCAGGTGTACGAGACTAGGAGCCAAATCCAGGTTGTAATCGTACTGCTTCATGAAAGCTCTGGCTAAGTCCGCCCATGATCGAATCTGATTACTCTCTAATTGCACATACCATCTCAAGGATGCCCCAGTCAGGCTATACTGAAAGCAATGGATCATCAACTTGTCATTTCGCACCAACGAAGTCATCCTTCGATAGAACATCATCAAATGCAGCTTTGGACAGCTATCTCCCGTGTACTTTTCGAATTCCGGCACTTTGAACTTGTAAGGCAACACCAGGTCAGGAACCAATCACATGTCTACAGCATCCAGGTTAACGGCATCTTTCGCTTCTAAGGCTTTTATACCTTCTTCCAATGCTCGGAGTCTTCTATCGTTTTCAAGAGTTATTGGATCTATCATCCCGGCCATTGGAATATCTCCTCGGTAATTCATCACAGGGAAAGCAACACCTTGATTGCAAGCAGGAGGAGGACGTTCATTTCGAGCAACAACCTGCTCATGTCGATCTCGGTTCTGGATAGTAGGCTGTACAACTTGGTCTGCAGCAAGGTTGTTCGCTTGCGGGAAGCCTTCCATAGAATCATACTGATGGTTGGTCGCCATAGTAAACCTTGTCAAAGTGTTAGGAGCCTGGAAATTGCCTTCAGCCATAGCTACCAATTACCTGTAACGGACTACACTGCTTGATTCTGCTCAACTCTGCTTCAGCCCCTTGGTCGACTTCAACACTCCACTCTTGCCTTAAACAGTCCCCGAGAATCCCCCTCTGATGGAAACAAAAGCTGGATAAGTGCTCTGGCCTGCTAGAGTAATGCTATGCAATATGATTTATGAAAACAGAAATACAAAAATGCTAACGTGCATGTGTGCATTGGAGATATTTCCCCTCCAATTCCAGTGTCAGTGGTAGCAAGACGAGATAAACCATAAAGACAATATTTAGAAAAACCCACATATATTTATTAGAATAACAGTCTTGTCAAGAGGTTACATAACTATGCTCCATACAACTGATATGATAAAGGAGGATCCCAGCCAACATGCCTGGTGGTGATCTCAACACAACAGAATACAAGAGAGAAATCAAGTACGGGTACGGTTGCGGAAGTCTTCGACCATCTTCTTTGTCTCTGCGTGATCCGGTCGATGAATCAAGCCTTCTATCAACTGATCCCTCTTCCTGACCGTCCCCTGGATGTCTCTGACAAAGTCTTCCCAAGCCTTATCATTGGCACCGTCCCCAGGTTTGGGTCTCTTGGCGTCTGCTCTATGCTGAAAATCTTCCAAATTCTTCATGGCATCTGTCAGTTTGCGCTCGGCCTCGTATCGGCGGCAGGCTTCTTCTTCAAGCTCTTCAGTCTTCACTTTGACCTGTTCTTCTAACTGAGCAACCTGTGTCTTTAGCTCTTCTTCCCGCTCTTTGCGCTTGGTCATAGTGAGATCCCAGTGTTCTCTGAACTTAGCTAGCTTCGTGTAGGCCCTTTCCAGCTCCTGCTTCTTAGTGGCCAACACACTACTAACTGAGTCTACATCTAACTCCAGACGCTTCTTGGTTTCAGTCAACTCCAATAACGTGGTCTTCAGATGTTTCAGAGTTTCGGCCTGTTGCTTAGAAAAATATCCTGTTTCAATCTTTTCATGACGAAGCTGGGCATTCTCCTGCTCTAAAGCCTCTTTAGCCTTTGCTAGCTCTTCTTTCTCCTCCATCAGCTGCTTGTATACCTGTATATCCATAGTGGTAGGCTCCTCCACCGGAGAAGGATGCAATGGCTGAACCGCTGGATAAGGCATAAGGAATTTCACAGCTCGCTCACGAATCCATTCCACATACGGGCCAGGAACTCGCATATCCCCTCTGCTACCTGAAGGCTTCCCTCTCTTGTGCAAGTTCTTCCATGCCTTCTCAAGCTTGGTCAGCATTTCTTTCCCTATTGCCCCGGTGAGATACAAAGATTCCTGTATCTCTTCGGGCTTCGGCGCTCCCTGAGGTACATACCCAAATTGCCTGATCAATAAGGAAGGGTTGTAATTGACACACCCTTTCCGTCCTATCAATGGAACATTCGGGAATCCTTCGCATTTGAGTATGACCTCAACTCCGAATACCTCTTCGTTAACCCATACCACGTCCTTAGAAGTCAACCCCATCAAGCGCTCGGGCCATCCTAGAGAATCAATAGAGGTGACAAAAGGGCCTGACTTAGGCATATGACTGGTGAATCACCTACACAGGAGCGGTACACAGCAAGACACATTCCTTCCTCGCCGCTTTTCATTCTGGTAGTGAGTTGAATGGTGGATATCTCCCAGCAAAGTAGGAACTGGGTTCTTCGCAGCCAAAATATAGAAGGCATCTGAGTCAACAAAATCAGGAATGTTCGGGAACAACACGATGCCATAAACACATACAGCAAGGATGACGTCAAAAATACCCCAGCTACCCTTCTGGGCATACTCCCGAGCCTTCTCCACCAAGACATCCAACGGAAATCCCCATACGTCTCCTCTTCTGATCATCTTCCCGGACAACTCAGACTCTCTTAAGTACAGGATGGCAGAAAGCTCAGCCAGATTAGGCTCAGCGTCCGTATGATAGAAAGGCATCTGCTCGCGGATCGGTATGTCCAAGAGTGCAGAATACTCCTCCAGGGTAGGAGCCAAAACAAAGTCGGGAAATACGAAACACCTGAGCTCCGCATCATAAAATTGTAACAGGGTATAAATGCCGCTGATCTCGTAGGCCGATGGCTGATAAACATATGTCAGAATCCTCCCATATCTCTTTCTGAAGTCACCCATTACCCTCTTCTTAGCAATAGTAATCAACTCTAACAACAGACTGATATCCGGAGATGGGAATTTATAGGGCAACACTCTCTTCAGGGTTTCCATGTCTTGCTAGGAACAAACACCAGAACTGGGAGGGAAAATATGTACCTGCAATACACACACGTTAGTTGAATGCAAATGGTAATGCAATGATGCAGTATGATAAATAATGCAATCTGTGAACACAGGGGCTATGCTGTAGCCTGAAGAGGAACATCTCGGTGATCAAGAACAGAAAACCACCATGGTCACCAGAATCTCATGACACTAACTATCATCTGATACTCAAAATATCAATCCCCTGGTAAGAAAACCATCTGAACCTCTGTATCTGACGAGAAAGCCATCTGATAATGGTATCTCCCTCAGATAAGAAACCCATCTGATCCAGACAACACACCTGGAGATGAATCGAGAACACCATCTGATAACTACTGAATCATGGTTTCTGAAGGCCAGTTTTTCTGCAATAACCCAATCCCTCTCACAGGTATGATAGACCTAATCCACGGACAAAGGTACGGCATCCTATGCGGTCATCAGCGTCACAGACTTTCATGAATGATGATACGATTCCCAGAAGGAGTGGCATCATCAAGTCATGAAGAGGCCTCACTTAGCTGATTTCCAAATGATCGGTCCCCAGAGTCGACAATCCTCACGTTTGGACTCCCCTCAGATCCTCAGGACCGGAAAGGAGCACCTCTGCGAGAATCTCGTCTGAGCGTAGATTTCGTAGGGAACTGTGCCTGCTCAGCAGACAGGTTCGTCTACTACTCTCCACAACTATATCTAGGTGCATACTCAAGCCCAGGTCCGGCTTCTCACTCACAGTAACCTCCCTTGCCCACAGCAATAAACATAATAATATAATGCTGGAAAATAAATGCGGAAAGGTAAAGGTACAGAAAAGTAAAGTGCGGAAAGGTAAAACACATATGCACAACACCCAACAAATAAACACCCAAGCGCTAGGATTGACTCGCGTAGGGGATGGGAAACGGTCCCAGCATAAGGGATGGGAAAAGTCCCTAAATGCTATAATTCCCCAGCAGAGTCGCCAGCTGTCGCTACTGCGAAAATCGGCGCCGGCTTGACAGGAGAGTCGCCACCGTGCGTTATTCATCCCTCAGAACGGGAAAGGAAACGCTCGAAGTAAACCTCGCAAAGACGGGAAAAGGTATGGTCATCGCAACCAAAACCTGGATTCGGGAGTCGGTTACGCAAGGGGAAGGTATTAGCACCCCTCACGTCCATCGTACTCGATGGGATCCACGCTTGGTGTTTATAAGGAAAAGGGTGTATTATCTATCTACGCTAATGGTCAGTCTGAAAAGAAAATGAAAGGACAGGACTCGACAGAACATACGGTGTTCTGGGCCTACGTACTCCCTCGTGCAATGGGAAAGTCAGAGTCAACGTAGTTCGACTACCTACGTCTAAACGGGAAAAAGGGTGCTCGCCAGGACATCGCGTCCTGTGCCTACGTACTTCCACACAGCATGGAAGATCAGAGCAAACGTAGTTCGACTAACTACGGCTAAACAGGGGGCTCTCACACAGCAGTGAGAAAACAAACTGCTCCTAAAGGTTCGGGAACCTACAACTACGATCTGGTCTCAAATGCGCTCAGGCAAGAGAAAGGGGAAACGATTAGTCGTCAGCGGGAAAGTCTCGATCGCACAGCCGCGAGAGAACAAAGGTTAGTTGTTAGTGTGCTCGCTAGGATATCGCATCTTATGCCTACATATCCTCGTCTGGTACAAGGAATCAGAGCAGCTGTAGTTCGGCTAACTACGACACAAGCTACTCAAAAGCTCCTACTGAAAGGAAAGGGAAAAAACACCCTAAACTATAGCTGATAAGGGGAATCTACCTACTGTTATCATGCCTGGTTGACCATCCTAATGTCTATCATAACGACTCCACAGCGGAGAAGTCAGAGCTCCTAAGGGATCATGGCAATAGGACTAAACAGCAAACGGGAATCAACTGCAAAGGAAAGAAATACTGGAAATATGCATGAATGCAACAACTAAACAAACAAGGCGCAAAGGCCGCAAGCCACAGAGGTAAGGGAGCTCAGCTCTACCAAATACCAACAAGCAAAGCCACTCAATAACAAACAAGCAGAAGGAGGACCACCTCAACTTCTCATGCACACAAAATCTACTTCTAAGATGCACCTGCCTCAGAACTATCTAGATGAATTCCTAAGTCTAATGCAACACAACACCATACAAGTCAAACAACACAAAGAGGCAAACCCTGAGCATGGCCCCTAAACAAAACCTGAAACAAACCCCTAATCTATCTCTAAACAAAACCCTATGCAACACCTTAAGCAAAGATCTAAGCAAAAACTCTAATCAGAACCCTAAGCAAGAGGAATCAATCCCAGTCCCCAAGCTTCAGAACAAGCTTACCAAAGAAAGGGAGCTAAGCAGACAAACTCATAGTGCCTTCCTCGGGAAAGTACCAGGAGGTTACCACTCAGGAGTCATATCCTATGCGGCTCGACAACTGTGATCAGTTTACATTCCTCCTCAGGAGAAATTAAACTCACATGAAGGCTCTGGCGTCATTGGATATTTGAGAAAGCCTATATGCACTAAGGGAACTAAGTGAACAGACCCATAGGACCTTCCTCAGGAAAGTACTAGGAGGCTTCCACTTAGGAGTTGTATCCTATGTGGCTCAACAACTGTGATCAGTTTACATTCCTCCTCAGGAGAAATTAAACTCACAAGTTGGCTCCAACATCATTGGATACTTGAGAAATCCTAGACAAACTAATGGAACTAAGTGAACAGACTCATAGGACCTTCCTCAGGAAAGTACTAGGAGGCTTCCACTTAGGAGTCGTATCCTATGTGGCTCAACAACTGTGATCAGTTTACATTCCTCCTCAGGAGAAATTAAACTCACAAGTTGGCTCCAACATCATTGGATACTTGAGAAAGAGGTGAGAATAAAGAATGAAAGGCATTCACAGTACCTTTCTCAGGAAAGTACCATGAACTTCCCTCAAGCTTCAGGATCTCAAACCTCACAGAAAGAGCGAGCTCCTAGACTAGGTCTTCAAATCCAAGAATCCTTGCAAGCTCCATCAAGCCTTCATCCAGCCTCCATCTTCAGGAAGAAACCATAGGCCATCAAACCAAAAGAAGCTATCTTCAAAGTTCAACAGCAGTTGAACTTCGAAGTCTGAAGCCCTCAAGACTTCTCCTAATCCTCAAGCTCAAACAAATTCTAACAACACAACCTCTGAAAAATCTACCAAAATTCTATGGGGAACCTACATGCCTCTATGATCCCAAGATCAGATTTCAAGACCTAAGTCCACTTCTAAGGCAACTAACCAATCCCTAATATGTGAACAGCTCAGGGTTAACCATTGAATGGTGAGGTCTTTGTTCCCTAACCCTAACACAGTATCAAACAATTTCTAACAAATCTAGGAAAATTCTATGGGGGACATGCATCAATCTATAACATCATACTAAAAAAGATCCAGTCAAACAAGCAAACCAAACAATAGAAATAAAATTCACAAGCCAAATATATTTACAAAACGAATTTAAAAACAATTAACATTGCCAAAATGTCAATAAAATGGAAAATGCAATTAAACTAATATTTTTTTTTATGGTAAAATTCTAAATTTCATTACAAATCTATAGAAAAAAGAACGAGTGAAGATGACCTAATTTACTATTTTTTATGGAATATTTTCTAAAATGTATTAAACTAACGAATTAAAAAACAATTAAAACATAACACATGAAGGGGGTGCAAACAGCAAGTTATTCTAGTTGTTTCAAGATTTGGGCCAGAGATGGGGGGTGCGCTCAGCACTTAGTGCAAGGCCCATCTAATATTGCTTTCAGCATTTCCAAAAAAAACCAAAAGGGGGTACGCATGAGGAAATGAGGGAGTACGTTCAGTAAACAAGGCCCGACCCAAATGAATCAGAAACCCTAGGTATATAAACTATCCCTCACCCAAAAAACGCCCTCACTGTTCACATTACTCCCATCTGCGCCGTTTCGCCTCTCCACCTCTCTCTGAACCTCTCATCTCCTTCTCAAGAACTCTCAACCAAAATCAAACACAAACTCAGCAACACCATCAATTTATGCCTCAAACACACTCAAACCCTAACAATCCTAAATCAGCCTCAAACAAATCATCAAAATCAAACCAAATCTCAGCATCATACATTCAAACTACGCATTAACCAATTCCTCAAAACCCTAGCCATTCTATAAATCAGTGAAAACAATGCAATCTGAAGCTATAGAACATGCAACGAGTTTCAGAAAGCACACCTGGAGATGAATCTGGAGCGAACTGGAGCGAACTGGAGCGTATTGGAGAACGAAAATCCTTCAATGAAGATCCAAGCC
The DNA here is from genome assembly GCA_963859935.3 of Lathyrus sativus. Taxonomy (NCBI): domain Eukaryota; kingdom Viridiplantae; phylum Streptophyta; class Magnoliopsida; order Fabales; family Fabaceae; genus Lathyrus; species Lathyrus sativus. Next base: position 91,085,020 of record OZ012739.1, on the reverse strand, counting down.
GTTTGCAGGAGAATTTGTGGTTGATGAACGCGTATGAAGATGAAGCAAAAGGACCTGGAATGTTCTTGAGGAAGTTCGTTGAAGGATATTTGTTGAAGATGGAGAACAGCTTTCTTGATGAAGTTGTGGAGGAGATCGGAGACGATCTGGAGATTCTGGAAAGAAACTTGAAGAAGACGTTCTTGAAGATTCTGAGAAACGTATGAACACTATGAAAGTACCATGAATCTTGATGATGAAGTTCTGGCTGGAAATTGAGAGATCTTTGAAGATCTTGAAGGAGCTCGTTGAAGATGACGATTCTGAAACATCTAGTTTTTCCGGCGAGATGCGAACGGAGGGGATCGGAGACGATCGGAGGGAAAAAATGGATTTATGGAGATTTCTGGGTATTTGGGGTTTCCGGCGAAGAAGACGGTGGCCGGAAATCAGTTGCGGCGGTCGGAGTTAGTTGTTAGGGTTGTTGCATGGCCGGCGGCGGGATGTTCCGGCGAGTGTGTGGGAGAGACAAGTGGCGATGGGTAGGCTTGCATGTGCAACGCGTGGCAAATATGCACAGAGAGAGAGAGAGAAAGTGGTGGCCAGCTGGGGGCGACGTGGCGTGAGCAGGAGAGAGAGTCTGAGTTGTGTGGTGGCTCCCTTCTTATAGTGACAAGTGTCACTCCCTAGACCAAAAACTGACCAAAAACTGGACTGAATAGCAAATTGGGCCTCCAAAAAAAGTGCCTCCTGGGCCCAACGAAAAATGCTGATTAAAACCTGAAAATTGAATTAAAACACTAAATCTGATTATATCTAATTAAAATCAATTAATACCTAATTAACTAATGACTAATTCTAATTAACTAAATGCAGATTAACTATCCTAATTGACCTAAACATGATTAAAATCCTAATTAACCTGATTACCCTAATTAAATCTAAAAAATGATTAAAAATCTAATTACCTCTATATTAAACCAAAAGATTAAAACTCTACTAATTCCTATAACATCTCTATTTAATTTCTATAAAATTCTATTAAAATTCTAATAAACTCTATACTATTTATTTAAAACTATTAAAAACTACTATTAATAAAAGAAAAACTATATTCCCCTTTTCTCTTTATTATTCTAAAAAACAATTAAAACTATTTAAAATCTTTTATATTCTAAAAAATGGCAAAAAACTATTAAATCTATTTAAAAATCTATATAAAATTCTAAAAAGAGATTTAAACTATTTAATATTCTAAAAAAACTATTTAAATCCTAAAAAAGATTAAAATGCCTATTTAAAATCCACAAAAGTCTATTAAAACCCTAAAAAATGCAGACAAATGCAAATGACCACCATAAAAGAGCGCACGAGACCAGATCGAATCGAACAGAGAACCCCGAGCATCAGAATATCCCAAAATCACTATGCAAGCTAAAAATCACCGAGGAGCGCACAATTTCCCGAAAATAAAACCCTGATGATCTGGACTGGATCTGCCATAGCTAGTAAATGAAAACCAAGCTGTAACCCTGATATCCTCTGTCTGTGCACAAATATCATGCGCCTGATTTGCGAATATGAATTTAACCCACGAGTCAGATAGGAGAATCGGTTGGTCAAATTTTAGGATGCAACACTAGGGACTCAATAAGCTTTATTCACATGTCATACCCTTGATTAGGGCTTCATAGACCCCTGAGACTCTTCACAAAACCCCTCACACTTGGAGATAGACCTTGTACAACCAATGCAACTCTTTAAGCACCCAAATCTTTGACTGATGGCCTTGGTGGCTTCTCTAGCTTGTATGATCTTCTGATTAGGCTCTCCTCTTTTATATCTCACTCTTGATACCCTGTTAAATGTTAATGCTATGATATGCAGATGCTAGAACTATGTTAGAACTATGACATGCTATGCAAATGATAAAGCTATGAAAACACAAATCAGGTAAAACAAGTTGGTCAAATTTTAGGGTGCAACAGCTGCCCCTATTCAAATGGCTTGGACCCGACTGGGTGAAACGCCCGGAGCCTTCAGACAATCGAGGTACGAGACGGTTGAATACCAATAAACCCGGAAATTTGCCAAATGCCAGAAATAAATTGCAAAATAAACTGCACCACTACTTGGGGAACACTATCTACAAATCTGATTTCAACACTATCTTGTCAATACTGGAATAAACTTATTGACTTCACTGGGAGAAGTACTTTCTGTCGAATATTAGAACGCAATTCTGTCTTGTCATACAGGAAAATCTTCTTCTGCCCATCCATAACTCCGCCCTTGCTACGGGAAAATAACTCCGCCCTTGCTACGGGATGCACACTGTCCATCCATACAGGAAAATAACTTCGCCTTTGCTACGGGACGTACCCTGTCCATCAAACAGGAAAATCACACAGGAAAATAACTCCTCCTTTGCTACGGGACGTACCCTATCCATCACACAGGAAAATAACTCCGCCTTTGCTACGGGACGTAACTCTGCCGATAATACAGGAAAATAACTCCGTCACCACTACGGGAAATAACTCTGTCCATCACACAGGAAAATAACACAGGAAAATAACTCCGCCTTTGCTACGGGACGTACCCTGTCCATCACACAGGAAAATAACTTCGCCTTTGCTACGAGACATAACTCTGCTGATAATACAGGAAAATAACTCCGCCTCCACTACGGGAAATAACTCTGCCGATAATACAGGAAAATAACTCCGTCACCACTACGAGAAATAACTCTGTCCATCACACAGGAAAATAACTCCGCCTTTGCTACGGGTAATACTCCGCCATCGCTACGGGAAAATACTCTGCCAAATACAGGAAAATAACTCCGCCTTTGCTACGGGTAATACTCCGCCATCGCTACGGGATGATAACTCTGCCAAATACAGGAAAATAACTCCGCCTTTGCTACGGGTAATACTCCGCCATCGCTACGGGATGATAACTCTGCCAAATACAGAAAAATAACTCCGCCTTTGCTACGGGTAATACTCCGCCATCGCTACGGGAAAATACTCTGCCAAATACAGGAAAATAACTCCGCCTTTGCTACGGGTAATACTCCGTCATCGCTACGGGAAAATACTCTGCCAAATACAGGAAAATAACTCCGCCTTTGCTACGGGTAATACTCTGCCATCGCTACGGGTAAATACTCTGCCAAATACAGGAAAATAACTCCGCCTTTGCTACGGGTAATACTCCGCCATCGCTACGGGTAAATACTCTGCCAAATACAGGAAAATAACTCCGCCTTTGCTACGAGTAATACTCCGCCATCGCTACGGGTAAATACTCTGATTACAGCTTCTGTGCCTATCTTTGCAGTAGCTAACTCCATCAATCAAATGGGTAACACATAATGGTCCAATCTTTCAATCTTAAATGCTGATATGGCGATAAATTTGAAAAGGACTCTACTGGGGATTTTCCGAACCCAAACTGCCAGACACCTATTTCGACATAGGCGGCAACTTCCAAAAATTGATTCACGAAATCTTTTGATACTGGCATAACAACACCCTTGAAGAAATACTCCGCTGGAGGGGTAAGAGAAACTTAAACAAGCAACTCTGTGGGGAATAATGACAAAACGAACATTATCATTACATGTCTCACGCCGCGACCTTGAATGTTTGGTAATTAAATTGAGCAAGAGCTCCCTCCACCTGCAAGGGAACAACACTTGAAAACAAAAGGTTAACCAACCTGGCTTATGTTTCAAAATGCATATGTTTGACAATGGCGTAATGCTCCATTCGACATGGAAATGCTACGCGTTTTTCATTTGGTAGATGCAAATATGACACTATATGCCAATGCAAATGTAGGCTCGAACTGCTGGGATAGCTCTAACAAGCTTGCTTCATCAATCTTGGCTGTCGGGGACAAATATTACCCTGCTGGGGAGTGAACGGGTATCACAAAGTATTCCGGCAAAATAAATGCCGGGACACACAACCAACTCTGTCGGGGAGAGCTTTAACCTTTGATTTCCACTGGGAGGAAAGAGAACACTTGCTGAAAAGAGAGAACTCCGCTGAGGACGAAACGACTCTCTTGGGAAAAATCAACTGACTCCGTTGGGAAGAATAAATGACCCTACTGGGAAGGGAATCTCTGCTGGGGAGAGTAGACTGTCTGAGTACAACTCACAAGTTTGGAACTATTAATCTTCTGAGGCTAAACCACTCTGCTCGGGATGGGGGATCCTTTTGGGAGACACCGCACTGTCTAAATACAGCCTTCGATCTTGGAATCGTCAATTCTGTCGAGGGTAAACGACCCTGCTGGAGAATGTCCTTTGGATAAGCTGCGACTAGCTGGGGGAAATTGATCCTTCTTCAGTAAAGAACATTGTTATCTCAGCTTCGGGAAATGAAGTACGACCTGCACGGGGATTCACCTCGCCTAATGATCAAGTCTTTCATCAAAAGCCTCTGGTTAGGGCAACATGAACTCTATTCCTTCTCGGAAATTTGCCCCATAAATACCAACATGCCCCAATCCGAGCATTTCGTCTGGAAAGGAAAGGCTAGCCATAGTGCTACTCACAATACCTTGCCCCTGAATCGGCACCAACCTTCTGATAAAGACTCTTCGATCTCTGTACCCTGACGGTTAGATCTGAACTGTTTCTGCACGTCAAACCCCAAAAGAATGTCCCAACAACATCTTTTGTTTTTAGGGTGCTCTGCCCCGGTCTTACGATAATCTTTTGCCCCTGATCGACTGATTCGTGGAGCAGCGCCCATAGCCGCGAGAGATTTGCCAAATCTCGACCTAATTGCCCCAGATGAACTGATTCTCGAATGTACGAATTTACTAGGGATAAACGAACGTGCCAAGTAGGCTGGGGCTTTTGTACCTCTGTGATAGGTCATACACTCCTGATGCTAGACAATACCCTGTCTGAATTCACGGCTTCTAGTAGAAGGGTCAATGGATGGCAGCACGATTTCCCGATATTTGTCTCAAACTTGAAGATTGGCTGAATCTGCTCAAGTAGCTCTGAGTAACTCTGATGACACTGAGAAGAACAATTCTTTCGCCTCTGTTATGCCCCGGCCTGCAGGAACCTCTGTGGGATAGTCTGAAAATTTGTACCCTGATGGTTTGATATGAACTGCCCCAGTATTCTGAACTTCAGCGAGATACTTCGAATCGAATGCCCCTCGAATAAAGAATACCCCTGCGCTCTTAGGATGCCATGCCCCTGTCTGCAATTACTTTGCCTTATTCTGGTTCTTGGCAAAACCCACTCTGAACCGAAAGCACCTTGCTACAATACGACCTTGCGGTGGCTTGCCCCGATGTTTGTACGACAAACGGATTCAACCTCAATTAAACAATCATCACCATAGTTGGTTTCGCTATCTCGGGAGTGATTTGCCCCTGAACGAGCGTTGAGCGACTTAACCTGCCCTGATCAAACATAGCATTCTGGATAACTGCCCCTGATTGGCTCTCGAGAAGATTCGCTTCTGATCAACTGCTTCTCAAGTAAACTGCCCCATAATCAACTGATGCTTCGGGACTTTTCCTCAGACTAATTGATTCCGAACTCACTGGAAGTCGATGCCCCGGATTCACAGGGTTTCTCAACATTCACCATTCTGATCCAGACTGCTGAATTATTCAGTCCTGTTTGATTATTCCCTGTAGGAATTTCCTTTATGTCCACTACTGACCTGCAAGTAAAATTGTTTATTCATGAATGGTAATTTTAATGCAGTATTCATGCAGATTTTGAAAAAACCTTGTGCTGTCACTCATTTACATGTCATGATTGTGAATGGCGAATGAACCAATAATTCAAATGCAGTGCTGATTTGATCAGTGAAAAGAAATACAACGAGGATATGATTAGCAAATCATGAAGGAGTCAGGTTACTCAACCATATCGTAATGCGCTTTCAGAATAAACCCTGCCTCAATTAGGTCTTTTAAGGGTTGTATCGTGGTCGGGTTCACGGTTCGTGAAACAAAGGATATTTGGCTCAAATTATGTTTTGTACCCACCCCTTCTACGTGATGATCTCCGATCCTAAAGTTCATTTAACCTGGCTCGAGCGCTCGCCTCTTCGAGAGGTATGTTGAATGGTGAGAACCATAGTTAAGGAAAACTCACAAGGTTTTCGGAGCGACAGTTACTCCTTTCTCGTTTTCGGTGTCTGTATCCACACAACTTTGTCCTGGTTCAAGGATTTTTCTTTTTATATCCTTTCTTTTTCATTCTTTCGATTCCCTAATTTTTGCCTGGACTGACTCCCTTTGAGTTCTTTTCGATTTTTCTTTTGAAGTCCAGCGGGATGCCCTAATTTTTGCCTAAGTATTAGCTTTCCAACTTTTTCTTTTTCTTTTTACTTAGCGGGCTCTCTTATTCCTTTTTTTTTCTTGGAACACAGTCGTGTGACACTGATTGTCTTGATTGCTCCGAAAGGATGGTAACTGTCTCACTCCTGATTGGTGAGGTTTAACCATTGTGGTTGGCGAGACGCGACCTCTTGAGAGGCGTAAACTGTGATTGGTTCTTGGAAGGCAACACTCCTCTATAAGACTTGAATGCTCGGTCAAGCTAACTGACAACTACCCTGCCTCGGGTTAAGATGTGAGGGTTAAAAAGTCCGAAAAAACTTCTACTTCCTGGCTCGAAGTGGTTAACAAGGGACTAACTCCTTATATCTCCAGTGTTTGGGGGATTTGAAACAATGCCTTGTACGCCATCGGCACGGTTTTATCTGAAAGCATACGATCATCGGTTATGAGTATTCAGTTTCGTCATCCTCCCTCCAATCTTTGCTAATCATAGTGATAAAGTGGAGTAAATAAAATGCAATTGTCAATGCAATGCAATAAATGAGCGACAGCGACATGATTAATTCAAAAAAAATGCATAGTCATTTTACCAATCTTACCATTCGAAACAAACAATGTTTAATAGCAAGTAGTAACTAACAGAAAAGAAACTACAAATGCAAATGATAAAAAGTCTGAGGACTGCTAATGCTGAGGGCGTCTGCCTGTCTGGACCTCTGGCTTCTCGAAAATAAACCCTCTGAATCTGCGAGCTCAGATAGCTGAGAGGTTGGTATGAACCAACACAACTTCCTTTGGAAAGGAAATGCACTCTTGGTTGATCGACTGTTATACCGTCGCCTAAAAAGCTTTGCAATCTTCAGTTGAGTGCCCCGGGGATCCGCCATGGTAACTACGTTGAACGTGGGGCTTGTACCCAGGAGGGTAAGGTTCTGGCACAGGCTTAAGAGCTGTAAGTTTCGCCAAAGAATTCTGGATCAAAGATGGCCGCAACTGGCTACACGGCATAGGCACTGGATGGGAAGGAGCATTCCTCTGTTCCAAGTCGTTACGAGGTCCGTTCTGATTCTGACGCTGATTCTGATAACCTCGGCCACAAGTTCGCTGATTTGCAAGAGGAGCGACACGATGTTCCTGATAGGGTGCCCCAGGCACAATTGTCTGTCCAACACAACAAGGTATAGGAGATACTGATCCAACAGGTTTCACCAATTCATCTCGAGGATATCCAACATCTGGCATGATTGCATTGATCACAACTCCTTCTTCAGTTCTGATAATCATAGAAAAATTTTGACGTAACTCCAAGCATTCTTTCGAGGTACGGGCTCTCCAGGGAGTTTACAAACATGCTCATTAACTCTCGGTCTAGGAGCGGCGGCTTCACTCTGGCGGCAAATTCTCTCCATCTCTAAACATACTTCCTGAAAGGTTCATCGTTCCTTTGAGACAATTCTTACAACTGCATGCGACTAGGAGCCATATCTAGATTATAATCGTACTGCTTCAGCAAAGCTCTGGCTAAATCCATCCATGATCGAATCTGATTACTCTCTGCCTGCATATACCCACTCAGAGATGCCCCAGTCAGACTATCCTGAAAGCAATGAATCATCAACTTGTCGTCTTGTACAAACGAAGTCATTCTTCGGCAGAACATCACCCACTGTTGCTTCGGACAGCCATCTCCTCTGTACTTCTTGAATCTCGGCGCTGCGAACTTCGGAGGTAACACCAGGCCAGGAACCAAACACATGCCTGCAACACTCAGGTTAACAACATCTTTGACCTTTAAGGCTTTAACTTGTTCTTCCAACACTTGGAGTCTTCTATCACACTCAAGAGCTCTTGGGTCTACAGTCCTGGCTACTGGGATCTCTCTTCGAATATTCGCCATAGGGGGACAACATCTCGACTGTTGATATTGCGGACAACAAACTGCTCATGTCGATCTCGGTCCATAACAGGAGGTTGCACCAACTGGTCTGCAGTAAGGTTGTTCACTTGCAGAAAGTCTTCCTCGGAAGTAGTTTCTTTCAGACATACAGAGGGTTGGTCGTCATAGTGAACCCTGCCAAGGTGTTAGGAGACTGGAAGTTGCTTTCAGACATAGCTACTAATAACCTTCAACTGACTTCACTGCTCAATTCTGCCCCAATCTGTTTCACCCCCTGGTCGTCTTCTACCAATCAACATTTGTTTAGACCAATCACCGGAGAATTACCCTCAGAATCAAAGCAACGGCTGGATAAGAGCTCTGGCTAGCTGGAGAATGATATGCCATATGATGCAAACATGTTTATGCAAATGCAAGGCAATATGCGGCAAATACGAGATCACAGCCCCCACAAATCTCTGAATACTGCTGCACTGCTGACTGAGTACGTTCGCTCTGACGAGAAGACCAAAATATCGGGTTGGCTGGAAGCCATGTTTCCTGAAAAACCCTCCCACTCACGGGTATGGACCTAATCTGACAAGGTACGGCATCCTATGCGGGTTCAACGTCACAGACTTTCAAGAGCGATGATACGATACCCAGAAGGTGTGACATCATCATCCCTTGAAGAGGCCTCACTTAGTCGAATTCCCAATTGATCGGTTCCCAGAGTCGACAATCTTCGGGTCAGACAACTTGTCGAGCCCTAAGGGCCAGGCAAGAAGCATCAAAGAGAATCTCGTCCGAGTGAGATTTCGTGGCTAGCTGGTGCGAGCTAAGCAAGCAGGCTAACCACTACTCTCTCTCTAAACATATGTGTGTACTCAAGCCTGGGTTTTGGCTTATCTCTCAACAGATTACCCCCTTCCCACAGCAGCAATAATAATATAAAGCTGGTAATAAAATTGCGGAAAGTAAAGACAGAAAAGTAAATCTATACAACACCCCTGACGGGAAAACAAGCGCTAGGATTGACTCGCGTAGGGAACCGTTGGAGTCCCCAGCAGAGTCGCCAGCTGTCGCTACTGCGAAAATCGGCGCCGGCTGAACAGAAGAGTCGCCACCATGCGTTATTTATCCCAACGGAGGGAAAGGAAACGCTCGAAGTAAACCTACCGCGAAGACGAGAAAGGAATGGTCATCGCAACCAAATCCTGGATTCGGGAGTCGGTTACGCAAGGGGAAGGTATTAGCACCCCTCACGTCCGTCGTACTCGACGGGATCCACGCTTGTTTTCTGGTACGGATTGTTATTCTATCTATTCTGCAGGTCTGGGGTTAAAAGAAAATAAAATGACTCGGCAAAGTATCGCACTTTATGCCTACGTATTCCCGTATGGAACGAGAAATCAGAGTCAACGTAGTTCGCCTACCTACGGGAAAGGAGGGGAAGGTTGCTCGCTAGGATATCGCATCCTATGCCTACGTACTTTCATACAGCATGAAAGATCAGAGCAAACGTAGTTCGGGCCACGTATGACACAAGCTTGTCTGAATGTTTTTTATCTCCTTATGAAAGGGTTTTCCTGATTACGCGTCCAAGCGGACAAAAATGACTCTTTTGATTGATTTACAGTCTTTTTACGCAAAAAGTGTTTTTTAGTGTGTTTGCAATCTCTGACGCACTAGAGACTATGATTTGAGAGTGACTACGTCGTATGTCACCCTAAGGGTAACACACTAAGCAATCAGATTACTGAAGAGTGACCCTCCAGCAACCTTTTCTCAAATAGCTTAAGGCTCGTAACGTACGACATTGATTAACCTTATTACTGTGTTTTTGAATTATTCTGAGATGAGAAGAGAAAGAAGCTCTAAAAAGCCTATGGTTGAAAAGGGAATCAAAATCTACCCTAATGTTGTCATGCATGGATGAAAGCCTAATGTCTGTCATATTTCTCTCTTGCACAGAGAGAAATAGAGATCCTAGGGGATAAACGGAAAAGCAACAGCATATACAGTAAAGCAGTAAAATGCATGAATGCAGCAGTACAAGCGAGGTAAGGGAGTCCCACTCAACCTCGAATCTAGAAAACAACAGGCAAAAGTGAACAAGATTCACTTTAAACCTAACAAGGTAATTATCAAACAAAACAGTCAAGAAAACCAAACAGTACATCAACAGCTCTAAACAGCACCAACAGCTCTAAACAGCAAAGTCTGATAAAAACAGCAACAAGTCACCAACACCTTCAAGCAAGGTCTTCATCCATCTACAAGCTTCAAACAAGCATCAATCTTCAAGAAAAACAGCAACAAGAAACTCTAACAGTTGACAGCATCAAACAGCTAAGCAGCAGTAAGTCCTACTTCAAACAGCTGCACAGCTCTGACAGCACCAGCTCCTTCTTCTAACAGTCTTCAAGGCAATGAACTTCATTCTTAATCTTCAAGGGATTCTTCAAAGCAAGCTCTCCAACAGAGAAATGATGTTATCAGAAGAAGTTGAATGTCAAACCGTTCATTGACGACCCAAGGAAGCCTATGAACAATTGACATTATAGGAGACTGTTTCCCTCAAAGTTCTACCTCTAAGGTAGGGCCACTGATCCCTCCTAAGGAGAGAGGTGAATACCATAGAGGAACTTTATGTCATATAGAAGAATGGAAGCAAAAGAGGCCATCCATATTTGTGAAGAAATTTTCTATTCTAGGGCTCTATCTAGCTCCTATGTCCTAGGTCTTCAAACAACTTCAAGCAAGCCAAGCATCTCCATCAAGCTTTGATCTTCAGCTTCAACTTTGTCTTCAATATGCTTCATCATCATGCTCTTCAAACCAAGCCCACACCCCAAGCAAAGCCCAATAAGCCCACACAACCAATACAAACCCCAAAAGGGCACACCCAACAAGCATACAATTGCAAAATATACTAAAAATAATAAGGAAAATTCTAACATTATTTCTAGGGGATCTACTATACCTACCCTTAATACCCTATATGCCCCAAGTCCTAATTCAATCTAAAAAACCCAAAAGAAATGTTCAAGTGCACCTATGTTGTGTTTAAACCCTAAAATATTCTAAGTTTTTTATTACACCATATCTATTTCAACATTTTTTACTACCATTTTTATTCTAAAGTTTTATCACATTATCCTAAGGGAAACCCTAAAGTATATTAATATCTATATTATCAAGATCGAAGATCAAACCCTATATCAACTTCTAAGGGGTCTAAACAATTCCTAACATGCAAGGGGTCAAGGTTAACCATCAATTGGGAAGGTCCTAATCAACAACCCTAAAACAGAACCAAATTACATTTAGAAAATCTACAAAAATTCCTAAGGGAACATGCGAGTGTTAGCTACAATCTACCAAAAGATCTAAGCAAGAATCATCACCAATTGAGAGAACAAAATTCTACAAAACAGCGGTATCAAATATGCAAAGGCAAACATCAATTAAATCATGCAAAATACTCATCAGAATGTAAAATGCAAAAGAAATGGGAAACAATCCACAAAAATATAAGAAAAATTCTACAATCTCCTGAAGATGTTAGAAACCTATGGTAAAAAAATTAAAACCAAATTCTAAAGTTAAGGTCACTTTCTAAAGGAAAACCTATAAAGTGTCCAGGGAACATTCAGATGGGGATGGCTCTAAAAAGCGGATTCAAAACTAAACTTAGATTCGTCTAGAAATTCCAATAAAGTTTCTGGGGAAATCTATGCATATCATCTAAAACATATCCAAAAATCAGCTCAAAATCATGAAGTATCAAAGAGAACAAAATTAAACAAAACAGATGAACAGTTATGTACACCAATGGATATTAGCACGAAAGAAAAATCATAACTAAATAAAAAAAAATCAAAAAAATGCAAACTTAGCGCCTAAAATTTCTTAAGACAATCAAGATCTGTAGAAAAAAAGTTCATAATTTCTTGAACATTTTTACTATTTTTGACGCAATAAATGCAAACAGGCCTCAAAACAGAAAAATAAAAAGAAAAAGGGAATGAAGAAAATCTCCAAATTAACAATCCTAAAATCATCCATAGGTGTTCACGATCCTAACCGCATGAAAATTTCTAATTATCTCATCCTAAATCCATGGTAAAGTGAAGGTTTACATACCTTGATTGGAGCTTCGAAACGGAGTATCTTCGGCTCTTTTCGTGCTTCCGAAAGCTTCAAATTCGTTCAACAACATGCGAGGAAAGTGCTACAATCTTCGAATCGAACCGAAATCGCCTTGAATGAAGAATCACCACTTGATTTTCTCTCTTGAAAATTGATATGCTCTCTTCCAATCCAACTCCAATCAATCACCAACCTTGCTTCAAATGAGTTTCTAAAATTTATAGAGATGATTGGAAGATTCTAGATTATTCATGTATCTTCCCTTGGAAATTTCTAGATTGTTCATGTATCTTCCCTTGGAAATTTCTAGATTGTTCATGTATCTTCCCTTGGAAGTTTCTAACCAAAATAGCCTTCCAAATGCCTTGTTAAGTGGTTTGGATTAGTGACTTACATTTCAAGTAACCACTTTTACAAAGCAAGTCATGAAATTATTGCTCAATTCAAAAATGTGCCAATGCCATTGTCTTTAGAATGCAATTTCTACTCAAAATGAGTATTCACTTGACATGTTTGTGACCTCTAACCCAAAATTTGATTTTTCCACCACTTTATTTGACTTATTCCCCTTTTTTAGGCCATTTTAAGTGACTTTTTGAAATAAGCCGATCAATCTACCATGATGTCTTATTTGACCTAAAAACATCATTTTAAGCATATTCCGTGCTGAACGCTTTTTCATCTGAAGAGTGGAACATGGAGATTTTGACCTATGCTCAAAAAGGACCTATAATCTCACTTTCCCAAAATACCCCTGGCTTGTACAACTCATAACTTGAGCTCCACAAATCCAAATGAGGACTTCTATAACTTTTTGGAAAGCTAAGAAGATAAGGAACATCTCTCATGTTTGCCAAGAATCCATTTGAAAACTCCTTCTAGCTCAAAAGTTGCTTGGAATTCAAGTGACTTTCACAGTTAAATTTCAGATGCCTCTGAGGACCCCTACCTTGTTTGGGCTATAACTTGAGTTCTATAAATCCCCTTGAGGACTTCTAGTACTCAAATTAAAGTTATGAACCTCCTCTACAACATTCATGTGGAGATCCAAGTCACTTGAAGCTCACATCTTGACTTAGAAGGCTTGAAAGTTCAGTGAAAAACAGGGGATTTTACCCTAGGAACCCTGTCTTGTCACCCTCAATCCTTCTTGATTCTGTTGATTTTCTCTGGGCACAACACCACATATGCTTCAACATATCATTTCATGGCTAGAATGATCTAGAGCTAGGCTTTGATGCCTCTCAAACACTCTCCTTGAGCTAGGATTACTTAGACAAAACCCTAATTGCACGCACTTCAATCAGAACTCTTGAACTTGATTATATGGCTTGCTTAAGCTCCTTCTTGGCTCTCTAGGGACTCAATAAGCTCTATTCACATCTCATACCCTTGATCAGTGCTTCATAGACCCCTAAGACTCTTCACAAAACCCCTCACACTTGGAGATAGACCTTGTACAACCAATGCAACTCTTTAAGCACCCAAATCTTTGACTGATGGCCTTGGTGGCTTCTCTAGCTTGTATGATCTTCTGATTAGGCTCTCCTCTTTTATATCTCACTCTTAATACCCTGTTAAATGTTAATGCTATGATATGAAGATGCTAGAACTATGTTAGAACTATGACATGTTATGCAAATGATAAAGCTATGAAAACACAAATCAGGTAAAACAAGTTGGTCAAATTTTAGGGTGCAACAGCTGCCCTTATTCAAACGGCTTGGACCCGACTGGGTGAAACGCCCGGAGCCTTCAGACAATCGAGGTACGAGACAGTTGAATACCAATAAACCCGGAAATTTGCCAACTGCCAGAAATAAATTGCGAAATAAACTGCACCACTACTTGGGGAACACTATCTACAAATCTGATTTCAACACTATCTTGTCAATACTGGAATAAACTTAATTACTTCACTGGGAGAAGTACTTTCTATCGAATATAAGAACGCAATTCTGTCTTGTCATACAGGAAAATCTTCTTCTGCCCATCCATAACTCTGCCATCGCTACGGGAAAATACTCTGCCAAATACAGGAAAATACTCTCTTTAAGCACCCAAATCTTTGACTGATGGCCTTGGTGGCTTCTCTAGCTTGTATGATCTTCTGATTAGGCTCTCCTGTTTTATATCTCACTCTTGATACCCTGTTAAATGTTAATGCTATGATATGCAGATGCTAGAACTATGTTAGAACTATGACATGCTATGCAAATGATAAAGCTATGAAAACACAAATCAGGTAAAACAAGTTGGTCAAATTTTAGGGTGCAACACCTAGATATCATGGATTTTGGGAAAATAAAGACTAAGAAACACAACTTCAGGAAATTTGATACAATGAAGTTGAGAGAGCTAGGGATGTTGGTATCCGAAAATTTTGGGAAAACATACGAGAAACTCATGAGTATTGTGAAGACTAGAATGGAAGAAGGGGTTCTTAGAATTTTGGTTCAGTTCTACGATCTGCTATACCAGTGCTTCACCGTCCCGAATTACCAATTGATACCGACACTAGAAGAATACTCTTACTTCATTGGAATCCCTATGACAGATAAGAAACCTTTCAGCAGTTTGGAGAAGTTACCCTCACTGAAAGAGATTGTTGATGCACTTCATCTAGAAGTATTTGAGATCAAAGCCAATTATGCTTCAAAGAATGGAGTTAAAGGTTTTCATTCTGATTACTTATTAGAGAAGGCTACTTACCTTGCCAAGGAGGGTAATATGGACGCGTTTGAAGTGGTTTTGGCTCTATTGATATATGGGTTGGTGTTGTTCCTTGAGATAGAAGAATTTGTCAATTTAACTGCTATCACCGTGTTCTTGAATGCTAACCACTTTTCTTGGTGATGTTTATCATTTCATTCATCATAGGAATCTTCATGGAAGAGGAACTTTTCTCTGTTGTGCACCCTTGTTGTACAAATGGTTTGTCAATCATTTACCAAGGACGAACGCTTTCAAGGAAAATCCTAATGGTTGGAGATGGTCTCAAAGGATTATGTCTCTAACTCAAGGAGATATTCACTGGTACGATCCCGCCTATGATCGAGGGGTATAAATTGACAGTTGTGGTTCTTTTCCAAATGTAGCATTCCGGGGAGAACAATGGGGAATCAACTACAATACCGCTTTGGCCAGACGTCAATTTGGATTCCCAATGAAGGATAAACCTAGCAACATCTTATTGTCTGGTTTCTTCTACCTTAACGCCAAAGTAGAGGAGAGTGCAAGGAGCAGTATGATTGATGCTTGGGAGAACATCCAGAAGAAAACTAAAGCTAACCTTGGGAAAAGGAATTGTGTAGCCTTTGAGCCATTCACTCAGTGGGTTCAATCTAGAGCCTGTGATCTCAAGATGCCCTACCTTCCTGAAAAGAATATGCAGATTGTCTTCGCATCATCTTCCGCCATCCCTATTGAAAAGATGGAAGAATACCAAGAGATCCTTGAGAGAACCAATCTTGAAAGGGACACTTGGGAGGGCAAGTACCATACTCTTCATTCTGAGATGACGGAATTAAAGAGAGAGCTAAAAGATAAGGATGAGTTGGTTGAGTGGCTCAAAAGTCGCTTGATTGGTGAAGATATGACGAAAGAGAATTTATTTTTCTCTAGCGTCAAGCTACGTAAAGTACTCATGAGTATTAAAATATCCCGCCAACTTCTGGTGCCTGGAAAGGAATAGTAGATAAATTGGTGATGGAGAACACTGTGCTGAAAAAACTGAAGAGGACGCACGGATAGGACTCTTGTCAGATTTCTTGACCATAGGGCCTAGCCTTCTCCTTTGATGTAACCTCACGTTGTGAAATCAAGATTCTCAGAGATCAACCTATGTTTTGATGAAGACAAATCACTTGACAAAGAAGGCAAAGATGATCAACCATTTCAAGATATCAGAATCAGGACAAAGACTTAACATGAAGAATATTTTCCTCAAAAAGTATAATGAGAATTTTCATCAAATGTTTAATTCCTGATTATTGAAAACATTAAAAATCTTTTACATTACTTTTCACACTAACACAAGCTTTTTAAAACAGAATTTTTCTAAGTTTTTGTAAGTGCAATCGATTGCACTCTCAGAGAAATCGATTGCATGATCAAAAATTAAAATAATTTTTCTTCTGTTTCAGTAAGCAATCGATTGGTGCCTTGGTGCAATCGATTGCATGCTTGAAAATCTCTCTTTTTTCGCTTCTGTTTTAGTGTGCAATCGATTGCTCTGTTGAAAATTTGAATTTTCAAGTGTTTTTGTGAAGGTGCAATCGATTGGTTTATATGTGCAATCGATTGCTCACTGAACGTTTTTGAAAAATCATTCTGAAAAATTGCATCTCTTCAACCAATCTTCCATGAAATGTTTCCTTTGAAACATGGCAATTGTTCATCAATTTTTCTGGAGATTTGCATGTCTTTCTCAAGAGGTGTTTGTGTAATATAAATACCTAAATCTTTCAAATTCAAAAAAAGAAATCTCTTTCAATTCTCTTTCAAAATCTTTATCACAATTTCATCTTTCCACATCTAAGAAAATCACTTTACATAAAGAATTTTCTGCATAATTTTCATATCCTTTGAAAGAAAATTCTGGAGCAATAAGTCTTTGACATTTGTGGAAACTCTCATTGAAAGAGAAGATCAATCTACAACATTGATAAACATTGTATACATTGTTACAAACTCATTACAAAATCAGACTGTATTATTTTCCCTTGCTGTTCAGGATTGTTGAAAGCAAGTGTGTGCATTGAAGATGATTGTTCTTCCTGCACTTAGTGTTTTAGATCTTAAAAGTGTTTAAGAGCCTTTGATCTACCTATAGGTTAGAAATTATTGTACATTGATCCTAACTATAGTGAAATCTCTTTCGTGTTGAAAAGGGTCTAGAGTACCTTCGGAGTGTGAAGGGAACTAGGATATTTCTTAGTGTTCTTTACTTTCTGTACTTTACCGCTTTCATACTATCATCATATCTCAAGAAAGTAAAAAATCAGTCTCTAAAACCAAAAAATTTCAAAGAACCTAATTCACCCCCCCCCCCCTTCTTAGGTGCAACTCAGACTTTTAATTGGTATCAGAGCAGGTTTAGGTAACCTGTTCCTAATCGATCCAATATGGCTTCCGCAAACAATAGAGGTGTATTTAAAGTCGGTGGTGGTAGCAACAAGCCTCCACTGTTTTGTGGTGAATATTTTGATTTTTGGAAAATTCGCATGAAGGATCACTTAGAAGTGTTAGAACACAGATTGGTGTTTAATATATCTCATAGTTTTGATGATAAAATTAATGAAATTTTGTATTGAGAATTTATATACTCTAATTTTGTTCAAGTGTTTATTTGTTTCAGATATCAAAATTAATATTATTATAGAAGCAAGAACGCCTCTGAACACTACAGAACGAAAAAGCTCTGAGCGTCCGAAGCAACTCATCAGAAGACTTTGATCTGCTACAATGACTCTGAGCGAAGCTAAGAAGAACTTGAGTAAAGAACATACGTAAAGCTTCAGAAGACTTTGGAAGTACTCAACGCTGCAAGTACAGAAGCTCTGATAAACAAGTATGCTCTGAACAAGAATTACACGCTTAAAGCACTTTGCTGCAAACACTGATAGAGAAACTCTGGTTGAGTTAACTCTGACCTGAACAACTAAGAACATCATCAGAAGTTCTGATGCAAGACGTTCCAAAGTTGTGAAGAAGATTTTGTTCAAATAAAGATTCGTTGGCATATTCCTTGTCCTTTTCTAAATGGCTCTTTCCCCATTCGTGCATGACACAGGATTTCAGACAAAAAGGATTTGTCAGAACATTCCTCTTCTGAGAAAGGAAAAGTCAATAGAAGACAAAAAGAACAGAATGTACAAATTGCACAGTCTTTGAGAAATGGATTTCAAAGTACTATAAAAGCAAGTATTAGCATCACTTCAAAGGTTGACAGAACTATTGAAAAATCTCTTGGCAAACAAATCATTCAAACTTTCTTCAAAAGCTGAATAGTTTATTTTCGTTCTTTAACTTGTGTAAAAATCACTGTTGTGATATAGCTTATTGGAAGCACATCTTAAACACATTGTTAGTTTATCTTTGTAAAAGATTCCTTAAGAGACCAAGTGTGATCAGAATTCTTGAGAAGACTAAGACAATTGTCTTAGTGGTTTACACTGTAATCAATTTGATTTAGTGGATTAAGTCCTTATTGAGAAAGGCAAATCACCTTGGTAGGGTGGACTGGATTAGTTTGAGTTCAAACGAACCAGGATAAAAATACTGTGTTATTTTTCTATCATCTTAATTGTTTTAAAACACTTATTCAACCCCCCCCCCCCTTCTAAGTGTTTTTCCCACCTTCAGTTGGCATCAGAGCTCCAGTTCTGTAAGTGCTCTCACTTAACCGTGACAGAAAAAGATCTTGTTGGGAAAAACTCTTAATCTATTGTTCTTGATTCATCATGGCTGCTGAAGCTTCAACTTCAACTTCATATAACAACAAATACGATGATAAAGACATAATCAGCACCAAACCTCCCATGTTTGATGGTGAGAAGTTTGATTACTGGAAAGATAGAATAGAAAGTTTCTTTCTAGGCTATGACGCTGACTTATGGGATTTGGTTACTGATGGTTATATTCATCCTACAAATGATGAAGGCAAAAATGTTGACAGAAAGTCTATGTCTGATCAACAGAAGAAGGAGTTTAGAAACCATCACAAGGCGAGAACCATTCTATTAAATGCAATATCTCATACTGAGTATGAGAAAATAAAAATAGAGATACTGCATTTGATATGTTTGAATCTCTAAAAATGACGCATGAAGGAAACTCCCAAGTAAAGGAGACAAAAGCCTTGGCGCTCATTCAGAAATACGAGGCCTTCAAGATGGAGGAATCTGAATCCGTAGAAGCTATGTTCTCAAGGTTTCAGATTCTAACTGCTGGTCTGAAGGTTCTGGACAAAGGTTACTCTACCGCTGATCACGTCAAGAAGATAATCAGAAGCTTGCCAACAAGGTGGAGACCAATGGTGATAGCGCTGAAGCTTGCAAAGGATCTGAATAAGATCACTCTGGAGGAACTGATCAGTTCCTTAAGGAGTCACGAGATTGAGCTGGAAGAAGACGAACCTCAGAAGAAAGGTAAGTCTGTTGCACTAAAATCTAACAAATCAGCTAAAGCTTTGTAGGTTATTGAAGAAATCTCTGAAGAATCTTCCTCTGAAGAAGATGAATTGTCTTTGTTGTCCAGAAGGATAAACCAACCCTGGAAGCACAAGCAAAAGAAGTTCAGAAACTTCAAAAGATCTGATCAGCGTGGCGAATCTTCTGGAAATAAGAAATCTGGAAAGAAAGATGTAGTGTGCTACGAGTGCAACGAGCCAGGCCACTATAAAAATGAATGTCCCAAACTTCTGAAGGAGAAACCCAGAAAGAAGTTTGAAAAGAAGAAGAAAGTGCTAATGGCCACGTGGGATAATTCAGATGCTTCTGAATCTACATCAGAATCAGAAGATGAATGCGCTAATGTAGCACTGATGGCTGACGTGGAGGACCACGAAGAAACTGCTGAATCTGGATCAGAATCAGATTCAGAAGAGGTATTTTCTGAACTTTCTAGAGCTAAACTTGCTGAAAGTTTATCTGAAATTCTTGAAAGCTACAACAAGATCAAACTCAAATACATGAAGCTTCAAAGTTGTCTTGCATCTGAGAATGATCAGCTGAGATCAGAAGTTGCTGAGCTTAAAGCAAACAATCTTAAAATGAAAAGTGATTTAGAAGGAGCTCAAAAATCTGACTCAGATCCTATATCATGCTCTAAAAACATTTTAGAAGAGTATGATTATAGCTTTCAGAAGTTTCTGGCCAGAGGCCTAGATAGAAGCAAGATGGCTTCAATGATCTATGGCGTAAGCAAAAACAACAGAAAGGGAATTGGATATGAATCACCTTCTGGGAAGGATTTAAATCCAAAACATGTTGATAAACTGATCATTAAGTATTCTCCTCCGTTTAATCACTTCAAATATGGTCATTTAAATGATATTAAGCACACAAGTTCTGATCAGAACAAACCTGTGTTTAATAAACCAAAACCTCAGCAGAACAAAGATACCTTTAAGGGAAAGAAATTCAGAAAGAATTTCAAACCTACTAACCCCAGAGGACCCAAGAAAATATGGGTACCTAAGGACAAAATAATTTTTGTTGCAGATGTCCTTAGCAGCAAAGTTGAGACACCAATCATGGTACCTGGACTCTGGCTGCTCGCGACACATGACAGGAAAAAGGTCTACATTCCAAAGCCTGGAACTTAGATTTGGAGGTGACGTGAAGTTTGGAGGGAACCAGAAGGGCAAAATCATAGGCTCTGGAACTATTGGTAATGGTAACCTCTCTTCCATTTCTAATGTCTTACTTGTTGAAGGATTAACACATAATTTATTGTCCATAAGTCAATTAAGTGACAATGGTTATGACATAATCTTCAATCAAAAATGTTGTAAAGATGTGAGCCAAAAAGATGGTTCAATCCTCTTTAATGGAAAAAGGAAGAACAACATTTACAAAATCAATCTTTCAGAACTAAAGGTTCAGAATGTATAATGCCTTCTGTCTGTTAATGATGAGCAATGGGTCTGGCACAGAAGATTGGGTCATATTAGTATCAGACGTATATCTCAGATTAATAAGCTCAATCTGGTCAGAGGACTTCCTCAGTTGAAGTTCAACTCAGATGCTTTTTGTGAAGCATGTCAGAAAGGAAAATTTTCAAAATTTTCTTTCAAAACAAAAAATGTTGTTTCAGCCTCTAGACCATTAAAGCTGCTTCATATTGATCTGTTTGGACCAGTGAAAACTGCATCCATAAGAGGCAAGAAGTATGGATTAGTCATAGTTGATGATTACAGCAGATGGACATGGGTGAAATTCCTGAAACACAAGGATGAGTCACATTCTGAATTCATTGACTTCTGCAAACAAGTCCAAAACAAAAAAGAATTTAAAATTGTTAAAGTCAGAAGTGATTATGGTGGAGAGTTTGAAAAAAAATACTTTGAATTTTTTTTTAAAGAAAATGGCATTGCACATGATTTTTCTTGTCCTAGAACTCCTCAACATAATTGAGTTGTAGAAAGGAAAAATAGAACATTGCAAGAAATGGCCAGAACCATGATCAACGAGACTAACATGGCAAAACATTTTTGGGCAGAAGCAGTGAATACAGCTTGTTATATTCAGAACAGAGTGTCTGTAAGACCTCTTCTGGAGAAGACTCCTTATGAACTGTGGAGGAATAGAAAGCCCAACATTTCTTATTTCCATCCTTTTGGATGGGTATGTTTTATGTTGAACACTAAGGAAAATCTGAACAAGTTCGATTCTAAAGCTCAGAAGTGTTTCATGCTTGGATATTCTAAACGCTCTAAAGGCTACAGAGTATACAATACTGAGACACAGATTGTAGAGGAATCAATTCATGTTAGATTTGATGATAAGCTTGGCAATCAAAATCCAAAGCAACTTGAAATTTCTGCAGATAGAGAAGTCCTTCTCACAGACTCTGAAGAATCAGAAGCAGAAAAAGCTCAAGCAAAAGAACCATAAGCAACGTAAGATGCTACTCCCTTGACTGCTCAGATGGATAGCTTGACAATTTCTGAAGAATCAAATGTTAAAGGATCATCCAGAATCAAAGCCTCTCATTCAGAGGAAATGATAATTGGAAAGAAGGATGACCCTATCAGAACAAGGTCATTTGTCAGATCTTTTGGAACGTCATTGTTTGGCTTGGTATCTATCATTGAACCTACTTCTGTGGATGAGGCTCTGAACGATAATGATTGGATACTTGTTATGCAAGAAGAGCTTAATCAATTCACCAGAAACGATGTCTGGGATCTGGTTCCAAGACCAAATGGATTCAATATCATTGGAACTAAATGGGTCTTCAGAAACAAGCTGAACGAGCAAGGAGAAGTTATCAGAAACAAGGCTAGGCTGGTTGCTCAAGGATATAGTCAGCAAGAAGGTATAGATTACACAGAGACTTATGCTCCTGTGGCAAGGTTAGAATCTATTCGCTTGCTTATTTCCTTTGCTGCTCAGAATAACATCACTCTGTATCAGATGGATGTTAAAAGTGCTTTCTTAAATGGTTTCATAGAAGAGGAAGTTTATGTCCATCAACCTCCTGGTTTTGAAAATGAAAAATTTCCAGAACACGTTTTCAAACTTAAGAAATCACTCTATGGCTTAAAACAAGCTCCTAGAGCTTGGTATGAGAGGCTGAGTAATTTTCTTCTGGAAAATAATTTTGTCAAAGGAAAAGTTGACACTACTCTCTTCCATAAATCAATTAAGAAAGACATTTTAGTCTGTCAGATTTATGTTGATGATATTATTTTTGGAACTACCAATATTACGCTTGAAAAAGAGTTTGCTCAATCTATGCAGGCGGAATTCGAGATGAGCATGATGGGAGAACTCAGATTCTTTCTGGGAATTCAAGTGAATCAGACTCCAGAAGGCACCTACATACATCAGACAAAGTATGTAAAGGAACTTCTGAAGAAATTCAACATGTCAGAAAGCAAGGTAACAAAGACTCCAATGCATCCTACAAGCACGCTAGGTAAAGAAGAGGAAAGTAAAAAGGTAGATCAGAAGCTCTACAGATGTATGATTGGTTCTCTTCTGTACTTAACTGCTTCTAGATTTGATATCCTCTTTAGTGTTTGTCTATGTGCTAGATTCTAATCAGATCCTAGAGAATCTCACTTAACAGCTGTTAAGAGGATTCTGAGGTATCTGAAAGGTACTACAAACGTGGGTTTATGTTACAGAAGATCTGATGAATACAGATTTGTTGGATTCTGTGATGCTGACTATGCTGGAGACAGAGTAGAGCGTAAGAGTACTTCTGGAAGCTGTCAGTTTCTAGGAAGTCATCTGATCTCATGGTTCAGCAAGAAGCAACCCACAATAGCGCTATCAACAACAGAAGCAGAATATATTGCTGCTACTGGTTGTAGCACACAAATGCTCTGGATGAAGATTCAACTAGAAGACTATCAGATTCATGAGAGTAACATTTCTATTTTCTATGATAATACTTCTACTATTTACCTTTCTAAGAATCCTATTTTACATTCTAAGGAAAAGCACATAGAAATTAAGCATCATTTTATCAGAGACTATGTTCAGAAGGGAATTATCAGTTTGAACTTTGTTGATACAGATCATCAATGGGATGATATCTTCACAAAACCCCTTGCTGAAGATAGGTTGAAGTTTATTCTGAAGAATATTAGTATGGATTTTTGTCCAAAATAAAACTATTATTCAGAAGAAAATTTATTCTGATGAAATATGAATAATGTCTATTATCTGAAGTATTTCTTCTGATTATTTCTTTTGGTACATTATTTTTTGTGAAACTCTGATCTAACAAGTCTCAGAAGATCTGAGCGTTGTTTAACGTTTCTTATTCTTAAGAGATTCAGAAGCACATCAACATCAAACACGTGTCACATGATATCTGAAAAGGTGGAGTTTACTCAATGAGACGCTGTTTTGAGGTACTGTTTGAATTCTCAATTTCTCGTTTTCCTCCCCACGCTTGTCAGTATCATTTAATGTTTTGAAATCCTTATTCTTTTTGACGTGACTTTTTGAATTAAATTAAATGAATTAAATGCTGATCGTGTGTATGTGTGCCCTAATTTTTCGCCCCTATAAATGCCACAACACAACACCTTCTCACACTTTTCACTCTCTCTCACACCGTGTATGCATTTCTGTTTGCTCCATTGTTTCTTCATCTCCTCCAAACCTAAAACCCAAAGAAGCCTTCGTTATCTCACCTCTTCAACAATGGCAACCTCATCTCCAACCTCTCAACAGTTTGAATCAACAATGGCTGTTGTTTCATCTTCTACAATGGGTCCTACTCCGTTCACAGCACCTGAAAGAACTCTCCTCACACCCGTTGATTAACTGGAAGTTCTATGTGAGTTCTTGATAGATTTTGAAATCATTAATGAAAATGGATTTGATTTATGTCCAACTGTGTCATCACAAGGATGGACAAAATATTTTGACAGACTGGTGGGTCTAGTTTACCCTTGCTTGGTCAAAGAGTTTTGGATTCATGCAAGTGATTTCCCAAAGTTCATTGTCTCTCAGTTCTGGGTAAAGAGATCATTATCACTGAAGATCTAATTCGCAAGCTGATAGGATATTAAGAATCAGATGGTGTTACTCATATGCCAGCAAACCGTCTGGATATGGATGAGGTATACACTGAAGTCTTCACTTCTGGGGAAGCTTCAAGCAAGATAAAGGATTTGAAGGTTCAATACAAGATCTGGGCTAAGATCTTCTTAGGTTTCATACATCACATGAAGTCTACAAATCCTCCTGATTACATCAACTCTGATCAGATGTATTTTATGTATTGCCTGGGTAAAGACATCAAGGTGGATCTGCCTTACCTGCTTTTCACTCATCTGTGGACTCATGTGAAACAATCTAGAGAAGAATTCAGAACCAAGCACCAAAAGATGAGAAACTGGATACCTATGGGAAGACTTATCTCAAATATTCTGACTGAGAATGATTTAGTTGGTCATCTGACAGAAGCTGGTATGAAAGAAGAGTTAGCTTCAGTTGTTGGAAAACCTCTGAATGGCAAAAGTATGCAGAGGATGAGGATTATAAAAGAACTTACTTCTGCATCAGGTCAGATCAACTCTGAAGAAGTAAGCAAGAGAAGAATTCCTGTAGATGATTTCTCTCTCTTCTATGCTAACGAACCCAAGGAAATCATTCTGGCTTACATAGTAGAATGCTTAGCAGATGGAAATCCTTTGCCAGAACATTTGATCCAAAGAGCAGATGAACCTGGATTTGATTTCCATGGGGAGAGACAGAGGAAGAAAAGAAAGGTCTCAGAAGAAGGATCTTCTAAGCCCAAGAGGAAAGCTTCTGGCGAAGCATCTTCTGCAAAGCCAAAGCGTGTCAAGAAACAGAAAGGTAACCCTGCTACTAGTTTATCTTCTATTTTAGAAGCAGTAAGAGAAGTACTAACATCTGAACCTCCTTCTTATGAACCAATTCCCTCACCTTCTCCTCCTCACGACTCTGAACCCATTCCATCTGAACCACAAAAATCTCAACCACTTCCTTCTACACTTAAACCAAATAAAACTTTTGAACCTCAACCACAACCATCTGAACCACAATCATTTGTACCATCCACACCTTCATTCAACATCCATCAGAAAAATACCCCTGATAAAACCCCAACTTCTATTCCTCAAACTTCTGAACCAACACCTTCTGTAAACCAACCTTCTGAAATTCCCCCTTCTGAAAAACAAACTTCTGAACCACAACAACCTGAAACCATCCCATCTGATCCTGAACCAGTCGTTCTTAATCTTCAACCTCTCAAAACTGTTTATCCAGTCTCCTCTGGATCATCTGAATCTTTTGAATCTTCTGATTCTTCTGATTCATCTGATTCCACTGATTCTGATAGATCAGATGTCATTTCATCTCTTCTCAAACCTTTTGTTCCAATCCCATCTGAACCAACCCCATATGAACCTGAGATTGCTAAACCTTCATCTTTCCTCACTCCTTCTTTTTCATATCCACCTGTTATCTATATCCCTTCTTTTTCCATACCTTCAACTTCTGAACCCACCAAAACACCATCATTAGAAGCCTACCTAAAACCCAAACCTAGGCTGGATGTTGGTATTTTATTTGCTGGTTTTGAAAAAGAAATACACATGTGGTTATCTTCTGTCAAGAAGGAATGTCTCTTAAGTATGAATCCTGATGATTCTGAAGTTATCTAGAAGAGATTCAAGAATAGATTCAATTCTGTTGCTTCAAATCTTCAAGAGATTTGTTCTAATGATGCAAAGGTCAGATTTTCTAAAGCTGCCAGACTCACTCTTCTGAGTGTTAGCAGAAATCCAACCCTGTTTCTGGAAAACACACCTTCAAAGGATGTGTGCCTTCCTTCTGAAGAGTTTGTTGCATCTGAGACTGCTGAATTGTCTAGACCTGAGGTAGTCATTCCAGAAATTTCTGCTCCTGGTCCTTCTGAGACTCTTGACTCTGCTCAACCTTCTGACATGATTGTCGAGAATGCTTCTGCATCTTTGGTTGTTCATGATGCCTCTGCTTCTGCATCTGCTCCTGAGTCATCTGAAGTGAAGAAATAAGACGAAGATCTGCATGCTCAGCTTGCTGAACTCAAGGCTAGTAACACTGAGATCAAATCTTGGATGGTTAAGCAGGAAAAGACAACTGAAGACATCAAGACATGGATGGTGAAACAAGACGAATCCACATCTGAGATAACGAATCTTCTGAGGATTTTGACTTCTTGTCATTCTTAGATTTGTTTCTTGATTGTGCACTTTTGTGTTATCTGTCTGTTTATCTTTTCTGGATTATGTTTATTAATGCATCTGGATGTTATGTTTTTTTGGTTGAATCTATCTTACGCTTTATTGTTTTTCCTCTGTTATCTTTTTTCTGTCTTAAAGATTTCTTAAAGATTTTATTTTTGATATGACAAAAAGGGGGAGAAAAATGGTAATTTTGATAATACACATAAACAGATGCCAAAGGCAACTCATACATGATAAATTTCATCTAATCATTTTTTTGGGCGTTTCAGAGCTAATAATTCTCATCTGACAAAATTCTAAGAATTAACTCTGAACTAAAAGTCTAAGAATCTACAAGTTTCCTCTGATGCTAAAAATAATACAGAAGCTGAAAGGGAAGTATTTTATCTTTTCAGAAGTATTCATTTCAGGGGGAGATTAATATTCTCAGGGGGAGTAATATTTCTTTTCTATTTAAACAAAATTTCCCATAGTTTTTGTCATCATCAAAAAGGGGGGGGGAGTTGTTAGAACACAAATTGGTTTTTAATAGATCTCATAGTTTTGATGATAACATTAATGAAATTTTGTATAGAGAATTTATATACTCTAATTTTGTTCAAGTGTTTATTTGTTTCAGATATCAAAATTAATATTATTATGGAAGCAAGAACGCCTCTGAACACTACAGAACGAAAAAGCTCAGAGCGTCAGAAGCAACTCATCAGAAGACTCTGATCCGCTACAATGACTCTGAGCAAAGCTAAGAAGAACTTGAGTAAAGAACATATGTAAAGCTTCAGAAGACTCTGGAAGTACTCAAGGCTGCAAGTATAGAAGCTCTGATAAGCAAGTATGCTCTGAACAAGAATTACACGCTTATAGAACATTGCTGCAAAATCTGATAGAGAAACTCTGATTGAGTTAACTCTGACCTGAATAACTCAGAACATCATCAGGAGTTCTGGTGCAAGACGTTCCAAAGTTGTGAAGAAGATGTTGTTCAAATAAAGATCCGTTGGCATATTCCTTGTCCTTTTCTAAACGTCTCTTTCCCCATTCATGCATGACACAAGATTTCAGACAAAAAGGATTTGTCAGAACATTCCTCTTCTGAGAAAGGAAAAGTTAATAAAAGACAAAAAGAACAGAATGCACAGATTGCACAGTCTTTGAGAAATGGATTTCAAAGTACTATAAAAGCAAGTATTAGCATCACTTCAAAGGTTGACGGAACTATTGAAAAATCTCTTGGCAAACAAATCATTCAAACTTTCTTCAAAAGCTGAATAGTTTATTTTCGTTCTTTAACTTGTGTAAAAATCACTGTTGTGATATAGCTTATTGGAAGCACATCTTAAACACATTGTTAGTTTATCTTTGTAAAAGATTCCTTAAGAGACCAAGTGTGATCAGAATTCTTGAGAAGACTAAGACAATTGTCTTAGTGGTTTACACTGTAATCAATTTGATTTAGTGGATTAAGTCCTTATTGAGAAAGGCAAATCACCTTGGTAGGGTGGACTGGATTAGTTTGAGTTCAAACGAACCAGGATAAAAATACTGTGTTATTTTTCTATCATCTTAATTGTTTTAAAACCCTTATTTAACCCCCCCCCCCCCCCCTTCTAAGTGTTTTTCCCACCTTCAAGAAGCACAAGGAGATGAAATATGGGATGCTGTCTATTGCACCCTAAAATTTTCTCAACCTATTTCACTTGGTTTATGTTTCAATTACATTAGCATTTGCATATAGAGTCATGTACATAGTCTAACCATCTGCATAGCATAGCATAGCAAGTCATCCAACAAGGGACAAAGCACTATTCTCATCTCTATGAGCCTAGCAAGAGGTTATTATTCAAATTCAAGCACATCCAAGTCATCAGAAAGAAATTGAAATCTCAAGAAGTCAGTGGATAAAGTAGTGGATCTCTCTCCTATTCTGAGTATATTTGAAGATCATCAAGGAGTTGTGAGCTGTGAATTGAGCATGGAGGGTATTTAGACATCATGGAAGACATGGGGAGTCATTTCGAAAGTGAGACAAGTCATTGATGTGATAACAAGAATTGCAGTTGAAGACAGTCAACTAGGGTTTCATCTGGGTCAACCCTAGGTCAACCATAGATCAAATGACTGATTGAAGGGCATCAAGGTCTATCTGAGAGATGTGGGGTTCATCATTTGACATGTAAATAAGGATATGGTGTTGTGCCAAGAAGAAATCAAGAGAAATCAAGAAGAAGAGGAGC
This sequence comes from Lathyrus sativus, assembly GCA_963859935.3. Classification (NCBI taxonomy): domain Eukaryota; kingdom Viridiplantae; phylum Streptophyta; class Magnoliopsida; order Fabales; family Fabaceae; genus Lathyrus; species Lathyrus sativus. Next base: position 91,055,994 of record OZ012739.1, on the reverse strand, counting down.
TTCTAAATTAGGGTTTCTGTGTAAAATCCCCTGATTTAGGTCAAACTTCCAAGCACGATAAGTCAAAATGCAAGGTTCAAATGGATCCTTGGACAACATGAAACTTGTAGAGGATCTCAAGACCTTTAATTTGAGTGGTGGAAGACATCAAGGAGATTTATAGAACTCAAGTTATGGTCCTTGCAAGTTACAGGTCATCTGGGGCCTCTAAAATTTTGTCTGTGAAAGTTACTTGTCTTCCAAGCAACTTTTACCCCTCAAGGAGATTTCAAATGAATTTCTGGTCAACATAAGAGTTGTTCCTCATTGTCTTAGCTTTCTATAAATGTATAGTATGCCTTCATCTTATTTGTGGAACTCTACTTATGGTCTTGTCAAGAAAAGGGTATTTTGGTCATTTGAGAATTACAAGTCATTTCAAGCCTATGCCCAAAACTCATACAAGGAAGCTTCAAATGAAAAACTTCACAACATCAAACTTGCTCCAAATGACATTTTGAGTCTTGAAAAGTGATCATGAAAGTTTGGAAATGTCCATAGCTCAAGGTTCCAAATTTGGTCATTTAAAAGTGAATTTAATGAATAAAAAGTGACCTAAAATTGAGATTTTTCATAACATGGCCAAATGGGATGAAACTATAGGTCATTTTGATTGGAAAAAATGTTTTAAGAACATTGGAAAAAGTATATTTTTGAGTTTAGGGCAAAGTTTGATAGATACCATTGGTTACTTATGTATGAAGTTAACATATCCAAAATTCAAGGAAAGTGTGCACAAGAAAGTTCTACCAAGTTCTAGAGTGTTCTATGATCATCTATATATTGGATTGAGTGGATTCATTCAAGGGTTGGTGATTCATTTTGTTCATAACACATAGTTATACCTCATTCTTCCATTTTGCAAATCCATTTCAAACTCTATCAAACCTTCATCAATTTCCAAAATCCTTGATCCTATCATCATCTACATCCTTCATAGATCCAATTTCCATCAAAATCTGTTTGAATTGAGGAGGAATTCGTGCTATCCAACTTCATCATCCAAAGTGCAAGAAGATTGTGATTGCAAGATCCAAGAGGTGTGAGCAATAAATATTGCATACAGAACCAAGAATCAAGTGTATTGAGCAAGTCCAGAACATTGCAAGCCTTGGATCCAAAGAATTCTACACCTGTTTTCATCATTTACACCAGGTTAGTTTTCCTTTCAAATTGGCTAGTTTAGTTAGCATGTTAGAGAATTATTAGGTTAGAATGGTTAGGATTGGTTAGATGATCATTTCTGTTGAGTTTGAAGGCAATTCATGGAGGTTACCATTGGAGCACCAAATCTGTTAGGGCTTAGAACACCTAGGATAGGGCATGATAATCTTAGATATATAGCTCAGGATGATCAGCAAAGTGTGTAGATCGTGTTAGGGTAAGAATTAGAAGGAATTGGCAAGGTTGATCTCAGTGTATAATGGTGGAGTCAAGGTGTTCTAGCTATCGGGTTTGGTTATTGATTGAGTTTTGGAGAAAACCAAGGCCATGGTTGTGTAGAGGAGAAGAAGTGGAGCATTTTTGCTTTTTACAGATGCGAGTTTCATGGAGAATTGAGGTTGCATGAGGAGGTTGAACTCTGGTTGGGGCAAGCTTCGCGCAGGGTTCATTAATGGCAAACCCTAACTTTGGGGAAGATGATGTTCCCAGCGTTGGATTTCTCATTTGACTTTGACTCAGAGAAGGATCTGATGGCTCACGTTTAAAGATGGATTTGGAGGGAAGACTGGCTGTGAAACGCGTTGTTTCACTTAAACTTCAGACTGGGCTCAAGCAACCATTGCTTTTCACACCCCTAGTTTCCAGGCCCACTTGATTTGAACTATTATTTCTTGCTAATTGCACCGTTTCCCCTTTTTTATTTTTTTGTGTTTTCTGAGCATGCACTGGGCCCAGACGCGCTTTGCTATGCGCGCCCCCCAGTCTGGGCCCATCATCTTCTTTTAACTGAATTAAATACTCACTGCACCCCCTAACCCAATTAATTCATATTAATTTCATCCTTTTATTTTTAATTCTTCAAAAAATCATAACAAAATGAAAAATGCTTATTTTTTAGTGGTTGTTTTTGCATTAGGTTCATATTTCTGTTAAGAAAATTAAGAAATAATAAAATTCCAACTTTATTTTGTTTTAGCATTTTTAGCATATTTTTCTTTTAAATAGGTTTTGAATAATGTTTAGTTTAATGCATGATATTGTTGATTTTAGTTTATTTAGATGCTTTTACATTTTTGATCCATTCTTTTTAGGGTGATTAACTTAGGACTTTAGCTTGTATATAAAATTTAATTCATGATTTTAGGACTTAATTTTAGATGATTTGTTTAGGTGTGATTAGAAGAACCAAAACTAGGGTTTAGGAGATAACATAGGTGTAGTAAATCATTTCTTTTAGGAGTTGTAGTTTGAATTTTGGGGTATGGGACTATAGGGGTATTATGGGTAGATAATAGATCCCTTAGAAATTACTAGGTTTCCCCTATTCTACTATTACTATTAGTATACTGCTTGTATTTGCTTGACTGTGTGGTGTGCCCTCTCTAGGGTTATTTTTTGACTGTGTGGGGTACTGGGCTTGTTTGGGGCTTGGGGTTTGAGCTGAAGACTATGCTGATGAAGCCCATTGGAGATCAAGGAGAATGAAGGCCAACTTCCAGAGTTGATGAGGAGTATCTCTTGCTGGCATCTGTTGAAGGTTATAGGGTTTAGGAGCTAGGCAGAGCTCTAGAGTAGAAAACTTTATTCACAAACATGGAAGGTCTTGTTTGCCTCCATTCTTTCTCTATGATTCAAAGTCTCTTTTAAATATCCACCTCCTTCCTTTGGAAGGATTAGTGAATGTATTTAAAAGATAGAACGTTTGAGAGAAAACTGTCGGTATCATGTTAACAGTCAGTGAGTCACCCTTGGTAGGCAATTGACTGTTTAACATCCATTTCATCTTGTTGACTGATATTCATCTTGGAGATTGAGGCTTGAAGAAAAACCATTGCAGATTGAAGATAAAGACCTTGCTTGAAGGCTGTGGAGATGAAGATTGATGCATGCTTGAAGCTTGTAGCTGTTTGGAGATGACTTGAAGACAGATGTTGGTGCAGAGCTGCTGCTGTTTATTTTTGCTGTTTATAATTTTTGATGTATTGTTTAAATTTCTCTGACTGTATTGTTTGCCATTTAATCTGTTAGGTTGAAAGTGAATTCTGTTCACTTTTGCCTATTGTTTTCTAGGTTCGAGGTTGAGTGGGACTCCCTTGCCTCGCTTGTATTGCTGCATCCATGCATTTTACTGCTTTATTGTATATATGCTATTGTTTCTGTTTCCGTTTATCCCTTAGGATCTCTGTTTCTCTCTGGGCAAGAGAGGAACATGATAGACACTAGGTCTTAACCCATGCATGATAACATTAGGTTAGTTTGATTCCCTTCGCAACCGTAGGTTAGAGTTCCGTCTCTTCTTTCTCAAAAACAAACAGAAAAACACAATAAATATTTCAAACACAATAAAAGACACTTCTTCCGTAAAAGAAGGTGAACTCATCAAAACGTCATTTTTGTCCGCTTGGACCAGTAATCAGAAAACCTTTTTCAGAAGGAATAAAAACAATCAAGACAGACTTGTGTCGTACGTGGCCCGAACTACGTTTTCTCTGATCTTTCATGTTGTATGAAAGTACGTAGGCATAAGATGCGATATCCTAGCGAGAAACCTTCCCCTCCTTTCCCGTAGGTAGGCGAACTACGTTGACTCTGATTTCTCATTCCAGACGGGAATACGTAGGCATAAAGTGCGATACTTTGCCGAGTCATTTTCTTTTCTTTTAACCCTTGACCTGTAGAGTAGATAGAATAACAATCCATACCCGAAAACAAGCGTGGATCCCGTCGAGTACGACGGACGTGAGGGGTGCTAATACCTTCCCCTTGCGTAACCGACTCCCGAACCCAGGTTTTGGTTGCGATGACCATACCTTTCTCGTCTTTGCGGTAGGTTTACTCTGAGCGTTTCCTTTCCCTCTGTTGGGATAAATAACGCACGGTGGCGACTCTTCTGTTCAGCCGGCGCCGATTTTCGCAGTAGCGACAGCTGGCGACTCTGCTGGGGATCCAACGTCCCCTGGCTGCTAAGGACTGCGATAGTTCCTTATGCATTTGGGATCCAATGTCCCTTAAGCGAGTCAATCCTAGCGCTTGTTTTCCCGTCGAGGATTTTGTATGGATTTATATTTCTGTCATTTACTTTCAGCATTATATTATTGTTATTATTGCTGTATTGGGGGTGACGGGTGTTCCATGATTGAGAGATAAGTCGGACCTGGGCTTGAATGCACTTAGAATTAGAGTAGAAAGTAGTGGGCGCGTTCCGACTTTGCTTGCATTAGTGTCCCACGAAATCTACACTCGGACGAGGTTCTTCTGGTTGACTTCTTTTTCTACCCTTTGGGTCGAAGGGGTTGTTGGTTAGCTGAATTGTCGACTCCGGGAACCGATCATTTGGAAGTTGGCTAAGTGAGGCCTCTTCAGGATTTGATGATGCCACTCCTTCTGGGAATCGTATCATCAACCCTGGAAGTCTGTGACGCCGACGACTGCATAGGATGCCATACCTTTGTCAGTTACTAGGACACCTACCTGTGAGAGGGTTTTGGGGTTATGCAGGTACCTAGACCTTCAGATACCGGTTATTTCTTGATCTGAGATCCTGGGTATTTATGGATAGTTTTGAGGTCTGTCAGAGACCCGTTGGAGTTATTATATGGGGTCTGTCAGAGACTAGTCAGAGTTATGATATGGGGTCTATCAGAGACCAGTGTTGGAGCTTTGTTTTGGGTCTATCTGAGACCAGGGTTTGAGGAATTCCGGAGGGTCTATCTGAGACTTTTGATATGGTTCAGGCTTCTCAGCCATGGCATTTGGTCCCTGTTGCATGTTACGTGCATTACATTGTTTGCATAACCATTATCATTGCATCCCATTAACGTGTGTCTGTGCTGCAGGTGCATTTGCATATTCCCTGGTTCTAGTGCCCGGACTTCTGCTTATTGATCATGGCTGGTTTGAGAAAGACAGTTGCGTATAAGCTACCTACACCTGACATTACTCCCTTACTTGGTCTGATGTCCCTTGCTGATGAGGAAGTTAGGAGAAGTTTCAGGATGAGTCATGGAAGATTGTTGAGACTGGTTTGCAAGCCAACTGCTGTTGAGATGAATGGGCTGTACACCTTGATGCAATTCTATGACCCTGTATTGAGATGTTTCACGTTCGCTGACTTTATTTTGGGGCCTACCATTGAAGAGTATGTAGAGTTTACTGAGCTACCAGTATAGAATAAGGTTCCCTTTATTCATTCAGCCGCTGAGCCCAAGTCGGAGGACTTAGCTAAGGCCTTGCACATGAGCGCTGCTGAACTATTAGTGACTTCTTGGCTTGGGGTTCCAGGTTTCTCCCTTGATTTTCTGGTTGGCAAAGCTCAAGAGTATGCCAAGAGCGGGTGCTGGATAGTCTTTAATGCTATCTTGGCTCTATGCATCTACGGAATAGTGTTGTTTCCCAACTTACCCAATTTTGTGGACTTGGACGCTTTCCATCTGTTTGCTGCTGGCAACCCGGTACCCACTTTGATTGGAGATCTCTATCATTCATTGCACTACAAAAATGAAAATAGAAGAGGAAAGATTGTTTACTGTTGTGCGCCGCTGTTGAACATGTGGTTTAAGAGCCATCTTCCCCTGAAGGGACCTTTTGTGGATAGTGCAACTACAGCTGACTGGCCAGAACGCCTGATGAGGCTATCTTCTGAAGACATTGAGTGGTTTGACATAGACTTGTTGGGGTCTGAGCTTATTTTCAGTTGTTCTGGGTATCCTAATGTTCCTTTGATAGGAAGGAAAGGGTCTATCAATTACAACCCATCTCTGTTCGTTCGCCAGTTCGGATATGCGTTGAAGAACCCACCTCAGGAGGAAGAAGTACAGGAATCTCTGTACTTCACCGGTGATTTGAATGGAGAGTTACTAGCCAAGCTTCAGCATGCCTGGATGCGTATCAACAGAAGAGGGAAGCCACTATTAGGGAAGAATGATTGTCAGGCTTATGCACCCTACAAAGTGTGGATCCAAGAGAGAGCAAGACAGTTGCTGATGCCATTTCCAGCTGCACCGGTCCCTGTTCATATTCCGGTGGAAGAACCAACCACTGTTACTATACGAGCAAGTTGTAAAAGAAAAAGAAGCCTTGATGAAGATCAATGAAGGGCTAGAAAAGGAGCTGGCTCAGATGCGTAGTGAGAAGAACAAGGCTGTGCATGCTTTCCAACAGCAGATCGAGTTAGTAAACAGGCTAGGTGCTGAGTTGACTGAAGAGAAAAAGAAGCGTGAACGTCTGGGTAAAGAGTTCAGAAGCTCTCATGACATGTTGGAGTCCAAAAAGAAAGCACTCGATGCCGCTCACCGGGAAATCTCTTCTTGTAATAAGACTTGGAATGCTACGCTAACCAACAACAAAAAGAGGGAAAACAAATTGAAGCAGCAAATTTCTGAACTCGAAGAGCAGTTGAAGGCTAGCATTAAGAAGCAGGAAGAAGAGGTGATGACCAGATATAGTCTCCAGAATGCATTGAACAAGGCCATCGAAGGCAGGAACGAAGTTGTGTCTCAGAAGCGGAAGCTAGAGGATCGCTTCGGAGAAGGGGCATGGGAGGAAACCGCTGGTGACGTACGACGTGTTCTCAAGCGAAGAAATCAACTTGTTGAGGGTATGCTTACCCGACCAAGTCATCCAGAGACTAAGAAGTTGCTAGAAGAGTACCAGGCTTATGAGTGTACTTGACTGTTTCATGTATTAACGTGTATGCTTTATTTGCATAGCGCTGACCATCACCAGGATTGTTGGTTGAGGTCATGCCTTCTTATTGTACTCAGCGATATCGTATTCTTGGCTTAATGGATTTCTCTGCAATATATGAGGTGTTTTCTATGATTCGGCTTCGATCACCGTATTGCTGTCACTGTCAATGCACTGGCACATTCGCACTAGAATCGGGAGATGATTTTCCCTAATGCACAGACACATATTGCATTGCATTCACATTCATATTGCATTACAGGTGATTACTGAATGGTATCTCATTTCTTGCACTGTATCAGGTCTTTTCAGGATTGAAGATCAGCGCCCGCACCGATACTCCACTCGTACCAACTACCGAAGAATTATGGATCAAATGCAGAATGAGATGCAAGACATGCGTGAGAAGCTGGCGCTCTTCATGCAGATGATGGAGACCATTGCGAAAGGGCAGGAGAATTTGCAAGCTTTGGTGCAGCCTCTGTTGGTAAGAAATGCTGGGCACGGAAATGAGGATCATCAGTCTGTGCGAGTCGACACTATTCATGGGGATGGTACTCCCACACCAGTGGCTCCACCTGTAGTCAACATGCCTGCTGTCAATGTGAACAACGGCGCTGCTGCCGGGAACGGTAACGTGGGAATTGGGAACGAGACTATTGTCAACAACGTTGGGCTCGGAGATGGCAACTTGGGTGATAATATGGGAGGCAATGGCTTCGGCAATACTGAATTCGGTTTTAATGACCAGGGGTTCGATAATACTGGGAAGTACGACTTCAATGCTCAAGGCTTCGGACAGGACAGATTTGGTATGACTAATCAGGGTTATGGAGGATTCGGAAATGGAAATGGCACTGGGTTAATGACTTTTGGACCTGCTGGGGTCGCTCCGGGGTACGGTATCAGGGGGCGAGGCCCGGTAATGAATCAGACCAGAGTTGGCCGTCACAATGGATACGATGGATATGGAGCTGGGAATGGTATGTGGCAAGAGGATCAGCAAGAGGATGCTTTCTCCGGTGGAGGTTTCGAAGGACCTATGGATGACTTTCAGAGAATCCGAATGCTCGAGGAGCAGATGAAGGGGGTCGTAAACCAAAGTGCTGTTGGCTTAGATATGTCAACAATGGGTCTGGTACCTGGCTTGAGGGTGCCAATAAAATTCAAAGCTCCCACATTTGACAAATATAAGGGGGACACCTGTCCAAAGGTGCATGTGCGGTCATATTACAGAAGGATGTCGGCGTACTCAAATGATGAGAGGATGCTAATGCATTTCTTTCAAGATAGCTTATCTGGTCCTTCCCTCGAGTGGTATATGGGATTGGAACCAACTCAGATAAAGACATGGAAGCAGCTGGCTGAAGCATTTGTAGCTCACTATAAGTACAACAGTGACTTGGCACCCAACCGGGTCCAATTGCAGAGGTTGTCCCAGAAGAAGGGCGAGAGCTTCAAAAAGTATGCGCAGAGATGGCGCGACATGGCTGCTAGAGTTCATCCCCCTTTGGAGGATAAAGAAATGAATGATATGTTCATAGGAACATTCACTGGCATGTTTTATGACAAGTTGTTTCACACGTCTTTGGGCAGTTTTTCTGACTTAATCCTGATGGGAGAGAAGATTGAAAGTAATATTAAGCAGGGAAGATTCCAAGCTGAGGAGTCCACTTCAGCTGGCAGTAACAGAAAGGCTTTCGGTGGGCGCCGTCAGGGCGATGCAAGCGCAGTGTTTGGGGGCCGAAGCCGAGGCCGGGGCAGAGGTCGAAACCAGTACAACCAGCCGCAGCAGGTGGCAAGCGTTACTATTCCGTTTCAGCAACAACCAATTCAGCAACAACATCAACAGCAGCCACAACAGGGGGCACAACCTGCCCAGCGTAGATTCCAGGGGGCAAACCAAGGAGGGTGTTTGAAAAGCCTCCTTCAACGTATGCGGATTTGCTACAGACGTTATTGGGTTTGAACTTGGTGGAGAAGAGAACTCTGGCGCCAATAACAGGCACTCCTCCGTATGGTTATGATGCAAGCAGGCATTGTGAATTCCACTCCGGGGCTCCGGGCCACGATATAGAGGGTTGCCACGCGTTTAAGCATGTAGTGCAGGATCTATTGGACAGTAAGGCTATAAATTTTGGAACGGCAGGTCCGAATATAGTGCAAAAGCCCATGCCCAACCATGGGGCAAACGCCATTTTGACCGAGGAGGGTTTGAATTTGATTATGAATGTCGACGACTTAAAGACACCGTTGTGCGAGATAAAGAGCAGATTATTGCAAGGTGGTGTGTATCCAGGTTGCGACGAGTATTGTTTAGAGTGCTAGACCCTAGCCGGGGGTTGTGCTGACTTAAAGAAAGGTATTCAGGCTTTAATAGATGGCGGCATATTGCAATTTGACCGAGCAACAATTGAAGAACCTGCAGAGTTGTTAGCAGACAAGCAAAGTGACGTGGCTACTGCGACGATTCCTCGAAAAACGATCACCATAACGGCACCGGCTAAGCGACCGCCGATCACTATCACTAAGGCAGGACCAATCCCTTACGAGAGTACTAAGGCAGTCCCCTGGTCCTATGGGTTGGAAGTGTATTGTGATGGGGTAAAAATTGATGTTAATAAGCAGCCAGCTGAGACTGTAGACAACGTTGTCAGTACCGGAGGTATGACAAGAAGTGGGAGAATCTTCATATCGCCTGAGGTAGAGGCTGAGCGACTGGCAAAGGGAAAAGGAAAGATGAGTGAGAATGTCCCTGTGCAGAGGAACGACAAAGAAGCGGCATCAAAGGATGTGGAAGAGTTCATGCGCTTGATTCGTAAAAGTGATTATAAGATTGTTGAGCATCTGCAACAGACGCCGTCAAAGATATCTATACTGTCGTTGCTATTGTGTTCTGAAGCTCACAGAAATGCATTGCTGAAAGTTCTGGATACTTCCTTCGTACCCCAAGATGTTTCCGTGAATCAACTGGAGGGAGTGTTGGCGCATGTGAATGCAGGCCATAGCTTGGCCTTTACATATTTTGATTTGACCCCTAAGGGGAGAGAGCATAATATGGCGTTGCACGTATCTGTGGAGTGTAGAGGAGCAGTCATGTCTCACGTGCTGGTCGATACCGGATCGTCTTTGAACGTGCTGCCCAAGAAAGCGATGATGAAACTAGATGTCAGGGGAATCCTGTGTACGCCTAGTGACTTAGTGGTCAGGGCATTCGATGGCACGCGAAGAACAGTCTTTGGATCCATAACGTTACCTCTACAGGTGGGGCCGGAGGTTTTTGCGACTGAATTTTATATTATGGATATCCAGCCTGCATACAGCTGCCTTCTCGGACGACCCTGGATTCATGGTGCTGGGGCAGTCACGTCTACCTTGCATCAGAAGCTGAAATACATGGTGGGGGACAGTGTGGTCACGGTCTGTGGGGAAGAGGATATACTGGTCAGCCATCTATCATCATTCAAGTATGTGGAGGTCGACGGCGAGATTCATGAAACACCCTGTCAGGCATTCGAAGGGTTGCGCATCAAAGACAAAGGTCCCGGGCCGAGCAAAGCGTCAGAGGTAGCCGTCTCGTCATATAAGGAAGCTCAAGCTCTAGTAGAGACTGGTGAGACAAGGGGCTGGGGCAAGGTGCTGGACATTCCCGTGAAGATGGACCGATTTGGGCTGGGATATCAACCGTCGTCATCAACACCTGTTGTGGGGGCACCCCGTTTCAGAGGACCGATAACTATCACTGCTAGTGGAGTGTGTCACGAGACCATCAACGCTGCTTCAGAGTCTGACGAAGGAGACAGCGACTGCGATATGGACGTCTGGATTCAGCCGAGCATGCCAGGACAAGGATTATGCAATTGGTCTATTCAGGAGATTGTTCCTGTGACTCTTAAACAGTAATGCTTTGTTTTTTTTAATTGTTGAACAATCTGGTGTCTTGCCCGGGGCATCATGATTTGCTTAGGGTCGTGCTGTTATGAACATTGCGTGTTTAATCATTAAATAAAAGGCGTTTTTTCATGTACAAATATTGCGATCTCTGTTTTTCCTGTTTTGTGTTTTACAATAAAATGGCAACGTGGTTATTCGCTTTATACGCATTTTGAAGCATTTAACCATTCCTTTTGCAGGATAACATTTTCAGATGACATCATTGAACCACCTATGACTCGTCCCGACTTTCAGCACCCGGTATTTCAGGCCGAAGAAGAGATTGTCGAAGATGGCGACGTTCCCGAAGAATTGTCTTGGTTGGTGAAGTAAGAAGAGCGAGTCATTCTGCCTCATGAGGAGGTCATTGAAATTATTAACTTGGGGTCGGAAGGGGTTGAAAAGAACATCCGTATAGGAGCCGCGCTGCAGAGCGACATCAAGCGAAGACTGGTTGAAATGCTCAGAGAGTATAGTGATGTGTTCGCTTGGTCGTATGAAGACATGCTTGGGCTTGATACAGATATGGTTGTGCACCGTCTGCCATTGAGAGAAGAATGCCCGCCGGTCAAGCAGAAGCTCCGCAGAACTAGACCTAATATGGCCGTGAAAATTAAGGAGGAGGTTCAAAAACAGTGGGATGCTGGTTTCCTAGCTGTTACAAAATATCCCTCATGGGTCGCTAATATTGTACCAGTGCCAAAGAAAGACGGTAAAGTGAGAATGTGCGTAGATTACCGAGATTTAAATAAAGCGAGCCCAAAAGATGATTTTCCGCTTCCTCATATCGATGTGCTGGTTGACAACACTGCTCAATTCTCCGTATTCTCCTTCATGGACGGCTTCTCGGACTATAATAAGATTAAAATGGCGCCAGAGGACATGGAGAAGACTACTTTCATAACGCCTTGGGGAACATTTTGTTACAAAGTGATGCCCTTCGGATTGAAGAATGCTGGGGCAACGTATCAGCGTGCAATGACGACTCTTTTCCATGATATGATGCATAAGGAGATCGAAGTTTATGTCGATGATATGATTGCCAAATCCCAGACGGAGGAAGAGCATTTGGTGAATCTGCTGAAGTTATTCAAAAGGCTTAGGAAGTTCAGGCTGAGACTGAACCCTAACAAGTGCACCTTCGGAGTGAGATCGGGTAAACTGCTGGGGTTTATCGTGAGTGAAAAAGGAATAGAGGTCGATCCTGCTAAAATAAAAGCAATACAAGAGATGCCGACGCCTAGAACAGAGAAAGAGGTGTGCGGGTTTTTAGGGAGGTTGAACTACATCGCTCGGTTCATATCTCACCTGACAGCTACGTGTGAACCACTATTCAAGTTGTTGAAAAAAGACCAGGCTGTGACGTGGAACGAAAATTGTCAAAAGGCGTTCGATAAAATAAAGCAGTATTTGCAGGAGCCTCCTATTTTGATACCCCCAGTGGTAGGGAGACCCTTGATTATGTATTTGACAGTTCTTGAGGGAAGTATGGGTTGTGTTCTCGGTCAACACGACGAGACAGGAAGAAAAGAGCATGCGATCTATTACTTGAGTAAGAAGTTTACTGAATGTGAATCTCGATATTCAATGCTTGAAAAAACTTGTTGCGCGCTAGCCTGGGCCGCCAAGCGTTTGAGGCAATACATGCTGAATCATACAACCTTGCTCATCTCGAAGATGGATCCTATCAAATATGTATTTGAAAAGCAGGCGTTATCGGGGAGAATTGCTCGTTGGCAGATGGTTTTAACCGAATACGACATCCAGTATGTCTCGCAGTAGGCTATAAAGGGGAGTCTACTGTCTGAGTACTTGGCAGAGCAGCCTATTGAAGATTACCAATCGATGAGGTTTGATTTTCCTGACGAGGATATCATGTACCTAAAGATGAAAGATTGTGAAGAGTCGTTGCCAGACGAAGGACCAGAATTGGGTTCCAAATGGAAGTTGATCTTTGACGGAGCTGTAAACGCCTACGGTAGCGGAATAGGGGCAATCATCACTACTCCACATGGGTCGCACATCCTGTTTACTGCTCGATTGACCTTTCCAATTACCAATAATAAAGCCGAATACGAAGCTTGTATCATGGGGCTTGAAGAAGCCATTGATTTGTGAATCAAAAATCTGGACGTATACGGAGACTCAGCTCTGGTGGTGAATCAAATAAAAGGAGAATGGGAGACACGTCAGCCCAATTTGATACCTTACATGAATTACGCGAGGAGATTGTTGCCTTTCTTTGACAAGGTTGAATTGCATCATGTACCGCGAGCAGAGAATCAGATGGCTGACGCCCTGGCCACATTGTCTTCCATGTATAAAGTCAACTTCTGGAATGAGGCTCCCAGAATTGTTATCTCTCGGCTTGACAGACCTGCCTTCGTATTTGCCATTGATGAAGCATCTGATGATAAACCATGGTATTTTGATATCCTTAACTTCCTGAAGAATAAAGAGTATCCGGCTGGGGCATCCAGTCAAGATCAGAAGACTCTCAGGAGATTGGCGGGTAATTTCTATCTGAATCCGGACGGTGTCTTATATAGAAGAAATCACGACTTGGTGCTGCTGCGTTGTGTAGACGAGAAAGAGGCGAAGCTGCTCATGGAGGAAATACATGAAGGTACATTTGGTACGCACGCTGGTGGGCATGGTATGACGAGGAAGCTGCTGCGGGCAGGTTATTTTTGGCTGACTATGGAAACTGATTGTTTCAAGTTTGCGAAGAAGTGCCACAAGTGCCAAATCTATGCTGATAAGATCCATGTGCCTCCGAGTCCTCTGAACGTGATGTCGTCACCATGGCCATTCTCGATGTGGGGAATCGATATGATTGGAAAGATCGAGCCGACAGCTTCTAACGGGCACCGGTTCATTCTAGTAGCAATTGATTATTTCACCAAATGGGTGGAAGCGGCGTCTTATGCAAATGTGACTAAGCAGGTGGTAGCCAGGTTCATCAAGAGAGATATCATTTGCAGATATGGAATCCCCGAGCGGATAATCACTGACAATGGTTCAAATCTGAATAACAAAATGATGAAGGAGCTGTGTCAGAATTTCAAGATCGAGCATCACAACTCCTCCCCTTACCGACCCAAGATGAATGACGCTGTTGAAGCGGCCAATAAGAATATAAAGAAGATCGTTCAGAAGATGGTGGTGACCTATAAGGATTGGCATGAGATGCTACCTTTCGCTTTGCACGGTTATCGTACGACGGTACGCACATCAACCGGGGCAACCCCGTTCTCGTTGGTATATGGAATGGAAGCAGTGCTACCACTGGAAGTCGAGATTCCTTCGCTGAGGGTACTACGAGACGTCCAACTAGATGAGGCAGAATGGGTGAAAAACAGGTTGAACCAGCTGAGTTTAATGGATGAGAAGAGGCTAGCTTCTCTAGCATACGGTCGTTTGTACCAGAGCCGAATGAAGAAAGCGTATGATAAGAAGATACATCCTCGGAGCTTTCAGACAGGCGACCTTGTGCTGAAAAGGATTCTTCCGCCACAGGCAGATCACAGGGGCAAGTGGACCCCCAACTACGAAGGGCCATACGTTGTTAGAAAAGTCTTTTTAGGAGGGGCTTTATTATTGTCCACCATGGACGGTGAAGACTTTACGTCGCCTGTGAATTCGGACGCAGTTAAAAAATACTTTGCTTAAAATTGACCCGCTGGACAGAAAAAAGAGAGTCCAGGCAAAAATGGGGCATCCTGGCGAACCAAAAACAGAATGAAAGGTTCGGGCAAAAGTTAGGGATAAAAATTGAAAAAAAGGTACACCCGCGAAGTTGAAAACCTACACTGGGCGGCTTCGGCAAAAAAGGGTATCTCGGTGAACTGAAAACCCGTAAAGGGCGGTTCACGCAAAAGTTAGGGATTTGAAAAGCAAATGACTGCGGTCCGAATTTGATACTGCATTGAGCATTGGTGCGGGAGAATATACCCGAGGGGTCGATTATCAGATACAATCTCTTCGGAAGTGTGGATACCGGGAAAGCATTAGAGTCGGGCGAGTCATAGGAGGATCAGTTCATGATGTTCGTCTGTATCCCGTTACCGACATGTGCACAAACTTGATTTGTCAATATATTTATACTTCTTGTGCATACTTGTATATTTGTTGTGCGTAGCTTCCTCTTTTCAGGAGTTACATCCCGTGTACAAAACTCCGCCCATTTAGGGGCCCAATCAATAAAACATGTTATTCAGTACTTGATGCTGGTTCTTTACTGTTTTGTGCATGATAAACGCCTAGGTTTAATGAAACTAGCGTGTGTATAACGTCACTGGCCCTTGCCAATAATTGCTAAAACTTTGAATTAACTGAAAGTAATGTCACTAACGCTAACCTGAATAGATTTGGTTGCATAGACTTGGCTTGTCTTGTTTGCGGTGTTGCAGGGTTCATAGCCGTACGAAGAGGACGATCAAAAGTTTGCAGTATTGACCAGAAGCTCGTAACGAAAGACTCGATCCCCACGCAGGTCGCGCTTCCAAGATAACAATGTTCCTCGCTGAAGAAGGATCGAATTCCCCAGCTAGTCGTAGCTCATTTCGAAGGATATTCTCCAGCAAAGTCGATTTATCCTCAGCAGGATTGATGATTCCAAGATTGTAAGGCTGTATTCAGATAGTGTGGTGTCCCCCGAAAAGGATTCCCCTATCTCAAGAAGAGTGGTTTAGTCTCAGAAGATTAATATTTCCAACTTGTGAGCTGTACTCAGGCAGTCTACCCTTCCCAGTAGGGTCATTTACTCTCCCCCAACGGAGTCAGCTGATTTTCCCCAAGAGAATCCTTCCATCCCCAGTGGAGTTCTCTTTCCAGCAAGTGTTTTCTTTCCTCCCAGTGGAACTCGAAGATTGAGACTTTCCCCGACAGAGTTGGTTGTGCGTCCTGGCATTTATTTTGTCGGAATACTGTGTGACACTCGTTCACTTCCCAGCAGAAGTCTAATCAGGATGGGCGCATTCAATTATTCCTCAGCGAAGCGGGCTTCACTCTTCCAGCATTTATTTTGCTGGAATAATTCTGTAGCACCTGGCTACCCCCAGCAGAGTTGGTGTTGTCTTCAGCATTTATTTTGCTGAAGCGGTTTCAGTATCCCAGCAGTTCGAGTCTGCATTTGCATTGGCATATAGTGTCATATTTGCATCTACCAAATTAATAAAAGCACGTAGCATTTCCATGTCGAATAGAGCATTGCGTCATTGTCAAACATACGCATTTTTGAAACATAAACCAGGTTGGCTAACTGTTTGTTTCAAGTGTTGTTTCTCTTGCAGGTGGAGAGAGCTCTTGCTCAAATGAATTACCAAACATCCAGGATCTCGGCGTGAGACATTCAACGAGAATGTCGGTGTTATTCCCCACAGAGTTATCAGGCAAAATTTCTCGTTGTCCCCGAGCAGAGTTATTTGTGTAAGTGCCTTTTGTGTTCCCCGTCAGAGTTGCTTGTTGAAGTTTCTCTATTCCGATCAGCGGATTATTTGCTTCAAATTTGTTGTTATGTTAGCATCAAAGGGTTTCGTGAATCAGAATTTCAGAGGCTGCCGCCGGTTATCAGAACAGGCGTCCGGTAGTTTGGATTCCAGATATCCCCAGTAGAGGCCGCCTCAAAGTCGCTGTCACGTCAGTGCTAAAAGGTTTGTGGGTTGGAACCAATGGAGAAATGAGTCCTGACGTGGACAATTTATTCCTATATTGACGGGATTTTCTTCGTGCTAGAGAAATGGGTGTCCTGACGTGGACAGATTTATTTCCCCGGGTTGATGAGATGTGCTAGTCCTAACGTGGACAGATTCGATTTCTCGGTATTGGTGGAATGTGAAGTCATGACGTTGACAAAATTGATTACTCTTTGTGTTGGTGTCCTGACGTGGACCATTTATTCCCAGCAGATATCTTCCATCGTAATGGTGAAATGTGTGTCCTGACGTGGACAAGTTTATAGTTCTTCGTGATGACAAGATGCGCGAGTCCTGACGTGGACAAATTTATCTTTCTTCGTGTTGGTGAGGCGTGAGTCCTGACGTGGACAAGTTTTATTTCCCCAGCGGGTCGAAGATGTGAGTCCTGACGTGGACAAATCAAGACGAGAAGTGAGTCCTAACGTGGACAAATCAAGACGAGAAGTGAGTCCTGACGTGGACAAATCAAGACGAGAAGTGAGTCCTGACGTGGACAAATCAAGACGAGATGTGAGTCCTTACGTGGACAAATCAAGACAATATGTGATTCCTTACGTGGAAAGATTGTGATTCCTTACGTGGAAAGATTGTGATTCCTTACGTGGAAAGATTGTGATTCCTTACGTGGAAAGATGGATTCCTTACATGGAAAGATTGTGATTCCTTACGTGGAACGATGGATTCCTTACGTGGAAAGATGGATTCCTTACGTGGAAAGATGGATTCCTTACGTGGAAAGATGGATTCCTTACGTGGAAAGGTTGATTTCCTTACGTGGAAAGATGTATTCCTTACGTGGAAAGAAGTTGATTCCTGACGTGGAAAGAGTTTATTCCTGACGTGGAAGAGTTTAGTCCTGACGTGGACAGATCCAGACAAGGTTATTCCTAACGTGGACAAGGTTATTCCTAACGTGGAAGAGTTTATTCCTAACGTGGACGATTTATTCCTGATGAAATGCAGACGAGTCATCCCCAGCGAAGTCGCCGAGATTTTTTCCGTGTTGACGGCAGGTGGAGTCCTAACGTGGACAAGTTTTAGTTGAGGTTTCTTCGTGTTGACAAAACAGGCGTCCTAACGTGGACAAAGTTCTATCCCTGTGATGATGGAATCTTTTTCAGGCTGATGAAAATAATCCCCAGCACGATCGCTAATGGATCAGCTGGTAGCCGTAACAACCAGATCCAGTCAGCAGATATCGTTCCCCAAGCAGTGGTGCAGTTTATTTCTGCGGTTGGCAAATTTCCGGGTTCTTAGTATTCAACCGTCTCGTACCTCGAATGTTTGAAGGTCGTTCGCTCTTCATCCAATCGGGTCCAAGTCGCTGGAATAGGGGCAGCTGTTGCACCCTAAAATTTGCTCAACCTATTTCACTTGGTTTATATTTCAATTACATTAGCATTTGCATATAGAGTCATGTACATAGTCTAACCATCTGCATAGCATAACATAGCAAGTCATCCAACAAGGGACCAAGCACTATTATCATCTCTATGAGCCTAGCAAGAGGTTATTGTTCAAATTCAAGCACATCCAAGTCATCATAAAGAAATTGAAATCTCAAGAAGTCAGTGGATCAAGCAGTGGATCTCTCTCCTATTCTGAGTATATTTGAAGATCATCAAGGAGTTGTGAGCTGTGAATTGAGCATGGAGGGTATTTAGACATCATGGAAGACATGGGGAGTCATTTTGAAAGTGAGACAAGTCATTAATGTGATAACAAGAATTGCAGTTGAAGACAGTCAACTAGGGTTTCATCTAGGTCAACCCTAGGTCAACCATAGGTCAAATGACTGATTGAAGGGCATCAAGGTCTATCTGAGAGATGTGGGGTTCATAATTTGACATGTAAATAAGGATATGGTGTTGTGCCAAGAAGAAATCAAGAGAAATCAAGAAGAAGAGGAGCTTCTAAATTAGGGTTTCTGTGTAAAATCCCCTGATTTAGGTCAAACTTCCAAGCAAGATAAGTCACAATGCAAGCTTCAAATGGATCCTTGGCCAACATGAAACTTGTAGAGGATCTCAAGACCTTTAATTTTAGTTGTGGAAGACATCAAGGAGATTTATAGAACTCAAGTTATGGTCATTGCAAGTTACAGGTCATCTGGGGCCTCTGAAATTTTGTCTGTGAAAGTTACTTGTCTTCCAAGCAACTTTTACCCCTCAAGGAGATTTCAAATGAATTTCTGGTCAACATAAGAGTTGTTCCTCATTGTCTTAGCTTTCTAGAAAGGTATAGTATGCCTTCATCTGATTTGTGGAACTCTACTTATGGTCTTGGCAAGCAAAGGGTATTTTGGTCATTTGAGAATTACAGGTCATTTCAAGCCTATGCCCAAAACTCATACAAGGAAGCTTCAAATGAAAAACTTCACAACATCAAACTTGCTCCAAATGACATTTTGAGTCTATAAAAGTGACCATGAAAGTTTGGAAATGTCCATAGCTCGAGGTTCCAAATTTGGTCATTTAAAAGTGAATTTAATGAATAAAAAGTGACCTAAAATTGAGATTTTTCATAACACGGCCAAATGGGATGAAACTATAGGTCATTTTGATTGGAAAAAATGTTTTAAGAACATTGGCAAAAGTAGATTTTTGAGTTTAGGGCAAAGTTTGAGAGATACCATTGGTTACTTATGTATGAAGTTAACATATCCAAAATTCAAGGAAAGTGTGCACAAGAAAGTTCTACCAAGTTCTAGAGTGTTCTATGATCATCTATATATTGGATTGAGTGGCTTCATTCAAGGGTTCGTGATTCATTTTGTTCATAACACATATTTATACCTCATTCTTCCATTTTGCAAATCCATTTCAAACTCTATCAAACCTTCATCAATTTCCAAAATCCTTGATCCTATCATCATCTACATCCTTCATAGATCCAATTTCCATCAAAATCTATTTGAATTGAGGAGGAATTCATGCTATCCAACTTCATCATCCAAAGTGCAAGAAGATTGTGATTGCAAGATCCAAGAGGTGTGAGCAAGAAATATTGCATACAAAACCAAGAATCAAGTGTATTGAGCAAGTCCAGAACATTGCAAGCCTTGGATCCAAAGAATTCTACACCTGTTTTCATCATTTACACCAGGTTAGTTTTCCTTTTGAATTGGCTAGTTTAGTTAGCATGTTAGAGAATTATTAGGTTAGAATGATTAGGATTGGTTAGATGATCATTTCTGTTGAGTTTGAAGGCAATTCATGGAGGTTACCATTGGAGCGCCAAATCTGTTAGGGCTTAGAACACCTAGGATAGGGCACGATAATCTTAGATATATAGCTCAGGATGATCAGCAAAGTGTGTAGATCGTGTTAGGGTAAGAATTAGAAGGAATTGGCAAGGTTGATCTCAGTGTATAATGGTGGAGTCAAGGTGTTCTAGCTATCGGGTTTGGTTATTGATTGAGTTTTGGAGAAAACCAAGGCCATGGTTGTGTAGAGGAGAAGAAGTGGAGCATTTTTGCTTTTTACAGATGCGAGTTTCATGGAGAATTGAGGTTGCATGAGGAGGTTGAACTCTGGTTGGGGCAAGCTTCGCGCAGGGTTCATTAATGGCAAACCCTAACTTTGGGGAAGATGATGTTCCCAGCGTTGGATTTCTCATTTGACTTTGACTCAGAGAAGGATCTGATGGCTCACGTTTAAAGATGGATTTGGAGGGAAGACTGGCTGTGAAACGCGTCGTTTCACTTGAACTTCAGACTGGGCTCAAGCAACCATTGCTTTTCACACCCCTAGTTTCCAGGCCCACTTGATTTGAACTATTATTTCTTGCTAATTGCGCCGTTTCCCCTTTTTATTTTTTTTGTGTTTTCTGAGCATGCACTGGGCCCAGACGCGCTTTGCTATGCGCGCCCCCCAGTCTGGGCCCATCATCTTCTTTTAACTGAATTAAATACTCACTGCACCCCCTAACCCAATTAATTCATATTAATTTCATCCTTTTATTTTTAATTCTTCAAAAAATCATAACAAAATGAAAAATGCTTATTTTTTAGTGGTTGTTTTTGCATTAGGTTCATATTTCTGTTAAGAAAATTAAGAAATAATAAAATTCCAACTTTATTTTGTTTTAGCATTTTTAGCATATTTTTCTTTTAAATAGGTTTTGAATAATGTTTAGTTTAATGCATGATATTGTTGATTTTAGTTTAGTTAGATGCTTTTACATTTTTGATCCATTCTTTTTAGGGTGATTAACTTAGGACTTTAGCTTGTATATAAAATTTAATTCATGATTTTAGGACTTAATTTTAGATGATTTGTTTAGGTGTGATTAGAAGAACCAAAACTAGGGTTTAGGAGATAACATAGGTGTAGTAAATCATTTCTTTTAGGAGTTGTAGTTTGAATTTTGGGGTATGGGACTATAGGGGTATTATGGGTAGATAATAGATCCCTTAGAAATTACTAGGTTTCCCCTATTCTACTATTACTATTAGTATACTGCTTGTATTTGCTTGACTGTGTGGTGTGCCCTCTCTAGGGTTATTTTTTGACTGTGTGGGGTACTGGGCTTGTTTGGGGCTTGGGGTTTGAGCTGAAGACTGTGCTGATGAAGCCCATTGGAGATCAAGGATAATGAAGGCCAACTTCCAGAGTTGATGAGGAGTATCTCTTGCTGGCAGCTGTTGAAGGTTATAGGGTTTAGGAGCTAGGCAGAGCTCTAGAGTAGAAAACTTGATTCACAAACATGGAAGGTCTTGTTTGCCTCCATTCTTTCTCTATGATTCAAAGTCTCTTTTAAATATACACCTCCTTCCTTTGGAAGGATTAGTGAATGTATTTAAAAGATAGAACTTTTGAGAGAAAACTGTCGGTATCATGTTAACAGTCAGTGAGCCACCCTTGGTAGGCAATTGACTGTTTAACATCCATTTCATCTTGTTGACTGATATTCATCTTGGAGATTGAGGCTTGAAGAAAAACCATTGCAGATTGAAGATAAAGACCTTGCTTGAAGGCTGTGGAGATGAAGATTGATGCATGCTTGAAGCTTGTAGCTGTTTGGAGATGACTTGAAGACAGATGTTGGTGCAGAGCTGCTGCTGCTGTTTATTTTTGCTGTTTATAATTTTTGATGTATTGTTTGAATTTCTCTGACTGTATTGTTTGCCATTTAACCTGTTAGGTTGAAAGTGAATTATGTTTACTTTTGCCTATTGTTTTCTAGGTTCGAGGTTGAGTGGGACTCCCTTGCCTCGCTTGTATTGCTGCATCCATGCATTTTACTGCTTTATTGTATATATGCTATTGTTTCTGTTTCCGTTTATCCCTTAGGATCTCTGTTTCTCTCTGGGCAAGAAAGGAACATGATAGACACTAGGTCTTAACCCATGCATGATAACATTAGGTTAGTTTGATTCCCTTTGCAACCGTAGGTTAAAGTTCCGTCTCTTCTTTCTCAAAAACAAACAGAAAAACACAATAAATATTTCAAACACAATAAAAGACACTTCTTCCGTAAAAGAAGGTGAACTCATCAAAACGTCATTTTTGTCCGATTGGACCAGTAATCAGAAAACATTTTTCAGAAGGAATAAAAACAATCAAGACAGACTTGTGTCGTACGTGGCCCGAACTACGTTTGCTTTGATCTTTCATGCTGTATGAAAGTACGTAGGCATAGGATGCGATATCCTAGTGAGCAACCTTCCCCTCCTTTCCCGTAGGTAGGCGAACTACGTTGACTCTGATTTCTCGTTCCAGACGGGAATACGTAGGCATAAAGTGCGATACTTTGCCGAGTCATTTTCTTTTCTTTTAACCCTTGACCTGTAGAGTAGATAGAATAACAATCCATACCCGAAAACAAGCGTGGATCCCGTCGAGTACGACGGACGTGAGGGGTGCTAATACCTTCCCCTTGCGTAACCGACTCCCGAACCCAGGTTTTGGTTGCGATGACCATACCTTTCCTGCCTTTGCAGTAGGTTTACTCTGAGCGTTTTCTTTCCCTCCGTTGGGATAAATAACGCACGATGGCGACTCTTCTATTCAGCCGGCGCCGATTTTCGCAGTAGCGACACTGTCCAAAATGACCCCTTCGTTCCTACAACGGTCGTTAACGGTGTTGGATCAGCAAAGCCCAAAGCTTCATGGGATGACGATGATAAGAAAAAGGTTCTCTATGACCAAAAGGCAATCAATCTTCAGCAAAGGGCACCAAGCATGGATGAATTCTTTCGTGTCTCAACATGTACATCAGCAAAGGAAATCTGGGATACTTTAGTGGAAACCCATGAGGGAACCACTGAAGTTAAGAGATCAAGATTAAACATATTGAGTCAGGAATACGAGTTATTCAGAATGCAGTCAGGAGAATCAATTCTTGATATGCAGAAAAGATTTGTGCACTTGACAAATCATCTCAGAGCGCTCGGTAAGACATTAACTAACGATGAATTAAATCTTAAAGTGCTTAGATCTTTGTCCAGAGAATGGTAGCCCAAGGTGACATCAATTTCTGAAAAGAAAAGTCTATTCACAATGACATCCGCTACACTGTTTGGAAAACTCCAATAATATGAGATGGAACTTGGATGATTGGAAAAACATGAGAATCAAGAGAAGAAATCTAAAAGCATCGCATTAAAGGTTAATTCCAAAGAAGTAGAAAAAGCAGACGATCCAGTTGAAGACAAAAACTTCATACTTCTCGTAAAAAGGTTAGGAAAATATTTTGGTTCCAAAAATAATATTGGAAATTCTGACTATATGAAAAGGAAGAAGTTTTCAAAGGACAAAAAGAAGGAGGCGTCAACATCCACACAAGATCTCAAATGCTATGAATATGCAAAACAAAGACACATCAAACCAAACTGTCCTAAACTCTCCAAGAACGATGCCTATAAAAGCAAAAAGGGGTTCAAGAAAAATAAAGCATATGTAGTATGGGAAGATAACGAGATAAGTTCTTCATCAGAATCGGATAGTGATCAAAGCGCAAATCTAGCACTAATGGCCTCACATCATTCTGATGATGAAGACGACAAGGAATGCTTGAAGACCTCCTCATATCAGTGGTATCTTGATAGTGGGTGTTCAAGGCATATGACGGGTGACATTACCAAATTTTCACATCTAACGCTTAAGGCCAAAGGATTCGTAACCTATGGTGATAACAACAAAGGAAAGATCCTTTGCGTAGGCAGCATTGGTGTACCACCTTTTACAACCATAGAAGATGTCCTCTATGTAGAAGGCCTAAAGCATAACTTACTTAGCATTAGCCAACTTTGTGATAGAGGTTTCAGAATCAACTTCACTAAAGATGAATGTTTAATAGAAAACGAAGTCACTCATGAGGTAATGTTAAAAGGAAATAGAATCAGCAATATTTTCATGATTTCCCTTGATAACATGTCTTTGAAGGTTAAGTGTCTTATGGTGAACAACAACGACTCTTGGTTATGGCACAAAATATTTTCTTACATTCATATGGAGCATTTGAACAAATTGATCAAACATGACTTAGTTGTTGGGCTACAAATACCGATTGGATCCAGTACTCATATTTATCAGAAGAACAAGAAGGTGATTCTACAAATCAAGGATGGGGCGATTGGCAATATACAGGCTGGACTACCCTGGGTAGATTCTATGACCCATATCACGGCTACCCTCAAGACTATCAACCCTCTCATCACTCATCACCTCCTCCGCCTTCGGACAACTCTGAAGTCATAAATATTTGAAATATTGTTATGTCCTGAATTATGTTGGCATTATATATACTTGTTTAAACACTTGTGTCTACTAACATTTTGATATTCTTTTGATTCATGTGTTCAAAAACAAGAAAGAGTGAAATAGGTGTCCAAGATTCATCATTTTCATCTTCAACATCTCACAACATTTCAATTACACACAATCATTTTTGAAATGCATTTGTGAGAGATTCAAGGTGATAAGGTTCGAGGCTTAGATTGGAGAATCAAGCTCGGGTTGAAGATTGCGACAGGTTCTTTCTTGAATAAAACCTTTGGGGTTTTACCCTCCAAGATTGGTTCGAATTTTGGGGGTTTTTGGACGAGATTCTTCATCAACGGTCAATCGAGCGAAGGTGATTGTGAAGAGGTGGTCTTCACAAGTCTAGTAGCGGATTCGGTGATTTTGAAGGGAAGATCTCGGGTTCGATTTGGTGTTGTTGAGATCAGCCGGAGCCAAAGGTTTAAACAACAATGTGTTCTTCAATAAGGTGGCTGGAGTCGGAGGTCCATCAACACAAATCGAAGAACTTGATTCAGCTTGAATCAAGGGGAAAGGAGTGAAGGCAACTTTCAACACATTGAGATTTCTATTGTATATTTACTGCTCAATCCTTGTATAAACTGTTCATTCAAATAGGTGATATCTATAAAATATATGTCAATTCTAGTTTTAGAATTGAGGGCAGACGTACCCCGAAGCGAGGACGACGGGGGAACTGCCTCACCAAATTACTTGTCTTCTCTATTTTCAGCATTTACGTTATAGCTCAAAATAAGTAATTTTTGTGTAAGCTCTATTGTCAAAATTGTGATATCAATTGAGTAAGAGGTTAAAACTTTGTTTTTAACTCCAAAGTACAACAAGACATTGTACTAGGCTGGTTAAAATCACTTACTCAACATAAATATCACTTGGAGTGTTTTTGCACACCAAGTGTTTGACATATTGCTTGAACCAAAATTATCTTACTTGTGTATCTAGTTTTGGTTTGATTTTGAATCATTGGAATAGGAATCCTTACAACTGAAGTAAATAATTGATAAGTGGAATTTGTGTTGTGATTCTATTTTTCCAAATTGTCATTAATCCAAAGGCTTACGTATATCCGGTTTTCCAATAACCGTTCGTTTTAGACTATATTTTTCCTCGGCCGCTTCCGCACTTAAAACATTTTTAAAACCAATTTTAAATTGGTAGCGCCGACTCAAATTTTAATTGGGGATCTATTCAACCCCCCCTTCTAGATCCGTGCCATAGTCTAACAAGTGTATCTAGAGCTCCGGTTATTCGGTGCTTCAAATACAACGTAGATAGAAAATGGCTAACGAACCAAAAGGGGTGTACAATAGGGCTCCCGTTTTCAACGGTGAAAATTATAGTTATTGGAAAGACTGTATGCGTGTGCATATAAACTCCATAAACAGAAAAATATGGAACGTTATCCTTAATGGTCCAATAGAAATTACTATGACCAATGCGGATAACGTAGTTGTGCCAAAGCCTGAAGCACAATGGACCGATGACGATGAGAAAAAATACAATTATGATTGGAAAGCTAAAAACATCTTAATCTCCTCATTAGGTGTAGATGAATACTATCGTGTATCCCATTGTCCTACCGCTAAGGCCATGTGGGACAAACGATGTTAAGTTGGCTAGAATCAATACATTAACACAAGAGTTTGATCTCTTTTTCATGGAGCAAGGGGAAACCATTGCTGACATGCAAAAGAGATTTACTCATCTCATCAATCGTTTACATTCATTAGGTAGGCCTGTTTCCAATGATATTGCTACTAATAAGATCTTAAGATGTCTTAACAGGGAATGGCAGCCTAAAGTGACCGCCATCAAAGAAGCACATGATCTTACCTTATTAGATTTAACAACATTGTTTGGCAAACTACAAGAGCATGAACATGTACTCTTGAGCTTAGACCAACGCGAAAAGATGGAAAAGAAAGACAAAATGAAGGTGAGTGAAAAGAAATCAATAGCTCTCAAGACTTCCTCCTCGAAGTCTCGAGCAAAAGAGCAAAGTGATTATTCCTCAAGCGACGAAGAAGAGGATAAAAACGAAGATATGGGGTTGTTTGTTAAACGGTATAACCGTTACGTGAGAAAGAACGGCATCCAACATTCTGAGAAGAACTTGGTAAACTTCCGGAAATAATCGAGGTACTCCAAGGATGATGACTCGAAAGGTAAAAAGACTAGAGGGACGTGCTACAAGTGTGGAAAGCCTGGTCACTACAAACCAGACTGTCCGATGAATAAAAAGGGAAAGGACAAGGAATCATCAAAGTCACACAAGAAATCATCAAAGCCTAGGAGAGCGTACATAGCGTGGGAAAGTGACAGCGACTCTTCCTCCTCTGATGAAAGTTCTAGTGATGAAGAAGAGTCCGTGAATCTATGCCTCTCCGCAAATCAGAAAAATAAGAAAAAACAGGTACGTCACTCTAAATATGATAAGTCCTCAAATATGTCGCATTCAGAATTACAAACCGCATTTAATGCCTTACATAATGAAGCAGTTGAAGCCTTCAAGAAACTTGCTTCTAATAAGAAATTTTTTACGTATTTAGAGCACAAAGTTAAAGAGTCCGAAAAGAAATTAGAGGACCTTAAGGCTTCCATTGTGAAAAGCAATGAATCGGATTGTAAAGACAATAGAAATCCTTTCAACTTCGCTTGTGATACTTGTCATATTTGGCAAGGTGAGGTTAGAAACCTCAAGGCCAAATTAAACAAGGCACTTGAGCCAAAAGTTACATTTGCTATTGATAAAAAGGATTTTAGAAAAAGTACGATTAACCCATACCAAAAATATGCATATGTAATTAGGGATCAAGCAAGTGAAAGTGTCTCTAAAGTTGATTTTGCTTGCTTATATTGTTGCAAGAAAGGCCACTCCATTGGTAAATGCCGGTTTAGGAGATTTCTTGTTCCTAAAGGCATCTACCAATGGTTGCCCAAACGCAACCATTTTGTCGCTAACCTATTAGGACCCAATATGCCATTGGGTACCTCCTTGTGCTAATTATGTTTTGACAGGTGAAATGTGTCAAGACCATCGAGAGAAGATGGGTTCTCGATAGTGGGTGCTCAAGACACATGTCTGGAGACATATCCTTATTCATAGACTTTGTGGCTAAGAAGAAAGGGTATGTAACTTATGGTGATAACAACCGCGGAGCAATACTAGGTAAAGGTAGTGTAGGTAATCCCGCATCTACTATGATTTCCGACGTATTGCTTGTCGAAAACCTTAAACATAACCTGCTTAGCATTAGCCAATTGTGCGACAAAGGATACAATGTATCCTTTTCAAAAGATTGTTGCAAAATTGTGCATGAAAATGATAAGAAGAATATGTTTAATGGTTTTAGAGTAAACAATGTATATATGCTTGACTTAAACGAAGTATCATTAACAAGCGACAAATGCCTCATAACTATGAGTGAAGACTCATGGCTATGGCATAGGCGTTTAGCGCATGTTAATTTTGACTTACTCAATAAGGTAGTCTCAAAACACCTAGTCTTAGGACTTCCCAAAATAAAGTTAACCAAGGATCACCTTTGTGATGCTTGTCAAAAAGGGAAGCAAACAAGGATCTCATTTAAGTCCAAAAAGATAATTTCAAAAACAAGACCTCTTGAACTTCTACACATGGACTTGTTTGGGCCGTCTAGGATCAAAAGTCTAGAAGGAAACTATTACGGGTTCGTAATAGTGGACGACTTTTCTAGGTTTTGTTGGACCATCTTCTTAGTAAGTAAAAGTGATACATTCGCCGCTTTTGAAAAGTTTGCTAAGGTTTCCCAAAATAAGTTAAATACAAACATAGTGTCCATTAGGAGCGACCATGGAGGTGAGTTTGAAAATCACTTATTTGAAGAATATTGCGGTAACCATGGTATAGATCATAACTTCTCCGCTCTACGCACTCCTCAACAAAACGGGGTTGTGGAGCGCAAAAACCGTATTTTAGAAGAATTGGGAAGAACAATGATTAACGAAAGTGGTTTACCTAAATATTTTTGGGCCGACGCTATTAGTACGGCGTGCTATGTTTTGAATAGGGTGCTTATTCGCCCCATTCTAAACAAAACACCGTACGAGCTTTTAAAAGGGCGAAAGCCGAATGTTTCTCACTTGCACGTGTTTGGATGCAAATGCTTTGTATTAAATAATGGAAAGGAAAACTTGGGCAAATTTGATTCCAAAGCCGATGAAGGTATCTTTCTCGGATACTCTCAATCGAGTAAAGCATATAGAATATATAATAAATGATTACTTGCTGTAGAAGAGTCCGTGCATGTTACCTTTGATGAGTCCTACCCGAGAAATGTCGGAAAGGATAGTGTTGTTCATGGTGCAGGTACATCCACTGAATACATACTCAAAAGTGGCGAGACAGGGATTGATCAACCTGACAAAGCCAAAATTGAGGAGGATAAGGATGCACACTGTGATGCAACAGAGGAAGTTCATCCGCCTTCAAACGACGATCTTCCTCAAGAATGGAAGTCATCTAAAGACCATCCAATTGAAAACATTATTGGAGACATCACAAAGGGTGTAACAACTTGAGCTAAGCTAAGTAATTTCTGTTATCACTTCACTTTCGTGTCACAGATGGAACCTAAAAACCTTAAGGAAGCCCTACTCGATGAACATTGGTATTTGTCAATGCAGGAGGAACTGAATCAGTTTACTAGAAATGAGGTTTGGGACCTTGTCCCTCCTCCACGAGGTCATCGAGTAATCAGCACCCGATGGGTGTTTAGAAATAAACTGGACGAGAACGAAGTAATAAGTCGCAACAAAGCGCGTTTAGTCGCGCAAGGGTATAACCAAGAGGAAGGCATCGACTATGAGGAAACTTATGCGCCGGTTGCCCGACTTGAGGCTATACGCCCTTTACTTGCTTTCGCTTGTGCGAAAGATTTTAAGTTATTTCAAATGGACGTCAAAAGTGCGTTCCTTAACGGGTTTATAAATGAAGAAGTCTATGTTGCTCAACCACCCGGTTTTGAGTCTCATGAGCATCCTGATCATGTCTATAAACTGAAAAGAGCTTTGTACGGTCTCAAACAAGCTCCTAGAGCTTGGTATGAGAGACTAAGCAAATTCTTACTTGATCAAGGCTACTCAAGAGGAAAGGTTGATACTACTCTCTTCATTAAACGTCAAGGAAAACACTTAATTCTTGTACAAATTAATGTTGACGATATCATATTTGGATCCACTAACATGAATCTCATAAGAGAGTTTGCTAAGCTTATGCAGGGTGAATTCGAGATGAGTATGATGGGTGAACTCACATGTTTTCTCGGTTTACAAATCAAGCAACTGAAGGAAGGAACATTCGTGAGCCAAACAAAATATTGTTTGGATCTTCTCAAGAGATTTGACATGGCAAATGCAAAAGCCATAGACACCCCTATGCCAACATGTGCAAATATGAGTAAAGATGAAAGTGGCAAAGATGTTGAGGTAAAAAGGTACAGAGGTATGATTGGCTCGCTTCTCTACCTTACTGCTTTGCGTCCCGACATTATGTTTAGCGTGTGTATGTGTGCCAGATACCAATCATGTCCTAAGGAATGGCACCTAAAATCTGTCAAACGCATACTTCGATACCTATCTGGTACTCCGAAGTATGGATTGTGGTATTCTAAGGGTAATGATTGTTCATTGGTAGGCTTCTCCGATTCCGATTTTGCCGGTTGCAAATCGGATAGGAAAAGCACCAGTGGTACGTGTCACTTATTTTCAAATTCCTTGGTTAGTTGGCACAGCAAGAAACAAGTGTCTGTTGCTCTATCAACCGCCGAAGCGGAATACGTAGTCGCCGGTAGTTGTTGTACGCAAGTCCTATGGCTTAAACAATAACTATTGGACTTCAATTTGAAACTAGAACGTGTTCCAATATTTTGTGACAACACCAGTGCTATAAATCTTACCAAGAATCCGGTGTTACACTCGCGTACCAAACACATAGAAATTCGACACCATTTTCTTAGGGACCATGTAGAGAAGGGTGACGTTGTCTTTGAACACGTTGATACTAAAAACCAACTAGCGGACATTTTCACAAAGCCGCTAGCAAATGAGCCCTTCTTTCATATCCGTCGAGAACTTGGTATTCTCGATATTTCTGATCGGGTTTAACAATTACTACGCTCAAATTTAATATATTTACAACTATGTTTTTGTACCATTAACAATGTTTTTTGAGTTTGTTGCAAGTACAAATCTGTGATTAACAAGAGTGGTCGGTATAGAGGTGATATTGCTCCTTTCTCCTTCTTTTTCTTCTCTCTCTCTCTCTTAACATTCATGACTTGAAAATAACTATATCGTTCTACAATCACGGTACTTATATATGTATATGACTATTGCTGGCTGATACTATGTGTGTTGAATGCATGTCATATTGTGAAAAGATGAATAGGCATGATAAATAGGCAAGTGTGACATTCTGCATAACATAAAACTGAAAATTTTGAGTTTTTTGAAGGTTTGAGTCGACCTAAACAGGACAATGGTCGACGCATGCTGTAAACTTTCAAAATTATCAAAAACTGTACAATATGCGTTGACGCATGCAGGGGCTATGGTCGACGGCTCGCTTAAAAACCCAGAATTTTTCTCTTTTGAAAAACATTCCAAATTCCCACTCCCCTACATTTAATGTGCAGA
This sequence comes from Lathyrus sativus, assembly GCA_963859935.3. Taxonomy (NCBI): domain Eukaryota; kingdom Viridiplantae; phylum Streptophyta; class Magnoliopsida; order Fabales; family Fabaceae; genus Lathyrus; species Lathyrus sativus. Next base: position 91,025,033 of record OZ012739.1, on the reverse strand, counting down.
CAACTCTTATGATGTTTTGATATGACATTCATCTTGTAAATTGCATCTAGACACCTAGTATGTCCTCTTGTCTCCTCCCTCTTCCCAAAAACCCTAAAACCTCTCTCTATTAAAGACCTAAGTCTTCTTCTTCTCCAACATTATTCCAAATCACTCTCTTCAAAGTTCAAAGTTCATCCTTACAAACTCCTCCAAAAATCATCATCAATGGCTTCCTCTTTCCGCAAAACTACCGTAAGAGATCAAGAGCCTCTTCATCCTCTGCTTCAGTTCTTGTTACTGCTGTTTCATTTGTTCATCCTCCTGCTGTTGAAAACTTCAACAAAAGTCTTAGCAAAAGGGCCATAGTTCCACAACATGCTTTCTACCATGCAACAAGTGAGCGCTTGCATCTCACCCGAATTCTGTCCCTGTTGGACTTTCAAGGGTTCGTCAATTTCCTGGAATGTAATACAAAGTACAGTGAGGATTTGGTCAGGGTGTTTTACACAAATTTGTGAGGTAACTTTCAAGATCAGCACTTTCACACTTCTGTAGGAAATAGACTGGTTAATATAAATTCTGAATTATGGAACAAATATTTTGATATGACTGTTGATGTTGATGCATCACCTCTTCATGAGGTAACTGACACTCGTACGGTGCCGGGTTATGAATTTAAGAGCGCTCTGAATGGCATGCTCAAATGACCCTATCCAGATGCAATTGTCAACAATGATGCTTTTCCTCAATCGGTCACAGCCGGGAAACTCAATACAGGGGAGCGCATCCTTCAGTGGATCGTCGCTCGTATACTACGACCGAAAAAGGGGGGACTGTCTCATGTCGAACAAGCTGAGGTACATCTCATCTATATACTGCAAAATAGGATCAAAATAAACTGGTCATACTATATTGCTAGCAGGATGTTTGCTCTGAGAGACTCAAGTAGAGGCAGTGCTTTAGCCTATGGGTTGTTCATCTCGGAAATTCTTGCTGCTGCGAATGTTGTATACCCAACATTTCCGTGTGTATCAGTTCCCTCGGATAAAGAATTTAGCACCAAAACCCTTGCAATGATGGGGTATTTTTGGTGTGTTGAACAACGTTCATACAGATTTGTTCGACGGGCCAATATTCCTCCGGTGCCTCGTAACCGTTCTGATGAAGAAGAAAGTGAAGAGCATGGTGAAGAAGAAAGCGAAGAACAAGGTGAAGAAGAAAGTGAAGAGGAAGGTGAAGACGATGATACAGAAGACGACACAGATGCAGAGATACAAGAACCTATCTATGGGACTCAAGATTATCATCAATCTCCAGTCCAAGATACGGCTACAAATACCGATTGGGTCCAGTACTCATATCCTTCAGAAGAACAAGAAAGCGATTCTACGAATCAAGGATGGGGCGATTGGCAATATACAGGCTGGACTACCCTGGGTAGATTCTATGACCCATATCACGGCTACCCTCAAGACTATCAACCCTCTCAACACTCATCACCTCCTCCGCCTTCGGACAACTCTGAAGTCATAAATATGATGCAGTCAATGCAGTTAGAACAACAAAACTTCATGAGGCGTCAAGACACTCAAATGGAGTAGATTAGAGCTGAGCTCCATGCCCAAAATGAAAGGTTCAATTCATTTTCTACTCGGATGGACGCCCGTATTGACTCTCTGGTTGAATCACATGAGCGGCAAGATTGGGAAATCACCAACTCTCTTAGTCATCTCAAATTGTCCGTCGAAGCCTTTCTGGACTTCTCGGATCCTTACCACAATCCAGATGCTGCATACCGAGGGAGAGGCCGAGGACGGGGTCGTGGTTATTAGATTCATAGTTGCATATTTCATATTTGCTTATGTGTTTTTGTCTGTGTACTTTTCATTTTTTTTTCTATATTATGTGTGCCTGAACTTTCACCTTCGTTACATGGTTTCGTCATTATCTATTAATTCAAGATACTTTTGTTCATTATCATGCTTATGTGTGAAGTTTGGTAATTAACTATCACCTATTGTATGTTCTCTGTTAATTGATGCGTTCTCCTTCTCTTTTTGATGGTGTCAAAGGGGGAGAAGACAATGTAGCAAGCAAACACCAAAGCCAGGATATTAACAGTTCAGGATATTAACAAAGCCTTATAGTACAAAAGAAAGGGGGAGCTTGTGTATACTTGTGTGTATACATTGCATATTTGGTGTTTTAGTTGTATACAGGTTGTCATCATCAAAAAGGGGGAGATTGTGGAGGCAAATCGCCACATATCACACAAGTCTACAAGACATTGGTTAATGCAGGTTTCGATGATGACAAATTCCCTGGATAGATTGGAAATTATGAATTCCAGATCTACTAAACCAGATGCAACGTATCACCCACCATATCCTTTTACGCTTTGCTTAAAACTTCTGAAATGAATATATTATGTGTTGACAAAATGCAATCATGACCAAAGGCATGAAAGACTTCAAACTAATGAATTTTTGCAGGCTTGCAGGACATGGGTCGACCATAGGGTCGGCGTATGCATTAGAAAAAGTCTAAACCAGACAGCGCACAAAGCATGTGTCGACCATAGGGTCAGCGCATGAAGGAACAACATTCCAGCGGGTCAGCGCGTAAAGGCATGGGTCGACCATAGGGTCGGCGCATAAAGGAAATAGATTTCAACGGGTCAGCGCACGCCGACTATATGGTCGATGCACACTGATGAAATTTCCAGAATTCCAAAACAGCACAGGCCATGCGTCGACACACAGACCTGTTATGGTCGACCGTTCGCGCGGAAAATCTGTTTTAAAATATTTCCCTCTCATATTTGAAATACTGTTATGTCCTAAATTATGTTGGCACTATATATACTTTTTTAAACACTTGCGTCTACTAACATTTTGATATTCTTTTGATTCATGTGTTCAAAAACAAGAAAGAGTGAAATAGGTGTCCAAGATTCATCATTTTCATCTTCAACATCTCACAACATTTCAATTACACACAATCATTTTTGAAATGCATTTGTGAGAGATTCAAGGTGATAAGGTTCGAGGCTTAGATTGGAGAATCAAGCTCGGGTTGAAGATTGCGACAGGTTCTTTCTTGAATAAAACCATTGGGGTTTTACCCTCCAATATTGGTTCGAATTTTGGGGGTTTTTGGACGAGATTCTTCATCAACGGTCAATCGAGCGAAGGTGATTGTGAAGAGGTGGTCTTCATAAGTCTAGTAGCGGATTCGGTGATTTTGAAGGGAAGATCTCGGGTTCGATTTGGTGCTGTTGAGATCAGCCGGAGTCAAAGGTTTGAACAACAAATGGCGGTCAAGCGGATCATGAAGTATCTCAAAGGAACAACAAATGTCGGCTTATGGTATCCTAAAGGTAGTATTTGCAAGTTAATTGGATACCCTGACGTGGATTATGCAGGTTGTAAAACTGATAGAAATAGCACAAGTGGAACATGTCACATCTTGGGAAATGCACTAGTCTCGTGGGCATGCAAAAAGCAAGCATGCGTATCACTTAGTACGGCTGAAGCAGAATACATAGCAGCGGTAGTTGTTGTGCACAGATACTTTGGCTCAAGCAGCAACTTCGTGACTATGGACTTGACCTTGATAGCATTGCTCTTCGTTGTGATAACACAAGTGCAATCAACATAACAAAGAATCCAACTATACATTCAAGAACCAAGCACATCGACATACAACATCATTTATTGCGAGAACATGTACTTCAAAGAGATGTCGAGATAACATTTGTGGATACTCATAATCAGCTTGTCGATATATTCACAAAGCCTTTGGCAAAAGAATCTTTCTTCAAAATTCAAAGAGAACTTGGAATTCTAGATGAAACTGACGTTGAATCATAAAAGATCTTCATCTGTGGTGTTTTTTCTCAATTTTCACTGCCTGCAATCGATTGCACCTCTGTGTCAATCGATTACTCACTGTAAATTTTCTAAAAAAATTGAATTTTTAAAGCTTGCAATCGATTGCACCCTAGTGTCAATTGAGTGCACCCTGTAGCTTTTGTTTTATTTCGTTTCTATTTTGTAGAGCAATCGATTGCACCACTGTGCCAATCGATTGCACCTACTATAAATCTATTTTATTTATTTATTTAATAGATCCATGGGCTTTTAACCTTTACAATTACCCTATCATTATAACTTTTGACCTACCTATGACTCTCTCTTACTACCTAGCCCTATTCTCAAGACTTTGACCAAAATTTCTTACCTATCCAAAGTCATAAGCATCCATAACCCTCAACTACTCATATCCCACAATATCTCCTCTCTAAATCATTTTAAAACCCAACTTCTCATAACCACTCTTAATCATCTCTTCCAAAACATAACCTCTCAACAACAACAAAACTCTTCCTTCTCTCACAAACCCTAAAACTCCATCCTTTCATCATTTTCTCATGGCTTCACATTCAAAAAGGAAGATGTCAGCACAAAGCAAAGGAAAAGGTCCAGCCTCTTCATCTTCAGAGACTCCACTTATTCTTTAACACTTCAACGATGAACAACAAGAAATATTTACTATGTACTTTCAAAAGAAGGTTGTACAAACCCCCAAAGTATGGTATTCTCTCATAATTCCCTAAAGAATGTTTTTCTTTTCAAGAATCCTTGATTGCATGCGGTTTGGAATCCTTGATTTCCTCATCCGGACCATATTACCCAGATGTGGTACGATTGTTCTATAGCAATTTACAAATGGAAGAAGGCAAAATTGTAACATGTGTTAGAGGAAAGAGAATCCCACTTCACTCAAAGACACTTAGAAGGATTCTGAATATTCCAACCTCTGATGGAAGATTCTATGAAGAAAACGAAGAAGTCTGGAACGCATACAACAAAAGAGAATTTTGTTGGAGTCTTGGTCGAATAACTGAAGCAGAATTCCATGCAAAACATGTCAGATCCTTAGGCGGCATGAAACCCTCTCGAACCTCATGGTCGACTGGTATTTTCAACATTGATGATCGGTTGTTTCATTATTTTATGGTATACATAATGTTTCCAAGGGGTGGAAACCATTGCAGATATTATATACAATTAAGCATGGCATTCAAATCAGTTGGGCTTATTTAATCTTGGCTCACATGCGGGGAATCAACGAAAAATCAATGTTTCTGCCCTATGCATGGTTTATCACAAAGATTTTGGAACATTTTGAAGTATATTTTGAAGGATTTGATAAGTATCTCATGGACTCAAATATCAACAAAATCTCCATCAAGAATATGGACTCTCGGATGGGCATCAAATACAACTTGGAAACAAAAACCATTGTGTACCTTGGTGAAGGTATGACTGAGAATGATGAGCACGAGAATGAAGAAGATGATGATGTTCCTCCTCCTCCAAATGAACATGGCCCTAGTAACCAATAATTGACGGATTACATGACTCAAAAGTTTGGAAATCTCAACACTTCCATTAACAACCAATACAATGCAATTCAAGAGTCGACAAACACTAGGATTAACAATTTCCAAGAGGCTGTCAATCAACAATTCTCCTATCTCTACTCTCACTTATACATTCCGCCCTGCGATCCTTCCAACCCGGTTGTCCCTCCAACTCGTCCATCACCTCTCCAGGAAACGTTTCCAGACCAACAACCTTTTGGCTCAAACATGGATCTGTCATAAATTGTTAAACATGTTTTCTTCAAGTTATTTATGTTGTTTAAATTCTGTACTTTCTATTTTTCTATGTACTCTTTAAATTTGTAATTTTAATTTATGACTAGTTGGTATGTTATTTTCAAAATTATTATCTATGCCTCTTGTCTATATATATATATATATATATATATATATATATATATATATATATATATATATATATATATATATATATATATATATATATATATATATATATATATATATATATATATATATATATATATATATATATATATATATATATATATATATATATATATATATATATATATATATATATATATATATATATATATATATATATATATTTGTTTTTTATCAAACTTTCCCTCCTTTTTGATAATGTCAAAAGGGGAGAAGGATGTTATTCTTTTCTTGCTTGTTACCTTTCCTTGACCCTTAAGGTACAAATACAAGGCTACTTCGAACCTTAATACAAATTTAGAACTTCTCAACACTTCATATATTGAGGGGGAGAAAAACTTGCTGGAAAGAACATCACAACAAAAGGAGAATGCTTCGTCATCATCAAAAAGGTGGAGAATGTGAAATCAAGATTCTCAGAGATCAACCTATGTTTTGATGAAGACAAATCAGTTGACAAAGAAGGCAAAGATGATCAACCATTTCAAGATATCAGAATCAGGACAAAGACTTAACATGAAGAATATTTCCCTCAGAAGGTATAATGAGAATTTTCATCAAATGTTTAAGTCCTGATTGCTCAAAATATTAAAAATCTTTTACATTACTTTTCACACTAACACAAGCTTTTTAAAACATAATTTTTCTAAGTTTTTGTAAGTGCAATCGATTGCACTCTCAGAGTAATCGATTGCATGATCAAAATTTTAAATCATTTTTGCTTCTGTTTCAGTAAGTAATTGATTGGTGCCTTGGTGCAATCGATTGCATGCTTGAAAATCTCTCTTTTTTCGCTTCTGTTTTAGTGTGCAATCAATTGGTCCTTTTGGTGCACTCGATTTCTCTGTTGAAATTTTGAATTTTTAAGTGTTTTTGTGAAGGTGCAATCGATTGGTTTATATGTGCAATCGATTGCTCACTGAACGTTTTTGAAAAATCATTCTGAAAAATTGCATCTCTTCAACCAATCTTCCATGAAATGTTTCCTTTGAAACATGGCAATTGTTCATCAATTTTTCTGGAGATTTGCATGTTTTTCTCAAGAGGTGTTTGTGTGATATAAATACCTAAATCTTTCAAATTCAAAAACAAATCTCTTTCAATTCTCTTTCAAAATCTTTATCACAATTTCATCTTTCCACATATAAGAAAATCACTTTACATAAAGAATTTTCTGCATAATTTTCATATCCTTTGAAAGAAAATTCTTGAGAAATAAGTCTTAGACATTCGTGGAAACTCTCACTGAAAGACAAGATCAATCTACAACATTGATAAACATTGTATACATTGTTAAAACTCATTACAAAATCAGATTGTATTATTTCCCCTTGCTGTTCAGGATTGTTGAAAGCAAGTGTGCGCATTGAAGAGGATTGTTCTTTCTGCACTTAGTGTTTTAGATCTTAAAGGTGTTTAAGAGCCTTTGGTCTACCTATAGGTTAGAAAGTATTGTACACTAATCCTAACTATAATGAAATCTCTTTCATGTTGAAAGGGGACTGGAGTACCTTTGGAGTGTGAAGGTAACCAGGATATTTCTTGGTGTTCTTTACTTTCTGCACTTTACCGCTTTTATACCATCATCATATCTCAAGAAAATAATAAATCAGTCTCTAAAACCAGAAAATTTCAAAGAACCTAATTCACCCCCCTCCATCTTAGGTGCAACTCATACTTTCACACGTTTCTTGTATTGTATTTCAAAAGTTGTAACTTTTCCCAATATAAATGAAACGAGGGTTTTGCTTCAATTTATCTTTTGATTTTTGTAAAACTAGTTGCATCTAGCATCTTTGCATTGTATTTTACATCTTGCTAACCATTTAAGAAATTCAAAATCTTTTTTGCAGACATAGTAATGGATCAAAGAAACAGGTTCACATTCCCAAACCTGATGTTGGACAACTTTAGGATCTTAAGAGGCCTGGTAAGGATCTCTGTTGCTTTCGTCACCAAGTATGGAGACCTGTTATCTTTACTGGACATGCAAGTAAACGAGGAAATGCTGCTAGCTCTCATAAAGGTTTATGATCCTCTTTACCATTGCTTCACATTTCCGGACTTTCAGTTGCTGCCGACATTGGAAGAATACTCTGTGCGTCTGGAGATTCCCATGACTTTTACAACTCACTATGGAAGAGAGAGAGAAGACCAAACAGGAGAGATGTTGCTGAGGCTCTACACCTGGAACCCACTGACCTTCGAACCCGTTTGGATATTAGAGGTGGCTTTACTGGAACAGAAGCAAGACCATTTATGGAAAAGGCTGAGTTTCATTATGATCATGGAGATATGGGAACCTTTGAAGCTATATTGGCTTTCTTAATTTATGGCTCATATCTGTTTCCAAGTAGCCCTGATTTCATCAGCTTAGAGGCCATCAAGTTATTCATTGTCAGAAATCTCGCTCCTAGTTTATTGGCTGATACCTATTACACCATTCATCGGTGGAGGGTGTATGATCTCGGACAATTTGCTTGCTGCACGGCGCTCTTAAGCAAGTCGTTTATTTCACATTTTCCTAGGATGTTCTCTCTATGGAACCTAGAAGCAGTGATGCATGATTTAGAAAGTTGGCTTCACTCTCTCACTATGACATCAACTGGTATAATCTTCCTCACAGAGGAATAGTAATGATACATAGTTGTGGGGATTTCTCAAACGTACATCTGATCGGCACCAAAGGATGTATCAGCTATAGCCATATCCTGGCCTGCCTCCAGTTAGGATATCCAACTGAGGAAGAACCAGATCTAACATTGTTAGATACTTGCTTCTATGAAAAAGGTAGTGACCCGGATTTCGAAGCACAAGTCATATTTGCCTGGCGTCATCTCAACTTACAAGGAATGATTGCCATGAAAAACCCGAGTTGTCTCACTTCATAGGTATATCTACTTTGGTCAAAGGAGATAGCGCTGAAGATGTTTTACACTCGTTCTTATGACATTTCTCCAGTCCTGGAAGAACTTTTGTCTAGAGGAGAGTTGAGGTTCACTTTAGTCAAAGCCGAACGAGAAAATGAAGAACTCTAGGAGCTGGTTCGTCAAGACCAGAGGAGGACAAGGCTGCAAGAAGGAGAAGGATCATCTTGTTAGAAGATCTTGGCCTTTTAATTTTCTTTTGTTTAGTTTGTACCCCTAGCTTTTGGGAATGTGTAACCTTTATTTTGTAAAATGTTGTAAAAGTTTCATTCATTAATGAAAACTTTATGCTTGTGAGACTCCATTTGTTAATGAGAATTTGGTTAAGATTTCATTTATTAATGATAAGCATCGCGTTGTTACGTGTTAGTCCATTAGTTTTGTTCGTAAACAAACCTTTTGGTTTTCCTTGAATGTGTGGCTTGCATTTGTATCTGCATCCTACATTTCATTTGCATTGCATTGCATCGGTTCTCCGGCTCATCATATGCTCTGTTGCTGTCAGAAATCACCCTGAATACCCACTGATACAATACCAGAGCCAGCAGTTAGAGAAAAATGGTTTATCAAGACCAAAGGATCAATCAAATCGACAATGACCTCGAGGGTTTACGTGGTGATGTTAGCCAGATTATGGAAGTCCTTCAAGTGATAAAACGGTGGCAAATCCTCCTCTGATAGTGACCTTAGCGACTGAACATCCGTCTGGTATCGCCAGGGATTTCATGCCATCATTCAGTAATACCCAGCAATTCGACCTTCAGCAACACTCTAATCTGCAGACTGTTCCGTTAATGACGAAATTCCAAAATCCTATCTACACTCAGACAGATGCTCATGCACAGGTTCGATCGATCTTTAATAATCATCAGCAGGTATTTGATATACCCGATAGGTCTGAGGTTGAAGATGAGAAACACGAAAAATTAAGGGTTGAGATGGATATAATGGCAAGACGGATGAAGGCCATAGAAGGAAAAAATGTCTTTGATTCTGATGCTAAGGACATGTGCTTGGTTTCAGGTTTGGTATTTCCTCCTAAGTTCACGATGCCCACATTTAAAAAATATGAAGGAGAAACCTGCCCAAAGATTCACTTGATCATGTATTGTCGGCGTATGGCCGCGCACATTAAAAATGACAAATTATTAATCCATTGCTTCCAGGACAGTCTTAAGGGTGCCTCTGCCAAATGGTACCTAACTCTAGACCAGTAAAAAATCTGGTGCTTCCAAGACTTGTTCGATGCATTCACTCAAAAATACAAGTACAACATAGACTTGGCGCCATACCGTCGTCAACTCCTCATCATGACACAGAAGAGCTCAGAATCTTTCAAAGAGTACGCACAGAGATGGTCTGAAACTTCCGCTTAGGTGGAGCCTCCCCTGACAGAGAAAGAATTAGCTGATTGGTTTGTAGATACAGTCAGGCCCTAATTCTACGAGAGGATGATTAGTAGCGTTGCGACGAACTTTTCCAATATTATGGCCGTAGGTGTGAAAGTGGAGGCAGGTTTGAAGAACGACAAAGTAACAAGCTCAGCTAGTAGTACCAGCACTAGCACAACAAAGAAGCCACCGAGCAATTTTCATAAGAAAAAAGAAGGGGAAACTAATGTTGTAATGTGTGACAGGAGGGTTCAGAGCAGAAGGAATCACCCACAAAATCAATAACTATCTCGTCTACAACCACAACAAAACTATCAGCAGTACCATCAACAACAGTATGTGGTCACGGTCTCACCAGTTTTTCAACCACGACCAAATCAACAAAACTTTCAACAACAGGCGCCCAACGCCGACCAGCAAAATCATAATCAACAAGCACAACAGCAACGAAAAGCTCCGGCTCCGAGGCCTGCTTTCCAGAATAGAAGGCCAAGGATTCAGCCCATTCCTATGAGTTACACTGAGTTGTACCCCTTAATGGTGCAACAAGGCCTGATTAAGACAAGGAAATTTGGTCCTCCTCCAAATCCGTTGCCACATTTCTACAATTCAAACGCATGTTTTGCCTTTCATGAAAATGCTACGGGACACGATCGTGAAAGCTGTATAGCACTTCATCCCTTTGTGCGCGAGTTGATTAAAAAGAAGATTCTCTCCTTCGAGGATAATCAGCCCAATGTGGAAAACTATCCTTTACCAAACCATGGTGGTGTCCATGCCATAGAGGAAGATTATGATATGAGAGTGATTTCCAGGGTTTCTGAAGTTAAAACTCCATTGACCGAGGTATACAAGAAATTGATAATGGCAAGTTTGATCAAAGACTCTCATGAAGACTGCAGTGATTGTTATCATAATTTGCAAGGTTGTGACTTAGTGCGGAGGAATATTTAGTCGATGATTGACGAGGGACTTCTACAGATATGTGGGAAAAAGAGAAAAGAAGACATCTTGGTAATTGAACCTATATTCAATTTGCCAGAGAAGTCTTAAAAAGTATCGGTATTCAACACTGCAAATAGCAAGTCCGCTTCTCCTGCTGCTGTTAAGCCTGTATTCCACAACAACCCAGTACCGATGGTTGGCCAGCCTAAGCCAAGTTCTGATCCAAGAAGAGGACCAGGTCCCAATCCAAGGGTTGTATCCTATAAATATGACTATTTATGGTATGATATGAAAGTTGGGAGAAAGCATGAGGATGTAACAAATATTGTTGGGGCAAGCAAAATAACCCGCAGCGGTCGTATATATTAACCCAAAGCAATTGTTACCATTCCCAAAAAAAACTATTCCTAAGGAAACCATCTCAAAAAAGCCTGTTATTATTGAGAAGTCAAAAGGAAAAGAAGTCATGAAGGAAGATGAAGAAGAGTTCTTGAGAATAATTCGTCGGAGCGACTACAGGGTAGTAGACTAGCTCAATCAGACGCCGTCAAAAATCTCAGTCATGTCTCTGCTGCAAATTTCTCCTGCTCATCGGCAAGCATTACTGAAAATACTGACACAAGCCTACGTAACAAAAGATATCACTGTGAGGCAGTTGGATTTTGTTGTTGTTAACATCATGACTTGCAACGCTGAGCTTCAAAAATGATGATTTAACCACTGAAGGTCGCAAGCACAATCGTGCCTTACACGTATCTATCAAATGTGAAGATGATAGTCTCGCTAGAGTACTTGTTGATACTGGTTCATCTCTCAATGTGATGCCCAAGAGAACATTGGCCAAGTTGGCATATAAAGGAGTTGTGATGAGAGCCACATCTCCGATCGTGAAAGCCTTCGACGGATCAAGAAGAACAGTAATTGGAGAAGTGTATTTGCCAATTTTGGTGGGACCACAGGTCTTTGAGGTCACTTTTTAAGTAATGGATATAAATTCGGCATACAGTTGTTTACTAGGAAGGTCGTGGATACATGCAGCGGGCGCTGTCACATCCACATTACATCAAAAAATGAAGTTTATTACTGAAGATCAGTTGGTCATAGTACACGGCGAAGAAGATTTAATGGTGAGCAATATATCATCCTTCCGGTACATCGAAGTCGATGAAGATGCATTGGAAACAACTTTTCAGGCATTGGAAATTGCACACGCTATATTGATTGAGGACGCTGTTGTCACACGTAGGCCATCTTTCGTCTTTATCCAGAGTATCAAAAGTGCCATTAAGGAAGTTCTCCCTTAAGGTTGGGGAGAAGTAATTGAAGTTAACGCTCGGGCAAAGAACAATTGATAAGGGTTGGGTTACAAAACAACCCTAGATGAAGCATCAGAGATCGACGGCAAACGCCTAAAGACCCTGAAAGAAACTTTTGTGAGCGGCGGCATTCAAATAAATTCCATTGAAGAAGAAGCCAAAGTAAGCTATATTGATAACCTGGTATTTCGAGATGAAGCCCTCTAGTTAAGTAGAAACTTCGAAGATCCATACCTGACATGGCTCTCAAAATCAGAGATGAGGTAAAAAGCAGATCGACGCAGGCTTTCTGGCAGTTACTAAATACCCTGAGTGGGTGGCTAATATTGTACCAGTACCTAAGAAGGATGGCAAAGTTAGAATGTGTGTAGATTAAAGGGATCTTAACAAAGCTAGTCCGAAGGATGATTTCCCTCTGTCGCATATCGACACTTTAGTGGACAATACAACCAACTTTGCAGTATTTTCATTCATGGATGGTTTCTCCGACTATAATCAGATAAGAATGGACCCAGCTGATATGGAAAATACAACCTTCATCACACCCTGTGGCACTTATTATTATAAAGTTATGCCTTTTGGTTTGAAAAATGTTGGAGCCACATACCAACGAGCCATGGTGACATTATTTCATGACATGATGCACCAAGAAATTGAGGTTTATGTCAATGATATGATTGCCAAGTCTCAGAGCAAAGAAGATCACCTTGATCATTTGTTGAAGCTATTTGAAAGACTCAGGAAGTATGAATTGAGACTAAATCCTGCCAAATGTATCTTCGGAGTCAGATCTGGAAAATTACTTGACTTCATTGTTAGTCAACGTGGAATCAAGGTAGATCCTAAAAAGGCATGAGCCATCTAGGAAATGCCTGCCCCACAAATTGAGAAGCAGATCAGAGGTTTCCTTGGCAGATTGAATTATATGTCCAGGTTTATCTCCAAATTGACTCCTATTTGCGCTTCGATCTTTAAGTTGCTACGAAAAGATCAAGCAGTTATGTGAAACGAGGATTGGCAGTCGACATTTGAAAAGATCAAAGGATACCTTCAAGAGCCTCCAATATTGATCCCTCGTCTGCTTGAAAGGCCTCTCTTCATGTACATGATTGTGCTCGAGGAATCGATGGGTTGTGTCTTGGGCCAAACGAATGTGTCAGGGAAGAAAGAGCATGAAATTTACTACTTGAGCAAGAAATTCACCGATTGTGAAAGTTGTTACTCTCTATTAGAAAAATCTTGTTGCGCTATGGCTTGGGCAGCCAAACGTCTGAAGCAGTACATGATTTGTCACACTACTCTGTTGATATCCAAAATGGATCCGATAAAGTACATTTTTGAAAAACCTGCTCAAACGAGAAGACTTGCAAGATGGCATATGCTCTTATCAGAGTATGACATTAAATATGTAGCTCAGAAGTCAATAAAAGGAAGCATCTTGTCAAACTACCTTGTTGATCAACCTGTTGAAGATTATCAGCCACTCATGTTTGACATCCCCGACGAAGATATCATGCTTCTTTACAAAGCCAAAGAAGAGGTTGGCCCCGAGGAGGGTCCTGAACCTGGTTCCCGTTGGAAAATGATGTTCGACAGTGCATCCAAAAAAAGAGGCCATGGTGTTGGTGCTGTTTTGGAAAATCCGACTAGTGGCTACACTGCTGTTACTGTAAGATTGTGCTTCAAATGTACAAACAACATAGTTGAGTATGAAGCCTGCATCCTGGGTCTTGAAGCAACCATTAACCTTCGTATTAAGATTCTGGAAGTAATTGGTGACTCTGCCTTGGTAATTTATCAGCTCAAGGGTGAATGGGAGACCCGAGATGAAAAACAGATTCCTTACAAGGACTATATTTTGGAGATGATCGAGTATTTTGACGAAATCACTTTCAAACACATCCCAAGATCCGAAAGACACATAGCATATGCTCAAGCTATGATGGCTGCTATGTGGAAGGTTCAGTTTGTCAACGAAGCTCCCCTAATTAGCATTGAAAGAAAGACTACGCCAGCGTACGTCATGATGCCTAAAGAAGAGTCTGATGGAAAACCTTGGTTTTATGACATCAAAAATTACCTTCAGAGTCAAGAATATCCTGCCGACGCCTATAAACTTGATAAGAGAACTTTGCGAAGATTGTCATCCAAGTTCTTCATTAGCAATAATGTTCTATACAAGAGAAATCACGACATGGTCTTACTCAGATGTGTTGACAGTAAAGAAGCAGACATGTTAATGACAGACATTCATGAAGGTGCCTTCGGTACTCATGCAAGCGGCCATGCCATGGAAAAGAAGATCTTGAGGGCTGGTTATTACTGGTTGACTTTGGAGACCGACTGTATCCTATTTTCCCGAAGATGTCATAAATGCCAGATTTATGCAGACAAGGTGCACGTGCCACCACATCCTCTGAACATATTATCGTCACCTTGGCCATTCTCAATATGAGGCATTGATATGATTGGGGCAATTGAGCCTAAAGCATCTAACAGTCATCGGTTTGTCCTAGTCACCATCGACTATTTCACAAAATGGGTGGAAGTTGCCTCATATGCGAATGTAACGAAGCAAGTGGTTTCCCGGTTCATTAAAAAGGAGATTAAGTATCATTACAGAATCCCTAACCAGATCATTACATATAATGGGATGAATTTGAACAATAAAATAATGATGGAGCTCTGTGACAGTTTCAAGATTGGACATCACAACACTTCTCCTTACCGGCCCAAGATGAATGGAGCTATTGAAGCTGCAAATAAAAACATTAAAACGATTGTGTAGAAAATGGTAGTAACTTACAAATATTGGCACGAAATGCTATCATTTGCTTTACATGGATATAGAACATCTGTTCGCACTTCAATAGGGGCAACCCCTTTCTCCCTGGTTTACGGGACGGATGTAGCCTATTGAGATTGAGATACCTTCAGTAAGGGTCTTAATGGAAGCCGAGCTCGAAGAAGCTGAGTGGGTGAAAGAAAGGTTTGATACGCTGAATCTCATTGACGAGAAAAGGATGATGGAAATGTGCCACAGTCAGCTATATCAGAAGAAAGTTAAAAGAGCCTTCGACAAAAGAGTCCAGGTCAAAGAATATAAAGAGGGTGAGTTAGTACTCAAGAAGATTCTACCGATGCAGCGAGACATGTGTGGAAAATGGATGCCAAATTATGATGGCCTATTTGTTGTGAAGACGGTTTTTTCTGAAGGCTCTCTTATCCTTGCGACGATAGACGGTGAATAGCTCCAACGTCCCGTGAACTCAGATGCAGTAAGAAAATATTATGCCTAAAAAACCCGTTAAGTTGAAAACCTGGAAAGGCAACTTAGGAAAAAAAAGGGCATCCTAGTGGATCATAACCTATGAAGGAGATCCGGGCAAAAATTAGGGATAAAATAAAGAAAAGCTCGCTAAGTCAGAAACCTAAAAAGGCGGCTTAGACAAAAATGAGCATCCTTGTGAATCGAAAACCCGAAAGGGCGATTCAGGCAAAAGTTAGGGACAAAGGAATTTCATTGCATCAGGAGTTGTCACTACTGCAAAAGGTCGTCAAAGAGGCTCACTTTCCTCTACTCTCACCAGAGGCAGCGGTTTAGAGGGACTCTTAGCTAGTTAGGACTGAATTATCGTTGGATTTTGTAACCTTTTCCCATATTGCCATTTTTCCTAATTGTAAATGTTCAATGGGACTTTTCCTTTTGCAAGTCTCTATCTTTGAATGAAATTAGATTTGGACCAATCTTTGTTTATGCCCTATTGATTTCCCTACCTTTTTGTTATGCAAAAACATCACTTATTCGTTAATAATGATTTTTAAAGGCAAAAGTTTTTTGAAACAAAGAATTGTTTTGGAGAAAGTTAATTAACAAACAAGTTGTAACATTGATTGTGACATGACAGTGTAAAATTAGACTCCTCTCATAAGAACAGAACGGTTGAAACCTTGATACCATCATTTCAGCAATATGAGGTTTGTAGAGATTTCTTTCCCCACGCCACCGCGCTACGAAGTTTTGATATCTCTGATTAGTTATTTTGTCTGATGTATTGAAGTTGTGACCTCTCTCCGGCAAGCTTGCAAGAACAGGGATCGTTTCCTCTCTAGAGGATTAAGACCATTCTCCAACGTTGGGATTCAGTGTGATTCTTTTTGCCTCAGGTGTGATAGATCGTTATCTATCTTTTGTTTCCTTCTCCTGCGGAGTCGTTCGGCATTGCATTTTCATCATACCTTTAGCATGTGCATTTTTCAGCATACCTCTTGTTTTGGTTTGTTCTGGGTGTGGCCATTGTGATCCAGTTGAACGGTTTTCTTTGTCAAGAATTGATTGGGTGTTCCTTCCCCAGTAGTTACTGGATACCATCTTGAGATCCTTTGGTTGTTACCAAACTCCTTTGCTTTAGAACTGTTGTCACGGGATTACCCTTTGGTTGTTACCTTAACTTTGTCAAGTTATCCGACTTAGGTATTATTGTTATAAAGACTTATATCACTGGGAAGTCTAGTTGTGACTAGAAATAGGTTGGTCGTTGACTCCTATCTGATACTGCTAATTGGTGGTTACCAAATTTTAGTCGTTACTAATGTTGCAGCTTATCCTTAAGATCCGGTGTTACCTGAATCTATCCCCCCAGTCGATGTCCCGTTTGTTAACCGACTCTGCTGAATTCCAGTGGTTACTGGCGTTGCTTAAAATCTAATCGTTATTGCTATCGTTGATTTGGTCGTCACCATATATGCTGAAAGTCCAGTAGTTATTGGCGTTGCTTAAAATCCAATTTTTATTGGTATTGTTGATTGGTCGTCACCATATATGTAAAACCCTTTTCTACCCGCAATTAAAAGGCTCATTTTTCACATAAATTAGAGTAAAATATTTAACTCAAAATCACCTCAAAGGGTGTACATTTCTCAATAGCTCAAAATAAGTCAATGCTCCGTGTACAACGGGTTTTCCCAAAAGATATCAAAAATTGCTCAAAGGAAGCGGAACTCCAAAAGCATATCCAAAGTTTTCCTTATACAGAAAGATAATCAAAATAACTCAAATAAAACATAGAACCCAACCCGATGTTACACTATCAGAGTAAGACCCTCTAAGTTAACTAAAGGCTAATAACTCGAAACTTCAAAAGTCCTCAACGGCGTCCACGGCTAAACCTGGTCATCTGCACGTTACCCACATAGAGGTAACATTCAAACAGGCAGGGTGAGTAAAACAATTCATAATAATCAATGTATAAAAATCAACATATAAATGGCATCATAATCATATTCAACACATTCATATTCCTCAATAGGCCTCGAAGGCCACAACATCATACTTCATACAAAAGACCCATAAATGCAAATGCAAGAAGACTCAATGCATGTGGTACCAGTCATCACAGCTTGATGGACACTGGGCCATCAACCCTCCATAGATCCCCATCAATAGGATCGATTCTACTTGAGAACTGGAGCATATCAAAATACTTCACATCCACACAATGGGATTGAAGTTAAAGTAATCGAGGTCCTAAACTGAAGTCCGGATGCATATGAATACATGATGCACACGTCACAAATCATCCTCATAACAACATCATAGGTGCATCATCATTTATCATATTCATCATCATCAAACGTCATAGCTCATCATCATCATACATCATGTCATCATAGCTCATCATAATAATCATCATCATACATCATGTCATCATAGCTCATCATTAGGGCTGGACAACGGGCCGGGTTGGGTGGGTTCGCACCCAAAACCTTCACCCAATCCAAACTGCGGGTAGTAATAACAGACCCATTTTCGCCTGATTCGTGAGTTGGTTTAGACGGGTTTGGGTTAATGCGGATTGGTATTTCGGGTTAATTGACTTATCCAATATTTAGGCTCAAAAATATTTAAACAGACATAATACATATCAATTAAATACAGACTAATTTAATACATAATGATTAAATACATAAGCTGGTGTTTAAATGAGGAAGCCTTATGAAAGGGTTCACTGCAATCAATATATTCCTAGTGTAAGTCTGGAAGAAGACCATTGATATTGAACAAGTTAACACAACATGAATGAAAATATGAAAAATCACAGATAGTTAAGGATAAACATCACCACGGTAAGGATAAACATCAACATCGGTAACAGGACGACATAATTAATTACCAACTACTAAAATAACATGATTGTGGCAGTCTCTTGATACTACTTAGAGTTCTTAATGATAAACATCAGCATCTGTAAATCTTGTAGTATCTTTGCTCTCCCCAATTCTGCCCCCAAGAGTTCCTAATGATCCAGTAAGGCTTTTCCTTCAATCGAATGGGAGCATAAGCACCTTTTCCAAAACCAACTAGAAGAACAGCATGATCTTGACGCGCTTTGGCTCAGACGTATGGGCATGAGACGCCACTCATGTATGTCTGCATCCAGGCTGCATTAATAGCAACTGCGCCAAATAGGCATCATATAAAGGACAACACATGGGAATACAAGAAGCAAGGGACTTGAAGCCAAGGACACTGATGTTAAAATTTAAAACATGAAGACATGGTTACATTACAATAAAGTATGAAGTTACCAAAAGAACTAAAATAAGAGAAAAACAAATATTCTACAAATTAGCATAAATAACTATTGGTATCCTCAAAATAGTAAAGCTATGGAAGGTGCTAAGATATGCAAAATGGTTGACACAAGACATGTGATCACTACATTTCAGTTTGTGATCCAACATGTCATGCTCAGAGGTCATAAACCTCTAGTCAAAAACTTCTAGCCAACTGAATGATTGAGGGAGTATTATTGCAAGTGTAAAATAACAAACCTCAATGAGGCATGTTGCTCCCTCTTCATCCCAAGCTATAGATTTGGCAAGACCTTGCATTACCTAGAAAGAACAAGTCAAAATTTCACATTTATTGAAAGAATAGCACTTCTGGACGATAAATTTTACGTCTCAAGGAAATCACGGGACAAGATCTAAGGATAGAGAGGATGACAAAAAGAAAATCTTAAGCATCTTTTATTTACTTCGTTGCAAAGAAGGAAACAGTAGAGCATGGAAAGATATCATATTCAATTATAACATTCAAAATGCAACCAGTTATGCATACTAACCACAAAAACATAACTTAATAAACACATACCAGTAGGGTGCAGGGGAGGTGCTTATTATGTTTATTTTATGTTTTTGCTAACCCACTGTATGAGGTACTTTATTATTAAACAAAAAAAAAGCAGTGGAGATTATGCATGTCACCCCCTGCACATTACAAAATACATTCAATCCAAATGGGACTATAACACAACGGTATATCATAGTACTTTATGTTTTCTTTCTTTCTAGTTTTACATTATTATATAAGGTCAAGCTTACTGCGTCTAAGCATGCCTGAAGTTGAATTGCCTCATAACTTTCTAGAGAAGATATGTGGCTTAGCCCAGACATCCCACTGGCCAAAGCAATAACAGTATCATTAGTACTTGTGTCTCCATCTACCTGAAGTAAGATGTAAGAATCAACCATTAAATCTTTTTGATGAAGAGGAAATGGCATCAATTTGCACAAGTTTTTTAAATACTTTTTTGACATGCCTATAATTTCAATTGTGAAACTATCATATCATGAGCCAAAGCCTTAAGATTGTAGAGGCATCCAGAGTCCACACCTACACTGAAACAAACAAGTGAATTAGCTTTGTCAATCAAAAGCAAATTCTCAATATAATTACTCAACTAATTTATCCTCAGTGGTGTGATTCAGATCAAGGACATGAAACTATGGTTGTATGTGAAAATTCCATTAAAACCCCGAAAGGCAAAAACACAAACATTTCGCAATTGAATATCAATCTACCTAGCACACACCAAAACTGTTCCTTGAAAATGTTCTGATTCAGAGTAGAGAAAGACAATTATATACTGAAGGAACTTGGAAAGGTTCAACAACTTTTACAAGATATAAATTAATTTAAAGAAACCAATCCCAATAGAGACCCTATTTCTTTAGGTATTTCTCATGTTAAACTATTTCCTTACAGATCAATGCTATTTAAAAGCAGCTCTGTATTATTGAACGCGTCTTCTACGCCTCTCCACATAACTGGAA
The DNA here is from genome assembly GCA_963859935.3 of Lathyrus sativus. NCBI lineage: Eukaryota > Viridiplantae > Streptophyta > Magnoliopsida > Fabales > Fabaceae > Lathyrus > Lathyrus sativus. Next base: position 91,004,500 of record OZ012739.1, on the reverse strand, counting down.
TCAATGATCCCTGTATTAGATCTAGTTGCATAACTAACATGAACCTATTCCATAAGTTGACACTAACTCCTGACTTTTCATTTTAAACTAAATAGCATGTAAATTAGTAGTTCCTTAATACATAACCTACAGTCATCAACTAAGTGAATTAACACCTAACCAAATTCGCATTGCATATTAACAGACTAACTACTCACGAATTGCTTCTCACTAACTTTAACTAGTTAACAATTTCATTAACACTAAACAACTGAACTCCATGTCACAGTTAAACAGAATTTTAGGACCAAGTGTGAAGAACAGTAAAATTAGCTTACATTCAAGGCATCTTCTTCAATTACATCTGTAAAACTCAACAGAAAGCAACAATAAACACAAAGCACCAAACCAAACAAAATACAGGGTGAGTAAGTATAAGAATTAATACCACAACCACCGCCACGGCCAAAGTAATCACAGTTTTGAGGAACTGCATGCTGATTGAAGCTCCAAGGATGTCTTTTGTGATGAATCTCATCGTCAAAAAATCCCTTCAAAATTGGCTGCTGCCTCAGGTAATATAACCAGAATTCAGCATCAACATGAAAAGTAAAACTATACAAAAATTTGAGACTTTGGCAGAACTGGAAACTGGTCATCTGCAAAGGCTAACAACTCGAAACTTCAAAAGTCCTCAACGGCGTCCACGGCTAAACCTGGTCATCTGCACGTTACCCACGTAGAGGTAACATTCAAACAGACAGGGTGAGTAAAACAATTCATAATAATCAATGTATAAAATCAACATATAAATGGCATCATAATCATATTCAACACATTCATATTCCTCAATAGGCCTCGAAGGCCACAACATCATAATTCATACAAAAAGACTCATAAATGCAAATGCAACAAGACTCAACGCATATGGTACCAATCATCACAGCTTGATGGACACTGGGCCATCAACCCTCCATAGATCCCCATAAATAGGATCGATTCTACTTGAGAACCGGAGCACATCAAAATACTTCACATCCACACAATAGGATTGAAGCCAAAGCAATCGAGGTCCTGAACCGAAGTCCGAATGTACATGAATACATGATGCACACGTCACAAATCATCCTCATAACAACATCATAGGTGCATCATCATTTATCATATTCATCATCATCAAACGTCATATCTCATCATCATAATCATCATCATACATCGTGTTGTTGCACCCCAAAATTTGCCCAACCTTTTTTAACTTGGTTTATGTTTCATTTCATTTCTTTCTAGCATTTGCATTGCATAGCATAGTTTAGTGAACAGGGGATCAAGAGCGTGTGCACATCAAGAAGAGTCTACTCGTAGGGTTGAGCCTAAGCAAGGGGATCTATTCAAGTTTGGATGGTAATCAAGTCATCAGGAAATGGACAATAGTCTTGTGAAAGAAAGGATGTATGTATGTGGGTCAGCTCTTAACTTGGAGGCCAACTGAAGAGCATCAGGGGATTGTGAATGCATGATTGTGCATATGAGATGTTGAGAAAGCTCATTTAGTTCCTTGAGGGCCATTATGGAGCTCATCCAAGGGTTTGTGCCAAGTGTGAAGGGTTGTAGTTGAAGTTGATGCACTTAGGGTTTTCATCTGGCTAATCCTCAATCAACTGTGCAATTGAAGGAGATTAAAACTCAATTCAAAGTCTCTATGGTCATGGGATGTTGTGTTAAGACATATGAGACATCATTTCAAGTTCAATTCATCAAGGGTTAAGTGTGTGAGAAGTTACTAAATTAGGGTTCTCAGGGTAAAATCCCCTATTTAGTGCCTGACTTCAAGACCACCTATCTCAAGATACAAGTTTCATATCAACTTTTGACCAACATGGAACTTGTGGATCATGTTCTTAGCTTTAATTCGAGTACTAGTAGTCCTTGATTGGATTTATAGAACTCAATTTATGGTCCATACAAGTTACATGTCATCAGAGGGATGTGATTTTGGTCAACAAAAGTCAACCAACTTCCAAGCCATTTTTGACCTAGAAGGATGTTTCTCCTCAACTTTTGGCCAACGTGAAAGTTGTAGATATTGATCTTAACTTTCCAAATTTTACTAGAAGTCTTTCATCTGATTTGTAGAACTCAAGTTATGAGGTTTACAAGTTAGGAGTATTTTGGGAAAGTAAGATTACAAGTCATAAAATTATAGGTCCATTTCACTATCTTGCACACTTCAAATGGAAATCTTTCCAACATCAAACTTGCTTCAAATGGTGTTAAATGTTCAACCAAACATTGAGAAGTCATGGATTTGGCTTAGAATGAAGAATTGGTATTTGAATTTTCATAAAAGAAAGCTTAAAAGGGCAAAATTGGAATTAATTCATGATAAATCATTTTTGTGCAAATAGATACATTTTTTGAGTGCAAATCATGTTTTAAGAACATTGGCAATATTAGAATTTGCATTTGAGGTGTTTTTGTGAGCCATTTCCAAGATTACGTCACCATGAAGTCACACATTCAATTCCAACCATTGAGATCAAAACAAGGGCTGGATCTTGACCATTCATACTCCAAACACTCCCAGCAGTTGAATTGAGCCATTTTGAAGCCAAGCAAATGCCATTTTCGTTCACTTCCATATTCAAAAAGTGGAGAAAATTTGAATTTTGGTTTGGGCTCCAAGGCATGAAATTGGGCCTCATTTTGATTCAAATCCATCACATATAACATTTCCAACCTTCACAAATGCTCAGATTTCGAAATTGGAGGGAGATTGCTCAAGAACAACTTTGAAAAAGTGGTGAAAACTCAAAATTCGAATTCTCAGATTTACTCCATTTCAAGTACAATTAAGGATTGCAAAAGCTTTATTGAGGATCATTGGACGTGTTTGGATCGTTTTCTTCAACCTTTAGCACCTGTTGAAGGCTCAGTGGAAGTTCTCCATTAGGTAACTTTAATTCAACCTTACACTCTCAATATGCCATGATTCTTCGCCATTTTTATTGCATTGCGATCCTTGAAGCATGTAGATCGTTTATCGATCATAATTGTTTGCGTTTGTGATGATTGATTTTATGAGCTCCAAACTTGTTTGATTCAGTATGATCAATTATTGAGGTGTTTTGCTTGAATTTTCGTGGATCTATGATCTATATAACATGAGGATGATGTTAGGATGAAATTAATTGAGTTTTGATGAACTTTTGTTTTTGTGCACCAAGCTTGTTGTTCGCTTTTCTCTTTAATGGTGAGGAATTAATGAAAACAAAGGATAGATATGTGATCCTCATTCCGAGTAGATGAATTTCCATATAAGAAACGTCCAAAACGGTGAAGTTTTGAAAAATGTGTGTTGCTTGGAAGGAGCCGCGGCGGCCGGAGCTCGCGGTAGGGATGACCGGAGCTTTTCCGACGCCGACGAGGGGAGAGAGAGGGAGGACGCCCACGTGGCATCATGATGTTCGTCCGATCGAGCTACTTTCACGAGGACGGGGAAGATTAGGACCTACCGTGTTATTTCATGGACTTGCTTGCATGGGATTGTAACTCTAATTCATTAATTGACATGTCTTGTTGTGATCTGTTGGATTAAAATACTTTTAATCATGTGTTGTATGGTGAGGTTCTACCATGTGTGTATGTTGACTCATTGCATGTGATTATTCTGAATTTTGAGAATTTCGTGTGGGCCTTGTGAATGCTGCTACGCGCACCCCCAGTCTGGGCCCAGTCCAGTTTTGCACTCACTTTTATTGCTATTTGTCACACTTGTTTGTCATTTAATAGTATTTTCTTTTAAATTCTGTTTTGTTTGCTGTTTCATTTTAATTCAAATAAAATAGTTCCAATATCCTAAAAATTCCCCAAAAATATTTTCCGTGAACTTTGAGATGTCTAGTATTTTTTGAATATTTTTATTTTATTTTTTGATTTTATTTTCCATTTTAAAATGAATTAAATATTGGGAATGTTTTAGTTGAAATAAATTGTGATATTGTTTGTTCTTTAACTTGTTTCTCTCATTTCTTTTTGGTTCAATGAGTGAAAATCAATCCTCATGTTCATCATGAGTTAAGGGATTTCTTAGGACCATTTTGCCCCTAGTTGTTGACTTTTAAGTTGACTTTTGTGGCTTTTCTTTTTGCTCTTGTTTCTCCCATTTCAAAGGGGTACCTCCTAATGATTTTTTCTTTTGAGGGTGCTTTGAGGGGATATTTGGCTTGTGCTTGTGGCCTCTGTCTGCCAACCTGTTTAGCTTGTTTGTGCATTTTATTTGATAATTTTTGAGCTTTTTTCCTATTTTTGAGATACCTTGCAAGATAGGTCATCCCATATGGAAGCTCACACAAGTACATGACCTAGTTTGGATTGGAAATGACTTTTGTGGATCCAATAAGCTCTCAACTCTTCTTGTTTCACATTCTAGACATGTTGAGCTTGCTGTAGGTTCTTGTTTAGGTCAAAATTATGTTCAATGCTTGTTGAATTGTGTGTTTCTTTTTGTGCTTCCAACTTGAACTCTTATGAGACACATGCTTGCTTCCTTCTCGTTATTGCTTGCATTTCTTTTTGTCTTGCTTTGACATTGCTTTTGAGATTTATCCTATTCATCTCCCTTCTATCCAATGACCTTGGAGTGTCATTTAAGGTGGCTTGGTCCCTCCTTTGGAGGTATTTGAAGCATACCTAAAATGATGAATCCTTGAGGACACTTTTGGTGTTTCTTTTTGTTTGATAAGTGATGCTTATGGTTGAGTGCCTATTATGGGATCCTTGCTGCCCTCATTTGGTCTCCCATCCTCACTTGGCTTTGTTGTTTGATCTCCCATTCATTTGGTTTGATTTTATTGGTGTGGTTGATATTGCTTGACTTATGTCATTTCATCCCACTTTTTGGTGCATCTTTATGAAGTTTACTTGTGTTTGTCTAATGTTCTTCTTGTGAACTCCTTCTTCTTCTCTTTTCTTGCATTTCCATATGCATGCTTGGTTGAGATGAGCATGTGGTGGCTACTGCCCCACACAATTTTCCTCCCACTATCATTCTATGTGTTGCATTATGTTTGCATTCTCATTTGCATATGCATTTCTTCTTCTTCTTCTTCTTCTTCTTTTTCTTTTCTTTGTCATTTTCCCCATAAGTCTTCTAACCTCTTGAGGTTATGATAGACATTAGGTGCCTAACTATGCATGATAACATTAGGTAGTTCCCTTTTCAAACTCAACTTTAGGTTCACTTTGCATGATAACTTTTAGGGTTGATTAGTTTCCCATTAGTGTTCCCTCTTCTCTTCTCATCTTCAAACATTCATAAAACATTTAATAAAGAATGACAAGTGTAGCACGCTACGAGCCTTAAGCTACTTGAGAAATGGTAATTGAGGGGCCTCCTCTCAAGGACCTAGAGTGTTTAGTGTACACCCTTTGGGTGATATATGACGCATTCGCTCTTAGGTCATAGTCTCTAGTGCGACATGAGTTGCAAATCAAATTGAAAACACTTCTTCTCTTAAAAAACACAAAAAACAATTCAAACTCTTTTTCACCCTTTGGGGTTCTTAATCAGGAAAATCTTTTCACAAAAAGAGTGTCGTTAACACTTAGTTCTACCGCAAACGGTAACGCCTAAGTCTCCAAAGGTCGAGCTGCATACACCAACTGCTAGAACTATCTGTTAACCCTACTCGGGCCTAAAAAAACTTTGAACCAACCTGTGGTCCTTTGAGCCCGAACTACGTTTGCTCTGATCTTTCGTACCAGATGAAAGTACATAGGCACGAGACGTGATGTCTCGGCGAGCAACCTTCCCCCCTTCTTTAGCCGTAGTTAGGCGAACTACGTTGACTCTGACTTTCCCATTGCACGAGGGAGTGTGTAGGCACAGAGCGGCGATGCTCTGTCGAGTCAATTCTCTTTTCTTTTTCTTTTGTCCTTAAGCCTTTAGCTAGATAGTTTCAACACACCCTTTTAGATAGACAACACATGCGTGGATCCCGTCGAGTACGACGGACGTGAGGGGTGATAATACCTTCCCCTTGCGTAATTGACTCCCGAACCCAAACATGGTTGTGATGACCTTGTCTTTTCCTTTTTCTTTAGGTTTTTGCGATCGTTTCCTTTCCCTCTCTTTGGGATAAATAACGAAAGTGGCGACTCTTCTGTTTTTTTCCGCCGGTTGTTTTTCGCAGTAGCGACAGCTGGCGACTCTGCTGGGGACTGTGATGGTTCCCTATGTGAGTCTCGCCTTGGGTTTTCTTCCTAGCTGTCTGGGTCATCCCCAGCAGCTGGCGACTCTGCTGGGGACTCTGGTTCCCTATGCGAGTCAATCCTAGCGCTTGTGTGTTTTATCTTTGGGTGTTGTATATATGTGCTTTATTTACTTTCCCGCATTTATTTTCTGCATCATATATCATTACTGTTGTGTTGTGGGATGGGAAGTTTCATTGAGTGATAAGCCGGACTTGGGCTTGAGTATACACCTAGATTTAGTAGTGGAGATTAGTGGTGGGTGTGCTTGCTTTGCTCGTACTAGCTCACCACGAAATTCACGCTCGGACGAGATTCTCTTAGATAACTTTATTTTTGGCCCTTTGGGCTCGAGGGAATTTTGGATTTGAGGGTTGTCGACTCTGGGAACCGATCATCTGTAAGTCAGTTAAGTGAGGCCTCTTCAGGGGACGATGATGCCAAACCAGAAATGGTGAACGTATCATCATTTCTTGAAAGTCTGTGACGCGGACGAACGCGTAGGATGCCATACCGTATCAGTGAATAGGGTTATGCAGGAAACCTTTACCTTCAGATTACCCGGTCTTCTCTGCAGTTTGAATCTGGATTGTTGGTATCAGTCGGTTTCTATCGGTGCAGTTCTATGTTCTTGCTGAAGCAGAGCTCTGATCTTCCTCAGTCTACAGCACAGCGGTCTTGATCCCTTGTGTGTGCATTAGCATTTTGCATTTAGCATCGTTTGCATTTGCATTTCATGTTTGCAAATCCATCCTCAGCTGGAACAGGGAGCTTACCCGTCTTTTGTCTGCTTCGTTAGTTGATTTCCCGACATTCGCATTAGATTTGAAGTAGCTTCTGGAAGGATCATGAACTCAGGAGAGCAGAATTTGGTTGTTTCGAGGGCAGAGTTTGAATTGATGAAGAATCAGTTGAGTCAACTCGTGGAAGCCATGTCAGCTATGACTAGAGGAGAGGCCAGTATTCAGAAGACTCCAGTGAATAATGTTGCTCAAGCTCATCCCGTGCCGATTCCTGTTGAAGAGCATCCCATTTACAGAGATGGAGATTCTTCTTCTCTCTATGACACAGAATATCATAGCTTCACATTCTCTGTGCCAGATTCTCAGAAGACTGTTCCAAAGGTTAATTGGAAGACCCGCAAACTGTTGAATTTATGGGAAAACGTCAGCTGTTGGAGGAAAAGCTTGATACCTTGATGAGTCAGAATACTCTTGATTTGAATGCTTCGAGCATGTGTTTGGTGCCAGGTCTGGTGATGCCTCTGAAATTTAAGATACCAAATTTTGAGAAGTTCAAAGGGGATAGTTTCCCGAAGCAGCATTTGGTGATGTTTTGTAGGAAAATGACTTCACATGTTCACAATGATCAGCTTATGATTCACTGCTTCCAGGATAGTCTGACCGGAGCATCGTTGAGTTGGTATATCTAGTTGAAGATTGGTTGTATCCGATCATGGTCAAATCTAGCCAATGCCTTTGTGAGGAAATATGACTACAATCTCAATATGGCTCCTAGCCGCATGCAGTTACAAGAATTATCTCAGGCGGAGAATGAATCCTTTAGAGGGTATGTGCAGAGATGGAGAGAATTCGCTGCTCGTGTTCAACCACCGCTTCAGGATAGGGAACTGGTTGACATCTTCTTGGGTACTCTGAAGGGCCATTACTTTGACAAGTTGATCAGTGGTGGAATGTCAAATTTTGCTGACTTGGTGATAATGGGTGAACGTGTTGAGAGTGGACTCAAGAATGGGAAAATTAGAGACATTCCCTTCATCTCAGTTGAGGAGAATGATTCAGTCGTGAGTTCTCAGGAAGAATGGGAGAAAGGAAGTGATCTTATCTCAGAATCTTCGGCATCTCAGGTTCCGTCTTCAGACGTGTCAAGTGTTAAAAGCCAACAGTCTTACCCTCATCAGCCGCGTCAGCACGCTCGACGAAGACCAAGGAAACCCGAAAGGCAGTTTACCCAGCTACCGGTGTCGTACGGTCAATTGTTGCCAGAGTTGGTCAAAAGTGGGTTGATAGTGCCAAAAGAGACTAATCCAATGATCCCGCTGTACCCTCCAAGCTTCGATGTCAATGCTCGCTGTGAGTACCATGTTGGGGCGCAAGGGCATTCCACAGATGATTGTAAGGTGCTTAGGAGCCAAGTTCAGACTCTAACAAGTTTTCTGTCACGCCTCAGGGTATTATTCAGATTAATGATTCACCTTCATCCCGCCATGAGGGCACAGCGGTCCTTGTTATGGAAGGATCCACCGAGAGTGTGTGTTCTGAAGAGTTCCAAAATGAAGGCTCGGTTGAATATGAGGGAAGTTGCTAGAAGGTTTCCTTGTGCCGACTGTCGCATCTGTTTTCTTTGTTTACATGATTAGCTTCTGTTCATTATTATTTGCTGACCATCGCCAGGCCTGTTGGTCGAGGTCACTCTGTTTGTATTCGGTTATTTCTGGATGGTGTGATATATGTGTGTTGGTTATCCCTGATTGGATTTTGGGTTCCTTTTTGCCTTGGTGCTATTCTGAGATTTCCCTGTTGCATGCTTGTTTGCATCTTGCATTTGTTTTTGTGTAGCAGGTACCTCAGAGCTGTTAATCTGACTTCATGTACTTGTTGCACCCCAAAATTTTCCCAACCTTTTCCTTCTTGTTTTTGCATTGGCATAACATCATCATAGAATTATCATAGCATTGCATTAGCATTTATGCAGGGGATCAAGTGTGATATACATCGAGAGAGGCCTATCTAGAGGTTTTATTCGAGCTTGAGGAATCACTAAAGTCACCAGGAAGTGGTTCACGCCCTTGAGAAGTTCAGATGCTTGTGTGGGGTTCATCCCCTGACTTAGAGGCCAACTAAAGATTATCAATGAGTTGGGAAACTATGATTACAGGTCATAAAATTACAGGTCAAGTTCAATACTTTGCATAACTCAAATAGATTTTTTCCAACATGAAAGTTGCTCCGAATGGCGTCATTTGGTCAACTAAACCTCAAGGTTTTAATGGGCTAGCTCATGGTTGAAGATTGATGAAAGTGACTTTGGTGAAAACATGTGAAAAGGCATAGTTTGGTATTTCTTCAAAATTTAATCAAATAAGTCCATATTTGTGCTTATTTCGAATGGAAATCATGTTTTAAGAACATTGGCACTTTTACATTTTTCATTTGAGGATTTTATCATGGCCTATTTCGAGATTTCTTACAATTCAAGTAACATAATGGATCTTGGGCTTGGGCTTAGAAACAAGGAACTATTGTGGGCCTTAAACCTTCCTTATGATGCAAGGAATATAAAAACTAAAAATCAAGGCAATTGAGATGCTTCTTCCATCATTTTTCCATTTTTCCCACACTTTCACATTTTTGAATTTCCAATTTTTCAATCCTTTTTTCTCTCCATTTTTTGATCCTTTCTCATTACCAATTAATTCAATATACTCCATAGAATTTTTTCCACCATTTTTTAGCCATTTTTGGTGCAAGAACATGGTTATAGTAATGTGAAAAAGTGAGGTGCAACTCAAATTCGAATTCTATTTTCATCATCAATTCAAGCACTCTCAGTGATCCAAACATCTTCACCAAGCGTTGTTGAGTGATTCCATACCATTTCCTTGAAGAATCAGTGGATGAGTGAAGCTCTATAGTGCAATTTTCAGAGGTATTAAAATTTCAAGATAACTCATGTTATAGTAATCTTTAAGGTGCCATTTTTATATATTTGGAATCCCCTCAATGTGTATTGCATTTCTGGTATCAATTTGGACATTTTCATGGAAGTTTAGTGTTCTTGGCATTTCTTGATGCATATGCGGTTTTGGAGTTAGAGGAAGTTTCAGTGAAAACAAATGGTATATTCATAATCCTTGCGAAATTTCCTTCGAGATTGGTTCAAGAATCGTTGCGTTTCGTTAAGAATTGAGGGAGATAGGCTTGAAGGAAGTTCGCCGAAAAACCGTCCGCCATTACCGTTACCGCTGCTACGTTTTTCAGCCTTGGATGTTTAAATTGGAGAAGAAATACCAGCATCGTCGGATCCATGTGGAAAGCTTGACCGAGCCTCACAATCGGACGTCTCTCACGCTTCCACGTCGTGTGCCACATCACGCTTCATTAAACCATGTGGGGCGCCAACTCAGCCACGAAACCCCCATGACCCCTGTTCGATCCTCAGCTGTGACAATTCTGATTTATTGCATTTATATTACTTGTTTCTCGCATTTATATGCTTTCATGTATTTTCTTTTATTTTTCTGTTTTATATGCTGACTTCAAATAATCATAAAAAATAGGAAAATTAGTATTTTTGATCCCGATTTTTTTGTGCTGAATCTTTAAGATGTCTAGGATTTAATAAATCTGGAATTATAATTTTACCATTTTCTGACATTTTCTTTGGATTTTTTACATTTGGGTCGTCATAAAAAGGCCAATGCTGGTGCTATCATTTTGTTGAATTTCCTTGACCTATCAATTCATCATTTAAATGCCAAATCTTTTGCAGGGATCTCATAAACATGTTGAGGTATTGTGATATATTTTTGTGGGAATTTTATTGTACCATTTTAATTGGTTTTGGATGCTTTCTTTAACATGCTCCATTTTAACTTTTCCTTTGGTATACATGAGATATCTTGCAATGTTTTCATCTTATTTGACCATTTTATATTTGGATATTTTTGTGGTATCTCTCACCCCTGGTTTGTGGCTTGATGTAGGGCATTGGATATTTTTATTTGAATTTTTTAGCACCTTTTTCTATTTTTCTTATATTTTTGTATTCGGACTTGTAATTTGGACATTCGAACGAACTTTGCTTTTCTTTCGGCTCCAACGGCCTCGATTTGTTTGTGTGGTGAACACTAGGGTTCTTATTGCTTGTTATAGACATTATATAGGATATGTAGATCATTGATTGGCTGGTTTTATCATACATAATTGCCCATTAGGTTCCATATTTCCATGATAGCGCGTTAAGATTCCAAATTGTGGTATGCGTACGTCATTCGTAGGTTTTATTGCCTCGTATCACTTTATAATCACTTGTGGCCAAGATTTCATGTTTAGCATAGGCCACCTTCCATTCATTATGGGCTTGAGGTTGAGATGACCTGCCTCCCTCACTTGCATTCCATGTTTACTATTATGAATCTGCATTTCCTGTATGTTGTTACTTCATCTGTTTTCTGTTGCTTCCTTTGCCTTTCCCTTAGGATCTCCATTCTTTCTTGTTGAAGATAGAATGTGATAGACATTAGACTTTGCAACCATGTATGACAACATTAGGGTAGTTTTCCCCTTTTCAAACTTCAACCTTAGGACGAACTTGGCATGATAACATTAGGATTAAACTAGTCTCCCCGTAGTAAGCCCGAACTACGTTTGCTCTGATCTTTCATGCCAGATGAAAGTACGTAGGCACGAGATGCGATATCTCGGCGAGCAACCTTCCCCCCTTTTACCCGTAGTTAGGCGAACTACGTTGACTCTGATTTCTCGTTCCAGACGGGAATACGTAGGCATAAAGTGCGACACTTTGCCGAGTCATTTTTCTTTTCTTTTGTCCCTAAGCTTTAGCTAGATAGTATTAATCAACCCTTCGAGATAAACAATTAAGCATGGATCCCATCGAGTACGATGGACGTGAGGGGTGCTAATACCTTCCCCTTGCGTAACCGACTCCCGAATCCAGGACTTGGTTGCGATGACCATTCCTTTTCCCTTTTGCGTTAGGTTTTCTCTGAGCGTTTCCTTTCCCTCCTTTGGGATAAATAACGCACGGTGGCGACTCTTCTATTCTGCCGGCGCTGATTTTCGCAGTAGCGACAATACTCACTAGTTTGTTTGCAGGTTATATAATCAGGTAGTCACAGGAATTCTCGTAGAGTCATGGAGTAAGTCCAAGCAGAGTTGAGGAAAGTCCAGAGCCAGATGGGGCAGTTCATTACGGACATGCAAGCGTTGCGCTTGGATCAGAATGCGCTCAGAGAGGAGAACCAGCAGTTGAAAACTCAAGTGGGTTTAATCATGGAGGTGATAAGAAACGCGCTTAGAAAAAAAGGTGGTCAAATGCCCGAGGCTGCGGCAAAGATGCTTGTTCCACTGCTGTCTGCAGAGCATATCCCAGAGTGTGACGTGTGTCAGAAGTCTGCTGCACAACCAGAGATTCCGAAGTTCCTGTGTCATCAGTTGCATATCGTTCCTCAAGAGAATCCTAGGATTAGAAGATATGGTCAAAGGATAAAATAACAAGATTGAATCTTCGACCAGATCCCCATGGATTATGATCAGTTGGTGCAACTCTTGCTTCAACTTCAGTTGGTAAAGCCTCGAACTTTGGACCCACTTACTGGCCAACCACCGTCGGGCTTTGATATCAATGCTTATTGTGAGTTCCACTCTAGGGGACAGGGGCACGACATTGAAAACTGTAAAGCTTTTAAGCATAAGGTTCAAGACTTGATTGATTCGAAGACAATTGAATTCACGCCGAGTGGCATGAAGGTATCGGGCGAAGTTATTCCCTATCATGGAAAAGAGATGGATACTCCTATTCCCTTTCCTAAAGTTGTAGTAGGTCAAGAGTATGTCCTACAATCTTTGGTGTCAAAATCCCCCTGCCCGCAGTTGCTACTTGTTCCTGGATCAAGTTTAAGGATGAAAGCGCCTGAGCAAAAAGAACCCGCAAGAGTCCGAACCCAGTCGCCGGATGTTTCTGCTGTTCAGATTCCACGACCTTTTGGGTCATCACAACAAGATTACCGTCGCCAGATTCAGAGTAGGCCCCGCAGTAACAATTTGAAAAGAAGGAGTGCTCCTTTGCGCCCGGTGCCTATGTCGTATAGTCAGCTGCTGCCGTGCCTAGTTCGGAATTCTTTGGTGGAGCCTAAAGCTCTCAAACCGGTGCTAGAACCTTACCCTCCAGGGTATGATCCTAGGGCCCAATGCGGATATCATAGAGGATCCTTAGGGCATGCTACTAAAGATTGCGAGGATTTTCAAGCCAAGGTACAACAGTTGATGGACCGAAGGTGTATATCTTTTCCAGGAGGAATGTTGGTCATACATCGCTCGTCTGACTGAGTTTGAAGACTTCAAGGGTCGCATCTCCCTCAACTGCTAATCAGTGTGAAATCCCAATTCCCAGAAGCTGGCAATTTTCGTTTTATCCTATTAGTTCTTTATGTTTGTAGTTTCTTTCCTATTTAAAGTACAATCTCATTTGTAAAACTTGTTGCTTCTGTTGATTGATATTAATGAAATGAATATGCATGTTTTGATTTAATCCATTTGTGTTCACTAATTGCTTTTCACAGTTGTTTCACGCTTGTTTAAGCGGAGTCCGGGGAGGATGACAAAGTTTAAAGACGCGCAAGCTTCCGAAAGTATGCTTTTGAAATAAAATCTGCTGATGATGTACAGGCATTGTTTCAAATTCCCAAACACCGAAGATATAAGGATGATAATCCCTTGTCAACCCCTTTGAGCCTAGTAGTAGGAGTTTATTTCTGAAGATGAAAAACCCTAAATCTTAGCCTGGGGCAGGGTAGGTGTCAGCTAGTTCGGCCGAATATCCAAATCGCAATAGGAGTTGTTCCCGTTCAAGGATAAATCACACCTGTATAGGTCGTGCCTAAAGAACCACAATGGTTAAACCTTGCCAATAAGGAGTGAGACAGTCGCGTTATTCCACAAAGAGTCGGACAAACCGGTGTCGCACAATTTGTTCGAAAAAGGAAAAAGAATTAAAAGAAGAAAAAGAGAGAACAAAGCCCGCTAAGTCGAATCTTGGAAACAAGCGACTTAGGAAAAAATTAGGGCATCCCGCTGGACTTTGAAATCAAAAGAAGCTCGAAAGAGCCAGTCCAGGAAAAAGTTAGGGAAATAAAAAATGATGATGAAAAACAAGTCATGTGATTCAGGCACAAAAGACGAGAAGCGAGTGATTGTTACTCCAATAAAAAACTTGTGGTTTCCCGAACCATAACTCCTGTCATTCAACCTCTGAGAGGTGAGCGTTAGCGTCGAATTAGCTGAATATAGGATTGAAGAACATCACGGAGAATGGGTGGGTTAAAATAAACTTTGAGCCTTTATCCTTTTTCTTGTAAACCGTGAACCTGACCAAGTTACAACCTGAAAAAGTCCTAATTGAAGCAGGTTTGTTTCGAAAGCATACTTCGGTAAAGATCGCATCGAAACTGACTCCTAAAAGGATTCCTCTTACAGTGTTGTACTGATGTTGACATGTTGATATTTGATTTCACACACTTTACGTCACAATTTTTTCCAGTGAACAGATTGGAATGTCAAAATTGTCATATGCATTGTGTTTAATATATCTTTTATACAGGACAACTTGTTTTACTTGTGAGTAAACGCTTATCAGCAAGAGAGTTTCCACAGTGGAAAGATTGATCAGGATAGGATGCAGATTGCTTGAATACTCTATCAAACTGGGGCAAGTTATATCAAATGATCACAGCATGGGAATCAGCCATCTAAAAAGTCATTTAATCTGAGGCGGTCAAGTCGAGATTCGACGAATCTCTCGCGACCGAGGAACACTTTCCCCACAGATCAGCCAATCTGGGGGAAAATTATTGCAGACTGGGGCATGCCACCCCAAGGGTGCATAAGCTATTCTTTATCCGTGGGGCAATTAATGTGTAACACCTTTTTGAGGTTCAAGATGCTTAGGCAGTGCATATCAAGCCATCAGGGCATGAGATTTCAGATTTCCTGTTGAAAAATATCCCCGTAGAAATCCCCACAGGCTGGGGCAAATTGGAAGCGTAGGATTTGTTCCTCTCCATGTCTTCAGGAGTTGTTTAAGCAGGTTCAACTAACTTTCGAGTGTAAGAAGAATGTCGGGAAGTCATGTTAATCAATCACCGTCAGGTTTCATCTGTCTTCCCCAGCAGAAGCCCAATCATCATTGGCACGTGTGAGCTATCCCTAGTAGAGTTTGATCATACTTGGCACATCTGGTTATACCCAGCGGAGTTGGCTTCACCTTTCCAGCATTTATTTTGCTGGACTGTTGTGTTATCCAGCTTTCTCTGGTAGCCCGAGCCTGTATCTGCATCTTTGCATATAGTTATCATATTTGCATCTCATCCTCAAATGCGTAGCATTTCCATTTCGTATGGAGCATTACGCCATATTCAAACATGCGCATATGCATTCGAAGCATAAGCCAGTTTCTGTCAGCCTTCCGTGGCTACTTTAGTCACTTCGCAATCAATGCAAGGGCATTTATCCAGTAGCTTGGTTCAGTCAGCTTATCGGTTTACTCGGGTTTCAAATCATACGACGGTTATGATTTTGTCCATCAGTCCTCTAATAATGACATCTCTAAGCAGATTTTCTTTCCGTCAGTTCCTATCGATGATGTGTTTCCCCAACAGGTTTTCTCTCGTCTATCATGAGACGATGCGAGCTTTGTGTATGGTTTTCTCTCGTCTATCATTAGACGATGCGAGCTTTGTGTATGGTTTTCTCTCGTCTATCATTAGACGATTCAAGTTTTGTGTATGATTTTCTCTCGTCTATCATTAGACGATGTGAGCTTTGGATATGGTTTTCTCTCGTCTATCATTAGACGATGCGAGCTTTGGATATGGTTTTCTTTCTGTTTATTGTTTGAGATGACATTCCAATAGGGGTTTTTCTGGCTGTCGATTCTTATTGACGTCGGGGCTCTTTGAAGAATGTTAGGATTTCCTAGTTGTTGATTCTTATTGACGACATGGCTCTTTGAAGGTGGTTTTCTTCCTGTCAGTTCTTATTAATGATGTGGCCCCTTTGAAGATATTTTTCCATCAATTCCTATGGACGAAAGGATTCTGAAAGTTGATGGGTAGTTTTGAGATTCATTGACATGGTCTATGTGGTTTCCTCTCGTCTATCATTAGACGATGCGATATTTGGATAGGATTTTCCTCTCGTCTATCATTAGACAATGCGAGATTGGGATATGGTTTTCTCTCGTCTATCATTAGACGATGCGAGATTTGGATATGACATTCCTCTCGTCTATCATTAGACGATATGAGTTCTAGATATGATGTTTTTCTTCCTGTCTATCATTAGACGATGTGAACCTTCAGGATTGTTTTTCTTCCTGTCTATCATTAGACGATGTGAAAGGATCAAGTGCATGTTGATCCGGCTTTAGACGATGTGAAAAGATCAAGTGCATGTTGATCTGGTTCATGGGTTCAGTGTCTGTGGCGTTACACAAATGACTGACAGCAATTTCAGGTGTTCTTTATCGGATGATCAGTTAGTCGGTTGCTGTTGCAACTGTCTGCGTTCAGTTTTTCTGGATATTTGTTCTTCAATCAGTGTTTGGCAGTTTATTTTCTGCGGTTAGCAAATTTCTGGGTTCTTTGGTATTCAACCGTCTTTTACCTTGACTGTTTGAAAGTCGTTCGCTCTTCATCCATTCAGGTCCAAGCCGTTTGAATAGGGGCAGCTGTTGCACCCCAACATTTGCCCAACCTTTTCTTAACTTGGTTTATGTTTCATTTCATTTCTTTCCAGCATTTGCATTGCATAGCATAGTTCAGTGAACAGGGGATCAAGAGCGTGTGCACATCAACAAGAGTCTACTCGTAGGGTTGAGCCTAAGCAAGGGGGTATATTCAAGTTTGGATGGTAATCAAGTCATCAAGAAATGGACAATAGTCTTGTGAAAGAAATGATGGATGTATGTGGGTCAGCTCCTAGTTTGGAGGCCAACTGAAGAGCATCAGGGGATTGTGAATGCATGATTGTGGGTATGAGATGTTGAGAAAGCTCATTTAGTGCCTTGAGGGCCATTGTGGAGCTCATCCAAGGGTTTGTGCCAAGTGTGAAGGGTTGCACTTGAAGTTAATGCACTTAGGGTTTTCATCTGGCTAATCCTCAATCAACTGTGCAATTGAAGGAGATTAAAACTCAATTCGAAGTCTATATGGTCATGGGATGTTGTGTTAAGACATATGAGACATCATTTCAAGTTCAATTCATCAAGGGTTAAGTGTGTGAGAAGTTACTAAATTAGGGTTCTCAGGGTAAAATCCCTTATTTAGTGCCTGACTTCAAGACCACCTATCTCAAGATACAAGTTTCATATCAACTTTTAACCAACATGGAACTTGTAGAGCATGTTCTTAGCTTTAATTCGAGTACTAGAAGTCCTTGATTGGATTTATAAAACTCAAGTTATGGCCCATACAAGTTACAGGTCATCAGAGGGATGTGATTTTGGTCAACAAAAGTCAACCAACTTCCAAGCCATTTTTGACCTAGAAGGATGTTTCTCCTCAACTTTTGGCCAACGTGAAAGTTATAGGTATTGATCTTAGCTTTCCAAATTTTACTAGAAGTCTTTCATCTGATTTGTAGAACTTAAGTTATGAGGTTTACAAGTTAGGAGTATTTTGGGAAAGTAAGATTATAGGTCATAAAATTATAGGTCCATTTCACTATCTTGCACACTTCAAATGGAAATCTTTCCAACATCAAACTTGCTCCAAATGGTGTTAAATGTTCAACCAAACATTGAGAAGTCATGGATTTGGCTTAGAATGAAGAATTGGTATTTGAATTTTCATAAAAGAAAGCTTAAAAGGGCAAAATTGGAATTAATTCATGATAAATCATTTTTGTGCAAATAGATACATTTTTTGAGTGCAAATCATGTTTTAAGAACATTGGCAATATTAGAATTTGCATTTGAGGTGTTTTTGTGAGCCATTTCCAAGATTACTTCACCATGAAGTCACACATTCAATTCCAACCATTGAGATCAAAACAATGGCTGAATCTTGACCATTCATATTCCAAACACTCCCAGCAGTTGAATTGAGCCATTTTGGAGCCAAGCAAATGCCATTTTCGTTCACTTCCATATTCAAAAAATGGAGAAAATTTGAATTTTGGTTTGGGCTCCAAGGCATGAAATTGGGCCTCATTTTGATTCAAATCCATCACATATAACATTTCCAACCTTCAGAAATGCTCAGATTTCAAAATTGGAGGGAGATTGCTCAAGAACAACTTTGAAAAAGTGGTGAAAACTCAAAATTCGAATTCTCAGATTTACTCCATTTCAAGTACAATTAAGGATTGCAAAAGCTTTATTGAGGATCATTGGACGTGTTTGGATCGTTTTCTTCAAGCTTTAGCACCTGTTGAAGGCTCAGTGGAAGTTCTCCATTAGGTAACTTTAATTCAACCTTACACTCTCAATATGCCATGATTCTTTGCCATTTTTGTTGCATTGCGATCCTTGAAGCATGTAGATCGTTTATGGATCATAATTGTTTGCGTTTGTGATGATTGATTTTGTGAGCTCCAAACTTGTTTGATTCGGTATGATCAATTCTTGAGGTGTTTTGCTTGAATTTTCATGGATCTATGATCTATATAACATGAGGATGATGTTAGGATGAAATTAATTGAGTTTTGATGAACTTTTGTTTTTGTGCACCAAGCTTGTTGTTCGCTTTTCTCTTTAATGGTGAGGAATTAATGAAAAACAAGGATAAATATGTGATCCTTATTCCGAGTAGATGAATTTCCATATAAGAAACGTCCAAAACGGTGAAGTTTTGAAAAATATGTGTTGCTTGGAAGGAGCCGCGGCGGCCGGAGCTCGCGGTAGGGATGACCGGAGCTTTTCCGGCGCCAGCGAGGAGAGAGAGAGGGAGGACGCCCACGTGGCGTCATGATGTTTGTCCGATCGAGCTACTTTCTCATGGACGGGGAAGATTAGGACCTATCGTGTTATTTCGTGGACTTGCTTGCATGGGATTGTAACTCTAATTCATTAATTGACATGTCTTGTTGTGAGCTGTTGGATTAAAATACTTTTGATCATGTGATGTATGGTGAGGTTCTACCATGTGTGTATGTTGACTCATTGCATGTGATTATTCTGAATTTTGAGAATTTCGTGTGGGCCCTTTGTATGCTGCTACGCGCACCCCCAGTCTGGGCCCAATCCAGTTTTGCACTCACTTTTATTGCTATTTGTCACACTTGTTTGTCATTTAATAGTATTTTCTTTTAAATTCTGTTTTGTTTGCTGTTTCATTTTAATTCAAATAAAATAGTTCCATTATCCTAAAAATTACCCAAAAATATTTTCCGTGAAATTTGAGATGTCTAGTATTTTCTGAATATTTTTATTTTATTTTTTGATTTTATTTTCCATTTTAAAATGAATTAAATATTGGGACTGTTTTAGTTGAATTAAATTGTGATATTGTTTGTTCTTTAATTTGTTTCTCTCTTCTTTTTTTTTGGTTCAATGAGTGAAAATCAATCCTCATGTTCATCATGAGTTGAGGGATTTTTGAGGACCATTTTGCCCTTGGTTGTTGACTTTTGAGTTGACTTTTGTGGCTTTTCTTTTTGCTCTTGTTTCTCCCATTTCAAAGGGGTACCTCCTAATGATTTTTTCTTTTGAGAGTGCTTTGAGGGGATATTTGGCTTGTGCTTTTGGCCTCTGTTTGCCAACCCATGTAGCTTGTTTGTGCATTTTATTTGGTAATTTTTGAGCTTTTTTCCTATTTTTGAGATACCTTGCAAGATAGGTCATCCCATATGGAAGCTCACACAAGTACATGACCTAGTTTGGATTGAAAATGACTTTTGTGGATCCAATAAGCTCTCAGCTCTTCTTGTTTCACATTTTAGACATGTTGAGCTTGCTGTAGGTTCTTTTTTAGGTCAAAATTATGTTCAATGCTTGTTGAATTGTGTGTTTCTTTTTGTGCTTCCAACATGAACTCTTATGAGACACATGCTTGCCTGCTTCTCGTTATTGCTTGCATTTCTTTTTGTCTTGCTTTGACATTGCTTTTGAGCTTTATTCTCTTCATCTCCCATCTGTCCAATGACCTTGGAGTGTCATTTAAGGCGGCTTGGTCCCTCCTTTGGAGGTATTTGAAGCATACCTAAAATGATGAATCCTTGAGGACACCTTTGGTGTTTCTTTTTGTTTGATAAGTGATGCTTATGGTTGAGTGCCTATTATGGGGTCCTTGCTGCCCTAATTTGGTCTCCCATCCTCACTTGGCTTTGTTGTTTGATTTCCCTTTCATTTGGTTTGATTTTATTGGTGTGGTTGATATTGCTTGACTTATGTAATTTCATCCCACTTTTTGGTGCATATTTATGAAGTTTACTTGTGTTTGTCTAATGTTCTTCTTGTGCACTACTTCTTCTTCTCTTTTCTTGCCTTTCCATATGCATGCTTGGTTGATATGAGCTTGTGGTGGCTACTGCCCCACACAATTTTCCTCCCACTATCATTCTATGTGTTGCATTATGTTTGCATTCTCATTTGCATATGCATTTCTTATTCTTCTTCTTCTTCTTCTTTTGCTTTTCTTTGCCATGTCCCCCATAAGTCCTCTAACCTCTTGAGGTTATGATAGACATTAGGTGCCTAACTATGTATGATAACATTAGGTAGTTCCCTTTTCAAACTCAACTTTAGGTTCACTTTGCATGATAACTTTTAGGGTTGATTAGTTTCCCATTAGTGTTCCTTCTTCTCTTCTCATCTTCAAACATTCATAAAACATTTAATAAAGAATGACAAGTGTAGCACGCTATGAGCCTTAAGCTACTTGAGAAATTGTAATTGAGGGGCCTCCTCTCAAGGACCTAAAGTGTTTAGTGTACACCCTTTAGGTGATATACGATGCATTCGCTCTTAGGTCATAGTCTCTAGTGCGACATGAGTTGCAAATCAAATTCAAAACACTTTTCTCTTAAAAAACACAAAAAACAATTCAAACTCTTTTTCACCCTTTGGGGTTCTTAATCAGGAAAATCTTTTCACGAAAAGAGTGTCGTTAACTCTTAGTTCTACTGCAAACGGTAACGCCTAAGTCTCCAAAGGTCAAGCTGCATACACCAACTGCTAGAACTATCTGTTAACCCTACTCGGGCCTAAAAAAACTTTGAACCAACCTGTGGTCCTTTGAGCCCAAACTACGTTTACTCTGATCTTTTGTATCAGACGAAAGTACGTAGGCACGAGACGCGATGTCTCGACGAGCAACCTTCCCCCCTTCTTTAGCCGTAGTTAGGCGAACTACGTTGACTCTGACTTTCCCGTTGCACGAGGGAGTACGTAGGCACAGAGCAGCGATGCTCTGCCGAGTCAGTCCTCTTTTCTTTTTCTTTTGTCCTTAAGCCTTTAGCTAGATATTTTCAACACACCCTTTTAGATAGACAACACATGCGTGGATCCCGTCGAGTACGACGGACGTGAGGGGTGCTAATACCTTACCCTTGCGTAACTGACTCCTGAACCCAGACATGGTTGCGATGACCTTTTCTTTTCCTTTTTCTTTAGGTTTTTGCGATCGTTTCCTTTACCTCTCTTTGGGATAAATAACGAAAGTGGCGACTCTTCTGTTTTCTTCCGCCGGTTGTTTTTCGCAGTAGCGACACATGTCATCATAGCTCATCATGATAATCATCATCATACATCATGTCATAATAGCTCATCATAATAATCATCTTCATACATCATGGAAATCATCATATAATCATGTACGAATCACATAGTGCTCACAGTCACACTCATATTAATTCAACATATTATCACATATTAATTCATAATTATACTCGCGGTAATTCTCATACTATCGCCTATTAATCACATAAACTTCACAGTCCTACTCATGTTAATTCATCATATTATCACATATTATCACAGTTACCCTCATGGTAATTCATCAGGAAAATCACAGCATCAAAACATCAAGACATCACTGAACCAGAACATGATTCATTAATAGAACATATACACAATTGAATTCTCAAATATAATTAGATATAAAATATTGGGAAACCAATTCCCTTATCTATACTATGTTATATCCCTGTTCATTAGCTTTCCAACGCTTCGAACAGGGGCCAAAACGGACTTACGAATCAAAAGTTACGTCCAAAACGATTTCGACCGAAAACATGAACAGTCGTGACAGACAACAAAACACTGTTACGCACTATAACCTAAATCAACCCAAAAGTCCACACGATTCACTTCCCTAATGCCCCCAAAACATCCATAAGTCATCTCTAAGGTCTTACGACGATAAAGGCACAAAATCTACAGTTTATTAGGCCAATCCCACATCATATTCACGCCCTAAATCACTTTTTTTCCCCTTCAATTACACCCTAAGACATCAGAGTTACTCACTATCAAATATTCTTATCCCTTCAGGATTAGACATACAACAATTCAGGGTTGTGGCCATGAAGGCTTACCTTTCCCTTTTCCCCAACGGATTCCACTGTTAGATTCACGCTAATAGGTTTAGGCCACGAAAGCCAAAGATCATTATTTCTCATATCTATGCTCTAACAGTCAGGAATACTTACCACTACACTACAATCATCAGGATTCTCACTATCAAATTTCCCTACAGGGTTAGACCAATGTCAAATCCGAGTTTTAGCCACGAAGGCCTAGTTTCCCTATTTCTCACAATCAATCCCAAAATCCCTTAAACCTTAAATCATCCATAAATACGTTGAATTTACACATTGAAAATCATGAAGGCAATACTCTCCATACCTTAATTGTCGATCAAAGCCTTCTCAAATATTTCCGGGAATCCTCCGAAGCTTTTGCCTCCAATCTTCCTTCTCAGAGCTCTAGCCTCAATTCTCCTCACGGTCTAACAAATGAATACTAATTCCATCACAATTTCCTTTTTGTTAAACCTAGACTTGGGCCTCACAATTGGGCTTTTCCCATAGTATCCTCACTAACTCCTCTTAATTGTCCAATTTGACCTTATTTCACTTATATTTATTTTAATTAATAATAATATTAATATATTCATATTATATATTATTATTCAAAATAAATAACCCAAATTCCATTAATTCCCAATATTCCACAAAACCACCGAAAATCACCAAAATGCGAATATTTTCATTTAAATAAATTAAATTAAATATTCCCATAATATTTGGGGTGTTACAATATATGCTAAAAGTCCAATAGTTATTGGTGTTTTTTTAAAATCCAATCGTTATTGGTATCATTGATTTGGTCGTCACCATATCTGCTGAAAGTCCAGTAGTTACTAACGTTTTTTTTAAATTTAATCATTATTGGTATTGTTAATTTGGTCGTCACCATATTTGCTGAAAGTCCAGTAGTTACTGGCGTTGCTTAAAATCCAATCGTTATTAGTATCGTTGATTTGGTCGTCACCATATCTGCTGAAAGTCCAGTAGTTACTGGCATTTTTTTAAATCCAATTGTTATTGGTATCGTTGATTTGGTTGTCACCATATCTGCTGAAAGTCCAGTAGTTACTGGCATTTTTTAAATCCAA
Organism: Lathyrus sativus; assembly: GCA_963859935.3. Taxonomy (NCBI): domain Eukaryota; kingdom Viridiplantae; phylum Streptophyta; class Magnoliopsida; order Fabales; family Fabaceae; genus Lathyrus; species Lathyrus sativus. Next base: position 90,980,895 of record OZ012739.1, on the reverse strand, counting down.
TTGTCATTGGGATCGTTGATTTGGTCGTCACCATATCTGCTGAAAGTCTAGTAGTTACTGGCATTTTATTAAAACCCATTCGTTATTGGTATCGCTGATTTGGTCATCACCATATCTGCTGAAAGTCCAGTAGTTACTGGCGTTTTTGTTAAATCCAATCGTTATTGGCATCACTGATTTCGTTGTCACCATATCCTCTTGGAAGTCCAGTAGTTATTAGCATTGCTTAAAATCCAACTGTTATTGGTATCACTGTTTTGGTTGTCACCAATCCCCAAGAAAGTCCAGTAGTTGCTGGCATTAATTGAAAACCCATTATTATTGATAATGGAGTGTTTGGTTGTTACCTGTCTCCTCTCGGAAGTCCAGTGGTTACTGGCATTGTTAAGTCCAATGGTTATTGACAATTTTATCCAACTCTGTTGTGTTCTTTGATTGTTGGTTGTTACCAACATCTCCTCTTTGAAGTCCAGTCATTATTGGCACTGTTTGAAACCCAATTTTTATTGGAATGTGGTTGTAACCTACATCTTTTTTCCCCTGTAATTCCAGTGGTTACGGACATTAATTGATAATTCCAATGATTATTGGCAGGGCTTTTTTGTACTTTTAGGATAGTTGGTATGACCAACATCCCTAGATGTCCCTAGTAGGTCTTGGATGTCTAGTAGTCACTAGCATCTCCGTTGAGTCTGGTCTTGTTTCTATTCTTTTCCTGAAGGTCCCGTTTGAACTCTTCATTGAAAGGAAAGTCCCCATTTGGTTTTCTTCTCGATACGGACCGTGTCTCTTGTCTTTTGAATTCCCAGTTGTAGTCCAAGTCTGTTGACTTTTGTTCCCTTGTGTGGCTTTTTCTCCTTGTCTCCCTTAATGCATCTTCCGGCTGGATTTGCATTTCTCTAGTGAAGATTTGTCTTTCCCGGTGGAGTTTTTGTCCCCTGTCCCATGTGTGGAAGATCCCTTTGAAGTACCGTCATTAGTCATATCTGAACTATTGGTTGGTATGCTTTGGATCTTTCCCTAGTGTGTCTGTGTTTCCAATGAGTGGTTACTCGTTGTTTTGTTCTTCTTTTTTTCTTTTGCTCGTGTGTCAGCATTTTCTTACACTCAAGCATCATGAAGCATTATTCTTAGAACTCATTTCATGATCAGCATTTGTTCTTTTGCATACCATTGTATCTAAGGGAAAAAATTTCAGTTTGCTATATTTAAATACCTTTCACCATGATTCTATGGAGATCGTTATCTCTCATTGCCATCTGGTATATATATTTAAATAAGGGCAACTGTCATACCCAAAATCTTGACCCCTAGATTTAATTATCATTTTAGTTGCATCAAGCATATGTTATCTAACCCTAACCTCTTTCAAGTTAGTCTTTGTCAAGATGCAGATGAATTAGGGTTTCACACTGTTAAAATCAAGAATCTTGTGGACTGATTAGTCAAGGTTTTGGATTGATCTTCTACATATCAAGTCTTCATATAATCAAGAGGTTCATATCTTACCAAGAACAAGTTCTATTTAAGGTTTTTACCGAGAGAATTGAAGCAATGTTGTGCAAAACCCTAATTAGGGTTTCTAGTTGAAAAAGTCAACTGTAGTTTGACTTTTGGTCTAAATGGGTTTCCAAAGCTTGAACCATGGTCCATGATGATTCTATGACTTATTTAAGTCACCTCAAGAAGTATGAAAGGTTCAAAAAATCCCCAGAACACTAAGGATCTATCTTGAGGGTTTCAACTTTTTGGTTCGTCTGTCTGGAAGGTCAACTCCTTGACTTTTAGGGTTTTGACTCCAAATTGAAGCAATCAAGGTTTCCAACATCATGTTATGCCTAACTAGTGATTTTTGTTAAGATTTAATCAAGAATTGATGGATAACTTGTGAATCAAGAAATTAGGGTTTATGAAAAACCCTAATTACAAGCTTATTTGAAATGATCATAACTCTCAAACCACACATCCAAATTAAGTGCTCCAAAGCTGGTTGGAAATCTCTTGATAAATCCTACAAAAGTGTGAGGGTTGATGTCCAAAAATGCTTAGATTTTGAGTTATGAGCTCATCAAGTTGTGAAGGATTTCCGCATTTAGAAAATTTTCTTGTTTTTTTGACTTGTAAGTCAAGTTTTGCAGCCAACTTCATGAAGATTTTTGACATAGTTCCCTTTGGAATCTGAACTTTGGGGAAAAAATGAATATTTTAGATCATATTTTGGGATTTTTAAAAAGTACAAGAGCTTTTTCACAGCCTTTGTGGTTAAGGAGAATTGAAGAGAGCAAGTTAGGGATTTTTCATGTCACAAAACCAAGTTCAGCACTTGCATTTTGATGCATAAACCACTCAAACCTCTAATCACTTGTTTAACTCATTCTATGATGTTTATAAAATTAATTGATGAGATTAAAATGGATTACCACGAGCAAAAACCAGAGATTGGATTATTTGATTTGTTTATTCAAGCAAGTGGATGCAAGTGGCAAGGAGGGAGAAACGTTTTGCATTTTCTGCTACACCTCAACATTGCATCAGCTACTCTCTTTCCTTCACTTCATGTAAACTATTTGTAAGATATTGGTGATTTTGAAACACATAGGAAGGTTGCTCATGCTCAGAAAAGAAATCCCAAGTTGGATTTGCTCATATTGCCTCCAAAAAGGGTAAACTTGGCATGTTGGCACATTCTGCCCATACCTCTCATTCTCTAAGCTTACCTATAAAGAGAATACACTCCTAACATCCAAAATACACCAGAATCAACTAGAAACCAAGTTGAATCTCTCTCATTTCTCTGATCAACGTCTTCTTGCAAGTGGTAGAAGTTGCTTCCTTGTGAAGAAAAATATGCCTTGCAAAAACTCTACCACAACTCAATACAGCCACCAAACACTTGAAACAATACCTCAACCACATCATATATGATGTATTAAAGCTGTCCAAACCCTCACATTCACCAAAAAACCTCACATTCCAAAAGTGAACTCTCATACCTTGAAATTTTGACTTTTCTGCATCTTCATAGATCAGAACCAAACCATCCATTTTCCAATCATTCTAGCACTTCAAACACTCTCCATATAAGTTGTTTGAACTGCCCATGGCATCATAAAAGTTCTGTAACACCATTTCCTAGAGTTTAACTTTGAAGCTTTTGGTGTTTTCTTGCATAAGAAGGCATTTTGTCAAAATAGTGATCTTGGAGGAGTTCTCATCATTTGAGCGCCTTATTTGGAGTATATTGGAGCTGCTTGGATCATCATCCATCAACTAGTTTTCTTATTTTGTGCATTAACTTGAAAAATCTACAAGAGGTAAGTGTTCCAACTTGCTACTTTTAAGATCATGTTGATTATTGATGTACATTGATTATGAACATGCTAAATACACTTTATAGGTCATGCTTGAACCATTTCTTTCTCATAAGCTTATGTATTCATGATTGTCCCTTTGGTTTGGCTTGTTAGCTTACTTTAAGAGTCATTTCAATATGCAACTTGTTGATTCTAGTTAGGCATAGATGATTGGTGTTTGTAAACATCATTTATAGGTCATATGTGGTATGTTTGATCATTTGGTTGATGCTGAATTGGTACACATGCCAAATGATTGGTCTGTTGCTTAGCTCTTGCACAAGCTTGCTATTTTTGCCACTACACATGCCATTTGTTGAATTAGCTTGTCTATTGATGTATGATGCTTATAGTCACTCTCTATATGTCTCATATATTGTGTTTGAATCATTACTTGCTGCTTAGAATATGTACATTGGACTGTCACATTGCTCTTGCACAAAACATGCCTTTTTTAATGATGCTCTCAAGTTTTCACATGGTGTATGATCTGAGAAAACCACCACCACCACTGGAATCCTTGTGAAAAAAATACACAAATTTCTTTTTTATTTCATCCGATTTGGTTAAGCTTTGAGTGAGTTATGACCCTTCTTGCAAAATCTGCCTTGCCTTGGTGTTGATTGCCTTGTATTTTGCCCTAGTTGCCTAATTTTGTGCCTAGTTTTCAAATGTGCATAAATTATTTTATTTTTATCATTTTGATGCCACCCTTTTTTCACTATGCTCCTTAATATGTCTAGTTTCAATGTGTGAAGAAAGAATTCAAAAATTGTTTTTTTTAAACACTTTGGTCCACTTGAATGACATGGTCCTTTTTAGGGTTTTCTTTGGTTTTCATGAACTTCTTTGACACAGTACATGATTTTTCTTATAACATTGATCTTGTATGAATCATTGTCGATTGTATAAAAATATTGTATGTTTGAAAACAATTGGCTCTCTTATTTTACTATGATTATACTTTCCTTTGTGAATGCATGAATGTGAAAGGTATGCCTTGAGACTTCTTTGTGAACCATGATATGTTTCTTGATGTTGTAACCTCAAGAACATGGTCCTTCACCCCCATCTTACTTGTTTATGTGACTTTTTAGAACCATAACATGTTTAGGGTTGTTTCTTGCCTTGAAAGTTACCATGAATCTTGTTTATCTTTCCCTTTGTGAAGTTTGAATCCATGCTTGAACTGTTGTTACTTTTCTTGCCTATCCATGATTGATTGTCATCAATATGTTTTGAACATGATTAAATGTGTTACATTTTTCTTTAGTTGATTCATATACCATATTTGATTCAAGTTGTAACTTGTTTGCATGAGTTTTGTTTGAATACCATTGATGAAAATGTTGTTGTTACACATGTTTCATGCTTACCCTTGTTGGTTCTTACCTTCATGATCTTTGAACATTGTAATGTTAAATCATAAAACCTTGGTTGTTACCATGCTTTTTGTGTTCAATTTTTTAATTGATCCAACTTGTTTATCTTTATCTTTAACAAGTTTGTTTCCCCAATGATGGAACTTGTCAGTTCTCATCAAGTTACCTTGTTATCACCTTTGCTTAATATTGTCACAGGCTTGCCCTTATCTTTCTTGGTTGTTACCATGAATTTATATCCTTATCATGTTTGAATGAATGCATATGTGTGTTTATGATTTATTAAGTTTCCCCAATTTATGTAGCTTGTTAGCTCTCATCCAGTTGCCTTGTTATACCTTATTCCAAAGGAAAGTCTCTCTATTGACTTCACTGTCATAGATAGCTCATTACCCCTCCCTTTGACTTGGTTAAATCATTAGGTCCTTTAACTTAGTTAAGTTAGAATCTATATCCATTAGACTTTGCTTTAAGTCTAAAGACCTACCCCTTGTCAGGAGTATCCTTGAATTATAACTTTAAGATAGAGTTTGTTAACTCTATGTAAGGATCATTGTCATGATTACTTACTCCCCTCTTGGCTTTTGCCAAAGTCAATCCCCTTGAGTGTTAAACCTAGATCTAGAGAGTTTTGTCAAACTCTATACAAACATTGTTATGGTTGTTCCTCCTTGGAGTCTTGACCATAGTCAAGTATTCCTCAACCTTAGTGAGGTGAACTACGGTTGCTCTGATTCCATCCTAGTAAGGATACGTAGGCATAAGATGCGATATCTTTACGAGCAAACTTAGAACTATCCTTAGGCCTTTACCTCAAAATTTTACCTTAACCTTGATCCCAAGACCCTAGAAAACAACAACTTAGATAACTTAGCATACATATAAACAAAAGGTTCCTATAGAGTACTACAAATGTTTGGGATGTGAATAACTACCCTAGGCATAACCAACCCCCGACCCCCGAAACTCTAGCATTGTTGTTACATCGCGCAAAAGGTTTTTCTTTCTTTAACCTTTCCTTTGGATAAATCAAAGCTCGGTGGTGAATTTCAATGAACTAAGATTCAATTTAATCAATAGCTTGACATCTGATTCTCACTGCAACACGTAGGCACTGAGTTGCGAAACTTGGACGAACTCAATAATAAAAATGTTTTTTTCCCAATCAATTCATTCATGCATTTCCTTAACAAGTAAGCTTTAGATATACATACCCTTTGATTAGAACGACAAGAATGGATCACTTTGAGTACAATAGATGTGAGGGGTGCTAATACCATCCTCTTGCGTAATCAACTCCCATACCCCAAATTTAGTTGCGAGACCATGTTCTTCCCTTCTTAGTTTTTCTCAATGGTTTTATTTCCCCATTGAGATAAATAAAATTTGATGGCGACTTTGTGTCTTTGTCGGTTGTTTTTCGCATAGCGATAAGAGTGAAATGAATTAGGGATGCTTTACTTCATCAAAGTAATCAAACATAGCAAATTTTCCATGAAAAATAGCAAAATCCAAAACATTGTACTAACTTCAATTATTTTATACACACCGAGTAGCATTATACTATAGAAACAATCAAGTCTTTCACTTTCAATCTATAACTATAATGTTTCACTTTGTTAAGATTAGCATTTAGGATTAGTTTTTTAATTAAGCTTAATAGTGATAATCAGTCCCTTAATCATGAGCTCCTTTTCCCACCTTTTTTGTTTTTCATAATCTTGTATATATAGCTTGCATCCCATATTGTGTAATCAAGCTTTCCATTCTAATACAAGCTTCATTTCACATTCTTTCTCCTTTTTCTGTTATTTTGTTTTCTTGATATTGAGCAGTTCATGGATGCTTTGATATTTCACAATATGGTATCATTCACATTTCCGGTCCAACTTCTGCTCTTCAATCTCTGAATTCTCTATTTTCTGATCATGGCGTCGTCACGGGTTCAACCACCCGATCCACTCTTTGATCCAAATTCATCGTACTTTGTTCATCCTAGTGTTGGTCCTAGCTCAGTCACCATCTCTCCGAAGCTTACCGGCTCAAACTATCATTCTTGGGCACGATCCATGAAGAGAGCTCTTGGTGGTAAGCTAAAACTGGATTTCATTGATGGCAGTCTTCCCCCACCACTAGATTCTTTTGATCTTTCGTTTCGAGCTTGGAATTGCTGTAATATGTTGGTACATTCTTGGATCATGAACTTTGTTTCTGAATCCATTGCATAATCTATAGCTTTGATGGAAAATGTAGTAGATGTTTGGAATGACCTCAAAGAATGTCTTTCGCATGGTGATTTCATCCATATTTCTGAGCTGCAGCAAGAAATCTACAACCTCAAGCAAGAAAACAAATCGGTAACTGAATTTTTCTCATCTCTGAAAATTCTTTGGGAAGAACTTGACCTATACTTACCTTTACTTATGTGTACTTATCGTATTCAATGTTCTTGTGAAGCTATGTGTAGTGCTAGGTCCAATCACAAATTACTTTACATCATTAGGTTTTTAACCGGATTAAATGATCAATTTGCTATTGTTAAGTCTCAAATATTGTAAATGGATCCTTTGCCTCCACTTAACAAAATATTTTATATGGTAGTCCAACATGAAAGGAAAAATCAGTTACCTATAGTGATTGATGAATCTCAAGCATTAATCAATGTAGCAGATTCCAAAAGATCTCACTCTAAGTTCAATACCTTCAAATCTGCTACTCGTGTGTGTACTTTCTGCAACAAAACCAATCACATAGTAGAAAATTGTTTCAAGAAACATGGAGTTCCACCTCATATGCAGAAACAATTTTCTAATTCAACAAACAATGTTGCTACATTAGAAGGAGGAGATCTTGCTTCCACATCCAATTTTGCTTCTGATTCTCTTGACATGAAGAATGGTAACACCTCTATAACACAGGACCAGTTCAATGCTTTAATGGATCTAATTCAGAAGTCAAATCTTGAATTCAAAGGTACAGGACAAACTTCTTCTAATCAAGTCATTGTTGGTCATTCACTAGTAGGCAATACCCTATTCTCTCTTTCTTCATCTAATTTCAGTCCTTGGAGTATTGACTCTGGTGCTAGTGATCATATATGTAGCTCTCACCAATGGTTTCAATCATATAATTCTATTCCACCCATTCATGTCAAATTACCTAATGGTCACACACTTATTGTCAAACATTCTAGCACCATCAAATTTTCTTCTAACCTTTCTGTGACCAATGTATTGTTCATACCTGAATTCTCACTAAATTTATTATCTGTTTCAAAATTATGTGAATCTTCCAATTGTAATGTGTATTTTCCTGTCTCACAATGTATTCTTCAGGACCAAGCATCATTGAAGATGACTGGTTTGGCTGAAAGGAGGAATGGATTGTAAATCTTAACCTTAGGAGATAAGATTTTACACACTCAAAGCAATAAAGCTTCAGCAACCAATGTTTCAAGACCTGACATAGACACAACATTATGGCATTTTAGATTGGGACATTTATCTCATAGTAGATCACTCCTTTTACACTCAATGTTTCCTTTCATTCCTACTAATAATAAAGATGTTTGTGATGTGTGCCATTATGCTAGGCAAAGAAAACTTTCATATGGTTTTAGCACAAATAGAGTTTCACACCCTTATGACATGATTCATTTTGACATTTGGGGACCCCTAGCTATAAAATCATTACATGGTCATTCTTACTTTCTCACTTCTGCTGATGATTATAGTAGATACACATGGATAACCCTCATGAAATCTAAAGCTAAAACTAGACAACATGTTATCAGTTTCATCAAACTTATTGAAAAACAATATGGAGCTAAAGTCAAGACCATTAGAACTGATAATGGGCTTCTAATATCCATAGTCTCAAAGTTTTTGGTTCCTTGGCCTATGCCTCTACTCTGCAAGCCCATAGAACTAAACTTGAGCCAAGAAGTAGAAAATGTATCTTTCTTGGTTACAAGAATGGTATGAAGGGTGTTGTTTTATATGATATAAACAATCATGAAATTTTCATTTCTAGGAATGTTACACATCATGGACATTTAACTTACAGCATCAACTGGGTGAGTGTAGCCATCAACTACAAGATCCCAAATATCAACATCATAACCAAGAAAGAAGCTTTTGATTCTATCTTTCTAGTAGTCAAACATATCACCATCAAAGACTGGTAGTTTAACACTGTAGTGATCTTTCTCATTGTTAACAACAGGAGCAACAATAACCATTGTTTCTCACACAAACTAGATTGGTACTGAACATGGTGAAGTGTTGATAAAGCTTTTTATCACAATTAGAATTGGAGCTCTGATGCCAATTGAAGGTGTGAAAAACACAAGAAAGGGGGTTTGAATTGGGTTTTTTAAAACAAAAGTTGTTACCAACTCAAAAAATCAAAAATAAAAAGATTGAACAATGAGAGAGACACAAGGATTCTTATCCTAGTTTGCTTGAAACTCAAAGCTAATCCAATATATCCACCAAGGTGATTTTGCCTTATACACAAGGACTTAATCCATTATAAACAACTGATTATAAATGCACTGGCTACAGCTGGTGACTAACAAACCACAAAGATAAACATTTAATGTCTTCTTAAGGATACTGACCTAACTGGTCCCTCAATAAACTACAAACAAACAGTTTGAATAAAAATATGTGTGTTTACAAAGTGCTTATTGTTGCACCCCAAAATTTGCTCAACCTTTTCTTACCTGATTTATGTTTCATTGCATTTCATTTGCATAGTTACATCATTCACATAGTTCTAATCATTTGCATATCATAGCATATCACTCATCCAACAGGGGATCAAGTGTGATTCTTATCAGAAGAAGCCTAGCAAGAGGTCTTATCCAAGTTTGAGAAGTCATCCAAGCCATCAAGAAATGATTTGAAGTCTTGAGAAGTTTGAGTGCCTACATGTGGGTTTTGCTCCTATCTTGAGGAATATTGAGAATCATCAGTGGGATGTGAAACATGGAATGTGAATTTGAGGTGTGTATGGATCTCATGGAATGCCTAGAGGGCCCTATTGAAGCTGAGACAAGTCATTGATTCAAGTATGAGAGCCACATTTGAAGTGCAGCCAACTAGGGTTTCATCTGGGTCAATCCTAGGTCAATTGAGTAATTGAAGAGCATCAAAGCCTACTTTGAGGTCATGGGGTTCATGTAATGGTATGTTGATACATGTGTGGTGTTGTGCCAAGGTTAAGCAAAGAAGAATCAAGGATGTGGGAAGTTGCTAAATTAGGGTTTCAGTGTAAAATCTCATGTTTAATGCCTAACTTCAAAGCCCCATAAATAAAAATACAAGTCTCAAATGGATCTTTGGCCAACATGAAACTTGTAGAGTATCTCAATACCTTTAATTTGAGTACTAGAAGTCCTCAAGGGGATTTATAGAACTCAAGTTATGGTCCTTGCAAGTTACAGGTCATCAAATGACTATGAAATTTATCTGTGAAAGTCACTTGACTTCCAAGCCACTTTTGCCCTAGAAGGATGATTCTTATGAACTTTTGGTCAACATGAATGTTGTTCCTTATTCTCTTAGATTTCCATAGAGTACTAGATGTCCTTGATAGGATTTGTGGAACTCAAGTTAGAGGCCTCAAATGAATTTTTGGGTATTTTGGGTATTGGTGATTATAGGTCATTTGTGATCATAGGCCATTTTCACCAACTTAGAGGCCTCAAATGAATTTTTGTTCAACTAGAAAGTTGCTCAAAATAGGGTTTTAACCTTGACCATGCATCAAGGAGGCATTGAAATGGCTCAAGGAAGAATGTGGTTCAAGGAATTTTGAAAAAGGAAGAATTAAAAGGCAAAAAATTGGAATAAATTGATTTGTGACCAAATAATGCAAGATTATAGGTCAAATTGATTGGAAAACACATTTTAAAGACAATGGCATTGTTACATTTTTGAATTGGGGTCATTTTCCATCACTTCCATTTTGTTACTTCATGGTGAAGTAACATATCAATTACATGCCATTAGATCAAAAACAAGGAAACTATCACAACCATTCAATCCAAAATATCATGAGATGATCTCTGCAAGAAAAACGAAGTCAGAACAGGGCCAAATTCGCAACTGTGCACATGAGATTTTGAAGGAGAATGAGAAATTGAAATTCTCATTTGGATGATTACAGAAGGTTCCAGAGTATTCTATTCACTTCTATATAAGCATTGCAATGGATTCAGCAAGTTTTTTGGGAAGAATTGAGCAAGGAACCAGAGCAAGTAAGTGAGTTTTGCAGAGCTACCACAAGAATCATGTTTGGAGATTGAGTTGATTTCAAGGCCAATTGATTGTTTCAGAAGCTTGAGAAGGTGCTATTGAGTGATTCTGGAGAAGATTGAAGCTTGATTCGAGTCAAAACCTCCTCTGGTCATCACATTTTTCCAGGTATGCATTTTTCAACCTATAGCTTAGATTAGAGGAAATTGGTTAGGTTTTGGCATGAAGATAGATTGATGATGATGCTAGGAAGGATTTCAGTGCAAAAGATTGAGGTTTAGTGACAATCTAGGTCATGACACCATTTCTGTTGAGAGAGATATCTGTGGATTCTTGAGGTTTCAATGACATTTGGATAGTTAGTTTTGATCAGTGAAGAGTGTAGTTCATGCTAGTGCCTTTAGTTTTAAGAATCGTGACATTCAAGATTTGTGCCACTTCTGAACTTTCAATCAGTTTTAGAGTTAGAGGTGGAATCATTGATTTTTGAGGGCATATTTGTGTTCAGGATGGAATTTAGAGTGGGAATGAGTATTGATTCGCTGTGATTGATAACATTTTGCTTGGCCATCACCGGAGACGACGGTGGCGCTGCAGCTCAGGCCACCGTCCCTCCTTCCCTCTCATTTTCAAATTATTTGGAGAAGATGAACAGGATCCGTTGGATTAAGGTTGAATCTTGACTGGAACTACCAATACACGGCCAGGATTTGATTTGAATTCTGAAGAGAAGCTGAGTTGATGAAACTCTGTGTTTCATTTATTCCATTGGGTGGGCTTAACCATTTCCTTGCCATACACACTCCCGTTTAGGCCCAAGTTGGATATTGAACTGAAATATATTGCTATTCTTCACGCGTTTCCATTTTTATTTTATTTTTTTTCCTGAGTTTCTTTTAATTGAATGGGCTTAGTTCTTCGCTTGCTACCAACACCACCCTTAGGCCCAGACCTGGATTATAACGTAGATCAATTGCTATTTCACACGCAGTTTTCTCATTTTTATTGATTTTCTTTTCATTTTCATATTTAGCATATAGTTCAAGATTAAATCATAATAATTAGGAAAATTAACATTTTTAGGCTAGTTTTTTTTCCCTTATCTTTAGAGAGTGTAGAATTTAATAGGATTAAAAAATTCATAATTCATGCATTTCATATTTTAATTACATATTTTGCATTTTAATTGCTTTTATTTTGGATATGGTTGGTGTGCTATTTTGTTGATTTTAGTATGGGAGATTGGTGTAGAATTTTTTGGTGATTCTTTTTAGGTTATGTAGCATAGAAATGCATGTACGCTTAGTATGTTTCTCATTATTTTGTGAGATGAATATAGGCTGTTTTGAACATTAAACATTAAGTGGTGTAACTTTAGGGTTTTAGGATAGTACCCTTTGGTTTAGGACATAGTTTTAAGTCTTAATGATTGGTTAACCCCCTGGTTTTTGTATGGAGATATTCTTAAGAGGCTTAGGAACCCTTAGAATTTTTTATAGGATTTTACAACCATTTTTAGTATTTTAATTAGAATTAGTTTTAGGACTAACTTCTAGGTGTTTCTAATGAACTAACTTGACTAGTTTAACCCAATAGTTCCCATTAGACTTAAGTGGTGGTGCCTTTGCTTTTGGATGAGCATGAATACCAATTGAAGATGCTTTGTAGAGCTTGAAGGAGCTTGAAGTTGAAGCCTTGTCCTTTGGTGGAGTGCTTGTCAGGAGCTTAGGGAAACTAGGGTTTTAGGAAGAGCATTAGACTAGTTTTGTTCCTTTCTTCAAACATGGAGTATATTGTTCATCTCAATTCAATCCAATGACATAAAGTCCTCCTAAAGAAGTCACATATCTCCTTTGGAGGGATGAGTGGCATGCTTTAAGAGTAGAACTTTGAGGATGCCTTTCCATTATAATGTTAAGTTCTTAGTGGCTTCCTTTGGTTGTCATTAAGTTACTTAACATTTCAACCTGATCTTGTTAATTGATCCTCCTTTGGAGGTTGCTTGTTGAAGCTTGTTGAGAATGAAGTTTGTGCTTGTTGAAGATGGTTGCTTGTTGAAGCTAGGGTTTTGCTGCTTGTTGAAGATGAAGTTAGGAGCTTGTTGAAGCTGTTTACTGGTTGAAGTTTGCTGGTTTAAGCTGGTTGCTTGTTGAAGTTTGAAGCTTGTTGAAGCTTGGTGCTTGTTAAAGATTGAAGGTTTAGTGGAGCTTTAAGATAGGGGGCTATTCATGAAGATGAAGGTTGGTGCTGTCAACTTTTTGCTGTTTAATCAATTGTTGCTGTCAGAGCTGCTGCTTGTGCTGTTTGCTGTAGGAGTTTGGTGCTGCTGCTTGGGCTGCCTCCTCTGTTTTATTTTGGGTTTTGTTTTCTGTATTGTTTGTTGGCTTGTGCAGCTTTCCCTCTTAAGGTTTGAAGTGAATGTTGATTCACTTTGCCTGTTGTTTTCCCAGGTTCGAGGTTGAGCAGGACTCCCTTGCCTCGCTTGTATTGCTGCATGGCATACATTTTACTGTATTTGCTTGCTTTCTTTTCTGTTTATCCCCTAGGATCTCTGATTTCCTCTGTGCAGGAGGGAATTATGACAGACATTAGGATTCTTATCCATGCATGACAACATTAGGTTAGTTTTTATTCCCTTTTCAACCCTAGGCTTTTTAGAGCTTCTTTCTCTTCTTATCTCAAAACAACTCAAAAATACAGTAATAAGGTTAATCGATGTCGTACGTTAAGAGCCTTAAGCTGTTTGAGAAAGGGTTGTTGGAGAGCTTCTTTCCAATAGTCTGGCTGCTTAGTGTGGTACCCTTTGGGTGACACGCGACGTAGTCACTCTCAAATCATAGTCTCTAGTGCGTCAGAGATTGCAAACAAACTAAAAAAAACATTTCTTTCGTAAAAGATTCAAAACAAACATCAAAGTGTCATTTTTGTCCGCTTGGACTCTTAATCAAGAAAAACCCTTTTTTAAGGTAATAAAAAACAGTCAGACAAGCTTGTGTCTTCTGTAGCCCGAACTACGTTTGCTCTGATCTTTCATGTTGTATGAAAGTACGTAGGCATAGGATGCCGTATCCTAGCGAACAACCTTCCCACCTTCATCCGTAGTTAGCTGAACTACGTAGACTCTGACTTTCCCATTGCACGAGGGAATACGTAGGCATAGAGCGGCGAAGCTCTATCGAGTCTCTTTTCTCTTTTCTTTCCTTTTGTCCCCAGACCTTTAGAGTAGATAGAATACAATCCCTTAGCAAGAAAACAAGCGTGGATCCCGTCGAGTACGGCGGACGTGAGGGGTGATAATACCTTCCCCTTGCGTAATCGACTCCCGAATCCAGGGGTTTGGTTGCGATGATCATTCCTTTCCCATTTTGCGTTAGGTTTACTCTGAGGGTTTCCTTTCCCTCCGTTGGGATAAATAACGCACGGTGGCGACTCTTCTATCATAGCCGGTGCCGATTTTCGCAGTAGCGCCAGCTGGCGACTCTGCTGGGGACTCCAACGGTTCCCTACGCGAGTCAATCCTAGCGCTTGTTTTCCCGTCGTGGGTTTTGTATGGATTTACCTTTCTGTATTTACTATCAGCATTATATTATTGTTGTTATGCTGGGTAGGGGATCAGATTGAGAGATAAGCCGGACCTGGGCTTGAGTGCACCTAGAATTAGTTGTGGAAAGTAGTGGGCGCGTGCATGCTTTGCATGTACTAGTGTCCCGCGAAATTCACGCTCGGACGAGGTTCTTCTGGTTGACTTCTTTTTCAACCCTTTGGGTTGAGGGGGTTGTTGGTTAGTTAGATTGTCGACTCTGGGGACCGATCAATTGGAAGTTGGCTAAGTGAGGCCTCTTCAGGACATGATGATGCCACACCTTCTGGGTATCGTATCATATGTCTTGAAAGTTTGTGACGCCGACGACCGCATAGGATGTCGTACCTTGTGTCAGTTGATAGGAAACCTACCTATGAGAGGGATTGGGACATGCAGGAAACTTGACCTCCAGACTACCCGGTCTTCTTAATATTGGATCAGTATGTGAGGTTACTTGGGGTTCTTCATCAAGACAGTGTTAGGGGTCTGTTGAGACCAAGTTGGAACTTTGTTATAGGTCTGTTGAGACCAGGTTGGAGCTTTGTTATAGGTCTGTTGAGACCAGGTTGGAGCATTGTTATGGGTCTGTTGAGACCAGGTTTGAGCAGTATTACGGGTCTGTTGAGACAGATGTGGATGGATCTCTTCAGCAATACATCACTTGATCCCTGTTGCATGTTTGCATATTGCATTTTTGCTTACTCATTTTGCATATCATTAACGTGTGTCTGTGCTGCAGGTGCATTTCATACCTTCTGATTCTAGTTGCCCGGATTTCTGGCTGCTATCATGGATACTTTGAAGAAGACTGTGGCATACAAGTTGCCTACTCCAGATGTTTCTTCTTTGCTTGGTTTGATATCCTTGGCTGATGATGATGTGAAGAGAAGTTTCAGGAAGAGTTATGGGAAACTACTTAGGTTGGTTTGCAAACCATCCACGTATGAGCTGAACGGATTGTACGCGCTGATGCAGTTCTATGATCCCCCGCTGAGGTGTTTTACTTTCCCTGACTTCATTCTGGCTCCGACCATGGAGGAATATGCTGAGATCTTGGAGTTAACCATTCAGAACAGGGTACCCTTCATTCATATGGATGCTAAGCCCAAGCTGGAGGATTTGGCTGTTGCTTTGTATTTAGACTCCTCAGAGTTGCTGTTAACCTCGTGGAATAGAGTTTCTGGTTTTTCTCTCAAGTTCTTGGTTGGGAAAGCACAAGAGTATGCCAAGAGTGGCTGTTGGGCTGTGTTTAATGCTATCCTTGCTTTGTGTATCTATGGCATTGTATTGTTCCCTAATATGCCTGAATTTGTTGATTTGGATGCATTCCATATATTTGCTTCATGCAATCCTATGCCTACACTGATTGGAGACTTCTATCACTCTCTGCATTATAAGAACGAGAATAGGAGGGGCAAGAATGTCTCTTATTGTGTGCCTTTGTTGTATATGTGGTTTGATAGTCACCTGCCCAAGAAGGGTATCTTTGCGGAGTCTGCAGCTACGGTGGAATGGTCTAAGCGTCTGATGGGTCTTTCTTCAGAAGATGTTGTCTGGTTTGATAGGTATTTACTGGGATCTGAGATTATCTACAGCTGCACACGATATCCTAAAGTTCCTCTGATTGGGAGGAAAGGGTGCATTAACTACAATCCGTCATTGTTGATCAGGCAATTCGGTTATGCTTTGAGAAGCCCGCCAAAAGAGGAGGAAGTGCAGGAATCTCTGTACTTCACAGTGATTTGAGTGGAGAATTGTTATCCAAGCTTCAGCATTCTTGGAATAACATCTGCAAGAAAGGGAAGCCGTTGTTGGGTAAGAATGATAGTCAAGCCTATCCTCCGTGCCAACCCTGGATCCAAGATAGAGCGAAGCAGGCGCTTATGCCGTTTCCTGCAGTATTACCTCCTGCTCCCCTCGTGGTTGAGGATCCAACTACTGTGTCTATTGAGAGATATGAGCAGGTTGTGAAGGAGAAAGAAGAGTTGATGAAAGCCAACGAGAAGTTGGAAGAAGAGCTAGTTCAGCTCAGAAACGAAAGAAATGAAGTCGTATATTCCTTCAAGCAGCAAACAAAGCTGGTGAACCAGTTAGGTACAGAACTGACTGAACAACGAAAGAAGCGTGAACGTTTGGGGATAGATTTCAAGAGCTCTCATGACATGTTGGAGTCTAAGAAGAAAGAACTTGATATAGCTTACTTGGAGATCTCTACGTTCAACAAAACTTGGAACACTACATTGACCAACAACAAGGAGAGAGAAGATAAGCTAAAGTTGCAAATCTCCAAGTTAGAGGATCAGTTGAAAGCTAGCCAGAGGAAGTTTGAGGAAGAAGCTGTGCGTAGTTTTTCCATTCAAGCCTCATTCAACAAAGCTGTCAAAAACCTGAAGGAGCACAGACAGAACTTTGAAGCCAAGAAGAGGAAGTTAGAAGACTGTTTTGGCAAGGGAGCTTGGGAAAACTCCAACGAAGGCCTCCAGTTCACTATACGGCAGTTAGAGTTGCTCGTCAAAGGGTTGCTCACTCAGCCAGATCATCCAGAGACCAAGAAGTTGTTAGAAGAGTATCGTGCTCATTGTAACACTTGACTGTTATATATGCTTTATTTGCATTGTGCTGACCATCACCAGGCTTGTTGGTTGAGGTCATGCCTTCTTGTTATTGTGTACACTCAGAGATATTGTATTTCTGCCTTGTTGGGCTTTTCAGCAATATATGAGATGTTTCTTCCATGAGTGGATTCCAGCTTCTTATCACATCACTTCATTGGCACTACACTGGCACTTTGGCACTAGAATCAGGGGTTGATCTCCCTAACGCACAGACACATATTGCATCTGCATATTCATTTTTGCATTGCCAGTTACTTGTTGAATCTATATCTTATTTCCTGCATCTCACAGGTTTTTCAGGATTGACGACCAAAGAATCCACCGCTACTCAACCAGAAACAACTGTAAGAAAGCAATGGATCAAGTTCAGGTCGAGATGCAGGAAATCCGTGAGAAGCTGACTCTGTTCATGCAGGCTATGGAGAGCATGGCCAAGGGCCAGGAGAGCCTTCAGACCTTGGTGCAGCCGCTGCTGACGCGGACAAACGGAAATGGCAATACTGACTACAATTCTGTTGGAACTCCTCGTCGGGAGGACGAGATACCGGTAGTTACTCCACCTGTTGCGACTGTCAATGGAAACACTGGTACTGGTGCAGGTGCTGGCGCTGGTAATGGCAATACTGGAAATGGTGGTGATGGGCATGTTGTTAACAACAATGGCAACACCGGGGATGCCAATCAAGGATTCGGTGACAATGCTGGCTTTGGAAACAATGGGTTGGCAATGTCAATCAGGATGGGAACTTCGGGTTCAATAATCAAGGCTTTGGTAATGACGGTTACGGCAACAATCAGGGGTATGGCCACGATAATGGTGTATTCGGTAATGTGAATAACAACGGCGCTGGAGCATTTCCTTTCAACAATGGTTTTGGACCTGCTGGGGTCAATCAAGGGTTCGGCAACCGAGGACAGGGTCCTATGTACAATCAGCAAGGATTTGGCCGTAACATGGGTTACGATGGGTATGGCAATGACTGGAATGTGGATCACCAGGACAACGCTTTTTCGGGAAGAGGTATAGGACCTGAGGGCCCCATTGACCCTGTTTAGAGGATCAGAATGCTAGAAGAGCAGATGAAAGGTGTGGTTAATCAGAACTCCGCTAGGTTAGATATGACTACTATGGGGTTGGTACCAGGGCTGAGGGTGCCATTAAAATTCAAGGCTCCAACAT
Organism: Lathyrus sativus; assembly: GCA_963859935.3. Taxonomy (NCBI): domain Eukaryota; kingdom Viridiplantae; phylum Streptophyta; class Magnoliopsida; order Fabales; family Fabaceae; genus Lathyrus; species Lathyrus sativus. The sequence goes on along the minus strand of OZ012739.1, from coordinate 90,962,519 downwards.
TCGACAAATACAAAGGGGATACCTGCCCAAAGGTCCATGTACGTTCTTATTATAGAAGGATGTCTACATATTCGAATGATGAAAGGATGCTCATGCATTTCTTTCAGGATAGCTTATCGGGACCATCATTGGAATGGTACATGGGACTGGAGCCCACTCAGATTAGAAGCTGGAAGCAGTTGGCTGATGCTTTTGTTATGCATTACAAATATAACAGTGATCTGGCGCCAAACAGAGTTCAGTTGCAGAGTTTGTCGCAGAAAAATGGTGAAAGTTTCAAAGAGTATGCGCAGCGGTGGCGCGATATGGCAGCTAGGGTGCATCCTCCTTTGGTTGAAAAGGAGATGAATGACATGTTTGTGGGGACATTTACAGGAATGTACTATGACAAGTTACTCAATGTTTCGATGGGTAGCTTCTCCGATATGATCCTTATGGGAGAAAGGATCAAAAATGGAATTAAAATTGGAAAGATTCAGGCAGGCGAATCTACTTCAGCTGGGGGTGCGAGAAAAGCGTTCGGCGGAAGACGACAGGGTGACACAAGCGCTGTATTTGGTGGCAGAGGCCGGGGCAGAGGCAAAAATTAGTACATTCAACCTCAATAAATAGCCAGTGTTACTATTCCAATCCAACCACAACAACAGCAACAACAACCGCAGCAGCAGCAAAGGCAGAATTAGGGTCAGAGAAGGTTTCAGAATGTAAAGCCGAAGAGGGTATTTGATAAGCCTCTGTCGACATATGCAGAGCTTCTTCAGACACTGCTGGGGTTGAATTTGGTCGAGAAAAGAACATTGGAACCGCCTACAGGACCGGTACTTCCTTATGGGTATGACGCTAATAAGCATTGCAAATTCCATTCCGGGGTGCCCGGACATGATGTAGAATCTTGTCATGCTTTCAAGCATAAAGTTCAAGACTTGTTGGACAGTAAAGCCATCAACTTTGGCCAGGTGGGGCCCAATATTGTACAACAGCCTATGCCTAATCATGGGGCAAATGCTATCTTAACAGAAGAGAGTTTGAACTTGGTGATGGATGTTAACGAACTGAAGACACCATTGAGTGAGGTGAAAAGCAGGTTGCTCAGAGGGGGAGTATTCCCTGGTTGTGATGAATACTATTTAAAGTGTTGGACCCAGCCTGAAGGTTGTACTGATTTGAAGCAGGGCGTTCAGGCCATGATCGACGAAGGGACCTTGCAATTTGATCGAACTGTGGTTGAGAAGCCTGTGGAGGCATCATGTGATAAGCATAATGATATTGCAACGGTGACGATCCCGAGGAAGACTATAACGATAACGGCGCCCGCCCAGCGGCCAACTATTACGATTACCAAAGCAGGGCCTGTTCTCTTTGAGAGTACGAAAGTTGTCCCGTGGACATACGGATTAGAAGCATATTGCAACGGTAAAAAGATTGTGGTGAATAGCCAGCCAGCTGGGGCTGTTGATAATGTCGTTGGAACGGGGGCATGACCCGTAGCGGAAGGATCTTTACCTCACCTGAAATAGAAGCAGAGAGATTGGCCAAAGGCAAAGCCAAAGTAAATGAAAGCAGGCCTACTCAGTTGAAAGAAAAGGATACATCACTCAAGGACGTAGAGGAGTTCATGAGAGTGATTCGCAAAAGCGACTACAAAATTGTTGAACACCTACAGCAGACGCCGTCGAAGATTTCTATCTTGTCGTTGTTGTTATGTTCCGAGGCCCACCGGAACGCCTTACTAAAGATTCTGGATACGTCATTTGTGCCTCAAGAAGTTTCTGTAAATCAGTTAGAGGGGATAATGGCACATGTCAATGCTGGACATAGCCTGGGTTTCACAGATTTTGATCTAACACCCAGGGGTCGAGAGCGCAACATGGCTTTGCATATCTCGGTGGAATGCCGGGGCACCGTAATGTCGCGTGTATTGGTGGATACTGGATCGTCGTTGAACGTATTGCCAAAGAAAGCCATGATGAAATTGGACATACGGGGAATTATTTGCACGCCCATCGATTTGGTTGTGAGGGCGTTTGACGGGACGAAAAGATCAGTGTTTGGGTCGATAACATTACCGCTTCAGGTGGGGCCAGAAATTTTTGATACCGAATTCTACATCATGGATATCCATCCAGCTTATAGCTACCTTCTTGGGCGCCCATGGATCCACGCTGCAGGGGCCGTAACGTCCATATTGCATCAGAAGTTGAAGTACATGGTGGGTGATAGTGTTGTTACCGTTTGCGGGGAGCAGGATATTTTGGTCAGTCACCTGTCATCGTTCAGATATGTTGAGGTCGACGGAGAAATACACGAGACACCATGTCAAGTCTTCGAAGGGTTGCGGATTAAAGACAAAGCTCAGGGTCACAGCAAAATGCCAGAGGTGGCAGTGTCATCCTACAAGGAAGCTCAGGCTTTAGTGCGGACTGGTGAGACTAAAGGTTGGGGACAGGTACTGGAGGTTCCCGTGAAGAATGACAAGTTTGGGCTAGGGTATCGACCGACGTCGTCAGCGTCATCTTCAGGAGCGCCCAGGTTCAAGGGACCGATAACGATTACGCCGAGCGGGGTGTGCTTTGAGACAATCAACGCTATTTACGATGCTGAAGACGAAGATAGTGACTGCGATATGGACGCGTGGATCAAGCCGAGCGTTCCAGGACAAAGTCTCTGCAACTGGTCCATCCGGGAAACTGTCCCAGTGACTCTTAAACAGTAATGATTTTTTTTGTCAATTGTTGAATAATCCTATATCCTACTCGGGGCATAGTGATTTTACCTTAGGGCTACTTGATTATGTGTATTGCACTGTTTTTAATCATGAAATAAAGGCGTTTTTCATATACAAATATTGTGATCCCTGTTTTTCTTGTTTTTACTTTAACAATAAATGGCAACATGGTTATTTGCTTTGTTTGCATTTTGAAGCATTTAACCATTTCCTTTGCAGGACTAATATTTTAGATGACATCTTCTACGAACCGCCTATGACTCGTTTCGACTTCGAGCACCCGGTATTCCAAGCAGAGGAAGAGATTGTTGAGGATAGCGACTTGCCAGAGGAGCTGACTCGTTTGTTGAAACAGGAAGAGAGAATCATTCTGCCTCATCAGGAGGAAATTGAGATTATCAACTTGGGGTCGGAAGAAGTTGTGAGAAATATCCGTATAGGGGCTGCGCTGCAGAGCGACATCAAGCAAAGGCTGATTGAGATACTGCGAGAGTATAGTGATATATTTGCTTGGTCCTATGAGGATATGCCTGGGTTGGATACAGACATGGTTGTGCACCGTCTGCCGTTGCGAGAGGAATGTCCGCCTGTTAAGCAGAAACTTAGAAGAACCAGACCAGACATGGCTGTGAAAATCAAAGAGGAAGTTCAAAAATAGTGGGATGCTGGTTTCCTAGCCGTTACAACTTATCTGTCATGGGTCGCTAATATAGTACCAGTGCCGAAGAAAGACGGTAAAGTGTGAATGTGTGTAGACTACCGTGATTTGAATAGGGTGAGCCCGAAAGACGACTTTCCACTTCCTCACATTGATGTGCTGGTTGATAACACTGCTCAGTTCTCCGTATTCTCCTTCATGGACGGCTTCTCAGGCTATAATCAGATCAAAATGGCACCAGAAGACATGGAGAAGACTACCTTCATTACTCCCTGGGGAACATTTTGCTACAAAGTGATGCCCTTCGGACTGAAGAACGCTGGGGCAACATATCAACGTGCTATGACGACTCTCTTTCATGACATGATGCACAAAGAGATCAAGGTTTATGTTGATGATATGATTGCCAAATCTCAGACAGAGGAGGAGCATTTGGTTAATCTGCTGAAACTGTTCAAAAGACTTAGGAAGTTCAGGTTGAGACTGAACCCTAACAAGTGCACCTTTGGGGTGAGATCGGGTAAACTGCTGGGGTTTATTGTGAGCAAAAAGGGAATAGAGGTTGATCCTGCAAAGATAAAAGCTATACAAGAAATGCCGACGCCTAAAACAGAAAAAGAAGTGCGTGGGTTTTTAGGGAGGTTGAACTACATTGCTCGGTTCATATCTCACCTAACTGCGACATGCGAGCCGTTATTCAAGTTGTTGAAAAAGGATCAGGTGTTGACCTGGAATGAAAATTGTCAAAAGGCGTTCGACAAGATAAAAGAATACTTGCAGGAACCTCCTGTTTTGATACCCCTAGTGGCCGGGAGACCTTTGATTATGTATTTGACGGTTCTTGAGGAAAGTATGGGTTGTGTTCTCGGTCAACACGACGAGACCGGACGTAAAGAGCATGCCATCTACTATTTGAGTAAGAAGTTTACCGACTGTGAGTCCAGATACTCAATGCTCGAGAAGACGTGTTGCGCGCTAGCCTGGGCCGCCAAACGCTTGAGGCAATACATGCTGAATCATACAACCATGCTAATTTCAAAGATGGATCCAATCAAATATGTGTTTGAGAAGCAAGCACTCTCCGGAAGAATTGCCCGATGGCAGATGGTGTTAACAGAATACGATATCCAATATGTCTCGCAAAAGGCTATTAAAGGTAGCGTTCTGTCAGAGTACCTTGCTGAGCAGCCTATTGAGGATTACCAATCGATGAGGTTTGATTTTCCTGACGAGGATATCATGTACCTAAAAATGAAGGATTGTGAAGAACTGTTGCCGGACGAAGGACCAGAGTTGGGTTCCAAATGGCAGTTGATATTTGATGGAGCTGTAAATTCCTATGGTAGCGGAATAGGGGCAATTATCACTACGCCTCATGGGTCGCACATCCCATTTACTGCCCGATTGACTTTTCCTGTTACCAATAACGAGGCTAAATATAAGGCTTGCATCATGGGTCTGGAAGAAGCCATTGATTTGAGAATCAAGAACCTGGATGTATACGGAGACTCAGGTCTAGTGGTGAATTAGATTAAAGGAGAATGGGAGACACGTCAGTCCAATTTGATACCCTATATGAATTATGCAAGGAGATTGTTGCCTTTCTTTGACAAGGTGGAATTGCATCACGTGCCACGAGCAGAAAATCAAATGGCTGACGCCCTGGCGACATTGTCTTCGATGTATAAAGTTAACTTCTGGAACGAGGCTCCCCAGATTGTTATCTCTCGGCTCGATAGGCCTGCATTCATATTTGCCATTGACGAGGCTCCCGATGGTAAACCCTGGTACTTTGACATCCAGAATTTCCTGAAGAACAAGGAGTATCCGGCTGGGGCATCCAGTCGAGATCAGAAGACTCTCAGGAGATTGGCTGGCAATTTCTATCTGAATCCGGACGATGTCCTGTACAAAAGAAACCATGACTTGGTGTTGCTACGTTGTGTAGATGAGAAAGAGGCGAATTTGCTCATGGAAGAGATACATGAGGGTACATTTGGTACACATGCTGGTGGGCATGCTATGACGAGAAAACTACTGCGGGCAGGTTATTATTGACTAACTATGGAAACAAATTGTTTCAAGTTTGCAAAGAGGTGTCATAAATGCCAGATTTATGCAGACAAAATCCATGTGCCTCCAAGTCCTCTGAATGTGATGTCATCACCGTGGCCTTTCTCGATGTGGGGAATTGACATGATTGGCAAGATTGAGCCTACGGCATCAAACGAACACCGGTTCATTTTGGTGGAAATTGATTACTTCACCAAATGGGTGGAAGCAGCATCATATGCCAATGTGATCAAATAAGTGGTAGCCAGATTTATCAAACGAGATATTATCTGCAGATATGGAATCCCTGAGTGGATTATCACCGACAACGGTTCAAATTTGAATAATAAAATGATGAAAGAGCTGTGTCAGAATTTTAAGATTGAGCATCACAACTCTTCTCCTTACCGGCCCAAGATGAATGGCGCTGTCGAAGCGACCAATAAGAACATAAAGAAGATTGTTCAGAAGATGGTTGTGACGTATAAGGACTGGCACGAGATGTTATCGTTCGCTTTGCACGGTTATCGTACGACAGTACGCACATCAATCGGGGCAACCCCTTTCTCATTGGTATACGGGATGGAGGCGGTGTTACCGTTGGAGGTCGAGATCCCTTCCCTGAGGGTTTTACGTGATGTCCAACTCGACGAGGCAGAATGGATTAAAGATAGACTGAATCAGCTCAGCTTAATGGATGAGAAGAGACTGGCTTCTCTAGCGTATGGTCGGTTGTACCAGAGCTGGATGAAGAAAGCTTATGACAAGAAGGTGTGCCCTCGATGCTTTCAGACGGGCGATCTTGTTTTGAAAATGATTCTCCCACCACAATTAGATCACAGGGGCAAGTGGACTCCCAATTACGAAGGTCCCTACGTTGTCAGAAAAGTCTTCTCTGGAGGAGCCTTGTTACTATCCACCATGGATGGTGAGGACTTTATGTCTCCTGTGAATTCGGACACAGTTAAAAAATACTTTGCTTGAAAGTGACCCGCTGGACAGTAAAAAGAGAGTCCAGGCAAAAATGGGGCATCCCGACGAACCATAAAAAATGAATAAAAGGTTCGGGCAAAAGTTAGGGATAAAATTGAAAAGATGTACACCCGCGAAGTCGAAAACCTGAAAAGGGCGACTTCGGCGAAAAAGGGTATCCCGGTGAATTGAAAACCTGCAAAGGGCGGTTCACGCAAAAGTTAGGGATTGAAAAAGCAAATGACTGCGGTACAGATTTGATACGGCATTGCTTAGTGGTTTGGGAGTACCTGGGGGCCGTCTATCCGAAAACAATCTCTTACGAAGATCGAGTACCAGGAAAGCGCAGAGTCAGGCAAGTCATAGGAGGATCAGCTCATGGTGTTTGTCTGTGCCACGTTGCCGACATGTATACAAATATTGTTTTGTATTTTCTTTATGCTTCTTGTGCATATATTTAGGTGTGTTTGTGCGTAACTTCCTCTTTTCAGGAGTTGCATCCAGTGTACAAAACTTTGCCTATTCAGAGGCCCGTTATCAATAAAACATGTTATTCAGTACTTGATGCTTGTTCTTTACTGTTTTGTTTGTGAAAGACGCCGATGTTTTTGATAAACTTGCACTTACATAATCTTGCTGGCCCTTGCCAATAATTGCTAAAACTTCGAATTGACTGAAGTAATGTCACAGATGCTAACTCGGATAGATTCTGTTGTATAAGCCTGTTTTGTCTCGTTTGTGTTTTGCAGGGTTCTTACCTTTGGAGAAAACGGTCAGGAATTGTATTCCCCAGCCAAGGTCGCTTGACGTAAGACCTGACTCCAGTTGATGTCATTCCTCAGCTAGTCGCAGCTTATCCCCAGAGAGTTGAAATGACATTTATGCCTTCCCAAAGGAGGGAATTATCTTCCCCTGGAGAGTGTCCTCATGGAAAGCCGCCCATAGGATTAACCCCAGCAAGTCAAAATCAATGTCCCCTGCAGAGGTTGCGCTCCTCAGCGAATCGAAGATGTGCACGTTCAATCTCCAGCATGGGAGATTCCCACAATAGTTAACCAAGTTGTTGGTTCGAAAGGTTTATATCCGCGAAGGATGGTTTTCTTGCTCCTCACAGGTCGTCTTGCCTCCGTCGAGATGATTGTCCCCAGCGGAGTGGTAACTCTGAATGTGTAAACTGTGCCCAGACAGTGTGCTTTACCCAGAAGTGTCGCTTCTTCCCCAACTATGTTTGTTCACTAGCAAGGTGTTTGTTCTTTCCTCCCAGTGGAAATTGATGTTTAATCTCTCCCTGGCAAAGTTGACTGTGTTTCCGGCATTTATTTTACCGGAATACCTTATGATACTTGTTCTCCCCAGCGGAGTTGGCTTTATCCTCAGCATTCATGTTGTTGAGACATCATTATCAGAGTGGCCCAGGCAGCTTGCGCCTGCATTTGCATTTGCATATATCGTCATATTTGCATTTACTCAAACGCGTAGCATTTCCGTGCCGTACGGAGCATTATGCCATTTTCAAACATACGCATTTTGAAACATAAATCAGGTTGGTTAACCTTTTGCTTTCAGGTGTGTTTTCTCATCAGGAGTATGGAGTTCTAGCTCAGATCTATTACCAGGTATTCGAGGTCTCGCCATGAGACGTGTGATGATACGGTTCATCTTACTATTTTCCCCACAGAGTTGCTTGTTGAAGTTTCTCTTATCCGGCCAGCGGATTATTTTCTTCAAATTTGCTGTTAAGTCAGCGTCAAAGGGTTTCATGAATCAAAATTTCAGAAGCTTCCGCCGGTTATCGAAATAGGCGTCCGGCAGTTTGGTTTCCAAATATCCCCAGTAGAGTCCTCCTCAAAGTCGCTGTCACGTCAGCGCTAAAAGGTTTGCGGGTTGGGACCAATGGAGTTAGCTACTGCGGAGATAAGCAGAGAACTGTATTCAGAGTATCTTCCCGTATGGATAAACGGATGTATTTTCCTACTGGTTGACACAAGTATTTCCCCGGGAGTCGCCAAAACTTTATTGCCTATGTTGATAGGAGTTCCTCGTGTTGACGAGATATGAGTCCTGACGTGGACAATTTATTCCTGTATTGACGGAACTTCTTCGTGTTGGCGAAGCGTGCGTCCTAACATGGACAGATTTATTTCCTCGTGTTGACGAGATGTGCTAGTCCTAACGGGGGCAAATTTGATTTTTCCGTGTTGACGGAGTGTGAAGTCCTGACGTGGACAAATTGATTACTCTTCGTGTTGACGAAATGGTGTCCTGACGTGGATCATTTATCCCCAGCAGATATCTTTCTTCGTATTGGTGAAATGTGCGTCTTGACGTGGACAAGTTTATAGTTCCTCGTGTTGACGAGATGCGCGAGTCCTGACGTGGACAAATTTATCTTTCTTCGTGTTGATGAAACGGTGTCCTGACGTGGACAATTTACTCCTACGTTGATAGGATTTCCTCGTGCTGACGAGATGTGAGTCCTGACGTGGACAAATCATGTTACCTTCCCTCGTGTTGACGAGATGCGAGTCCTGACGTGGACATGTTTACCGTTCTTCGTGTTGACGAGATGGAATCCTGACGTGGACAAATTTATTTCTCTTCATGGTGACGGGTTTATTTCCTCTTGTTGACGAGATATGAGTCCTGACATGGACAATTTATTCCTATGTTGATAGGAGTTCCTCGTGTTGACGAGACGCAAACAAGATTTTATTGCCTATGTTGATAGGATCTCCTCGTGTTGACGAGATGCGGACAACTCATCCCCAGCGAAGTCGCCGGGATTTCTCCGTGTTGACGGAATATGGAGTCCTGATGAGGACAAGTTTTATTCCTATGATGATAGGATTTCTCCGTGTTGACGGAATGTGGAGTCCTGATGAGGACAAGTTTTATTCCTATGTGTCGCTTCCGCGAAAATAAGGTGCCGGCAAAACAGAAGAGTCGCCACCTTTCGTTATTTATCCCTCAGAACGGGAAAGGAAACGATCGGAAAAACCTGAAGAAAAGGTATAAGACAAGGTCGTCGCAACCATTGTCTGGGTTCGGGAGTCGGTTACGCAAGGGGAAGGTATTAACACCCCTCACGTCCATCGTACTCGATGGGATCCACGTTTGTTGTGTTTACTGGACGGGTTGGTTTTATCTATCTACCTATCAAGGCTGGCTTAAAAAGAAAAGAAAATGACTCGGCAAAGCGTCGCGCTTTATGCCTATGTATTCTCATCAGAGAATGAGAAATCAGAGTCAACGTAGTTCGACTTACTATGGGCTACGGGGAAGGTGGCTCGCCAATACATCAGTATTGTGCCTACGTACTCTCAACAGGTATGAGAGATCAGAGCTTATGTAGTTCGGGATAATACGGCTTACGGGAATTCAGATTCATCTGTTTTATCGAGTAGGGTTAAACAGCAGTTCCAGCAGTTTAGCGTACGCAGCTCGACCCTTGGAGACTTAGGCGTTGCCGTTTGCGGTAGAACTGGGAGTTAACGACACTCTTTTCTTCAGAAAAGCTTCCTTTGAAATATGGGCCCACGGGGCAAAAAGGTTTGAAGTTTGTTTTCTGTCTTTTACAAAAGAACTGTTTTTTATGGTTGTTTGCAACTAATATCGCACTAGAGACTATGACCTGAGAGTGAATGCGTCGCATGTCACCCAAAGGGTGCCATACTAAACATCCAAACTGTTGAAAAGAAACTCTCCAACAATCCTTTCTCAGATAGCTTAAGGCTCGTAACGTACGACGTCAGTTAACCTTTATTACTGTATTTTAACTTGTTTTGAGATGAGAAGAGAGAATGAGCTGGTTCAACTAAGGGGAGACTATCAAGTCCTACTGTTGTCATGCCAAGGATTCATCCTATGGTTGAAGTTTGGAACAGGGATCTCCTAGAAGTTATCATGCATAGGTTTCAACCTAGAGTTATAATCATCACTTCCATATCAAAGGAAGTGAGATTCCTAAGGGATCATGTCAATGATAAACAGAAACAGATAAAGCATCAGCTTAAACAGTAAACAGTAAACGACTGTAAAATGCATGCAATGCAAGTGAGGGAGGAAATGTGTGTGGGGCAGCAGCCTCCACAAGCTCATCTCATCCTCAAGCCAGATATGAATAACTGCAATCATACAGAAGAAATAACATGCTATCAAGCAAAATAGAATAAACTGCAATCCTACAGAAGAAATGAAATGCTATCAAGCAACACAAACCACATAGGCAAGGGAGCTGGGCTCTACCGAATACTCGCAAGCAAAGCCACACAGTAAAATACAAGCAGAGGGAGCAACTCAACCTCTAGTGCAATCATGCTCCTAGCTTACATATATCTAGATATGGACTTATTCTAATGCATCAAGCAAATCAAACAAGGCACATCAATACAGATGCACAGAAAGCAAACAGACAGGAAAGAAAGCAGACAACCACTCCTACAACTGAACCAACTTGACAGCAGTCCAGTCATCAGACTTCAACAGCTCTTCAGGGCTTTCATCTTCAATAGCAAGTATCAACTTGCTTCTTCAAGCTTTCAACATATCAAACACAAGTATCAACTTATCCTTCTTCTTCTCCAAGCTTCAGCTTCAAAGCAGACCCCACCTTCAGGCTTCAATCCCAATAGCAAGTATCAACTTGTTCCTTCAGGATCTCAATGCATCAATGTAAGTGTCAACTTATCCTTCATTCCTCAAGCCTCAGCTCTTCACTCAATCTCAATTGGATCTTCTTCACAAGTATCAACTTGGTCTTAAAGCTTCAGCTCTCTTTGCTTTACCAGTATCAACTAGCTTTCCTCTTCATCTACAAGCTTCAGCTTCAAAAGGTAATCCTCAAACACACAGAAGTATCAACTTTATCCTTCAATCTTCTTCAAGCAAGGGACTCCATCCTCTAACAAGGGAGAAAGATTCATCTATCAAGAGCAGAGTTTGGATTATTAGTAGCAGAGTGAAGACCAATGGTCACCACTAAGCATCCTGTCATCAGAGAAAGGGACCCTCAAAGGTTCTACCAACTTGCAAAGAGCCACACATCCTACCAAAGGAGGGATGAGGCCTTTACAAAGGGACCTTTCATCATAGGGAAGAATGGAAGTGATCAACATCATCCATGTTTATGAAGGAAGAGAACTATCTAGAAGCTCTGCCTGCAAAACCCTAATCTTAACCTAAACAATCCAATTCATCTTCAACTTGCCTTCATCATCATCCAAGAGCAAGAGAAACAAAACCCTAATCTAAGGGAACTAAAGATGTTAATCTATTTGAGGTAGTGCCTTAGAATCATCTAAAACTAGCACCTAAACTAAAATCAATCAAAAATAGTAAACTATCTTATAAATTTCTACCAAAATTCCTAAGGGATCCTAATTCAATTAAGAATGCCTCATACAAAAACCAGGGACTAAATCATCTATTAAGTCCTAAAATTAAGTCCTAAATCCAAAGGTATCAACCATAAACCCTAAAAATGGAGCTTCTAAAGGTTTCAACCTAAACTACTACCTATGTTCATCACCAAAATGTGATAAAAATCTATGGGGATCATGCATATCTATGCTAGCCACATACAAAAAATCAAGATCAAAATCATCATCACATGATCACACAAAATTCAACAATATCAAGTATCAAACATGACTATTTAAATATCAATTAAAATGTGGAAATTCCCATAAAATTAGAAAATGCATGAAATAATAATATTTTTTTATCTAAAAAAACTAGACCCTATCATGAATCTAATGCAAAAAGAATGGGGTCAATTGGATCATTTTTCCATTTTTTTATGATTTAATCATGAACCATGAATAAAGTGAAAAAAATAAAGAAAATCCAAAGAAAATAATCAAGCACGCGGTGCAAATAGAAATAGAAATCAGTTCAATTCATGGATTGGGCCATCAGGGGGTGTGGTTATCAGTTATTGCACTAAGCCCAAAAACACAACTTAATGAAACGATGCGTTTCACATGAGTTCAGACTCTTCACAAAATGAAAAACATTTGTGGCCATTGGATCACTTCTCCAGTCAAAGGTCCACCTAAATCCAAGGGCTCTAAAGTCATCTTCTTCGTTTGAATCTCTGAACCTCGCGCGTAGCCACGGCCACCGCCGGTGGTGCTCCGGTCATCGTCCCCAACCCTAACTCTCTCCACAGGCCTCCATTCCAAGAGGTCTCTACATGAAACTCACTCCAATTTTCACAAGGAATCTTCCTATGCCATCTAATCATGCTAACAGTTCAAGAATCCAAGAATAACAATCCCAACCGAAAATTCCATGAACCCTAATTGGTCACTAATCTCCAAATGGATGATCCAGAAATCTTCCTACACCATCCTACTATGCATCTACCATAACAATTCATATTAATTCTACCTAATTTAAGCCATAGCACACGAGTTGCATACCTGGTAAATTTGAACGAACCGAAGGGTTGAATCTTCAACTCAGCCTTCAAGAACTTGCAGAATCCTTCACTGAATCACAATCAATCTTCTGTATGCAAAGAAAAGAGTTGAATCTTCTTGAATTATCAAACCCGATTCTGAGTTGCAAGCTTCACTCTCCCATGGCTGCTTCACGATTCTTCCACCACAGTGTCTTGAATTTGATCTGGAATTGATCACCAACCTCAGAGCAAACTATTGAGATCAACTTCTTGGACTGAAATGGCCTCTAACCTTGTAACCGATTTGGATTTGCAATGAGAAAGTTCAAAGTGCAAGCTCAGTTCTCTCTCTCAATCATCACCAAAAAATGATCTGAACCACTTCTATTCCATATATAGAGTGTGTAGGGATGATCTAGAAACCTCTAGATCCTTCCAAGGATAAATTCAATCTCTCATGACATGAGAAGTTCACTTGAATTCTCATGATGTGCATAATCTTGTTAACAGCTTGAAACCACTCTCAATTCCTTCCAATTTCTCCCTTCATGACATTTTGGAAGTGTTTGGCTTGCAAGGGATCTTGATCATGCCTTGAATTTGAGTTTTGCACATGTTACTTAAGATGTAAGTAACTACTTTTCAAAGCAAGTCCACAAATTAGACCTCAATTCAAAAATGTGGCTAAACCAATGTTCTTAAAATGCTTTTTAGAGTCAAAATGACCTATTACATGCCTTGGTTTGGATGTGTAGATCAAAAGTAACAATTTCCAACTTTGGTTCAATTAACTTATGCCTTTATTTTAAGCCATTTTTGTGATTTTGAGCTACAAGCTATTCCAACACCTCATGACCTCTTTAATAGCCTTAAAACATCATTTTGAACAAGTTTGATGTTGAACATTTTCCCATTTGAAGCTTGGAAATAGGAGTTATGGCCTTATGCTTGAAATGACCTATAACCTCAAAATGACCAAAATGCCCTTGACTTGTCAAAGCCATAACTTAAGTTCTACAAATCCTATCAAGGACTTCTAGTACTCTATAGAAAGCTAAGAGGATAAGGAAAAAAATTCATGTTGACCTAAAGTTCATAGGAATCATCTTTCTAGGGCAAAAGTTTCATGCAAGTTGGACAACTTTCAAGCCCCCAAATTCACATACCTCAGATGACCTGTAACTTGTCAAAGTCATAACTTGAGTTCTACAAATCCTATCAAGGACTTCTAGTACTCAAATTAAAGCTAAGATCATGCTCTACAACAATCATGTTGGGGGTAAGATGAGATGACAATCACATCTTGAGCTAAATTTCCTTGAAGATAGGGGTCAAACTAGGGGATTTTACACTGTCAAGCCTTAGAAACCCTAGCTTGAAACTTCTCAAACTCTTCAATCATGATGAGTTGACCTTGGAATCATCCTTATAACATCTCAATGTATCACTCCATGATCACATGGCTCTTGGATTAAGTCTCACCCTTCTCCAAATCATCAGTTGACTTAGGGTTGACCCAGCCAAACCCTAGCTGCACCACTCATGGCTGAGTCTTCTTAAACTTGCACAATGACCTGCCTAGGCCTTAAAGTGATCTTCAAAACTTCTCATGAGCTCTTTCAGGACCTCAAGTCCATCTTCATGGCTTCAGAATCATCTGAGGAGCTCCCACAACTCTCAAGCTAAGAGACACACCCTCTTGGTTTCAACCACTCTCTCTGAGGATCTTTTAACTTCTCTGATAAGGATATCAACCCTTGAACACCTGAATAACCTTCTTGGCTAGCTTTAGACTCTTGTGTAGCCCTTGATTGGTAATCATACCTCTTGATCTCCTGCACACATGTCAATGAAATGCAAATGATAATGCTAATGTGAATGAAATGAAACACAAGCTAGGTAAAGAAATGTTGGTCAAATTTTGGGGTGCAACAGCTGCCCCTATTCAAATGGCTTGGACCTGACTGGGTGAGAAGCGAACGACTCTCAAACAATCAAGGTACGAGATGGTTGAATACCAACAAACCCGGAAATTTGCCAACTACACAAGTACATGGTACTCTGGTGGGGACAAATCTTCGGAAACTAAAATATTAGTTGCACGACAACTAGCTGGGGAATTCGTCACACGGTAACCAGTAATACATGGTCGATTATGCCGTCAGGCATCAAGGTCCCTCGGGACTCATCAGGTCAACAATCAAGTTGATCATGTCATCGGCCATTCAAAGGAATTTTCGGGCGTCAGCCGGACTTCATCGCTAAGTCGGGAATAGAATTCTCAGTCAATCATGAACCAGTTGGGGATATCCAAACTTCTACCATCAGGCACTCCGCATCAGCTGAGAGAACTGCTTCGTCAATACGGTTGGACTTCAATCATCAAGTCTTCGAGGGAAGTTTCAACTTCGCTGTTCAGAAACCTGCTGGGGATGACACATCTCCGCTGGGGATTCTGGAGAACTATCAAGTAACTCTACTTCGGGGCTCCATCAATCATTTTGGGTGAATCATCTCTGCTGAGGAAATCAAGAATCATCTTGAACAAATAACTCCATGGGGATTTCAAGAATCATCCTGAACCAATAAATCCGCTGGAGATTTCAGGAATCATCCTGAGCAAACACTCTGCCGGGGACTCCAAGCGACAACTTGATCAACCAAACTCTTTCGACTTCGCTGGGGATTTTAAGAATCATCTTAAACGAGCGCCTTCGCTGGAGAATTCAAGAATCATCTTGGGCAAACGACTTTTGCTGGGGGGATTCAAGAATCATCTTGAGCAAGCGACCCGACAGAGGAACACCTGCAAAACAAGAACAGTAACGACCTAGCTCATGCTTCATATGCGTATGCTTCGGCAATGGCGCAATGCTCCACATGGTGGAAATGCTACGTGTTTTTTGGGTAAATGCTATGCAATCATGCAAAATGCTATGACCCCATCAGCAAAATAAATACTGAAGGGAAAAGCCTCCTGTCAAGGAGAAAGAACCACTCTGGTGGAGGGAGGACTCATCCTGCCAAGGAGAAGAAGTCACACCAATCTCAATCGGACTCCGCCTGGGGAAATGAACCTCAGTCGATTGCTGCAGGGGAACGAGAACTTGGACCTGCTGAGGAAAGCGATGTCCATCGCAGAAATAAACTGCACGGCATTCGCAGCCAACCTTTCCTAGAGGTAACGAGTCTGGTGGGGAGATACAGCATCAGCTATTCAACACTCTACTGGGGAGAACCAATCATGGTCCTAACTGCTTTCCAAGTACTCGGCTCTCTTGGGGATTCGCCTACTCGGCTGGGGGAAGAAGGAATCATCCTGCTTACTGGGGGGAGTACGACTCTGTGGGGAATCTCAATTCCGCTGGAGACTTCAGTCTTGAACTATCGAGTGCTGCACACTTCAGTATATGACTCAGCTGGGGAAATGATGAACCTTCAGGATACATCTGATTGGGGAGAGAATCTTCTCTGCCTGGGGAGACATATCAATGCTTTACGATCTCACATTCAGACTTTGTGGGGAGAGGTTGCTAAACTTTGCTGGAGAAGAAGGAATCATCCGGCTCGGGGACGCATACGGCGTACTACCTGGTATATGCTACACCTGCAACAACACAAACAAACAGACAAGACACCCCTCTCAAAGGGACCTATCAAAGTTATCATCTTGTGACAATGTGCAAGTAATTCATTATTTCAACAACCAGTGGCCTAGGCCAGTAAGTTTATGTATGCACATTTTATCAAAAACATCGGCGTTCTTTTTCGCAAACAAAACAGATAAATGCTAAACAGACAAACAGAATTGCTGAATAGTATACATTTTATTGATAACGAACCCCTGAATGGGTAAAAATGTTTTACAACAGATGCAAGCTCCTGGGATGAGGAAGTCGCACAAATATAAAACATAAATATACATCAGTATATACAAATGTCGGCAACGAGGCGTAGACGAACACCATGAGTTGATCCCTCTATGACCCACTCGACTTCGATACCTCTCCGACGCTTTAGCTTCAGAAGAGATTGATTCAGATAAACGGCCCTCAGGTCTTCCAAACCACTAAACAATGAGAGTCCATACGCGGAACGCAGTCATTTGCTTTTTCAAATCCCTAACTTTTGTCTGAATCGCCCTTTCGGGTTTTCGATTGACCGGGATACCCTTTTTGGCCAAAGTCGCCCATTCGGGTTTTCGACTTTGCGGGTGTACATTCTTTTCTTTATGTCCCTAATTTTTGCCCGAACCTTTTTCCTTTTTTATGGTTCGCCGGGATGCCCCATTTTTGCCTGGATATTCTTTTTCTTTCCAGCGGGTCGTTTTTTAAGCAAAGTATTTTTTAACTGCGTCCTCGTTCACTGGGGATGCAAAATCTTCGTCATCTATCGTGGATAACAACAAAGCTCTTCCCGAGAAGACCCTGCTGACAACGTACGGACCTTCGCAATTGGGAGTCCACTTGCCCCGGTGATCGGAGTGTGGAGGAAGAATCTTCTTCAGGATGAGATCACCCGTCTGAAAGCTTCTAGGGCGCACCTTCTTATCATAAGCTTTCTTCATTCGGCTTTGGTACAGACGACCATATGCAATCAATGCTAACCTCTTCTCGTCCATCAGGCTGAGTTGGTTTAGTCGGTTCTTAATCCATTATGCCTCATCGAGTTTCACATCAACCAAAACTCGCAAAGAAGGGATCTCCACTTCTAACGGTAGGACAACTTCCATACCGTACTCTAAGGAGAAAGGAGTTGCCCCGGTTGATGTACGTACCGTTGTACGATAACCGTGCAGCATAAATGGCAACATCTCGTCCAATCCTTGTAGGTCACAACCATCTTCTGTACAATCTTCTTGATGTTCTTATTGGCCGCATCAACGGCGCCATTCATCTTCGATCGGTAAGGAGATGAGTTGTGATGTTCAATCTTGAAACTCTGGCACAGCTCCTTCATCATCTTGTTATTCAGATTCGAACCATTGTCAGTAATGATCCGCTCGGGAATTCCGTAACGAAAGATGATGTCCCTCTTTATGAATTTAGCCACCACCTGCTTGGTCACATTAGCGTACGAGGCTGCCTCCACCCACTTGGTGAAGTAGTCGATAGCTACTAGAATGAAGCGATGACCGTTAGATGCAGTGGGCTCGATCTTGCCTATCATGTCGATGCCCCACATGGAGAACGGCCACGGGGAGGACATGACATTCAACGGGCACAGCGGCACATGAATCTTATCAGCATAAATCTGGCATTTATGACATCTCTTCGTGAATTTGAAGCAATCCGATTCCATCGTCATCCAGTAGTATCCTGCTCTCAGGATCTTCCTTGTCATAGTGTGCCCGCCGGCGTGCGTACCAAATGTGCCTTCATGGACTTCTTCCATGAGCATGCTCGCTTCTTTCTCATCTACACATCTGAGTAGCACGAGATCGTGGTTTCTTTTATACAAAACTCCATCAGGATTGAGATAAAAATTTCCAGACAGCCTCCTCAGAGTCTTCTTATCCTGGGTTGACGCTCCCGCAGGATACTCCTTAGTCATAAGGAAAGTCTGGATATCATGGAACCATGGCTTGCCGTCGGAGGCTTCCTCGATCGCAAAGACAAATGCAGGTCTATCAAGACGAGAAAGGACAATTCTTGGAGCTTCATTCCAAAAATTGACTTTATACATCGAAGCCAACATGGCTAAGCCATCAGCCATCTGGTTTTCAGCTCTGGGCACATGATGGAGTTCCACTCGATCAAAGAACGGAAGCAGCCTTCTGACATAGTTCATGTACGGCACCAAATTCGATTGACGAGTCTCCCACTCCCCTTTAATCTGGTTAATCACAAGCGCCGAGTCACCATATACGTCTAGGTTCTTGATTCTCAAATCAATTGCTTCTTCTAGAACCATGATGCATGCTTCGTACTCCGCTTCGTTATTGGTGACTGGAAACGTCAGTCTCGCCGTAAACGGGATGTGGGATACGTGGGGAGTCGTGATGATCGCCACAATGCCACTTCCATAAGAGTTAACCGCCCCGTCAAATATCAATTTCCATTGGGATTTCCTATCTGGACCCTCGTCGGGCAACGGTTCATCGCAGTCTTTCACTTTGAGAAACATGATATCCTCATCAGGGAATTCAAATTTCATCGGCTGGTAATCTTCGATCGGCTGCTCGGCAAGGTATTCAGACAATACGCTTCCTTTGATGGCCTTCTGGGAAACGTACTGAATGTCATATTCCGTCAACACCATTTGCCATTTGGCAATCCTGCCCGAAAGCGCTTGCTTCTCGAAGACGTACTTGATCGGATCCATCTTCGAAATTAGCATGGTGGTGTGATTGAGCATGTACTGTCATAAACATTTGGCAGCCCAGGCTAGTGCACAACACGTCTTCTCCAGCATCGAGTAGCGAGATTTACAATCTGTGAACTTTTTACTCAAATAGTAAATAGCATGCTCCTTTCTGCCCGTCTCGTCGTGTTGACCGAGAACACACCCCATACTATTCTCAAGAACTGTCAAGTACATGATTAAGGGTCATCCGGCCACTGGGGGTATCAAGATCGGAGGTTCCTGTAGATACTGTTTTATCTTATCAAATGCCTTCTGGCAATCCTCGTTCCAGATAATCGCCTGATCTTTCTTTAGTAGTTTGAACATCGGTTCACACGTGGCCGTGAGCTAAGAAATAAACCTTGCAATGTAGTTTATTCTGCCCAGGAAACCACAAACTTCTTTTTCTGTTTTTGGCGCTGGCATCTCTTGTATTGCTTTTATCTTCGTAGTATCAACCTGAATGCCTCTTTCACTCACGATAAACCCCAGTAGTTTTCCGGACCGTACTCCGAAAGTACACTTGTTAGGATTCAGCCTCAACCTGAACTTCCTAAGCCTCTCAAAAAGCTTCAGCAAATTGACCAGGTGTCCCTCCTCCGTTTGGGACTTCGCAATCATGTCATCAACATAGACTTCAATCTCGTGATGAATCATGTCATGAAACAAAGTAACCATTGCTCGTTGGTAAGTGGCCCCTGCGTTCTTCAGACCGAAAGGCATTACCTTATAGCAAAATGTTCCCCAAGGAGTGATGAACGTAGTTTTCTCCATGTCCTCCGGCACCATCTTGATCTGATTATAGCCGGAGAAGCCATCCATGAACGAAAATACGAAGAACTGGGCTGTATTGTCGACCAACACATCAAGATGAGGCAGCGGGAAATCATCTTTAGGGCTCGCCCTATTCAAATCCCGATAATTGACGCACATTCGTACCTTACCGTCCTTCTTCGATACAGGCACTATGTTGGCCACCCACGGAGGGTAAGTAGTGACTGCTAAGAAGCCAGCATCAAGCTGCTTCTGCACTTCTTCTTTGATCTTAACGGCCATATCTGGTCGTGTCCTCCTAAGCTTCTGCTTAACGGGAGGACAATCTTCTCGCAGCGGCAAGTGGTGGACCATGATGTCAGTGTCAAGTCCGAGCATATCCTCGTATGACTAAGAAAAGACGTCACTATACTCTCTCAGCATCTCGACCAATCTCTGCTTGACATCACTCTGCAATGCAGCCCCTATCCTGACGTTCCTGACAAGTTCTTCAGAACCCAGATTCACAATCTCAATTTCCTCCTCGTGAGGCAGAATAACTTTCTCTTCTTGTTTCAACAAGCGGGCCAACTCTTCGGGAAGGTCTTCGTCTTCATCAATCTCTTCTTCGGCTTGATAGATCGGGCAATCAAAGTCGAAGTGAGTCGTAGAAGGTCCAGAGTCGATGTCATCTGCTATGTGGATCCTGCAATAACAAGGGTTAAGCTTAAGACAAGGATATGCAGGTTAGCACAAACCCCATTGCCATTTTATTGTTTTTCAAAACAAATATAAAACAGGAATAACAGAGATCACAATATTTGAATACGAAGAAAAACGCCTTTTGATTTATTGGTAAAATGCAAGTACATAATGAAACGAGGCCCTGACAATAAAACCACTATGCCCCGGGTAGGACATAGGGTTGTACAATGATTGGAAAAAGTAAATCATTACTCTTGGCTTGTCATCTGGATGATATCCTTGATGGACCAGTTGTTGAGGCTCTCGCCTGGCTTGCTTGGCTGGATCCAAGAGTCTAAGTCACAGTTGCTATCTCTGCTGTCTTCAGACACTGTGTTGACGCTTTCAAATATCACCCCGCCACTGGTAAACTGGATCGGCCCTTTACCTCGCGACGCGCTGCTAGAAGAGGAGGCTTCAGCCGTAGGAGAGTATCCCAACCCAAACTTGTCTTGCTTGTTAGGTATCTCCAGAATTCGCCCCCAGCCTGGGGTAGATCCGGCTTGAACAACGGCCCGGGCTTCCTTGAAGGAAGAGAGAGTCATCTCTGGCTTTTCAGTGACTACAGGAGCTACGTTCTTGACCTTAACAGCTTCGAACGCTTGGCATAGGGTTTCGTGGATTTCCCCATCCATCTCAACATACTTGAAGGACGACAAATGGCTCACCATTATATCTTCCTCGCCACATACGGTCACGATGCTACCTTCGACAGCATACTTGAGCTTCTGGTGCAACATGGGGGTCACGGCACCCGCAGAATTGATCCATGGTCAGCCTAAGAGACAGTTGTAGGCAGGCATGATGTCCATAATGTAAAAGACTGCGTCGAATGTTTCCGGCCCCACTTGGATTGGCAACGTCACCTCCCCGAAAACATGGCATTTGGTTCCATCGAATGCTTTCACAACCAGATCACTGGGTGTGCAAATCAGTCAGCGAGTATCCAACTTCATCAATGCCTTCTTCGGAAGAACATTGAGCGACGACCCCGTGTCCACCAACACGTGCGACATAATTGTTCCCCTACACTCTATCGAGATGTGCAGGGCGCTATTGTGGTTCCTTCCCTTCGGCGTCAGCTCTAGGTCAGTGAACCCTAACCCATTTCCAGCATTCACGTGGGCTACGACCTCCTCTAACTGGTTTACCGATATTTCCTGTGGTACATATGCGGCGTTCAACACCTTCAGTAGCGCGTTGCGGTGTGCCTCAGAACACAGCAACAAATTCAGGATGGAAATTTTCGAGGGTGTCTGATGGAGATGATCCACGATCTTGTAGTCACTCTTTTTAATCAACCTTATAAATTCCTCGGCGTCTTTAACAAGTAAGTCTTTTTCTACCCCACGCGGGATCTCTTCGACGACTTTACTCTTCCCTTTATCAGTTGCATCAGCTCTGTCCGCCTTGTCCGCCACGACCTCAGGTGGTGCAAATACTCTTCCGCTGCGAGTAATTCCGCTAACGCCCGCTAGGTTCTCCACACATGACCCTGATGGTTCCAGTTCTAACTTTTGTCCGTTGCAGTAGACATCTGGCCCGTAATGCCACGGGATGGCATTAGTGCTTTCGAATGGTATCGGCCCAGCTTTGGTGATGGTAATCGTGGGCGGCCTGGGTGCAGAAATAGTTATCGTCTGGCGAGGGATGGTGATGGTGGCAACCTCATCATCTTGCTTCAACATTACCTCACTTGATCCGCTTTCGGCCCTTCGGCTAAATTGCAGGATTCCTTCGGTCATCAGACTTTGAATCCCCTCTATCAACTGTTCACATCCATCAGGACTTGTCGCACAGCCCATACACAACTCTCCGTAACCTGGAAAGAAACCTCTTTTCATCAGCTTAGCCTTAACGAAGCTAAGCGGCGTTTTCAGATCTCTGACGTCAGTCAACAAATCCAAACTCTCGTCTTCAATAATGGCGTTTACTCCACCTCCCCTATGGTTCGGCATAGGGTTCTTCGTGACGTTTGGCACATTATCGGAGAAGTTGATGATCTTAGCGTCCACCATGTCCTGCACCTTATGCTTGAAGGCTTTGCAATTCTCTATTGTGTGGCCTGGTGCCCCTGAGTGAAACTCACAAGTTGCATTCGCGTCATAACCTGGCAGAGGTGCCCCTGTCAAGGGAGCCAGGGTTCTCTTCTGGATCAACTGTAGCTGGAGCAGAGTCTGCAATAGTTGAGCGTACGACATGGGCGGTGTCTCGAGGTGACGGCTCGATAGAGGTGCCCTGTTCTGATACTTTTTGTACCCCTGTTGATTCGGTTGTTGCTGTTGCTGCTGCTGCTGTGGCTGTTGAACTGCTGGGATAGTTATGCTGGCCACCTGTTGGTGAGGGCCTTTACCCTTCCTTCGAGCGTTGGTCACGGCACTCATTTCTCCTTCCCGTCTTTTGCCACCATAAGGTTTCTTGCCTCCTCCAGCTGAGGATGAATCACCTTGAATTTTCCCCAGTTTGACCCCATTTTCAATGTGCTCACCCGTGATAATGAGATCTGAGAAGGTTCCAAACATACCGCTGACCAATTTCTCATAATAAACCCCTAGGAGGGTGGCTACGAACATTTGCACAAGCTCGCGTTCAACCATCGGCGGCTGAACCCTGGCTGCCAATTCACGCCACCGCTGGGCGTATTCCTTGAACCCTTCGTTGGTCCTTTGCGACAGATTCTGCAGTTGGACTCGGTTCGGAGTCAAGTCACTGTTATATTGGTAGTGGTGCACAAATGCTTCAGCAAGTTCCTTCCACGTGCGCACACTGGTAGGTTCCAGACTCATGTACCATTCGAGGGAGGGCCCGGACAGACTGTCCTGAAAGAAGTGCATCAGCAACTTCTCGTCCTCAGAGTGAGCTGACATTTTCCGGTAGTATGATCTCAGATGGACGCGAGGGCAAGTGGTGCCCTTGTACTTTTCAAAGTCGGGTACCTTGAACTTGGGAGGCACCTTGAAATCGGCAATCAGTCCCAACTTGGACATATCAACGCCCAGGGTGTTCTGGTTCTCGATATTCCTCATCTTATCCTCGAGGGCCTTGAACCTAAGCCGTGCTTCAGCAGTCAGCTCACCTTCAGCACCTCTCTGCGAGAACACATCGTCCTGTCGGTCTTCTAACCACGACTGAGGCCCGAACAGATTCCCAACACCTGTGTTGCCGTTGCCCAGCCCAACATTGACGTTAGCTTCAAAATTCCCATTACCGACGCCCGTCGTATTACCGTTGAGTCCCATGTTAGCTATCACATTGTCGTTGGCAATGCCATTCCCCCCGGTCACGGGGACGCCATTCTGAGGAGTTTCAACAGGTGGAGGGGTTGGCACAGTCCCACCATGGAGTACGCCATTGCTATCAACCCTCGAAATCAGAGGCTGAACCAAGGTTCTGAGCTGATCCTTGCCATTGGTGACCGCTTGCATGAGCTCCATGAAGTGGTCCATTCTTTCGCGGAGTTCTTGAACATCAGTTTGCACTTGCTCCATGATTCTGGTTTGATTTGCTCTGGTCGGATAGCGGTGGATGGGTCTCTGACCAATCCTGGAATAACCTGAAACAACCTGAAAACACAAAAGGGTTAGGAAAAACGACAAAGTGCTCGTTATGCAAATGCTTCATGCAAATGCAAACGTGTGTCTGTGCGTTAGGGGGGTATCCCCCGATCCTAGTGCCTGAGTGCCAGTGCTGATAATAAGAAGTCCGAGTCCAGTCATAGAAATAACATCTCATATATGAAGAAAGCCCATCAAGGCAGTACATAACATCACTGAGTACAAGCCGAATCAATAGCGTGACCTCGACCAACAAGCCTAGTGATGGTCAGCATACAACAATGATCAAATCAAAAGGAATACAAATAGTCAAGCACGGCCACGGGCGCGAAACTCTTCTAACAACCCCTTCGTTTCTGGATGATCAGGCCGAGTGAGCAACCCTTCAACGTGCAACTCTCTCTGCATAATGGTGTACTGAAGCCCTTCGACCGAATCTTCCCATGCTCCTTCGCCGAAACATTCTTCTAGCTTCCGCTTCTTGGACTCAAACGTCAGTTTACGCTCCTTCAGGTTAGCAAGAGCCCTGTTGAGTTGGCCTTCAGCGGCATATCTGCGAGCGGTTTCTTCATCAAACCTCTTCTCACTGGCCTTCACCTGGGCTTTCAGCTTGGAGATCTGTTGCATCAGCTTATCCTCCCGCTCTTTCCTGTTGGCTAGGGTGGCCTTCCAATGCTGGTTAAACTTGGATATCCTCTGATACGCTTCGTCCAAGTGCTGCTTCTTCATGGCCAGTACATCGTTGACAGCTTTGAAGTCTCGACTCATGCGCTCACGCTCAGCTATCTGCTTAGTCAGATTTGTCCCCAACTGGTTCACCAGCTCTGTTTGCCTCTTAAAGGAATAGACGACTTTACTTCTCTCGCTTCTGAGCTGAGCCAATTCTTTCTCCAGTTCTTCATTTGCCTTCTTTAGCTCGTCTCTCTCAGCTAACACCTGATTATGCTGCTGAATAGGCACGGTGGTAGGCTCTTTGATCACTGGAGGGCTTTTTGGCTTGGCAGGTGGGAACGACATCCCTATAGCGTCTGCTCTGGCTCTGATCCACGTCACATATGGAGCGTAGGCTTGACTATTACTTTTCCCCAGCAATGGTTTTCCCCGCTTACTGATACCATTCCAAGCGCGCTGAAGCTTAGATAACATATCCCCCTCTAGAAGACCAGTGAGGTACAGAGATTCCTGCACCTCTTCACCCTTCGCCGGAGCTCTCAAAGCGTAAGTAAACTGTCAGACCAGCAAAGACAGATTATAGTTTATACAGCCCTTCCTGCCTATCAAAGGCACGTTCGGAAACCCGCTGCAGCTAAAGATAATCTCGGTACCCAACCTATCTCTGTCAAACCAGTCAATATCCTCCGCTGATAGACTCATCAAACGCTCAGACCACTCAGTTGTGGCTGCAGACGCAGCAAAGGGACCCCTCTTGGGTAGATGACTATCAAGACATCTATAAAGCAGGGTCACACAGCACGAGACATTCTTGCCCCTTCTGTTCTCGTTTTTGTAGTGGATGGAATGGTAGACATCTCCTATCAAGGTAGGGACTGGATTCCCTGAAGCAAAGATGTGGAAGGCGTCGAAGTCCACAAAGTCGGGCATATTGGGGAATAGAACGATGCCATATATGCACAGAGCAAGGATGGCGTTGAACACGACCCAACACCCGTCTTTGGCGCACTGCTGAGCTTTTCCCACTAGGAACTGCAAGGAGAAACCGGGAACCTTGTTCCAACTAGACAATACCAACTCGGAGGCATCCAGATGAAGTGACGGAGCTAGACTAGCCAGATTAGGCTCAGCATCCATATGGACAAAGGGCATCTGACTCTTGATAGGCACACCTAACAAATCAACATACTCCTCTAGCGTGGGTGCAAGAACGAAGTCCTGGAAAGTAAAGCATCTCAACGGAGGATTGTAGAACTGCAACAAGGCGTGCAACCCATTCAACTCAAACGCAGAGGGTTTACGAACCAAACTGAGCAGTTTGCCGTAAGACTTTCTGAACTCATCTCTCACAGAATCATCTGCTAAAGCAATCAAACCAGTCAGCTGAACAACATCAGGAGTAGGGAGCTTGTAAGCCACGGTCTTCCTCAAAGAACCCATAATAACACAATAGAAGGCAAGAAATCCTGAATCGGGGGAAACGGTACCTGCAACACAGACACACGTTAATGAAATGCAAATGGGTATGCAAAGTAATGTAAAATGCAATCATGCAGCAGGAGATCAAGACGACTGTGCTGTGGAGATTCTGTATCAACAAAACCATAATCCTGCTCTATCAAGAACAACCACTATATCTGATAATAAGAAAACCCTGGCATCGGACCACAAATCTGCTCTGTCAAGAACACACATATGATAATAAGGACCTCTGATACAGGACCAACTCTGCTCTGTCAAGAACACATATCTCTGGAAATAAAGACCTCTGATATAGGACCATAACTCTGCTCTGTCAAGAATAAACATACATCTGCCGATGAGATCCTCTGATCCCAACAAAACTGATTCACTATCAAGAAAACCAGGTAGTCTGAAGGTTAAAGTTTCCTGCAACAAACCCGACCCTACTCACAGGTATGGACCTAAACTGACACAAGTTCGGCATCCTATGTGGTCATCAGCGTCACAGACATTCAAGAGGGGTGATACGATACCCAGAAGGTGTGGCATCACCAGCTCATGAAGCGGCCTCACTCGGCTGAATCCCAAATGATCGGTCCCCAGAGTCGACAATCCTCCAAACCAACAACCCCATCAACCCAAAGGGTTGAAAAAGAAGTCAACCGGAAGAACCTCGTCTGAGTGTGGATTTCATGAGACACTAGTGCCTGCCAAGCAAGCACGCGCCCACTAATTTCCACAACTAATGCTAAGTTCACTCAAGCCTGGGTCTGGCTTCTCACTCATCAGAATGCCCCTCCCACAACAGCACAGATAATCATATCATACTGAAAATAAAATGCGGGAAATAAAGTGCGATAAATAAACACAACCCAACAAGTAATCATACAAGCGCTAGGATTGACTCTCGCAGGGGACGTTAGATCCCCAAACTGACTCGCATAAGGGACGTTGGATCCCAGGAAACTATCAAGTCCTCAGCAGAGTCGCCAGCTGTCGCTTCCGCGAAAATAAGGTGCCGGCAAAACAGAAGAGTCGCCACCTTTCGTTATTTATCCCTCAGAACAGGAAAGGAAACGATCGGAAAAACCTGACGAAAAGGTATAAGACAAGGTCGTCGCAACCATTGTCTGGGTTCGGGAGTCGGTCACGCAAGGGGAAGGTATTAGCACCCCTCACGTCCATCGTACTCGATGGGATCCACGCTTGTTGTGTTTACTGGACGGGTTGGTTTTATCTACCTACCTTTCAAGGCTGGCTTAAAAAGAAAAGAAAATGACTCGGCAAAGCGTCGCGCTTTATGCCTACGTATTCTCATCAGAGAATGAGAAATCAGAGTCAACGTAGTTCGACTTACTACGGGCTATGGGGAAGGTGGCTCGCCAATACATCAGTATTGTGCCTACGTACTCTCAACAGGTATGAGAGATCAGAGCTGACGTAGTTCGGGATAATACGGCTTACGGGAATTCAGATTCATCTATTTTATCGAGTAGGGTTAAACAGCAGTTCCAGCAGTTTAGCGTACGCAGCTCGACCCTTGGAGACTTAGGCGTTACCGTTTGCGGTAGAACTGGGAGTTAACGACACTCTTTTCTTCAGAAAAGCTTCCTATGAATTATGGGGCCACGGGGCAAAAAGTTTTGAAGTTTGTTTTCTGTCTTTTACGAAAGAACTATTTTTTATGGTTGTTTGCAGCTAATATCGCACTAGAGACTATGACCTGAGAGTGAATGCGTCGCATGTCACCCAAAGGGTGCCATACTAAACATCCAGACTGTTGAAAATAAACTCTCCAACAATCCTTTCTCAGATAGTTTAAGGCTCGTAACGTACGACGTCAGTTAACCTTTATTATTGTATTTTAACTTGTTTTGAGATGAGAAGAGAGAATGAGCTGGTTCAACTAAGGGGAGACTATCAAGTCCTACTGTTGTCATGCCAAGGATTCATCCTATGGTTGAAGTTTGGAACAGGGATCTCCTAGAAGTTATCATGCATAGGTTTCAACCTAGAGTTCTAATCATCACTTCCTTATCAAAGGAAGTGAGATTCCTAAGGGATCATGTCAATGATAAACAGAAACAGATAAAACATCAGCTTAAACAGTAAACAGTAAACGACTGTAAAATGCATGCAATGCAAGTGAGGGAGGAAATGTGTGTGGGGCAGCGGCCTCCACAAGCTCATCTCAACCTCAAGCCAGATATGAATAACTGCAATCATACAGAAGAAATAACATGCTATCAAGCAAAATATAATAAACTGCAATCCTACAGAAGAAATGAAATGCTATCAAGCAGCACAAACCACATAGGCAAGGGAGCTGGGCTCTACCGAATACCCGCAAGCAAAGCCACACAGTAAAATACAAGCAGAGGGAGCAACTCAACCTCTAGTGCAATCATGCTCCTAGCTTACATCTATCTAGATATGGACTTATTCTAATGCATCAAGCAAATCAAACAAGGCACATCAATACAGTTGCACAGAAAGCAAACAGACAGGAAAGAAAGCAGACAACCACTCCTACAACTGAACCAACTTGACAGCAGTCCAGTCATCAGACTTCAACAGCTCTTCAGGGCTTTCATCTTCAATAGCAAGTATCAACTTGCTTCTTCAAGCTTTCAACATATCAAACACAAGTATCAACTTATCCTTCTTCTTCTCCAAGCTTCAGCTTCAAAGCAGACCCCACCTTCAGGCTTCAATCCCAATAGCAAGTATCAACTTGTTCCTTCAGGCTCTCAATGCATCAATGTAAGTGTCAACTTATCCTTCATTCCTCAAGCCTCATCTCTTCACTCAATCTCAATTGGATCTTCTTCACAAGTATCAACTTGGTCTTCAAGCTTCAGCTCTCTTTGCTTTACCAGTATCAACTAGCTTTCCTCTTCATCTACAAGCTTCAGCTTCAAAAGGTAGTCCTCGAACACACAAAAGTATTAACTTTATCCTTCAATATTCTTCAAGCAAGGGACTCCATCCTCTAATAAGGGAGAAAGATTCATCTATCAAGAGCAGAGTTTGGATGATTAGTAGCAGAGTGAAGACCAAAGGTCGCCACTAAGCATCCTGTCATCAGAGAAAGGGACCCTCAAAGGTTCTACCAACTTGCAAAGAGCCACACATCCTACCAAAGGCGGGATGAGGCCTTTACAAAGGGACCTTTCATCATAGGGAAGAATGGAAGTTATCAGCATCATCCATGTTTATGAAGGAAGAGAACTATCTAGAAGCTCTGCCTGCAAAACCCTAATCTTAACCTAAACAAAACTACACCAAAAGAAGGGAAGATCTTCAAATCCAAGCCTCTTCAAGCAATCCAATGCATCTTCAACTTTCCTTAATCATCATCCAAGAGCAAGATAAACAAAACCCTAATCTAAGGGAAGTAAAGATGTTAATCTAGTTGAGTTAGTGCCTTAGAATCATCTAAAACTAGCACCTAAACTAAAATCAATCAAAAATAGTAAACTATCTTATAAATTTCTACCAAAATTCCTAATGGATCCTAATTCAATTAAGAATGCCTCATACAAAAACCAGGGACTAAATCATCTATTAAGTCCTAAAATTAAGTCCTAAATCCAAAGGGATCAACCATAAACCCTAAAAATGGAGCTTCTAAAGGTTTCAACCTAAACTACTACCTATGTTCATCACCAAAATGTGAGAAAAATCTATGGGGATCATGCATATCTATGCTAGCCACATACAAAAATCAAGATCAAAATCATCATCACATGATCACACAAAATTCAACAATATCAAGTATCAAACATGACTATTTTAATATCAATTAAAATGTGGAAATTCCCATAAAATTAGAAAATGCATGAAATAATAATATTTTTTCATCTAAAAAAACTAGACCCTATCATGAATCTAATGCAAAAAAAAATGGGGTCAATTGGATCATTTTTCCATTTTTTATGATTTAATCATGAACCATGAATAAAGTGAAAAAAATAAAGAAAATCCAAAGAAAATAATCAAGCGCGCGGTGCAAATAGAAATAGAAATCAGTTCAATTCATGGATTGGGCCATCAGGGGGTGTGGTTATCAGTTATTGCACTAAGCCCAAAAACACAACTTAATGAAACAATGCGTTTCACATGAGTTCAGACTCTTCACAAAATGAAAGACATTCGTGGCCATTGGATCACTTCTCCAGTCAAAGGTCCACCTAAATCCAAGGGCTCTAAAGTCATCTTCTTCGTTTGAATCTCTGAACCTCGCGCGTAGCCACGGCCACCGCTGGTGGTGCTCCGGTCATTGTCCCCAACCCTAACTCTCTCCACAGGCCTCCATTCCAAGAGGTCTCTACATGAAACTCACTCCAATTTTCACAAGGAATCTTCCTATGCCATCTAATCATGCTAACAGTTCAAGAATCCAAGAATAACAATCCCAACCGAAAATTCCATGAACCCTAATTGGTCACTAATCTCCAAATGGATGATCCAGAAATCTTCCTACACCATCCTACTATGCATCTACCATAACAATTCATCTTAATTCTACCTAATTTAAGCCATAGCACACGAGTTGCATACCTGGTAAATTTGAACGAACAGAAGGGTTGAATCTTCAACTCAGCCTTCAAGAACTTGCAGAATCCTTCACTGAATCACAATCAATCTTCTGTATGCAAAGAAAAGAGTTAAATCTTCTTGAATTATCAAACCCGATTCTGAGTTGCAAGCTTCACTCTCCAATGGCTGCTTCACGATTCTTCCACCACAGTGTCTTGATTTTGATCTGGAATTCACCACCAACCTCAGAGCAAACTATTGAGATCAACTTCTTGGACTGAAATGGCCTCTAACCTTGTAACCGATTTGGATTTTCAATGAGAAAGTTCAAAGTGCAAGCTCAGTTCTCTCTCTCAATCATCACCAAAAAATGATCTGAACCACTTCTATTCCATATATAGAGTGTGTAGGGATGATCTAGAAACCTCTAGATCCTTCCAAGGATAAATTCAATCTCTCATGACATGAGAAGTTCACTTGAATTCTCATGATGTGCATAATCTTGTTAACAGCTTGAAACCACTCTCAATTCCTTCCAATTTCTCCCTTCATGACATTTTGGAAGTGTTTGGCTTGCAAGGGATCTTGATCATGCCTTGAATTTGAGTTTTGCACATGTTACTTAAGATGTAAGTAACTACTTTTAAAAGCAAGTCCACAAATTAGACCTTAATTAAAAAATGTGGCTAAACCAATGTTCTTAAAATGCTTTTTAGAGTCAAAATAACCTATTACATGCCTTGGTTTGGATGTGTAGATCAAAAGTAACAATTTCCAACTTTGGTTCATTTAACTTATGCCTTTATTTTAAGCCATTTTTGTGATTTTGAGCTACAAGCTATTCCAACACCTCATGACCTCTTGACTAGCCTTAAAACATCATTTTGAACAAGTTTGATGTTGAACATTTTCCCATTTGAAGCTTGGAAATAGGAGTTATGGACTTATGCTTGAAATGACCTATAACCTCCAAATGACCAAAATGCCCTTGACTTGTCAAAGCCATAACTTGAGTTCTACAAATCCTATCAAGGACTTCTAGTACTCTCTAGAAATCTAAGAGGATAAGGAACAACATTCATGTTGACCAAAAGTTCATAGGAATCATCTTTCTAGGGTAAACGTTTCATGCAAGTTGGACAACTTTCAAGCCCCCAAATTCACATACCTCAGATGACCTGTAACTTGTCAAAGTCATAACTTGAGTTCTACAAATCCTATCAAGGACTTCTAGTACTCAAATTAAAGCTAAGATCATGCTCTACAACAATCATGTTGGGGGTAAGATGAGATGACAATCACATCTTGAGCTAAATTGCCTTGAAGATAGGGGTCAAACTAGGGGATTTTACACTGTCAAGCCTTAGAAACCCTAGCTTGAAACTTCTCAAACTCTTCAATCATGATGAGTTGACCTTGGAATCATCCTTATAACATCTCAATTTATCACTCCATGATCACATGGCTCTTGGATTAAGTCTCACCCTTCTCCAAATCATCAGTTGACTTAGGGTTGACCCAGCCAAACCCTAGCTGCACCACTCATGGCTGAGTCTTCTTAAACTTGCACAATGACCTATCTAGGCCTCAAAGTGATCTTCAACACTTCTCATGAGCTCTTTCAGGACCTCAAGTCCATCTTCATGGCTTCAGAATCATCTGAGGAGCTCCCACAACTCTCAAGCTAGGAGACACACCCTCTTGGTTTCAACCACTCTCTCTGAGGATCTTTTAACTTCTCTGATAAGGATATCAACCCTTGAACACCTGAATAACCTTCTTGGATAGCTTCAGACTCTTGTGTAGCCCTTGATTGGTAATAATACCTCTTGATCTCCTGCACACATGTCAATGAAATGCAAATGATAATGCTAATGTGAATGAAATGAAACACAAGCTAGGTAAAGAAATGTTGGTCAAATTTTGGGGTGCAACACTATGACGATAGGATTTCTTCGGGTTGACGAAATTTGAGTCCTAACATGGACAAGTTTATGATGGGATTTCTTCGTGTTGACGAAGTGTGCGTCCTAACGTGGACAAAGTTTTGCTCTTGTTGAGGGGATTTCTTCGTGTTGACGAAACAAGCGTCCTAACATGGACAAAGTTCTATTCCTGTGTTGTTGAGATTTCTTCGGGTTGACGAAATGTGAGTCCTGACGTGGACAGATTTTTATTTATTCGTGATTTGACGAAATTTGGGTCCATATTTGGACAAGGTTACTCCTGTGACGACAGAATCTCTATTCGTGTTGACGAAATTGTTTCTCTTCTTGTGTTGACAAGGTTAGTCCAGTTGTGGACGGAGGTGTTTTTGCAAAAAATTGTTCAGTACCTGTGGCGTTACATAGGTGGTTGAAGTTGAAATCAGAATTATTATCAGACGTTGGATCAGTTGTTGTCGTAACAACCGGATTCAGATAGGGGATGTTGCTCCCCAAGCAGTGCAGTTTATTTCTGTGGTTGGCAAATTTCCGGGTTTCCTGGTATTCAACCGTCTCGTACCTCGATTGTTTGAAGGTCGTTCGCTCTTCACCCAGTCGGGTCCAAGCCGTTTGAATAGGGGCAGCTGTTGCACCCCAAAATTTTCTTAACCTTTTCTTACTTGATTTATGTTTCATTGCATTTCATTTGCATAGTTACATCATTCACATAGTTCTAATCATTTGCATATCATAGCATATCACTCATCCAACAGGGGATCAAGTGTGATTCTTATCAGAAGAAGCCTAGCAAGAGGTCTTATCCAAGTTTGAGAGGTCATCCAAGCCATCAAGAAATGATTTGAAGTCTTGAGAAGTTTGAGTGCCTACATGTGGGTTTTGCTCCTATCTTGAGGAATATTGAGAATCATCAGTGGGATGTGAAACATGTAATGTGAATTTGAGGTGTGTATGGATCTCATGGAATGCCTAGAGGGCCCTATTGAAGCTGAGACAAGTCATTGATTCAAGTATGAGAGTCACATTTGAAGTGCAACCAACTAGGGTTTCATCTGGGTCAATCCTAGGTCAATTGAGTAATTGAAGAGCATCAAAGCCTACTTTGAGGTCATGGGGTTCATGGAATGGTATGTTGATACATGTGTGGTGTTGTGCCAAGGTTAAGCAAAGAAGAATCAAGGATGTGGGAAGTTGCTAAATTAGGGTTTTAGTGTAAAATCCCCTGTTTAATGCCTAACTTCAAAGCCCCATAAATCAAAATACAAGTTTCAAATAGATCTTTGGCCAACATGAAACTTGTATAGTATCTCAATAACTTTAATTTGAGTACTAGAAGTCCTCAAGGGGATTTATAGAACTCAAGTTATGGTCCTTGCAAGTTACAGGTCATCAGATGACTATGAAATTTATCTGTGAAAGTCACTTTACTTCCAAGCCACTTTTGCCCTAGAAGGATGATTCTTATGAACTTTTGGTCAACATGAATGTTGTTCCTTATTCTCTTAGCTTTCCATAGAGTACTATAAGTCCTTGATAGGATTTTCGGAACTCAAGTTATGGCTTTGACAAGTCAAGGGTATTTTGGGTATTGGTGATTATAGGTCATTTGTGATCATAGGCCATTTTCACCAACTTAGAGGCCTCAAATGAATTTTTGTTCAACTAGAAATTTGCTCAAAATAGGGTTTTAACCTTGACCATGCATTAAGGAGGCATTGAAATGGCTCAAGGAAGAATGTGGTTCAAGGAATTTTGAAAAAGGAAGAATTAAAAGGCAAAAAATTGGAATAAATTGATTTGTGACCAAATAATGCAAGATTATAGGTCAAATTGAATGGAAAACACATTTTAAAGACAATGGCATTGTTACATTTTTGAATTGGGGTCATTTTCCATCACTTCCATTTTGTTACTTCATGGTGAAGTAACATATCAATTACATGCCATTAGATCAAAAACAAGGAAACTATCACAACCATTCAATCCAAAATATCATGAGATGATCTCTGCAAGAAAAACCAAGTCAGAACAGGGCCAAATTCGCAACTGTGCACATGAGATTTTGAAGGAGAATGAGAAATTGAAATTCTCATTTGGATGATTACAGAAGGTTCCAGAGTATTCTATTCACTTCTATATAAGCATTGCAATGGATTCAGCAAGTTTTTTGGGAAGAATTGAGCAAGGAACACGAGCAAGCAAGTGAGTTTTGCAGAGCTTCCATAAGAATCGTGTTTGGAGATTGAGTTAATTTCAAGGCCAATTGATTGTTTCAGAAGCTTGAGAAGGTGCTATTGAGTGATTCTGGAGAAGATTGAAGCTTGATTCGAGTCAAAACCTCATATGTTCATCACATTTTTCCAGGTATGCATTTTTCAACCTATAGCTTAGATTAGAGGAAATTGGTTAGGTCTTGGCATGGAGATAGATTGGCGATGATGCTAGGAAGGATTTCAGTGCAAGAGATTGAGGTTTAGTGACAATCTAGGTCATGACACCACTTCTGTTGAGAGAGATATCTGTGGATTCTTGAGGTTTCAATGGCATTTGGATAGTTAGTTTTGATCAGTGAAGAGTGTAGTTCATGCTAGTGCCTTTAGTTTTAAGAATCATGACATTCAAGATTTGTGCCACTTCTGAACTTTCAATCGGTTTTAGAGTTAGAGGTGGAATCATTGATTTTTGAGGGCATATTCGTGTTCAGGATGGAATTTAAAGTGGGAATGAGTATTGATTTGCTGTGATTGATAACATTTTGCTTGGCCATCACCGGAGACGACGGTGGCGCTGCAGCTCAGGCCACCGTCCCTCCTTCCCTCTCATTTTCAAATTATTTGGAGAAGATGAACAGGATCCGTTTGATTAACGTTGACTCTTGACTGGAACTACCAATACACGGCCAGGATTTGATTTGAATTCTGAAGAGAAGCTGAGTTGATGAAACTCTGCGTTTCATTTATTCCCTTGGGTGGGCTTAACCATTTCCTTGCCATACACACTCTGCGTTTCCATTTTTATTTCATTTTTTCCTGAGTTTCTTTTAATTGAATGGGCTTAGTTCTTCGCTTGCTACCAACACCCCCCCCCCCTTAGGCCCAAACCTGGATTATAACGTAGATCAATTGCTATTTCACATGCAGTTTTCTCATTTTTATTGATTTTCTTTTCATTTTCACATTTAGGATGTAGTACAAGATTAAATCATAATTATTAGGAAAATTAACATTTTTAGGCTAGTTTTTTCCCCCTGACTCTTTAGAGAGTGTAAATTTAATAGGATTAAAAAATTCATAATTCATGCATTTCATATTTTAATTACATATTTTGCATTTTAATTGCTTTTATTTTGGATATGGTTGGTGTGCTATTTTATTGATTTTAGTATGGGAGATTGGTGTAGAATTTTTAGGTGATTCTTTTTGGGTTATGTAGCTTAGAAATGCATGTACCCTTAGTATTTTTCTCATAATTTTGTGAGATAAATATAGGCTATTTTGAACATTAAACATTAAGTGGTGTAACTTTAGGGTTTTAGGATAGTACCCTTTAGTTTAGGACATAGTTTTAGGTCTTAATGATTGGTTAACCCCCTGGTTTTTGTATGGAGATATTCTTAAGAGGTTTAGGAACCCTTAGAATTTTTTATAGGATTTTACAACCATTTTTAGTATTTTAATTAGAATTAGTTTTAGGACTAACTTCTAGGTGTTTCTAATGAACTAACTTGACTAGTTTAACCCAATAGTTCCCATTAGACTTAAGTGGTGGTGCCTTTGCTTTTGGATGAGCATGAAGACCAATTGAAGATGCTTTGGAGAGCTTGAAGGAGCTTGAAGTTGAAGCCTTGTCCTTTGGTGGAGTGCTTGTCAGGAGCTTAGGGAAACTAGGGTTTTAGGAAGAGCATTAGACTAGTTTTGTTCCTTTCTTCAAACATGGAGTATATTGTTCATCTCCATTCAATCCAATGACATAAAGTCCTCCTAAAGAAGTCACATCTCTCCTTTGGAGGGATGAGTGGCATGCTTTAAGAGTAAAACTTTGAGGATGCCTTTCCATTATAATGTTAAGTTCTTAGTGGCTTCCTTTGGTTGTCATTAAGTTACTTAACATTTCAACCTGATCTTGTTAATTGATCCTCCTTTGGAGGTTGCTTGTTGAAGCTTGTTGAGAATGAAGTTTGTGCTTGTTGAAGATGGTTGCTTGTTGAAGCTAGGGTTTTGCTGCTTGTTGAAGATGAAGTTAGGAGCTTGTTGAAGCTGTTTACTGGTTGAAGTTTGCTGGTTTAAGCTGGTTGCTTGTTGAAGTTTGAAGCTTGTTGAAGCTTGGTGCTTGTTGAAGATTGAAGGTTTAGCGGAGCTTGAAGATAAGGGCTATTCATGAAGATGAAGGTTGGTGCTGTCAACTTTTTGCTGTTTAATCAATTGTTGCTGTCAGAGCTGCTGCTTGTGCTGTTTGCTGTAGGAGTTTGGTGCTGCTGCTTGGGCTGCCTCCTCTGTTTTATTTTGGTTTTTGTTTTCTGTATTGTTTGTTGGCTTGTGCAGCTTGCCCCCTTAAGGTTTGAAGTGAATGTTGATTCACTTTGCCTGTTGTTTTCCCAGGTTTGAGGTTGAGCAGGACTCCCTTGCCTCGCTTGTATTGCTGCATTGCATGCATTTTACTGTATTTGCTTGCTTTCTTTTCTGTTTATCCCCTAGGATCTCTGATTTCCTCTGTGCAGGAGGGAATTATGACAGACATTAGGATTCTTATCCATGCATGACAACATTAGGTTAGTTTTTATTCCCTTTTCAACCCTAGGCTTTTTAGAGCTTCTTTCTCTTCTTATCTCAAAACAACTCAAAAATACAGTAATAAGGTTAATCGATGTCGTACTTTACGAGCCTTAAGCTGTTTGAGAAAGGGTTGTTGGAGAGCTTCTTTCCAGTAGTCTGGCTGCTTAGTGTGGTACCCTTTGGGTGACACGCAACGTAGTCACTCTCAAATCATAGTCTCTAGTGCGTCAGAGATTACAAACAAACTAAAAAAAAACATTTCTTTCGTAAAAGATTCAAAACAAACATCAAAGTGTCATTTTTGTCCGCTTGGACTCTTAATCAAGAAAAACCCTTTTTTAAGGTAATAAAAAACAGTCAGACAAGCTTGTGTCTTCCGTAGCCCGAACTACGTTTGCTCTGATCTTTCATGCTGTATGAAAGTACGTAGGCATAGGATGTCGTATCCTAGCAAACAACCTTACCACCTTCATCTGTAGTTAGCCGAACTACGTAGACTCTGACTTTCCCATTGCACGAGGGAATACGTAGGCATAGAGCGGCGAAGCTCTATCGAGTATCTTTTCTCTTTTCTTTCCTTTTGTCCCCAGACCTTTAGAGTAGATAGAATACAATCCCTTAGCAAGAAAACAAGCGTGGATCCCGTCGAGTACGGCGGACGTGAGGGGTGCTAATACCTTCCCCTTGCGTAATCGACTCCCGAATCCAGGGGTTTGGTTGCGATGACCATTCCTTTCCCGTTTTGCGTTAGGTTTACTCTAAGCGTTTCCTTTCCCTCCGTTGGGATAAATAATGCACGGTGGCGACTCTTCTGTCATAGCCAGCACCGATTTTCGCAGTAGCGACACTTATGTACAAGAATATTTACACAAATTAAATACATAAAATATTCAAAGAAAAGTTTGCACAAAGTTGAAAGCTTTTCACGTAGAAACAATCTTGTTTTTCGACAACTTTCTTCAAGTTTCCAATTCTCGTATATATAGCATTAAAAAGGAACCATTGGATGGAAAATCAGGAATAGGAAAATGTAGTTGTCCACTAATGGAATACTGACAGGTGTGACAAATAGTATCGTCCTTTCATCCATAAAATCAGGTAGTGGAGGAACAATTTCGTTTTGTATTGTGTACTATTTTGGTCACGTATCTTTTATCTTTATCTTCAAATTCATTAGATTTTGATGAAAAGTTGACGAAGCATGAACAAAAGAGTCACATAGCTTGAAATCATAGTCTTTAGAATCATCGATCAGAAACTTGATAACATCAGCATCTTACTTGAGATCTTCAAAATCTTCAGCTAGAAACTTCAGAAGTTTGATGATCAGAGTCACATCCAGAAGCAGAAACCAATAGAATATTGCAGTAGCAACATGACGTATTCTCATAAGCTTCTTAGAAGTGAATTAGTGTAAAATCACATTTCGAAACACAAAGTTTAGAACCTGGTGACATTGCACGTTGTCATACCCAAAATTTGTCCTACCTTGTATATAACTTGCATTTGTATATCCATCCATCAACTGTTATTCAAAAAATCCAAAAAAATATGTTGTTCCTGCTCTAGGCGTTGCTAGGTTGAACTAAATTGATCCAAGTTTCATTTAAGGATTATCAAGTTAAGAGAGGTGTGTATTGATTGAAGTTGATTGGTTTGGACCTGGTTTGTTGATTAGGCAAAATTTTGTTCCCTGACTGAAGCTAGGGTGTACATAGTTCAAATGATGAGAGGACTGAGGGTTAAATCTGGGTTTATGAAGTCCTAATGCAATGTTGTGTTACTCATTTGGTTCAGGACTTGATGCAAGTGGTAGAGTTCGGGGTTGATCCATGACTGATTCGTGGTGGAGTCATTACTTAAGAAGTTATTCATGGTTCTAAGCTCAAAAGTCCAGAATCGTTGCATAGTAGATTGTGTTTTTCAAGAAGGCCATTCAAATTCTGAGTAATACATTATTGATTTTCTTTAGTTCATGATAAGGCACATAGAATTATTACAAATATATCCACAAAAATACAAAAAAAAGAAGAGAGAAATTCCATTTTTTGAAATAAAGCCCATCATCATTTGCAAATATAATAATTACAAAAACGAAATTGTCACTATCCGGCCCATATACTTCAAGTTGCATCGGTGGTCTCTCATGATTCATGATTACACATTACCTAAAAGTTAGCTCATATCAACATCACAAAAGCTGTGAATTCACATTACAAAGCCATTCATGATTGTAAAGCAATTGAGAAAAAGAA
The DNA here is from genome assembly GCA_963859935.3 of Lathyrus sativus. NCBI lineage: Eukaryota > Viridiplantae > Streptophyta > Magnoliopsida > Fabales > Fabaceae > Lathyrus > Lathyrus sativus. The sequence goes on along the minus strand of OZ012739.1, from coordinate 90,922,665 downwards.
GGAAAGCTGCAAGAACAGGAGAAGGGAAATTATAAAAAGGACAAAATTTATTCTAGCAGCTTCGTCACGTACAAAATGAACCGCCCCACATATTGTACGGGGATTCTTCCGAAAAAGAGCTCCTTACGTTGCAAACCGTGACCATGTCTATCCATGCAAACTTGCCGCTATCACAACCATTAATCCACAATAGCACAGCTCGCGTAGTATCACAGTACAACCATGTCAAATGCAAGCTCGATGAGAACTATCAGCCAGCAATTTGTATCCCACCAAACGACCGTTTCACGGTCCCGCATAAAATACAGCACACCAAATATTGTAAATTGGCAAAACGCAGCACCGACAAAACCGTACACAACGTACATACCCCAAGCTTTTTCCACTGCCTCACAAAACAAACGTAAAAACTTGTGACCCCACAACACCTCAATTCCTGCACAAGTTACAAACCTGCAAACATGCACCATTTTCCAAAACAACTCACGCACCGACACACCACAAATGAGACAAAAATATGTACCTACACAACCACTACATAACTTGAACCGACAACCTGCAACGTAAACAAAAACAATACATAAATGAGAAGTTAGTACAGGCAGTAGGCACAAATCATGACCCACACAAAATGGGTAAAAAAGCAAATTGGACTTTCTATAAGCCAAACCGCAGCGTACGAACCTCACTTCCACGCCAGACAAGACGGTACTGCAACAATATGTCAAATACCCAATGCCACTACTTCATAACCGTACGAGAACCCACGCCTCAACGCTTTCACTACTACCACAAGTCACTCCAAAATGCGACAAAATCGTACAAGGGGTAGTCTTACAATACGCCAGAGCAGCTGCCGAAAAACGGCGTGAAAACAGCCAGTACAGGAAGCATAATGAATAAAAAACAAGAGAGGACCTCACAGATGGGGAGGCCATAATACTTGTTGAAAAAAGACCAATACCAGCCCTTTGATTTGAATGGGGTCAAACCTCAAACCTTCTTTTCTTGAATCCATTCTAAAACCCACAATAGAACGGATACATAAACCATTCGTTCTTCCACTTTCAAAAACCTCAAAAACATTCCACCCTCAACCATCTCCTTACCTCGTTCAACAAACCCCTCTCCTTCAAGTGAAATCCAAAAACCACTCATCAAAACAAAACCATTAACAATAACCATCCTCGTTCAACAAACCCCTCTCCTTCAAGCGAAATCCCACAACCACTCGAAACCATTAAAACTTCGTTACCCAAATCTCTCACTCACCCAACTTCAACATTCAAACCAACTTCAATCCATGTACAACCGCAACAAAACAAGCCCATATTCAATAAACCTTCCAACCCATTTCACCTGTAACAAAATCAAACAGATTTTTCACCACCATCTTCGTCTTAACTTCCGTTCGCGACCCATTCCCGTTCAGAACAAAACCACTCAACAACCATCCTTTCTCCTTCAGACTCATAACCATCTCCTCCATTTTTCCAGCAACACAAACCATAACCTATTTCCATTTTCCGACCCACCACCGCGAACCAGCGTTCAACAACCTCAAACTTCTGTCTCAGCCCAGACGACCCAAATTGAAACCCATCCACAACTTCATCACTTTCGAAACCTCTTCAAACAACTTCACCAGCGAAAAGAAAAATGATGGAGGGTGATAATCTTGCGAGTCGTCGGTGTTGCGTTCCATGGTGGCGGAGAATCGGACTAAAAAGATAAAACGGCGAAGTGGAGAAGGATATTTGAGAGGATAGTGTTTGCTGACAGTGTGGACTTGTTTATTTGATTTTCTTTGTTGTTGACTGATTGACTTGGGCTTGGAGCCCGTATGACTTTTGCTGTACAGACCCCCTGTTTTTTCTCATGTCTTTTTTGTTGATTAATTGTTGTTGTCGGGCCACAAAGCCCATGTTGGTTTCTATATACACCATCCGTTTCTATTTTAAAACCCCAACTGTTTTCTCCTTTTGTTTTATTTTTTTAATTTTGTATTATATTTTATGAATTTTATTTTATTATATATAGCTTATATTATTATTTTCTTAGATTTTCTATATATTATATATTTTATATTAGATAGTTTGTAATATAGTTTTATATTTAGAATTTCTATTGTTATTCTTTTTTATTTTTTATTGGACATTTTGTCCCATTTTCATTTGTTTGGGTCGATGACGACATTTCCTTCGATCCTCTGTCAAATTATTGATGAGAAATGAAGGATCTGAGACCACCTATTTTCTCTCCTTATTTCTTGTCCCGATTCGATTCACCGACGCTATCAAACCATCTTGTAAATAAAATTCTCTTTGTATTGGATTAAAAAGAGGGGATTAAGTGTAGACTTTCTTCCTCTCCGAGTGTCGAGATGCTCACTGTAGTGTGGGTGATTTAGACACTCGTCTTTCAATACAAAGACGCTTCCACCCCTTTCCTCCTAAAAAACCTCGGCTCCGCACCGAGTATATTTTCAAACCATTTTTCTCTTAAAACCTTGGCCCCGCGCCGAGTGCATTTTCAAAATCCCTTTCAAAAAGAATTAACTTCTCTTTGTATTGGACTAAAGAGAAAGGATTAAGTGTAGACTTCTTCCTTTCCAAGTGTCGAGATGCTCACTGTAGTGTGGATGGTTTAGACACTCGTCTTTCAATACGAAGACGCGACTCCTTCCACCACTTCTCCTTTCACAACTTCTTTCCGCAACCTTTCTCACCTAAAACCTGGGTCTCGTACCGAGTGCATTTGCAAACTCTTTTCCTAACAAAAAGCTTGAATGGTTGTGGAGTGGTTAGGCGTAGGCCTTCTCCTATCCCGAGTGCTGACGTTTACCGTAGGGTTCTTTGTCGCAAAAGCACTTACCATTCAAAACCAAATACATCTTTAATAAGAGAACGAAGTTCTTTTTGCATTGAATTAAAGAGAGAGGATTAAGTGTAGTCTTCTTCCTCTCCGAGTGTTGGGATGCTCACTGTAGTGGGGGTGGTCTTGATACTCGTCTTTCAATACGAAGACACTATGTTCGCCACACCTTTTCATAACACAAACTTTGAGATGAAGAATTGGGTACTACCCGTAAGGGGTTACTATCCGAGGAATTATCTCGCCCCAAAAACAATCTCAACCAATCAAACATGATACCTTGCCTCGCATGGAGAAAACCAACCTTTCAACCAGGATATGTTACGTCCATTCTACCGCAAACAGGTAACGCTTAAGACTCCTCACATGCGAGCAGCAAAACACCTAAACTGCTAGAACGCGCACGATAACATCATCCACAAAAACACCAGTTACTTGTAGTAGCACGAACTACGTTGCTCTGATTTCTCTTGCATGTTGAGAATACGTAGGCATAGGATTGCGACGATCCTTGCGAGCACCCTTTTTCTTTTTTTACCCCTTTCCCAGAAAGGCATACTACGTCCATTCTACTGCAAACAGGTAACGCTTAAGTCTCCTCACATGCGAGCAGCAAAACACCTAAACTGCTAGAATGCGCATGATATCATCATCTACCAGAACTCACCCGCAAACCGTAGGCCGAACTATGACTGCTCTAATTCTTTACTTCTTCAAGTAAAGATACGTAGGCACAAGGGCCACAATCCTTGCCGAGCACATTCCCCCCATATCTGTAGTTCCCCGAACTACGTCGACTCTGACTTTCTCACATCTGTTGAGAATACGTAGGCATAGGACCGCGAAGTCTTGCCGAGTCTGTTCTTTCTCTTTTCTTCCTCGTTCTCTTCTTCCTCCTAACCTCTCATTTCTCCTGTTTCAATTTTTTCTCTCCCCCTTTGGAACACTCTTTTATAGCATAATTTTTTAAGCAAATAAATTCACACGTGCGACAAGCAAATGGTTCCCATCGAGTACGATGGATGCGAGGGGTGCTAATACCTTCCCCTCACATAACCGGCTTCCGAACCCGTTCTCGTTTGCGAGACCATCTTATCCATTTCTTTCTTAAGGTTTTCTCGATATTTTCCTTTCCCCTCATTGGATAAATAAAGTTCGGTGGCGACTCTTCTGTCCTTTCTTTTTCGCCTCCCCATCGTTGCGGGATGCTTTTTTTTCGAGTAGCGACAGCTGGCGACTCTGCTGGGGATCCCTAGCAAGCCAAGCCTATTTTGTTTGTCGTGTTTTTGTTTTATTTGCTTTATTTGTTTGTGCTTTATTTTCTAACCTGTTGGGTTTATTTGGGATTGGTTTGTGAGAATAAAGCTTCCTACCCGAGCTTTTGAGTATACACTAAGATTAGGAGGTGGTGTCTTTCTGATTTGCGAGACTTAGGACTCGTTGAGTTGGATCGAATTCCACCGCTCAGATGAGACCCCATTGGGATGATTATGTCTTACGTGTAGTCGTAAGGGCATTTTTATTTCCGACGTGGGAGTCCGTGACTCTGAGGACCTTTTGTAGAACCTTATTCCGAAGGTTCCTAAAACATAACTCTGTGTTCATCCTTTAAGCGGAATACCGTCTTACGAGTAGTCGTTCTGATGGAAAACTTTTGAGGGTTAGTGTATGGGACTTTGTTTTAAAGCCTATGGGATACCCTCTTATAAACCAATAGATTGCCCACCCGGTGGGTGAGATACCTTTTGTTGTTGTCTTGCAGGATCTGTGACCTTGATCCTTGATGTGGATTTGTTCTCATGTGCACTCATTACATTGCATTGCATTTGCATAAGCATCTCTGTATCATTTTGCATTTTCTTCCCTAACTGATGCCAAAAGCTTACCCATCCTCTGTTCATAACCCGCAGTTGATTTCCCGACACTCCTACTGAACTCGTGAGAGCTGTGAAACATTTAAAGCAATAGGAGCATAGACGCCTTGAAAGGCCAATCAGACAATGCAAACTGAGGTAGCTATGCCAGAGAACGACCGCCAGAATGTTGAGTCCCCACCAGGGTTTACTGTGATGAACAATCCACTGTATGATCTTCCGCCGGATGGCCATCCTCCGCAAGTAAAAGTTCCAACTTGACCCCAGAGGATGCCAACGACTGATCCCATGGAAGAAAAGCTTAGTGCCCTTGAGGAGACAATTCAAGCTATGAGAGTGTCTGACATGCCTGACCTCGATGCTGCTAATATGTGTCTAGTGCTAGATTTGGTGATCCCTCCGAGATTCAAGATGCCCAACTTCGAGAAGTACACAGGCTATAGTTGCCCAAGGCGTCATTTAGTGATGTACTGTCGAAAAATGACCCCTTACACTCACGATGATAAGTTGATGATTCACTATTTTCAAGAAAGTCTCAGTGGGGCATCATTAAGTTGGTACACAGACCTGGAAAGAAGTCATATCCAATCATGGAGAGACCTAGCTAGCGCTTTTCTAAACTTTTACCAGTTTAACCTAGACACTATTCCCACTCGCATGCAGTTGCAAATCCTATCTCAGAACGAAAATGAACCTTTTAAGGGATATGCACAGCGGTGGAGAGAATTCGCAGCAAGAGTGCAACCACCACTCTCGGATAAGGAGCTGACTGAAATGTTCATCAACAGGTTGCAGGGTTCTTATCTTGAAAGAATGGCTGGTTGTACACCATCAAGCTTCTCTGACCTTGTGATTGTAGGAGAGCGCATCGAAAGCTACCTTAAAAGTGGACAAATCCAAGACGCCTCAAGCAGTCAGGCCAGTGAGCTTGAATCCTTCGACAATTTCCATGAGGAAGAGAAGGATGAAACCAGCGCACTCATAGCGAACATTGGGTATCCTCACGATGTACTAGCAAAACTCTATGGTCCCTCATCTTCTCAACAGGCATCATTACCAGTGCCATGTTATCCTTATGAGAAATCAATCATGCCTAAAGCTTCATTCCGTAAGCCATGGATCGCTCATCATGCAAATCAACAAGCCCATGGCCAAGGATATCCGAATCAGCGCCGTAATCAGAATAGGCCTAGCAACAACTTGGAAAGAAGGTCTGCTCCTCTTCATCCGGTCCCTATGTCGCATAGTCAACTTCTCCCACATCTGATTCAAAACTCATTGGTGGAGCCTAAAGCTCTCAAGCCTGTGCCAGAACCTTACCCTCCCGGGTATAATCCCAATGTTCAGTGTGGATATCATGGTGGATCCATGGGGCATGCGACTGAAGAATGCAAAGCCTTTCAAGCCAAGGTGCAACAACTGATTGACAAAGGGTACATCTCTTTTCCAGAAGGAAGTTTTGTTGTCCATGTCAACCTCTCGGCTGTCTAAGCTTGAAGATTCCAAGGGTCATCTCCAAAAGTCGGTGGTCCAGACAGGAAAACATCCTCAACATTGGCAGTCCTTGAGCGCTTTTACCATTTGCATCTTGTAGTTTATTTCCTGTTAATTGCTACTTGTGTTTAAACATTGTTGTTTTGAATGGTAATATTAATGAAGTGATTATGCATCTTCCGAATCAGTCACATCGTATTCACTCATTATTTCCACTTATCACAGACACATACGCTTTTATCCATTCCACTTCATCTCTGTTGTTTTAGCAAACATTGGAGGGAGGATGAGGAAAATGAAATACCCATAATTGCAAATCGTATGCTTTCGGATAGAATCTCCTCAATGATGTACATGCATTGTTTCAATTCCCCTAAACACCAGAGATATAAGGAGTTAATCCCTAGTCAACCACTTCGAGCCTAGAAGTAGGAGTTTCCTTCGGATATTCAAACCCTTACACTCAACCTGGGGCAGGGTAGTTGTTCAGTTAATCCAACTCTGCACTCAAATCAACAAAGCAGAATCCAAAGACAAGACGGTTGTTCATCAATGACCCGTGACATGGCATTCACTATCCTCCAACAAAAATCCAAAAAAAATCAAAAGCCTGCTGAGTCAAGCACCTCAAAAGGAGACTTAGGCAAAATCAAGGCAATTCCAATGGACCTGACAAGCAAAATCAGTCCATGCAAAAGTTAGGGATCAATAAACAAAAGCAAAAGAGGTCCTCAAACCCTCAACAAAAACAAAATAAGATTCAGTGATCACCTAAATCAAGGGGCTACTGATATCCATCAAAATAAGCTGACAGCCACGTCAAGCAAACCTTGAACTATCAAGCTTACACCGTTAAGCAAGTGCAGAATTAATTGAACATAGGTATGGAGATCATCAAGAAGATAGGGTGGGTACAAATAATACTTTGAGACTAATATCCTTTGTTTTATAACCGTGAACCAGACCACGTTACAACCCTTGAAAGACCTAATTGAGGCGAGGTTTATTCTGAAAGCATATTATCACAAGGTTGCGTAAACTGACTCCCCACATATTTGCTAATCATCAGCATTGGTGTCATTATCCTTGCTATATCTTTTACACTAATCAAATTAGCACAACGTTTGGACTAATAGTCCATTCATCTCACTGTCACGACACTCAATAAACAACGTTTCTTTCAAAACTTACATAAACTTTGCATTGAGATTATCATTCGTGAACAAACAATTTTATTTACAAGTTAGTGATTGGCATTAAGGAAATTCTAACACAAAGCAATCAAGCATGGTTGGATTATTCAGCGGTCTGGACCAGAACCAAGTATACCATATAACCTTATGGACCTGGGGCATTGACATCCGAGAGCATGAAATCAGTCAGTCTGAGGCAAATCCCCAAGCATCGGTCAACCATGGGGCAAATCATTCAAGAAGTGGTTGATCGGAAGTAAATCATCTCGATAATACTGATCAAGGGCAGGCCACCCAGACTTTCTTTGACTTGAAGATAGATCCCTCCAATGTTCAATCGAGATAAGTTAAGTCGCTTCCATGCACTTTCAAGAGCAAGCTACTCCAAAGAGTATATTGAAGCCAACCATGAGAATCGGTTAAGCAATGATAAATCCTTTCGTGGTACAAACTCTGGGGCAAGCCATCTCAAGGTCATCTCTTGGCAAACTACTCAAGCAAGTTCATCCTCATCAGCAACTGTTGAGTTCAAAACGAGTGTCGGGGAATCGTACTGTCATCTCACCCAACAACCATAACCTTCCGAAAAGGCCTTGCTGTCATTGGATCCTCATCCCACAGCCTAAACCTATCACCCATCAAAACAAACCAAAACCTCCAATACCAGTCCCATCTAATCAACCCTCTGCTAAATACCAGTCCCATCTGGTTAACCCTTCGTTGAATACCTAGCCCCGTCTGGTATATATCAGCCCTTAAACCAGCTCCCATCTGGTCACCCTTCCTTTAGCCTTCCGTTTAACCAATTCTCGTCTGACAAACACAATTTCAAAGTCCAGTCCTCGTCTGGCAAACCACAAAGTCAGTTCCCGTCTAACACCAAACCTAGAAATCAATTCTCGTCTGACAACTTAACCTTTTGCCACCAGTTCTTGTCTGGTAGTCCTCATCCCAAAGTCTAGCTCCCATCTTGAAAACCACAAAATCAGCCCCCCTTTGACAACTTAACCTTTCGCCAACCAGTCCCATCTGGTCTACCCTCCGAATACCTACCTTCATCTGGTACTTCCAACCCAAAGTCCAATCTGCATTGGCAACCACCAAAGCCTGCCACGTCATCACCTGCATAGCCAATCACCATAGGCATCATACGCATCGCATTCGACTTCATAAGCATCTTGCATCATATGCATATCCATAATCATATCATACTTCCCCAGCTCTTGCATCTCCGCGCGTTAGCATTTGCATCTCTACGTGTTAGCATTTGCATCTGCATTTCCATTTATGGAACGTCATTATCATTAAGCATTCACATTTGCAAGCTCAAATCCAGGATCAACTTCGAAGATTTCCAAGATCATCAGCCCAGTCAGGGGCATCTTCCGCAAGACTGTGGGTGTTCCCCATAAAGTTGTGCAACCTTTTGAGCTTCAAAGCAACCATTAGCCTGATCAGGGGCGTTATCTGAAAAAACCGTGGGCCTTCCCATGGAATTCAAGAATATCAAAGCAAAATTCAGCCCAGTCAGGGGCATCTTTTCAAGACCATAGGTGTATCACATGACGTATTTCAACCTTGTGGTTAATCAGATCTTCAAAATCAACATTCATCTCAGACAGGGGTATCTTCAGTAAAGCCATGGGCGTTCCCCAGTGAGTTGTCTCCAGTAGACTTGATTATCCGTCTTCGGCGATAAGTGGCAATCTCTTCAGAGAAGCTTATCCTTCTTCAATGATAAGTGGCAATCTCTTGGGAGTAGCTTATCCGTCTTTGACGATAAGTGGCAATCTCTTCAGAGAAGCTTATCCTTCTTCAACGATAAGTGGCAATCTCTTGGGAGAAGCTTATCCGTCTTCGGCGATAAGTGGCAATCTCTTTAGAGAAGCTTATCCTTCATCAACGATAAGTGGCAATCTCTTGGGAGAAGCTTATCCGTCTTCGGCGATAAGTGGCAATCTCTTCAGAGAAGCCTATCCTTCATTAAAGTGGCAATATCTATAGAGAAGCTTATCTTTCTTCAATGATAAGTGGCAATCTCTTGGGAGAAGCTTATCCGTCTTCGGTGATAAGTGGCAATCTCTTTAAAGAAGCTTATCCTTCATCAACGATAAGTGGCAATCTCTTGGGAGAAGCTTATCCGTCTTCGGCGATAAGTGGCAATCTCTTCAGAGAAGCTTATCCTTCATTAACGATAAGTGGCAATCTCTTCAGAGAAGCTTATCCCCCTACATCCTTTTGGGTGTCAAGTTTGTTTGTATATCACTTCTCAAACTTTTTCTCTTTTTCGGACAAATTCAGGGTCTTCTATATCTAATCATCTTCTACCTCGAAAGAATGAATGCTGCAGCAATTCATCTTACTCGGTTCAAACCAATTAGATAGGGGCATCTGTCATACCCAAAATTTGTCCTACCTTGTATATAACTTGCATTTGTATATCCATCCATCAACTGTTATTCAAAAAATCCAAAAAAATATGTTGTTCCTGCTCTAGGCGTTGCTAGGTTGAACTAAATTGATCCAAGTTTCATTTAAGGATTATCAAGTTAAGAGAGGTGTGTATTGATTGAAGTTGATTGGTTTGGACCTGGTTTGTTGATTAGGCAAAATTTTGTTCCCTGACTGAAGCCAGGGTGTACATAGTTCAAATGATGAGAGGACTGAGGGTTAAATCTGGGTTTATGCAGTCCTAATGCAATGTTGTGTTACTCATTTGGTTCAGGACTTGATGCAAGTGGTAGAGTTCGGGGTTGATCCATGACTGATTCGTGGTGGACTCATTACTTAAGAAGTTATTCATTGTTCTAAGCTCAAAAGTCCAGAATCGTTGCATAGTAGATTGTGTTTTTCAAGAAGGCCATTCAACTTATGAGTAATACAGTATTGATTTTCTTTAGTTCATGATAAGGCACATAGAATTATTACAAATATATCCACAAAAATACAAAAAAAAAAGAGAGAAATTCCATTTTTTGAAATAAAGCCCATCATCATTTGCAAATATAATAATTACAAAGAAGAAATTGTCACTATCCGGCCCATATACTTCAAGTTGCATCGGTGGTCTCTCATGATTCATGATTACACATTGCCTAAAAGTTAGCTCATATCAACATCACATAAGCTGTGAATTCACATTACAAAGCCATTCATGATTGTAAAGCAATTGAGAAAAAGAAGGAAAGCTGCAAGAACAAGAGAAGGGAAATTGTAAAAAGGACAAAATTTATTCTAGCAGCTTCGTCACGTACAAAATGAACCGCCCCACATATTGTACGGGGATTCTTCCGAAAAAAAGCTCCTTACGTTGCAAACCGTGACCATGTCTATCCATGCAAACTTGCCGCTATCACAACCATTAATCCACAATAGCACAACTCGTGTAGTATCACAGTACAACCATGTCAAATGCAAGCTCGATGAGAACTATCAGCCAGCAATTTGTATCCCACCAAACGACCGTTTCAGGTCCCGCATAAAATACAGCACACCAAATATTGCAAATTGGCAAAACGCAGCACCGACAAAACTGTACACAACGTACACACCCCAAGCTTTTTCCACTGCCTCACAAAACAAACGTAAAAACTTGTGACCCCACAACACCTTAATTCCTGCACAAGTTACAAACCTGCAAACATGCACCATTTTCCAAAACAACTCACGCACCGGCACACCACAAATGAGAGAAAAATATGTACCTGCACAACCACTACATAACTTGAACCGACAACCTGCAACGTAAACAAAAACCATACATAAATGAGAAGTTAGTACAGGCAGTAGGCACAAATCATGACCCACACAAAATGGGTAAAAAGCAAATTGGACTTTCTATAAGCCAAACCGCAGCGTAAGAACCTCACCTCCACGCCAGACAAGACGGTACTGCAACAATATGCCAAATACCCAATGCCACTACTTCATAACCGTACGAGAACACACGCCTCAACGCTTTCACTACTACCACAAGTCACTCCAAAATGCGACAAAATTGTACAAGGGGTAGTCTTACAATACGCCAGAGCAGCTGCCGAAAAACGGCGTGAAAACAGCCAGTACAGGAAGCATAATGAATAAAAAACAAGAGAGGACCTCACAGATGGGGAGGCCATAATACTTGTTGAAAAAAGACCAATACCAGCCCTTTGATTTGAATGGGGTCGAACCTCAAACCTTCTTTTCTTGAATCCATTCTAAAACCCACAATAGAACGGATACATAAACCATTCGTTCTTCCACTTTCAAAAACCTCAAAAACATTCCACCCTCAACCATCTCCTTACCTCGTTCAACAAACCCCTCTCCTTCAAGTGAAATCCAAAAACCACTCATCAAAACAAAACCATTAACAATAACCATCCTCGTTCAACAAACCCCTCTCCTTCAAGCGAAATCCCACAACCACTCGAAACCATTAAAACTTCGTTACCCAAATCTCTCACTCACCCAACTTCAACATTCAAACCAACTTCAATCCATGTACAACCGCAACAAAACAAGCCCATATTCAATAAACCTTCCAACCCATTTCACCTGTAACAAAATCAAACCGATTTTTCACCACCATCTTCGTCTTAACTTCCGTTCGCGACCCATTCCCGTTCAGAACAAAACCACTCAACAACCATCCTTTCTCCTTCAGACTCATAACCATCTCCTCCATTTTTCCAGCAACACAAACCATAACCTATTTCCATTTTCTGACCCACCACCGCGAACCAGCGTTCAACAACCTCAAACTTCTGTCTCAGCCCAGACAACCCAAATTGAAACCCATCCACAACTTCATCACTTTCGAAACCTCTTCAAACAACTTCACCAGCGAAAAGAAAAATGATGGAGGGTGATAATCTTGCGAGTCGCCGGTGTTGCGTTCCATGGTGGCGGAGAATCGGACTAAAAAGATAAAACGACAAAGTGCAGAAGGAGATTTTGGAGGATAGTGTTTGCTGACAGTGTGGACTTGTTTATTTGTTTTTCTTTGTTGTTGACTGATTGACTTGGGCTTGGAGCCCGTATGACTTTTGCTGTACAGACCCCCTGTTTTTTTCTCATGTCTTTGTTGTTGATTAATTATTGTTGTCGGGCCACAAAGCCCATGTTGGTTTCTATATACACCATCCGTTTCTATTTTAAAACCCCAACTGTTTTCTCCTTTTGTTTTGTTTTTTTAATTTTGTATTATATTTTATGAATTTTATTTTATTATATATAGCTTATATTATTATTTTCTTAGATTCACCGACGCTATCAAACCATCTTGTAAATAAAATTCTCTTTGTATTGGATTAAAAAGAGGGGATTAAGTGTAGACTTTCTTCCTCTCCGAGTGTCGAGATGCTCACTGTAGTGTGGGTGGTTTTGACACTCGTCTTTCAATACAAAGACGCTTCCACCCCTTTCCTCCTAAAAAACTTCGGCTCCGCACCGAGTACATTTTCAAACCATATTTCTCTTAAAACCTTGGCCCCGCGCCGAGTGCATTTTCAAAATCCTTTTCAAAAAGAATTAACTTATCTTTGTATTGGACTAAAGAGAAAGGATTAAGTGTAGACTTCTTCCTTTCCGAGTGTCGAGATGCTCACTATAGTGTGGGTGGTTTAGACACTCGTCTTTCAATACGAAGACGCGACTCCTTTCACAACTTCTTTCCGCAACCTTTCTCACCTAAAACCTCGGTCTCGTACCGAGTGCATTTGAAAACTCTTTTCCTAACAAAAAGCTTGAATGGTCGTGGAGTGGTTAGGCGTAGGCCTTCTCCTATCCCGAGTGCTGACGTTTACCGTAGGGTTCTTTGTCGCAAAAGCACTTACCATTCAAAACCAAATACATCTTTAATAAGAGAACGAAGTTCTTTTTGCATTGAATTAAAGAGAAAGGATTAAGTGTAGTCTTCTTCCTCTCCGAGTGTTGGGATGCTCACTGTAGTGGGGGTGGTCTTGATACTCGTCTTTCAATACGAAGACACTATGTTCGCCACACCTTTTCATAACACAAACTTTGAGATGAAGAATTGGGTACTACCCGTAAGGGGTTACTATCCGAGGAATTATCTCGCCCCAAAAACAATCTCAACCAATCAAACATGATACCTTGCCTCGCATGGCGAAAACCAACCTTTCAACCAGGATATGTTACGTCCATTCTACCGCAAACAGGTAACGCTTAAGACTCCTCACATGCGAGTAGCAAAACACCTAAACTGCTAGAACGCGCACAATAACATCATCCACAAAAACACCAGTTACTTGTAGTAGCACGAATTACGTTTCTCTGATTTCTCTTGCATGTTGAGAATACGTAGGCATAGGATTGCGACAATCCTAGCGAGCACCCTTTTTCTTTTTTTACCCCTTTCCCAGAAAGGCATGCTACGTCCATTCTACCACAAACAGGTAACGCTTAAGTCTCCTCACATGCGAGCAGCAAAACACCTAAACTGCTAGAATGCGCACGATATCATCATCTACCAGAACTCACCCGCAAACCGTAGGCCGAACTACGGCTGCTCTGATTCTTTACTTCTTCAAGTAAAGATACGTAGGCACAAGGGCCACAATCCTTGCCGAGCACATTCCCCCCATATCTGTAGTTCCCCGAACTACGTCGACTTTGACTATCTCACATCTGTTGAGAATACGTAGGCATAGGACCGCGAAGTCCTACCGAGTCTGTTCTTTCTCTTTTCTTCCTCATTCTCTTCTTCCTCCTAACCTCTCATTTATCCTGTTTCAATCTTTTCTCTCCCCCTTTGGAACACTCTTTTATAGCATAATTTTTTAAGCAAATAAATTCACACGTGCGACAAGCAAATGGTTCCCATCGAGTACGATGGATGCGAGGGGTGCTAATACCTTTCCCTCACATAACCGGCTTCCGAACCCGTTCTTGGTCGCGAGACCATCTTATCCATTTCTTCCTTAAGGTTTTCTCGATATTTTCCTTTCCCCTCATGGGATAAATAAAGTTCGGTGGCGACTCTTCTGTCCTTTCTTTTTCGCCTCCCCGTCGTTGCGCGATGTTTTTTTTTCGAGTAGCGACACACGTCACTTAGTTTGAATCAGAGCTGGCTGTTAAAGCTACACAATAACAAACCATTAGAGTACCAAAATTGTTCTCACACAAATACTACCTTGTTATCATCAAAACTCAAAGTTATAGATGCAGAATCAAATCTTGTTCTAACAAAAAGGTCAAAGAACAAAGGGCATGAAGAAAATATTTTATTGTATTTTATGATTCATTCATGATTAATGTCTAAGTATATGTGAATTATAACATGATTATGAATTCCTTTCTTTATTCAAAGTTTGATGTTTATACTATTAAGATAAAACATATTAATATAAATCAGGAATCAAAAAAGTCTACCCAAGTGAGATGAGTGCAACCTCATGTTTTACTTAAATACAAAGAGTAGGCATGCATGATAACTATGTAAATTATGCATCAGTCTTGCTAATTACTTGATATGTTTGAAAAGTCATAGACATGATCAAGGCATTGCTTGTATGAAGTTAAATGCTACTTGACCTAAAAAGCCTACCTTGTGGGGGTGCGAGTCCTTTGTCAAACCCATTTGAGCCATACAAATAAAATTTTGTTAACAAACATTGGGGAGAAGAAGAAAATGGGCATGTTTTGTAAAAGAAAACCTCAAGTAATACTGGTGTAATGAAAAAAAATGCTTTAACAAAAACAAAGTCAAAAATCAAAATTATATTGTCTTGAGCTTACTATTACTTGATTTGGAAGGATAGATCGAATAATAACCTTGTGCATCTTTGACTGCTTATTGTCATACCCTAAATTTGTCCTACCTTTCTTCAGTTTTCTCTCTGTAAGATCATCTGGTCTTTGGTCATGAGCTTCTGAGAATTAGGTCATAGGACCATGTGTGCATGTTCATTATGACTAACCAGTTTGTACAGGTGCATTAATTTCATGTAAAGATAATGCTCATTCTCTCAATCAAGTATTTCAAGACATGACCAATGAATTCTGATTCAAAGGGTCCTAGGGTTTTCCACTGGTTATGTTCTCTCAAGATTTCTCAGAAGTTTCAGGGTATACTCCAAGGAGAACTAGGGTTTTCTTTCCATTGGTGTTGAACATGGTCCTTTGAAGACTAGTTATGGTTTCATGGCAAGTTACGTTACAAGTTGTATCTGAGGATTCCTCAGGGCATGTTTCTTGTACCAAGTTCATCTTCGACTGTGCGGGTTGTTGCACCCCAAAATTTGCCTAACTTTTTCTTACTTGGCTTATGTTTCGTTGCATTAGCATATCATTGATCTAACATTTGCATAGCATTGTTCATTTGTGCAGGGGATCAAGTATGGTTTATATCCAGAGGAGCCTATCTAGAGGTCTTATTCAAGCTTGAGAAGTCACCAAAGTCATCAGGAAGAGGGTTGGGTTCTTGAGAAGTTCAATTGTTTGTATGTGGTTAATCTCCTAACTTGAGGACTAATTGAAGATCATCAGTGAGTTGTGAAGCCTTAATCATGGATGGAGTGTGTGGATAGAGCTCATATAGTGCCTTGAGGGTCATGGTGGAGCTCAATCAAGTCATTATGTCAAGTGTGAAGAGCCACAATTGACGGTGTTGCAACTAGGGTTTTCATCTGCGTAATCCTAAGTTAACTGTGCAATTGAAGAGGATCAAAGCTCATTTCTAAGTCTTTGCAATCATGTATATTTATGTATATACACATTAAGTGATATCCTAAGATCAATTCAAGAAGAATCCAAAGTGTGAGGAGTTGCTAAATTAGGGTTCCAAGGGTAAAATCCCCTATTTAGTGCCTAACTTCAAGACCACGTATCTCAAGATGCAAATTTCATCTCCACTTTTGGCTAACATGAAACTTGTAGAGCTTGCTCTTAGCTTTAATTTTAGTACTAGAAGTCCTCCATTGTATTTATAGAACTCAAGTTATGGTCCAGACAAGTTACAGGTCATCTGAGGAATGTGAAATTTGTCTGTGAAAGTTCACCAACTTCCAAGGAATTTTTGACCTATAAGGGTGTTTCTCCTAAACTTTTGGCTAACATGAAAGTTGTAGGTCTTGTTCTTAGCTTTCCAAATTATATTAGAAGGCTTCCATCTGATTTGTAGAACTCAAGTTATGAGGTTTACAAGTCAGGGGTATTTTGGGAAAGTAAGATTATAGGTCATTTGGCATTATAGGTAATTTTCACCATCTTGCAAGCTTCAAATGAAATTTTGTTCAACACAAAACGTGTTCAAAATGATGTTTTTAGGTCAACCATGTCCTCATGATGAATTTATTTGGCTTAGGGTGAGACTTGGTGTGAGAAATTTTGCAAAAGGAAGAATTTAAAGGCATTTAATTGAAAAATTCATGATTAATTCATTTGTGTTCAAAATAGGCCATATGAATACTCATTTTAATCAGAAAAGCCATTCTAAACACATTGGCAATATTGGATTTTGCATTTGAGGTCAATTTCATAACTTTATGGTTTGTTACTTTACAAGTAAGCAACACTTCACAATTTGTTCATATGATGAATTCAAACACTCCAATCACTCTAGACACTCTCACCAGACCACAAGGGAAAGAATGAAAGCTTCCAAGAGAAGTTTTAAGCCAGAATTCGTGTTTAGCATGTTGGAGTTTTTCAAAGAAACTTGAAAATTGGATTTCTAGATTTGGGCCTCAATTGGACCTCAAAAGCCCATAAACCATCTCTATTTAAGTTCAGAAGAAGGTTTTGCTCCATTTTGGTGATCAATTCATGCTGGAAGCAGAGATAGAGAGTTGAGTTTCAAGAGCTCCAAGTGAAATCATGAATTCTGATTGAGAAGGATTCAAGCCAAATCAAGGTTCCTAGAAGCTTCATCACACTCCATTGAACGTATCTGCAAGAGATTAGACCAAGAAAAGCTTCCTAACCACCTCAATTTGAAGCTCAAAGTCAGGTATGTAACTTCCAAAATTCCACTGATTCTAGCACGATCTGGGCATGGTTAGTATATGGTTAGGCTTTGGATTGAAATCTGGATAGGAATTTGGTTGATTAAAGACAATTTAGGATGAAGTGTGATTTCTGTTGAGAGTTATAACTGCTTGATCATGGAGCTCTGGTACGATTTGATTAGTTCTTGATGATCTCTGAAGAATCTAGATTAGATCTGTGGCATTAGATTAGGTTTTAATGATAATTCAGATTATGACTTGGTTTGGATTCACGATCGGGTTTCAAAATCTAGTAGGAATTAGACAAATTGACTATCATATTTGAGACCAGGAGGAAAAATGGAGTGGAATCATGTAAGGTTTGATGAGTTTTGATCACCTGTAAATGTGGCCTCGCCGGAGATGACGGCTGAGGACCACCGGACCACCACCAGAATAATTTCCCTCCATCTAAGTTTGAATTGGAGAAGATGAAGGAGAAGCCCTTGGATCATCCTGAAACATTGACAAAGTCCCCTCATCGTGTGGCCATGACTTGTTCTGAGAGTTTGAGTTTTGGAATGAAACGTTGTGTTTCATTTATTAAGGTGGCAGCCTGAGAGCCTTTGGATCATGAGACCAAGTCCAACCATCCAACGCCTGTGACATTTTCTCAGCATTTTATTTCTTTTATTTGATTTTCTTTTTATTTTAATTGCTTTCTCATTCTAAAATTCATATTAATTTCAATTTTCATCAGAAAAATAAAACAAAAATATGCTCATGATCCTCTTTTATTTTGTGATTTTTCTGTGCTCTTACATTTTATTTTTGCTTATTTTTCAATTTAATTTGATTTTCTCCATTTTATTAATTTCTTTAATTTTGTATACTTGATACTTGTTTTTGTTGATTTTTGTTCTTGCAATTGGTATTGAATCTTGGGCTGATTTTTTGCTAGCTGGTAGATTAGATATGCATGATCCCCTATGATTTAATTTAGATGTTTTAGACAACAATAGGTTTTGTTTTGAATCAAGATCATTAGGCCTTCCATTTTAGGGTTTTAGTTAGATACCTTGTGATCTAGGATTTCTTTAGGTGACTTCCCTTTAGATTAAGGTTCAGATCCTTTGCCCATATGTCCTAAACATACTTAGGTTCCCTTAGAAATTTTCTTAGGATTTTAAAAGGTGTTTTAGTATTTTAAATTGATTTAATACTTAGGCTAATTTTAGTTGTTTTCAACATAGCACTTGCCTTATATTGACCCCAATGGTTGCCTTTAGTGCATGATAGGTTTTCTAATCTTCTTTGTTGATGTTTTAGACATGTATGAGCTTCTGTTTTCTTGATTATAATGATTGATTTGGTGTTTAGACCTCCCTTTGGAAGCTTTCTTTAAGCTTGTTCAATTAGGGTTAGGAAGAGCTTAGTTGTTTTCTTCTTTCTTCAAATAAACATGGATTGCTTTGATTGCTTTCCATTCTCATCCTATGATTCAAGGTCCCTATGTGAAAGCCTCATATTTCCTTTGGAAGGATGTGTGGAATTTTACAAGAGATAGAACCTTTGAGGATGCCTTTCTCGGATGACTGGTTGAGTGTCAGGAGGGATTCCTTTGGTTTCCTTCCTACTTCCCATCATCAGTCAATATTCTTGATGATCATTCTCTTCTCTTTTGTTGGAGCTGGTTGGAGATGGAACTTTCCTTCTCTTAAAGATTTCTTGAAGTTTTGTTTGCTTGCAGCTGTTTGTTTGTTTGTTGTTTATCTGCTTTGCTGTTGAGCTGTTTGCCTGTTATTTTTGTCTGCTGTTTTTTCTGGCTGCTCTGCTTTGCTTGTGTGAATGATTGACTGTGTGTTGCATTTAGACTAGGTTTCTCATATAGTGATCTAGGCTTAAGAGCATCCTAAAGGTTGAGAATAGCTCCCTTTGCTTGTCTGCATCTAGAGGTTGAGTTTGGCTCCCTCTACTTGACTGTTATTATCTGGCTTTGCTTGCTGGCTTAAGGTTGAGTCTGTCTCCCTTGCCTGTGTTTTGTGTGTTGCCTTTGGGCTTGCTTGTTCTAGAAGTTGAGCTTGGCTTCTTCTGCTTGTTTGTTGCATTGCATGCATTTTATTTACAGTTGTTTCTATACAGTTATTTCTTTTGCTGTTGTTTTCCTTTGCCATGTTCCCCTAGGAACTCTGACTTCTCTTGTTCAAGAGAAGTTATGACAGACATTAGGATTCTAACCATGCATGATAACATTAGGTAGTTCCCTACTAACCTCAACCATAGGTTCATTTTACATGACAACTTTAGGTTTGGATCAGTTCCCCTTTGGTGCGTCTTTTCTCTTCCCATCTGCAAACAAAATAAAAATACGGTAATAAAGATTAATTGACGTCGTACGCTACGAGCCTTAAACTACTTGAGAAAGGATTGTTGGAGAGTTTCTTTTTAACAGTCTGGATGTTTAGTATGGTACCCTTTGGGTGACATGCAACGCATTCACTCTCAGGTCATAGTCTCTAGTGCGATATCAGTTACAAACATCCATAAAAGATACTTCTCTAAAAAACAGAAAACAAATATCAAACTCTTTTTATCCTCTTGGACCTTTAATCCCTGGAAACCCTTTTTCAGAAGGAGAGTTCTGTTAACTCCCGGTTCTACCGCAAACGGTAAACGCCTAAGTCTCCGAAGGTCGAGCTGCATACACCAACTGCTGGAACCGTCTGTTAACCCTACTCAGATAAGAAAGACAAACTTGTGTCTCTCGTGTCCCGAACTATGTTTGCTCTGATCTTTCACGCTGTGTGAAAGTACGTAGGCACAAGATGCGATATCTTGGCAAGCAACCTTAACCCGTAGTTAGGCGAACTACGTTGACTCTGATTTCTCTTTCTAGACGGGAATACCAAGGCATAAAGTGTGACGCTTTGCCGAGTCATTTTCTTTTCTTTTCAGACCATACCTTTAGCGTAGATAGATTAAGCAACCCGTTAGATAAACACAACAAGCATGGATCCCATCGAGTACGATGGACGTGAGGGGTGCTAATACCTTCCCCTTGCGTAACCGACTCCCGAATCCAGACAATGGTTGCGATGACTTTGTGTTATACCTTTTCGGCAGGTTTTTCTGATCGTTTCCTTTCCCGTTCTGAGGGATAAATAACAAATGGTGGCGACTCTTCTGTCATTGTCGACCTCGTTTTTCGCAGTAGCGACAGCTGGAGACTCTGCTGGGGACTTCAACGGTTCCCTATGCGAGTCATTCCTAGCGCTTGCGTGTTTACTTGTTGGGTTTTATTTATCGCACTTTACTTTCCGCATTTTATTTTCAGTATGATATTATTATTGTTGTGTTGTTGTGGGAAGGGGCTCTGATGAGTGAGAAGCCAGACCCAGGCTTGAGTGTACTTAGCATTAGTTGTGGAAATTAGTGGACGCGTGCTTGCTTTGCAGGCACTAGTGTCTCATGAAATCCATGCTCAGACGAGATTCTCCCGGTTGACTTCTTTTCTGGCCCTTTGGGCTTGAGGGGTTGTTGGTTTGGAGGATTGTCGACTCTGGGGACCGATCATTTGTGACTCAGCTAAGTGAGGCCACTTCAAGAGATGATGATGCCACACCTTCTGGGTATCGTATCATCATTTCTTGAAAGCCTGTGACGCTGGGAAACAAATAGGATGCCATACCTTGTCTGTGATTTAGGTTCATACCTGTGAGCGGGGTCGGGTTATTGCAGGAAACCTTAACCTTCAGACTACCTGGTTTTCTTGACAGTGAATCAGTGTTGTTGGGTTCAGAGGGTCCTGATCATCAGAGATGTGGTTGTTCTCGACAGTGCATATTTATTGGTCCTCTTCAGGGTTGTGCTATCAGAGCAGTGTTATGATTGTGTTGGATCAGAGCTTTGGTCTTCTCAGCAGCCATCTTGATCCCCTGTTGCATGTTTGCATTTTGCATTTTGCATATCATTAACGTGTGTCTGTGTTGCAGGTACATTTTGCATTTTGCATACTCATTTGTATTTTCTTGCCTGCTGTTGTGCTATTATGGGTTCTCTGAGGAAGACTGTAGCCTACAAGCTCCCTACTCCAGAGGTTGCTTAGTTGTCCAGTCTGATTGCTTTGGCAGATGATACTGTGAAAGGTGAATTCAGAAAATCTTATGGGAAGCTGTTCAGCCTGGTTCGTAAACCTTCTGTGTATGAGTTGAATGGGTTGTATGCCTTGCTGCAGTTCTATGATCCTCCTTTGAGATGCTTCACTTTCCCGGACTTCATTCTTGCACCTACATTAGAGGAGTATGCTGAGTTGTTGGATGTGCCTATCAAGAGTCAGATGCCATTTGTTCATATGGATGCTAAGCCTAATCTGGCTAATATAGCTCTTTTCCTTCATCTGGATGCCTCTGAGTTGATCTTGTCCAGTTGGAATGGGGTCCAGGTTTTTCTCTGCAGTTCTTAGTTGGGAAAGCCCAACAGTATGCCAAAGACGGTTGTTGGATCGTATTCAACGCCATTCTTGCTCTCTGCATATATGGTATTGTTGCACCCCAAAATTTGCCTAACCTTTTCTCACTTGGTTTATGTTTCATTTGCATTAGCATATCATTGCATTAGCATTTGCATAGCATAGCATTGTTCATTTAATAGGGGATTAAATGAGAAGCCTAGCCAGAGGATTATTCAAGTTTGAGAAGTCACCATAATCATCAGGAAGAAGGTTGGGTTCTTAAGAGGGTTATTTGCTTGTATGGGGATCATCTACTAACTTGGAGCCATTTGAAGATCATCAGAGAGTTGTAAAGCTTTGATAATGAATAGAGTATATGGATAGAGCTCATGGAGTTCCTAGAGGATCAAGACAGAGCTCAGTCAAATGTTTGTAGCAAGTACAAGAGTCACAGTGGAAGTTGGTGTCACTAGGATTTCATCTGGTTAATCCTAGGCCAAAATGAGCAATGGAAGAAGATCAAAGCCTACTTCTAGGTCATTGAGATCATGAAAGGATATGATGAGGCATATGAGAGATTGTTTCAAGATCAAGTTGAGAAGAATCAAGAGTGGTTGGAGTTGCTAAGTCAGGGTTCCTAGGGTAAAATCCCCTATTTAGTGCCAAACTTCCAAGCCATGTAAGTCAAGATAAAAGCCTCATATGACTTTGTCCTCCACATGAATGTTGTAGAGGATGTTCATAGCTTTAATTTGAGTACTAGAAGTCATTCATCTGATTTATAGAACTCAAGTTATGAGCCAGACAAGTTACAGGTCCTCAGATGGATCTGAAATTTGTCTGTGAAAATCATCTGACTTCCAAGCTATTTTTGACCTAGAAGGATGTTTCATCTGACCTTTTGGTGAACATGAAAGTTGTTCCTCATGATCTTAGATTTCCAAATTGTATTATAAGTCTTCCATCTGATTTGTAGAACTCAAGTTGTGAGGTTTACAAGTTAGGGGTATTTTGGGAAAGTGAGATTATATGCCATTTTCAATTATAGGTCAAAATCTCCAACTTGCACATCTCAAATGAAATTTTGTTCAACATGGAACTTGCTCAAAATATGGTTTTTATGTCAACCAAGAGCTCATGGTGAATTGGTTTGCCTCATATCAAAGATTGGCTTGAAGTGGTTTTGAAAGAAGAGAAATTAAAGGCCTTATTTGGTGGGAAATTCAAATAAATTGTTATGTGCACAAAATATGCCAAATGACCACTCAATTTGATCAGAAATGATGATTTAGAAACATTGGCAATTTTAGAATTTTCAATTGACCTATAATTCATGGTGTTTTGACATGTTTCTTCACAAATAAGCAGCATCACAAGAAATCATTCACAAAGGCAATTTGGAAGCTCTAGCTGATCTGAATCTATTCTAAGGGGATTATGAAAGCTACTAGAAGCTTTCCATGCAAGGAGTTGAGAAAAATTTGAGCTTGCCATAATCAAATTTTTGGAGAAACTTTTGGATTTGGATCTTTTGGATTGGGCTTCGGCTGGGCCTCTAGAAGGATCCTTTGTGCTCTATAAATGTTCAAAAACGAAATTGGATAGAGGTTGGTGATTCATTGGAGCTGAACAGAGAGAGAAGCCATTGGAGCAAGTTGGTGAAAAAGCTTGAAAGTGGATTTTCGATTTTAGAGATTCAGAGGATTACAGCAAGAATTGGTGATCAAGAAACGTCCATCATCAATCATTGAAGCTTTCTGCACTTGTTGGAGGAGAATTGAGGTCTAAAAACACCAATTCATGCGTGTTTAGCAACTTAGATTCATGTGGTTAGGTTGCAATTAAGGTATAGATGATTTCTGGACAGAAAAATTAAGGTTTAGTGACAAATTAGAGATTGATCTATTTTCGGTTGAGATGTAGATTTCCCTAGTCTTGAGGTTTTAGCGTGATTAAGTGGTATAATTGCAATCCTCGTGAAATTTCCCACAATTTTCGTTCAAGAACCATGGCGTTTGGTTGAGTATTGAGAGAGTTATGGTTGTTGAAAGTCGCCGGAAAATTCATGTCCATGGCCGGCCGGTACTGTAGCGCGGGCACTATTCACGAGTGCAGAAAATTTGAATTGAGGAAGATAACTCGGACGCCGTCCGATCGAATGAAGATGGAAGACTTTGTCCATGCAGCGGACGCACGCGATCGCGCCACGCGTACAGGACCAAAACACCGTCGTTTTGCTAAATGAATCCACCAGGCTTTGTTGAAGTCGCTAATTACACCCCTGTGCGTGAGGCCCACGTGGATTTTCACTTTGGATTGTTTCTGTTTACACCTCCCAGGCCCATCTCATGTTAATTGCATTTAATTCATTTCTTTTTCTTTATTCTTTGTTTTAATGCTTGTTAGATTTAATTCATTAAAAATAGTAAATTTTGGTAATAAATTCTGGAATAATTTGTGGATATATATTGAGATGTTTAGGATTTTATCATGCTTTTTATTTTAATTTTCCATGCATTTTCCATTTATTTCATATTTTCTTTTGCAATGTGTTTTTAATAATGTGATAATTGTGTGCTGATTTTGTTCATTTTATTTCTCATCCATACTTCTGAGTTTGATCTTGAAATTTGGTGTGCTGGTTGTAGGCATGTTAATGTTGCTATGTGATTTTTCTTTTAATGATTTTTAGATCATTTTAAATAAGATTTTAGGGTAGTTGTTTAGTAGTGTTCTTTAGTGGATCTCTTTAGTGATACCTTTCAACTTAGGATTTTATTAGAGGATTTAGAAATTGAATTAGGTCCTAATTTTTGAACTAGAGATCATTAACAAATGCATGTTCCCATAGAAAAATAATTAGATTTTTAGGATGTGTTTTGATATTTTAGCTAGAATATTCAAGTTGATTGTTCATTTGGTGCTTCAACTTTGGTGATGGTTTTGGAATGGGCTCAAAATGGGCTTTTCTTGCATGGTGGGATTCTGGTTCTTATGGGAGGATGTCATGGGCATGATGAAGCTTTTGTAGAGTGGTTGGTGGAGCTTGGCTTGGAGCTTTTCTTTTCTTTTTATTAGCTTTTTGTAGCTTATAAGATTAGGGTTTTTAGGAGAGAGCTTTAGAAGTAGTTTCTTCCTTCAAATAAACATGGTTGGTTTCATTCACCTTCCATCATATCCTATGATTCAAAGTCCTCATGTGAAAGTCTCATATCTCCTTTGGAGGGATGTGTGACATTTTACAATGAGTAGAACTTTTGAGGATACTTTCTCTGATGACTGGTTGAGTGTCAGATGGGATTCCTTTGGTTTCCTGTCTACTTCCCATCATCAAATACTCATCTTGTTGATTCTCTTCATTCTTGGTGGAGTGCATTGTTAAAGTTTGAAGATGGAGTATCCCTTTCCTTCTCTTGAAGATGGTGGACTTGAAGGACAGTTACAAACTTTGGATTGGATTGTTGTCAGAAGATTGCTCTACTGTGGAGATTGCTGGCTTGTTTTCCCTGTTTATCTGTTTTCTTCTTGTTTTACTGTATTGATGTGACTTGCTTGGAGTGTTGCATTAGATTTAGGCTTCATGTAGATTATCATAGGCATAAGAGCATCCTAAGGGTTGAGCTTCTCCCCTTGCTTGTATTGCATTAGAAGTTGAGTGGGACTCCTTCTGCTTGTATTTTTACTGTGTGGCTTTGCTTGCTGGTATTTGGTAGAGCTCAGCTCCCTTGCCTGTGTGGTGTGTGGACCTTGTGCCTTGCTTGTTTAGAAGTTGAGCTTGGCTCCTTCTGCTTGTGTGATGCATTGCATTCATTTTATTTACAGCAATTTGTTTACAGTAATCTTTCTTGTACAGTTTTTCTGTTTACTGTTGTTTCCATTGCCATGTTCCCTTAGGAACTCTGACTTCTCTTATTCAAGAGAAGTTATGACAGACATTAGGGTTCTAACCATGCATGATATCATTAGTTAGTTTGCCTTTTAACCACGACCGTAGGACGAATATTGCATGATAACTGTAGGATCGAGTCAGTTTCCCTGTAGAGAGTCTGTTTCTCTTCTCATCTTCAAATACAGTTAAAACACTTAATAAAGGTTAACACGTGTTGTGCGTTACGAGCCTTATGCTACTTGAGAAAGAGTTGTGGGAGGGTTTCCCTCACGTAGCTTGAATGTTTAGTATGGTACCCTTTGGGTGACATGCGACGCATTCACTCTCAAGTCCAAGTCTTTAGTGCAACACGAGTTACAAACAGAACTCAATTCACTTCTTCCGTAAAAGACTTAAAAAACAAACATTCAAATCCTTTTTGTCCTCTTGGACCCTTAATCAGAAAAACCCTTTTCTTAAAGGAGAGTTCTGTTAACTTTCAGTTCTACCGCAAATGGTAACGCCTAAGTCTCCAAGGATCGAGCTGCAAACACCAACTGCTGGAACTGATTGTCAACTTTACTTGGACAAAAGATGCTGAACAAACCTGTGTCTCTGTAGCCCGAACTACGTTTGCTCTGATCTTTCACGCTGTGTGAAAGTACGTAGGCACGAGATGCGATATCTCGGCGAGCAACCTTCCCTTCTCTCGTAGTTAGGCGAACTACGTTGACTCTGATTTCTCGTTCCAGACGGGAATACGTAGGCATAAAGTGCGACACTTTGCCAAGTCATTTTCTTTTCTTTTCAAACCAGAACTTTAGTGTAGATAGATGTAACAAACCCGTCAGAAAAACACAACAAGCGTGGATCCCGTCGAGTACGACGGACGTGGGGGGTGCTAATACCTTCCCCTTGTGTAACCGACTCCCGAATCCAGACAATGGTTGCAATGACCTTGTCTTATACCTTTGCGTCAGGTTTTTCCGATCATTTCCTTTCCCACTCTGAGGGATAAATAACGAAAGGTGGCGACTCTTCTGTCTTGCCGGCCTCGTTTTTCGCAGTAGCGACCGCTGGCGACTCTGCTGGGGAATCCAACGGTTCCCTGTACGAGTCATTCCTAGCGCTTGTGTGTTTACCTGTTGGGTTTTATTCATCGCATTTACTTTCCGCATTTTATTTTCAGTATGGTTATTATTATTGTGTTGTTGTGGGAAGGGGATCTGATGAGCGAGAAGCCAGACCCAGGCTTGAGTGTACTTAGCATGAGTTGTGGAAATTAGTGGGCGCGTGCTTGCTTTGCAGGCACTAGTGTCTCATGAAATCCACGCTCAGATGAGGTTCTCCCGGTTGACTTCTTTTCCGGCCCTTTGGGTCTGAGAGGTTGTTGGTTTGGAGGATTGTCGACTCTAGGGACCGATCATTTGTGACTCAGTAGAGTGAGGCCACTTCAAGGGATGATGATGCCACACCTTCTAGGTATCGTATCATCGCTCTTGAAAGTCTGTGACACTGGGAACCGCATAGGATGCCATACCTTGTCTGTGATTTAGGTCGATACCTGTTGTTGCACCCCAAAATTTGACCAACCGGTTCCCACATCTGGTTTATGTTTCGACACATTTTGCATTCGCATTCGCATACCGCATACATTGCATTTTAGCCATTTTTTATTTTATCAGGATTACAGCCCCCTGGCGTTTCAGGCAGTTCAGGCCAGTTCGAATAAGTGTTTTGAGAACTTGTGCTCGTCCCGGTATTTTCAGCTTGCGCTGTTGTTTTTGAGGACATTTCGGTGTCTGAGTTTTACCGCTTATTTCGTTATGGTTGCGCAATTGTTCTCTAATCGATTTAATCGGCTTCCTGGCTTTTTTTTTAGAATTTTCTCTTTTATCTTCTAGATTTTTAATGGATTTTAATAGATTTTTTTTAATAGATTTACTTGAGTTTTTAGATATTAAATAGGTTTTTAATATTTTTTTAATAGAGTTTAATAGATTTTTTAATAGATAGTTTTTTTAAGATATTAAATAGGTTTTTAATATTTTTTTAGTAGAATTTAATAGTTTCTAGAATTTTCAATAGATTGTTAATGAATTTTAAATGTTTTTAATAGATTTAATAGATTTTTTTTATATTTTTAATAGAGCTAGGAGTTAATAGAAATTAATTAGATTTTAATTGTTCTTTAATTAGGATTAATTAGGAGGTTGATTAGTGTTTTTAATTACTAGCTTTTATTTTCGTTTAGGTTAATTGAATGTTAATTGATCATCATTAGAGTCTTAAGTGTGGTTAATGGAGTCTTAATCAAGTTTAATTCATAATTAATCCAGATAATTAGCATTTAATTAAGTCAATTAGTCAGAGTCATTAAGGTCTAACGAGCCAGTTGTCCGAATTTGGGGGCCCAATTGCTGCCACATGTCATGCTATAAAGGCTGCCACACGTATCACTCTCTCTCCTTCCACCTCATTCTGCTTGAAACCTCAAAATCCACTACCGTCTCTCTCCCACACGTGGCTTCTTCCTCTCCTCCCTCAGCTACACGTGGCTCTCACCCAATTCCCCTCTGCATGCATCAGCCAGCTGGCTCCCACTAACTTCCCCCTCGCCGCCGACCATGCAAACCGCCGGAGGCCTCGCCGGAAAAATTAATCGCTGCCGTAACTGACCATCGGCCACCCTAACGACTCGCCGGAAACTGCATTTTTCTCCAGATCGCCGGAAAACTCATCAGAATTTGCATCTTGTTTCCAGATTACCAGCAATTCACAAGAACTTCATCCAAATCCTTCCGATCTTCATCTCAATCTGCACCAACATCACCCACCAGATCCATCATCAGCTTCGACAAAAATTCATACAACGCCAAGATCTTCGATCTTCATCCTAGCGCATCTCCAGTGCGTCCAGATTCATCATACTTCTCAGATCTTCGAGCACCTTCACCAAAGATCTACAACGATTGTCATCAGTCCCCAGCCGTTTCTCCAGATTTTCGTTGAAGGCTTCAAGAAGTTCATCACGTGTTCACTTTTGAGTCCTCCAGAACTTCAAGATCGTCATCGTTCAGCGTCAAGTTCGCAAGATCTTCATCAGTTCCTCGCAAGAATTCCACCAACATCGAACATCTTCAACGAGGAATTCCCCAGAAACGTTGATCCTTCAAAGCTATTTCATACGCTCGTCAGCAGGAACGCGCGTCTTCAGAGGATCTTCGCTCATCAACGCCTCCAGAACATCATCTTCGTAGCGTCTCCAGGTTCTTGCTTTGAACTTGTTAGTTTGGTAGCTTATTTGTTTTTAGCTGAGAAACTAGGTGTTGTTAAGATGTGAGCAGAGATTGACGAGAGCATTTTTGTGAGACGGAGGTTAGGGGAGGATAGTTGGGGCTGAGAGATAGAATCCGGTGAGAGTTTGTGTGAGAGAGGGTTTGTCCGAGAGAATCAGAGAGTTGGGTTATTTCAATTGGGCTTGGGGCTTGGGCTTGGCTTGTTGGGGCTTATGAAGACAGTGGAGATGATTGGAGACAAAGGATGGAGCTTGGAGCATGAAGTTTCTTCTCCTTGAAGGTTGCTTTTGAAGACTTAGGAGATAGGAAATATAGGGGAGAGCTTTAGATTAGATGGATTTCTTCTTGCAAACATAGAAAGCATTTTGTGCTTCCATTCCTCCCTATGACATAAATTCCTTTTAAATTATTTACATCCTTCCTTTGGAGGGATAAGTGACATACTTTAGAAGTAGAACTTTGAGGGAACCTTTCCCCTACAATGCTAAGTGCTTATAAGCTTCCTTTGGTTGTCAATAAGTTGTTTAGCATTTCAACTTAATCTGATAATTGATTCTCTTCTGGAGTGGTGGCATTGAAGATGGGAACCTCTTGAAGAATGAAGTTCATTGAAGATTGGTGAAGATAAAGCCTGTGCCTGTTAAAGAGAGTCATCTGTTGAAGCTAGGGCTTTGCTGCTGTTTGAAGTTGTTTACTGGTTAGGGTTCAGTGCTTGCCGGAGCTTGGAGATTTTTGGAGACAGGAGCTTATCTAAAGCTTGGGGATCATTGAAGAGTGAAGATGGGATCTTGCTTGAAGTTGTTACTGTCAACCTTTGTTGTTGTTAATCAACTGTAGCTGTAGGAGCTGGTGTTGCTGTCGGAGCTGGTGTTGGGTTTTATTTCTTTTTCTGTATTGATTGTTGGCTTGTACAACTTGCCCCAAAGGTTTGAAGTGAATACTGTTTCACTTTGCCTGTTGTTTTCCCAGGTTCGAGGTTGAGTGGGACTCCCTTGCCTCGCTTGTACTGTTGCATCTCATGCATGTTTACTGTTTACTGTATATATTTGTTTCTTTTCTATTTATCCCCTAGGATCTCTGATTTCTTCTGTGCAGGAGGGAATTATGACAGACATTAGGATTCCTATCCATGCATGACATTAGGTTAGTTTTTATTCCCTTTTCAACCCTAGGCTTTTTAGAGCTTCTTTCTCTTCTCATCTTAAACAACTCAAAAACACAGTAACAAGGTTAATCGATGTCGTACGTTACGAGCCTTAAGCTATTTGAGAAAGGGTTGCTGGAGAGCTTTTTTCCAGTAGTCTGGCTGCTTAGTGTGGTACCCTTTAGGTGACACGCGACGTAGTCACTCTCAAATCATAGTCTCTAGTGCGTCAGAGATTGCAAACAAACTAAAAAACACTTCTTGCGTAAAAGACTGGAAACAAACATCAAAGTGTCATTTTTGTCCGCTTGGACTCTTAATCAGAAGAAGCCTCTTTTCAGAAAGATAAAAAACAGTCAGACAGACCTGTGTCTTCCGTGGCCCGAACTACGCTTGCTCTGATCTTTCATGCTGTATGAAAGTACGTAGGCATAGGATGTTGTACCCTAGCGAGCAACCTTCCCCTCCTTTCCCGTAGGTAGGCAAACTACGTTGACTCTGATTTCTCGTTCCAGATGGGAATACGTAGGCATAAAGTGCGATACTTTGCCGAGTCATTTTCTTTTCTTTTTAACCCATACCTTTAGTGTAGATAGAATAACAATCCGTACTAGAAAACAAGCGTGGATCCCGTCGAGTACGACGGACGTGAGGGGTGCTAATACCTTCCCCTTGCGTAACCGACTCCCGAATCCAGGATTTGG
Organism: Lathyrus sativus; assembly: GCA_963859935.3. Lineage (NCBI taxonomy): Eukaryota > Viridiplantae > Streptophyta > Magnoliopsida > Fabales > Fabaceae > Lathyrus > Lathyrus sativus. The sequence continues at coordinate 90,891,833 of OZ012739.1, read as the reverse complement.
TTGCGATGACCATTCCTTTCCCGTCTTGCGTTAGGTTTACTTCGAGCGTTTCCTTTCCCTCCTTTGGGATAAATAACGCACGGTGGCGACTCTTCTGATTAGCCGGCGCCAATTTTTGCAGTAGCGATACCTTTGAGCGGGGTCGGGTTATTGCAGGAAACTTTAACCTTCAGACTACCTGGTTTTCTTGGCAGTGAATAAGTGTTGTGGGGTTCAGAGGTTTTTATCGTCAGAGATGTGGTTGTTCTCAATAGTGTGTATTTATTGGTCCTCTTCAAGGTTGTGCTATCAGAGAAGTGTGATGATTGTGTTGGATCAGAGCTTTGATCTTCTCAGCAGCACACACTTGATCCCTGTTTGCATATACATTTGCATTTTCATGTATGCATCTCATTAACATGTATTTGTGTTTCAGGTGTGATTTCCCCTCAGAGTCTAGTATTCTCTTATTGCCTAACATGGAGCTCCTCAAGAAGACCGTTGCTTACAAGTTGCCTTCTCCTGATATCAGTTCTCTATTGAAGTTGGTTACTCTGGCTGATCAGAAAGTAAGGGCTGAATTCAGAGAGTCATATGGGAAACTGCTTAGTCTGGTGTGCAAGCCTTCGGTATTTGAGTTGAATGGACTTTATGCATTGATGCAGTTCTATGAGCCTCAGTTGAGATGCTTTCTATTTCCTGACTATGTTTTGGCACCTACCTTGGAGGAATTCTCCGCTCTGCTGGGAGTCCGGGTGTTGAACCAGATGCCGTTTGTTCACGATGATGCTGAGACTGATCTGGCTAAGCTTGCTGAAGTTGTCAGTCTGGATGCTTCTGAATTTTTAGGGAAATTGGTTAAGCTTAATGGAGCATATGGGTTTCATTTATCCTTCTTGGTTGATAAGGTTGTTCAGTGTGCGAAAGATGGGTGTTGGATTGTATTCAATGCTATCTTGGCTGTATGCATCTATGGGATCATCTTGTTTCCCAACTTGCCTGCTTTTGTAGACTCAGATGCATTTTTCATTTTGGCTTCGAAGAATCCGGTGCCTACCCTCTTGGGAGACATTTATCATTCTATCCACTATAAGAATGAGAAACTTAGGGGTAAGAACGTCTCCTGATGCGTGCCTATATTGTACAAATGGTTCTCTAGTCACCTTCCGAAGACAGGACCCTTTGCTGATATTGCCAGTACTGTGGAATGGTCTTCTAGATTGATGGGTTTATCTGCTGAGAATATTGTATGGGCTGAATGGAGTATGCTGGGGGCCGACATTATCTACAGTTGCAGTGGTTTTCCAAATGTCCCGCTGATTGGACGGGAAGATTGTATCAACTATAACCGTGCTTTGCTTGTGATACAGTTTGGTTACGCGCTGAATGGTCCTCCTGCTAAAGACAAGATACAGGAATCTCTGTATCTCACGGGCTTATTAGAATCAGACATCCTGGTTAGGTTGAAGCATGCTTGGGGTAATGTTCACAGAAGAGGAAAAACATTGCTTGGCAAGAGTGACAGTCGAGCTTATAATCCTTATCGGCTCTGGATCCATGAAAGAGTTGAAAAGTCTTTGATGTCGTTTCCTGCTGCAGAACCTTTATATCTTCCAGTGATTGAAGAACCCACTACTGTGGAGATTGAGAAGTACAATAAGCTCTTGGTTGAAAAAGAAGAATTGCGAAAAGCAAACGAAGAGCTAGAGAAAGAAATCTTCCAACTCCGACATGAGAAGACTGAGGCTACCTACGCTTTGAGAAGGCAGACAAAGGTAGTGAACAGGATGGGAACATAATTGACTGCAGGGATCAACAAGAGAGAGCAACTGGGGTCTAGACATGAAGGCTGTTAGTAGTGTACTGGCTACTAAGAAAGTTTAGACAAAGCGTATATGCGAATCTCCAAATGGGAATTATTATGGAATGCCACGCTTACTAGCCGCAAAGAGCGGGAGGACAAGCTGAAACTACAGATTTCCAAGTTGAAGACGCAACTTAACGCCAAAGAGGCAAAGATTGCTGAAGAGTCATCGCTGAGGCGAGATGCTGAGCATAAATTGAGCGACATGGTCAAAGAGCTGAAGAGCTGCAAGTTGAGGGCGGATTTCAAAAGATGCAATCTTGACGCATGTTTTGGCCCGGGAACTTGTATAGAAGACGCCAGGAGTCTACGAACCACTATTGACCAGCATGAGCTATTGATACAGGGTTTGCTCTCCAGACCAGGTCATCCTGAGACGATGAGATTGTTGGAAGATTTCTGAGCACGTCATCCGTCTTGATCGTCTTTGATATTTCCCTTTGTATCTTGTTATATTAATTGTATTTGACCATCGCCAGGCTTGTTGGAAGAGGTCTCATCAGTTCTGTACTCAGTTGTATCTTGTATGCTGGCTATTTTGGCTCTTTGATTATATATGAGGATTTCTGATTCGATTGCTTGTCCGTATGGGCTCCATTGTCGTAATGGCCTTCTTCCTCAGAACTAGAAACGATGGGGAATTAACTTGTTGCATATTTACATGTTTGCATAATCATGTTGCATAGCAGGTACTTTGAGTGTTTTCGTCTAACCCTCTGTGTGTGCCGGTATGGCAGGATAGATCGCAGGTTCCGAGCAATGGAACAGATCCAAGCTGAGTTAATTGAAGTCCGAAGCCAGCTAGGGAAAATGATGGGAGACATGCAAGAGTTGCGTATGGAGCAGAAGACGCTCAAAGAGGAAAACAATCAGCTGAAGACCCAAGTGGGTTTGATTATGGAAGTGTTAAAGAATATGCTTAGGAAGGAGGGTGATCAGCTACCGGAAGCCACAGCGAAGATGCTTGTTCCAATTGTGCCTGTGGAACTTGTGCCCGTGAAACCTGTGCCAAAGGTTGATAATTCTTATGCGGCCAAAAAACGACAAAAAGCTGTAAATTTTGCTCTCCAATGCATTGCTGCTCGGGATAACCATGTGACCAGGAGGGGGTATGCTCAGAGGTTAAAATCAGCTGACAGGACTTTCGACCAAATCCCAATGACATACACTCAGTTGTTGCAAGTCCTGTTTCAACTTCAATTGGTCAAACTTCGGACTCAGGCTCCGCTTACTGGTATCCCTCCACCAGGATATGATGTGAATGCCCATTGTGATTTCCAGTCTGGGGCACCGGGGCATGACATTGAAAACTGTAAAGCTTTTAAGCATAAAGTTCAAGACCTGATTGACTCAAAAGCTATTGAATTCACGCCGAGCGGCATAACTGTACCTAATGGTTCTATTCCAGCTGCTGCCATGATGATGGATGTTTCCGAAGCTACAGTGGGTCAGGAGTATATCCTGGACTCAATGGTGTCAGAATCCCCTTGTCCTCAGTTGCTTCCTGTGCCTAGATCAAGCCTGAGGATGAAGGCACCTGAATAAAAAGAGTCCATGATAATTCAGACTCAACTTCCAAGTAGTTCAACTGTTCAAAGTCAGTAATCTGTCCAGTCTTTGCAACTGACATCAGCTCCCCTCCAGGGTCAGCAGCCTTATCGTTACCAGTCAAGCTTGCGTGCTAGGCAAAACCAAACAAAGTCAGAGAAGCAGTTCACCCAATTGTCGTTTTAAGCAGGAGGGTTTCAGTAAGAAACTTTGAAGATGGCTGGTTCAGCAGAAAGACAGATGTGAAAGCCCGGTTCTCGGAAGCTGGCATTTTCCTTTGTTTTATCTTGTCATTTCTTTATGTCTGTAGTTTCTTTCGTGTTTGAATTGCAATCTTGTTTGTAAAACTTTTTGTTTTTAATTGATATGGATAATGAAATGAGTATGCATGTTTTGAATTAATCCATTCGTGTTCACTCCATTGCTTTCATTTATTTCTAACGCTTGTTTAAGTGGAATCCGGGGAGGATGACGAAAATTGAAACACGCAGAGCTTCTGATTGTATGCTTTTGAAATAACACCTGCTGATGATGTACAGACATTGTTTCAAATCCCTAAACACCGGAGATATAAGGAAGATAATCCCTTGTCAACCCCTTTGAGCCTAGTAGTAGGAGTTCTTTCTGAAGACGAAAAACCCTAACCTGGGGCAGGGTAGGTGTTAGCTAATTTGACCGAGCGTCCGAATTGCAAAAGGAGTGTCCGTTCGAGGATCAATCACACCTCTAGAGGTCGTGCCTAAAAACCACAATGGTTAAACGTCAAGAGTGAAACAGTCACATTATTCCCCAAAGAGTCAGACAACCAGTGTCACACGACTCGTTCGAAAAAAGAATCAAAAGGAAAAGCCCGCTAAGTCGAATCTTGAAAATGACTTAGGAAAAAGTGAGGGTATCCCGCTGGACTTCAAAATCGAAAATTCAAAATAATTAGTCCAGGAAAAAGTTAGGGAGGAACGAAAAAAAACTGAAAAGCAAAAGGATTGCAAAAGAAAAATCCTCGAAAATACAAGTCGCGTGACTCCAGGTCCCAAAAGACGAATAGTGAATGACTGCCATTCCCAAAAGTAGGTGGTTTCCTGAGCTGTCACTACTTCTATACAACTTTTGAAAGGTGAACGCCAAGGTCGAATTAGCTGAACGTAGGATCGGAGAACATCAAGGAGAATGGGCGGGTTAAAATAAATTTTGAGCCTTATATGTTTTCTTGTTAACCGTGAACCTGACCACGTTACAACCTTCAAAAGTCCTAATTGAAGCAGGTTTATTTCGAGAGCATACTTCGGTAAAGATCACATCGAAACTGACTCCAAAAAGGATTCCCCTTGCAGTGTTGTATTGATTTTTACATTTTTTTGATAATTGATTCGTTCATTATATGTCATAGCTTTTTCTCCAGTGAACATGATTGGGTTTTGAAAAAAACTGTCATATGCATTGCATTTAATATATCTTTTATGCAGAACCACTTGCTTTACTTGCGAGTAAGCGCTTGACAGCAGGGAAGTTTCCACAGTGGAAAGTTTGATCAGGATAGAATGCAGAACGCCCGAATACTCCGTGAGCCGAGGCAAGCTGTATCAAATGATCCCCAGTGAAGTCAGCCATCTAGGGCAATCAGGTCGAGATTCGGTAAATCTCTCGTAGTCAGAGGCACTACTACGAATCAGCTAGTCAGGGGAAAAGTTGTTACAAGACTAGGGCAGACCACCCTGAGAGCACAAAAGTCATTGTTGATCAGAAGGCGATTAATCTGAAACACCTCTTCGAGGTTCGAAACGCGAAAGTAGTTCATATCTAACCATCAGGGTACGGAGATTGCAATGCCCTTTTAGGGGAAGATTTTACGAAGATCCCATGAGCTGGGAGCAAAAGTAGAAGCGAAGGAAATGTTCCTCTCTGTTTTATCGGGGTTTACCAAAAATTGACGCAGGGTTAGGGGCAAGCCATCTCGAAGTCGATTTGTGGCAAGTTTGCCTTTTCAAGTTGAAATATTTGGACTGGGGCATTGTCGTTACCTTTACAGCAGATATCCAAGGGATCATGTTCCCCAGCCAGAGTCCTTTAACACAGGAGCAGGCTCTATGTGAAACTTATTCCTTCCCAGTAGACGGAATTTGCTTTTCTTCCCCGACAGATGGAAGTCGAAGTTTTATCCCCAGAAGAGTGGAGATTGAATCCGCGCAGGATCGAATTGTCTTCAACAATTCAAGATTAACTTATTCGATAGGATAAAGTTATCCCCAGCGGGTCAAGATTTGATATCCCCGACAGAGTATGCATTCCTGGTGGTTGGTTATGAGTATATTTACTCCCTAGAGAGTCCTCGCAGAGTACAATCATAGTACACAAATCGATTCCCAGCTGAGTATCCCCAGCATGGTTGATCCCCACAGAGCATGATCAGGTGATCAGTGGTTTGAAAGGATCATCCCCGTGCAAGGCCGTCCTTTCTGTCTTCCAGCAGGTTGTTCTTCCTCCGACAGGAGGATCATCCTCAGCAGAGTTTGCAACTCAGGGCTTGTGAGCTATTCCTCAGCAGGGTGGTTATCCCCAGGAGAGTTGGTTTCACCCTTCCAACATTGATTTTGCTGAAATATGTCTGTGATACCCGGTTATCCCCGGCGGATTTGGCTTTGTCTTCAACATTTATTTTGCTGGAGCACCCCTTTGCATTTGCATATATCATCATATTTGCATCTACTCAAATGCGTAGCATTTCCATGCTGTATGGAGCATTACGCCATTGTCAAACCTATGCATTTTGAAACATAGGCCAGGTTGTTTACCTCTTTGTTTTCAGGTGTTTTTCCCTGCAAGTAATTGAGGTTCTTGTTCAGGAAGGTGTCCAGATATTCATGTTTGTGGCGCGAGATACGCGATGATAGTGTTTGCCCTGTCATATGCTCCCCTAGCATAATTACTTGGTTAAGTTTCTCTTCTCTTTCCAACGGAGTTCTTCTCAAGTTGTTGTTACGTCAACATTAAAAGATTTCGTGGTTTGAACTGTCAGAGTTGTCACTCGTGATTTCCCCAGTAGAGTTTTTCCCCATCAGAGTTGCTTGGTTAAGTTTCTCGTCTTCCCCAGCGGAATTTCCTTCAGTCTGCCGTACATCACTTTTGAAAATCTTGAAGTTGTTACCTGTTGTCGAAATAGGTGTTTGGCGGCTGTCGTCAGAATTTCCCCGTAGAGTTGTTTGTTCAAGTCTTCGGATGCCCGACTCGCTTTTATTTAGCGTATGATCGTTTCCTAGTAAACGAAAGGTTGACGTGATGGTTCAACGGTCGACGTGATGGTTCGACAACACTCGCTTTTATTTAGCATATGCTCGTTTCCTTGTAAACGAAAGGTTGATGTGATGGTTCAACGGTCGACGTGATGGTTCGACGGCTCTCGCTTTTATTTAGCATATGCTCGTTTCCTTGTAAACGAAAGGTTGACGTGATGGTTCAACGGTCGACGTGATGGTTCGACGACACTCACTTTTATTTAGCGTATGCTCGTTTCCTTGTAAACGAAAGGTTGACGTGATGGTTCAACGGTCGACGTGATGGTTCGACTGCTCACGCTTTTATTTAGCGTATGCTCGTTTCCTTGTAAACAAAAGGTTGACGTGATGGTTCAACGGTCGACGTGATGGTTCAACGACACTCGCTTTTATTTAGCGTATGCTCGTTTTCTTGTAAACGAAAGGTTGACGTGATGGTTCAACGGTCGACGTGATGGTTCGACGGCACTCGCTTTTATTTAGTGTATGCTCATTTCCTTGTAAACGAAAGGTTGACGTGATGTTTCAACAGTCGACGTGATGGTTCGACGACACTCGCTTTTATTTAGCGTATGCTCGTTTCCTTGTAAACGAAAGGTTGACGTGATGGTTCAACGGTCGACGTGATGGTTCGACAACGCTCGCTTTTATTTTGCGTATGCTCGTTTCCTTGTAAACGAAAGGTTGACGTGATGGTTCAACGGTCGACGTGATGGTTCGACAACACTCGCTTTTATTTAGCGTATGCTCGTTTCCTTGTAAATGAAAGGTTGACGTGATGGTTCAACGGTCGACGTGATGGTTCGACAGCTCTCGCTTTTATTTAGCGTATGCTCGTTTCCTTGTAAACGAAAGGTTGACGTCATGGTTCAACGGTCGACGTGATTGGTCGACAACACTCGCTTTTATTTAGCGTATGCTCGTTTCCTTGTAGACGAAAGGGTAAGTGATGGTTCAATGGTCGACGTGATGGTTCGACAACACTCGCTTTTATTTAGTGTATGCTCGTTTCCTTGTAAACGAAAGGTTGACGTGATGGTTCAACGGTCGACGTGATGGTTCGACAACACTCGCTTTTATTTAGCGTATGCTCGTTTCCTTGTAAACGAAAGGTTGACGTGATTGTTCGACAGCTCTCGCTTTTATTTAGCGTATGCTCGTTTCCTTGTAAACGAAAGGTTGACGTGATGGTTCAACGGTCGACGTGATGGTTCGACAGCACTCACTTTTATTTAGCGTATGCTCGTTTCCTTGTAAACGAAAGGTTGACGTGATGGTTCAAAGGTCAACGTGATGGTTCGACAACTCTCGCTTTTATTTAGCGTATGCTCGTTTCCTTGTAAACGAAAGGTCGACGTGATGGTTCGACAACACTCGCTTTTATTTAGCGTATGCTCGTTTCCTTGTAAACGAAAGATTGACGTGATGGTTCAACGGTCGACGTGATGGTTCGACAGCACTCGCTTTTATTTAGCGTATGCTCGTTTCCTTGTGAACGAAAGGTTGACGTGATGGTTCAACGGTCGACGTGATGGTTTGACAGCACTCGCTTTTATTTAGCGAATGCTCGTTTCCTTGTAAACGAAAGGTTGACGTGATGGTTCGACAACTCTCGCTTTTATTTAGCATATGCTCGTTTCCTTGTGAACGAAAGGTTGACGTGATGGTTCAACGGTCAACGGGATGGTTCGACGGCTAGCACTTTGATTCAGTGCTTTTCTCCCGCTTCTTCGGGAATGGGAGGTCGAGGACGGTATTTAGATATGATCTTTGGACGGCGCCCACTTATTGTGACATATTTCGGGAGGATTGATAGTGTTAATCCAGTTTGTTGATTTAAAACCAGGGGCGTCACGTAGTTGGTTGATGATGAATCAAATGTTCTTTGTCAAGATGATGGATCAGTTGTTGTTGTGACAACCATATTCAATTTTCTGGATATTGCTTTCCAAGCAGTTTTTGTGCAGTTTATTTCTGCGGTTGGCAAATTTCTGGATTATTTGGTATTCAACCGTCTTCTACCGCGATTGTTTGAAAGTCGTTCGCTTTTCATCCTATCGGGTTCAAGCCGCTTGAATAGGGGCAGCTGTTGCACCCCAAAATTTGCCTAACCTTTTCTCACTTGGTATATTATGCATTTGCATTAGCATATCATTGCATTAGCATTTGCATAGCATAGCATTATTCATTTAACAGGAGATCAAATGAGAAGCCTAGCCAGAGGAGTATTCAAGTTTGAGAAGTCACCATAATCATCAGGAAGAAGGTTGGGTTCTTAAGAGGGTCATTTGCTTGTATGGGGATCATCTACTAACTTGGAGCCATTTGAAGATCATCAGAGGGTTGTACAGCTTTGATAATGAATAGAGTATATGGATAGAGCTCATGGAGTTCCTAGAGGATCAAGACAGAGCTCAGTCAAATGTTTGTAGCAAGTACAAGAGTCACAGTGGAAGTTGGTGTCACTAGGATTTCATCTGGTTAATCCTAGGCCAAAATGAGAAATGGAAGAAGATCAAAGCCTACTTCTAGGTCATTGAGATCATGAAAGGATATGATTAGGCATATGAGATATTGTTTCAAGATCAAGTTGAGAAGAATCAAGAGTGGTTGGAGTTGCTAAGTCAGGGTTCCTAGGGTAAAATCCCCTATTTAGTGCCAAACTTCCAAGCCATGTAAGTCAAGATAAAAGCCTCATATGACTTTGTCCTCCACATGAATGTTGTAGAGGATGTTCATATCTTTAATTTGAGTACTAGAAGTCATTCATCTGATTTATAGAACTCAAGTTATGAGCCATACAAGTTACAGGTCCTCAGATGGATCTGAAATTTGTCTGTGAAAATCATCTGACTTCCAAGCTATTTTTGACCTAGAAGGATGTTTCATATGACCTTTTGGTGAACATGAAAGTTGTTCCTCATGATCTTAGATTTCCAAATTGTATTAGAAGTCTTCCATCTGATTTGTAGAACTCAAGTTGTGAGGTTTACAAGTTAGGGGTATTTTGGGAAAGTGAGATGATAAGCCATTTTCAATTATAGGTCAAAATCTCCAACTTGCACATCTCAAATGAAATTTTGTTCAACATGGAACTTGCTCAAAATATGGTTTTTAGGTCAACCAAGAGCTCATGGTGAATTGGTTTGCCTCATATCAAATATTGGCTTGAAGTGGTTTTGAAAGAAGAGAAATTAAAGGCCTTATTTGGTGGGAAATTCAAATAAATTGTTATGTGCACAAAATATGCCAAATGACCACTCAATTTGATCAGAAATGATGATTTAGAAACATTGGCCATTTTAGAATTTGCAATTGACCTATAATTCATGGTGTTTTGACATGTTTCTTCACAAATAAGCAACATCACAAGAAATCATTCACAAAGGCAATTTGGAAGCTCTAGCTGATCTGAATCTATTCCAAGGGGATTATGAAAGCTACTAGAAGCTTCCCATGCAAGGAATTGAGAAAAATTTGAGCTTGCCATAATCAAATTTTTGGAGAAAATTTTGGATTTGGATCTTTTGGATTGGGCTTGGACTGAGCCTCTAGAAGGTTCCTTTGTGCTCTATAAATGTTCAAAAACGAAATTGGATAGAGGTTGGTGATTCATTGGAGCTAAACAGAGAGAGAAGCCATTGGAGCAAGTTGGTGAAAAAGCTTGAAAGTGGATTTTCGGTTTTAGAGATTTAGAGGATTAGAGCAAGAATTGGTGGAGGAGAATTGAGGTCTGAAACCACCACACTCGAAGCTTGAAATCAGGTTTCTATTTCTCAAAATTTTTCTCAATTCATGCGTGTTTAGCAGCTTAGATTCATGTGGTTAGGTTGCAATTAAGGTATAGATGATTTCTGGACAGAAAAATTAAGGTTTAGTGATAAATTAGGGATTGATCCATTTTCAGTTGAGATGTAGATTTCCCTAGTCTTGAGGTTTTAGCGTGATTAAGTGGTATAATTGCAATCCTCGTGAAATTTTCCACAATTTTCGTTCAAGAACCATGGCGTTTGGTTGAGTATTGAGAGAGTTATGGTTGTTGCAAATCGCCGGAAAATTCATGTCCATGGCCGGCCGGTACTGTAGCGCGACACTATTCACGAGTGCAGAAAATTTGAATTCAGGAAGATAACTCGGACGCCGTCCGATCGAATGAAGATGGAAGACTTTGTCCATGCAGCGGACGCACGCGATCGTGCCACGCGTACAGGACCAAAACGCCGTCGTTTTGCTAAATGAATCCACCAGGCTTTGTTGAAGTCGCTAATTACACCCCTGTGCGTGAGGCCCACGTGGATTTTCACTTTGGATTGTTTCTGTTTACACCTCCCAGGCCCATCTCATGTTAATTGCATTTAATTCATTTCTTTTTCTTTATTCTTTGTTTTAATGCTTGTTAGATTTAATTCATTAAAAATAGTAAATTTTGGTAATAAATTCTGGAATAATTTGTGGATATATATTGAGATGTTTAAGATTTTATCATGCTTTTTATTTTAATTTTCCATGCATTTTCCATTTATTTCATATTTTCTTTTGCAATGTGTTTTTAATAATGTGATAATTGTGTGCTGATTTTGTTCATTTTATTTCTCATCCATACTTCTGAGTTTGATCTTGAAATTTGGTGTGCTGGTTGTAGGCATGTTAATGTTGCTATGTGATTTTCTTTTAATGATTTTTAGATCATTTTAAATAAGATTTTAGGGTAGTTGTTTAGTAGTGTTCTTTAGTGGATCTCTTTAGTGATACCTTTCAACTTAGGATTTTATTAGAAGATTTAGAAATTGAATCAGGTCCTAATTTTTGAACTAGAGATCATTAAAAAATGCATGTTCCCATAGAAAAATAATTAGATTTTTAGGATGTGTTTTGATATTTTAGCTAGAATATTCAAGTTGATTGTTCATTTGGTGCTTCAACTTTGGTGATGGTTTTGGAATGGGCTCAAAGTGGGCTTTTCTTGCATGGTGGGCTTCTGGTTCTTATGGGAGGATGTCATGGGCATGATGAAGCTTTTGTAGAGTGGTTGGTGGAGCTTGGCTTGGAGCTTTTCTTTTTTTTTTGTTAGCTTTTTGTAGCTTATAAGATTAGGGTTTTTAGGAGAGAGCTTTAGAAGTAGTTTCTTCCTTCAAATAAACATGGTTGGTTTCATTCACCTTCCATCCTATCCTATGATTCAAAGTCCTCATGTGAAAGTCTCATCTCTCCTTTGGAGGGATGTGTGGCATTTTAAAATGAGTATAACTTTTGAGGATACTTTCTCTGATGACTGGTTGAGTGTCAGATGGGATTCCTTTGGTTTCCTGTCTACTTCCCATCATCAAATACTCATCTTGTTGATTCTCTTCATTCTTGGTGGAGTGCATTGTTAAAGTTTGAAGATGGAGTATCCCTTTCCTTCTCTTGAAGATGTTGGACTTGAAGGACAGTTACAAACTTTGGATTGGATTGCTGTCTGAAGATTGCTCTGTTGTGGAGATTGCTGGCTTGTTTTCCCTGTTTGTCTGTTTTCTTCTTGTTTTACTGTATTGATGTGACTTGCTTGGAGTGTTGCATTAGATTTAGGCTTCATGTATATTATCATAGGCCTAAGAGCATCCTAAGGGTTGAGCTTCTCCCCTTGCTTGTATTGCATTAGAAGTTGAGTGGGACTCCTTCTGCTTGTATTTTTACTGTGTGGCTTTGCTTGCTGGTATTTGGTAGAGCTCAACTCCCTTGCCTGTGTGGTGTGTGGCCCTTGTTCCTTGCTTATTTAGAAGTTGAGCTTGGCTCCTTCTTCTTGTGTGATGCATTGCATGCGTTTTATTTACAACAATTTGTTTACAGTAATCTTTCTTGTACAGTTTTTCTGTTTACTGTTGTTTCCATTGCCATGTTCCCCTAGGAACTCTGTCTTCTCTTATTCAAGAGAAGTTATGACAGACATTAGGGTTCTAACCATGCATGATAACATTAGTTAGTTTCCCTTTTAACCACGACCGTAGGACGAATATTGCATGATAACTGTAGGATCGAGTCAGTTTCCCTGTAGAGAGTCTGTTTCTCTTCTCATCTTCAAATACAGTTAAAACACTTAATAAAGGTTAACACGTGTTGTGCGTTACGAGCCTTATGCTACTTGAGAAAGAGTTGTGGGAGGGTTTCCCTCACGTAGCTTGAATGTTTAGTATGGTACCCTTTGGGTGACATGCGACGCATTCACTCTCAAGTCCAAGTCTTTAGTGCAACACGAGTTACAAACAGAACTCAATTCACTTCTTCCGTAAAAGACTTAAAAAACAAACATTCAAATCCTTTTTGTCCTCTTGGACCCTTAATCAAGAAAACCCTTTTCTTAAAGGAGAGTTCTGTTAACTTTCAGTTATATCGCAAATAGTAACGCCTAAGTCTCCAAGGATCGAGTTGCAAACACCAATTACTGGAATTGATTGTTAACTTTACTTGGATAAAAGATGCTGAACAAACCTGTGTCTCCGTAGCCCCAACTACGTTTGCTCTGATCTTTCACGCTGTGTGAAAGTACGTAGGCACGAGATACGATATCTCGGTGAGAAACCTTCCCTTCTCTCGTAGTTAGGCGAACTACGTTGACTCTGATTTCTCGTTCCAGATGGGCATACGTAGGCATAAAGTGCAACACTTTGCCGAGTCATTTTCTTTTCTTTTCAGACCAGAACTTTAGGGTAGATAAACACAACAAGCATGGATCCCGTCGAGTACGACGGACGTGAGGGGTGCTAATATCTTCCCATTGCATAACCGACTCTCGAATCCAGACAATGGTTGCGATGACCTTGTCTTATACCTTTGCGTCAGGTTTTTCCGATCATTTCCTTTCCCTCTCTGAGGGATAAATACACAAGGTGGCGACTCTTCTGTCTTGCCGGCCTCGTTTTTCGCAGTAGCGACATGTATCATTTTGTTTCCTAACATGCCTGATTTTGTAGACTCGGATGCCTTTCATATCTTTGCATCAGGGAATCCAATTCCTACCTTGATTGGTGATGTGTATCATTCCGTCCATTACAAGAACGAAAATAGAAGGGGTAAGAATGTATCATGTTGTGTGCCCTTACTATACAGATGGTTTGATAGTCACCTACCCAAGAAGGGTCTCTTTGCTTCATCTGCAGCCACAACTGAGTGGTTTGAGCGATTGATGGGTTTATCAGCAGAGAATGTTGTTTAGTTTGATAGAGATATGTTGGGTACCGAAGTTATATTCAGCTGCAGTGGGTTTCCGAATGTTCCTTTGATTGGGAGAAAGGGTTGTATCAACTATAATCCATCTCTACTTGTCAGACAGTTTGCTTATGCTTTGAGAGCTCCGCCAAAGGATGAAGAGGTGCAGGAATCTCTGTACCTCACCGGTCTTCTAGAGTAGGATATGTTATCTAAGCTTCAGCATGCCTAGCATGATATCAGTAGACGAGGGAAGTCATTGTTGGGGAAAAGTAATAGCCAAGCTTACGCTCCGTATGTGACCTGGATCAGGACCAGAGCAGATACTATAGGGATGCCTTTTCCACCTGCTAAGCAGGAGTGCCCTCCAGTAGTGGAAGAGCCTGCCACCGTGTCTATTCAGCAGTATAATTAGGTGTTAGCTGAGAGAGAAGAGCTGAAGAAGGAAAATGAAGAGTTAGAGAAAGAGTTGGCACAGATCAGAAGCGAGAGAAATGAAGTTGTCCACTCCTTCAAGAGGCAGACCGAGTTGGTGAACAGATTAGGCACGAACTTGACTAAGTAGATAGCTGATCATGAGCGTTTGGGTCTGGACTTCAAATCTGTTAATGATGTACTGGCCACCAAGAAGCAGCACTTGGATGAAGCATACCGGAGAATATCCAAGTTCAATCAGCAGTGGAATGCCACCATAGCCAACAACAAGGAGAGGGAAGGAAAACTAAAGCAGCAGATCTCCAAATTGAAGGCTCAGGTGAAGGCAAGTGAGAAGAAGTTTGATGAGGAAACTGCTCGCAGATATGCCACCGAAGACATGCTGAACAAAGCCCTCGCTAACCTGAAAGATCGCAAGCAAAGGTTCGAGTCTAAGAAGCGAAAGTTAGAAGATTGCTTTGGCCAGGGAGTGTGGGAAGATTTAGTTGAAGGTCTCCAGTGCATTATTATGCAGAGAGAGTTGCTTATTGAAGGGTTACTCACTCGACCTGATCACCCCGAGACTAGAGAGTTGCTAGAGGAGTTTTGTGCCCGCTGTCGCACTTGATTATCTTTGTAACTCTTTGTTTTTTTCTGATTCTTGCTGTAGGCTGACCATCACCAGGCTTGTTGGTTGAGGTCACGCTATTGATTACCTTTGTATTCATCGACTTTGTACTGTTGCCTTGTTGGCCCATATATATATGAGATGTTATTTCAGTGACTAGATCTGGACTTCTTGTTATCAGCACTGGCACTGTGGCACTCGAATCGGGGGAAAAATCTCCCTAACACACAGACACACGTTTGCATCTGCATAAATCATTCGCATAGCAGGTGCCTTGTACCATATTTCCTAACCCTCTGTTGATGCAGGTTCCAGGATTGCCGATCAGCGCATTCATCGCTACTCTACCAGAAGCAACTGCAAGAAAGCCATGGATCAGATGCAGACTGAGATGCAAACTCTGTGGCCAAGGGCCAGGAGCATCTGCAAATGATGGAGACTGTGGCCAAGGGCCAGGAGCAGCTGCAAACTCTGGTGGCCAAGGGCCAGGTGCAGTTCATGCAGATGATGGAGACTGTGGCCAAGGGCCAGGAGCAGCTGCAAACTCTGGTGCAGCCTCTCATTGCTAGGGTTGACAGTCAGGGTGTGTTACATGGTCGAATTGCTACTGATCCTCCTCACGGTGAGACTCTCCAAGCTGGTGATGTTGTGCCAGTGGTTTTCCTCAATGCGACTGAGAATGGTAACCGAGCTGGGAACGGAAATGGGACTGGCAACAAAAATGGGCATGTGGAAACCAATGGTAATATTGGTGCTGGAAATGTTGGGTTCAATGTTGGCATTGGAAATGTTGGTCTGGGGTTGGGAATACTGGTATGGGTGTTGGTATTGGCAACACTGGTTTTGGTGGTAATCAAGGCTATGGTAATCAGGGTTACGGCAATCAGGGCCTCGGTAACGCAGGTTTTGGCAATGCCAGCCACAATGGTATTGGAATGGGTGCTCACAATGTTGGTTTTGGGCCAGGTACTGGAAATCAAGGTTTTGGTAATATGGGACACGGTCCTAGGATCAATCAGGCTGGTTTTGGTCCCAACACTGCTTATGCTGGTTATGTTAATGAGGATTCTCACTGGGGCGAAGATCGTCAGGAAGATGTTTTCCCTCCTCCAGGCATGGATTTTGAGATGCCCGCTGACAATGATAGAAGGTTCAGGTTGTTGGAAGAACAAATGAGGAATCTTGCTAATCAGAACTCCACGGGGCTGGACGTGGCTAACATGGGATTGGTCCTTGGCTTGAGGGTACCGATCAAATTCAAAGCGCCCACATTTGACAAGTATAAGGGGCATACTTGCCCGAGGGTTCACGTGCGATCTTACTATCGTAGAATGTCCGCCTACTCTAATGACGAGAAGATGCTGATGCATTTTTTCCAGGACACCTTGTCGGGACCGTCCTTGAAATGGTACATGGGGTTAGAGCCATCTCAAATTGGTAGCTGGAAGAAGTTAGCAGAAGCTTTTGTCAAGCACTACCAATACAACAGCGACCTTGTGCCGAATAGGGTCCAGCTCCAAAATCTCTCTCAGAAGAATGGTGAGAGCTTCAAAGAATACGCCCAGAGGTGGCGTGAGCTAGCTGCCAGGGTTCACCCGCCCATGGTAGAACGGGAGTTGGTGGATATGTTTGTGGGCACTTTCTCTGGGTTGTACTATGACAGGCTTATCAATTGCACGACGAGTAACTTTTCTGAGTTGATACTCTTGGGGGAACGTATCGAGAATGGTGTTAAGATTGGTAAGATTCAAGCGGGAGAGTCAACCTCAGCTGGAGGTGGTAAAAAGGCTTTTGGGAATAAGAGACAGGGGGATACCAATTCAGTATACAGCTCTCGAGGGAGAGGTAGAGGTCGAAACCAATACCGTCAGCAGCAAATTGCTAGCGTGACAATTCCTGTGCCTCAACAGCAACAACAACAGCCACAACAGCAATAGGGATGATAGAATGCTGCTCCACAGAGATATCAAGGTCGGGATAGGGCTGTGAAGAGAGTATTTGATGCACCTCCATTACCGTACGCTCAGCTTCTTCCAACATTGTTACAGTTGCAGTTGGTCGAAAAAAGGACGTTGGCTCCGTTAAAGGGCACGCCTCCTTTCGGGTACGACGCTAATGCACATTGCGACTTCCACTCCGGGGCACCCGGTCATAGCATTGAAAACTACCATGCTTTCAAGCACAAGGTGCAAGATTTGTTAGATAGCAAGGCTATAAGTGTCGCTTGCGCGAAAATAAGGTGCCGGCATGATAGAAGAGTCGCCACCTTTCGTTATTTATCCCTCAGAGCGGGAAAGGAAACGATCGGAAAAACCTGACGAAAAAGGGTAAGACAAGGTCATCGCAACCATTGTCTGGATTCGGGAGTCGGTTACGCAAGGGGAAGGTATTAGCACCCCTCACGTCCGTCGTACTCGACGGGATCCTCGCTTGTTTGTTTACTTGGACGGGTTGGTTATAATCTATCTATCTATCAAGGCTGGCTGAAAAAGAAAAGAAAAATGACTCGGCAAAGCGTCGCGCTTTATGCCTACGTATTCCCGTCTGGAACGAGAAATCAGAGTCAACGTAGTTCGGCTAACTACGGGTTATGGGGGAAAGGTTGCTCGCTAGGACGTCGCGTCCTATGCCTACGTACTTTCATCTGGTATGAAAGATCAGAGCAAACGTAGTTCGGGAAACTACGGGTTATCTCCTAAAAGAAGTGTTTTTTATTGTGTTTGCGATTTCAACCGCACTAGAGACTATGACCTGAGAGTGAATGCGTCGCATGTCTCCCAAAGGGTACCATACTAAACATCCAGACTGTGGAAAAGAAACTCTCCCACAATCCTTTCTCAGATAGCTTAAGGCTCGTAACGTACGAAAGAAATCATTCATGATTACTGTGTCTTAAACTGCTTCGAGATGAGAAGAGAACAGGCCCAACTAGGAGGGAGACTATCAAGTCCTACTGTTATCATGCCATGGATTCATCCTATGGTTGAGGTTTGAACAGGGAACTCCTAGATGTTGTCATGCATAGGTTTCAACCTAAAAGTCTATCATCAAATCCTCATCAGAGGAAATGAGAGTCCTAAGGGATCATGTCAATGATACACCAAAACAGACAAAAGCATCAGCTTTAACAGTAAAATGCATGCAATGCAAGTGAGGGAGGAAATGTGTGTGGGGCTTTAGCCTCCACAAGCTCGTCTCGACCTCAAGCCAGTCATGAAATAACAGTAATCATACTGAAAATAAACAACATGCTATCAAGCAGGAACAGTAAACTGCAATCATACAGATAGAAATAACTGGAATCATGCTATCAAGCAAAATAAACACATGGGCAAGGGAGCTGGGCTCTACCGAATACCCGCAAGCAAAGCCAAGCAATAACAATACAATCAGATGCACTCATGCTCTTAGACTGAACTTATTCTAAATGGGCTTAGTCTAATGCAACAGACAAGTCACACAATACATCAAAGAAAATAGAAGAAAGCCTCAGCTCCTCCAGCAGCAACCCAGTCTTCAGACTTCAGAGATCACTTGCTTTCCAGGTATCAACCCTACAACATGAGTATCAACTCATCTTCTCCCTTGAGCTTCAGCTCCTTTGATCAGCTCTACCTTCAGGCTTCACTATCTTCAGGGATCTTCAGGCATCAACTTGATCTTCACAAAGTCTTCAGACTTCAATAATCTTCAAGGAATCATCCTCTTCAAGGCCTCAGCTTCTATCTTCAATGGCTCCAATGCTCCAGCAAACAAGATTCAGTCAACAAGATGAGGTGAGGATGTTACAGTGCTCACTGACTTCCAAAGGATGCCATTGAGGACTTAACATCAAAGGGAAGGCTCTCTCAAAGTTCTACCTTGTAGGGCAAGGTCACTAATCCCTCCAAAGGAGAGAGGTGAATACCCTTAAGGGACTCTGTGTCATAGAGAAGAAAGGAGGTGAACAAAGCACTCCTTGGTTATTGAACAAAGTATTCTATCTAGGGCTCTGCCTATGCACCTATAAACCTATAAACAAAACAACAAAAGCTATACTAAACTCCTCTGCGAGGTCTTCAAAGCTCCCCTGATGATCCACAAGGTCTTCAACTCAATCTTCAAAGCTCACACACTCAAAAGAGAAGGAAAGAAAACACAACAATACAACTTATTCCTTTAAGCAACACACATACTATCCATACATTCAAAAATCAATGAAAAATACTAAAATACCATACAATATTCTAGTAAAATTCTAGGGGATTCTATACATACTTACCCTTAACCCATATATTCCCCATAGGCTAACTTGTCCTAAAAACCCCAAAACAATTTTGTTCAAGTCTACCTATACAACTTAAAACCCTAATTAGAGCACCTAAATGTCTAACAATCAAACTACATCAAATTTTAATCTACAAATCAAGAGATAAATCCTACATGAAACTAGGGTTCAATATCTAACTATGCCAAAAATAATGGCTCAAAAATCCTAAAGGAAGGTCCTAAAACAATTCTTGCAAAATAAGGTATCAACCAAAAGAAAATAATTGCCCTATTTAAAAGAAAATACCACCAAAAATTCCACATTAAAAATAAAATTTCATTTTTATTTTTATATTTTCTAAACATTATTATCTAAACATAGAAAAAAGAATGAGTAAAAAATCATTATTTATCAATTACTTATGAATTTTTAAAGGTGGCAAAAATATTAAAAGAATTAAAAAGAATTCAAAATAATATAAAAGGGAGGGGGGGTGGAAATAGTAGGTCAGACCAGTTCATTTCGCTTGGGCCATATGAAAGGGAGGTGCGGATAGGACACGGGTAAGCCCAGAATTCTTTCACTAAACCAAACGACGTCGTTTGGCTGGTTCTTGCTTCCCTCCGTTTCTGAGTTTAAACTACAACCGTACGATTAAAATCCCAGTCCACTTCCTTGACCTGATCCAACGACGGATGATCATCTTCTTCCTCGCGTTTGGCTAGGGTTTGATGGCAACACCATGCACGACCCTCTCATGCAACTGTCTTCTACCAGCTCGTTCTCTCTCGTCTCTCAGCCAAACTCACTCGTGTAAAGAGCAAACTTGCTCAGTTTTCCTCCCCAAACACAACCATGCCCTCAGCTTGCATTAAAACAACCTCAAACTGGAAACCCGACGCTCATCCTCCATTAATGCTCAAGGTTTTCACCCTCACGAAACCTCAATTTCTTGGTATTAAACTAATCTTCATGCATCACTGATCAACCTAAACTAAAGCATTAATATTAAAACTCAATAACCAGCTAGTTCTTGATCTTCAAAGTATGATGTCAAATTCTCAAACATCTCAGAATGAGCTCTAACTTCTCAAGATCCATCCCTAATGGTTGCTAGTCATAATTACCCTAACCACATGATCTAGAACTATGCAAACAGAGAGAATCGAATGAATTTGCAAACCTGCAACTTGATGATGGCAGCAATGGTTACACTCCTCTTCAATGCTTGAAACTGCCCAAAATCACTCTTTTCTTGATGATGATCTTTCTGTATGCAAAAGATTTAGTGTAGCACGCTTGAATCTTGAGATCCACTTGAAGTTGCAACTTGTGTCTTGATGAAGAAAGTGCACGAAATTGGACCAATTGCAATCAGAACATGGGTGAATTCTACTCCATGATGATGGTTGAATATGGTGAAATCAGTATTGGTGATGATTGATGAAGGTTTTGTGAGATTGGGATCAAAATGCAATGAGAGGGAATGAGAGAATTTGTGAAGTGTTTGCCAAAAAATGAGAATCCAACCCTTGCTCAATGTTCATTTCATGATTATATAGCACTCAATGGAAGTTTCCAGCACCATCTTGCACTTTCCCTTGCATTCCAAGCTTGATCCAATTTGTTATGTTTCTTTAATCATAAGTAACCTTAAGTAACTTTTATTTTTTTCACTAAACTCAAAAATGTGCTTGAACCATTGTCTCTAAAATGGTTTTTCCAATCAAAATGATATATTGGATGACCCCATTTGGATTCCTAAATCTTCCAAACCAATTTCCAATTCCAACTTTTTAACCTTATATGCCATTTTTTAGTTCATTTTTTGACCAATCATGCAAATCCATGCTATGATCTTTTCCAACAATTCATGACCTTCTTTCTAGACTTAAAATCACATTTTGAACAACTTTCATGTTTTGAGTTTTTCCATTTGAGGCTTGGAAATAGGAGATATGGCATTTGCTTAAAAATGACCTATAACTGACAAATGACCAAAATACCCCTGTCTTGTTCAAACCATAAGTTGAGTTCCACAAATCCTATCAAGGACTTCTACCACTCAAATTAAAGCTAAGAAGATGCTCTCCAACATTCATGTTGACCAAGAGATCATAGGAATCATCCTAATAGGGCAAAAGTTGTCTGCAAGTTGGGTGACTTTCAAGGACCCAGATTCACACACCTCTACTGACCTGTAATTTGTCAAAACCATAACTTGAGCTCTGTAACTCCTATCAAGGACTTCCACCACTCAAATTAAAGCTAAGAACAAGCTCTACAACATTCATGTTGTGGGGAAGATGAGATATCAATCACATCTTGAGCTAAAACTGCCTGGAAAATAGGGATCAAATTAGGGTTTTTCACTGACAATCCTTGGAAACCCTGACTTGAAACTTCCCAAACTCTTCAATCATGATGAGTTGGTCTAGGAATCATCTCTATAACATCTCTATACATCATTCCATGATCTCATGGCCCTCGGATTAGGTCTCAACCTTCTCCAAATTTTCAGTTAATCTAGGGTTGACTCAGTCAAAACCCTAATTCTACCATTCATGGTTGCATCTTCTGAACTCTTGCATAGTGACTTCTCTGGGCTTCATGATGGCTATCAAGACATCTCATAGGCTTTCTAAAAACATCTAGTTCATTCTCAAAGTCTCAGAATCATCTGAGGAGCACCCACAACTCTCAAGCTATGAAGCACACAATCCTGGTTTCAATCCACTTCCTCTGAAGATCTCTTGAACTGTCTGATGAAGGTATCAACTTTCAAACACTAGATGGATAAATAATTGTTGGTCAAATTTTGGGGTGCAACAGCTGCCCCTATTCAAACGGCTTGAACCTGACTGGGTGAGAAGCGAACGGCTCTCAGCCAATCAAGGTGCGAGGCGGTTGAATACCGGTAAACCCGAAAATTTGCCAACTGCATGAGCACACGATTCTCTGCGGGGAACGAATCTTCGAATACTGCAATACTAGCTGCATGACAATTAGCTGGAGAGATACTGATCTGACATTGCCGTTAGTTATCCACATTAAATTATTCTGACATTGTCTTCAAGACACCCAACCTCGCCGCTGGAGAGCTGAATCTGACATCGCCGTTGGAAACACACATCATTGGGAGACACTGGACATCTCCGTCGTACAGATATCATCTCTGATGGGGATTTAAAGAGTCTGACCTCGCCGTCAAACAAACATCCAACCTCGCCGCCGGACAACTGATGATCTGACCTCGCCGCCAAATCCAAACATTCAACCTCGCCGTCGAACAAACATCCAACCTCGCCGCCGGACAAAATATGATCTTGAACATCTCTGACCTGGGGTTCACCCCTGGTAAATGGAACAAGAAGTACACTCGCGTATTTGGAACTACTCCGCTGGGAATGAGAGACTTAACCGAACACACTCTGATCTGGGGTTCACCCTCAGAACCATAACGAACATCGGAATACTGCTGCACACCGCCCACCGTAGAACTTCAATATTAAAGATATATGAAACCCTGGCCCCTGGCCATTCCAGCTTCAGCTAGAAAGAACATCCTTGGCCTTCAAGGATGTAAACTTTGCCCGTCGGCAACTCTGCAGGAGGCACCTTCGACTTCAGTCTAAAGCAATGGTCCTCGACCTTCAAGGATACATGGATATGCCTTCAGGCAACTCCGCCTCTGCTATAGAGCATCCGAGACTTCAGTCAGGGATATACTTCGGCCTTCAGTCCGAAAAATGAACCCTAGGTCATTCATGACCTTGGGGATAACCTTGCCCTTAGGCACCTTCGCTTCAGCTTGGGAAATCTATGACTTCAGTCAGAGAAATGGTATCCTGAGCCATTCATGACTCTATGGGGATTCAAACACTTTGCCTTCAGGCAAAACTCCGCTTCAGCTGGAGAAACATCTTCGACTTCAGTCAGAAGAAACACTATTCACTAGATCGCGATCAATCATCACCTCAGGACAACTGACTTGGTCTTCAGACCAACACGGATCCTCTTGAATACAAAAATTTGGAACCTTGTCTTCAGCCACCCGTTGATTCATCAACACGGAAATTCGAATCCACAGGAACATTCTGATATCGCCTTCAGGCGTTTACGAAGTCAATCTTCAGATTAGACATCACTGTTGGGGCAAACATATCACGCCGCTAGGGACTTCAAGAATCATCCTGAACACACAACTCGGTCGGGCACCTTCAAGAATCATCCTGAACCGATAACCATTCTGGAGAATTTATTCTGCTGGGTATTCCAGGAATCTTCCTGGGCAACTCTTGCTGGGGACGCTACTGATGAGCTCAAGAATCATCCTAAACAAGCAACTCGGGAACCTGCGTTGAGGTCTTAAGAATCATCTTAAGCACACGGCCCTGCTGAGGAATTCAAGAATCGTCTTGAACTGCAGACTTCGCTGGGGATCCCAAAAATCATCTTGAGCGAGCGACTGTGGGGATTACACTGGGGTCTTAAGAATCATCTTAAGAAAGCGACCTTGTTGGAGAGGAATATCAGGAATCATCCTGAGCAACCGATCCTTCGGCCGAACACCTGTAAGGCAAGAATAATAATGACCTAGATCATGCTTATGATGCATATGCTTCTGCGCTATGCCCCACACGGTGGGAATGATATGCGTTTATGCTAAATGTTGTGCAATCATGCACAATGCTATGCAACGTTAAGTGATATGCGGTGTTAAATGCTATGCAGTCATGCACAATGATGCGATTCCGTCAGCGAAATAAATGCTGAGGGGAAAATTCTTTTGTCAAGGAGACAAGAACTACTCAGGTAGAGGAATCATCCTGCTGAGGAGAACATGGACACGCCAGTAACAATCGGACTCTGTCTGGCGAAATGATCTTCCATTGACTGCTGCAGGGAAAACAACTTCAGTTGATCTGCTGCGGGGGGAACAAAGCTCTACGAGAACTCGGATCTGCTGAAGGAAAGCGATGTCAATTGCGGGAGTGAACTGTGTGGCCGTCTCGGCTAACTCTTCTGGGGATGATCACTCTGTGGGGAAACAACCTCAACTGCTCCACACTCCGCTGGGGAAAACATGGTCTGATCAACTTCCAAGGACTCGGCTCTCTTGGGCATCTGCAAACTCGGCTGAGGAAGGAGAAGTCATTCTGCTTCGCTGGAGAGAGTGCGACTCTGGGGAAACACAGCATCAGCTGCCCCACGCTCTGCTGGGGAAAATTGATTATGATCTGATCAACTTCCAAGGATTCTGCTTTTCTGCGGACTCAGCCGGGGAGAGAAATCATTCTACTTCACTGGAGAGTACGACCCTGATGAGGGATTTCAATTCCGCCAGGGAAGAAAGAATCATCTGACTTCGGGGGAGAGTACAACTCTGCAGGGGAATACAACATCAGCTGTTCCAATACTCTACTGGGGAAGAGGGAATCATCCAACTTCAGGAGAGAGCATGACTCTGGTGGGGAATCTCAATTCCGCTGGAGACTTCAGTCTGGCACCATCAGTTACTGCATATTTTGGCGTACGAACAATTCCCTACGAAACCTGCACTTGTAACCCGGTGCTGGGGCAACACCTGTTGCGGCGACTTTACTGGGGAAAACACGAGCTTCGGCACCCGAACATTTCTATGAAACCTACACTTGTGACCCGGTGCTGGGGGAGAATACGAGCTGCTGCGCGCGACTCAGCCGATGAGGTGGCGTTCCTTCAGGACGCGTCCGCTTGGGGACGAGAATCCTCTCTGCCTGGGGGAGACATATCAATGGTCATGGCTTCGCATTCAGACTCTGCGGAGGAGAGACTACTGAACTCTGTTGGAGAAGGAGGACTTGCCCTGCTTCGGGGATATCAATCCTGGTCTACTGAGGGCAATCTTGACCCTAATCTGATAAGGGATAAACGCTATCTCAATTTGCCGCAGTCTCAAACTGTACGGGGGGAACAACCTTAAACCGTACATCTCTGCTGAGAAACGATCCTGGTTCAACAACGTCAACACAGGGAATACAGACTACCAATCATGGAACCGAGTAACAGGTTAGGCTGTAGGATAACAACCCAATGCCAGCAAGGCTTCTTCAGAAGGCTCAGGTTTTGGCAGGGTAAAGACACGACTCCCCGACACTCAATTCTTGCTAGGGTGAACAAACTCGTTTGAACAACTTGCCCCAGTACAATTCAACTTGCCCCAATCCGACTTTTGGGAATAATTCATTCTGAACAAAAACAGCTGGCGATAATACAATCATCAGAAGGCTTGCTCCAATATCTGCACAACAGAAGGATTCATCCTCCACCAATCAACTCTCAGCATGGTCGGCTTCAATATCTCTGAAGTAGTTTGCCCCTGAACGAGCGATGAGCGACTCAACATGCTCTGATTGCACGCTGGAGGGATCTGCCCTCAAATCGCAAGAATTCTGGATAACTGCCCCTGATTGGGTCTCGAGAAGATTCACTCCCGACCAACCGCTTTTTGCATAAACTGCCCCATAATCAACTGATGCTCCGGGACTTGTCCTCAGACAAACTGATCCCAAACTCACTGGAAGTCAATGCCCCAGATTCACAGGGCTTCGCAGCATACCATTCTGATCCATACCTCTGACGATTCATCCCTGATTGACCATTCCCTGTTGAAGTTCCTCCGTATCAGCTACTGACCTGCAATTAAGATTGTTTATTCACGAATGGTAATTTTAATGCAGTGTTCATGCAAATTTCGAAAAAATGTTGTACTGTCACTCATTTACGTGTCATGCCAGTGAGTGACGAATGAACCAAAGAGTTCAAACGTAGTGCTGATGTAATCAGTGAAAAATACCATAAGGATATGATTAGCAAATCATGAAGGAGTCAGGTTACTCAACCTTATCGTAATGCGCTTTTAGAATAAACCTTGCCTCAATTAGGTCTTTTAAGGGTTGTATCGTGGTCGGGTTCACGGTTAGTGAAACAAAGGATATTTGGCTCAAATTATGATTTGTACCCACCCCTTCTACGTGATGATCTCCGATCCTAAAGTCCAGTTAACTTAGCTCGAGCGCTCGCCTCTTCGAGAGGTATGTTGAACATTGGGAACAACTGGTTAAAGAACTCACAAGGTGTTTTGGAGTGACAATTACTCCTTTTCGTTTTCGGTGTCTGTATCTACACGACTTTGTCCTTGTTTGAGGATTTTTCTTTTTATATAATCCTTTCTTTTTCATTCATTTTTTTTTATTCCCTAATTTTTGCCTGGACTGACTCCTTTTGAGTTCTTTTCGATTTTTCCTTTTGAAGTCCAGCGGGATGCCCTGATTTTTTGCCTAAGTATTTGCTTTCTAGCTTTTTTCTTTTCCTTTTTACTTAGCGGGCTTTCTTATTCCCCTTTTTTTTTTGGAACGAGTCTTGCGACACTGGTTGTCTTGATTACTCCGAAAGGATTATAACCGTCTCACTCCTGATTGGTGAGGTTTAACCATTGTGGTTGATGAGGTACGACCTCTGGCGAGGAATATGATGTGATTGGTCCTCGAAGGACAACACTCCTCTATAAGACTTGAACGCTCGATCAAGCTAACTGACAACTACCCTGCCCCGGGTTAAGATGTAAGGGTTAAAAAGTCCGAAAGAAATTCCTACTTCTCGGCTCGAAGTGGTTAACAAGGGATTCTCTTCCTTATCTCTCCGGTGTTTAGGGATTTGAAACAATGCCTTATACGTCATCGGCAAGGTTTTATCTGAAAGTAATACGATCATTGGTTATGAGTATTCAGTTTCATCATCCTCCCTCCGCTCATTGCTAATCATAGTGATAAAGTGGAGTGAATAAAATGCAAGTATCAGTGCAATGCAGTAAATGAGTGACAACGACATAACTAATTCAGAAAAAATGCATAATCACTTTATTAATATTACCATTCGAAACATACAATGTTTAACAACAGGTAGTAACTAACAGAAAAGAAACTACAAATGCAAATGATAAAAAGTCCGAGGACTGCCAATGCTGAGGACGTCTGCCTGTCTGGACCGCTGGCTTTTGGAAATAACCCTCTGAATCTGCGAGCTCAGACGGCTGAGAGGTTGTCACGCACAACCAAAACTCCATCTGGAAAGGAAATGCACCTTTTTTCGATCAACTGTTGCACTTTCGCCTGAAAAGCTTTGCAATCCTCAGTTGAATGCCCTGGAGATCCACCATGGTAACCACACTGAGCATGGGGATTGTACCCTGGAGGGTAAGGCTCTGGTACGGGCTTGAGAGCTTTCGGTTCCACCAAAGAATTCTGAATCAACTGTGGAAGAATCTGGCTATACGGCACAGGCACTGGATGGAAAGAAGCATTCCTTTGTTCTAAGTGGTTGCGAGGCCTCTTTTGGTTCTGGTGCTGGTATTCTTTCTGCCAAGGAGTAGGAATTCGTCGTTTCTGAATGGCAACGGTCCCTTGATTAGGCGCTTGCATCCTTGAACTTGATCCAGGTAGAAACTGCGAGCGAGGCGATTCAGTCACCAAAAGTCGCGGGACATATTCAAGATCTTTCTCAGCTTCAGGCAAAGGAGTGGAATCATTCACCTCTCCTGCAGGGTACGGGATAAACTTTCCCGACGCTCTTATGCCGCCCGACACAAGCCTAATTGTCCTTGAGTCAATAAGATCTTGAATCTTATTCTTGAGAGCCTTGCATGTTTCAACATGGTGCCCCGGTGCTCTTGAGTGGAAATCACAATGTGTGCTGAGATCGACGTCTGGTGACACGTCATCCGGTGGATCCAAAGTCCGAAGCTTGAGAACACGGTTCTGAACCAACAGTGGCAACAGTTGGGCATAACTCACAGGTATGGGGTCTACAGCTCTATCAAGTAACTTCCTCTTTTGATTATGACCTTCAGGGTTATTCTGAGATGCCTGGCGCGGCTGCCGACGAGACAGGTCTTGAGCTTCATGCTGTGTAGAGGATCCACGAAGTCCACTTGGCTTCAGCACAGGTGGCACTGGCGGCAATGGAGGAAGCACTTTGGTATCCACCTCGGGTGCTCGATCACTCTCCTTTTTTAGCATACTTCTCACCACTCCCATGAGAAAGCTCAACTGATTCTGCAGCTGCTGATTCTTTTCTCTGAGTACTTGCTGGTCCAGACGCACTGCATGTATGTCATTCATGACCTGCCCCAACTGGCTTTGGATTTTCCCCAACTCAGCTTGTACTTGCTCCATTAGTCTGAGTTGCTCAATTCTGAGTCAAACCTGCAAACACAAGGGTTAGAAGACAAGCCCCGACTTCTGTCATGCGAGATGAATTATGCTAATGCCATGGGTGTCTGTACATTTAGGAGATCACCCCTAATTTTGGTGTCAACGTGCCAACATAGTGTCAATGCAGTGATAAGACTGGATCCATTCATGGAAGAAAATATCTCATATTGCTCGGGACACCAGGATCAGGGTACGAAACGCGCCTGCAGCACAGACACATGCTAATGGAATGCAAACATGAATATACAAGCTAATGCAAAATGCAGTCATGCAATAATATATCCCGGTAACTGCTATGGAGATTCGGTATCAACAATCACTGATGAGAAGAAAACCCCGGTGTAAGACCACTAATCGGATCTGCTAAGAACGACCTTCTGACAGGACCATATATATAAGATCAAAATTCTGCTCTGTCAAGAACAAATGTCTGATAATAAGGATCTCGGGTGTATGATCAAGAAATATCTGCTGATGAAGTCTTCAGACCCCAAATCAAAAATCTGCCCTATCAAGAACAAACATACAGCTGCTGATGGGATCCTCAGACCCCCCTCAAAATCTGCCCTATCAAGAACAAATAACATCTGCTGATGAGATCTTCAGACCTCACTCAAAATCTGCCCTATCAAGAACAAACCACTGACGACAATACTCTGATCAAAACCTGTTCCATCAAGAACAGACAAATCTGCAACTGAGAACTCTGGTACCAACATAACTGATTCACTGTCAAGAAAACCAGGTAGTCTGAAGGTCAAAGTTTCCTGCAATAAACCCAGTCCCACTCACAGGTATGGACCTAGACTGACTCAAGGTATGGCATCCTATGCGTTCATCAGCGTCACAGACTTTCAAAACTGATGATACGATTCCCAGAAGGAGTGGCATCATCAAGTCCTGAAGAGGCCTCACTTAGCTGAATCACAAATGATCGGTCCCCAGAGTCGACAATCCACCAAACCAGCAACCGTCTCAACCCAAGGGGTTGAAAGTGAAGCCAACCGGATGAACCTCGTCTGAGCGTGGATTTCATGAGACACTAGTGCCTGCAAAGCAAGCACGCGCCCACTAATTTCCACTCTAAGTCTATGGTGCACTCAAGCCTGGGTCTGGCTTCTCACTCAAT
The DNA here is from genome assembly GCA_963859935.3 of Lathyrus sativus. NCBI lineage: Eukaryota > Viridiplantae > Streptophyta > Magnoliopsida > Fabales > Fabaceae > Lathyrus > Lathyrus sativus. The sequence continues at coordinate 90,862,314 of OZ012739.1, read as the reverse complement.
CAGAACTCCCATCCCACAACAGCACAAATAATCATATTATACTGAAAATAAAATGCGGAAAATAAAGTGCGAGAAGTAAAAATGCGATAAATAAACGCAACCCAACAAGCAAACACACAAACGATAGGATTGACTCGCACAGGGAACCGTTGGAGTCCCCAGCAGAGTCGCCAATTGTCGCTTGCGCGAAAATAAGGTGTCGGCATGACAGAAGAGTCGCCACCTTTCGTTATTTATCCCTCAGAGCGGGAAAGGAAACGATCGGAAAAACCTGACGAAAAAGGGTAAGACAAGGTCATCGCAACCATTGTCTGGATTCGGGAGTCGGTTACGCAAGGGGAAGGTATTAGCACCCCTCACGTCCGTCGTACTCGACGGGATCCTCGCTTGTTTGTTTACTTGGACGGGTTGGTTATAATCTATCTACCTATCAAGGCTGGCTGAAAAAGAAAAGAAAAATGACTCGGCAAAGCGTCGCGCTTTATGCCTACGTATTCCCGTCTGGAACGAGAAATCAGAGTCAACGTAGTTCGGCTAACTACGGGTTATGGGGGAAAGGTTGCTCGCTAGGACGTCGCGTCCTATGCCTACGTACTTTCATCTGGTATGAAAGATCAGAGCAAACGTAGTTCGGGAAACTACGGGTTATCTCCTAAAAGAAGTGTTTTTTATTGTGTTTGCGATTTCAACCGCACTAGAGACTATGACCTGAGAGTGAATGCGTCGCATGTCTCCCAAAGGGTACCATACTAAACATCCAGACTGTGGAAAAGAAACTCTCCCACAATCCTTTCTCAGATAGCTTAAGGCTCGTAACGTACGAAAGAAATCATTCATGATTACTGTGTCTTAAACTGCTTCGAGATGAGAAGAGAACAGGCCCAACTAGGAGGGAGACTATTAAGTCCTACTGTTATCATGCCATGGATTCATCCTATGGTTGAGGTTTGAACAGGGAACTCCTAGATGTTGTCATGCATAGGTTTCAACCTAAAAGTCTATCATCAAATCCTCATCAGAGGAAATGAGAGTCCTAAGGGATCATGTCAATGATACACCAAAACAGACAAAAGCATCAGCTTTAACAGTAAAATGCATGCAATGCAAGTGAGGGAGGAAATGTGTGTGGGGCTTCAGCCTCCACAAGCTCGTCTCGACCTCAAGCCAGTCATGAAATAACAGTAATCATACTGAAAATAAACAACATGCTATCAAGCAGGAACAGTAAACTGCAATCATACAGATAGAAATAACTGGAATCATGCTATCAAGCAAAATAAACACATGGGCAAGGGAGCTGGGCTCTACCGAATACCCGCAAGCAAAGCCAAGCAATAACAATACAATCAGATGCACTCATGCTCTTAGACTGAACTTATTCTAAATGGGCTTAGTCTAATGCAACAGACAAGTCACACAATACATCAAAGAAAACAGAAGAAAGCCTCAGCTCCTCCAGCAGCAACCCAGTCTTCAGACTTCAGAGATCACTTGCTTTCCAGGTATCAACCCTACAACATGAGTATCAACTCATCTTCTCCCTTGAGCTTCAGCTCCTTTGATCAGCTCTACCTTCAGGCTTCACTATCTTCAGGGATCTTCAGGCATCAACTTGATCTTCACAAAGTCTTCAGACTTCAATAATCTTCAAGGAATCATCCTCTTCAAGGCCTCAGCTTCTATCTTCAATGGCTCCAATGCTCCAGCAAACAAGATTAAGTCAACAAGATGAGGTGAGGATGTTACAGTGCTCACTGACTTCCAAAGGATGCCATTGAGGACTTAACATCAAAGGGAAGGCTCTCTCAAAGTTCTACCTTGTAGGGCAAGGTCACTAATCCCTCCAAAGGAGAGAGGTGAATACCCTTAAGGGACTCTGTGTCATAGAGAAGAAAGGAGGTGAACAAAGCACTCCTTGGTTATTGAACAAAGTATTCTATCTAGGGCTCTGCCTATGCACCTATAAACCTATAAACAAAACAACAAAAGCTATACTAAACTCCTCTGCGAGGTCTTCAAAGCTCCCCTGATGATCCACAAGGTCTTCAACTCAATCTTCAAAGCTCACACACTCAAAAGAGAAGGAAAGAAAACACAACAATACAACTTATGCCTTTAAGCAACACACATACTATCCATACATTCAAAAATCAATGAAAAATACTAAAATACCATACAATATTCTAGTAAAATTCTAGGGGATTCTATACATACTTACCCTTAACCCATATATTCCCCATAGGCTAACTTGTCCTAAAAACCCCAAAACAATTTTGTTCAAGTCTACCTATACAACTTAAAACCCTAATTAGAGCACCTAAATGTCTAACAATCAAACTACATCAAATTTTAATCTACAAATCAAGAGATAAATCCTACATGAAACTAGGGTTCAATATCTAACTATGCCAAAAATAATGGCTCAAAAATCCTAAAGGAAGGTCCTAAAACAATTCTTGCAAAATAAGGTATCAACCAAAAGAAAATAATTGCCCTATTTAAAAGAAAATACCACCAAAAATTCCACATTAAAAATAAAATTTCATTTTTATTTTTATATTTTCTAAACATTATTATCTAAACATAGAAAAAAGAATGAGTAAAAAATCATTATTTATCAATTACTTATGAATTTTTAAAGGTGGCAAAAATATTAAAAGAATTAAAAAGAATTCAAAATAATATAAAAGGGAGGGGGGGTGGAAATAGTAGGTCAGACCAGTTCATTTCGCTTGGGCCATATGAAAGGGAGGTGCGGATAGGACACGGGTAAGCCCAGAATTCTTTCACTAAACCAAACGACGTCGTTTGGCTGGTTCTTGCTTCCCTCCGTTTCTGAGTTTAAACTACAACCGTACGATTAAAATCCCAGTCCACTTCCTTGACCTGATCCAACGACGGATGATCATCTTCTTCCTCGCGTTTGGCTAGGGTTTGATGGCAACACCATGCACGACCCTCTCATGCAACTGTCTTCTACCAGCTCGTTCTCTCTCGTCTCTCAGCCAAACTCACTCGTGTAAAGAGCAAACTTGCTCAGTTTTCCTCCCCAAACACAACCATGCCCTCAGCTTGCATTAAAACAACCTCAAACTGGAAACCCGACGCTCATCCTCCATTAATGCTCAAGGTTTTCACCCTCACGAAACCTCAATTTCTTGGTATTAAACTAATCTTCATGCATCACTGATCAACCTAAACTAAAGCATTAATATTAAAACTCAATAACCAGCTAGTTCTTGATCTTCAAAGTATGATGTCAAATTCTCAAACATCTCAGAATGAGCTCTAACTTCTCAAGATCCATCCCTAATGGTTGCTAGTCATAATTACCCTAACCACATGATCTAGAACTATGCAAACAGAGAGAATCGAATGAATTTGCAAACCTGCAACTTGATGATGGCAGCAATGGTTACACTCCTCTTCAATGCTTGAAACTGCCCAAAATCACTCTTTTCTTGATGATGATCTTTCTGTATGCAAAAGATTTAGTGTAGCACGCTTGAATCTTGAGATCCACTTGAAGTTGCAACTTGTGTCTTGATGAAGAAAGTGCACGAAATTGGACCAATTGCAATCAGAACATGGGTGAATTCTACTCCATGATGATGGTTGAATATGGTGAAATCAGTATTGGTGATGATTGATGAAGGTTTTGTGAGATTGGGATCAAAATGCAATGAGAGGGAATGAGAGAATTTGTGAAGTGTTTGCCAAAAAATGAGAATCCAACCCTTGCTCAATGTTCATTTCATGATTATATAGCACTCAATGGAAGTTTCCAGCACCATCTTGCACTTTCCCTTGCATTCCAAGCTTGATCCAATTTGTTATGTTTCTTTAATCATAAGTAACCTTAAGTAACTTTTATTTTTTTCACTAAACTCAAAAATGTGCTTGAACCATTGTCTCTAAAATGGTTTTTCCAATCAAAATGATATATTGGATGACCCCATTTGGATTCCTAAATCTTCCAAACCAATTTCCAATTCCAACTTTTTAACCTTATATGCCATTTTTTAGTTCATTTTTTGACCAATCATGCAAATGCATGCTATGAGCTTTTCCAACAATTCATGACCTTCTTTCTAGACTTAAAATCACATTTTGAACAACTTTCATGTTTTGAGTTTTTCCATTTGAGGCTTGGAAATAGGAGATATGGCATTTGCTTAAAAATGACCTATAACTGACAAATGACCAAAATACCCCTGTCTTGTTCAAACCATAAGTTGAGTTCCACAAATCCTATCAAGGACTTCTACCACTCAAATTAAAGCTAAGAAGATGCTCTCCAACATTCATGTTGACCAAGAGATCATAGGAATCATCCTACTAGGGCAAAAGTTGTCTGCAAGTTGGGTGACTTTCAAGGACCCAGATTCACACACCTCTACTGACCTGTAATTTGTCAAAACCATAACTTGAGCTCTGTAACTCCTATCAAGGACTTCCACCACTCAAATTAAAGCTAAGAACAAGCTCTACAACATTCATGTTGTGGGTAAGATGAGATATCAATCAAATCTTGAGCTAAAACTGCCTGGAAAATAGGGATCAAATTAGGGTTTTTCACTGACAATCCTTGGAAACCCTGACTTGAAACTTCCCAAACTCTTCAATCATGATGAGTTGGTCTAGGAATCATCTCTATAACATCTCTATACATTATTCCATGATCTCATGGCCCTCGGATTAGGTCTCAACCTTCTCCAAATTTTCAGTTAATCTAGGGTTGACTCAGTCAAAACCCTAATTCTACCATTCATGGTTGCATCTTCTGAACTCTTGCATAGTGACTTCTCTGGGCTTCATGATGGCTATCAAGACATCTCATAGGCTTTCTCAAAACATCTAGTTCATTCTCAAAGTCTCAGAATCATCTGAGGAGCACCCACAACTCTCAAGCTATGAAGCACACAATCCTGGTTTCAATCCACTTCCTCTGAAGATCTCTTGAACTGTCTGATGAAGGTATCAACTTTCAAACACTAGATGGATAAATAATTGTTGGTCAAATTTTGGGGTGCAACAATAAGCTTCGGCAACGAGGCGCCCAATATTGAGAAGAATTTGATGCCAGCTCACGGATCTACGCAGGTGGGTGCAATTCTGGAAGATGCTAGTCTGAATCTGGTTATGAATGTGGATGAATTGAAAATGCCTTTGGGTTATGTCAAGAGCAGATTGTTGAAAGGGGGAATGTTCCTTGGTTGTGATGCTGATTGTATTGATTGTTTGGCCCAGCCTGAGGGTTGTGATAACTTGAGGAGAGGTATTCAAGGGCTGATTGAAGAAGGTACGCTGCAATTTAACCGTACTGCTGAAGAGAAGCATGTTGAGGCAAAAGCTGAGGAGCAGGGCGAAGTTGCAACGATTACTATCCCGTTCATAACTGTCACGATATCGGCACCTCCCAAGAGGCCGACCATCACAATAACCAAAGCTGGACCCATTCCGTATGAAAGCACTAAAGCCATCCCCTGGAATTATGGGGCTGAAGTTTACTGCAATGGGGAGAAGATCAACCTGTCGAGCCCGCCGGTAGGGTCCGTTCATAACCTTGTGGGGGCAGGGGGCATAACCCGCAGTGGCAGAATCTTTGCGTCGCCAGAAGTAGAAGCTGAGAGAATGGCCAAAGGGAAAGGTAAAGTCAATGAAGAAGGACCTTCGCAGGAGAAGGAAAAAGAGGCTTTGACCAAAGATGTAGAAGAATTCATGAGATTAATTCGAAGAGCGATTACAAAATTGTTGATCATCTGCAGCAGACGCCTTCCAAAATATTAATCTTGTCATTGCTGCTTTGTTCCGAAGCTCACCGGAACGCGTTGTTGAAAGCTCTGGACGCTGCCTATGTACCCCAGGAGATATCCGTGAATCAGCTTAAAGGAGTGATTACGCACGTGAATGCGGGGCATGGCCTTGGCTTTACAAACTTTGATTTAACCCCCAGGGGCCGCAACCATAACAGTGCATTGCATATTTCTGTTGAGTTTAGGGGCAGTGTTATGTCGCATGTCCTTTTTGACACTGGCTCATCCCTGAACGTTTTGCCCAAGAAAGCATTGCTGAAGCTAGATACCCGAGGTGTAATCTGCACGCCAAGTGACTTGGTAGTGAGAGCATTTGACGGGACGAGAATGTCTGTATTCGGAGAATTGACTTTGCCAATCCAGGTCGGTCCAGAAGTGTTTGATACCGTGTTCTACATCATGGACATACAGCCAGCCTATAGCTGTTTTCTTGGACGACCATGGATCCACGCTGCTGGGGCTGTGACGTCTACGTTGCACCAGAAGCTTAAGTATATGGTTGGTGGTAACATCGTCACCATATGTGGGGAGGAGGACATTCTGGTCAGTCACCTATCATCGTTTAAATATGTCGAAGTGGATGGTGAGATCCATGAGATATTGTGCCAAGCCTTCGAAGGAGTGCAGATCAGAGATAAATCTCCTGTCATAAGCAGTGGGCCAGAAGTGGCTATGTCATCATACAAGGAAGCCCAAGCGGTAGTTCAGGTCGGGGAGACCAAAGGTTGGGGGCAAGTTCTGGAGATTCCTGTTAAGCAGGACAAGTTCGGCTTAGGGTACCGCCCATCGTCGTCATCTGCATCACAGAGCAAACCAAAGTTCAAAGGGCCGATTGTGTTTACTCCAGGAGGAGTCAATTTTGAGCAGATCAATGTTGTGTCTGACAGTGAAGAAGGCGATAGCGATTGTGACATGGATTCGTGGATCAAGCCCAGCGAGCCAGGACGAAGCCTATGCAACTGGTCTATCCAGGACTTTGTTCAAGTGACATCGAAACAGTAATGCCTTGTTTTTCGATTATTGTATAATCCTATGTCCTACCTGGGGCATAATGATTTTATTTTAGGGCCTACTTGCTTATGTGTATGTTTTGTTTTAATCATTAAATAAAGGCGTTTTCCTCATGCAAATTTTGTGATCCCTATTTTTCTGTTTTTATTTTTACAATAAAATAGCAATGTGGTTGTACGCTTCGTTTGCATATCATTTGAAGCATTTAACCCTTTCTTTTGCAGGATTCATATTTCAGATGACACCGATCAAGATCTCCCTATGACTCGCTTCGACTTTGAGCACCCGATATTTCAAGTCGAAGAAGAGATTGTTGAGGACGACGACTTACCAGAAGAACTGGCTCGTCTGTTGAAACAAGAAGAGAGAATCATTCTGCCTCATCAGGAGGATATTGAGGCCGTTAATTTGGGTTCCGAAGAGATTGTCAGGAATGTCCGGATAGGGGCTGTGCTACAAAATAATATCAAGCAGAGACTTGTCGAGATGCTTCGAGAGTATAGTGACATCTTTGCTTGGTCTTATGAAGATATGTCTGGGCTAGACACTGATATCGTGGTCCACCGCTTGCCATTGCGTGAAGATTGTCCGCCGGTCAAGCAAAAGCTCAGGAGAACTAAACTAGATATGGTCGTAAAGATTAAAGAGGAAGTACAGAAATAGTGGGACGCTGGTTTCCTGGCTGTTACAACTTACCCTCCTTGGGTCGTCAATATAGTACCTGTACCAAAGAAAGATGGTAAGGTACAGATGTGCGTTGACTATCGGGATCTGAACAAGGCGAGCCCTAAGGATGACTTCCTGCTTCCTCACATTGACGTGTTGGTCGACAACACTGCTCAATTCTCCGTGTTTTCCTTCATGGACGGCTTTTCGGGCTATAATCAGATTAAGATGGCGCCGGAGGATATGGAGAAAACAACTTTTATTACCCCGTGGGGAACGTTCTGCTACAAAGTGATGCCCTTTGGTTTGAAGAACGCTGGGAAAACATATCAGCGTGCTATGACGACACTCTATCATGACATGATGCATAAATAGATTGAAGTCTATGTTAACGATATGATTGCCAAATCCCAAACGGAGGAAGAGCATCTGGTGAATCTTTTGAAATTGTTTGAGAGGCTTAGGAAGTTCAGGCTGAGGCTGAATCCTAATAAGTGCACCTTCGGGGTGAGATCTGGTAAGTTACTGGGGTTTATTGTTAGCGAAAAAGGAATTGAGGTTGATCCTGCTAAAATAAAATCGATACAAGAAATGCCAGCGCCAAAAACAGAGAAAGAGGTTCGTGGTTTTTTGGGGAGGTTGAACTACATTGCCCGATTCATATCTCACCTAACTGCCACGTGTGAGCCAATGTTTAAACAGTTGAAAAAAGATCAGGCGATTGTTTGGAATGAAAATTGTCAAAAGGCGTTTGAAAAAATAAAAGAATACTTGCAGGAACCTCCTATCTTGATACCCCCAGTAGCCGGGAGACCACTGATCATGTACTTGACGGTTCTTAAGAACAGTATGGGTTGTGTTCTCGGTCAACATGACGAGACTGGACAGAAAGAGCATGCGATCTATTACTTGAGTAAAAATTTCACAGACTGTGAGTCCCGTTACTCAATGCTCGAAAAGACGTGTTGTGCACTCGCTTGGGTTGCCAAACGTCTGAGACAATACATGCTAAATCATACAACCATGCTGATATCGAAGATGGATCCGATCAAATATGTTTTTGAGAAACAGGCACTTTCAGGAAGGATTGCCCGATGGCAGATGGTACTGACAGAGTACGATATATAATATGTCTCGCAAAAGGCTATCAAAGGTAGCGTACTGTCAGAGTACTTGGCCGAGCGGCCCATCGATGATTACCAGCCGATGAAGTTTGATTTTCCTGACGAGGATATCATGTACTTAAAGATGAAAGACTACGAAGATTCGTTGCATGGTGAAGGTCCTGAGTCGGGTTCCCAATGGCAATTGATTTTTGACGGTGCTGTGAATTCATATGGAAGTGGAATTGAGGCAATCATCACGACTCCCCATGGGACGCACATCCCGTTCACGGCCAGATTGACATTTCCAGTTACCAATAATGAAGCTGAATATGAGGCGTGTATCATGGGTCTCGAGGAGGCTATTGATTTGAGGATTAAAAATCTTGATGTGTATGGAGACTCCGTGTTAGTCGTGAACCAGATCAAAGGAGAATGGGAGACTCGTCAGCCTAATTTGATACCGTACATGAATTACGCAAGGAGACTGTTGCTTTTCTTTGACATGGTAGAGTTTCACCATGTGCCACGGGAAGAAAATCAGATGGCGGACGCTCTTGCGACATTGTCTTCCATGTACAAAGTTAACTTCTGGAATGATGCTCCCAGGATAGTTATCTCTCGCCTTGATAGGCCCGCCTTCATATTCGCCATTGAGGAAGCTTCCGATGGCAAGCCGTGGTATTTTGATATCCAGAATTTCCTAAAGAACCAAGAGTATCCGACTGGGGCATCCGGCCGTGATAAGAAGACTCTTAGGAGATTGGCTGGCAATTTCTACTTGAATCCAGATGGTGTTCTGTATAGGATAAACCATGATTTGGTGCTTTTGCGATGTGTTGATGAGAAAGAGGCTAATCTACTCATGGAGGAGGTCCACGAGGGTACCTTTGGCACGCACGCCGGCGAACACGCTATATCTCGAAAGTTATTACGGGCAGGGTATTATTGGCTTACAATGGAAAGGGATTGCTTCAAGTTTGCAAAGAAGTTCCATAAATGCCCGATTTATGCAGGCAAGATTCAGGTGCCGCCGAGCCCTCTGAACGTTATGGCGTCCCTGTGGCCTTTCTCCATGTGGTGCATTGATATGATTGGGAAAATTGAGCCCACCGCATCCAATGGACACCGGTTCATCTTGGTAGCTATTGATTACTTCACCAAATGGTTGAAGCAGCATCTTACGCTAATGTTACCAAGCAAGTAGTAGCCCGGTTTATCAAAAAGGACATCATCTGTCGTTACGGCATTCCCGAAAGAATCATTACTGACAATGGTTCGAACCTGAATAACAAAATGATGAAGGAATTGTGCCAAAATTTCAAGATTGAGCATCATAATTCATCTCCCTATCGGCCCAAGATGAATGGCGCTGTTGAAGCGGCCAATAAGAACATCAAGAAGATAGTCCAGAAGATGGTTGTGACATACAAAGACTGGCATGAGACGCTGCCCTTCGCATTGCACGGTTATCGTACGACGGTACGCACATCGACCGGGGAAACACCTTTCTTACAGGTGTATGGTATGGAGGTTGTCCTACCATTAGAAGTTGAGATTCCTTCCTTGAGAGTATTGCTTGATGTCCAACTTGATGAGGCAGAGTGGGTGAGGAATAGGCTGAATCAACTCAGTTTGATGGATGAGAAGAGACTTGCATCTATCGCATATGGTCGGTTATACCAGAGCCGGATGAAGAAAGCTTATGATAAGAAGGTGCGCCCTCGAAGCTTTCAGACGGGCGATCTTGTGCTGAAGAAGATTCTCCCACCACAGTCCGATCACGGGGGGAAATGGACTCCCAACTATGAAGGTCCATACATCGTTCGAAAGGTCTTCTCTGGAGGAGCCTTACTTTTGTCCACCATGGATGGCGAGGATTTTTCATCCCCTGTGAACTCGGACGCAGTCAAAAAATACTTTGCTTAAAGAGACCCGCTGGACAGAAAAAAGAGAGTCCAGGCAAAAATGGGGCATCCCGGCGAACCAAAAAAAAAGAAAAAGAAAAGGTTCGGGCAAAAATTAGGGATAAAATTGAAAAGATGTACACCCACAAAGTCGAAAACCTGAAAAGGCGATTTCGGAAAAAAGTGGTATCCCGGTGAATCGAAAACCCGCAAAGGGCGATTCAGGCAAAAGTTTGGGATTGAGAAAGCAAATGGCTGCGGTCCGAGTTCGATACTGCATTGCTTAGTGGTTTGGGAGTACCTGAGGGTCGATTATCCAAGTCAATCTCTTCCAAGGACGGAGTATCGGGAAAGCGTCAGAGTCAGGCGAGTCATAGGAGGATCAGCTCATGGTGCTCGTCTGTACCACGTTGCCGACATGTATACAAATTTCTTTGTACCTCTGTACATATTTGTATTTATTTTGTAGCTTCCTATTTTCAAGAGTTGCATCCATTGTACAAAACTTTGCCTATTTACAGGCCCGTTATCAATAAAAGCATACTATTTAGTACTTGATGTTTGTTTTTTGTTTTAACTTTTACTGCTTTGTTTGTGGAAAACGCCGATGTTTTTGATAAACTTGCACGTGCATAAACTTGCAGGCCTCAACCAATGATTGTTAAAACTTTGAATTGACTGAGCGATTGTCACGGCTATTGACCTGTATATTTCCTTTTGTATAGGGTATCTTGTTGTTCCTCATGTTTTGCAGGGTCGTTACCTTCGCAACGGATGGCCCAGGGATCGTGTTTCCCCAGCTAGAGTCCCTTAACGTAGGAGTAGGCTCTAGGTGATCTTATTCCTCCCCAGCAGATGGAAGTCACATTTTTATCCCCACGAGGGTTGGATGCGAGCTAGCAAGCGGTTAGGCAGTAATGTGCATCCTCAACAGTGGTCTCGTGTGCATGTAATCCCCAGTGAAGTCCTCACAGGGCACAACCAGGTTGTCCATGGTTTGAAGAGTTCATCCCCGCGTAGGATGGTTTCTTCTGTTTCTCCAGCCGGTTGTCTTTCCTCCAAAGGGTGGATTATCCTTAGCAAAGTTCGTAACTTCGGATCGTAAAACTATCCCCCAGCAGGATTGTTTCTTCCCCCTGCTGAGTCAGTTCACCTTTCCAGCATTTATTTTGTTGGAATAATTCTGTGTTACCCGGTTATCCCCAGTGGAGTTGGCTTTATCTTCAGCATTTATTTTGCTGAAGCAGTTCTGCATCCAGCTTTTCTCCGGCAGCCGAGCCTGCATTTGCATCTTGCATATATCATCATATTTGCATCTACCCCAAATGTGTAGCATTCCATCATATACGGGGCATTATGCCATTTTCAAACATATGCATTTTGAAACATAAGCCAGGTTGGTTACCTCTCTGTTTTCAGGCGTTCTTCCCGGCAGGTAATTGGAATTCTTGTTCGGGGTGGTTCTCGGATATTCAAATTGGTGGCATGAGATATGTGATGGTAACGTTCGTCCTATCATGTGTTCCCTTATCAGAGTTGCTTGGTTAAGTTTCTCTTCTTCCCCGATGGAGTTTTCTTTACACGGCTTCATAATTGGACTTTGGAGTTGTTGTAAAAAATTCCCCAGTGGAGTTTTCCCTCAGGTTGCTGTCACGTCAACATTTCAAAAGAGAAAGATTTCAGAGATTAGACGTCTGAAGTCCTTACTCGTCGTCAAGGTGAATGTCTGTCAGTTGACGCCCAAATTTCCCCGGCAGAGTTCTCCTCAGATTGCTGTTATGGCTTCATAATTAGACTTTGAAGTTGTTACCATCATGACATGGCTTCATAATTAGACTTTGAAGTTATTGCCAGTCCTAAATGGCTTCATAATTAGACTTTGAAGTTGTTGCCAATATTGAACGGCTTCATAATTAGACTTTGAAGTTTGTTATATCAGCGCTACAAGGCTTCATGATTTGACTTTGAATTTGTTGTTAGCATTTTAAAGAAGATTTCAGCGGTTAGACGGTTGAAGTCATTACTTGTTGTCAAGGCTTCATGATTTGACTTTGAAGTTGTCGTCAGCATTTTAAAGAAGATTTCAGCGATTAGACGGTTGAAGTCATTACTTGTTGTCAAGGCTTCATGATTTGACTTTGAAGTTATTATCAGCATTCAACGACTTCATCATTAGACTTTGAAGTGGTTGTCAGAAAATGATTGTTGAAGATGATTGAAGGTGATTGTTGAAGATGATTGAAGGTGATTGTGAGTTTATATAGAGGGATTGATCCTAACTGTTTCAGGAACTTTTCCGATCAGTAGTTGCTCGAGTTAGGTCACTGTCAGGGTTAAGTTAATTCAATGAAGAAATTTTCTATTAAAGTGTTAAGTTTCTATTAGTAGCATTTTAGCTTGTTTGAAAGTTTGTTGTTAGAGGTTAGAAACTGTTATGAGTTAGTTGGGATAGTTAGTGAGTTTGACCAAATGAATTAGTTAAGGGAAGTTAGGATTCAAATTGGAATTAACAGTTGGTGGATGAAGAGCTAATTTGAATAGATGTTAGAATTAGTGTAGTGAAAATAGTTAGGTTAGCTTGATTATTGATTAATTGAAATTGGTTAGTGTAGGTTAGTTGAATTGAATTAGGAAAAGTAACTAGTTAAGTGGACAGTTATTGAACTACCTTAGTTATAACTAAATGATGTTAAATGTTGAGAAAAAAAAGATTAGGCTTGTGTTAACAGTTAAAGATGAATTAATAATGAATTAGGTTAGTATGCTTGTGGCTGTTGCATTAGAATAATGTTGAGTTGGTGATATGAGTTCTTGAATGGACTTTAGGAAAATGAGATTTAAAAAACAGTTATTAGAGATTGCGTTGAATTGCTTTGAATTTGAAATTAGTTAATGAATTAGTTAAGTAACGTTTGAAAAATTATAGTGATGTTAGGATGGTTTTGGATTTGGCTAAGAAATTAGTAGTGTTAGTAAACTGTTTTGCGCTGAGTTAATGTAGAATTATTGTTAGGAACTACTAGAATCAAGTTAGAGTTTTCAACCGATGTTAATGAAATGGTGGTTAACTAGTTAAATTGAGTTGTTATTGTTAGTGTGAACTAGGTTAGTTATGTTGGTTTAGGTTAGAATGAATTGAAAACAGCTATGAAACTAGTTCAATTAATTGGAATTTGTTAGGAAGTTTGAATTAAAAAGTGTTAATGAATTGCGCTGCTGACAGTTAGTGAAACTACAATGTAGTGAATTAGTTGAATTGTTTTGACTAGTTATGTTAGGAATTAAATGTGGAACTGTTATGATATCAACTAGTCATATTGGAATGATGTTATTTAATTTGTGAACTGTTATGTTAGCATGGCTATCAAAAAAAGAATTAGTATAATTTGAAACGATGTAAGATGGACGGTTAAAGTTGATGATGAACTAGTTTATGAGGGACCAAATTGAATGTTACCATTGTTGACGACTAAATTTTTTTATGAATTGGTTTATGTGGAAATGTAGGTTGATACTTGTAGATGCCTAGATGTTAATCAGTAGAGGTTAGTAGGACTGTTGTGGAATGTTTTCCATGAGTTGTGTTGACTTGAAATGTTATGGAATAAGTATGCTAAGAATGCTAATATGTTAATGAAATTGGAAATGAAATGTCAAATTAGTTTTTGTTAAATGTTTGGATGGAATTTGAACCACATTAGATGCTTGATGTTATATGGATTTGCTAGAATTGTTTAGGAAATGATGTTAATGTATGGTATGCAAATATGTATGGCTATGCTTGTATGAGTGCTGATTATGCATTGTTGGTGTGATTTTTAAGGGATGGTCATTTGGAGGTTAGGCATGACATTGATCAATGAAATTCTGGCACGCAGATACCAGATGTCAAAACGGATGTTATAACACTGAGATTAAAACAGCTTGATCACACAACTAAAAAAAAGTAGAAACTTAAATGACAGAAAAGTAAAATAACACCAGTAGTTGTTAACACAGTTCGGTGTAATTCATCTACATCTGGGGCCTAACAAGTCAAGAAGGAAATTCACTATGACAATATTGTTGTACCCTAAATTTGTCCTACCTGTATATAAACTTCATCTGTATATCCGTCCACTAATAGTTATTCAGAAATTCAAAGAATACAGGCTGCAACCAAGGTTTTAAAGTTTTTCAGTCATGTATGCCTCTTTTCAAGTGTGTATTAGAGTTAGGACAAGGCGAGCTTTGGTTTATGGATTCTGAAAGTCGGTTATTACAAGGAGTCTCTCTAAGACATCACATAAAATTGTTTCAAAGAATAATTAAAGTGCAGACCACAGGATGCCCTTGATTGGTTTTAAGTTATTTAATTTTGAGGAAAGGGCATTCATAAAGGCATGAACATGTCATTTACGACCCAGGCTTCAGGTTACAAAATATTTTATGGTCATATGTTTTTTTGAGGGGGCCAAGCTGATCATCGAAGAAATATAAATTAAAGTGTCGTAGCAATTTAAGCAGTGTGAAGATTAGTTCATGGATATAAGGATATTCACTCAAGGATGTTGTTTGGATTCAGTACATTGACATCTTACAAGCCACGAGGACACCAAGTATTTCATCGAGTTTGAATTATATTACATATTACAAGGAAAGCTGCCATTTCCTATTTGTTTGTGAAATCCTACGGACACCCACAAAAAATACTTGCAAGGTCACCAACAGAACCTAGAGTGATGTATCTATTACCACAGAAAAGGCCTTGTCGCATGACAATATAATACGTAGCCCATACCACAATACGAAACTCATATCGTACCAACAGCAGTCCATGCCGTCTCGTCACACTCCTCATAATGAGTTGTTGGTGCAACGTCCATGTCATCCGACCCCACGACCCCAAAAACAATCCAACCGTGCAGCGCACTCCTCGCGAGACTGTTTCGGCATTTTCTTGTCCGCCATGGTACGACCTATAAATAACAGCATGTGAGTGTCACAGCTCGTAAACCGCAAGGCAAAACGCAATGACAAATGCACAAAATCACATAATACTTAGCACACCAACTTGCTGTTGTTCGTAAAGGTTTGTACGATTTGAATTATATGGACGTGTCACACGGCAACCGGAAATTAAGTGAGGCATGAGGCTGATCCACACCTGCACAAAGGATAATATCAAGCTGTGCAAATCTGCAAGGAAAAGAAGAAGAAAATAAAAACAACATCCCAGCAATAACAGTGAATTTTTTTTTCTAAACCTTCAGCAGGCCTGTGTACCGTGTAAGCAACACCAACAGTCGCGTATGAAAGAACAAGGCAGTGGTACTATTTTTTTCCAAATTCACAACGGCAATAAGTTTTGGCCTAGGCCCCACGTTAGAAAAATCATACACCATACCCTCCACACAACCAGATAAATAATCCCCAACTTTCACCTCATGATCTTGAAGCCAATACAAGTCACCAAGCAACACTCACTACGATTTGTATAATCTTGCAATTTGGAAGGAAAAAAACAAAATCAACAGCATTAAGGATTCGTAAAATATGACAGACACAGTGCATCACAACAAAACCAATACGTATAACATGTAGTACTTACATCAGTTGCTAAGATGATCATGTTGCAATAAACCAGACGGTTACGCGAATCTCGCACTGAAAATCTTCATCCGTACTCACAACAAAAAAACTCACGCAGCGAGAAAACCTCAAACTCAGTGTAGCACAGAACCTCACCTCCAAACCTGCAATTGAAAAATAATAATATCATTGCGACATGCCGAGCCGCGTACACACTGAAAATTTAGAGAAAAAATTATGTTACCGCAACCTGCAGAACATGTCGCAGTAATGCCAAACAACATGTACGACGCGTTTTCTT
The DNA here is from genome assembly GCA_963859935.3 of Lathyrus sativus. Lineage (NCBI taxonomy): Eukaryota > Viridiplantae > Streptophyta > Magnoliopsida > Fabales > Fabaceae > Lathyrus > Lathyrus sativus. Next base: position 90,845,939 of record OZ012739.1, on the reverse strand, counting down.
TCACTCCAAAACGCAGCATAAACAACAACTCACAATAAACTGTCACATACCGCACATCCACTTCTCGCAGCGAGCAAGCCAACCTTCATTTTGTAACCAAAAATTGCAGCTTTGTTTTCATTCGATATTCAATCAAGAAGCTGATCAAATTCTCTTCAAGTATGTTGGAGCTTCGCTTTCGTTCTTGTCGAGCTATGTACGAAGAAAAGTTACACAGAAGTTGGCATTATGCATACTGTCCCAAAACCTTAAACAAATTCTTACGGTTGATTTCACAAGTCTTCAATGCTTTGAGAAATGATCACGGTTGAAGCTTGTCCAAGGTTGTGGGTTCATGGCTTTGTAAAGATACGAGAGGCAAGATGATAGGTAATTCCAAAGAACATCATAAATGTAACAACAAGGATTCTCGGCCAGAGTCGAATTTGCAGCAACAATTCACTGTTACAAGAAAAATGAGAGTCAAATTGAGAGGGATTAATCATTCCATCAATAAGTCAAAACAGGGCAGTGTGTGACCACAAGTTTCACAGTAGTAAAAAAAGTAAAAAATATTGCAGTGAGTGTAATTCACAATGAAATCAATAGCAACAAGTATGGTCCTGTAATGAATCGTACCGTAACTTGATAGAAAACACACACCCCTGCTACAAAAGGACAACAGTAGCAGCCAACACTACAAAAACCTGCAACAGCAGAAACAACAATTACAATACCAGCCGCTCCACACCTCAATAGGTTGTACAATCTGCAGCAGGTGTCACCACCATTTTCCTTCAATATTTGTGCTCCATAACGGTCCAAAATTCTGCAACAAAGGCAACCCATAAACAAACCTGTAGCATACACCAAGTCACAACGCAGCAACCACAAATACTAACCTCCAACACAATCACAAGGACATGCTTCACTACATAATAAAACCTAGCCACAACAACAACTTCCTCTGGAAAAAAAACTTCAAAAACTCCAAACATTTCAAACCTCAATTGAGAAATACATAAATCCTTCAACTCACTCTCCTCCTAAAAACGACTTATTCAACACCTCAACCCATTTTCTTCTCCTTAAACTTCCTCCAAACCTCCATATATTTCCTTCAGAACCCAATAAGCTGAAAACCCATTTGAATATTCAAACCGAAATCCCCAAAAACTTCACCTTCTCTTCTGAAACCTCTTCTTCCTCTAACCTCACCATCCTTTCAATACCTCTTCAACCGTAAATCACAAAACCTTCCATCTTTAACTCAAAAAACCCGCCAAACCCCAATAACAATAATCTTCTTCAATCTCCAACCGTAAACCCAATAGAATCATCACCGAATCAGAAGGAGAGACAAAGTAAAGAGAAGCAGAGATGAGATAGAATGAGACAATCACAAACCCAGATCGTGCTCAAAACATAGAAATGAAACAGAACAAGATCTGAGAGAAAGAACGAACCCGTTCATTTCATAACTGAGAACAAGCTACGAGGAAGACGAAGACGGAAGAATCACGGCCGTCTCCACAAGTTAAGAACATGATACCGTGTTGGAGTTTGAGGATTCCGGTTGATTGTCATCGTTAAGTCGCTCATTGTTCCCGTCGATCCACGTCTCAGCCTCTCGCATTGGGTTTGTTTTTTCCGTCTTACTCTGGTGATGAACGATGGCCATTTGTTTTTGAAAATCATTCTCATAAGAATAACATGAGGGACCTGATCATTCCAATATGTTGGATTCAGGGTTAAGCCCATAATACGTTTTTGCCACCATTTTCAGTTCATACCTCTCTCCTTATTTTCTTTTTCTTTATTAATTTAAATTCAAATTTTGTTAATATTATTATTATTTTGTTTGTCTTTAAAAAATTATTATTATATATTATTTTATTTGTTTTTAAAATATTGTATATATATGGGTTAGTTCCTCTTTTAATATTTTGTTTAGAAGTTTATAATGTTAGAATTTATAGTTTTTTTTCTTTTTGGGAATTTAAATTTTATTCATCATTACTGGGCCTTTATCCTATTTTCATCTGTTTGGGTCGATGACGATACCCCGAGTTATAGTTTGTCAAATAATTGACCGATAATAACAAACCCGAGACCATTTCTTTTAAAAAAAAACTTTCATTTTCGTTTTTATCCACTTTTTCTTATTCTTTAGTCAATGATGACTTTAATGACTATTATCGGTTAAAGTATTGATAAATGATAATCTAGTCGAGACTATGTCATTTTCGCTTCAAATCATTTTTTTAAACACTTTCCTCGAAAAAACTCCGAAAGAGGGAGGTTCTTGAAATCTAGCATTTCTTGGATCTTCGAGTGAATAATTCTCGAGGCACGCTCTTGAGTTGTTATTCATTCAATCTTTTGATTTTCTCAAACACATTCTCAACGTCTTTTTTTCGATTAAAACTCGGAAAGAAGGAGATTCTTGGAGTCTAGCATTCCTTGAATTTTCGAGTGAATAGTTCTCGAGGCACGCTCTTGAGTTATTATTCCCTCAACCTTTCGACTCTTTCAAATTCAATCATTTTCAAACATTCTCCTAAGTCGAATGCTCGTCCGCATTCGCAACCCATTTCATTCACAACTCCTCGTGGTTTTTGATATTAGGGGCACCCTCAGGGACTAATATCATTTCTCACAATCCTAACACTTGGCACGTCGTCAAGTCGGTTTCATTTTCAAACAAATCCTCGATACGTCGTCGAGCTACTTTAAAACAACATCTTTTGGGCCTCGCATGCCATTCTTCGATTCGATCCTTTCACAAACATTTTTAAAACTTACGAAAGAGAGATATTCTTAGAATCTAGCATTCTTTGAATATTTGAATGAGTAACTTTCGAGGTGCGCCCTTGAGTTGTTATTAGTTTATTCTTTCGATTTCAAAACATCCAACTCTTTATCTTCAATTTATTCAGTCAATTCCCGAAAGAACTGAGTTCTTGGAGTCTCGCATTCCTTGAATTCTTGAGTGACAAGCTCTTGAGGCGTGCTCTTGGGTTGCTTGTCAGTCACTCTTTCGTCTCTTTTCTCAAACTCCCAACTTTTTCAACCTCATCTTTCGTGGTTGTTACCACGAACTACGACCGCTCTGATTCTTTATTCAATCTTGAATATAAGATACGTAGGCACAAGATTGCAATGATCTTGGCGAGCACACTTGTATCCATCTTTCGTTTCCCCCCATCCTTTCCCGTAGTCGAACTACGACGCTCTGATTTCTCATTCTCGTCCGAATGAGCATACATAGGCACAAGGGCCCCAATCCTTGGCGAGCACCTTATTCTCTAACCACCCATTTCTCCTTTGCGTCTTTAAACCTTTTACTCTACCAATTCTACCTTTAACAACAAGAAGAAAACAAGTAAACTTAAAACAACACTCCCCGCATTTACCTTAAGAGGTTCCCGTCGAGTACGACGGACGTGAGGGGTGCTAATACCTTCCCCTCACGTAACCGACTCCCGAACCCGGAACTTGGTTGCGACAACCCTGTTCCTATCCTTTCGTTTCAAGAGGTTTTCTCGATATTTTCCTCTCTCGTTCATTCTGGAAAAATAAAGTTCGGTGGCGACTCTGTCGAACCGCATTTCCGCGCCTTTCGCGCGAGGGTCGTTTCTCCGAAATGTCTCCGTGATTTTTCGAGGTGCGACAAATATTAGTTCAAAGCTAAGCTCTCCCATTTACAACTTCTTGCCTAATACCTATCTTGTGCAACTTCTACCTAGACACCCTCTAGATATGAGACCCCCTCTCACTTCCTAATCAGTCACAAACCAGTGGCAATTCAACAACTACCCAAAATAGAAGTACCAACCCTTCTAAGTACAATACTTGGTTTTGTTTAAAAGTTTCAACCAAGAACAATACACTCTTGCTTAAAATCTTTAGAGTGAACAAATAATAATGAACAATCAGTCTACCTTAACGTATCAGAAGATATATGAGTGACATACAAATAACATGCACTAAACTCTAAAGGCCAACCAAGACACCGCTAATCCTAATGCTTCAATCTTCCCGTGATGTCCAACTTTCAATAAGGTTAGGTCTTCTCTTTAAATAATATTCTATTCACTTGGGCTTGGGCTCTTGAAGCGCAAAATCACCAAGAATCAACTTTAAATCATAATCATAATCTCTTTCCCAATAATAGGAACAAAATACAAAGTTTTCTAAAAAGGCTCAAATGTCTGTTTTAAGAAAAACCAACAAATCTGTCACAATAAAAGTTCTCACAATATCCTCCCATGGATAACACATTCGTGTGAATTAAAACACATTAAAAAATCAGACTAAAATATCAAAACAGTTATGCCCTAACTTTCTGGCATAACATGTCTTGACACATGTCACAACATAATGCTGATCATGATGTCTGACTGTCACGGTAGAACATCTGGTTTAACATCTTGCTACTAGCATGCTATTTTACTAAAATGTTTCCAATCCAAAAATCTCAGAACTTACAATCTCCCCTTTTGGCAAATTTTGGCTAAAACAATCTTAGCACACATCAGAGGCAAACATAACATAATTAAAATAGAAACACAGACAACAAGAGCCATAAACCCATCCACAATGTTGTAAAAAATAATAGAGCACACCTCATAAACATAATTTCAAGACATGTAGTATGACATCAAAAATCAATCAGAACAACACAAGCTACATGAGAACATGTAAGCTTTGTACAAAATGCAACTTTGTTGTTACAAATCAGACAGGTACAAAACTCCCCCTGTCATACATAACCAGAACTCTCCCTGAAGATGAAAACCAAAATCACAAGAAACTTGCTATCATATTAAAGGGGACATCATGAACTACAAGTTGGTGGAAGGAAGCATGTCTAAAATATTCATGGTTTGGGAGATATGATGAGCTAAAGTTGGAAAAATGGAGATTTTGACATTTCAACACTTAGAATTTTTCTAAGTATAGAAAATCAGTTTGAGGTACCAACTTTCAAGCCCATCTTTCATGGTGATATAAGCTTCAATTGAATTTTCCTACAACATGAGAGTTGTAGAGCATCCTTTAAAATTTCTTTTGAGTACTATATCATCTCCATTGGATATGTAGAGCTCAAGTTATGATGCTCCCAAGTTGGGGTTTCAAAGATGTTAAGATTGGCAAATTGCTAGGCAGATTTTTGAACCAAACTTCTAAGGCATTTTCCATTATGTTCTTTATCTCAAATGAATTTTCTCACAACATGAAAGTTGAAGAGAATTATTCAAGCTTTTTATCCATTACTAGAACACCTCCATGGGATCAAAACTATTCAACTTATGTGCTTTCAAAGATAGGGTATCAAAGATGTCAAAAGTTCAACAACTTAGAATTTTTCCTAAGTTACTTTGGGCAGTTTTGAGGAAATGTTTTCCAACCAACTTTTGTCATTCATCCAAGCTTCTTTTCATTTGAAAATCAACATGAATGTTGTTCCATGAGATGCCTAGTTTATGGTAATATCAAGTTCAAATCATTTGAAGCCATATTCATCATGATATGCCCATATAAAGTAGGATAATAAACTTTGTTTCAAAACATTATGTCATGTTGGTTTTAAGCATGTGATGAGTTTTCCTCTTGCATGATCTGTGCACATGGATACTACACGTACATGACACCAAAAGCCTTTCTCAAAATTTCCAAACACCACAATTCCAAGGTGCACACACAATACACACTTTTGCAAAATGTAGAAGCATAAAAACTGACCCTTATTCTCTCAACCTCTCGTGTTGCCTCTCCTCACACATCCTTCATAATCCTTTTTCTCAGCACAACCTCTACCAGCACCACTCACCATGGTACCCAAACCGTTTACTTTCCACATGTTCATTTTTTGACAAATCTCCTAAACCAACTTTATAGGCCCATTAAACCCTCTAAAAAACCTTCATGTTTAAACTCAACAAACCCTAAAATAGGAGGAGAGAACATCTTGGCATCAGAATTTGCTTCAAAAAGCTCCATCCACCTCAAACTTTCTTCTCTTTGAATTTGTCATTTGTTCCAAGTTTTTATTACTTTCTTGCTTGTTTATTCATCATTGAAGTACAAGGAAGCTATTGGAGGTGTTGTTTTTGAAGTTTGTGCAGAAACAAGAGCCAACAGAGCTCCTCCGTTAGGTACTTTTCTTTTACCTTGCTCATCCATTTTAGATACATTTTAAGGCTTTCAATGGTGTATCTGAAGTCCTATAGTGATGGAGGCATTGTTTGCTATGTGGTTGTTTTGTTTTGGTGAAGTTCAGTTCACATGTTCATTTTTTTCGTGCTTTGATTTCATGATATTAGAGTGTTTATTTTTGAATTCTAAGACTGGATTTGGAATATACATGGAAAATAATTTGGAATAGTGTCAAGTTTTGTTGTTTTGGATGAATTTTACAGTTAACTATGGTGGGAGTCGCCGGAGAAGATGACCAGAGCCCTAGCTCCAACGTCTAATGTGTTTTTGTGTTGAAACCTTGACTTTGTTGAGGTGTGCATGAGTTGGCAGTGACATGGTGATGACATGTTTAAATGAAGGTGCCATGCGTGTTTTTTTGTTGTTTTTGATGGGTTAAATGAGATTGGGCCTACCTCAATTGATTTTCACACACCCCGTTGCTGAGCCCATGTGCGTGATAATTGGAAACAAATTCTTCCAGTTATTACTAATGCACCCCCCCCCCCCTTGTTTTTTTTTATATTTATTTTCTTTTAGTTTCCATTTTGATTTTATTTAAATAGTTTTAAATGTCCTAAATTTCCATAAAAATGATTTTATGATATTTTCACATCTTATTTAATTTTTCACATTTTTATTTTCTTTTTCGTTTTATTTTAATATTTTATTTTGAATTAATTGGGTAGTGTGTTTTGTTTGACCTAGTTTGAAATGTGACTTCAATTCTTGCCATTTTCAATTAACTTTTGACTCAATCTTTTGCACACACTTAGACACATTATTGAGCTATGTTTTAGTGTTGGTTGGATGCTTTGATGATCACCTTTTGCTTGATTTTCATTTAGTTTTATTTGGCCCTTGATTCTTACTCAATTAGTTGCTTGCTTTGCCTTGTTTGATGCATTAGATGATGCTCTCTTGCCATTCTTGTTTTGATGCTTTTCCATATGAGTCATAACACACATGGCATGAGTTTGAGAATTTATTTGAATTTTATTTACTATTGTTTCTATTTTTGGTTGGTGCAACAAGTTGTTGTTACTTTGACCAAGTTTTGTGTATGACTTGACCTAGTCTTCGGAGTTTTTTTCTTGGATGATTCAATGGATATTTGATGGTTGTTGTATGCTCTAGTTGACATGTTTGAGGTTCTTATTTTCATGTATGGAGGTTTATTGCATGGCCATTTTTATCTTATATGTTTCACATGATCCTTTGTTTCCTTCATGGGTTAACTTAAGAGATGTTTGCTTGACTTTTGTGCTTCAACTTGAGTTTGTCTCTTCTTGAATTTGATTGTTGATTTGAATTTGAGCATGATGCATATCATTTGAGTTTGTTTCTGACTTTGATGGACTGAAACTTGATCATTTGTATTCTTGTTGAGTATCTATTTCCTTTGAGAATGACTTTGGTGTTTGAACTTGTTCTAGATGCATGTCTTGAATTCAAACCTTGATGTTCCTTTTATGTGTTCAGGAGTGACTCTTTGACTTGATATTCATGTTGATGTTATTGCCCGCACTTGGTTTCATGCCTCTTCCTTTAAGGTTATGTCTTGCATTCTTGTTTTGTGTAGCATTAGATTTGTTTATGAGTGTGATGCATGACTTGACTGTTTGCTTCTTCTTTGATCATTGTCATGACTTGGATATGATGTGATGTTGCTACTGCCCTACCTTGTTTTCCATCTAATTTGACTTTATCCCACTCTGTTTAATGATTGATGATGCCTATTGTTAGACATTGAGTCACTTGTGTGTGTGTTTGGGAACTTTGTATTGCCACTTTGCTTTAACCTCTAATCTTTGAGTGTGACTTGACATATATGCATTCTTATTTCACTTTGACATGATGTGATGTGTGCTTTGTGTGTGATTGATTTTAGTGCTTACCTGTGTGTTTGTCTTGTCACTTGAGTTGAACTTCTTTGAGAAGTTGCTTATTGTTACTTATTCTCCTTCATCTCTTTTTTCTTTCTTCTCATTCCTAGTCTTGAAACTTGTTTAAGTTTTGGGATTTGTTTTCATTTGTGATTGATTAGTATGGTGTTTACTTGTATTTTCTCACATGATCCTCTAGGATTTATAGTCCCTCTGTTTAAGGTGGGAGTAGGAGAGACATTAGGCTTTCAATCCTTTGCCTAATAACAATTATGATAGTCCATTTGACCTCAACTTTAGGTCTATAATTTGTATGATAACATTAGGTAGACTTTCTTTACATCCTAACTTTAGAACCACTTTGTATGATAACATTAAGGTTTTCAGTTTTCCTTTAGTGTTTTCTTTTGTGTATTCTCTTCTCATCTCAAACAATCTTAAGGCACTTAATAAAGAACGATGAACGTTGTGCGCCACGATCCTTAAGTATGTGGAAAATGATGAGTGAGGAGTTTCTCCTCACTCGTCTAGAGTGTTTAGTGTATTCCCTTTTGGGCGATATGCGACGCATTTGCTCTTATGTCATAGTCTTTAGTGCAACGTGAATCTCAAATCCGGTTAATTCACTTCTCTAAAAACTCCTAAACCAAATTCAAACATTTTTATCTTTCAGAATTGTTCTTAAAATCATTTTCAAAAAAGAGTACGTTACTTTTTTGTTCTACCACAAACAGGCTTCAACCCTAACTGCTGGAATAAGAACTTAACGTCGCTCATAAAAAACACTTAACCAACGTGTGGTTTAATTACCCGAACTACGTTTGCTCTTATTTCTCATACCAGATGAGGATACGTAGGCATAATACGTGGATGTCTTGGCGAGCAACCTTCCCACCATCATCTGTAGTTTTTCAAACTATGTTGACTCTGACTTTCCTATTGTACGAGAAAATACGCAGACATAGGGTGGTGATGTCCTATCGAGTCTTCTTTTTCTTCTCCATCCCCCGTTTAGCAGTAGCTTTTAAATAACTCACCCCTTTTGATAGACAACAAACATGGATCCCGTTGAGTACAACGGACGTGAGGGGTGCTCATACCTTCCCCCTGCGTAACCGACTCCCGAACCCAAGATTTAGATGCGATGACCTTGTCTTCTCTTTTATTTTAGGTTTTGTTCGATCATTTCCTTTCCCTCTCTTTGGGATAAATAATGTTCAGTGACGACTCTTCTGTTTATTTTCGTCGGTCCTTTTTGCAGTTGCGACACCATGGTTTATCAACAACAATCTCTTCCAGGGTAAACACGTGAGCGGGCCTATCAAGGCGCATAACATTGATATTAGGTACATCATTCCATCGATTCACAATAATAATGGAGGATAATGTAGCTAGTGTATTAGCCATGTTATTTTCTTCATGAGGAATATGATTAAACTCAACTTTATTGAAGAAAGGTAACAACCTTTTTGCATAGTCTTTGTAAGGAATCAATCTGATTTATGACCAAAGCTGAGTCTCCATATACATCCAGAATTTTGATCCTTAAATCCATGGCTTCTTCAAGTCCTATGATACATGCTTCATATTCAGCTTTATTTTTTGTGCATTTGAATGTCAACCTTGAGGTGAAAGGAATATGGGTACCTTGAGGTGTAACATTATTGCCCCAATTCCATTTGCATAAGCGTTGACAGCTCTATCGAATATTAAACCCCAATGGGATCCTGGCTCTGGCCCTTCGTCTGGAAATGGTTCATCACAGTCTTTCATCTTCAGATACATTACATCTTCATCTAGGAAGTCAAATTTGATAGATTCGTAGTCATCAATTGGTTGGTGAGCAAGATGATCAGCTAGAATGCTCCCCTTGACGAATTTTTGAGCATGGTATTCAATATCATACTCTGACAACAACATCTTCCAGCGAGCAATCCTTCCGGTTAAAGCATGCTTCTCAAAGATATACTTGATCGGGTCTATTTTGGTGATCAACCAAGTAGTATGAAAAATCATGTATTGACGGAGACGCTACACAATAGGTTTTTTCAAGTACAGTGTAACGAGATTCAGAGTCTATGAATTTCATACTTAAGGAATAAATAACATGCTCTTTTTTCTAAGTTTCATCTTGCTGGCCAAGCATACAACCTATGGAATCTTCTAATATTGTCAAGTATATGATCAAAGGTCTTCCTTCCACTGGAGGAATCATGATAGGAGGCTCGAGCATATATTCTTTGATGCTGTCAAAAGCCTTATGGAAATCTTCTGTCCATATATAACTCTGATCTTTTCGAAGAAGTTTGAGTATCGTCCCACAAGTAGCGGTCATATGAGAGATAAACCTGAAGATGTAGTTTAAACGACCCAGAAATCCTCTTCCTTGCTTCTTAGTTTTGGGTGCTGGCATTTCCTTAATGGTCTTGACTTTATCAGGATCAACTTCAATTCCCTTTTGGCTGACAATGAAACCCAAGAGCTTCCCTGAACGAACACTATAGGTACACTTGTTAGGATTTAAGTGGAGTTTGTATTTCCTCTAATGCCGGAATAACTTCAACAAATACTCCACATGTTCTTCTTCAGTTCTGGACTTAGCGATCATGTCATCGACATATACTTCAATTTCTTTGTGCATCATGTCATAGAAAAGAGTTGTCATGGCCCTTTGGTAGGTTGCACCCGCATTCTTTAGGCCAAAAGGCATCACTTTGTAGAAAAATGTTCCCCATGGTGTAATAAATGAGGTTTTTTTCCATGTCTTCAGGTGCCATTCTGATTTCATTATATCCGGAGAATCCTTCCATGAATGAGAATACTTTGAATTTTGCGGTGCTGTCAACCAACATGTCAATATGTGGTAATGGAAAGTCATCTTTCAGACTAGCTTTGTTTATGTCTCAGTAGTCCACACACATTTTGACTTTTCTGTCCTTTCTCGAAACAGACACTATGTTGGCCAACCACTGAGGGTGTTCTGACGTGGCAAGGAACCCTGCGTCAATCTGCTTCTGCATTTCTTCTTTAATTTTGATGGCCATATCTAGGCGAGTTCTTCTCAACTTCTGCTTGATTGGCAGACATTCTGTCTTCAACGGTAAGTGGTGTTCCACAATATCAGTGTCCAACCCTGGCATATCTTGGTAGGACCAAGAAAACACATCTGAGAATTCTTTGAGAAGTTCTACCATTTTTATTTTAACAACTGGACTAATCAGTGTCCCAATCTTGACCTCTTTTATGTCTTTATCGGAACCAAGGTTGATCACCTCTATCGGCTCTTTGTACAACTGAATGAAGGCTTTTTCTTGCTTAAGTAGTCGAGAAATTTCATCCGAAATTTCTTCCTCTTCTTCATCTTCAGCTTCGAATACTGGAAACTCAAAGTTGAGAGAGGGCATAAGGTCATGTTTTTCAATAGGGTTTTTGATGATTAATCTGCACATACGATTGATTGCTGGATTTTAGAAAAACAGATAAATGCAGAGTGCATGGAGACATTGAAAGTGTTTATTATTTATTTTTGTTTTTTTAGGTTACGATTTTTCGAAAAAACAAAAAGTAAACAATAGCATGGAATTTATCTTTATTATTGACCAATTATTTCTTGAAATAAAAGCCCGATAAAAAAAATCTTTTGTCGTGGGCAAAGCAAAAAGGAAATATTTAAAAAGGGGGCCCTATAAAACATCTCTCGCCTTGGGCAGGGCGAGAGGACAAAACAAAGACAAAGCATTACTTAGAGATGTGGATAACAGTTGGAACATCAATAGCTATCCAATTTTGAGAAACCCTTCCATGTGTCACGAAGCCTTGTGAATCCTTCTCAGGATTGTCTTCAACAATGGCGCTGACTTCTGGCGGAGTCAAGTCAATAGAATCTTTAATCTTCACGGGTATATCAAAAAGGAGGTCTTCAACAACCTTTTCAATGGACCGCGGGGTGTGGAATGGTACATATATGTCCTCCGGTGATATGTATCTGAGATTTTCCAAGAAGGGTTCCCACTCATCTATTTTGGGATCATAGAATGCAACTTTGTACTCAAAAAATTTCTTCACCTTCTTAGGTTTTTCTTTGGTCGGTGGATCAGTAGGAACTGTAGTAGCTTGTATGAATTTGTGAGGCATGCCCCAAGGATAACTGGGCAACTTTTGCAGAACTTTAGAACGTTCCATGTAAGTGGATAAATCCTTTTAAGAATCGTATTCAGTTATGACATTCACCTCTAACATAGTAGAATGGATAAAATCTCTTTTCAACAATTTTTCCAAATCTATCGAAAAGGCGGTCTTCAACTTCCTTTTCAACGGGTTAAGGAGTATGGAACGGTGTGTAGGCATCTTCTGGATGACTATCATACTCAAGGATTTCCATGTAAGGCTCCCAGACTTCTGGAGGAATAGATGAATCATCCTCAGGGTTTTCTAGGACGTAGCCAAAATTATCTCTTTTAACAACATCCTTTTTTGTTTAAACAGGGCGAGCAAGATGTTTCTTAGTGTTGTAATTTTCAACAACCATCTCGTCATCTGACTCAAGTACACCCTCGAATTTCTCCTGAGGAGAGTACAATGGACTATGTACCTCCTCTTGCGATATATATCCAAAATCGTTAAGGTAAGACTTCCATTCTTCTTTAGATAAAACCTCTTGAGGAATCGTCTTCAGAGTTATCTCCATCAATAGCGTTAACCTCTTGAGGAATAGGGTGGATAAAACCCCTGCTGTAGAAAATATCTTGAAGGGGATATATGTCTTTGTTCTTTCTTGCATCTTTTGTGAATACTGGAGAAAAACTGAGACCTCCTTTAGTTTTATTATCGGTAGAAATTACAACCTGCCCCACCCTTTAGTGGTACCACTTTCCACTACTCGAACTGTGTTTTCGTAAGAGGAAATGGATACCCCTTTTCTCTAACCATCTTTGTTACTTACAAAAATTCCCTAGAACTGAGTTCCAATGACCTCTTTGGGTTCCAAGTAAGAAAATGATGACAAATTTCTTACAATCAAAGCCCGTTCCCCACATGCGGTAACCAACTTATCATGTTTCACAAACTTCAGCCTTTGATGTAGCGTTGAAGTGACTTCTCCTGCTTCATGGATCCAAGGATAATCCAACAAGCAACAGTACGCCGTTTGGATATTTATCACTTGGAAGGTGATTTGTAATGCATGGGGGCCAATAGTTATGGGGAGATCAACTTCACCAATAACTGTCTTCTTGGATCCATCAAAGGCTTTGACGATGATTCCACTGCTCCTCATAGGATCACCTTGAAAGGATAACCTTGTAAGAGTTAATTTTGGCATGACATTCAGTGATGAACCAGTGTCTACCAATACACTTGACAAGGCGTCGTTCATGCCATTGATCGAGATGCTTAGTGCCGCATTATGGTTTCTCCCCTCTTCTGGGAGAACTTCATTGCAAAAGCTCAAGTTGTTGAAAATGGTAATGTTAGCAACAATATTGCCGAATTGACCCATTGTTACATCATGGTTTACAAAAGCTTTCTCCAATACTTTCTGTAGATCTTTCCTGTGAGCCTCAGAACTCATTAAAAGGGATAATATGAATATTTTGGAAGGCGTGTTTAATAACTAATCCATAATGTTGTACTCACTTTTTCTGATCAATTTTAAAACCTCATCATTATCCTTCATCTGATTAGTCTCACTTGATTGACCAGTCTGTTCAAAAGGATTCTCAACTTGCTTCTCCTTTCTTACAATCACATCCTCATCTTCTTTGTTGAACACACAACCACTTCTGGTGACTCGGCTCACATCAACGATGTTGAGAATTGACGGTAAGGACACATCCTTCCCATTTTTAAACATGGTAACACCGTACTTGTAAGGCATGACTTTCTCAGATTTGTACGAACTGGACCTAGCAAATAGATGACTAAAGGAGTCACGATGGTCTTCCGACTATCATAGGTGATCTATATTGGTTCAATCTTGGGAACACTAGGAATCCTTCTACTGTCAAAAGGAATTTCCACGTGTTCGGGTTCATTAAATTAAGGAGTTATGGTATAAACATTCATCAGCTCCATAATCAATGGGTTCTCTTTCATGGAAGACTGTGATGGTTCTTCGGTCTAACAACCCTTGAATCTCATTTTTTATAAGATAACCACGTCGACTTCTGTGACATTTTCTGCAAGCTGCATGATCATGGTGATTGGGACCAAAGTAATCAAGTCCGCACAAGCATTTGTGAAATTTGACTAGTGAATCCCTGATATATCTGATGTCATAAACTACGTATTGTCCTGGACAACCTTGTACCATATCAATTGGTTGATAATCCCTCATTTTGTATTCCTGGATCCAACCTTGGTCCATTTGTTCTTGTAGAGTTGCTTCTACAAAGTAGCATCCTTGATTGTTTACAGAACAAACTATGCATGCTGCATAATCATGTGGATCTACAAGATCCCACCTGCTATGTGTTGCATGCATCTTCACTAAGTTCCTATTTAATAAGCGGACGTCATATATCTTATAGCTGCCCAGACATCCATAAACCATGTTGACAGAAGCTCCTCCATGTTAAGGTAGTGGGTTCATTTTAACATTAGATTAGCGTCTTTGAAAGATAAAATTTCATTCTTGATAAGTCTTTGATCATCAACTTTAAAGCTAAAACAATTCTCGATACCATGACTAGGGCAAAACTGGTAAGCTTTGAACCAATAAGGAAGGTCTTTTGGGAGAACAAGAGCAGACTTGGTTTGAATATGGCCTTTTGCCAACAATAATGGGAACAACTCTGTGTATGTCGTTGGTATAGGATCAAAACCAGGTGATCTTTGAATATGATTGTTTTTGTTGTTGTTGTATTATGGGCGAGCCTGTTGTTGCCTTTATTGATACTATGGTTGTTGTTGCTGATGTTGATGTTGTTGCTGACTTTGCTGATTTGAGAGATTTGCAGCTGGTAGGCTGGAGTTGGTGCTGAGTTGATAACAGAAAACATAGTTGCTACCTAACGTTGTTGATATCTTCATCTTGACTGGCTTTGTAATACAATGCTAATGTTTTGTTCCTTTTTCTTTTAGAACCCACTTCCATGAATCTTGTTGATTTTGAATGATATATGATGTGCAAAACGAAAATGACTCTATTTACAAGGAACTTTAATGATTATGTTGCAAATATCATAAAAATGGATAATACTTTGAATAGTTGAAAATATCTTATTTTATTTAATGTACTTAAAGAATTAAAACAATGAAAGTACAACTTCAAAAAGATCTACAACAAAAATGACAAAGCTATGTACACGGGTCCGAAGGAAATCTTGTTGATGAAGATCCAGCCCCACGTTGTTGCTTCTTCTTCTGCCTCTTTAGTCGTGTATTTTCCATTGTAAGATGATCGACAATCTTTTTCCAAGCGCCTGAGGTTGGAGGAATATAACCATAGAAAAATAAATTCTCTTGTTCTTCTTGTCTTTCTACAACATCTTGCTCCATGATTTCTATCAAGTCATCTTTTTCTTTCAGTTGCCTTTTTAACACTCTTCTCTCAGCCTTTGAAGTATGGAATTTGTCTTCCCAACCGTCTCTTTCCAGCTTCATGCTGGTTAAGAGTTCTTGATACTCCTCCCTATTCTCAATAAGCATTGTAGAGGATAAATCAGTGTAAGGCTATGAAGGTCTCTCAAGAGGATAAGACATCTTTAGTTCATAAGCTCTAGTATTGATCCATTGAGTGTATGGCTTAAAAGCAACCCAATTTTTATTTTCTAGCTGATCTTTGCTCTTTTTATCAATGGTGCACCAAGCCTTTATAACTGCCTTTTTCAAATATGGATTTCCACCCTCATTAAGGTAGAAGAAACCTGACACCAAGAGACTGCTTGGTCTATCTTTCATGGGGTACCCAAACTGACGTCTTGCAAGAGCGGGGTTGTAGTTAATCCCTCCATGTATACCAAGAAGGGTTACATTAGGAAATTCTCCACAAATGTAATTGATAACTCCTTTGTCATAGGCTAGGTCATACCAATTTATATTAGTATGAGTGAGAGACATAAGCCTCTGAAACCATCTGAGTTTGTCAGGATTTTCAGCAAAGAGTCTGGTTCTTGGTAAGTGCGGCTTGATCCATTTGTACAACAAAGGTGCACAACACATGACTGATCCACCACCCTTCATGGTCCTGTGATGAATTGAATGGTAAGTTTTCCCAAGTAAAGTAGGTACCAGGTTACCACTTAAAAATATATGGATGGCATTAAGATCAACATAGTGGTTGATGTTTGGGAATAGTCAAGACCATAGATGAGTAGTGCAAAGATAACTTCAAAGACACTCATACTATTTGCTTCAGTAATCTATGTAGCTTTCTCTATCAGGAATTTGGAAGTTAACCCTTTGATTCCTTCTTTGAAAGTAAAGTTGTCTTTCACATCTGTAGTCTCCAAATGAAGGGCCTTTGCAATAACTGAGTACTTAGGAATTTCCTCTGAGCCATTGAAAGGAATCTTGTTTAATATTGGCAAACCAATCCAATATGAAAACTCCTCCAAAGTGGGTGTAAGTTGATAATCTAGAGATGTGAAACAATGGTAGAGAGGATCATAGAATTGTACAAGGGTGTCAAGAATCCCTTCTTCAACATTAGTCTTTAGAATACCTAAGAGCCCTCCATAACTTCTTCTGAAATCCTCTGGACAAGAGATCAGACGACCTAACATTCTCAATTCTCTTGTATCAGGATCCTTGAAGTTGTACTTCTTGGTATTTCTTTTCCCAAAATCCATGTTTAAAATATATGATATTTGCCATAAAGGTTTTAAGTTCCTTGGGAAATTTTGGTTAAAATGATGTTTGAATGAATGTATGAATGTATGGATGCACACACATATAACAAACATGAGTTCAAGGGTTTGACGTCACGAGCATGGAGTCATGAGTCTAACGAAACCAAGAGAGTATGTATTATGGGTTTATTATAGATGTAGAACATGTTCTAATACGGTTCCTAAAGTCATAGGTTCATCTTTCGGATATTATTAGTTTGCATGACTACTCATGCGGGCTCATAATATTCTCAAGAGAATTTTGTCTGAGTGTAGTATCGCATGACAACAAAGTCAGGTCTACACCTGGATAATCACTGCCCTACATCCTAAAACTATTAAGTGGAGTAAAGGGATACTAAAGGTCCTAAGCTTCTTAGGTTTCGAGGTTGGAAAAAGTAATGGCATTACGACTACTTGTAATGGCATCAGTAATTTTAAAGGGGCCTCTACTGAGTGTGATTATATCATATGTCACTCATGTGTAGGATTACTCTAGACATGTAACTTTTGATTATATCAACGTCCTATCTTATTTATGTACACTCAATTCCGGGTTAGGATTTATCTTACTCATAGAGATCAACCAAAAAAACCCAAACAAACATGATGAATACAACAATAAGCAAATGATGTCAATAGTAAAAATCAAAAATATATACAAGATATGCTTAACTCTTTTAGGGGGATGAAATCCCTAATTCCCTAGTGAAGTCACCATTTTTCTGTACGCTCGATTTTTGAGGTCGCCCCACATATGAACTTTTTATTTATCCCAAAAAGAGGGAAGGGGAAAAAATTTAAATAAACCTGTGAGTGTGCAATGTAAAATAATGCAACAAGAGATCCAGAATAGAGGGTTGGTTATACAAATGGAAGGTACTAGCACCCTAAGTAGCTATAGTATCCTATAGAAGCCTCTTGTGTATATTTGTGTTATTGTTGATTAAGTCATGTACTGTGTATTGGGAATTTGTTGACTGTTTTGAGTGAGTGATAAGAGTGGGAAATGTTTTTGTTATTTTTTGTATGGTATGTTCAAATAAACTAAGACAAAGGTGTATGAACCTAAAGGTTTTACTTATTATTGTGCTTGCTATGATCGCGCAATCTTATGCATATGTTTGCACTTTGAAGACCGTGTCTGCAAAGTAGCTGTAACCTTTTTGTCTTCACATCACTTGACCTTTCCTAGAAAAAGAACGTTCAGAGAAATCCTTTTTGCCTGAGTTCTTGTGTCTTACATAAATGAGGAAAGAGTCGTTTGGCATAACCAACGGATATAACTTTGAATTCTTCTTCAACAAGTTTCTAATTTTCAACAATTAACATCAGAGCCTTGAGTGATCAGAGTCTTGATGTCTTCAGAGTTTGCTGAATCAGAGT
Organism: Lathyrus sativus; assembly: GCA_963859935.3. Classification (NCBI taxonomy): domain Eukaryota; kingdom Viridiplantae; phylum Streptophyta; class Magnoliopsida; order Fabales; family Fabaceae; genus Lathyrus; species Lathyrus sativus. Next base: position 90,827,659 of record OZ012739.1, on the reverse strand, counting down.
GTTGCAGCAAGTGTGCTTCAGCGTGTAATAAATCAGAGCAGAGTTTGGAGATCAGATCTTCAGTACTTGCAGCGTACAGTACTATCAGAGTCTTCTGAAAAACTGTGCTTGAAACTCTTCATACAAAGTCTTCAGTCTATGCTTCAGATGCTTCTGTAGCTTCTGCTTCAGATCCTTCTGTAGACAACACTTAGAGTCTTCTGTAGGCAGCGCTCAGATTCTTCTAAGAGATGCTTCTGACGCTTCAGAGTCTTGCATAGTTAAACGTTCAGATCTAATTTGCTTTCAGAAGAATATTAACTTTAATATCTGCAGCAAAAATACTTGAACAAAATTTAGAGTATATAATTTCTTAATACAAAATTTCGTAAGTGTTATCATCAAAACATAGAGATATAACTAAGAACCAATCTGTGTTCTAACAACTAGGATGTCTTCCTCTCCTCTAATTAGAACCACCTTATTGTTGCTGACAAACTTCAGGTTTTGGTGAAGAGTAGAAGTAACAGCCCCTGCTGAATGAATCCAGGGTCTTCCTAGCAAGTAACTATAACCGGGGTAAATGTCCATTACTTGAAAGGTAATGACGAAGACAGTTGGCTCAATCTTTATCGGTAAGTCCACCTCACCTATTACAGCTCGTCTTGAACCATCAAATGATTTAACTATCAAGGCACATGGTTTCCCACTGACTCCCCTTACATGCATCTTCTCCAAGGTGATCTTGGGGAGCACGTTCAAGGAAGAACCTATGCCCACCAAGACTCGTGATATCAAAGTGTCCTGAAACCTGATGGAAATGTTGAGGGCTTTGTTATGATTCCTTTTTTCTGAAGTTAGATCATCTTCATTAAACCCAAGGAAATTTCCAGTAATCACACTGGCTATCACATTGTCAAATTGAGCTACAATGATGTCTTTAGTGGTATGCACATCACTCAACACTTTTAACAACAACAACAACATGTGTGCATCTGAGTTGAGTAGTAATGCAAGCATATAAATCTTTTCAGGAGTTTGGTTCATTTGGTTAAATAATTTATAGTCGCTCTTCTTGATAATTTTCAAAAACTCTTCAGCTTCTTTCTGTGTAATTGCTGATTTCGGAGACAACACTTCTGTTGGTGGCTCAACATTTGGGAATTCAATTATCGTGTCAGCAACTTTCCCTTTATCTTTGGCAAGTGCTTCCACAGGTTTGGCGGCAAATAATCGACCACTACGAGTCATTCAACTGGGCCAACCACAATATCATATTTGGCTCCATCATACTCAATCACTAACTTTCCCGGCCCTTGTTTACAAACCTCAGGCTCAGGTATATCAACTAGGAACTCAATCAATATCGGAGCTGGTTATTCTGGTCTTTGTCTGTTAACATCAACTTCCACATATTGCATGACTACAGGCGTTGAACGAATAGATCTTCGTTGAAGAGCCTCTGATGTATCATATTGGATAAGTAGAAGAGCTAGACGAGCTCATCTTAGTGGATAAATCTCTGTCTCATCATATTTGATCTTAATAGTGGCCATATTCAGATATCAACATTCTATCTGAATTATACCTTATTCTAGGAACCTCTGCAAATGTTCCTTAAAAACCTCATCATTTAAATCCATAGCTTCGCCTTGGGGTATCATCTGACTTTTCTTCAGTTGTTCTCCTATGACAGCCATAGAAGTACGAACATCTTCAACTCTTGTAATCAACCTTAAATCAATGTCTTCCTCCTCGACATTAATAGAAGAACTTCCATGTGTAGGTAATGGATTATTTTTGACATTGGCACCTCTTGGAGTTAAAGTAAGATATTTAGATTCCACTAAGTCCTGCACCCTATTTTGGAATGCATAACAGTTATCTATGGAATGTACAGGAGCCCCTTTGTAAAATTCATAACGAGCGTTGGCATCATACCCGGGAGGGTACGGGAAAGTTGTTGGGCGTAAGTCTTAGAGTGTTAAATGCCCACTCTGGTTTAGCTGGGAAAAGATTTGACCATATGACATTGATACCAGATCAATGTGCCTTCTCGGAACCCTTGGCCTCTGCTGCCGCTGGGCTGGGGCGTTTTGGTATTGTGGAGGAGGAACTTTTTGGTAGATAGGTTGCTGTTGAACCTGTTGTTGAGCAGGCTGTTGATAGGGAGCTTGAGAAATCGCAGCTATTTGTTGGTACTGAATTTCTACTGGGGTTCTGTCTCTTTGCCCTCTCATTATGGCATTAGTTTCTTCTTCCCTCCTTTTCACAAAGGGTTTCTTCCCACTATTTGCAGCAATGACCACATCTTTGTTCTTTTTCAACTGGCTTTCAATCCTTTTACCCACCAACACAACTTCAACAAATTTAGGGAAAATGGACCCTAGCATACGATCCAAGTAATAAGGTTGTAATGTTCCCATAAACGTATATGTTAACTCTTTGGTCAACAGGGGTGATTGGACACGAGCTGCCAATTCTCTCCATCTTTGAGCGTACTCTTTGAAGGACTCATTATTATGCTGAGCTATATCCTGCAGCTGGGTGCGATTTGACGCTAAATAAGTATTATACTGATAGTTCTTAGAAAACGCATCTGCAAGATCTCTCCACGTGCTAACTTGCCCACTCTCTAATTGCATGTACCATTCCAAAGACGCCCCGCTGAGGCTATCTTGGAAATCATGTATCAAGAGCAAGTCATTGTCAATATGAGCAACCATCTTACGACAATATGATCTCAGATGAGTCCTGGGACATCTAACCCCCTTATACTTGTCAAAGTTTGGGACTTTGAACTTCTTTGGTATCACCAGTCCGGGCACTAGACACATATCAACGGCATCCAAGCCTGGAGTTTTTTGGACTTCCAAGGACTTGAACTTCTCTTCCAAAGTGCATAGTCTATCCACAGAAGGGTCAACTACAATCCCCACATTATTTTGAGGAGGAGGTTGGAAAAAAGCGTCGTACTGCTCGTCCATTCCCATTTCAGAGCCATGATGGGCAGATGCAGAATGTTCAGCCAGGTCCACATGAACAGGAGGAGAGGCTATTTTAATGACTCCAAAAGTTCCTACTTTGCCAGCAATCTTCCTGGCGTCAGCTATGGTTTTAGCGTTGTTTTCCTTATGGGCCAAGGCGATTATGGTTTCCAATAGTTGGTCCATCTTTGCTTTGAGTGCATCAATATCAGCCCTCATGGTGTTCTGGGTTTCCTCGATCTGTTCAAGTGTCATCTAGAAGTTGCGACGAGTCTCGTAGCAATGTCGAGTAGTCATCTTTCAATTAGAGGTAAAAAGGTAAGGTTTACGAGTTACATACCGGGTGAAGATGCACAATTCTCATGCTTATGCTTTACAGATATGGATATGTTTTATTTTTAGGGAAGCACCTATAACAACGGTTATTAATAAACATTCGAAATAACACGAGAACAAATAAATTAAAAGAAGGATGGACTTTCATTCATTCAACATAATCTATTACATTGGGCCGAGATAACAAAAAGTACAAGCCACTATGAAACCAAATACTGAGTTTTTAACAATAAAGCGACAAAAGAAAGAAAATAAGGAAATCTTCAAGCTTCGTCCCTTCGTGCTTCACGCTCCTTGAGCTCTTCTTCAAACCTCTTCAACATTGCCTTACAGAGGCACAAGAACTCAAAAATGGTTGGAGTGGTAGAATCATCCATAGCTTCCATGGCATCTCTATGTTTCCAAACCAGATCCTTGCTAACCAATTACAAAACTCCGCCAACCCATTCAACTTGTTGCGGTATATGTCTCAGTTATTTCTCATAATGTGAAAGGACTGCTCATATGTCACAAAATCATGAGACATCTTGTCTCTTGCAGCAGACAATATGGCTTTATCTTCTAGAATAGGTCTCATCTGGTTCTTTTGATATTCAATGAATCCCTTGAGATCATACATTTCTTCACATACTTTATTCCAATCAGCTGGTCTAACCCAAGAGGACCTTAGGGCATCCTCTTTGAGTCAATGCTCCCTATCTTCATCAGCTATGGAAAGGCGTAGAACAACACTAAGTTCTTTAATCTAAGTTTCCAGTGTCTCTTTAAGCTCTTTGTTCCGCTTAGTTGCAAGAATGTACCAATGTTCATTCTCTCGCCATTTTCTTCGAGGATGGTCCAATTTTTATTTAAGGGAACCTAAACAGCTTTCAGCTTGGCTAGTGCATACTTTGGTTCTTTTCTGTTTACGCTCCTCCTTGTCAACTCTGCTCTCTATCTATTCAAGCTGATTATTCTTCCTTACAATCTCATACTTCATGTTGTTTTTCTCATTGGTCACATCTTGAAGTCTAACTTGAAAATCTTCGTTTTCTTTTCCCAACTAAGCTATTTTGGCTCGGAGCTCTTCCACCTCTTCAACTGATACATGCACAGGATGTGGAGTAGCAAGCCTAGGAGGAGTCTCAATAGAAAAGGAGAGCTTAACTATCTTAATTCTCTCTAGAACCCATGGCTGATAAGGTATCCTGGCTACACCATATCTTTTCCTTAATTCAGATCCTTTGGTATGAATCTTCTGCCAAAAGCGTACAATCTTGCAGAGAAGCGAGGGATATTTAGTACCCCCTTTATGAAGAATCATTTCCTCTAGATCTTTATCTTCAGGTTTTCCCAACATTGGGTATTCAAATTGTCGTATAGATAATATGGGGTTATAGCTTATACAACCTTTGGACCCAATTAACGGTACATTGCAAAAACTTCCACGACTCATAATAATTTCGTCCACTTCCAACCTATTGGGATACCAAGTAATGTCCCTTCCAGAAAGTGACACTAGCAGCTGAGCCCATTCCCCACTGTTCAAATTAGGGATAATAGTGTGGCGCTTGAATATATGGGAAGTAAGCCACTTGTAGAGAATAGGGAGACAAAACATTAATATTGAACCCTTCCTTTCATGGTGAAGATGCAAATTATAGAAGACATCAGCCAAGAGAGGGTGTACTGGACTTTGTCATTTCTTCCAATCTTCCCAAAAGATACTGGCGGCTACAGAATCAATAAACTCTTCGAAAGTGGGGAAAAGTACTAGCCCATATATGAATAGAGCCAATACATTTACCAAAGCATCCCGTTGTGTACTCTTTAACAACTTCATTGCTTCTTTTTCTAGCACAGTGCTTCAAAAGCCAAAGAAATATTCCCTTTTCTTCCAATCAGCTTTGGCTATTGAAATAGAGATTTGGAGAGCATCGACCAATTCTTCCACCTAGGGGGTCTGACCAAATCATAGTATAGGGTGCCTTACCCTTCACCGGGAAACCTAAGAACCCTTCAAACTCTTCAATAGTGGGGGTTAAGTAAAAATATTGAAACAAAAAGCTCCTCATTTATGGATCACAGAATTGTGCCAAGGCTGTGATGGCAGGGATAAGAGGTACTTCTTTCAAGCAGTTCAATACTACACTGACATCTAGTTTGAATGCCTTCAACTGGAGAGTCTTTGTCTTTCCTGACCTAACAATTGTGAATCTATATTAACATGTGAATACAAATACTTCCCCGAAAATAAAATTTTTGTGTAAGTCATGATGTATATGTAAATGAATATGAATGCAAAGATGTTAGATTCAGGTTATCACAAGTATCTCCAAACCCTCATAACAGGTAAAATTTAGGATATTTCTAGGTTCTTTACCCAATGAGCCGACTCACCTGATAATTCCTATGTTGACGGATAAGGTTCTCAAGGTCATAGATACTAGTTGCACCAATATCACGCAACAGGCTAGTTGTATTATGACGGTAATACAAAAGGACCTCTCTTGAGCAGAGTCTTCATGCTAGGCCTACGAGGAGCGAGTCCTCGGACACTAACACTACATGACCTCCATAGAAACCGGTTCTAAGAGTGGTTCCCAGAGTCATGGACCCTTCATGAATCAAGTCGTGCAACAGGCTAGTTGCTTTACTACAAGATCTACAAATAGGTCTTCTCTAGGGGAAGCTTTCATGCTAGGCACGCAAGGAGCGAATCTTTGGGGACTAACACTAATTGTGAGGGCAAACTGTCATACAACATACGATCTTGAGTTTCGATGATGACAAATTGCAACCATGGATGAATCAGCATTATCGGTTCTATCTCTACAAAGAAAAATGCAAATATTTCATCCACCATATCCTTCTTATATCATTTAAAGTGCTTTACTCAATACAATATATGTGAATGATATGTGGTTATGACTAAATGCATAAAGAACCACATAAATATTAAATTTTGCAGAATTGCAGGTCATGAGTCGACCACTAAGTCAGCGCATGCATCTGTGCAAATGGTCACGGGTCAGCGCACGCCGACCTATGGTCAACGCACATTGTTGGACTTTCAAAATTATCTAAATCTGCAGGCTATGCGTCGACGCATAGACCTGCTATGGTCGACCGTTCGCGCGTTGGTGCATTTTTTGAAGTCCTTACACTGTGTTTGAAAAGCTGTTAAGTTTTTTGATTGGTTGGTTACTATATATAGAGACTTTGTTCATTTTTATCAACAACAATTGTAAATTTGAGTTAATTGTCATGAAACAAGAAAAGTGAAAGAGGTGCCATCAAAGTTCATCAATCTTCATCTTCTACAACCCACAACATAACAATTACACACAACAATTCTTGGAGTGCTTGTGATCTTGTTCAAGGTGATAAGGTCCGAAGCTGTGATCGGAAATCCGGTTCGGGTCGATTTTGAAGGCAGGTTTTTCTTGGATAAAACCTAGCAGGTTTTTCTTGGATAAAACCTAGCAGGTTTTGCCCTCCAAGATTTGGAGTTTTTGGGGATTTTCAGTACGGATCATCTCTACCTACTTCAGCTGAGTGAAGGTGATTGAGAAGCGGTAGTCTTCGTTAATCTAGTAGCGGAAATCAGTGAAGCGTTCAAGAGTGTTCCAGATTCGATTTGTTTGTGCGTGAGATCAGTCAGGCCGAGGGTTTGAAGAACGAAAAATTATTCAACAAAGGGGCTGGAATCGGAGGTCTACTCACAACAATCGGAGAACTTGATTCGACTCGAATCAAGGAGCAAGAAGCGATAGCATCATCAACATCAAGAGGGCTTGATTGTATATTTTGCTTATCAATTCTTGTATAAACATTTCTATATTACAGGTGATATCTATTATATTGATCTCAATTCTATTATTAGAATTGAGGGCAGACGTACCCCGAAGCGAGGACGGCGGGGGAACTGCCTCAACAAATCTTTGTCTCCTTTACTTTTCAGCATTTTCAGTTTTGGCTTAAAATTTATGTGATTTTAGTATAAGAAGTTATATCATAATTTGGGTTTATTTGAGTAAGTACTTATTACTGTTTTGAACTTTAGTGCAACAATATATTGCACAAGGAACTTAAAGCAACTTACTCAAGTCAAACCACACTTGGAGTGTATTGCACACCAAGTGTTTGATAAATTGCCTACACCAAAGTGTACTTAGCTTATTTGCCTACTTTGTGGACATTATAGATCATTGGTGCTAGTTCTACTAATAAGTGGTAAAATCAACTGATAGTGTGACTAGTGTCTTGAATCAAATTTTGCTCATTATCATTTCCATAAGGCTAGACGCATATCCGGTCTTCTAATAACAGTTTGTTCTTAGACGTAATTTTTCCACGGCCGCTTCCGCAAATTGAAAACAAATATTTTGAAAAAAAAAATTTTAATTGGTAGCACCGACTGATTTTAATTGGGATCTATTCAACCCCCCTCCTTCTAGATCCAAGCCATCGTCTAACAAGTGGTATCAGGAGCACCGGTTCACTCCATGATTCGAGTATAACTTTGATAGAAAATGGAGAACGAACCTAAAAGGGCTTATAATAGAGCTCCCATTTTTAATGGAGAAAATTATAGTTATTGGAAGGACTGTATGCGGGTGCACATAAATTCCATAGATAGAAAAGTGTGGAATGTTATTATCAATGGTCCAATGGAAATAACCCTGACCAATGAAAATAATGAGATTGTGCCTAAGCCTGAAGCACAATGGATGGATGATGATGAAAAGAAATACAACTATGATTGGAAAGCCAAGAAAATTTTGATCTCCTCGTTAGGAGTTGATGAATATTATCGGGTTTCTCATTGTCTTACAGCAAAAGCTATGTGGGATTCACTTCAAGTCGCCCATGAGGGAACAAATGACGTAAAGCTTACTAGAATCAACACACTAACACAAGAGTTTGATCTCTTTTACATGGAGCAAGGGGAAACCATTGCGGATCTGCAAAAGAGATTTACTCATCTTATCAATAGATTGCATTAACTTGGTAGGCCAGTGGGCAATGATGTTGCTACTAACAAAATTTTGAGATGTCTTAACAGGGAATGACAGCCGAAAGTGACCGCCATCAAGGAAGCAAATGACCTCACAATTTTAGACTTAACAACATTATTCAGAAAGCTACAAGAGAACGAACAAGTGCTCCTAAGCCTCGACCAACATGAAAAGAAAGAAAAGAAGGACAAAACAAAGACTGTTGAGAAGAAATCTATTGCTCTCAAGACTTCCTCCTCGAAGTCTCAATCTAAGGAGCACAGTGATTATTCATCAAGTGACGATGAAGAAGATGACAAGAGCAGAACACCTAAGAGAAGTTAGAACTCTTGAATCGAGTCAAGTTAGGCTTGAATCTCTCTTGCATAGGGCAATGCATTTCCCCAGCAGAGTCGCCATCTGTCGTAGCTCGAAAAATACGATCCTCGCGATGAACGCAGAAAAAACGTTCGAACAGAGTCGCCATCGAACTTTTTTCATTCCAAGGAAGGAATAGGAAAATATCGATAAAACCTTTAAAGAGATAAGAACATGATCATCGCAATCAAATTCTAGGTTCAGGATTCGATTATGCAAAGGTAAGGTATTAGCACCCTCTACGTCCTTTGTACTCAACGAGAACCTCTTGATTCGATTCGAGAGAAAAGTTGGCTAGGTTATTTGTTTTCTTCTAAATATTTACTTCTAAGGGGAAAATGGATGGTTTTTTTATTAGGGTGCTCGCCAAGGATTGGGGCCCTTGTGTCTACGTACTCCCTCATGCAATGGGAAAGTCAAAGCATCGTAGTTCGTGGGACTACGAGAAAGGCTAGGAGTAAAAGGAAGATGGAAGGAAGGTAGCTCGCTAGGATATCGCAATCCTATGCCTACGTATTCTCATTGACAAATGAGAAATTAGAGCATCCGTAGTTCGGACGACTATAGGTAAAGGTTTGTGTTATAAACGAACGAGTGTTTAGGTCACATTCTAAATGCTAAACTTTGGCTTGTCTGCTCGCTAGGGGAGGCTGAAGCGCTATTTCATATGCGCGGAAGAAGGGACTAAACAATGTTCTTTGCGAAAGGTTGTTTGAATATATTAAAGTGTATTTAGGGTTTTAATTGAGAAAATGAGTTTAATTTGTGTAGGTTTCAGGGTTGTTGTCGCATGGGAGCGAGAGAATGAAGGTTACATTTGTTAAGTATTTTGAGGAAGAATGACAACTATTCGATAGACGAGACGTCAGCCTCGGAACCAATTAATCAGGGAATTATTCGAATGCTAGATCCCAATGACGTCTTTTTCATTCAATTAATTACAAAAAAGTGTTTGTTGGACAATGAACGAATTTGTCCAAGTATTTAGAGCAAGTGTTTTAGGAACGAAAGGTCGAATGACCTACAACCCAAGGCGGGATCCCCAAGAGCAGTCACTCAAGAATCCAAGGAATGCGAGACTCCAAGAACCCAGTTCTTTTGTAATTTAATTAGGAAAAAGATTTGAATAGATTAGAGTATTTTGGTTAGACACATTAGGTACTTTAGAAATGCAAGACCGAAAGGATCACAACCCGAGGCGTGCGCCCCAAGAGCAATCTTTCGAGAATCTAAGAAGTGCTAGATCTCAAGAGTTCGATATCTCCATTATTAATCGAGAAAAGAATAATTTTCTTAGCCCACTTTGAGGAGTGATCTACTTAGGTTAAATATCTTAATCGTATTAGGGTTGGAATGGATTAAAGGTTTTGAAAAATTATTTTCTTAGAAATGAAAGACGAAACGACCACAACCCAAGGCATACGCCTCAAGAGCATTCGCTTAAGGATCAGAAGAGTGCTAGACTCCAAGGACCCACTACCTTCATTAATTCATATAAGAAATGGTTTTGAAATATTAATTAGGATAAGTTATGATTTTAATTTATTTTAGAAGATACTTTAGGGCCGAGTACCTATTTTAGACTAAATATTTTAATTATTTTAAGTATTTTAATTATTTCTTAAAAAAACGAAAGACAAAATGATCACAACTTAAGGCGTGCTCCCTAAAAGTGGTCATCCAAGAATAGAAGGAGGGTCAGACCTCAAGAACCCAATACTTTCATTATCAACTTAAGATTATGTTTTTTGGATTAATCGTGTTGAGAAATGGATTGAATTAGGATAAGGATATTTAAATCGGATCAAAAAAAGCTTAACATTGGAATCCAAACTAGCCTTTCTAACTATTTAATTAATACAAGGTTAATTATTTATCAGTCAATAAATAAAAAAATAATTTATAGTTTTTAGAAATAATATTATGAATAATTATTTAATTCTAAAGTACATGAAAATATTGCTAAACCTAAACTCAAATCTTTCTAGAATTGAAGATCCTAACAATAAAATAAAAATACACAGGCCCAATGGCCTAGCTGCAACAAAAAAGCTAACACAAAAACAACAAGAACAGGGCTCGGGTCATGATACCCGGGTTTCTCCCATGGCCCGAGTGAGTGAATCCTACAGAAAACCCTAGCCACCTAATCCAATTAATACAAAACATCGAGTATCATAATGAGAGAGAGAGAGAGAGAGAGAGAGAGAGAATTGAAGCTACGCGTGGGGAAATGGAGACAACAATGTATGATCTGTCCCTATCCCTCATTAAAATTGAATTTTTAATCACCCTCCTTTGTATTAAAAAAAAGACTATTTAAACGGTCATGGGAAACTACACAAGAATGCTACCTTTTACCATTTGTTCAAAATTCTCACTGCCTTAATCCGTCTCTCAATCTAGTTTTCCTCATTCATCTTTTTAAAACCCTTCTTAAAAACAAAGTTAAAGCATGCGACAACACACTCCAAGACCTAATGTCAACGGTCATCAACCGTCTTACCCTCAAACATAGCAGACAACACAATCAACAATGGCAACATGTTGAATCTAATGATCAAGCAAAACTGTATCTCCCCATCGAAATCCTCTAACCCCCTGACTTCCACACCTGAGCATATTTAAGTGATAGAAAACCCAAGGCGAGGAGTATCAAGATAAATAACAACAACAGGTCTCGTAATGAATCAAGGTCAACAAAGATCTACCAGGTTTTGACGTTTTTGATGGATGGTGAGTGCCTTATTCTCTTCCCTCCACTCTTCCGTCTGATCTTTTCGTCTTTCTTATGGTCTTTCCTTCTCGTATTTTACTGCTTGGTGAACTTGGCAGTGGTTGATAGCTCAATTCAAATGATTCTCAGCTTGAGACTCGATGAATCCCTTGTCGTGAGATTTTGTATGAGGGCGGGGGGAGTGATATTAGCAAAGTAACAGTCAGTCAGTTTTTTTTTTTCCGCCAATTATTATAATGATATTTATAGGGGGATTTAGGGTTTGATGGCACATGTGATTCAGAGGATTTTCAGGGAAATATCCCTTCTTACAGGTGAGCATGAGTTGTGTAATATTCATACTGTTAGAAATAATTTTCCATTGAGATCTTATAGGGACCAAGGGTGATGAATCACCCTCCGTTTTTGTCTGTATTGCTCTTGAAAATATCTGATTTGTAACTATGTTTTCACCGTGTAAACGTAACTCATGAACCTTTTTACCATGCTGATATGGTAATTAACTTAAGTCATCTTATGCATTATGATGTATAGGTATGCCACTAAGGTGCTACTGTTAGGGAATCTAATGCACGTGGGAATGCAAATGATGTGCTAATTCTTGACGTGATTATGATATTATCCTATATGCCATGCTTATGATAATGTAAAAGATCAGGTATGCTAGGGATATGTTTCCTGTTGAGGTATCACCCGGGATTGGACTTGGTAGTTGCCAAATGAAATTAGAGTTTGATTGTTTTGCCAAATGAAATTGGACTTTTAGGTTTTTTGAGGATGCCAACAAGGGTGAACTTTTAGTGCTTGCCAATGAAAAACTGGCCTTTTAAAGGGTACATTCGAAGGTGCCAACGAATGTGGACTTTTATGTAGTTGTCAATAAAAGATTGGGCTTTTAGGTTTTGTGGAGTAATGAGAGGGTTTGACTACTCGACATCCTAAATTTGGAGGTCCAATGAGTGACTAGAGGAATTGATTGCCCCTAGTAATCTTTGGACTCAATGATGGGGAACCATATCAGGAAGATCCCTAAAAAACATTGTTTATGATGAAGACCCTGGGCGGCCGACAACTGATTTGATGCTTTTTCATGGTGAAATTTTCTTTTGGAGATCATTTATTCTCTTCTAAGATCTTCAAACACCAAAACAATTTTATTGCTTGTCAAATATTGTTATTATTATTTTTTAAAACCGAAGTTTCAAAATACAAATTATCGAAAATGAAATTAATTTGCAAACAAACAGATAAAGTAAAGAAGTGAACACCATTTAGTGAGAAACCCCTCTTTATATTGATTTGACCCTTAAATGGGTAAGTACATACAAGGATGAAATTCCATAATGAGGTAATTGCGGTGTAAGAAAAATATAATGGCAATACAAATTATTGAGATTCCATTGGATTTCAACACTGCTATAGTCCCTATGACTTAGAAGGCCTCTACACCTTGCTTCTTGGGAAGTCGACTTGATTGATCTCTCTCTTTGATGACATATCAGGGGTCAAGTGAACGTGCATACTGGATACTTTGCCTTGGAATTTCGTCCATAACTTTTTCTTGGGTCGCTCTTTCGGGTTTTCAATCCACCAGGATGCCCTTTTTTGCCTGAACTGCCTTTTCGGGTTTTCAACTCATCAGCCCTATTACTTTTATTTTATCCCTAACTTTTTCCTGGACCTCCCTTTTAGGTTTTCAGTCCCTCGAGATAGCCATTTTTGCCTAAGTTGCCCTTTCAGGTTTTTGACTTAGTGGCTTTATTATTCCACTTTTTTAGGCAAAGTATCATTTGACGGAATCAACATTTACCGGGTAAGGTAATTCATCACCATCCATAGTTGTGAGTTTTAAAGCACCCCCGGAGAATGCTTATATTACAACATATGGGCCTTTATAATTTGGCGTTTTTCCTAAATAAGATTGAGCTCATCAAATCTTGTCTTCACCCACTCTGCTTCATCAAGCTGAGCTTCCATTAAAACTCTCAATGACGGGATTTCAACCTCTATCGGGAGGACCGCTTCCATACCATAAACCAATGAATAGGGAGTTTCCCCTGTTGAAGTTCACACTGAGGTACGATAGTTGTACAACACAAAAGGAAACATTTCATGCCAGTCTTTACATGTGACCACCATTTTCTGGATGATCTTCTTGATATTATTATTAGCCGCCTCGACAACTCCATTCATCTTGGGTCTGTATGGTGTTGAATTGTGGTGTTCAATCTTGAAACTGGCATGCAATTCATCCATCATTTTTTTTATTGAGATTCGACACATTATCAGTGATGATACGATTAGGCACTCTATATCTGCATATAATGTTGTGCTTCAAGAAGCAGGTGACCACTTTCTTGGTAACATTGGTGTATGTTGTAGCTTAAACTATTTGGTGAAATAGTCTATGGCCACCAATATGAAGCGATGTCCATCTGAGGCTTTCAGATCAATCATCCCAAACATATGTATTCCCCACATGGAAAAGGGTCATGGTGAAGTCAAGAAATTCAAAGGAGTGGGAGGCACACGGATCTTGTCAGAATATGTTTAGCACTTGTGACAAGTTCGGGCATGATGGTAACAATCTGCCTCCATGGTGAGCCAATAATAGCCTGCTCTCAATATCTTCTTTGTCGTCGTATGTCCATTCGCGTGGGTTCCAAAGCAACCCTCATGAATATCCTTCAGAATCGGTTCAACTTCATGCTTTTCCACGCATCTGAGTAGGACAGTGTCATGATTGCGTTTGTACAACACATTCCCATTAAGGAAGAAATTAGACGTAAATCTAGACAGAGTTCTCTTGTCAACACCCAAGGCACCCTCAAGATATTTTTGCTTCTCTAGATATTGCTTTTTGTCATAGAACGACAACTTCTCATCTGATCCTTCATCAAAAGTCAAGCAATGTACATGTTCCTCAAAGCATTGTAAATCAATGGACGGGCTATGGTTAGGCCATATCAGCTTATACATGGATGTCAGAGTTGCCAAAGCATCTGCCATTTGATTTTCTTCTCTGGGCACATGAGTAAAAGTGATATCATCGAATCAGGGATGTAGCTTGGCCACATAATTCCAGTATGGAATTAAGTTTTCATGTTTTGTATCCCAGTCACCTCTTATCTGGTGTATTACTAAGGCAGAATCCCCAAATACATTGAGTGTTTTGATTCTCAAGTTAATGGCTTCTTCTAACCCTAGTATGCAAGCTTCGTATTCAGCCATATTATTAGTACATGTAAAGCAAAGTTTGGTTGTGAACGGCAGATGAAAGTTCTCGGTAGACGTGATCACTGCCCCAATTCCATATCCATAAGAATTTGAAGCACCATCGAACATGAGAGTCCATTGTTCCCCTGGTTTTGGTCCTTCATATGATTCTGGCTCTTCGTAGTCTTTCACCACCATGATATCCTCGTCTGAAAAGTCGAACTTCAAAGGCTAATAATCATCCACTGGTTGGTGGGAAAGATGGTTTGCTAACACTGCCCTTAATGACCTTCTAGGTGACATATTGAATGTCATATTCGGAGAGAAGCATTTTCCATTGGCCTATCCTACTGGTGAGAGCATGTTTCTTAAAGATGTACTTAACGGGATCCATCTTAATGATCAGATATGTGGTATATGTTAGCATATATTGCCTAAGACGTCTGGCAGCCAACGCAAGCGCGTATCAAGTCTTCTCAATTAAGGAGTATCTTATCTCGCAATCATTGAACTTCTTGTTGAGGTAATGTATGGCGTGCTCCTTCTTATCAGGGTCTTCTTGTTTCCCCAACAAGCAACCCATGGATTCGTCAAGCACAGTCAGGTACATAAAAAGTGGCCTTTCAGGAACAGGCAATATCTGGATTTATGGTTCTTGCAGATATTGTTTGATCTTGTCAAATACCCCTTGGAATTTATCATCCCATACAGTTGACTGATCTTTTCTGAGCAACCTGAAGATCAGTTTGCAAGTGGCAGTGGTATGTGAAAAAAATCTGGAGATATAATTCAACCTCCCTAAGAAGCCATGAACCTCTTTCTCAGTTCTAGATGAAGGCATATTCTGAATTGCCCTTACCTTATCAGGGTCCACTTCAATCCCTTTATGGCTTACGATAAATCCCAACAGATTTCCATATCACACCCCAAACATACACTTATCGGGATTAAGTCTCAGTCTAAACTTTCTTAATTGAGAAAACAACTTTTCCAAATTGATCAAGTGCTCTTCTTCTGTTTGAGACTTGGTAATCATATCATTAAAGTATACTTCAGTCTCTTTTTGGACCATTGCGCATTGATATGTTGCCCTAGTATTTTTTTAGTCCAAATGGCATCACCTTATAGCAAAAGGTGCCCCATGGCATAATAAAAGTGGTCTTCTCCATGTCATCTAGATCCATTTTAATTTGATTGTAGCCAGAAAATCTATCCATGAAGGAAAAAACAGAGAACTGAGCCGTTTTATCCACCAATACATCAATGTGAGGTAATGGGAAGTCATCCTTAGGGATAGCACTACTTAAATCACGATAATCCACACACATGCGGACCTTTCCATCATTTTTTGGTACCAACACAATGTTGGCAACCCATTGTGGATACTTTGCTACTGCCAAGAACCCAGCATCGAACTACTTTCGGACTTCTTCAAGAATCTTAAGAGCCATGTCAGGATGGGTCCTCCTCAACTTCTGATTGACAACATGGCATTCTTCCTTGAGCGGTTATTTGTGTACAACGATGTCCATATCTAATCCAGGCATATCTTGATACGACCAGGAAAACACATCAGCATACTTTCGGAGAAGCTCTATCAACTTGGTTTTGACTATATCTTGAAGAGATGCTCTAATCTTCGCCTCCCTTCTATCTTCCTTAGTGACTAGGTTGATGATTTCGACATCCTCTTTGTGTGGCAGGATGACCTTCTCTTGTTGTTGTAGCAGACTTGCCAACTCATTGGGGAGTTCACAATCTTCCTCGCCTTTTCCTTCAACTTGGTAAATTGGGCAATCAAAATCATACAGGCCTATAGCAGCATCGATGTCAAGGACCCTGGTAGTGTCTCTGCATGTTATAATTTATGTAGTTTATTTAGGAAAGTGCATGCATAAAAGAAATTCCATTTATTGTAAAAAGTAGTAGAAAAAAAATGAGCGAAAATTGAATGCAAACTTATATTTATTAATGATAACTGTGTTTTAAAACATCAGGTGGCCCGTACAATGATCCACTACGCCTTGGGAAGAGCGTAGGGTTTTTTTGACAAACAATAAAAATTACTTTTGGTGTGGGAAAAATGTAGGGCGTTTCCAATAGTCTTCCAATTGTGAAGCTCTTTACCAGGTC
Organism: Lathyrus sativus; assembly: GCA_963859935.3. Taxonomy (NCBI): domain Eukaryota; kingdom Viridiplantae; phylum Streptophyta; class Magnoliopsida; order Fabales; family Fabaceae; genus Lathyrus; species Lathyrus sativus. Next base: position 90,810,914 of record OZ012739.1, on the reverse strand, counting down.
TGACTTGACGAATCCAGCTTGCAGAAACTTCTTCATCATCAACCCTATCTTCAAGAACCATAACTACTGTATGATCAAAGATGTGTCTGACGCTTTTGAAAATATCCCTTACAGGAGGGACTTTCTCTTTGTTGTATGCGACCATCATTGTACTGGAAGATGGATGGTACCCCATCCCGAATTTATCAAATTTCTCAGCAACCTTAACTATTTTCCCCAGCCTTGGGTGTTCTCTTCATCAACAACTACTTTAGCCTCTTCATAGGAAGCCATTGACGATCTTGCTTCTTGATTATCTGGAACTCGTTGCACTGCCAAAGTACCTGCTGCCACAAACGACTGGAAAGGTGTCTCAACCATTTCACCCTCAACCTCAATGTAACGGAAAGAAGTCAAGTGACTCGCCAGGATGTCTTCCTCTCCTCCAATTAGAACCACCTTATCTTTGCTGACAAACTTAACCTTTGTTGAAGAGTAGACGTAACAGCCCGTACTGAATGAATCAAGGGTCTTCCTAGAAAGCAACTGTACCCGGGGTAAATGTCCATTACTTGAAAGGTAATGGCAAAGACAGTTGGCCCAGTATTTATCGATAATTCCACCTCACTTATTACAGCTCCTATTGAACTATCAAATGCTTTAACTATCAAGGCACTTGGTTTCATACTAACTCCCCTTACAGGAATCTTCTCCAAGGTGATCTTGGGGAGCACGTTCAAGGAAGAGATTATGTCCACCAAGACTCGTGATATCAAAGTGTCCTGACACCCGATGGAGATGTGGAGGGCTTTGTTATGATTCCTTTTTTCTAAAGTTAGATCATCATCATTGAACCTAAGGAAATTTCCAGTAGTCACACTGGCTATCACATCGTCAAGTTAAGCTACAGTGATGTCTTTAGTGATATGCACAATACTCATCAATTTTAACAACGACAACCCGTGTGCATCTGAGCTGAGTAGTAATGTAAGCATATAAATATTTGCAGGAGTTTGGTTCAATTGGTCAACTACTTTATAGTCGCTCTTCTTGATAATTTTCAAAAACTCTTTAGCTTCTTTCTGTGCAATTGCTGATTTTGGAGACAACACTTCTGCTGGTGGCTCAACATTTGGGAATTAAATTGTCGTGTCAACAACTTTCGCTTTATCTTTGGTAGGTGCTTCCGCAGGTTTGGCAGCAAATAATCGACCACTACGGGTCATTCCACTTGGCCCAACCATAACATCACATTTGGCTCCATCATACTCAATCACTAACTTTCCTGGCCCTTGTTTACAAACCTCAGGCTCAGGTATATCAACTGAGTACTCAATCACTATCGGAGCTGGTCGTGCTGGTCTTTGTCTGTTAATATCAGCTTCAACATATTGCACGACTACAAGCGCTGGACGAATAGATCTTTACTGAAATGCCTCTGATGCATCATATTGAACAACTACAGAAGCTGGAAGAGCTCGTCTTGGTGAATAAATCTCTGTCTCATCATATTGGATCTGAATTATACCTTGATCTTGGAACCTCTACAAATGTTCCTTAACAACTTCATCAGTTAAATCCTCAGCTTCGCCTTGGGGTATCATCCCACTTTTCTTCAGTTGTTCTTCTATGACACCATAGGAGTACAAACATCTTCAACTCTTGTAATCAACCTTAAATCACTGCCTTCCTTCACGGTATTAATAAAAGGACTTCCATGTGTAGGTAATGGATTATTTTTGACATTGGCACCTCTAGGAGTGAAAGTAAGATCTTTAGATTCCACCAAGTCCTGCACCCTATTTTGGGACGCATAGTAGTTATCTATTGAATATCCAGGAGCCCCTTTGTGAAATTTACAATGAGCGTTAGCATCATACTCGGGAGGATATGGGAAAGTTTCCGGGCGCAAGTCTCAGAGCGTTAAATGCCGACTATGGTTTAGTTGAGAAATGATCTAACCATATGACATTGGTACCAGATCATTGTGCCTTCTCGGAACCCTTGGCCTCTGCTGCCATTGGGATGGCGCATTTTGGTATTGTGGAGGAGGAAATATTTAGTAGATGGGTTACCGTTGAACCTGTTGTTGAGCAGGCTGTTGACAGGCAGTTTGAGCAACCAAACTACTTGTTGGTACTGAATTTCTACCGGGGTTCTGTCTCTTTGCACTCTTATTATGGCATTAGTTTCTTCTTCCCTCCTTTTCACAAAGGGTTTCTTCCCAACATTTGTAGTAACGACCACATCTTTGTTCTTTTTCAACTGGGTTTCAATCATTTCTCTCACCGACACAACTACAACAAAGTTAGGGAAACTAGACCCTAACATACGATCCAAGTATTGAGGTTGTAACATTCCCATAAACATATCTATTAACACTTTGGTCAACATGGGTGGTTGGACATAAGCTGTCAGCTCTCTCCATATTTGAGCATACTCTTTGAAGGACTCATTATTACGCTGAGCCATATCCTATAGTTGGGTGCAATTCGGTGCTAAATCAGTATTGTACTGATAATGCTTAGAAAACGCATCCGCAAGATCTCTTCACGTGCTAACTTGCATACTCTCTAATTGCATGTACCATTCCAAAGATGCCCCGCTAAGGCTATCTTGGAAATAATGTATCAAGAGTAAGTCATTGTCAATATGAGTAGCCATCTTGCGACATTATGCTATCAAATGAGTTCTGGGACAACTAACCCCATTATACTTGTCAAAGTCTGGGACTTTGAAGTTCTTTGGTATCACCAGTCCGGGCACTAGACACATATCAATGATATCCAAGCCTGGAGTTTTTTAGACTTCCAAGGACTTAAACTTCTCTTCCAAAGTGTGTAGTCTATCTGCAGAAGGGTTAGCTACAATCCCCACATTATGCTGAGGAGGAGGAAGACGTTGAAAAAAAGCGTCGTACTGCTCGTCCATTACAATTTTAGAGCCATGATGGGCAGATGCAAAATGTTCATCTAGGTCCACATGGACAGGAGGAGTAGGGGCTGGTTTAATGACTCCAGAAGTTTCTACTTTGTCAGCGATCTTCCCGGCGTCAGCTATGGTTTTAACGTTGTTTTCCTTATGGGCCAATGCCATTATGGTTTCCAGTAGTTGGTCCATCTTTGGGCCAATGCCATTATGGTTTCCTTAATGTTCAAGAGTCATCTGGAAGTTACGAAGAGTCTCGTAGCAGTGTCGAGTAGCCAGCTTTCAACTAGAGTAAAAAGGTAAACTTTATGAGTTGCATACCGGGTTAAGATGCACAATTCTCATGCTTATGCTTTATGGTTATGTTTATAACTAGCCTTTCTAACTAACTAATCAATACAAGGTTAATTATTAACCGGTCAAGAAATACAAAAATAATTTATAGTTTTTATAAATAATATTATGAATAATTATTTAATCAATATTTAGTTCTAAACTACAAGAAAATATTGCTAAACCTAAACTCAAATCATTCTAGAATTGAAGATCCTAACAATAAAATAAATAAAACACAGGCCCAATGGCCCAGCTGCAACAAAAAAGCTAACATGAAAACAACTAGAACAAGGCTCGGGTCATAATACCAAGTTTTCTCCCACGGCCCGAGTGAGTGAATCCTACAGAAAACCCTAGCCACGTAATCTAATTAATACAAAATTTCAAGTATCATAATTATAGAGAGAGAATTGAAGCTATGCGTGGGGAAACAGAGACGACAGTGTATGATCTGTCCTTATCCCTCAATAAAACTGACTTTTTGTACACCCTCCTTTGTTTTTTTAATAAAAAAAAGACTATTTGAACGGGCATGGAAAACTACACAAGCAGGCTACCTTTTCCCCTTTCTTCAAAATTCTCTCTACCTTAATCCCTCTCTCAATATGTCTTGCCGGATTTATCTTTCTAAAACCCTTCTTAAAAACAAACTTAAAGCATGCGACAACACACTTCGAGACCTAATGTCACCAGTCCTCAACCGTCTAACCCTCAAACATAGCAGACAACACAATCAACAATGGCAACACGTCAGAGCCAATGATAAAGCAAAACCCTATCTCCCCATCGAAATCCCCTAACCCCTAACTTTGACACCTGAGCATATCTAAGTCATAGAAAACCCAAGGGGAGGAGTATCAACATGAATAAAAGCAACAGGTCTCGCAATGAATCAAGGTCAACAAAGATCTACCGAGTTTTGACGCTTTCAATGGATGGCGAGTGCCTTATTCTCTTCCCTCCACTTTTCCGCCTGATCTTTTCGTCTTCCTTCTGGTCTTTCCTTATCGTATTTTATTACTTGTTGAACTTGGTAGTGGTTGAATAGCTTGATTCAAATGAGTTTTAGCGCGAGACTCGATAAATCCCTTGTCGTGAGCTTTTGTATGAGGGTGTGGGGAGTGATTTTAGCAGAGTAACAGTCAGTTAGTTTTTTCTTTTTTTTTCCGTCAATGATTATAGTCATATTTATAGGGGGATTTAAGGTTTGATGGCACATGTGATTCAAAGGATTTTTAAGGAAATATCCCTTCATACGTGTGAGCATGAGATGTGTAATATTCATACAGTTAGAAAGAATTTTCCATTGAGATCTTGTGGGGACCAAGGGTGGTGAATCACCCTCCGTTTTTGTCTGTAGTGCTCTTGAAAATATCTAATTTGTAACTAAGTTTTCATCGTGTAAACGTAATTCATGAACCTTTTTACCATGCTGATGTGGTAATCAACTTAAGTAATCTTATGTTGACTTTACTTTGTTTTGCTTGTAATAGAGAATATTTGCCGCTAGTTTTGCCTCATGCTGAAAGTTTTGTAAGTTCAGAGTATGCCTAAGAGGGGGGGGGGGGGGGGGGTGAATTAGTCTTTAGAAACTTTTTCCGGTTTTTCGAAACTCTTGAATTTTTCTTCTTTAAGTTCTTGGTGATGAAAGCAGTAAAGGCAAAAAGAAAAATGAACATGGAGATTTATAGTGGTTCCCTTCACAATCCGAAGGTATTCCACTCCCCTTTCCACATGAAAGAGAGTTTTCACTATAGTTTTAGAAAGTACAACCTATCACACCATCAACCGGTGAGGCCTACAATCTAACAACTAATCAATAACTAGTGTGCAAGAACAATCCTCTTGCAAACACTACCCCTTGTGTCCAACAATCCTGTATCACAAGTCACAATAGAAATAACTTTGTATTTTTGTAATTTGAAACTGATACAATGATAATATCAATCTAATGATTGATCTTCTCCTTTTGATCAAAATCCACTCTTCAATATCAATACAAGTGTTCAAAAATTCTGGATATGAAATGTATGAACAATATGAACATTTTTTGAAAATATTTGAAAATATTTGAAAAGTAGTGAATTTGATTCAATGAATATTTTGAAATTTATTGGAGGTGTTTTTCAATTTGAAATTTTCAGAATTTATATGAGCAAAACACCATTTCAAAAAGGTATAATTGAGTATGAATCAAAACATGAAAAGGTATAATATTCAAACAACATTTGAATTTTAACAGCAACAATTTTTCAAAATTCGTTCAGTGTTAATCGGTTAACCATATAGGTTAATCGGTTAACACTTGAACGTTGGCCCAGAGAATACAAAAATTAAGGCCGTTAACCGATTAACCCATATGGTTAATCGGTTAGCACTGTTAAAACTCAGAAAAATGCTTGAGTTAAAAAGTGTTATACCAATTCAAATGATTTTAAAACCATACAAATGCAATATGTTATCATGTTAAAATATTTGAACACTTGTATATCAATTAAAGGAGTGAATATTGATATACCGAAGCTTGAGTCCAAATCTTGACAGTTGATTGATCATTTGCACATGATTCTTGAATTGCTTGACAATATTCCATAGTCTTGATCTTGATCAATTTTGAAAGCTTTGACTTTTTGCTTGCAATCATGGAATGAGCTTGAGTCTTTGTTGACATCATCAAAACCTTTGAGATTGAAATGTGATTCTACAAGTTTCTTCGTTCATGTGCTTTGCTAAGCTCATATGCTACTATTCAACTCAGAAACTTCATTCAAGTTCATGCTTCCATATGTCTTTATAGGAGGGACAATGGATGTCATCAAGGTATCTTGGGTATTCTTCAATTCTTTCCCTAAAAATCATCATTCATGCCATGATATACCATATCCATTACAATGACAGATGGTGTATGATCTGTGCTTCTAACCAATGGGATTCTTAGTAAACAATCACCTCCTTGACGTAGTGAAGAAAAAAAGATTGCCAACAACGTAATGAATGGCTAGGACTAGCATCCGATGGACCTCTTTGATGAGGTGAACGATGAATGTCAAAAGAAATCAAATTTATGTGCCTGCTTCTTAAGACCAGTTAGATATTGTTCATGGTTAGGAACTTTCCTACCGACACAGTTAATGAAAAATGCTGCCAGCTAAGAGCTGGTCTGTACTTTCAATTGTTGTTGTCCTACCAAATGAAAAAAAATTACAATCTCTTAATCATATCAAGTTCTGAATCCAAATCTGTTTGGAGCAAATTTTGCTGGCTTTTCTCTTAATGACATGTTCTGTAAAAACTCTTCAGTTGGCTTTTCTAATAAAGCCTTGATCTTGATATTTGGAGCAAATTTCCAGAACTGTCCTACTGCCAGAGTTGCTCAAAATGATTGTTTCAGTGGTGCTTAAACCACCTATAGTATATCATTTCCTTCAACTTGACTAGCTTGATTTCTTCTCTATTTATTCTAGCAGGGTACGAGGATGAGGACGCCCTATAAATACCGGTATTCTGAACAAAAATAAAGTGGAGATGATGCCTTTAAGTGTGTGTGTCTTCATGTATTTAGAATGACATTGGTTTGTAACCTGCTACTTTGTAAAAGTTTGGATAGTTTTTGATGTGGATAAGGTGAGGTCATACATTGCGTTTCATGCAAAGTCTACATGTTTTAACCTGATGGCTTGATGGCTTTATCTCCTAGGCGTGACTTGGGGAAATCTTAGCACAAACTTTCTCATAACTTAAAACTGCTTGTAACTAATCCATTTATCTTGCACTCAAACATTAAAGTGATAATTTGTTGAGTTTATACCTCAAAGTACTTATGAAATTTGGATTTTCATTTTGAATTTTGGTACCAATCAACTTGTTCTTATTCTTAATGTAACAAATCTTGTAACTTTTGAATTCCATTGGATAACATATTGTTGAAATTCTTGACAGTTATCGCTTTTGAATCTCTTTGAAACCATGTAGAAATTGTAACTTAGAGTTTGAGACTGACCTTACAACCAAGCTGGCATCTTACCACTTTGAAAAATATAAAAACCTATAAACTTAAATGATCCATGTGTTACCTTAGCTTCAATACTTGAATGATTGAAAAACCTTTAGCAAAGCCGTATGAACTTAATGATTTATAACCCTTGCTATATTCTTTTATGAATAACGCCATAATCTTTTCTTTGCAACAATAACTTATAGGAATTCTATCATGTCTTGAAAGCAACCCAAATATTGCACTAAATGAACATTTTGGTTTGGTCACACATTGGTTATGCTTTGAAAATGAATGATCATAACTTGGAATCATCTATAATCATGGTTGAAAACAAACTTGAAACAATTTTTCCAACCATGACTTGCAAATATGCTTGAACCATTTGAAACATGACTTAAATATGGTCTAAAATCTCTTGAAGCCAATTGATCATGAATACGTATCTTTCTTTTATTCACTCTTGAGTTCCACACACTTGCAATATCCTATAATAATAAGCGCAAACAAGACCTCCATACCTTAGATTTTACAAGACTATGACCCAAGGCCACGTGATCACTTCAAGAAAGGTCATGAAGCAGCAAGACACTTAGTATAAGAAAAAATGAGAAGGTAGGACAAATTTAGGGTATGACAGACTGATGAGTTCTGGGTCAATGCTATGCAAGATGAACTGGGGAGGTTCAATAGGCATGATGTCTGAGACCTGGGGCCAAGACCTGAAGGGGCAAATATAAATGGTACATGTGACTATGGTCTATTGTACACTCATAATTCTAATTCAATGTTGATGGGATATTATGATACAGTCAGTGCAAAAGGCAGGAGGAGCACCTCTGGAGGATGTTTCTTTTTGGGAAACAATTTGATCTCTTGATTTAGCAAGAAACAAAATTATGTGTCCTCATATACTACTGAAGCTGAATACAAAGAAGCAAGGAGTAGTTGCTCTCAACTCATGTGGATGAAACAAATGTTGACTGAGTATAATATCACACAAGATGTCGTGACATTATTCTGTAACAACTTGAGTGCCATCAATATTTCCAAAAATCAATTTGAGGTGTTTAGGGGGAAATTAGAGATTTGCCTGTCTGAGGATTTATAGAAGTTAATTTGTTGTGGGAATACTATTCAAGTGTATGTATGTTCCCAACAAATAAAGAGAGGGTTTCAAAGTCAATCATTTCAAATATACCTAAACCGCTCTCACACACTCTTCCTCCATACCATGCCATTCTTCACAAACTGCTTCATCTTCCATCTCAAAGAAAGACCTAATCTTGCTTACGTTTATCCAACTCTCAAGTGTTCAAAGATGTCTCACCAACAATATTCAAAAGGTGTATCCAAGAAGGAGAATGTTTCGTCATCTACATCTAGCGCTAAGTCTGCGAAGGTGTCTGTTGAAAACATGATTGATGTTGCTCCATTGGCCATGGTTCATTGCAAGCCTGACAAACTTCTAGTGAGAAGATCCAAGAAACTTCTTGTAGGTAATGCCTCAAAGACCTCTAATTCTTTCTCTAACCCTAGGGCTGAGAGAGAAAAATTTGACTCTGGTAAGAGAATCAGAAAATTGGTAGATGGAACTTTAAATGAAGGGAGTCATCTTAATATTGCTAGGATTACTAGACCCTTTGCTCAAATTCTCCCTACTACGACTGTACCTGATACTAAACCAGAGGTAGAGACTGAGAAAAATATTGATGTTGAAATTGAAGTTGAAAAGGATAGGGTTGAGGTTCCTGATCATGAAGGGTCAGAAGGGAATCTGCACACTCTTGTTGATTCTGTAGTAGGAGATGTTGGAACAGATATTAGAACATCCCTGTGGAAAAATAATCTCATTCAAAGGGTCAAGCCTCTGAGGGTATTGATGGAGACAGTGGGAAGAATGTTGATCAGGTTATCAATGTAGATGACTTGACCTCTGATAATGAGGTTATTGCCAAGAGTCTGAAAAGCAAAAAAGGTAAGAATGTTGTTCACCTTGGTGTTGCCAAGAGGCTGAAAAGCAAAAAAGGTAAGGATGTGGCTATGGGTAACACCCCTACCAAGAGCACCAAGAAACCTGTTGTTGGTCCTCCTAAAGTTTGGAGCAAGGTTGTGACTGTGTCCAAGAAGACAAAGGTTGTGTTTGATAATGATTCAGGCTATGATGTTCAAGAATATGTCCAGGACTTCATCCAAGTCAAGAAATCTGCTTCTAAGGAGAAGCCTGCTGCTATTCCTAAGGCTCCTCTGGACAATGTGTCCTTTCATGTTGCTGAAAATGTGGAAAGGCGGCAATACATGTACCAAAGGAAGGTTGCTTTGGAAAGGGAGTTAGGGAAGAATGATCTACAATGCAAAGATGTGATGAAGCTGATTGAAGTTGCTGGCTTAATAAAGTCTGTCACAAAATTTGGTCCTTGCTATGAGAAGCTAGTCAAGGAATTTTTGGTGAACATTTCTGAACATTGTGATGATATAAATAGTGAAGACTACAAGAAGGTGTATGTCATAGGAAACGTTGTGACATTTTCTTCCATAGTGATCAACAAGTTTCTAGGCAGATCAGAATATCCTCAACCTGAGCTTGAAGATACTAATGATCAGGTATGTCAGGAGATCACTTGTAATACAGTGAAGCATTGGCCCAACAAAGGAAAGCTTTCAGCTGGAAAGCTTAGTGTGAAGTATGCAATTCTTCATAAAATTGTTACTATCAATTGGGTTCCTACTAACCATACCTCAACCATCTTCGCTGGGCTTGGGAAGTTCAAATATGTTATTGGTAAAGAGAGGAAGTTTGATTTTGGTGCTTATATTTTTGACCAAATTCTAAAGCAAGCATCATCAACTGCCATTAAGATTCCTATATGTTTTCCTTCTCTTATTTGTGGTATAATCTTGGATCAGGATCCAGGTATCTTGGTGTCTGCTAATTATGCAATGAAAAGGGAATCTCCTTTGACTTTGCACCATAAGCTGTTTACTGGAGATGATGTCCCAGATATTGTTTCAACATCTGTTCAAAAATCTACTTCTACAACCTCAAAGGATGATACTATTGCTCAAATGAAGGAGACTTGCAAGGATCTAGACGCCATCATCAAGTTCAGCACAACTAGGGAGTCAAATTTTGGATAGTTGATACAGGCCTTGACAAGGGTAATGCTGAAGATGATGTGGGTAATGCTGAAGATGCCATCATCAAGTTCTGAAATAGAAGATGATGAGGGTAATGCTGAAGATCTTAGGTTAGATGATGATGATCTTGATGGAGAAGAGAAAGATAAAAAGGATGATGAGGCTACTGAAGACAACGTCTGTTAGTAGTATTCATTTTTGTATGGTTATGTTTTGTAAGGGCCAAATGCCCAGGATATTTTTGGCACTTCATGTGCTTGATCTATACTTTAAACTCTTGTTCTGCTTGTGTTAATGTTTGGTTGTTTAGTTAGTTAACTACCTTTGTCATCTTATGGCTAAAAATGGGGAGTAATACTAACTTAACTAACCACTGCTAACCACTAGCTGTTGTTGAGGGGGAGAGTGCTAACCACTTGTTGTAGAAGAAGGAACTGATTGAGGGGTGTCGCACCCTAATTTTTGACCTTAAGATCCCGCCCCCTTTGTGCATCTTCTTACGCATCATCTAGGCATAACTAACCTTTTTAACCAGTTTGTCTGCCTTGTTTTATGAAGATAGGGTTGATGCAAAAAGTGCAGGTCGCGAAGACTTGGTTTGTATGCTCGACATGTTCCAAATCCTTTGCAAGTTGTAGGGAATTCATGTGGACGTAAAGAGGATATGCCTTCACTCTTTATGGTCGTATAGCTAGTACAAGCTCAACCCTTCTCTTAAAAAATTACTCAGAGGATTCCCTAAGAAGAGCCAAGATTTCCTATACTTTGGTTTCAAGAACTTCGATTGGAGAACCGGTTGGAGCTGCGTGGTATATTGCCAACAGTACCTCCACTTTCAAAGGTTTGCTCAGGATGAGATTCTAAGTGATTGGCCAAGTTGCACAAAGTCTCGAAGTGGAGTCTAAGTTCCATAGTGATTCATCGTGCAAGAGTAAGATGGGATTCAAATTGCAAGGGACGTTCCCGCGATATTATTCAAATTCTAAGAATCAAATTTCATGTGTGAGAAGTATAGAGAATCAAGGAAAGTTTGTACAACTTGTGTCTTTTTATATTTCTAGGCTTTGAGGGGAATTAAAGATGATAAAGAATTTAAATTCGCTTGAAGACCGAGGGATATTAGTCTTTTTTTGCTCCACAAGATTCAAACATAAAAGAAATTACATTCAAGCTCATTGTTATTTCAAGAATCAAGAGAGTTCATTATCGGGGACTTACAAGATTTATTTCAAGATGTTCGTATCATCTTCAACTCATTGGGTTTACAAGTTCGAGCTGCAAGTTCATGAAAATACTTCCAAGTCCAAAACATTTGGAGTTCCCGAGACCAATGTGAAAACTGAGATTGTCTTAAATGTTTAAGAATTTACCACTTCAAATTACCATCACCTGTCCAGGATGAATTTGATCATTACGGTCAAGTCAAATAATACAACAACACAAATATGTCGTACCACCTCTGTTGACCTAAGACTTCATGGTCTATATAGGCCTTTTCTGAAAGTCATGCCCATCGTACCTTCCGCCGTTGACGCCGAAGAATTCATTCTTGACACAGTTTGATTGGCACAGACCGTAGTTACCTACATGTATGGCAAACATATGCAAGTATCCGAGTCAGAATCACAATTCCAACCAAGATCAGTCATGAAATCTTTTGATTCACTTACTTATCTGAAACACTGTCGAAGGTATCATCAGGTTGAAGAACTCCAGCCTTACGTATGGAAAAAGGAAGCAACTCAGGAACTCATGACTTTTATTTTCTTTCCAAAACCTTATTTCCAGTTCAAACCTGCAAAGAGACAATGACATTTAATCAGATTAAAACGGAAACTTCCAAGACTCATCAAAGAAATCGAAGTGATAGAGGCTTCTGTTCACTATATTATACTGGTTGTTGTTTAGAAAATAGAATGCAGAGTGCAATCTAATCGAAGTGTAGAGTAATAATACATTCTTGAGAGCTGGTGTCCAAACAACAAATTTGACCTTAGAATCACAACCGCTTTAGTCTTCCATAGGGTCTGCAGTAGTTTTGGAGTTGCTGATTGAGGTAGCAAGACAACTTGGTTGTTCAAGCTTCCCAGCCTCTACAGCATGTACCAAATCTTCAGGATGTTCGTAATAAGATGGACGATCCTAGATTTATAGCAATGGAGAAAGAATTTTGTGATTTCAAAGAGCAATTGAAAATAGTGAAAGAAGCTAATGCATCTGATCTTGATGCTCGTGACCTATGTCTGGTCCCAGGAGTAATCATTCCTCCGAAATTCAAGATGCCTGACTTTGAAGTGTACAAAGGTACTGTTTGTCCAAGATATCATTTGACGATGTTCTGTCGAAAGATGGCTGCTTATGTTAGCAACGATGAACTGATGATGCATTGCTTCCAAGAAAGCTTATCTGGGGCATCATTAATATGGTATATGAAGCTGCAAAGGAATTGTATTCAATCATGGAAAAACTTAGCCAATGCTTTCGTGAAGCAATACAATTATAATTTGGATATCGCTCCAGACAGTGATCAACTAGAAGGAATGAGTAAGAAGGACGATGAATCTTTCAGGGAATATGCTCAACGATGGAAAGAGTTGGCAGCCCAAGTTCGTCCACCACTTCCAGAGAAAGATTTAAGCAAAATGTTTCTAAGAACACTTCCAGACTCTTATTATGTTAAGATGGTAGGCGTTGTGCCATCAGATTTCTCTAAAATTGTGGAAGTTGGAGTAAACATCGAGAATGCACTCAAAAGTGGAAGAATTCAAGATAACTTGAATGGCCAAGCTAACGAAGAATTTTCAGTTGATGATTCCCTAGAAGAAAGAAGCGTTGATGTTAATGCGGTTTGGGATTCCTTTCAAATCCTGTCGGTTCCAGAACCTTATCTTCAACATCAGCATGAAGCGCCTGCTCAACGCAGACGACGACTACCTCATAAACGAAGATTAATTTCTCCAGATCAGCATCAGAATCGACAGGTTCGAAGACGGTTTCAGAATCAAAAGACACCTCTGATTACTCCGAAAGAGGAAACTCGCTGGTTTGATCTTATCCCAATGACTTACCATCAGTTATGGTCTTATTTTGTTAGAAACTCGGTAATGACACCCAGAAAGACCAGAATCATGAGGTCTCATCCACCGTGGTTCAACCCAAACACCAGTTGTGAATTTCATGATGGAGTGTTGGGACATTCAATTGAAGAGTGCAAAGTTTTTCTAGAGAAAGTGCAAGAAATGATAAATGATGAAGTGTTGACTTTCAAGGGAGGAAGCCCAGTCGTGAATGGAGCACTGTTATGTTGATCACCTATTTATTTTCGTTCGCTTATGTGTTTTATTTCTTTGATTAAAAGCATAATTGGCATGTAAGAACAAGTTACTTTGAATAAGTAATGCAATAAGTGTTTGTCTTGAAGAAACCCATTCGTTTCACTCGTAAAATGTTTTACAACTTATAATGCCAACTTGACCCAATTTTCCTCACTTTGGTGAAGAATTGGGAGGAGGATGACGAATAAAAAACGTAAGGTCTCTTGATGTATGCTTTCGAATAAAACCTACTAATGATGTAAGGCACTATTTCAAACCTCATAAACACCAAAGACGTAAGGACGTTAAATCCTTTTTAACCCTTTTCAACCTCATTTAAACCTGGAGCAGGAAATTTTTTCAACCAGCTTGATTGAACACCTAAACCTTTCAAAAGTGAACATTTTCAAAATAGGTGGGTACAAATAAGTTTTGACCCTTATTCCCTTTGTTTTACAAATCGTAAACTAAACCTCTACACAACTTTTCAAAGTCCTAATTGAAGTAAGTTTAATTCGAAAGCATACTCAGTGAGATAACGTATCCTGACTCCTACGAGCTATGCTCAATTTAATGATTGGCTTTATAAAATAATTTTGTACCCTAACTAATGATTTCGGTCACAAATTATCGTAATATCTTTTTTCAAAACTTCAAGACAAACGCGGGTTGCATTATCAGTTTCAAAATTAACACTTCGGACTTGCTAACTTTGCTCGACATCTTAGAAAGATTACATACAGACATCATTGTTGAAGTTTGAAAACTCTGCTAAGCCTGGGGCAAGTTATTTCCAAGTGGTTTGTTATGTGCAAGTCTGACTTATTGAAGATCTATTTTTGAAGACTCATTCATAATACCGTCAATCAGGGCCAGTTACGTCGAGATTCAAGGAATCTCTCCAGGAGTCTGAAAATTTTGGGACGCCATATCTTCTGTAAAATCCTCATAGGACGAGTTCTTCTCATAACCAGTTGACTTGGGGCATCTGAGGAAGGAAGATTATTTTATCCACTCACAACAACTATTATTCAAATGGCGACTATTATGTAGCTCATCAAGACAAACGACTTTGTTGCTACAACATTCTTCAGATCTCCAATGAATTTTTATTTCTGGCGGTCATGACATTTCTCCAACGCAACTTTTCGATGTAAGAATTCCCAGTGGTTTATTCAAACTTCACTTCCCCATTGAAGTAGACGACACTTTTAATCCTCGGAGATTTTGCTTCACCAACTTCACATTCCCAGTGAAGTGGACGTGTCCTACTGCTTAATGGACCTCCTACAACGTCAATTTTCTCCAGTGAGGTGGATATTTATTTTATCCCCTATGAAACTTCAGCTTGGGTATTCCCATCTACAGTTCTAGCAAGAATCTCTCCCATGAGTGTGTATTTATCCAGGGATTTTCTCCAGTCATGAGTTTGATCATCTCCTGGAAGATCCTTACTCTCACTTCCAACATGATGATCGATTATCAAGATGTTCTATCCCCAAGTGGAATGCTCTCTACTCCCCAAGAGAAGTCTTGAAGCTCTGAAACAGGATGGTGATCCCATATTTTAGTTCTCCGCCTATCCCCAGTGATACTTCTATCTTTGAAGATTGGTCGAATGTTTGCTTCAAGATGTTTATTTCATCTCCATTTTCCTCTGTCCGTTTGTTTCGTCAGCGTAAACATACGCATAACATATAGATAGATAGCATATCATATGTATTTTGGCATCTTTTCATTGGTTTGTTCTGTCTCTTTGGTCGTGTTTATCCCCGAATGGTTGGGCGCGTCTTCTCCTTCCAATTAGAGTTGTCAGCCCTAGGCAGAAAAAGCATAATATTTCTGTTTCCCCATGAAGTTCGATCCTCATGGAAGAAGGTTGCTTCAGTTAAAATCCCATTTGAGTTCATGCTTCAATGGTCGAGTCTTGCTTAACAGTTTCTCTTCAGATATTTCCTGAATTGAACTACGGTCCTTGGCAATCACGTTATGGACATCTCCAACTTTTGAGTTTGGATTAAGTGTGCATTTATTTTGCACTCAGTTCCCCAGGAAGGATCTTTATAAAGGTGCAGAACTTCTCAACAATGTACATCTGAATTGCGAGCAACTCGTTTCAATCAGGGTTTTATCTCCACAATACAGTTTGTCCATCCTCAATGATTATCAACTTGGTAAATGAAAAAGACATTACAGACATTTCTCTTTATTTGAGAATTCACACATTTTTTGCAATGGCCAGGATGCTCCTCAGGAATGTATTCCCCAGCGAGTTCATCACACAAGATTATCAAGCGACATCTCCCCGAGAAGTCAAGGAAGTTTACCATATTTGTCTCTCTTTATTTGAGAAGACATACATTACAATTCAACTGGCTCACATCTTTCCCGAAGATCCCCGGTGAAGCTTTACAACTACATCTACAATTTACAATTACAAATTACATCTACAACAACAGAGTACATTACAGATTACATCAACAACGAACTACATTTACAGTCTACAACGACATCTACAATCTACAAATTTTCAATCCCCTGTGAAGATGCTCTCACGAGTTTTCATCATTCCAGGTAGAGACTGAGACCAGGTCATGATTCCCATATCATGACGCTCGGGGAAGTTCTACATCAGAAACTGAGACCAGCTCATAGCATCCAGACTATGACGCTCGGGGAAGTTCTACACCAGAAACTGAGACCAGCTCACGGTTCCCATACTATGATGCTCAGGGAGGTTTTTCATCCTTTTCGACAATCATTCGAACATATCTCAGTCCCTAGTTAATCTCGGCAGTAGATTTCCAGAAGACCTTGGCAGTAGGTAGTCCCATCTCATTTCCTGGTTAATCTCGGCAGTAGATTTCCATAAAACTTCGTCAGAAGTATTTCTCCAACAGACTTTAACACAGAATCTCGGCAGTAGATTCCTTACAGATTTTCACAGTACATACTTTGGCAAAAGTATTCTCAATTACAGATACCCGTCTCAACAGTAGACTTCTCCAGCTAACATCTTGAAATCATTAAATTTGACATATACAATAGATTCCTCAAGAGTAATTCTCTTCCAAGTTCTTTACGACATATTTACAAACACCTTGTGATTGTTGAATTTTCCCTGTGGAGTCTTGCTTTGTTGAGCCGGTTCTTCCTGTGTGTTGTGTCAAGTTTTTCCCCTGTGGCATCTTGTCTCCATAGGACCCTTGTGTCTCGCATTTTCATATCATCGTATATCATTTGCATTCGGCGGCTTCTTAGGGCCAAACTTTTGTGCAATGTTTGTATTTAAGTCCCTCCTATCTCGTCGAGACAAAGATTCAATCTTCGTATCTCCGGATAGAAGAAACTTAAATAGGGGCATCTGTCGCACCCTAATTTTTGACCTTAAGATCCCTCCCCCTTTGTGCATCTTCTTACGTATCATCTAGGCATAACTAACCTTTTTAACCAGTTTGTCTGCCTTGTTTTATGAAGACAGGGTTGATGCAAAAAGTGCAGGTCGCGAAGACTTGGTTTGTATGCTCGACATGTTCCAAATCCTTTGCAAGTTGTAGGGAATTCATGTGGACGTAAAGAGGATATGCCTTCACTCTTTATGGTCGTATAGCTAGTACAAGCTCAACCCTTCTCTTAAAAAATTACTCAGAGGATTCCCTAAGAAGAGCCAAGATTTCCTATATTTTGGTTTCAAGAACTTCGATTGGAGAACCGGTTGGAGCTGCGTGGTATATTGCCAACAGTACCTCCACTTTCAAAGGTTAGCTCAGGATGAGATTCTAAGTGATTGGCCAAGTTGCACAAAGTCTCGAAGTGGAGTCTAAGTTCCATAGTGATTCATCGTGCAAGAGTAAGATGGGATTCAAATTGCAAGGGACGTTCCCGCGATATTATTCAAATTCTAAGAATCAAATTTCATGTGTGAGAAGTATAGAGAATCAAGGAAAGTTTGTACAACTTGTGTCTTTTTATATTTCTAGGCTTTGAGGGGAATTAAAGATGATAAAGAATTTAAATTCGCTTGAAGACCGAGGGATATTAGTCTTTTTTTGCTCCACAAGATTCAAACATAAAAGAAATTACATTCAAGCTCATTGTTATTTCAAGAATCAAGAGAGTTCATTATCGGGGACTTACAAGATTTATTTCAAGATGTTCGTATCATCTTCAAGTCATTGGGTTTACAAGTTCGAGCTGCAAGTTCATGAAAATACTTCCAAGTCCAAAACATTTGGAGTTCCCGAGACCAATGTGAAAACTGAGATTGTCTTAAATGTTTAAGAATTTACCATAAAGACTAGAAAGTGCAAAATATGAGAGGGTCCACAGTAGATATTTTCAAGACCCAAAATCAAGTGTTCAAGACTTTTCCATAAATTGAGTGCACATATACTATTCGATTTCATGGACCTTATTATAGGCTTCCTTCTAAGAAGCATAGTTTCTTGTTATCCAAATCTGGAAGACACCCACATTTTGGTTTCAGTAATTCACAGCAAGGCCAACACAAGATTATTGCCTAGTTGTATTGAGCACTCTAAGTTGCAAAGAATGGTGACGTTATACCAGTCCAATCAATGGATAAAAAGAATTCAGTCATCTAAGTTCACCAAATTTGTTCAAACACTACAAGGTTACAGTTACAATTTTCAAAGTTTAATCTAACAAACAAGCTGACAATGACAAAACAAGAAAAATCAGGATCATGAAAGTCTGCTACAAAGCACATTCGATTCCAAAGATCACGTCAGCCCACCTGAATATATCTTCAAGGAAATCACTCAGATAACCACGAGCATTTGGTCTTATTCCTATCAAGACACGCCCTCGGTTCAAGTCATGATCATTCCCGCAGACAACATTGATCTGTCTAGGCAAGCAATCCGCAAGGCATGTCGAAGAAAGGTTCTACCAGTTGCCGTAACCTGTCCACAAACATAGCAACAAGAAGAGAACGTATTACAATGACGAAAATTACAGTTAACAGCAAATGCTTTTTGAAGGAATTCAGGATGGAGAGAAAGAACCACTTCAAACTACCATCACCTGTCCAGGATGAATTTGATCATTACGGTCGAGTCAAATAATACAACCTGATGATACCTTCGACATGGTCTATATAGGCCTTTTCTGAAAGTCATGCCCATCGTACCTTCCGCCGTTGACGCCGAACAATTCATTCTTGACACAGTTTGATTGGCACGGACCATAGTTACCTACAAGTATGGAGAACATATGCAAGTATCCGAGTCTGAATCGCAACTCCAACCAAGATCAGTCATGAAATCTTTTGATTCACTTACTTATCTGAAACACTGTCGAAGGTATCATCAGGTTGAAGAACTCCAGCCTTACGTATGGAAAAAGGAAGCAACTCAGGAACTCATGACTTTTATTTTCTTTCCAAAACCTTATTTCTAGTTCAAACCTGCAAAGAGACAATGACATTTAATCAGATTAAAACGGAAACTTCCAAGACTCATCAAAGAAATCGAAGTGATAGAGGCTTCTGTTCACTATATTATATTGGTTGCTGTTTAGAAACTAGAATGCAGAGTGCAATCTAATGGAGAAAGAGCTCTGTTAGCATGTGTAGAGTAATAATACATTCTTGAGAGCTGGTGTCCAAACAACAAATTTGACCTTAGAATCACAACCGCTTTAGTCTTCCATAGGGTCTGCAGTAGTTTTGGAGTTGCTGATTGAGGTAGCAAAGAATGAATTTCTTAGACATATAGACTGTATGCCTTTCAATAAAAAGGAAAGACCTGTAGACTGTATCTTGCCGGTGACTTGTCGCATCTTACAGTCTGCTATACATGCAGTCACAAACAGGCAAGAGAGCTTTAAATCCGAATCCATCATTCCACTTTGGAAGGAGGCATACTGTTCTTTAGTTATGCTAGAGAAAATGATTCATCAATTCCATGACTTATGCTTTTCAAAGGACTCTAACTCCCAAATCAGTGCCATTTTGCAAGTTTTGCATACCAGAGAGTGGCCACAACCTGCATCGAGAAGAACAGAACAACTCAATCTTTCAACCAAAACATCGACACATTAATAAGGGATGATAACTTGAGTTGTGGAGACAACAAGTCGAGCTACCGTATCAAGGAATTCAGAGAATCCTTCAGTACACCTTTGCGGCTCGATCACTCTTACTTTTGGACGCCATTAAACCAGTCAGGTCACGTCGAGTTCAATTGGGAAACTCTAGAACCTTGTAGTCAACAGTTGCGCATCCAGAGAGAAAGTTAAGAGTAATTACGGTAATCACGAACATGTTTGTGCAAAATAGGAAGGTTCATGAAATCGATAATCGAATTTAATCACCTGAAAAT
This sequence comes from Lathyrus sativus, assembly GCA_963859935.3. Taxonomy (NCBI): domain Eukaryota; kingdom Viridiplantae; phylum Streptophyta; class Magnoliopsida; order Fabales; family Fabaceae; genus Lathyrus; species Lathyrus sativus. The sequence goes on along the minus strand of OZ012739.1, from coordinate 90,790,881 downwards.
GGAAACCAGAAATCAGGTCATTCAATTGATATTAAGATTAAAACAGAGGTGAATCCAATATTTCTCAAATAAGCTCAAGATATTCAACATACAAAATTCAAAAAATAGAATTGGAAAGTTTTATTGTGCTTTCAAAACAGACCACAACATATTTGGGAAGCCTTTAAAATCTTCCCCAATTCGTTTTAAAATCGGTTTATAAAAAGGGGGTTCAGAAATTGGAAAAGGGGCCATTCGGAGAAATACAATCGATTCACAGAGGTATCCCTAATCAGCAACCACAAAAAACACCCTTCACAAAAAAACCCCAAAATCTTGAAACCCCAAAGTGGTAAAGAGAAAATAGGAAAACTTATCTCCGATTGTGTTCGAACCCATTACTGACAAACCACGAGCCGCCGCAGTTTCGCCGTCATTAAACCCCCCCGCTTTCAACCTCAACCATCCACCATCGGTTTCCCTTTTTCGGTAAACTTTCTGTTTGATTCTGTTTTAGCTTTACGTTGAGTTTTGTTTAGTTTTGAACAGGAATCGCGAAAAGGTGATGGAGGAAGGAGAAGCAAAGAAAGGAGAAAATGGATCGAGAGAAAGCCGGCGATGGAAGAAGAAGAGGGCGATCGTGAAGGAGACGAAGGGATTTGGGAAGAAGATTAGGAATTAGGGTTTCTTTTGTTTCATTTTCTTATGTTGTAATTGTATGCACACACACACCATAATAATTGTACACCCACGCCTTATCACCACACGATCTGCATCAGATCTCATCACACATTATACACCCGCGTCCACATGATACACACGCATATGCCTACCGCACCCAATCGCATGCGCCAGTCATTATCCCTTAACCTAATTGTTAATTAACCACTAATCCCTAATTAACCTAATATTTAACATTTAACCCAATTACTTTTTTTTAATCAGTTTTTTGAATTAACTAGATTAACTCTAACCAATCTTCTTTTTATTAAAATAATAATGACATTGTAATCAACCTTTTAATTTACATTTTAGTTAATAATCTCTTTTTATTAAATAAGAAATTTTTTTTTACTACAAAGCTTTTAAAATAATAAGACTATTAATTTATCTAATGATAAAGTAATAGTTTATTTCCTTTTTTTAAAATAATACAAGGACATTTTTTTTATATATAATTAAAATGATTTATATTTATTTAATAATTAACTAAAAAAACCTATCTCATAATCAATTTGTATTAATAACTTTCTCTCCCTTACTAAAATTTATTTTATTTGGAATAAGTCCTCATTTAATTAAAATTATCCCATTTAAAATCTAATCAATTTATAATTTTAAAACTAATTAATTTAATCTTTTTATAAAACCAATCTCATCATTAACAATCAGGTACCACTTCTCGCCTAAAATCAACCAACATCTAAAATCTTTTTTTAATAAAATTAATTCGTCTCTTTTCATCTTCATCACTTAAATCAACATTTTTCTCATAAATGAATCCAACTAAAATTAATCAACGTCACATCCAATTCAATCGCCTACGGCTTCGCCCAATTTCCATTTGTGCACACTCACATTTTCATAATTCACTCTCACACACTTCAGCGCTTTCATGCGTCTATGTATGTTTTAATTATTCGCCCTTTACTTTACCGCTATTTACATTTACCGTAATTTACATTCTCGCACTGCATTCCGTCCAAAGGAAAATCCTACACACGAGTCAACACTTGTGTGTAGTGCACATCATTTGCATCATCATCCCTCCTGATCCTTGATCCCATTCAAGTCGATCTCTAAGATAGATCCTACCCCATAGGAAGGACTTTGTCTTTTATCTTTACAACATAGGAAAACAAACAACACAACAATCCAAACAATCAATTCAATATAATTCAACAACACAATACAAACAAAATTCAAACACATTAGAGAAGGATGTCAATCATCTTAAATGAGATAGAATCTCCACCCCACAATAATACAATCAAGCCGTAGGGACTTTGCCTTAAGAGAAATAAAGGCATACTCGTCAAACAATCAGAGTACTTAAGCCTTTTTCTTAAGACGATGCAAAGACTATTTTCCTACAACCTGTGGCGGTTAAATCTCTCTTAAAATGAAGACACATCTCTTCTCCTAAAATCAATCAATCAACTACCCTAAACCCGTAGGAACTTTGACCACAGTCAAAGAACTCCTCTAACCCTTTAGGGGAACTACAAATACTCTGATTCCACTCCCGTAAGGATATGTAGGCATAAGATGCGACACCTTATCGAGTATACTTACATATAAACCCTTAGGTCTTTTAACCTTAAACAGAAAAACACTTAGCAATAAACAAACATAAAACAAGAGGTTCCTGTAGAGTACTACCGAAACTTAGGATGCTAATACCTTCCCTAAGTTTAACCAACCCCCGAACCTATAACTCTCTAAACCTTGCATTTGCATTGCATTGTGGGAATTTCGATCTTTATCCCTTCCTTTGGACTAATCAAAGTTTGGTTGCAAAATGAATTAAAGATTCAAACTAATCGATAGTTTGGTATCCGATTTTCACCACGACAAGGGGGAGGCTATAATATTTCTGTTGCTTTTCTGATTTTAGCCTCTGACTTTTTGTGTATTTGTATGCAAGGGTTATTTAGTTTGTTATAGCCAAAATCTGCCAAAGAGGGAGATTGATAAGTCCAAGATTTTGAGATTGACATTAATTTTAGTAAAACTAACTTGACAACAAGATGTTGGACAAGATGTCCTATCATGATGATTCAACATCTTTGTCTGTTACTTTGCAGTTTTAGTACTGCTAGTTTATTTCCAGATTTCAGAATATTATGGGAATATTCGTTTATCCTAGGTGGCGTTCAAGATTGAGAAATCAGAGATTCTGTTTGACTTTGAAGATTCCATTTTCTGAGTGTGGAGAAATTTTAGGAAATTTTGGATTGAAGAAACTATTCTTGAGGTGAATAAGTTGCAGATTTTGTGTAACAGAATTGCTACATTTTTGAAGCCCAAATCCAGTATAGTTTATGGTTATAAATAATATGGATTTAACCTAATGAAGGTGTGGAAAATACATTGTTGCTTAGTGAGTTTCAGGGTATGTGTATTTGTGAGCCTCTCTTGTATCGTGTTGATACTATAGCTGGACTGTTTGCATTGAGTTGTAATTTCTGTCGCTGTTGTGATTGGAAGGGAATTGAGAAGGGTCTCATACCTATGAGAGTCTTAGGTAGAAATTAAGCACGGGTAGTGATTAAGTGATAAGTTGTAAACTAGAGGTTTTTTAGCTTAGAATTAATACTATCTAGGGGATTTCATTCCTGGCTTGGTAGCCCCCAGACGTAGGTGTTGTTGTACACCAAACTGGGTTAACAATTATTGTGTGTTCATTTACTTTCTACAATTTTTATTGTGATCCTTCTTGTCATTGTGTTTAAAGGAGAGATCAAGTGTCTTGACATCTCTTAGGACATCTAAGATATGCATACCAAAATTTCAGTTAGTAACTCTCCCCCTTAATATCAGAAGGTTAGTGACTCTCCCCCTGAACAGTAGCCAACAGTCAGACACTGATTAATGGTTAGTGCATAGACCGTGGCCATTTTTACTCCCCATTTTTAGCCAGAATATGACAAATGTAAGTAACTTAACCAAAACAGGAATCACATTAGTACAAGTACAAATAACACATAGGTGCTAAAAACAGAATATCCTAGGCATTGAGCCCTTACAAAAAACAAATAAGTACTGCAGATAAAGATCATCTCAAGTTTGCTACTCGTCTCCTTCTTCTCCATCTTCACCATCGGAATCCTCAGATTCAGCATCTTCATCCACAGTAACATCAACAGGTCCAGCTTCTTACTCCTCTGCCTCCATCAGAATCCAAAGCTTTGATTAATTGCTCCAACTTGATCTTCTTGGCAGTACAAGTCCTTATGGTGTCATCCAAGTCACGACAAGTCTCCTTCAGGCGCTAATTAATTCCTTCCTTAGATGTAACAGAACCAGGAATCTATGCAGATGTCATAACAATATCTGGAACATGTGTTCCAGCAAACAATTTGTAGTGCAGGGACAATGGAGATTCTCTTTTCATTACACTATCAGTAGCCAATAAAACACTAGGGTGCTGACTTAATATTATACCACAAATAATTGAAGGAAATTTGATTGGCATCTTCATAGCTGATGAGGAAGCTTGCTTCAGAACTTGATCAAAAATGTATTCACCAAAATCAAAAGCTCTCTTTGTACCAACCGCATATATAAACTTCCTAAGCCCAGTAGAAATGGTGGAAGTGTGATTCATGGGAACCCAATTTACTGTACTAATCCTATGAAGGATTGCATACTTCACACTGAGTTTACCAGCTGACAACTTTCCCTTGTTGGGGCAGGACTTCACCCGCTTCCTAATGATCTCTCTGCATACTTGATCATCAATGACTTCAAGCTCAACTTGAGCCTCTTCAGATCTTCCCAGAAAGTTGTTAATTACTGCAAGAGAGAATGTCACATCATTACCTCTGACATATACTTTCCTATAGTCCCCACTCTTTGCATCTGCACATCCCTCAAGGATATTTACCACAAACTCCTTGACTAGTTTTTCATAGCCAGGCCCAAGCTTAGTGACAGTTTTCAGTAATCAAGCAACTTCTATAAGTTCTACAACTTCTGTACACTTTAAGGCATCCTTCCTGTAGCACCCTAAAATTTTCCCATCATTTTCCTTATATCTTGGCTTATGTTTCATATCATTTTGCGTTGGCATTAGTGCACAACATTGGTTCTAGATAGGGGATCAGGGTATTTAGTTCAAAACTCAAAGAAATAACTTCATACTTAAAGCTCAATCAAGAGTTCATGCTCAACTTTTTGGCAATCTCAATTATAAGGTTCTCTCATCATCAAGACAAGTCTCACAACCACTTGAGTCAAGAATTCAAGCTTTGATCACCTCCTCCTATCTTGTGGACAACTAGACTAGGCTTTTGGTTCAAAATGTATCTATGGCTAGTTATTTGGGCAAGGCATGATTCTAAAGTTCAATACACATCTTGAGGGTCCTCTACATGGATTATGTGTCATCACAAGCCATTCCAAGAGCTTCAATTAGTGGAAATGATACTAGGATTTCACCTGGTCAACAAAAGTCCACTGTAGTTCAATTGGGTCAAAATCTTGGATCTCAAGGTCAACCAAGGGCATGCAATGTGTTTTCAAGTGATTTCATGTGTTTAGAACAAACAAAGTCAAGAATAAACATAAAATCAGGAGATTGGTTGAATTAGGGTTTTAGTGAATTTTTTCCAAGTGTGGAAAACCCTAAATTCTATCCATTTTGCAACTTTTATAACTTTCTCATCCTTGATCCAATGGAAGCAAACTTGTTATCAAATTAAAGAGGACATCATGAACTACAAATTTATGGAAGGAATCAAGTCCAAAAGATCCATATTTTGGGAGATATGATGAGCTAAAGTTGAGAAAATCAAGATTTTGTCATTTCAACACTTAGAAAGTTTTCTAGGTATAGAAATTCACCTTGAAGTACCTACTTTCAAGCCTATTTTACATGATGATACAAGCTTCAAATGACTTTTCCTTGAACATGAAAGTTTTAGAGCATCCTCTAAGATTTTGTTTGAGTATTAGATCATCTCCATTTGAGGTGTAGAGCTCAAGTTATGATGTCTCCAAGTTGGGTTTTCAAAGATGTCAAGTTTGGCAAGTTTCTAGGCAGATTTTTGGACCAATCTTCCAAGGCATTTTTCACCAAGATCCTAACTCCATCTTGTTGTACCCCAAACTTTGCCCAACCTTTTCTTTAATTGGCTTATGTTTTCACTGCATTATTCTAGCATTTGCATTTACATATCATTGTTCATTTGTAGGGGATCAAGAGGTGTTCATAGCAAGAGAAGGTTTTTCAAAGTTTCCAAGAAATCTTGAGTGCTCATCAAGTCATCAAAAAGCTGGTCAGAGCTCTATGAGAAAGTGAATGGATGTATATTGCTTATCTCCTATCTTGGAGGCCAATTGAGGATCATCTGAGGATCAAAAGTTCATGGATGTGGGTATGAGATGTTATAAAGCTCATTGAGTTCTTTGAGAGCCATTATGGAGCTTATGAAAGTTGTTATATCATGTGCAAGAGGTTGCAATCAAAGGATTGCACACCTAGGGTTTCATCTGCCTAATGCAAGATCCATTGTAGATTTGAAGGAGATTAAGACGTAGTTCTATGTCTTTAGAGTCATGGAAAGTTATGTTGAGGCATCTAAGATGTTATTTCAAGATCAATTCAAGAAGAATCAAGAGTGTGAGAAGTTACAAAATTAGGGTTTCAGAGGTTTGTCAGTGTAAAATCCCCTGTTTAGTGCCTAACTTCATGACCACATATCTCAAGATACAAGTGTAATCTCACTTTTACATAAACATGAGACTTGTAGAGCATGTTATTATATTTCTTTTGAGTAATAGAACTCATCCATTGGGTTTGTGGAGCTCAAGTTATGATGCTGGCAAGTTATAGGTGTCAGATAATCATATTTTCAGTCAACAAACGTCAACCATCTTCCAAAGCACTTTTGACCTAGAATCATGTTTCTCCTAAACTTTTGGTGAACATGAAAGTTGTTCCTCATGATCTTAGCTTTCCAAAAAGTCCTATAAGTCCTTTATCGCATTTGTAGAACTCAAGTTATGAAGCTTGCAAGGCAGGGGTATTTTGGGAAAGTGAGATTATAGGTCATTCTCATTATAGGTCCTTTTCATCCACTTATGCACTTCAAATGAAACTTTCTCCAACATGAAATTTGCTTCAAATGGTCTCAATTTCATCATAGAACACCAAAATCATCATGAATTTGGCAAAGATTTAGAAATTGGTGAAGAAAACCAAGTGAAATTTGGATTTAAAGTCATGAAATCAAATTGATTAAGTTTGAGAACTTTTTCATGCCATATTTGTGCCCATTTTGATTCACATTTGTTCAACAAGCAAGATGCACCAAGAAAATTTGAGGTGCAATATGAAATGCACATGAAATTCAAGCTTACTTCAAGTAGAAGTTTCACATCAAATATCCACCATTGGATCAAATTAAAGGAAGATTTCAATCCACATGATCCATACACATTCCAGCAGTGGATTCAAATAAAATTTAGGTGTAATTGGAGGGAAACACACGTATGCATGAAGCTACATTTCCAAATTGGGCATTTTGAAATTACACTCCAATAAGGCTTCATTGGGCCTCCAAATCATTCTAGATCCATTACATAAAAGCTCCAGATGAAGTTTGAGCCTTATTTCACGCAATTTCGTGGAAAATTGAGCAAAGCACAGTTTGAAAATTCAAGAGAAAAGTGAAAATCGGGAACTGAGATTGGAGCAGTTTCAAGCAAAATTGAAGCATCTTTCTCTTCCTCAAGTGAAGTGGAGTGATTCTGCACAATTACCAGCAAGCTTAAGCACGTGTGAAGCTCCAATGGAGAGACTCCGTTAGGTAATTTTCAAATCAAGAATTCTCACATGTTATGCATCAATTCCATGCTATTTTTGTTGCATCTGAAGACCTACACTTGGTAGGCAAAATCTAGATAGATAATTGTGATGATTGTGATGATTTCAATTTTGAGCTTGAAACTTTGATCGTTCGATTTGCTTTATTTACGCATGATAAATGAATTTGGATTCTACATAAATTGGCAATCATTTTGGCATACGATTTGGTGCAATTTGGTTAGGTTTTGGATCTGCAACTTCGGTTGCTTCACCGGAGAAGACGACTGGAGAACTGTTGCTCTGGCGTCTGGTTGGATCTCAGATGTGCTGATGTGTGATGCTTTGACCTTTTGACCTGACCAGATCTGTGGTTGAGGTCTTGCTGACCATCCTGCGTGGAAATTGACTATGCCAAGTCAATTAGTGAAAGGCGTCAGTGAAATGAGTTAGGCATGGCTTGCTGTTCACACCCCCTCTCAGTCCAGCCCAGTTTTTGAATTGCTACCCTTGCTATTTGCACTGTGGGTTCATTTAATTATTATTTTATTTTATTTTCATTCTGTTTTGATTTTAAATCATTTAAAATACCTCCTAATATCACAAAATTCCACAAAAATATTTTTGAGACACTTTAGGGTGTTAATTAATTTTTGACATTTTTTATTTTTATTTTTGGTTTATTTTTGAATTAAAAAGGAATTTATTATTTGAAGGTGTTTTAATTGAATTCTTTCTTGCTCCTTTTGGTTTCATGCCTTGTTCTTGATCCAATATTTCTCTCCAATGATTGAGACTCTTTTCTCATGTGAATGATTAATTGAAGAGTCTCATAGGATGATTTTGGCCTTGGTTTAGTTCATTTTGGTTTGACTTTTAAGTCATTTTTGTTGACCCTCGACAACCCTCCTTCAAAGTGGAGCATCCTTGTGAATCAAATTCTTTGATGATGCTTTGAAGTGACTTTAGTCTTTTGGCCTCTGGTTTCCAACTCTTTTTTGAGCATTTGATTTTATTTGGTTATTTTTGAGCCTTTTTCCTATTTTTGAAGTAACTTGCAAATCAAGTTACTTCTAAGGGTGGTTCATACAAGTACTTGACCTAGTTTGAATGGGAAATGATATTTGTGGATCCCTTAAGCTCTCAACTCTTCTTACTTCATATTGTTAACATGTTGAGCTTGCTGGTTATCAATTTATAGGTCATATACATGCTTGCTTCTTGTGTTTGAGTTGCATTCTTTTAGGCTTTCCATTTGAAGTTCAAATGTTGAATGTGCTTAAGACCCAGGTCTTTCTCCATGCCTATTCTTGCAATTCTCTTTTGTGGGATTGCTTCTTGTTTTGTGCAATCTCTTTTCTCATCCCCACTAATATCCAAGGATCCTTGAGTCTCATTTGAGATGGTTTGGTCCCTCCTTTGGGGGTACTTTGAACATGTCATGAATGATGATTCTTTTGAGGACTTTTGTATGCTTTCTTGCTTGATTTCTTTTGTGTGCATTCTTTTCTTTGCTTGCATCCTTCTTGCATATCTCATATGCATGCTTGAGGTTGAGATGTTCTTGTGGAGGCTACTGCCCCACACTTTGTTCCTCCCTCACTTTCATTCTAATTGTGCATTACATGTTTGTATAATGCATTTTTCTTATGCTTTCCTCTTTGCCATGTTCCCTTAGGACCTCTAATCTCTCTTGTTCAAGAGAGATTATGATAGACCTTAGGTTTGAATCCATGCATGATAACATTAGGTAGCATTCCCTTTCATCCCAATCATAGGTGCACTTTATATGAGAACATTAGGTTGAGTCTTAGTCTCCCTTTAGAGTGTCTCTCTCTTCTCATCTTCAAAATTTCTCAAAACATCTAATAAAGGTTAAGGATTATTGTACGTTAAGAGCCTTAAGTACTTGGGAAATGGTGATTGGGGGCCTCCTCTCAATTATCTAGAATGTTTAGCATATGTCCTTTGGATGATATGCAACGCATTCTCTCATAGGTCATAGTCTTTAGTGCAACATGAATTACAAACAATAATCAATGCACTTCTTCTCTACAAAACACAAAACTAACTTCAAATCTTTTTATCCTTCGGGATCTTAATTTGGAAAACCTTTTTCATAAAGAGAGTTTTGTTAACTCTTGATTCTACCGCAAACAGGTAACGCCTAAGTCTCCAATGGTCGAGCTGCATACACCTAACTGCTAGAACTAAGTTTTAACCCTACTCGGGCCTAAAACATTTTGAACCAACCGGTGTTCTTGTTAGCACGAACTACGTTTGCTCTGATTTCTCGTACCAGACAAGAATACGTAGGCACAAGACGGCAAGGTCTTGGCGAGCAACCTTCCCCACTTTCACCCGTAGTTAGCCGTGAAGGTGAGAAAAACACTTAGAAGGGGGGTTGAATAAGGGTTTAGAAAATATTATGGCAATAAAAACACAATGATTTTTATCCTGGTTCGTTGAACTCAACTAATCCAGTCCACCCTATCAAGAGTGGTTTGCCTTTCTCCTTAAGGACTTAATCCACTATATTCAAACAGATTACAGTGCCAAACACTAAGAACAACTGTCTTATTCTTCTCAAGAACTACTGACCACAACTTGGTCTTCTTAAGGAACCTTTACAAATAAATGTAAACTAAAAGTGTGTTTGAGTTTGCTTCTAACAAGCTTTAATCACAACTGTGATTTTTTACACAAGTATTAAGAACGAAAGATAAAACTATTTCAGCTTTGAATGATTGTGTGTGAGTTGAGAATAATTTCAATTGATTCAATTTCGTCAAAGATTTGTTAACAATGAAGAGATGTAGAAGACGTCCTTTTATAGTGTTGAATGTCCAATGCTTGAAGATTGTGCAAGTAGAGTAGCTGTAGCCTTTTGTCTTCACATGACTTTTCCTTTCTCAGAAGTAGAATGTTCAGAGAAATGACATTTGCCTGAATCCTTGTGTCTATCACAAATAAGGAATAGTTCCGTTGGAGAGGATGTTGAGAATAATACCAAGTCTATTCACGCGTTGACATCTTTTCAAATGTAAACAACATCAGATCCTCTGATGTGCTACTTGTTCTTTAGATCAGATTCAATGATATCAGAGTTGCAGCAATAGTGCTTTAGCGTGAGTGATCTGATCAGAGCATACTTATTTTTCAGAGCCTCTGTACTTGCAGTGTAAAGTACATTCAGAGTCTTCTGAAACAATGCTTTAAACTCTTCATACAGAATCTTCAGCTACGCTTCAGATGCATCTACATCTTCTGCTTCAGAGTCTTCTGCAGCTTTTGCTTCAGAGTCTCTTCTAGCAGCGCTTAGAGTCTTCTGATGGCTTGTTTATGATGCTTCAGAGCTTTGCGTAACTTGCTGTTCAGATGCAGTTTGCTTCCATAATGATATTTATTTTAATATCTGAAACACAAAAATCTTGAACAAGATTAGAGTATATATTTTCTTAATACAAAATTTCATTAGAGTTATCATCAAAACATAGAGATATAATTAAACACCAATCTGTGTTCTAACAATCTCCCCCTTTTTGATGATGACAAAACATAGGAAATTTTGTTCAATAAAAAGGATAAATATATAACTCCCCCTGAGATAAAGAATCTCCCCCTGAAATGAATACTCTAATTGAATAAAATACTTCCCTTTTTGCATGAGTATACTATTCAGATTAAGAGCCTGGTTGAAAAACTTCTGGCAAAAATCCTGGTTAGTATATACTTTCCAGAATCAGAGCATGATTTTCCTTCCAGAATTAGAGCCTGGTAATAGCTTGATTTACTTTCCAAAAACAGAGCCTGGTTTACTCTTACTGATTTTCTTTCCAAGAACAGAGCCTGGTTTATATTCCATAATCAGAGCCTGGTAATCAGAACCTGGTTTGACTTATCAGAGCCTGGTTAAACCTGGTTTGAGTAAAGATCTGTTTTGGGGATTCTCAGGGTAACTTCAATGAATTTTTGTCAGATGATATGTTAGTTCTGAAAGACTAAAATTCAATGTTAGATATAATTTGTTATGTCTGAATTTATTTTAGTAACTGTTTATATTTGAACAAACAAAATTTCTTTTTCTCCCCCTTTTTGTCATAATCAAAAAGAAAACTTTTTAAGACAGAAAATATTAACAGAATAAAGCTAATAACATCAACAAATAATCAAACAGACAGATTCATTCATAGATAATCATAGTACATTCCGAACAAAACATGATTAAGAAAAAACAGAAAAAATAACACTTAAAGTGCACAAACATAAGAACTAAGATAAACGAGATGCAAAAAGCTTAAGGATGTGGGTCATCTCAGAAGTAGATTCCTCTTGCTTAGCCATCCATTTCTGTATGTTATCTGTCTTCTCATCTTGTTTTTCCATCCAGGATTTGATTTCAGATTGACCAGCTTCCAGCACAACAATCTTGTCTTCTAAGTCTGGATTCTCTTTCTTAACTTCAGAAGATGTAGAAGGAGCAGATTCAGATGCAGGAGTAGGAGCAGAGTCAATGACCATAGGAGATGCAGATTCTAGAGGCACAAATTCAGATGGTTGATCTACAATCATCAGAGCCAATGGATTGGTTTCCAGAGTGACTTCAGGAGCAGATTCTACAAAGATCTCAGAAGTAGCAGTTGCTCTCAAAGTTGAAGGTGCATCCTCAAGAAGCAATGTTGGAGATCTGTTCACATTCCAAAGCGTATTTCTGACAACTTCAGCAAATCTGACCTTTGCGTCATTAGAGCAAATGGTCTTCAGATTAGAAGCCATAGAGTTGAATCTGGCAATGAACTTATTCCAGCATTCTTCAGAAGCTTCTGGATTAACGCTTGAGAGACATTCCTCCTTCACAGAGTCTAAACTCATCCTGATTTCTTTCTTGAAATTTGCAAACAAAGCATTAACATCTAGCCTGGTTTTAGGTTTCAGGTAGGCTTCAAGAGGTGATGGTTTGGTTTGTTCAGGTGGGGGTGGTATGGTAAAGGTAGGGATAATGAACAGAGGACGAGGATAAGAAGGTAATGAAGGATGTTATAATGGTGAAGTGAAAGCTTGGAATCTGGATGAAGATGATGTGGGAAATAAGAACTGTTTGAAATTTGATGCAGAGGGAATGACATCAAAAGGAGTAGAGGTGTAGGGGATAAAAACAAAGTTTTGAGAGTGCAGAGGTTCTGATGGAATGATGTCTGATATTTGTTTTAGATAGTCTTAAAGTACAGAAGGAAGGATAGTTGAAGAAATAGGTTTATATGGAATGGTAGGGTCAGATGCTTCTATTCTAGTATACAAGTTTTTGAGTTTTATACCAAATGGAAGGGGATCAGAGGGATGAGGTTTGAAAGAAGCAAATGAAACAAACTCAGATGTTCTAGGTTCATAGCCGCGGAGAGAGGGTGGTGAGTTTATTTTTGGTGGTAAGTCAGATTCAGATGATTCAGATGAATGACAGGATGTGGAAGAAATGTCAAAGACAGTTGTTAGGGGTTGGATGTCCAGAATATTTGAATTAGAAATATTGGATTCAAATGGTTGGATAGGTTCTTGTTGAGGAATAGAAGGAATGGATTGTTCTGGTTGTGGTTGTTGTGGTTGTTTTGGTTCTTGTGGTGTTGGTTCCGCTGGTGTTGGTTCTGGTGGGGGAATTTCAGATGATTGTGGTGCATGTGTTTGTTTGTCAGATGGGGGAATATTAGATGGTTGAGAATGTGTTGGTTCAGATGTATACTTTTCAGATGGAGTTGCTAGAGGTTGGGGTACAGAAGAAGCAGTAGTAGAACGTTTCTTAGGTTTAGAAACACGAGGAAGAGAGGGTGAAGGAGAGGGTAAAGGTTCATGGAGATTTTGGTCAGATGTGTCGCTACTGCGAAAATCGGCGCCGGCTTGACAGGAGAGTCGCCACCGTGCGTTATTTATCCCTCAGAGCGGGAAAGGAAACGCTCGAAGTAAACCTCGCAAAGACGGGAAAAGGTATGGTCATCGCAACCAAAACCTGGATTCGAGAGTCGGTTACGCAAGGGGAAGGTATTAGCACCCCTCACGTCCATCGTACTCGATGGGATCCACGCTTGGTGTTTATAAGGAAAAGGGTGTGTTTATCTATCTACGCTAATGGTCAGTCTGAAAAGAAAAGAAAAGGACAGGACTCGACAGAACATACGGTGTTCTGGGCCTACGTACTCCCTCGTGCAATGGGAAAGTCAGAGTCAACGTAGTTCGACTACCTACGTCTAAACAGGGGAAAGGTTGCTCGCCAGGATATCGCATCCTGTGCCTACGTACTTCCACACAACATGGAAGATCAGAGCAAACGTAGTTCGACTAACTACGGCTAACCTGGGGGCTCTCACACAGCAGTGAGAAAATAAACTGGTTCTAAAGGTTCGGGAACCTACAACTACGATCTGGTCTCAAATGCACTCGGGCAATAGAAAAGGGTAACAATTAGTCGTCAGCGGGAAAGTCTCGATCGCACAGCCGCGAGAGAACAAAAGGTTAGTTGTTAGTGTGCTCGCTAGGATATCGCATCCTATGCCTACATATCCTCATCTAGTACGAGGAATCAGAGCAGCTGTAGTTCGGCTAACTACGACACAAGCTACTCAAAAACTCCTACTGAAAGGAAAGGGAAAAGACAACCTAAAACTATAGCTGGAAAAGGGGAATCTACCTACTGTTATCATGCCTGGTTGACCATCCTAATGTCTATCATAACGACTCCGCAGCGGAGAAGTCAGAGCTCCTAAGGGATCATGGCAACGGGACTAAACAGCAAACAAGAATCAACTGCAAAGTAAAAGAAATACTGGAAATATGAATGCAACAACTAAACAAACAGGGCGCAAAGGCCGCAAACCACAGAGGTAAGGGAGCTCAGCTCTACCAAATACCAACAAGCAAAGCCATCAAATAACAAACAAGCAGAAGGAGGACCACCTCAACTTCTCATGCACACAAAGCCTATTTCTAAAATGCACCTATCTCAGAAATATCTAGATGAATTCCTAAGTCTAATGCAACACAACACCACACAAGTCAAACAACACAAAGAGAAGGCTAGCTAACCTGACAAACCTCTATCCAAAGCTTAAACAAAAACCCTGAGCAGGGCCCTTAACAACCCTGAAACAAACTTCTGATCTATCCCTGAACAAAGCTCTCTGCAAGGCCCTAAACAAAACTCTAAGAAAAACTCTAATCAAAACCCTAAGCAAGAGGAATCAATCCCAGTCTCCAAGCTTCAGAACAAGCTTACCAAAGAAAGGGAGCTAAGCAGACAAACTCATAGTGCCTTCCTCAGGAAAGTACTAGGAGGTTACCACTCAGGAGCCATATCCTATGCGGCTCGACAACTGTGATCAGTTTACATTCCTCCTCAGGAGAAACTAAAATCACACGAAGGCTCCAGTATCATTGGATATTTAAGAAAGCCTATATGAACTAAGGGAACTAAGTGAGCAGACCCATAGGACCTTCCTCAGGAAAGTACTAGGAGGCTTCCACTTAGGAATCGTATCCTATGTGGCTCGACAACTGTGATCAGTTTACATTCCTCCTCAGGAGAAACTAAACTCACATGAAGGCTCCAACATCATTGGATACTTAAGAAATCCTAGATGAACTAGAGGAACTAAGTGAGCAGACCCATAGGACCTTCCTCAGGAAAGTACTAGGAGGCTTCCACATAGGAATCGTATCCCATGTGGCTCAACAACTGTGATCAGTTTACATTCCTCCTCAGGAGAAACTAAACTCACATGAAGGCTCCGACATCACTGGATACTTTAGAAAGAGGTGAGAAGAAAGAATGAAAGTCATTTATAGTGCCTTCCTCAGGAAAGTACCATAAACTCCCTTCAATCTTCAGGATCTCAAACCTCACAAACAGAGAACAAGCTCCTAGACTAGGCCTCAATCCACTGCATCCTTGCAAGCTCCAATAGGACTTCATACAGCCTCCATCTTCAAGAAGAAACCACAGATCCTCAACCGACAGGAAACTATCTCTGAAGTTCAACCACAGTTGAACTTCAAAGTCAGAAGCCATCAAGACTTCTCCTATCCTCAAGCTCAGACAAAAAATATCAGAACACCCTACAAAAATCTATCAAAAATCTAGGGGAAACCTACATGGCTCTATGATCCCAAGATCAAATCTCAAAGCCTAAGTCAACTTCTAAGGCTACTACACGATCCCTAACATATGAATGGTCAAGGGTTACCAACAAGTTATGAGGTCTCTATTCTCTAACCCTAAAGCAATATCAGTCAACCTCTAAAAAATCTATGAAAAATCTATGGGGAACATGAACTAGTCTAGTGGAACATACTAAAAACTAGAGCAAAATTCATTACCAGATGAAAGAACTAAAATCAACAAGGCAGACGTGCCACAAACCAATTATTCAATATCAATAACAATGCAAAAAATGCAATTAAAATGAAAATGCATGATTAAGCTAATGTTTTTATGCTGTAAAATTCTACATTGAATTACGAGTCTACAGAAAAAAGAATGGAATTATTTGATCGAATCTACTATTTTTTATGAATTTTCTAATAATATGCATGAACTAAAAGATATTAAAAACGTCATTGAAATGGAAAATATGCTAAAAATATCAAACAAAAATAAAATGTCATTTTTATTTTTATACCATTTTCTAGACATTATTATGAAGTGGTAGAAAAAACAAGAAATCAAAAATCAATTGTTTTTATTTTTTTATGAATTATACAAGAGCAAGAAAATATTAAAAGAAATTAAAAAACAAAATTTGGAATAAAATGGGAGGGGGGTTCAATAGCAACTGCACCCAGTTCTAATCCTAAGTGGGCCAGGGAGGGGTGGTGCGCCTAGCAAAAGGCGCAGGCCCAATAGGAATCAGAATTCAAATAATAAAAAAAAACAGAGAAAAAAACGCATGGGGGTGCAATTAGCAGGAATTTCATGGTTATTCTTCATTGGGCCCACGCTAGGGGGGTGCGTTTAGCAGCTCAGGGCAAAGCCCAGCCCACATCATTCTATCTCCTCTCTCGCAGGGGGGGGGGGGAAAGAGTAAACCAGGGGGTAAGCTTCAGCAAAATACGTTTGGGCCTTAGACCCAATCCCTAACCCTAACCCAACTAACCAGCGAACAAAAACCTATCTCCCTCTCAATTCTTTGGTCACTGTTCATCCCCCAAACTAAACCCTAGCCGCCGTCTTCGTTTTCCCCAAATCTCCCTTCTCTGAGAAAACCTCCCAAAACAACCACTCAAATTCTTCACGAATCTCAAACAAAAGCCATTACCCCACCCAAATCCACTCACCTAATCTAATCTCTAAACGAATCTAAAACGCAATCAAAACATCACAGCTATCAACAAGAAAACCCAACCAAAGCAAGAACGTGTACCTGGTTATGGAGCGCGAGTGAGTCTTGAAGCTTCTGGAATCTTCCAGCGAGAAGCTTGTGAGGTGTGTTGACGAGTTGGAAGATGTTCTGGGAAATCTTGAAGAATCTCTTGCAGATCGACAATCTGGACAATATTTGAAGATGATCTCGAAGGTTCGATGTGTGTATGAGCGTTCTTGAATCGTTCTGGAATTTGACGAAGGTTGATGGAGTTGTTTGGATGTTCCTGAAGATTGATGCGTGATGATTTCTGGAAATTTCTTCGTGAAGATCTTGGTAACTGCACGAACACGGTTGAAGAAGCTTGAAGTTTCTGGGGAATGTTGATGAAGGTCTATGAGTTTCTGGAAAACTCGTATGAATTTTCCGACGACGGATGCTTTTTTCGGCGACCTGTGGACGAGCGTGGACGGAGGAAGAAGGGAGGAGAACGAAGGATCTCTGGGAGTTTCTGAGTTTTTTGCAGTTTCCGGCAAGGGACGGCGGCCGGAGACGGTTAGACGGTGGCCGTTGGGGAGGTTCAGGGCGTCTGCATGCCCGGCGACAAGGTCCCGGTGATGCTCAGGTGAAGGGCTGTGGTGGTGACAAGTGGTGAAGGTGCTGGCAGAGTGAGGGAGTCAGTGGGACGCGTGGCACGAGGAGAGAAGATGGGAGTTGTGAGGTGTCAGTGTGTGGTGGATTCAGAGTTGTGAGGTGGGTCCTCCCTGGTGCAACGTGTGGCGCCCCTTTATAGTGACAAGTGTCACTTTCTGTGGCCAAAACGGACAAAAAAACGAATTGGACTCTGGGCCTTCAAAAATTCACTTCTGGGCCCAACGAAAAATGCTGATCAAAACCTGAAAACTGAATTAAAACACTAAATCTGATTATATCTAATTAAAATCAATTAAGACCTAATTAACTAATTAACCTGACTAATCCAAAAATTAAACTATCTTAATCCTAATTAGACCTAAACATGATTAAAATCCTAATTAACCTGATTAAACCTAAAAACAGAATTAACACCTAACTAAATTCTATATTAAACTAATTACCCTAATTAAATCTAAAAATGATTAAAAATCTAATTAACTCTATGTTAATAAACTTCTACTAATTTCTATTAAAATTCTACAAAAGTCTATACCATTTTATAATATTTATTTAAAAGAAAAACTATATTAAAACAAATTTTATTTATTTCTATTTAAAACTATTAAAATCCCTATTAACATAAAAGAAAAATCTATAATATTTTCTATATTATCTAAAACAATTAAAACTATTTAAAATCTTTTATATTCTAAAAATGATAAAAACTATTAAATCTATTTTAAAAATCTATATAAAATTCTAAAAAGAGATTTAAGCTATTTAAAATTCTAAAAAAATCTATTTAAATCTAAAAAAAAATCCTAAAGCCTATTTAAAATCCACAAAAAGCTATTAAACCCTAAAAATATGCAGACAAATGCAAATGACCACCATAAAAGAGCGCGCGAGACCAGATCGAATCGAACAGAGAACCCCGGGCATCAGAATATCCCAAAATCACTATGCAAGCTAAAAATCACCGAGAAGCGCACAATTCCCCAAAAATAAAACCCTGATTATCTGGACTGGATCTGACATATCTAGTAAATGAAACCCAAGCTGTAACCCTGATATCCTCTGTCTGGGCACAAATATCGTGCGTCTGATTTGTGAATATGAATTTGAACCACGAGTCAGATAGGAGAACCGGTTGGTCAAATTTTAGGGTGCAACAGCTGCCCCTATTCAAGCGACTTGGACCTGAAGGGTTTGAAGAGCACTCAGCCTTTAATCATTCGGAGGTACGAGGCGGTTGAATACAATAAAACCCGAAAATTTGCCAACCGTGAAAATGTACTGTAAACTGCTTGGGGAATAAAACCCAGAACCGAGCCTAGTCATTACGGCACCAAACTGATCAATCATCTGGTAAAGAACTCTTGATTTTAACGCCAATTACCTGTGATACCGTATATAAAAAACCCGAGGGTTGCAGCAAAATACCTGATCCTTTCACATTGCCTACTGATAGGCAGGAAGAGAAATATACTCACATCGTCCAAAGATGGACGGGAAGCCACCCTGAATGGAGGAAAACTTCAATACTCACATCGTCTAAAGATAAATGGGAAGAAAGCATTAATCTCCATACTCACATCGTCTAAGGGTAGACGGAATCATCCTGATTGATGAAACAAATCAATATTCACATCGTTTAAGGATAGCCGGGAAGAAAGCGTTAATCTCCATACTCACATCGTCTAAGGGTAGACGGAAAGAAAGCATTGATCTCCATACTCACATCGTCTAAAGATAGACGAAGAAAGCATTGATCTCCATACTCACATCGTCTAAAGATAGACGGGAAGAAAGCGTTAATCTCCATACTCACATCGTCTAAGGATAGACGGAAAGAAACCATTAATCTCCATACTCACATCGTCTAAAGATAGACGGGAAGAAAGCGTTAATCTCCATACTCACATCGTCTAAGGGTAGACGGAAAGAAACCATTAATCTCCATTCTCACATCGTCTAAAGATAGACGAGAAGAAAGCGTTAATCTCCATACTCACATCGTCTAAGGGTAGACGGAAAGAAACCATTAATCTCCATACTCACATCGTCTAAGGATAGACGAAAAGACATTCATAATCTCCATACCCACATCGTCTAAGGATAGACGGGAAGAAAGCATTAATCTCCATACTCACATCGTCTAAGGATAGACGGGAAGACATCCTGATCGATACTCACATCGTCTAAGGATAGACGGGAAGAAAGCCTGATCGCCATACTCAAATCGTCTAAGGATAGACGGCAAGACACCATTAATCTCCATACTCACATCGTCTAAGGATAGACGGGAAGAAAGCATTAATCTCCATACTCACATCGTCTAAGGATAGACGGGAAGACATTCATAATCTCCATACTCACATCGTCTAAGGATAGACGGGAAGAAAGCATTAATCTCCATACTCACATCGTCTAAGGGTAGACGAGAAGAAAGTATTAATCTCCATACTCACGTCGTCTAAGGGTAGACGAGAAGAAACCATTAATCTCCATACTCACATCGTCTAAGGGTAGACGGGAAGAAAGTGTTAATCTCCATACTCACATCGTCTAAGGGTAGACGGAAAGAAACCATTAATCTCCATACTCACATCGTCTAAAGATAGACGGGAAGAAAGCGTTAATCTCCATACTCACATCGTCTAAGGGTAGACGGAAAGAAACCATAATCTCCATACTCACATCGTCTAAGGATAGACGGAAAGAAACCATTAATCTCCATACTCACATCGTCTAAGGGTAGACGGAAAGAAAGCATTAATCTCCATACTCACATCGTCTAAGGATAGACGGGATCATCCTGATTGATGAAACAAATCAATATTCACATTGTCTAAGGATAGACGGGAAGAAATAATCTCCATACTCACATCGTCTAAGGGTAGACGGCAAGACACCGTTAATCTCCATACTCACATCGTCTAAGGATAGACGGGAAGACACCATTAATCTTCATACTCACATCGTCTAAGGATAGATGGGAAGAAAGCCTGATCGCCATACTCACATCGTCTAAGGATAGACGGAAAGACATTCATAATCTCCATACTCACATCGTCTAAAGATAGACGGGAAGAAAGCATTAATCTCCATACTCACATCGTCTAAGGGTAGACGGAATCATCCTGATTGATGAAACAAATCAATATTCACATCGTCTAAGGATAGACGGGAAGAAAGCGTTAATCTCCATACTCACATCGTCTAAGGATAGACGGGAAGACATCCTGATCGATACTCACATCGTCTAAGGATAGACGGGAAGAAAGCCTGATCGCCATACTCACATCGTCTAAGGATAGACGGCAAGACACCATTAATCTCCATACTCACATCGTCTAAGGATAGACGGGAAGAAAGCATTAATCTCCATACTCACATCGTCTAAGGATAGACGGGAAGACATTCATAATCTCCATACTCACATCGTCTAAGGATAGACGGGAAGAAAGCATTAATCTCCATACTCACATCGTCTAAGGGTAGACGGGAAGAAAGTATTAATCTCCATACTCACGTCGTCTAAGGGTAGACGGGAAGAAACCATTAATCTCCATACTCACATCGTCTAAGGGTAGACGGGAAGAAAGTGTTAATCTCCATACTCACATCGTCTAAAGGTAGACGGAAAGAAACCATTAATCTCCATACTCACATCGTCTAAAGATAGACGGGAAGAAAGGGTTAATCTCCATACTCACATCGTCTAAGGGTAGACGGAAAGAAACCATAATCTCCATACTCACATCCTCTAAGGATAGACGGAAAGAAACCATTAATCTCCATACTCACATCGTCTAAGGGTAGACAGAAAGAAAGCATTAATCTCCATACTCACATCGTCTAAGGATAGACGGGATCATCCTGATTGATGAAACAAATCAATATTCACATCGTCTAAGGATAGACGGGAAGAAATAATCTCCATACTCACATCGTCTAAGGGTAGACGGCAAGACACCGTTAATCTCCATACTCACATCGTCTAAGGATAGACGGGAAGACACCATTAATCTTCATACTCACATCGTCTAAGGATAGACGGGAAGAAAGCCAGATCGCCATACTCACATCGTCTAAGGATAGACGGAAAGACATTCATAATCTCCATACTCACATCGTCTAAAGATAGACGGGAAGAAAGCATTAATCTCCATACTCACATCGTCTAAGGGTAGACGGAATCATCCTGATTGATGAAACAAATCAATATTCACATCGTCTAAGGATAGACGGGAAGAAAACGTTAATCTCCATACTCACATCGTCTAAGGGTAGACGGCAAGACACCGTTAATCTCCATACTCACATTGTCTAAAGATAGACGGGAAGAAAGCATTGATATCCATACTCACATCGTCTAAAGATAGACGGGAAGAAAGCGTTAATCTCCATACTCACATCGTCTAAGGATAGACGGAAAGAAAGCCTAACGCAATTCAGCACCATCCCTCGAATTTCAGAATCCTTCTGTCTACGGGAATTGATGGAAAGATCAATATCCTTGAAGGGGCCACATCGTCAGTATGGACCGACGGGAAGAAAACCACCTTCAAAGAACCATGTCGTCAATAAGAATCGACAATCACGAAAACTGAACATTCTTCGAAGAGCCTCGACATCAATAAGGATTGACGGTCAGAAAAGTCCCTCTTGAAACGTCATCTCATCCAATAAACAGAAAGAAAACCACTATCCGAAATATCGCTTTGGACTCCCTCAACATCTAAAGATATCCGGAGAAGACTCGCTGGGGAAACACACCATCTGTAGTCCGACGATAAGAAACCCGCTGAAAAAATCACCTGCCACTTCACATCGTCTACTGATAGACGGGAAGAAAAGCCACTTGCTAGAGAACCCCATCTTGAAACCCTGCTGAAAATCACCCAAAACTTCACATCGTCTAAGGATAGACGGAAAGAAAACCACGTTCAAACTCAAGACGTCTAATGATAGACGGAGAAATCCACTTATTGGGGGAACACATCGTCAATATGAATTGACGGGAAGAAAAGTCTGCCGATACCAGATGACCGACTGATCAAAGCATAACTGTTGTATGATCTGGAATACAAATAATCCGCTGAATCGTCTGAACACTGCTGCTGGGTAAATGCCCCTGAACTGATCACAGAGTAATCCACGCGCCATGTGAGGCTGGTAGAAAACCTGACTTATGCTTCGTATGCATATGCATATGCTTTAATCTTTCTATGGCGTAATGCTCCATTCAGGATGGAAATGCTACGCATTTTGAAAATGACATGCAAGTATGATGCAAATATGATAATGCATGCAATATGCTAATGCAGGCTCGAGCTGCTGGAGAAAGCTGGGTACAGAAAACCACTTCAGCAACATAAATGCTGAAGATGAAGCCAACTCCGCTGGGGATAAACCGGATATCACAGAATCATTCCAGCAAAATAAATGCTGGAAGAGTGAAATCAACTCCGCTGGGGATATTGGGAACTTAACCGAACACCTCGACGAAGTAATACCCTGCTAAGGAATATAACTCTGCTGGAGAATAGCAGATGTGCCAAGTGTGATTGGACTTCCCTGGGGATAGCTTACCCGCGCCAATGAAAAATTGGGCTTTGCTGGAGAAAATAGACAGAGTCTTCCCGCGTACTGCCGAAAATTGGATTTGGAAATTGATGCGCCAACACGGATGGGCCTCACAGTGATCGCCGACACGGATCTATGCCTTTAGGCTATCTGTGATGGGTCAGGTACAGCTGACGCTGGAAAACACTCTGCCTGAATCCACAGTCTCCTGGTGGAAGAGTCAAGGGATAGTGACACGACTTCCCGCATTCGTCTCGCTCTCGAAAATCGACTGAATCTGCTCGAATAACTCCGAATGACCCTGCTGAAAGACCAATCCTTTCGTTTCTGATATGCCCCAGCCTATGGGGCCTCTGTGGGGATAGTCCTCGAAAGGGAACCTGAAAATCTGAGCCCTGATGGTCTGATATGACATGCCCCGACGTTCTGAACTTCGGAGAGATGCTTCACATCAAATGCTCCTCGAATAAAGAACAACCTCTGCGCTCTTAAGATGGCCTGCCCCTGACTGCAATGACCTCGCCCCTGATTAGCTGATCTAGAGTAGTACCTCCTGACTACGAAATATTTGCCGAATCTCCACCTGATTGTCCCAGGATAACCGACTTCGAAAAGCTGACCTGGCTGGGGATTACGATAATAGCTTGCCCCTGCTCTCGGAACATTTGGGCGTTCTGTATCCTATCCTGACCATACCTTCCGTTGTAGGAAACTTTCCTGCTGTCAAGCGCTTACTTGCAAGTAAACAAGTCGTTTTACGTAAAAGATATACTAATGCAACACATATGACAGCTTTGACATCCAATCTGTTCACTGGGAAAAGGAAAAAATAGTTTATGGCATATAATGCACAAAACATTTATCAAGAATATCAACATCGGTACCAACATGGTAAGAGGAACCCTTTTAGGAGTCAGAATCGGCGCGGCCTTTACCGAAGTATGCTTTCGAAACATCCTGCTTCAATTAGGACTTTCGAAGGTTGTAACGTGGTCAGGTTCACGGTTTTGAAAGAAAGGATAAAGGCTCAAAGTTTATTTTAACCCACCCGCTCTCCTTGATGTTCTCCCATCCTATGTTTAGCTAATTAGACCTTAGCACTCACCTCTCAGAGGCTGCAAGATAGGAGTGATAGTTCGAGAAATCATGAGATTTTGGGAGTGACAGCCACTCACCTCTCGTCTTTGACACTTGAGGTCACACGACTCGTACTTCATTTGAGGATTTTTCTTTTGTCATCCTTTCATATTTTTCTTATCCCTAACTTTTGCCTGGACTGACTCTTTTTGAGTTTCTTTTGATTCTTTAAGTCCAGCGGGATGCCTTCATTTTTGCCTAAGCCATTTGTTTGCTTTTCGACTTAGCGGGCTTTTGATTCTTTTTTTTTTCTTTTTTGTGAACGAGTCGTGTGACACTGATTGTCTGACTCTTTGGGGAATGATGTGACTGCCCCACTCTTGATTGAACCATTGTGGTTCTTTAGGTACGACCTCTAGAGGTGTGATTGATCCTCGAACGGACACTCCTTTTGCAATTTGGACGCTCGGTCAAATTAGCTAACACCTACCCTGCCCCAGGTTAAGATTGAGGGTTTTTCATTTGCAGAGAGAAACTCCTACTACAAGGCTCAAAGGGGTTGACAAAGGATTATCTTCCTTATATCTCCGGTGTTTAGGGATTTGAAACAATGCCTGTACATCATCAACAGGTTTTATTTCAAAAGCATACAATCGGATATTTGCACGTCGTTCATTTTCGTCATCCTCCCCAGATTCCTCCTAACCAGGCGTTGGACATTTGTAAAACCGATTAGTGAACACGGATGGATTTAATCAAAACATGCATATTTATTTCATTATCATCAATTGAATGAAAACAACAAGTTTTACAAACAAGATTGCATTTTAAACAGGGAAGAAACTACAAATGTAAAGAAATGACAAGATAAAACAAAGAAAAATGCTAGCTTCCAAGAACCGGGCTTTCACATCTGTCCTGCCGCTGAACCAGCTATCTTCACAACCAGTTATTAGAGACAATTCGATGCTGTCCTGATCTGCTTTCAACGACTCAACCAAGTTATAGAGCCCCTCCTCCTTCATTCAGATGATTTTGGGACTTTCTCGCCCGAAGCTGATTGCCGCACTATCAAGTAGATCCTGCACTTTGTGCTTGAAGGCCAGACAATCTTCAATGTTGTGCCCTTGTGCTCCCGAATGGAAATCACAGCGCTCCTTGATATCATAATCTGCTGGAGGCGTACCTGGCAGCGGAGCTAACTTCCTCCTCTCAACCAACTGCAATCGTAGCAACGTTTGAAGAAGTTCGGCATACGGCATCGGAGGCACCTTAAATACCCTCAATGGCTTCTGATTTTGAGCTTTTCGCTGATTGGGATATTGCTGCCTTTTCCACTATTGAGATGGTTGCTGTTGTTGCTGGTATCGGGTTGACTCTTGAACACCCTTCGTAGCAAATACAACATCGGTTTCTTGACTTTCACTGTACTGATCAAGGCACTCCCTATGCTTAGCCATTTTCTTTCTCAGATCTGCCCCAGGAATAGGCAACAGTTGTGGGCAGGGAGATTCTGACACCATGGAGTCCAGGATACGTTTCTGACCTACTGCAGCTTTAGAAACATCCACCATCTTAGCATCAACTGGGATAGGAGCAATACGTACAGCTACACCGCTTGGCATGAATTCAATATCGTGCGAGTCAATCAGGTCTTGAACATTGTGCTTAAAAGCATGACAACCCTCAATGTCGTGTCCGAATGCCCCAGAATGAAATTCACATTGCTTACTGGCATCGTACCCATGAGGAAGCGCTCCTGCTGGTGGTTCCAACATTCTCTTTTCAACCAAATTAAACCTCAATAAAGTCTGCAAGAGCTCAGCATATGTCATAGGCGGCGCCTCAAATATTCTCTTTGGTTTCCCCTCCTGAATCCTCCGTTGAGTCGGATGCACCCTCTGTTGCTGCTGCTCAGGTTCCACGGGCGCCGGTGGCACGAGCTTCTTCACTACGGCTTCAAATAGCTGATCATCCTCTTTCCTAAGCACATTCTTGACTACTTCCATGATCAAGCTCATTTGGGTCTTCAGCTGACTATTTTCCTCTTTGAGTATCTTCTGCTCCAGACGCATCTCTTGCATGTCTCTCATCATCTGCCCCAGCTGGCCTCGAACTTCAATCAATTCAACCTGATTCTGTTCCATATCTCTGAAGGAATCCCTGCAACAAACTGGACGATGAGGAAATAAGACCCACGGTTCTGATGTACCTGTTAAATGATAACGCAATGCAGAAAGCAAACACATATTCATAACGAGACAAAGAGAAACTCAAGCTATCAGTACACAGACGAACATCTCGCACACATGTATAACCAACAAAAGCAGCACGTAAGCACAAATGAGTACGAGTACAATGACCCCAGCCAACAATCCTGGTGGTGGTCAGGCAAACACTAGTGCACAAAAGCTAAACGGATTAAGCAGGGAAAACAGATGCGACATCCGGCACAGAAACCTCTAGAAACATCTCCCCTACCCAACTGAACTTTCCGTTTGCCAATCTTCAGAACACACACTTCCTGAAGAGTCTTCCATGTCATTAACTGACGAACCCACACAACCGGATGACGGAGAATCGTTAATCTGAACAAAACCCTGAGGCGTGATGCAAATACGGCTAGAGTCTAACAGATCTTGAACCTGGCTTCTAAGCACCTTACAATCATTTGTTGAATGCCCCTGTGCCCCAACATGGTACTCACAGCGGGCGCTGGCATCAAAACCTGGAGGATACGGTGGAATCATCGGCTTAGTCTCTTTTGGCACTATCAATCCACTTCTGACCAGTTCTGGCAATAACTGGCTGTACGACACCGGTAGCTGAGTAAACTGCCTTTCAGGTTTCCTTGGTCTTCGTGGGTCGTGCTGACGCGATCGACGATAGGACGACCGTTGACTTGAAGTATCTGAAAACCGATCCTGAGATGCTAGAGATTCTGAGATGGCGTCATCTCTTTCTTCCCACTCTTCTTGAGAACTGACAACCGACTCGTTCTTGTCAACTGGGATATAAGGAACATCTCGAAGCTTTCCACTCTTGAGTCCTCTCTCAACAAGCTCTCCCATTCTCATCAGGCCCACAAAGCTTGTGCAACCGAACAATTTGTCAAAATACTGGCCTTTCAGAGTACCCAAGAAGATGTCAACCATTTCTCTTTCTGGAAGCGGTGGTTGAACACTAGCGGCTAATTCTTTCCATCTTTGCAAATACCCTCTGAATGATTCATTCTCCGCCTGAGATGATTCTTGCAGATGTACGAGACTAGGAGCTAAGTCCAGGTTGTAATCGTACTGCTTCATGAAAGCTCTGGCTAAATCCACCCATGATCGAATCTGATTACTCTCTAATTGCACATACCACCTCAAGGATGCCCCAGTCAGGCTATACTGAAAGCAATGGATCATCAATTTGTCATTTCGCACAAACGAAGTCATCCTTCGACAGAACATCATCAAATGCAGCTTCGGACAGCTATCTCCCGTGTACTTTTCGAACTTCGGCACTTTGAATTTATACGGCAACACCAGGTCAGGAACCAAACACATGTCTACAGCATCCAGGTTAACAGCATCTTTCCCTTTCAAGGCTTTTATTCCTTCTTCCAACGCTCAGAGTCTTCTATCCTTTTCAAGAGCTCTTGGATCTACCATCCCGACCATTGGAATATCTCTCCGGTAATTCATCACAGGGAAAGCAACACCTTGATTGTTAGCAGGCGGAGGACGTTCATTTCGGGCAACGAACTGCTCATGTCGATCTCGGTGCTCATCCGTAGGCTGCACAACTTGGTCTGCCGTAAGGTTGTTTGCTTGCGGGAAGTCTTCCATAGAATCATACCGATGGTTGGACGCCATAGTAAACCCTGTCAAAGTGTTAGGAGCCTGGAAATTGCCTTCAGCCATAGCTACCAATTACCTGTAACTGACTACACTGCTTGATTCTGCTCAAATCTGCTTCAGCCCCCCCCTGGTCGTCTTCAACACTCCACTTTTGCCTCGAACAATCCCCCGAGAATCACCCTCTGGTGAAAACAAAGGCTGGATAAGTGCTCTGGCCAGCTAGAGAAATGCTATGCAATATGATTTATGCAGACATAAATAAAAAAATGCTAACGTGCATGTGTGCATTGGAGATATTTCCCCTCCAATTCCAGTGTCAGTGGTAGCAAGACGAGATAAACCATAAAGACAATATTTAGAAAAACCCTCATATATTTATTAGAATAACAGTCTTGTCAAGAGGTTACATAACTATGCTCCATACAACTGATATGATAAAGGAGGATCCCAGCCAACATGCCTGGTGGTGATCTCAACACAACAGAATACAGAGAAAAATCAAGTACGAGTACGGTTGCGGAAATCCTCAACCATCTTCTTCGTCTCTGGGTGATCCGGTCGATGAATCAAGCCTTCTATCAACTGATCCCTCTTCCTGACCGTTCCCTGGATATCTCTGACAAAGTCTTCCCAAGCCTTATCATGAGCACCATCCCCAGGTTTGGGTCTCTTGGCGTCTGCTCTGTGCTGAAAATCTTCCAAATTCTTCATGGCATCAATCAGTTTGCGCTCGGCCTCGTATCGGCGACATGCTTCTTCTTCAAGCTCTTCAGTCTTCACTTTGACCTGTTCTTCTAACTGAGCAACCTGTGTCTTTAGCTCTTCTTCCCGTCCTTTGCGCTTGGCCATAGTGAGATCCCAGTGCTCTTTGAACTTAGCTAGCTTCGTGTAGGCCCTTTCCAGCTCTTGCTTCTTAGTAGCCAGTACACTGCTAAATGAGTCTACATCTAACTCCAGACGCTTCTTGGTTTCAGTCAACTCCAATAACGTGGTTTTCAGATGTTTCAGAGTTTTGGCCTGTTGCTTAGAAAAATATCCTGTTTCAATCTTTTCATGACGAAGCTGGGCATTCTCGCTCTCTAAAGCTTCTTTAGCCTTTGCTAGCTCTTCTTTCTCCGCCATCAGCTGCTTGTATACCTGTATGTCCACAGTGGTAGGCTCCTCCACCGGAGAAGGATGCAATGGCTGAACCGCTGGATAAGGCATAAGGAATTTCGTAGCTCGCTCACGAATCCATTCCACATATGGGCCAGGAACTCGAGTATCCCCTCTGCTACCTGAAGGCTTCCCTCTCTTGTGCAGGTTCTTCCATGCTCTCTCAAGCTTGGTCAACATCTCTTTCCCTATTGCCCCAGTGAGATACAGAGATTCCTGTATCCTTTCGGCGCTCCCTGAGGTACATACCCAAATTGCCTGATCAATAAGGAAGGGTTGTAATTGACACACCCCTTCCTTCCTATTAACGGAACATTCGGGAATCCTTCGCATTTGAGTATGACCTCAACTCCGAATACCTCTTCGTTGACCCACACCACATTCTCGGCAGTCAACCCCATCAAGCGCTCCGGCCATCCTAGAGAATCAATAGAGGTGACAAAAGGGCCTGACTTAGGCATATGACTGGTGAACCACCTGCATAGGAGAGGTACACAGCAAGACACATTCCTTCCTCGCCGCTTTTCATTCTGGTAGTGAGTTGAATGGTGGATATCTCCCAGCAAAGTAGGAACTGGGTTCCTTGCAGCCAAAATATAGAAGGCATCTGAATCAACAAAATCAGGAATGTTCGGGAACAACACGATGCCATAAACACATACAGCAAGGATGACGTCAAAAACAACCCAGCCACCTTCCTTGGCATACTCCCGAGCCTTCTCCACCAAGACATCCAACGGAAATCCCCACACATCCCCTCTTCTGATCATCTTCCCAGTCAGCTCAGACTCTCTCAAGTACAGGATGGCAGAAAGCTCAGCCAGATTAGGCTCAGCGTCCGTACGATAGAAAGGCATCTGCTCGCGGATCGGTATATCCAAGAGTGCAGAATACTCCTCCAGGGTAGGAGCCAAAACAAAGTCAGGAAATACGAAACATCTGAGCTCCGCATCATAAAACTGTAACAGGGTATAAATGTCGCTGATCTCGTAGGCCGATGGCTGATAAACATAGGTCAGAATCCTCCCATATCTCTTTCTGAAGTCACCCATTACCCTCTTCTTAGCAATAGTAATCAACTCTAACAACAGACTGATATCCGGAGACGGAAACTTGTAGGGCAACACTCTCTTCAGGGTTTCCATGTCTTGCTAGGAAACAAACACCAGAACTGGGAGGGAAAATATGTACCTGCAACACACACACGTTAGTTGGATGCAAATGGTAATGCAATGATGCAATATGATAAATAATGCAATCGGTGAACACAGGGGCTATGCTGTAGCCTGAAGAGGAACATCTCTGTGATCAAGAACAGAAAACCACCACGGGCACCAGAACCTCATGACACTAACTATCATTTGATACTCACAATACCAATCCCCCGGTAAGAAATCCATCTGAACCTCTGTATCTGACGAGAAAACCATCTGATAATAGTATCAACCTCAGATAAGAAACCCATCTGATCCAAACAACACACCTGGAGATGAATCAAGAACACCGTCTGACAAATACTGAATCATGGTTTCTGGAGGCCAGTTTTCCTGCAATAACCCAATCCCCCTCACAGGTATGATAGACCTAATCCACGGACAAAGGTACGGCATCCTATGCGGTCATTGCGTCACAGACTTTCATGAGTGACGATACGATTCCCAGAAGGAGTGGCATCATCAAGTCATGAAGAGGCCTCACTTAGCTGACTTCCAAATGAACGGTCCCCAGAGTCGACAATCCTCACGTCTGGACTCCCCTCAGATCCTCAGGACCGGAAAGGAGCACCTCTGCGAGAACCTCGTCTGAGCGCAGATTTCGTAGGGAACTGTGCCTGCTCAGCAGACAGGTTCGTCTACTACTCTCCACAACTATGTCTAGGTGCATACTCAAGCCCAGGTCCGGCTTCTCACTCATAGTAACCTCCCTTGCCCACAGCAAGAATCATAATAATATAATGCTGGAAAATAAATGCGGAAAGGTAAAGCTACGGAAAAGTAAAGTGCAGAAAGGTAAAACACATATGCACAACACCCAACAAATAAACACCCAAGCGCTAGGATTGACTCGCGTAGGGGATGGGAAACGGTCCCAGCATAAGGGATGGGAAAAGTCCCTAGATGTTATAAGTCCCCAGCAGAGTCGCCAGTTGTCGCTACTGCGAAAATCGGCGTCGGCTTGACAGGAGAGTCGCCACCGTGCGTTATTTATCCCTCAGAGCGGGAAAGGAAACGCTCGAAGTAAACCTCGCAAAGACGGTAAAAGGTATGGTCATCGCAACCAAAACCTGGATTCGGGAGTCGGTTACGCAAGGGGAAGGTATTAGCACCCCTCACGTCCATCGTACTCGATGGGATCCACGCTTGGTGTTTATAAGGAAAAGGGTGTGTTTATCTATCTACGCTAATGGTCAGTCTGAAAAGAAAAGAAAAGGACAGGACTCGACAGAACATACGGTGTTCTGGGCCTACGTACTCCCTCGTGCAATGGGAAAGTCAAAGTCAACGTAGTTCGACTACCTACGTCTAAACAGGGGAAAGGTTGCTCGCCAGGATATCGCATCCTGTGCCTACGTACTTCCACACAACATGGAAGATCAGAGCAAACGTAGTTCGACTAACTACGGCTAACCTGGGGGCTCTCACACAGCAGTGAGAAAATAAACTGGTTCTAAAGGTTCGGGAACCTACAACTACGATCTGGTCTCAAATGCACTCGGGGAATAGAAAAGGGTAACAATTAGTCGTCAGCGGGAAAGTCTCGATCGCACAGCCGCGAGAGAACAAAAGGTTAGTTGTTAGTGTGCTCGCTAGGATATCGCATCCTATGCCTACATATCCTCATCTAGTACGAGGAATCAGAGCAGCTGTAGTTCGGCTAACTACGACACAAGCTACTCAAAAACTCCTACTGAAAGGAAAGGGAAAAGACAACCTAAAACTATAGCTGGAAAAGGGGAATCTACCTACTGTTATCATGCCTGGTTGACCATCCTAATGTCTATCATAACGACTCCGCAGCGGAGAAGTCAGAGCTCCTAAGGGATCATGGCAACGGGACTAAACAGCAAACAAGAATCAACTGCAAAGTAAAAGAAATACTGGAAATATGAATGCAACAACTAAACAAACAGGGCACAAAGGCCGCAAACCACAGAGGTAAGGGAGCTCAGCTCTACCAAATACCAACAAGCAAAGCCACCCAATAACAAACAAGCAGAAGGAGGACCACCTCAACTTCTCATGCACACAAAGCCTATTTCTAAAATGCACCTATCTCAGAAATATCTAGATGAATTCCTAAGTCTAATGCAACACAACACCACACAAGTCAAACAACACAAAGAGAAGGCTAGCTAACCTGACAAACCTCTATCCAAAGCTTAAACAAAAACCCTGAGCAGGGCCCTTAACAACCCTGAAACAAACTTCTGATCTATCCCTGAACAAAGCTCTCTGCAAGGCCCTAAACAAAACTCTAAGCAAAACTCTAATCAAAACCCTAAGCAAGAGGAATCAATCCCAGTCTCCAAGCTTCAGAACAAGCTTACCAAAGAAAGGGAGCTAAGCAGACAAACTCATAGTGCCTTCCTCAGGAAAGTACCAGGAGGTTACCACTCAGGAGCCATATCCTATACGGCTCGACAACTGTGATCAGTTTACATTCCTCCTCAGGAGAAACTAAACTCACACGAAGGCTCCAGCATCATTGGATATTTAAGAAAGCCTATATGAACTAAGGGAACTAAGTGAGCAGACCCATAGGACCTTCCTCAGGAAAGTACTAGGAGGCTTCCACTTAGGAATCGTATCCTATGTGGCTCGACAACTGTGATTAGTTTACATTCCTCCTCAGGAGAAACTAAACTCACATGAAGGCTCCAACATCATTGGATATTTAAGAAATCCTAGATGAACTAGAGGAACTAAGTGAGCAGACCCATAGGACCTTCCTCAGGAAAGTACTAGGAGGCTTCCACTTAGGAATCGTATCCCATGTGGCTCAACAACTGTGATCAGTTTACATTCCTCCTCAGGAGAAACTAAACTCACATGAAGGCTCCGACATCACTGGATACTTTAGAAAGAGGTGAGAAGAAAGAATGAAAGTCATTCATAGTGCCTTCCTCAGGAAAGTACCATAAACTCCCTTCAATCTTCAGGATCTCAAACCTCACAAACAGAGAACAAGCTCCTAGACTAGGCCTCAGTCCACTGCATCCTTGCAAGCTCCAACAGGACTTCATACAGCCTCCATCTTCAAGAAGAAACCACAGATCCTCAACCCACAGGAAACTATCTCTGAAGTTCAACCATAGTTGAACTTCAAAGTCAGAAGCCATCAAGACTTCTCCTATCCTCAAGCTCAGACAAAAAATATCAGAACACCCTACAAAAATCTATCAAAAATCTAGGGGAAACCTACATGGCTCTATGATCCCAAGATCAAATCTCAAAGCCTAAGTCAACTTCTAAGGCTACTACACGATCCCTAACATATGAATGGTCAAGGGTTACCAACAAGTTATGAGGTCTCTATTCTCTAACCCTAAAGCAATATCAGTCAACCTCTAAAAAATCTATGAAAAATCTATGGGGAACATGAACTAGTCTAGTGGAACATACTAAAAACTAGAGCAAAATTCATTACCAGATGAAAGAACTAAAATCAACAAGGCAGACGTGCCACAAACCAATTATTCAATATCAATAACAATGCAAAAAATGCAATTAAAATTAAAATGCATGATTAAGCTAATGTTTTTGTGCTGTAAAATTCTACATTGAATTACGAGTCTACAGAAAAAAGAATGGAATTATTTGATCGAATCTACTATTTTTTATGAATTTTCTAATAATATGCATGAACTAAAAGATATTAAAAAAGTCATTGAAATGGAAAATATGCTAAAAATATCAAACAAAAATAAAATGGCATTTTTATTTTTATACAATTTTCTAGACATTATTATGAAGTGGTAGAAAAAACAAGAAATCAAAAATCAATTGTTTTTATTTTTTTATGAATTATACAAGAGCAAGAAAATATTAAAAGAAATTAAAAAACAAAATTTGGAATAAAATGGGAGGGGGGTTCAATAGCAACTGCACCCAGTTCTAATCCTAAGTGGGCCAGGGAGGGGTGGTGCGCCTAGCAAAAGGCGCAGGCCCAATAGGAATCAGAATTTAAATAATAAAAAAAACAGAGAAAAAAACGCATGGGGGTGCAATTAGCAGGAATTTCATGGTTATTCTTCATTGGGCCCACGCTAGGGGGGTGCATTTAGCAGCTCAGGGCAAAGCCCAGCCCACATCATTCTATCTCCTCTCTCGCAGGGGGGGGGGGGGGGGAAAGAGTAAACCAGGGGGTAAGCTTCAGCAAAATACGTTTGGGCCTTAGACCCAATCCCTAACCCTAACCCAACTAACCAGCGAACAAAAACCTATCTCCCTCTCAATTCTCTGGTCACTGTTCATCCCCCAAACTAAACCCTAGCCGCCGTCTTCGTTTTCCCCAAATCTCCCTTCTCTGAGAAAACCTCCCAAAACAACCACTCAAATTCTTCACGAATCTCAAACAAAAGCCATTACCCCACTCAAATCCACTCACCTAATCTAATCTCTAAACGAATCTAAAACGCAATCAAAACATCACAACTATCAACAAGAAAACCCAACCAAAGCAAGAACGTGTACCTGGTTATGGAGCGCGAGTGAGTCTTGAAGCTTCTGGAATCTTCCAGCGAGAAGCTTGTGAGGCGTGTTGACGAGTTGGAAGATGTTCTGGGAAATCTTGAAGAATCTCTTGCAGATCGACAATCTGGACAATATTTGAAGATGATCTCGAAGGTTCGATGCGTGTATGAGCGTTCTTGAATCGTTCTGGAATTTGACGAAGGTTGATGGAGTTGTTTGGATGTTCCTGAAGATTGATGCGTGATGATTTCTGGAAATTTCTTCGTGAAGATCTTGGTAACTGCACGAACACGGTTGAAGAAGCTTGAAGTTTCTGGGGAATGTTGATGAAGGTCTATGAGTTTCTGGAAAACTCGTATGAATTTTCCGACGACGGATGCTTTTTCCGGCGACCTGTGGACGAGCGTGGACGGAGGAAGAAGGGAGGAGAACGAAGGATCTCTAGGAGTTTCTGAGTTTTTTGCAGTTTCCGGCAAGGGACGGCGGCCAGAGACGGTTAGACGGTGGCCGTTGGGGAGGTTCAGGGCGTCTGCATGCCCGACGACGAGGTCCCGGTGATGCTCAGGTGAAGGGCTGTGGTGGTGACAAGTGGTGAAGGTGCTGGCAGAGTGAGGGAGTCAGTGGGACGCGTGGCACGAGGAGAGAAGATGGGAGTTGTGAGGTGTCAGTGTGTGGTGGATTCAGAGTTGTGAGGTGGGTCCTCTCTGGTGCAACGTGTGGCGCCCCTTTATAGTGACAAGTGTAACTTTCTGTGGCCAAAACGGACAAAAAAACGAATTGGACTCTGGGCCTTCAAAAATTCACTTCTGGGCCCAACGAAAAATGCTGATCAAAACCTGAAAACTGAATTAAAACACTAAATCTGATTATATCTAATTAAAATCAATTAAGACCTAATTAACTAATTAACCTGACTAATCCAAAAATTAAACTATCTTAATCCTAATTAGACCTAAACATGATTAAAATCCTAATTAACCTGATTAAACCTAAAAACAGAATTAACACCTAACTAAATTCTATATTAAACTAATTACCCTAATTAAATCTAAAAATGATTAAAAATCTAATTAACTCTATGTTAATAAACTTCTACTAATTTCTATTAAAATTCTACAAAAGTCTATACCATTTTATAATATCTATTTAAAAGAAAAACTATATTAAAACAAATTTTATTTATTTCTATTTAAAACTATTAAAATCCCTATTAACATAAAAGAAAAATCTATAATATTTTTTATATTATCTAAAACAATTAAAACTATTTAAAATCTTTTATATTCTAAAAATGATAAAAACTATTAAATCTATTTTAAAAATCTATATAAAATTCTAAAAAGAGATTTAAGCTATTTAAAATTCTAAAAAAATCTATTTAAATCTATAAAAAAATCCTAAAGCCTATTTAAAATCCACAAAAAGCCATTAAACCCTAAAAATATGCAGACAAATGCAAATGACCACCATAAAAGAGCGCACGAGACCAGATCGAATCGAACAGAGAACCCCGGGCATCAGAATATCCCAAAATCACTATGCAAGTTAAAAATCACCGAGAAGCGCACAATTCCCCGAAAATAAAACCCTGATTATCTGGACTGGATCTGACATATCTAGTAAATGAAACCCAAGCTGTAACCCTGATATCCTCTGTCTGGGCACAAATATCGTGCGTCTGATTTGCGAATATGAATTTGAACCACGAGTCCGATAGGAGAACCGGTTGGTCAAATTTTAGGGTGCAACAAGATGTTAATACCTCTTTGATAGTTTCAAGAATAGAGTCCAAACTTGCCTCTGGAGGATTGACCTTTTGCTTCTGGACCCTTTTAGGCTTGACAGCAGCAGCTTCACTAGTAGCCTTCCTCTTGGGTTTAGAAGATCCTTCTTCAGCAACCTTTCTCTTCTTCTTGTGTCTAGCCTCATACAGATCTGGAGCAGGTTCACCTGCCTTCTGAACCAGATTTGATGGTAGAGGAATTCCATCATTCAGACACTCTATAATGTAATTCAGAATAATCTCTCTTGGTTCATTAGCAAAGAACATAGGAAAATTATCAACTGGAATCCTTCTTTGAGTGACCTCTTCAGAGTTTATTTTCTTTGGAGCAGAAGTCACTTCTTCTACAACTTTCATCCTCTAAAGACTCTTCCCATTCAGAGGTTTTCCAATTACAGAAGCTAACTCTTCCTTCAGTCCAACTTCTACCAGATGACCAACAAGACCATTCTCAGTCAGAATGTCTGAGATAAGTCTTCCCATTGGAATCCAGTTCCTCAGCTTTTGATGTTTGGTTCTGGCCTCTTCCCTTGATTGTTTAATGTGTGTCCACAAATGATTAAACAGAAGATATGGCAGATCCACCTTTGTGCTCTGACTCAGACAATACATGAAGTATAGCTGATCAGTGTTAACATAGTTTGGAGAATTGGAAGATTTTCTATGATGAATGAAACTCATGAAAATCTTAGCCCAGATCCTGTAAGCTGGCTTCGAGTCCTTTACTTTGTTAGAAGCGTCTCCAGATGAGAAAACTTCTCTATACACATCAGTCATATCTACACGCCCAGCTGGCAGATTAGTGACTCCATTAGTGTCCTCATACCCTATGACATTTCTTATCAAATCTTCAATAATAACAATTTCTTTACCCATAACGTAAGAAGCTATGAACTTAGGGCAAGTAGAAGCATGTATCCAGAATGTCTTCACCAGACAAGGATAAACTAGTCCCATCAGCCTATCAAAAAATTTGGTCCAACACTGTGCATCAACAATGGGACAAAGATCATACCCATTTTCAGCAAACGATTCAAAGTTGACAATGGATTCACACAAGACCTCAAGCTTATCAACTGGTGTGATTAATGTTCTAATAGGTTCCTTAAGCGCAACAACACCCATGTTTGAAGAAGAAACAACAGCCATTGAAGATTGGAACTGAGCAGACGTTGATGATGAAGTGGCCATTGATGTTCTTGAAGATTTAGGGTTACTGAGATGTTTGGTTTTGGGAGAGAGATGGAAACAATGGAACAAGAAGAAATGCATACAAGGTGTTCGTGAGAGTGAAAAGTCTAAAATGTGTAAAGTTGTGGCATTTATAGAAGAAATTAGGGCACACAAGAGTCACACGTTTAGCACGCATACCACTAAGCATTTAATGAAGAGAATATAATCATTTCAAGCAATTAATGATTCTGACAATTGGGGAGAAAACGAGAAACTCAATATTCAAAAACAGTACCTCAAATGTCAATTCAGTATTGTGCACTCCACCTTTTCAGATTTAGAGTTACACGTGTTTGCTTGCATGTGTTTCTGAAACTTCTTTGAGAAATGAAATGTTAGCCAATGTTCAGATCCTCTGAGGCTTGTTAGTTTAGATTTGCACACAAAGAATAAAATAATAAACAATAAATGAATAGATGTAATACTTCAGAGTTAAAACATTTTCATCTGAGAAAAATTTCTTCTGATAAACATTTTATTCTGGACAGAAATCCATACTTATATTTTTCAGAATAAATTTGAATCTATCTTCAGCAAGGGGTTTTGTAAAGATATCATCCTATTGATGATCTGTATCAACAAAGTTTAAACTGATAACTCCCTTCTGAACATAGTCTCTGATGAAGTGATGTTTTATCTCTATATGTTTTGCCTTAGAGTGTAAAATAGGATTTTTTTAGACAAACATATAACAGAAGTATTATCACAGAAGATTGAAATGTTACTCTCATGGATCTGATAGTCTTCTAGATGACTCTTCATCCAGAGCATCTAAGTGCTACAACCAGCAGCAGCAATGTATTCTGCTTATGTTGTTGAAAGCGCAATAGTGGGTTGCTTCTTGCTGAACCAAGAGATCAGATGACTTCCAAGAAACTGGCAGCTTCCAGAAGTACTTTTTCTTTCAACTCTGTCTCCAGCGTAATCAACATCACAGAATCCAACTAATTTATAATCATCAAATCTTCTGTAACACAAACCCACATTAGTAATACCTTTTAGATACCTTAGATTCCTCTTAACAACTGTTAAGTGAGATTCTCTAAGATCTAATTGGAATCTGGCACACAGATAAACACTGAATAGAATATCAGGTCTAGAAGAAGTCAAATACAGAAGGGATCCAATCATACCTCTGTAAAGTTTTTAATCTACTTTCTTACTAACCTCTTCCTTACCAAGAGTGCTTGTAGGATGCATTGGAGTTTTGGCCAACTTGCTTTCAGTCATATTAAACTTCTTCAGAAGCTTCTTCACATACTTAGTCTGATGTATGTAGGTGCCTTCTGGAGTTTGATTGACTTGGATTCCCAAAAAGAATCTGAGTTCTCCCATCACGCTCATCTCAAATTCAGCCTGCATAGAAAGAGAAAACTCATTTCTCAGCGTAACATTGGTAGATCCAAATATAATATCATCTACTAAATTTGACAAATTAACAAATCTTTCTTAAATGATTTACAGAAGAGAGTTGTGTCCACTTTTCCTCTGATAAAATTTTTTTCCAAAATAAAATTACTCAGCCTCTCATACCAAGCTCTGGGAGCTTGTTTTAAGCCATAGAGTGATTTTTTAAGTTTGAAAACATGTTCTGGAAATTTATCATTTTCAAAGCCAGGGGGTTGGTGAAAATAAACTTCCTCTTGTATAATACCATTTAAGAAGGCACTCTTAACATCCATATGATAAAGAGTGATGTTATTTTGTGCAGCAAAAGAAATGAGTAGGCGTATAGACTCTAACCTGGCCACAGGAGCATAAGTCTCTGTGTAGTCAATTCCTTCATGCTGACTATACCCTTGAGCAACTAGCCTTGCTTTGTTCCTTACAACTTCTCCTTGCTCATTCAATTTGTTTCTGAAGACCCATTTGGTTTCAATAATATTGAATCCTTTTGGCCTTGGTACCAGATCCCAAACGTCATTTCTGGTGAATTGATTTAGCTCTTCTTGCATAGCAAGTATCCACTCATTATCATTTAGAGCTTTATCTACAGAAGTTGGTTCAATGATAGACACCAACCCAAATAGTGATGTTGCAGATGATCTGAGCAAAGATCTTGTTCTGATGGGGTCATCCTTCTTCCTAATTATCACATCCTCTGGGTGAGAGGCCTTGATTCTGGATGATGATCCCTTAACATTTGGTTCTTCAGAAATATTCAAATTGTTCATCTGAGCAGCCAATGGAGTTGCTTCTGGCTCTTTCACTTGAGCCTTTTCTGCCTCTGAGACTTCAGAGTCTATGAGAATGACTTCTCTATCTGCAGAATTCTCAAGCTGCTTTGGCTTTTGAGTGCCAAGCTTATCATCAAATCTAACATGTATTGATTCCTCCACAACCTGTGTCCCAATATTGTATACTCTGTAGCCTTTAGACCATTCAGAATTCCCAAGAATGAAACACTTCTGTGTTTTAGAATCAAACTTGTTCAGATTCTCTTTAGTATTCAACATAAAACATACACATCCAAAAGGATGGAAATAAGAAATTTTGGGCTTTCTGTTCCTCCACAATTCATAGGAAGTCTTCTCCAGAAGAGGTCTTACAGACACTCTGTTCTGAATATAACAAGCTGTGTTTATTGCTTCTGCCCAAAAATGCTTTGCCAGATTAGTCTCGTTGATCATGGTTCTGGACATTTCTTGCAATGTTCTATTTTTCCTCTCTACAACTCCATTTTGTTGAGGAGTTCTAGGGCAGGAGAAATCATGAGCAATGCCATTTTCATTAAAATATTTTTCAAAATATTTGTTTTCAAATTCGCCACCATGATCACTTCTGACTTTAACAATCTTAAAATCTTTTTCATTCTGGACTTGTTTGCAGAAGTTAAAGAATACAGAATGTGACTCATCCTTGTGTTTTAGGAATTTCACCCACGTCCATCTGCTATAGTCATCAACAATGACTAATCCATACTTCTTGCCTCTGATGGATGCATTTTCACTGGTCCAAACAGATCAATATGAAGTAATTCTAATGGTCTTGAGGTTGAAACAACATTTTTAGTTTTAAAAGAAGATTTTGAAAATTTTCCTTTTTGACATGCTTCACAAAGAGCATCTGAGTTGAAATTCAAATGAGGAAGTCCTTTGACCAGATTGAGTTTATTAATCTGAGATATACGTCTCATACTAATATGCCTCAATCTTCTGTGCGAGACCCATTGCTCATCATTAACAGACAAAAGGCATTTTACGTTCTGAACCTTAAGTTCTGAAAGATTGATTTTATAGATGTTGTTCTTCCTCTTTCCATTAAATAGGATTGAGCCATCCTTTTGACGGACAACTTTGTAACATTTTTGATTAAAGATTATGTCATAACCATTGTCACTTAATTGACTTATGGATAATAAGTTATGTGTTAATCCTTCAACTAGTAAGACATTAGAAATGGAAGGAAGATTACCATTGCCAATAGTTCCAGAGCCAACTATCTTGCCTCTATGGTTCCCTCCAAACTTGACGTCTCCTCCAGATCTAAGTTCCAGGCTTTGGAACATAGACCTTTTTCCTGTCATGTGACGCGAGCAGCCAGAGTCCAGGTACCAAGATTGGTGTTTTGACTTTGGTGCTAGAGATGTTTGCAACAGATATTATTTTGTCTTTAGGTACCCAGATCTTTTTGGGTCCTTTAGGGTTAGTTGCCTTAAAGTTTTGTCTGAACTTCTGTCTTCTGACAGCAGGTTTGTTCTGACTAACTTTAGGTTTAAACACAGGAATGTTCTGACCAGAAAGTGTGTGTTTAATATCATTAAGATGACCAAACTTAAAAGTAGAATACAGAGGAGTATGCTTAATGATTAGTTTATCAACAGATGTTGGATTTAAATCCTTCTCAGAAGAAGATTCATATCCAATACCCTTCCTGTTATTTCTGCTTACACCGTAGATCATTGAAGCCATCTTGCTTCTCTCTAGGCTTCTTGCCAAAAATCTCTGAAAACTATAATCATATTCTTCTAAAATGTTTTTAGATTTTGACTTAGTTTCAACTTTAGAATCTTGTTGAGCTCTTTCTAATTCATTTTTAATTTTCAAATTGTTTGCTTTGAGCTCAGCAA
This sequence comes from Lathyrus sativus, assembly GCA_963859935.3. Taxonomy (NCBI): domain Eukaryota; kingdom Viridiplantae; phylum Streptophyta; class Magnoliopsida; order Fabales; family Fabaceae; genus Lathyrus; species Lathyrus sativus. The sequence continues at coordinate 90,748,944 of OZ012739.1, read as the reverse complement.
CTTCTGATTTCAGAAGATCATTCTCAGATACAAGATTGCTTTCAAGCTTCTTGTACTTGAGCTTAATCTTACTATAGTTTTATAACATTTCTTATAAACTCTCAATAAGCTCTGCTCTAGAAAGTTCAGAAAATACCTCCTCAGAATCTGATTCTGATTTTGATCTAGATGATTCTGCATGGTCTTCTACGTCCGCCATGAGTGCCATGTTTGCACATTCTTCATCTGAGTCTGATGAAGATTCAGATGCATCTGAATCATCCCAGGTTGCCATCAGAACTTTCTTTTTATGATCAGGCTTTCTTCTTGGCTTCTCCTTCTGAAGCTTTGGGCATTCATTCTTGTAGTGCCCAGGTTCCTTGCATTCATAGCAGACAACCTCTTTCTTTCCAGATCTTCTGTGTCCAGAAGACTCTTTACGTTGATCTGGTTTCTTGAAGTTCTTGAACTTCCTCTGTTTATGCTTCCAGAGTTTGTTGATTCTTCTGGACAGCAGGGACAATTCATCTTCTTCTTCTTCAGAAGATTCTTCAGAACTTTCTTCTAAAACCTGCAAAGCTTTGGCAGATTTATTAGACTTTAAATCTCATGACTCCTCAGAGAGCTAATCAATTCCTCCAACGTGATCTTGTTCAGATCCTTAGCTAGCTTCAGAGCAGTGACCATTGGTCCCCATCTGATTGGCAAACTTCTGATGATCTTCTTAACATGATCTGCAGTGGAGTAACCCTTGTCCAGAACTTTCAAGCCAGCTGTGAGAATCTGGAATCTAGAGAACATAACTTCTACAGATTCTGATTCCTCCATTTTGAAGGCTTCATATTTCTAGATCAGCGCCAGAGCCTTGGTCTCCTTGAATTGAGAATTCCCTTCATGAGTCATCTTCAAAGATTCAAACATACCAAATGCTGTTTCTCTATTAGTAATCTTCTCATACTCAGTATGAGATATAGCATTTAGTAGTATGGTTCTTGCTTTATGATGATTCCTGAATTCTTTTTTTCTGAGCTTCAGTCATAGGTTTTCTGTCTATCTTTTTGCCATCCCCATCAGTGGGGTGAACATAGCCATCAATGACTAAATCCCAAAGGTCAGCATCATATCCTAGAAAGAAACTTTTAATCCTGTCTTTCCAGTAGTCAACTTTTCCCCATCAAACATAAGGGGTTTAGTGTTGATTCTATCTCTGTCCTCATATCTGTTGTTGTTGGATGTTGAAGCTTCAGCCATAATGTATCAACCAAAAATATATCAAGAGTTTTCTCAATTGGATCTTTCCTGTTCACGGTGAAGTGATAGCACTAACAGAACCGGAGCTCTAATGCCAACTGAAGGTGAGAAAAACACTTAGAAGGGGGGTTGAATAAGGGTTTAGAAAATATTATGGCAATAAAAACACAATGATTTTAATCCTGGTTCGTTGAACTTAACTAATCCAGTCCACCCTATCAAGAGTGATTTGTCTTTCTCCTCAAGGACTTAATCCACTATATTCAAAAAGATTACAGTGTCAAACACTAAGAACAACTGTCTTAGTCTTCTCAAGAACTACTGACCACAAATTGGTCTTCTTAAGGAATCTTTACAAATAAATGTAAACTAACAAGTGTGTTTGAGTTTGCTTCTAACAAGCTTTAATCACAACTGTGATTTTTTACACAAGTATTAAGAACGAAAGATAAAACTATTTCAGCTTTGAATGATTGTGTGTGAGTTGAGAATAATTTCAATTGATTCAGTTTTGTCAAAGATTTGTTAACAATGAAGAGATGTAGAAGACGTCCTTTTATAGTGCTGATTGTCCAATGCTTGAAGACTGTGCAAGTAGAGTAGTTGTAGCCTTTTGTCTTCACATGACTTTTCCTTTCTCAGAAGTAGAATGTTCAGAGAAATGTTGTTTGCCTGAATCCTTGGGTCTATCACAAATAAGGAATAGTTTCGTTGGAGAGGACGTTGAGAATAGTACCTAGTATATTCACGTGCTGACATCTTTTCAAATGTAAACAACATCAGATCCTCTGATGTGCTACTTGTTCTTCAGATCAGATTCAATGATATCAGAGTTGCAGCAATAGTGCTTTAGCGTGAGTGATCTGATCAGAGCATACTTGTTTTTCAAAGCCTCTGTACTTGGAGCGTAAAGTACATTCAGAGTCTTTTGAAACAATGCTTTTAACTCTTCATACAGAATCTTCAGCTACACTTCAGATGCTTCTGCAGCTTCTGCTTCAGAGTCTCTTCTGGCAGCGCTCAGAGTCTTCTGATGGCTTGCTTCTGATGCTTCAGAGTTTTGCGTAACTTGCTGTTCAGATGCACTTTGCTTCCATAATGATATTTATTTTAATATCTGAAACACAAAAACCTTGAACAAGATTAGAGTATATATTTTCTTAATACAAAATTTCATTAGAGTTATCATCGAAACATAGAGATATAATTAAACACCAATTTGTGTTCTAACAAGCCGAACTACGTGGACTCTGACTTTCTCATTGCACGAGGGAATACGTAGGCATAGAGTAGTGATGCTCTCTCGAGTCTCTCTTCTTTTCTTTTCTCCCTGAGTTGTAGCTTAGATAGTAAACACCCTTTTAGATAGACAATAAAGCGTAGATCCCGTCGAGTACGACGGACGTAAGGGGTGCTAACACCTTCCCCTTGCGTAACCGACTCCCGAACTTGAGATATGGTTGCGATGACCTGTCTTTTCCCGTTTTCGTTAGGTTTTCTATGATCGTTTCCTCTCCCTCTTTTGGGATAAATAACGAATGGTGGCGACTCTTCTGTCCTTGTCGGCCCCTCTTCGCAGCGATGTGGCACATCTCATCATTCTTTAAACATCAAAGTTGTATACCATTCTTCAAGCTTTCTATCAATTACTATACCATCTCCATTTGATCAAAACTCTACATGTTATGTAGCTTCAAAGTTGAGCTTTCAAGGATGTAAAAAGGTTCACAACTTAGAACTTTTCTAAGTCATATTGGACAGATTTCAAGGCATGACTTTGAACCATTTTTTCATGATTGTCCAAGGCTTGTTTCAAGTTGCCATTAACATCAAACTTACTCCACTTACTCTTGAATTTCTCTCAAGCATAAGAATTCACCAATTGAGCCAAAATTCATCAAGTTATATTTGTCCAAAGTTGGACACATGAGTTTGTTCTTAGCCATTTCATGTCATTAGTTTTGGAAAAGTTTTGAATCTTTCATGCAGCATGATCATTTGCCATCAAATTCATATGCATATCTCTCATTCTTGCTAGCCAAAAACATTGCCATAAATAGCTAAACCAAGCCATGTACCATGTGTATCAATTTTGAAATCTTTTCCCAAGTGAAGCAAAATCACAAAATTGCAAAAATCTTGCCTAGAAAGAATGTTCCTCTCTCCATTTCTGATTAATTCTCATTCCACTCATCAAAAGGACAACAAAAATAGCAACCTACAATGCCATGACAATTTATTTCTCATGCCACTCTCACGTATTTCAAATTTTTACACAAAAATCAAACCAACATTTAACCACAGTCATTTATGATTTTTACCACCTCAATCATCATATATAAGGCGACAAACCCTAGAGAAGAGAGGATACCTCATATTGACAGCCAAACTCAGAACCAAGAGCTCTCTTTTCTTCTCATTTTACTTCTCTTAGAATCACATTATTTCCAAGGCTTCAGACCATTTTAAATTTTAGTTTCGTTTTCTTGAGGATAGAGGAAGATTTCTGGTGGGTTTCTTTATCATTTGCAAGCTAGATCAAGGGCCAACGGAGTCACTTTGTTTAGTAAGTTCTTTGAATTTTTTTCTTCCATGATAGACCTGTTTTGAACTCTTCATTGGTTGTGCTGAAGTCCTACCTCAGTGTAGGCAAAATCTATGTTGTTATTCTGTTGATCTGGCCATGTTTCAGTTTGTGATGAAAATCTTCGTGCCTTGTTTTCATGTGCTTATTCTAGTTTAAAATGAAAATGAACCTCATATTCGTGTTCAGTATAAAAAACCCTTGAGATTGGTGTAAGGGTTGATGAGTTATGGTGAGATTTTCAGTCATCTCCGGTGGAGGTAACCGGAGAAGACGAGCAGAGCCCTAGCTTCAGCGTTTGCGTGTGTTTGATTATGTGGCAAGGATGAATAGGGTTGACTTCTTAGGTGTCCATTACGTGGCACTGAGATGTAGTTGTCGCGGTGAAATTTGGATACCAAGCTATTGATGAGCTTGAATCTTATTCATTTGCAACCGAACTTTGATTTTTCCAAAGGAAGGGAAAAAGATCGAAATACCCACAATGCAATGCAAATGCAAGCCAAAGAGTTATAGGTTCGGGGGTTGGTTAAACTTAGGGAAGGTGCTAGCATCCTATGTTTCTGTAGTATTCTACAGAAACCTCTTGTTTTATGTTGTTTATTTGCTAAGGGAAATCTGATTAAGGATAAAAGACCTAGGGGTTTATTTCTAAGTATACTCGATAAGATATCGCATCTTATGCCTACATATCCTTATGGGAGTGGAATCAGAGTATCTGTAGTTCCCTTTAAGGGTTTGAGGAGTTCTTTGACTGTGGTCAAAATTCCTACGGGATAAAGGTAGTTGATTGATTGATTTTAGGAGAAAAGATGAGTTGTCATTTTAAGGGAGATTACTTGATTTAACCACCACAACTTTGTAGGAAAATAGTCTTTGCATCGTCTTAAGGGAAGGGCTCAAGTACTCGGATTGTTGACAAGTACGCCTCTATCTCTCCTAAGGCAAAGTCCCTACATATTGATTGAATTGTTATGGGGTAGGAGTTGTATCTCGCTTAAGATGATTAACATCTTATTCTCTAATGTGTTTGAAAAGTTTGATGTTGAGTTGTTGAATTGTTTTTGTCTAAGTTGTAAAGATAAAAGGTCCTTCCTATGGGGTAGGATCTAAACTTAGAAGATCGACTTGAATGGGGTCAAGGATCAATGTGGAGTGTGATGAAAATGGAATGCATACGCACAATTGTTTAAGTCATGCGCAGGTTCTTCCTTTGGACGCTTATGCAATATGATAAAATAAATTGCAGCAAAGATAAATTGCGGAATAATAAAGGCATACACAGACGCATGAAAGCGCTAAGGTGTGTGAATTGTGCATATGTGAATGGGAGTCGGAGCATAAGCGTGCACGATTGAATAAGTTAAGGAAGGTTGAATTGATTTTAGAGAAAAGAGTTGTATTATTTGTTTTAAGGAAAAAGTTGAATTAGGGGGTGAATTAATTTTAGTGAAAGTTATTTGATTTAGATAGAAGTATTTTTGTGTTCTAGCAATGGTGAAATTAATTAAAGTTTTATAAATTAATCAAGGAACAAACTAATGAATAGATTTTTTAAGAAAGGTTTCTTTTTTTTTTTAATAAAATAGTTTTTTCAGTCATTATTTTTTTTTACTAAATAAAGGTTATTTTTAAAATATGGAATAAATAAAAAATAGTTGAATAAGATGAGACTTAAGAAAAAGGTTTTTTTTATAATTATTATTAAGTAGATTTTTAAATTGAATGAAATATTTTCCTACAAATCGAATGAACAAAACAAATGTTATTATAGAAAAAGGAAGAATTAAAATTGATGGATAGATTAAATAAAAAGAAAATATTAAGTAAATTGAATTAGATTAATAGAGGAAAAAGATAAATTAAATTAATTTATAAAAGATTTGTTTAAGAATAAATATTAGTTCAATTAATAAAATGGCTGATTAGAAATTAATTAATGGTTAATTGATTGGTTAATTATAAAATAAAAAGAATTAATAATTATGCTATAGGTTAATTTGGAGGTTAGTGGATAAATGAGATTAATTGAGGGTTATTGGTAAATTAAGGGATGGTGCGCGCGGTTTTGTGTGGTAGGGCCTGTGAGGGTTTACCGTGAGGGTTTAATGTGGGTCGTGTGATGAGATCAAATGGTGGATGAGTGGTGATGTGTGTGAGAGTGTACGATAGTTATGGTGTGTACACATACATATGATTACAACATATACAAAATCAGAAAATGAACCCTAACCCCCCAATTTCCCCTTTCTTCTCCCTTCTCTCCGATCTACGATCGCGATTCTTTCTCCCGCTCACTCTTCGTTCTTCTCACTTTCCCTTTTATTCTTCCATCTCTTTCACCATTCTTCTTCTTCTCGATTCTCTTTTCCTCCTTCTTCCTGAAATCACAGTAAAAAGCAAGTCAAATAAGATTACATGTTTTACGAAATATAACTTATGGAGTGATGGTGTTTTGTAGGTTTTCGGTGGATGGTTGAGAAACAAGGGCGATAACGGTTCACGAAGGGGTTTCCGGCGGTGGAAATGGCGGTTGATGTTCGCGACGATGCGGGGTTTTGACGCGAACGAGTTCCGTCGGGAAAGGTCAAGGATTTCGACGGTTGTGACGGCTTTGCGATTCCCGACGCGAGATAAGTTCACTTCTTTTTCGATTTAGGTTTTGTATGTGTGGATTCCTGTCCTTCCAATTCGTTTTGCGAGTCCTCTTATAGTCTCAACAAATCTTCTGCTAATAAATCTCGGTTAAAAACGTTACCAAATTCGTATGGACATGTCGGATACTGTTTTGGCAAGTTGAAATTGTTCATGTCTTTAGATTAATCCGTTGAATTGTGTTTTACCCATCTGATACGTTAATTCTTGCCTTAAATTTGTTTCCTTTCCAGATAAAACATGCTCTGTTTAGAAATTAAAGTTCTTGATTCTACCCCGCAATCTTTGGTTCATGTTGAATACGGTTTTGTTAATCTAACTGCCCATTGGCCTTTTCTATGATTTGCAGGGGTCTGGTGAATGGGTTTTAATCATGAAGGTCTAAAACACGACCAGCAAACAGCCCAAGATAGAAGAAAGTGCCCATCCTGCCCACGGCAGCTTCAGATGATAAATCAAAATTGAATTCTGGTTACAGCTATTTTTGGTGGACTTTCGAGTACTTTGGTTTGTTGCAGGATTGGCGGTTAAAAGCTTCTTGCTCGACTAGATTCAGACATCAATCTTGATGCAGTGCCACATCTTCGCGTGTCCTCGGTGAGCCTTTATGATCTTTCGGTTATCTCCATCTTATGAATGGATTTCCAATACTGAATTCTCTTGGTTTTATCTCAAATAGGTTGTAGATACCGATGATGGGGCATAAGGTGTGGCGTTGCCGCCGATGCTGAGGTTGAAGTCAAGACAAATGTTGTTGCTGCTGAAACAAACACCTGCCGCCATCATAAATGCACGAGTTGGCCGCTCCGATGAGGAATCATCTTAAGATGCTAGTGTCACATTGTTGATCTGGTGATTTCTCCATGTGATTGCCTGAATGCGCTCTAATTGCAGGCATGTACACTCCATGCTGCCAGATTTGAGAACTTTAAGAAAGGCTTGGTGAGTTGCATAGTCAATCAAGCGAGAAGGTCTACTGCGTCTGGCATTAAGCTCTGAAGCTACTTGCATTGTGCCTAAGAAACTTCACTAGTAGAAATACCGTTCAGGAGTTTGGAATTTTCTCCTTATCCTGTATTGCCAAACTTGTTGTTATTTTGATGTTCACATTTTATTAATTTGTCTGATATCTGCAAGGACTGAAATGAACTGAATTGCAGATTTGCAGGGATTTTCTTCAGTAATAGCTGGTGAACGAGAAACTAAAATATCCTCCGAGTTGGTTGGAAAACTGAACATGGTCTGCTGTTAACGGAATGCTTTCGGATTTAGAAGGTAGTTGCAGCTGGCTCTTGATGCGTAACGACGACGGAGTTTGCCACTGCATTGTATTTACCATTGGTAATTAGATCAACCTTGTCAAACACCTCTTAAATTGTGTCTAAGTTCGTAAATATCTGTGGTTTCGATATGGCCATAGTTTACATAAAAATAGTGTATTCTTTTCTCATTGCCTTTGATATTTGAATCGCACCTTTGTCGTAGGTGGCAACATTGCATTACTAACTTTATCAAATTCTGTTGGCAGGTTTGGAATGTGAGCCCGGAAAGAAAAGCCGTGATGGTTTTTCTATGTTTTCCTTGAAATCCTCAAGATCTGAGCCTTGTTTAAGTTTCTAGATGTATTATTCTTGCCATGGAATTGAAGTTTCCATAGAACTCTCCGTATTTATTCTTGACCCTTCCTTTTTAGTTGAACATACCTTCCGGTAATAAAGTCTGATATATGAAATTTTGTAGGAATCGGTACGGATGGCGCTGCAGCTTGTCTATTTCGGTTATGACTTCCCTTTGAAGTTCTGCAGGGAATCATCCTACTGTGCTGATATGCAGGTGTAACCCGAGTTTCTGCATTTGAGTCATCGGTTCTTCTTCGACGGTCGAAGGTGAGCTCGGTCTTGTCTCTTCTTGTGGAATTCTTTCTCTGATTCTAATGTTCACATCATTCTGCAGTTCAGGAAGGTGAACAACAGCGATACAAACATGAGTATGTCAGCGTTGGTCTTCTACAAGATTGCTGTTGCTTTGCGGTGACGGCTATAGTTGCCGAAAGGAACCCGAATGCTTAGTCAGAACCTGTTGTAGTTGAAAAAACGCGACTGTTGCAGGGTACTATCTTGTAATTGAGACTGAGACAAAGTGTTTTGTATCTGAATGTTTTGTGTAGAAAATGAACTAGCAGTCCCTGTGTATAGCTTGAGTCCAACTAAAGTCTCAAAATACCAATGTAGGACAGGTGGTTTTGGTGTAACCAATGATTGGTGATGTGAATAAGACCTATTTCCTTTTTCCATGGAAACCAACCAAGTAGCACAATTTGTAATTAGAAGCTTGTGTCTTCAAAAAATATATGTTTTGCAACTTTGAACTTAGACTTCGAGGTTTATAAAAATAAATGAATCACATTTAGTTTTTATGATGAATATGATTTTTCGGTCTAAAACTTGCGACGAATCTTGGTATACCAGTCAACTTGAACTTGATGCACTTAAACACATGGACATAATTATTGAAACAATTATTGTGGACCTATAACCTTGTATCTTATATCTCAACCTGTGAAAACCACGTGTCTTGAAGCCAAATAATATGCTTTGACCTTGAATTTATAGAGAGATAATGAACCAAAATCTTGAAGAGTATGGAACCTGAGCCAAACTTTTAAAATGAATCTCTAGACCTTATCTTATATTCCTTGAGGCAACATTAAAATCTGGTTCCAATCTCTTAAGTTAAAAGAACATAAATGAGAAACTTTGTTCAAATTCATGACCGAAGACGAACTTAATACGAATGTCATGTCCTAGGACCCTTTGAAGCTGAAAGATACCATTTGCCAAACAATATACCACAAAAATCCAACCAAGTCTTGAATAAACATCCTTGAAACCAAACAGGTGCGAATCCTCTGAGAAAGCTTGAGGAAGATTCGCTTCGTACTGATTAAGATGTCATAATGATGAGAGTTTGTGATTCTACAATTCTTCAGCACAACTTGTAGGAGATAAGGAATACACACAAAGCCTTTATAACTTCTTGGACTTAAAACCACAAACCTAGCTTCACAAAATAAAACAAACACAACGATTAAAATAGTTAGTTATGTGTGAATGATCGTGCTAAATGATATGCAAGAAAATGCACAAGGAGGGGGAATCTTAAGGTCAAAAGTTAGGGTGTGACAGATGCCCCTATTTAAGTTTCTTCTATCCAGAGATATGGAGATTGAAATCTTCGTCTCGACGAGATATGAGGGACTTAAATACAAACATTGCACGAATATTTGGCCCTAAGAGGCCACCGAATGCATATGATATGAGATGATATGAAATGCAAGACAAACGGATCCTGTGAGGACAAGATGTCACAAGGGGAAACCAGACACGACACACGAGAAGAAAAGGCTCAACAAAGCGAGACCCCACGGGGAAAGATCAACGATTAGCAATCACAAGGCGTCTATGAACATGTTGTGGAGAACTTGCGAGAAAATCCACTTGAAGAACCTACTGTATAAGTCAAATGTAACTATCAGTTGGAGAAGTCTACTGCCTAGACTTGTAACTTTAATTGAGAATACTTTTGCCAAAGCATATACTGTTAAAATTTGTAGGGAATCTGCTGCCGGAATTCTATGTTGAAGTCTGCTGGAGAAATACTTCTGTCGAAGTCTTCTGGAAATCTACTGCCGAGATTTTCCAGGAAATGAAATAGAAATATCTACTGTCGAGGTCTTATGGAAATCTACTGCCGAGATTTGCCATTAAATAAAATAGAAATACCTACTGCCGAGGTCTACTGGTAATCTACTGCCGAGATTAGCCAGGAAAAGAGATGTCTTCGAATAACTGTTCAAAAGGATGATAAACCTCCCCGAGCGTCATGGTCTGGATGCCATGAGCTGGTCTCAGTTTCTTGAAATAAACCTCCCCGAGCGTCATGGTCTAGATGCCATGAGCTGGTCTTAGTTTCTTGCAATAACCTCCCCACTCTTCATGGTGTGTTTGCCATGAACGGGTCTTTTGAACTTTGAAAAGAGTTGAAATAAACCTCCCCGAGCATCATGGTCTGGATGCCATGAGCTGGTCTCAGTTTCTTGAAATAAACCTCCCCAACGACTCATGGTGTGTTTGCCATGAACGAGTATCGGTTTCTACCTTAAATGATGAAAACTCGTGAGAGCATCTTCACAGGGGGGTTAAAATATCATCGTAAATTGTGGAATCATTGTAGATTGTACGTTTTTGGCTGTAAGCCATAATGTACTGGAGATTGTAAACTTCACCGGGGATCTTCAAAAGAGATGTAAGTCGGTTGATTTACGAAATATGTCTTCTCAAATAAAGAGAGACTGACTGTAGTGAATTTCCTCGACTTCTCTGGGGAGATGTCACTTGATGGAATTAATCTTGGGCGATGGAATCACTGGGGAAATACGTTCCTGTGGAGTACCCTTGTTGTTGTAAAAAATGTGTGAATTCTCGAATAAAGGGAAGTATCTGTAATGTCTTCGGCAAATTTCTCTAAAGGATTTCCGGAGAGATTCTATTTGACGAGTTGATAATCTTGATAAAACCCACTAGGGGGGACAAACTGCCAGTTGTCATCTTGATAAAAAAACCTGATTGAAATGAGTTGCTCAAATAAAGAGCTGCTTGCAATTCAGATATAGATTATTGAGAAAATCTTGTAACACTGTTGGAGAAGTATTCGTCTTCAATGATGATCTTCATAGAGATTCTCTTGGGTAGTAAAGTACAAAATAAATGCACGCCCAATCCAAGTTGAAAATCCTGGAGATATCCAAAATGTGATTGTCAGGGACCGAAGTTCAATTCAAGAAATAACTGAAGAGAAATTGTCAAGCAAGACCCAACCATTGAGGTATGAACTCAACTGGGAATGTACAACTAAAATAACCGTCTTCCACGAGGGTCAAACTCCGTGGGGAAATAGAAATATTGCGCTTTTTCTGCCTAGGGCTAACAACTCTACTTGAAGGGGAAGACACACCTAGTCACTTAGGGATAACCACAACCAAAGTGACAGAACAAACAAAAAGATGCAGGATGCATATGCCATGCTATCTTTCTATATGCTATGTGTATTCTTATGCTGACAAAACAAACAACAAGAAGCAACCGGAGGTGAAACATCTCGGAGCAAACATCCGACCAATCCTCGAAGATAGAAGCATCACTGGGGATAGGTGGAGGACTGAATATGGGATCACAATTCTGCTTCAAGGTCTTAAAACTCATATAGGGAATAGAGAACATTCCACTTGGAGACGTAACATTTTGATCTTACATTGAAGAATTTGCCAGGACGAAAAGAGAGTAAAGATCTACCAGGGATGGATCAAACTCAATACTCTAGAGAAAATCCTTGGATAAGATAAACATCATTTCACTGGAGTGATTCATACTGGAGTTGTAGATACCTGAGTCGAGGTTTCACAGGGGATAAAATATCCATTTCAAAGGGGAAACCAGAGTTAAATAAAGTTGTTGAACACGTCAAAGTCGAAGCTTCAATAGGGATGAAATAAGCATCCGCTTCGCTGAAGATGATTGGCGTTGTAAAGAGATCCACTGAGGAGCAAAATACGTCCACTTCATCGGGAAGGTGAAGTTGGAGAAGATCCATTGAGGATTAAAATAGTATCCACTTCATTGGGGAAGTGAAGTTTGAGCAAATTACTGGGAATTCTGCATCTAAAAGCTTCATCGGAGGATTGTCATGACCGCAGAAGTAACATCTACCCGGGACATGAATGAAGAAACATAGTGGTTTTGCATTGATGAACCACATGGTAGTTGCCATTTTGAACAAAAAGTTTGTTATGAGTGGATGAGATAATCTTCGCTTCTTAGATGCCCCAAGTCAAATGGTTATGAGAAGAAGTCGTTCCAAGAGGATTTTACAGAAAATATGGCATCCCATTGTTTTCAAACTCTCTGGAGAGATTCGCCAAATCTCGACGTAACTGGCCCTGATTGACGGTATTATGACCGAGTCTTCAAAAATAGACCTCAGGAAGTCAAACATGTACAGAACAAAACACTTGGAAACAAACTTGCCCCAGGTTTGCAGAACCTTCAAACCTATCACTGATGCTTACATGTAAACTTTCTATGATATCGGGCAAAATCAACATATATGAAATGTTAATTCTGAAACTGTTAATGCAACATACATGTTTGTCTTGAAGTTTTTGAAAAGAGATATCCCAATAACTGGTGACCGAAATCACTAGTTAGGATATAAATTAATTTTTTTATAAAGCCAATGAAAATCGAGCATAACTCAATAGGAGTCAGGAAACTTTATCTCACTGAGTATGCTTTCAAATTAAATCTTACTTCAATTAGGACTTTTGAAGGTTGTATTGTGGTTTAGTTTACGATTTGTAAAACAAATGAAAAGGGGTCAAAGCTTATTTGCACCCACCCATTTGAAAGATGTTCACTTTTTTGAAAGGTTTTAAGTGTTCAATAAAGCTGATTGAAAATTGCCTTGCCCCAGGTTAAAAATGAGATTGAAAAGAGTTAAAAAGGAATTAACCACTTTATGTCTCTGGTGTTTAGCAGGTTTGAAACAATGCCTTACATCATCAGTTGGGTTTTATTCAAAAGCATACAACGAGAGATCATGCGTTTTACTTCGTCATCCTCCTTCCAATTCTTCACCAAAGTGAGGAAAGATTGGGTAAAAGTTGGCATTATAAAATTATGAAGAAAATTTTAGGAGTGAATACGAATGGATTTCTTCAAGGCAAACATTTATTGCACTACTTTATTCAAAATAACATTTTCTTACATGCCACTTATACTTTTAATCAAAGAAATAAAAGTAAATATGAGCGGACAAAATAAACAATATGACGAGCCCTTCTCAAGATTCCTAGAGTGTACATCAGCATAATGGTGTTCCATTCACGACTGGGCTTCCTCCTTTGAAGGTTAGCACTTCATCATCAATCATTTCTTGAACTTTCTTTTGGAAAACTTTTCACTCTTCAATCGAATGCCCCAAAACTCCATCATGAAATTCACAGCTGGCGTTCAAGTTGAACCACGGTGGGTGAGACTTCATGGTTCTAGTCTTTCTGGGTGTCATCATCGAGTTTCTAGCAAAATGAAACCATAGCTAACGGTAAGTCATTGGGATAAGATCAAACCAACGAGTTTCTTCTTTTGGAATACTCAGAGGTATCTTCTGCTTCTGAAACCGCCTTCGAACCTGTCGATTCTGATGTTGATCTGGAGATGTTAATCTTCATTTATGAGGTAATCGCTGTTTGCGCTGAGCAGGCGCTACATACTGATGTTGAGGATAAGGTACCGGAACTGGATCTGGCAGGATTTGAGAGGAATCCCAAATTGCATTAACATCATCGCTTCCCTCCTCTAGGGAATCATCAACTAAAATTTCTTCATTAGTTTGGCCATTCAAGTTATCCTGAATTCTTCCACTTTTGAGTGCATTCTCGATGTTTACTCCGACTTCTATAATTTTGGAGAAATCTAATGGTACAACGCCCACCATCCTATCATAATAAGAGTCTGACAGCGTTCTTAGAAACATCTTGCTTAATTCTTTCTCTTGGATTGGTGGATGAACTTGGGCTACCAACTCTTTCCATCGTTGGGCATACTCCCTGAAAGATTCATTGTCATTCTTACTCATTCTTGTCAGTTGATCACTGTCTGGAGCGATGTCTAAATTATAATTGTATTGCTTCACAAAAGCATCAGCTAAGTTTCTCCAAGACTGAATACAGCTCCTTTGTAGCTTAATATACCACATCAGGGATGCCCCACTCAAACTTTCTTGAAAGCAGTGAATCATCAATTTGTCGTTGCCAACATAAGTAGCCATCTTTTGACAAAACATCGTCTAATGGTATCTTGGACAACTAACACCCTTGTAAACTTCAAAGACAGGCATCTTGAACTTCGGAGGAATAATTACGCGTGTAACTAAACATAAGTCATGAGCTTCCAGATCAGATGCATCAGCTCCTTTCATCATTTTCAACTGTTCTTTAAGATCACAAAATTCTTTCTCAATTACTATAAATCTAAGATCATCCATCTTCATCTTAGTATGCACATTCTGAAGATTTGACATACTCTGCGGAAACTGGGAAACTCTTCCATTAACTTGAACAAACAGTTTATCTTGCATAGGCTGAGATTGCGTCAGAACATCCACTTGTTGAACATTGTCAGAGGGGAGATCAAATAACGGATTAGTCCTTACTCTGAAACCAGTCATGGAATCCATATCCTTGTTCTTTTTTCTATCCTTTAGTAGATACTTCAAACTTGGTCAGATGGTCGAGATGTCAGCTGACAAAACAGAGGCAGAAAGCCAAATAAGTACGCAGAGGAGAAGAGTCACATGCACATGAAAAATGCAGAATGCAAGATGCTATGTAAAATGCAGAAATGAAAGGTTTTATGGAACTCAAGTTCTTATAAACGTTACAGAATTCCAAAGAAAATTCATTTATTCTATTACAAATAAATATTCTTATAAGAGTCCTGACATAATAGCTAAATAAAAGCTAAATAAAGTCCTATGGAAGTTTTGCTGGCTTCTTGATCGGCTCTTCTTGAATATAAGTTTGTCGACGAACAATGCTCAAGGAGTAGTATGATAGAGGAAAATAAATCCTCTATCTCTTTTCTTTTCTTGCTGGTAAGGAAGGAAGAAAGCCCTTGTTTACTTGGATCTTCAATATCGATGAAATTCTTTTGAACTTCTATTGATCTTCAATGATAATGGAAGCCTTTTGTATTCGTCTTTTGATTCTTCAATAAGTCCCCTTAACTTCTTTAAGTCATCCAAGTTAAGAATGTTTCAAATTTTTTTTTTGTAATCCCTATTGGTTCTATAATGTTTATAAACTCGGGATTCCATGAAACTAATGCAATATGATGCTATATGGGTGCAACAAACACAGGTAAGCACATAGAGACATAAAGATAAACAAATAAGGGAGACCCTAGGTTTGCAACGAGCATGGAGCCAAAGGGTATACCCATTCCCAAAGGTCGTGGACTAAAGGTTGATTGTACCTGCAGAACAAGGTTCTAAAGAGGTTCCCAAAGTCATCAACCCATCTTTCGGATATTATCAAATTCCCAACTAACTCGGTGATTAATAATATTCTCAAGAGAACTTCATTTGAGTGTAGCATCGCGTAGCACTATTTCGGCACTACTCCCTCATAGTCTCGCACTACATCCTAATAAAGGCCAAAGAGGGGTTAAAGGTAACTATGGGCGTCAATATCATGAACTCCAATCAAAAATAGTAAAAGTTTTCACGACTATACTCATTTAACCGAACTATTTTAGAGAGGGTCTCTACTGAGCGGTGATTCTCGAGTGATCTTGGTCGGGACTCACTCCCTATAAGCCTCGTCGAATATATCACCATCCTGTCATAATTTCTCTCATGTCCGGGTGTAGGACTTTGTCTCACCACTCAAGGATATCAACCCAAAAGAAATAGAAAATATACATATGACCAATTAAGCAAATATATAATTAAAATAATAAACAAGTTAGAGAAACCCACTGAGAGTCCCCAGTGAAGTCGCCATTTTTGTCGCGGTGAAATTTGGATACCAAGCTATTGATGAGCTTGAATCTTATTCATTTGCGACCAAACTTTGATTTGTCCAAAGGAAGGGAAAAAGATCGAAATACCCACAATGCAATGCAAATGCAAGCCAGAGAGTTATAGGTTCGGGGGTTGGTTAAACTTAGGGAAGGTGCTAGCATCCTAAGTTTCTGTAGTACTCTACAAGAACCTCTTGTTTTAAGTTGTTTATTTGCTAAGGGTTATCTTCTTAAGGATAAAAGACCTAGGGGTTTATTTCTAAGTATACTCGATAAGATATCGCATCTTATGCCTACATATCCTTACGGGAGTAGAATCAGAGTATATGTGGTTCCCCTAAAGGGTTTGAAGAGTTCTTTGACTGTGGTCAAAGTTCCTACGGGATAAAGGTAGTTGATTGATTGATTTTAGGAGAAAAGACGAGTTGTCATTTTAAGGGAGATTACTTGATTTAACCACCACAACTTTGTAGGAAAATAGTATTTGCATCGTCTTAGGGGAAGGGCTCAAGTACTCGGATTGTCGACAAGTATGCCTCAATCTCTCCTAAGGCAAAGTCCCTACATATTGATTGAATTGTTATGGGGTAGGAGTTGTATCTCGCTTAAGATGATTAACATCTTATTCTCTAATGTGTTTGAAAAGTTTGATGTTGAGTTGTTGAATTGTTTTTGTCTAAGTTGTAAAGATAAAAGGTCTTTCCTATGGGGTAGGATCTAAACTTAGAAGATCGACTTGAATGGGATCAAGGATCAATGGGGAGTGTGATGCAAATGAAATGCATACGCACAATTGTTTAAGTCATGCGCAGGTTCTTCCTTTGGATGCTTATGCAATATGATAAAATAAATTGAGGTAAAGATAAATTGAGGAATAATAAAGGCATACACAGACGCATGTAAGCGCTAAGGTGTGTGAATTGTGCATATGTGAATGGGAGTCGGAGCATAAGCGTGCACGATTGAATAAGTTAAGGAAGGTTGAATTGATTTTAGAGAAAAGAGTTGTATTATTTGTTTTAAGGAAAAAGTTGAATTAGGGGGTGAATTAATTTTAGTGAAAGTTATTTGATTTAGATAGAAGTCTTTTTGTGTTCTAGAAATGGTGAAATTAATTAAAGTTTTATAAATTAATCAAGGAACAAACTAATGAATAGATTTTTTAAGAAATGTTTCTTTTTTTTTTAATAAAATAGTTTTTTCAGTCACTATTTATTTTTTACTAAATAAAGGTCACTTTTAAAATATGGAATAAATAAAAAATAGTTAATAAGATGAGACTTAAGAAAAAGGTTTTTTTTTTAATAATTATTATTAAGTAGATTTTTAAATTGAATGAAATATTTTCCTACTACTCGAATGAACAAAACAAATGTTATTATAGAAAAAGGAGGAATTAAAATTGATGGATAGATTAAATAAAAAGAAAATATTAAGTAAATTGAATTAGATTAATAGAGGAAAAAGATAAATTAAATTAATTTATGAAAGATTAGTTTAAGAATAAATATTAGTTCAATTAATAAAATGGTTGATTAGAAATTAATTAATGGTTAATTGATTGGTTAATTATAAAATAAAAAGAATTAATAATTATGCTGTAGGTTAATTCGGAGGTTAGTGGACAAATGAGATTAATTGAGGGTTAATGGGAAATTAAGGGATGGTGCGCGCGGTTGTGTGTGGTAGGGCATGCGAGGGTTTACCGTGAGGATTCAATGTGGATCGTGTGATGAGATCAAATGGTGGATGAGTGGTGATGTGTGTGAGAGTGTACGATAGTTATGGTGTGTACACATACATATGATTACAACATATACAAAATCAGAAAATGAACCCTAACCCCCCAATTTCCCCTTTCTTCTCCCTTCTCTCCGATCTCCGATCGCGATTCTCTCTCCCGCTCACTCTTCGTTCTTTTCACTTTCCCTTTTATTCTTCCATCTCTTTCACCATTCTTCTTCTTCTCTATTCTCTTTTCCTCCTTCTTCCCGAAATCACAGAAAAAAGCAATTCAAATAAGATAACATGTTTTAGGAAATATGACTTACGAAGCGATGGTGTTTTGTAGGTTTTCGGTGGATGGTTGAGAAACAAGGGCGATAACGGTTCACGAAGGGGTTTCCGGCGGTGGAAATGGCGGTTGATGTTCGCGACGACGCGGGGTTTTGACGTGAACGGGTTCCGGCGGGGGAGGTCGAGGATTTCGACGGTTGATGTGTGGATTTCTGTCCTTCCAATTCGTTTTGTGAGTCCTCTTATAGTCTCAACAAATCTTCTGCTAATAAATCTCGGTTAAAAACGTTACCAAATTCGTTTGGATATGCCGGATACTGTTTTGGCAAGTTGAAATTGTTTATGTCTTTAGATTAATCCATTGAATTGCGTTTTACCCATCTGATACGTTAATTCTTGCCTTAAATTTGTTTCCTTTCCAGATAAAACATGCTATGTTTAGAAATTAAAGTTCTTGATTCCACCCCACAATCTTTGGTTCATGTTGAATACGGTTTTGTTAATCTAACTGCCCTTTTCTATGATTCGCAGGGGTCTGGTGAATGGGTTTCAATCATGAAGGTCTAAAACAAGACCAGTAAACAGCCCAAGATAGAAGAAAGTGCCCATCCTACCTACGACAGCTTCAGATGATAAATCAAAATTGCATTCTGGTTACAACTATTTTTGGTGGACTTTCGAGTACTTTGGTTTGTTGTAGGATTGGCGGTTAAAAGCTTCTTGCTCGACTAGATTCAGACATCAATCTTGATGTAGTTCCGCATCTTCGCGTGTCCTCGGTGAGCCTTTATGATCTTTCGGTTATCTCCATCTTATGAATGGATTTCCAATACTGAATTCTCTTGGTTTTATCTCAAACAGCTTGTAGATACCGATGATGGGGCATCAGGTGTGTCGTTGCTGCCGATGCTAAGGTTGAAGTCAAGACAAATGTTGTTGCTGCTGAAACAAACACCTGTCGCCGTCACAAATGCATGAGTTGGCCGCCTCGATGAGGAATCATCTTAAGATGCTAGTGTCACGTTGTTGATCTGGTGATTTCTCCATGTGATTGCCTGAATGCGCTCTAATTGTAGGCATGTACAATCCATGCTGCCAGATTCGAGAACTTCAACAAAGGCTTGGTGAGTTGCATAGTCAATCAAGCGAGAAGGTCTACTACATCTGGAATTAAGCTCTAAAGCTACTTGCATTGTGCTTACGAAACTTCACTAGTATAAATATCGTTAGCGAGTTTGGAATTTTCACCTTATCCTGTATTGCCAAACTTGCTGTTATTTTGATGTTCACATTTTATTAATTTGTCTGATATCTGCAAGGACTGAAATGAACTGAATTGCAAATTTGCAGGGATTTTCTTCGGTAATAGCTGGTGAACGAGAAACTAAAATATCCTCCGAGTTGGTTGGAAAACTGAACATGGTCTGCTGTTAATGGAATGCTTTCAGATTCGGAACGGTAGTTGCATCTGGCTCTTGATGCGTAACGACGACAGAGTTTTCCACTGCATTGTATTTTCCATTGGTAATTAGATCAACCTTGTCAAACACCTCTTAAATTGTGTCTAAGTTCGTAAATATCCGTGGTTTCTATATGGCCATAGTTTACGTAAAAATAGTGTATTCTCTGTTCATTGCGTTGGATATTTGAATCGCACCTTTGTCGTAGGTGGCAACATTGCATTACTAACTTTATCAAATTCTGTTGGCAGGTTTGGAATGTGAGCCCAGAAAGAAAAGTCTTGATGAATTGTCTGATTTTTCCTTGAAATCCTCAAGATCTGACCCTTCCTTTTTAGTTGAACATACCTGCCGGTAATAAAGTCTGATATATGGAATTTTGTAGGAATCTGTACGGATGGCGCTGCAGCTTGTCTATTTTAGTTATGACTTCCCTTTGAAGTTCTGCAGGGAATCATCCTACTGTGCTGATATGCAGGTGTAACCTGAGTTTCTGCATTTGAGTCATCGGTTATTCTTCGAAGGTTGAAGGTGAGCTCAGTCTTGTCTCTTCTTGTGGAATTCTTTCTCTGATTCTAATGTTCACAAGATTCTGCAGTTTAGGAAGGTGAACAACAGCGATACAAACATGAGTATGTCGGAGTTGGTCTTCTGCAAGATTGCTGCTGCTTTGCAGTGACGGCTATAGTTTCCAAAAGGAACCCGAATGCTTGGTCAAAACCTGTTGTAGTTGAAAAAACGCGACTGTTGCAGGGTACTATCTTGTAATTAAGACTGAGACAAAGTGTTTTGTATCTGAATGTTTTGTGTAGAAAATGAACTAGCAGTCCCCGTGTGTAGCTTGAGTCCAACTAAAGTCTCAAAATACCAATGTAGGACAGGTGGTTTTGGTGTAACCAATGATTGGCGATGTGAATAAGACCTATTTCCTTTTTCCATGGAAAGCAAACATGTAGCACACTTTGTAATTAGAAGTTTGTGTCTTCAAAAAATATATATTTTGCAGCTTTGAACTTAGACTTCGAGGTTTATAAAAATAAATGAATCACTTTTAGTTTTTGTGATGAATATTATTTTTCGGTCTAAAACTTACGACGAATCTTGGTATACCAGTCAACTTGAACTTGATGCACTTAAGCACATGGACATAATTATTGAAATAGTTATTGTGGACCTATAACCTTGTATCTTATATCTCAACCTGTGAAAACCACGTGTCTTGAAGCCGAATAATACGCTTTGACCTTGAATTTATAGAGAGATAATGAACCAAAATCTTGAAGAGTATGGAACCTGAGCCAAACTTTTAAAATGAATCTCTAGACCTTATCTTATATTCCTTGAGGCAACATTAAAATCTGGTTCCAATATCTTAAGTTAAAAGAACATAAATGAGAAACTTTGTTCAAATTCATGACCGAAGACGAACTTAATACGAATGTCATGTCTTGGGACCCTTTGAAGCTGAAAGATACCATTTGCCAAACAATATACCACAAAAATCCAACCAAGTCTTGAATAAACATCCTTGAAACCAAACAGGTGCAAATCCTCTGAGAAACCTTGAGGAAGATTCGCTTCGTACTGATTAAGATGTCATAATGATGAGAGTGTGTGATTCCATAATGCTTCAGCACAACTTGTAGGAGATAAGGAATACACACAAAGCCTTTATAACTTCCTGGACTTAAAACTACAAACCTAGCTTCACAAAATAAAACAAACACAACGGTTAAAATAGTTAGTTATGTGTGAATGATCGTGCTAAATGATATGCAAGAAAATGCACAAGGAGGGGGAATCTTAAGGTCAAAAATTAGGGTGTGACAGTAGTAATGACTTGTCTTAATGAAACGGTGCGTAGCACCTTTGGTTTTTATTTTGTTTAATTTCTGATGTTAAATGACATGGTCTAATCATTTTTTCATTTTCGAACCCTTCCATTTTGGCCCATACGTGCGTGTTACACTGATTCATGTTCATTATGCCTTTTGCTGATGCACCCCCTTCCTTGTTTCTTTCATTTATTTTTATTTCAATTTTGTTTTTAATTATTTCTTCACATAAAAAATCCACAAAAGTATTTTCTAAATACCTTACTATCTTAAAAACTTTATAATAATTTTATTTTATTTTTACATTTTACTTTTCTATTTTATTTTAATTTATCTTATGGATGTATTTTTGTTGCTTAACTTTATGATTAGGGTTTGTCTTGATGCTTTTTGTCTGCACTCTTGATCCAAACTTTTTGCCATGATTAGAAATTTTATTTCTTATGAATTAAATGATGTAGTGGTGCCTGATGATGTTTTCTTGATCATTTTTCTATGTGATTATTTGAGTCCTCGATACATGCTCGATCATTGTGATACCATTGCCTTGTTGACTTAGTATAATGATGCATTTGAACCAATCTTGTTGAGATCTTTTACACACTTTGTGTTGATGGATACAGATGAGTTAGATCCTTTTTTTTGGATTTTATTAGGTCATTTTTCTATTTTTGATTCATGCCTGATTGTGACTTGGTTTTGGATTGTATATGCATGAGGTTTGACCTAGTTTGAATCCATTTTGTCTACTTGTGTTTAAGTGAAGCTTGAGATGATTTGTTTATGTGATAACATGTTGTCTTAACTTGGTTTGAGCTTTGGATTCACTTTCATTTGATTATTTTTCAATTTATGATTGAATTTCCAAATTGATGATGTTCTGACCTTGCTCCTTTGGTGTCCTTGACCTAATTCCTTGAGATGATTTCTTGTGTTACCTAATGGATGTTTGTGAACACTTGTATTCTTTTAATGACATGTTTTAGGTTTTTATTTGCATGATATGATGTCTATTGCATGATCATTTCTCATCTTTCTCTTCACATGATTACTTTGTTCTTGTTATAGATTATACTTGTTGAACTTGTATGATAACTTAAAAATGAATGTGGCGTAGATCATTTGAGTATTATTTTTACCTTGATGTATGGTTTTCCTTGCTTGATCATTTGTGCTTTGTGCCTTGCTTGAACATTTCCTTTTCTTTAAGGATGATTTTGGTATATGCTTGATTAGTCTTGATGCATACTTTGAGCTTAATCTTTGAGATTTATTTTTGTGATTCATGTGTTGATGATGGATTGATGTACATGATTATGTTTCTGCCCTCATTTGGTTTCATACTTTAATCTCACATATTTGATCATTTGAAGTGTGTTTTGCATGAGCTAGTTGTGGCTATGTGTTTGGATATTGATAAGATGTATGTTTGAGACTCTTGTGCACCTTTTATAATTTTTGAATTGAGTTGAACATGATATGATGTTGCTACTTCCCTACCTTCTTTATCATCTCATTTGAGTTCATTTCCCTTTGCTTGATGATTGATAATACTTCTTGTTGGACTTTAAGTCATTTGTGTGTGTTTTGGTACTTTGTCTTGCCAATTTATCTTGACTTCCAATATTTGAGTATGGTTTGGCATGTACGCACTTTCTTGTTACTATAACATGATTTTGATTTGTGCCTTGCATGATTGAGATGTGTGCTTGCTTAATGCCTTTTGAGTATTGAACTCCCATTGTTTGTATATTTGGTGTTGCATCTTTTTCATTCTTTATCTTCTTCTTCATCTCTCATTCTTCTCTTTCCTTTCTTAAAACTTGTTTAAGTCTTGATCTTACTTTCATTTGTGATTGATTTGTATGGTGTTTACTTTTTCCTGCTCACATGATCCCTTAGGATTCCTAGTTCCACTTAATTTCTAATTAAGGTGGGAGTAGGAGAGACATTAGGCTTTCAATCCTTTGCATGATAACAATTAGGATAGTCCCTTCTTGACCTAACTCTAGGTCCATCATTTGTATGATATCATTAGGTAGACTTCCCTTTCATCCTAACCTTAGGACCACTTTGTATGATAACATTAGGGTTTTCAATTTCCCTTTAGTGTTTTCTTTTGTGTCTTCTCTTCTCATCTCAAACAACTTTAAGAAACTTAATAAAGAATGATGAACGTTGTATGCCACGAGCCTTAAGTATATGGGAAATTATGAGTGGGGGTTTCTGCTCACTTGTCTAGAGTGTTTAGTGTATGCCCCTTGGGCGATATGCGACACATTCGCTCTTATATCATAGTATTTAGTGCAACGTGAATCTCAAACAAATTCAATTAACTTCTTTAAAACTCTTGAACCAAATTCAAACTTTTTCATCCTTCGGGATTGTCTTTCGAAATCCTTTTCAGAAAAGAGTACGTTATTTTTTTGTTATATCGCAAACAGGCATCGTCCCTAACTGCTGGAATTGGAACTATGCGTCACTCATAAAAAACACTTAACAAACCAGTGGTCTAGTTTATCCTAAACTATGTTTGCTCTAATTTCTCATACCAGATGAGAATACATAGGCACAAGACGGTGAAGTCTTGGCGAGCACCCTTTTCCCTTTTTTCACCCGTAGTTTTCCGAACTACATTGACTCTGACTTTCCCATTTCACGAGGGATACGTAGGCATAGGGCGACAATATTCTATCGAGTCTTCTTCTTATTTTCCTTTCCCCATTTAACAGTAGCTTTTAGATAACTCACCCTTTGATTAGACAACAAGCGTGAATCCTGTTAAGTACAGCGGACGTGAGGGGTGCTCATACCTTCCTCTTGCGTTACCGACTCCCGAACCCAATATTTGGTTGCGATGACCTTGTTTTCTCCTTATCTTTTAGGTTTTCTCCGATCAGTTCCTTTCCTTCTCTTTGGAATAAATAAATTTCGATGGCAACACTTCTGTTTGTTTCCGCTGGCCTCTTTCGCATTTGTGACACTTCCCTAACTCCCTTTCCCGAGGTATTCTCTTTTGGAAACTAGACTTCCATCTCTTAACATTATTTAAAAAATGGAAGGATACATTATCCAAAGGTACCTCAGGCACATCAATGTAAGTCTTCTTTGCAGTAGATTTCCTAATGGGAGTGATGTCTTGGACATCCTCTTCAATATCAAATTCAGACTCACTAGATGAAACAACCTCTCTCTTCCTTGTATGAGAAGCAACTTTTCTCCAAGGTTTAGCTAGACTAACTTGAGTTTTCTTGCTTGATCCAACAGATTTTTCCTTAGGGGAAGAAGAAAATTGGTTTTAACAGACAGACTGTGATCAACCAAAGGAATAGGGGTTGAACTAGGAGAAGGTTGTTAACCCAAAAAGGAAGATAGGTTTTAACAGGCGCAATGTGATTAACTAGCAGAACGGATGTTGAACCAAGAGAAGGTTGTTTACCCATGAAAGACGATTCAGGGAAGGCATGAGTGGCCAAGTATCGACTCAAGAGACACTACAGTCTGGGGATAGAGATGACTAAAATAGTGATTTTGACTATTAAGAAAAATCACTAATGGATAATACTAGGATAAGACGATTCAGGGAAGGCATTAGTGATTTTGCTTAATAGTCAGAATGAGGATAGGAATTATCCATTTTCATTCCTTCTCTAGCACTCAAAACGTAGTATGGAGATTGAAACCGGCAGAGTATCAACACAATTTGTACATTGCTCCAATGCAGACTTCCGTCTTAGAAGGGGACCAAGAGAGAAAATATCTAAGAAGATCCTAAAGAAGAAAGCGGGCATCAATTAACTAATTGAAATGTGGTTTTGATCAATCAATCAAAGGGGATGAAAATGACAATACTCTTTCAAGCGAGTCGAAAGATCATCAAAGCAAGTATGCGAAATAATGTTGAACAAGATTAAATTTACTCAAAAAATAACAAATCTAATGCATCAAGTTGAAATTGCAAAGCACTAATAAGAACAAGCTAGCACACACTACTAAGCAAAATCATGTTAACACATAAGCAAAAATGTGAAAAAGTGCTTCAAACATGTGAGAAGATTTCAAAATAATCGAAGAAAATCATACAATTAATCAAGCAAGATTCGTTGGAAGTAGGTATTGACCTAAAACAATGGAATTGGAATGAATATAAGTAAGCATGGGAAAGCATACAAGAAAAATATGCAAAGCACTCCTAAACAGCAAAAGTTTTGCAGAAGTTGTCAGGTGTAATCGATTAATAGATCGATTAACATCCTGCTGTTAATTTAATTATGTTAGAACACAGATTGGTTCTTAATATATCTCAATGTTTTGATGATAAAATTAATGAAATTTTGTATAGATAAAATATATACTCTAATTTTGTTCAAGTGTTTTTGTTTCAGATATCAAATAAATATTCTTCTGAAGACAAAAAGAATTCCTCTGAACATTATATAACGCAAAGCTCTGAGCGTAGAAAGCACATCACAGAAGACTTTGAGCAAAGCTACAGAAGACTCTGAAGCGCTACCTACATAAGACTCTGAGCGCAGCGTATAAAGATTTAATATATTCAGAAGACTCTATGAGAACTCAACGCTGCAACCTATAGTGGCTCTGAGAATCAAGTCAACTCTGATCATTCATTCACGCTAAGCACTTTGCTGCATAACTCTGGATAGAGTGACTCTGATAAAGAAGAACATGGAACATCATCAGAGGATCTGATGCAAGATCATTTTTCATATCTGTTCTTTTGAAAAGATATTGCTCAAGAAAGATTTGTTGCTAAATCCAATGTCTACCAACGACACTATTCCTCATTCGTGTATGGCATAGGAATTTAGACAAAAAGGATATGTCTGAACATTCCTCTTTTATGAAGGAAAAGTCAAAGAAGACAAAAGGAAACAACTGCACGTTCTTTGAGAAATGGATGTGAAGTCTATTTAAGCAAGTCTTCAACATCATTTCAAGATTGAAGGAATACAAAACAATCAAAGAACATATTCAAACAACTTTCTTCAACAAACATACTTGTTTTATTTGTTCTTCATTTTGTGTAAAAATCACAGTTGTGATAATAGCTTTTTAGAAGCACTTAAACACATTGTATTTCATCGTTATAAAAGTTCCTTGAGAGACCAAGTTGTGGTCAGGATTCTTGAGAAGACTAAGACAGTTTGTCTTAGTGATATCACTGTAATCAGGTTTTGATTTAGTGGATTAAGTCCTTGTTTAAGGCAAAATCACCTTGGCCGGGTGGACTGGAGTAGTTTGAGTTCAAACGAACCAGGATAAAATAACTTGTCATTTTCTATTATCATAGTTGTTTTTGAAACCCTTATTCAACCCCCCTTCTCTTCTAAGTGTTTTTACTACCTTCAGTTGGTATCAGAGCTCCGACTCTGAAGTGCTATCACTTAATAGTGACAGAGAAAGATCCAGTTGGGAAAACTCTTGATTTATTATCCTTGCTATATTATGGCTGAACAGTCAAACAACAAATATGATGATAAATATAGAATCAGCACCAAGTCTCCCATGTTTGATGGAGAGAAATTTTATTATTGGAAGGATAGAATAGAAAGTATCTTTCTAGGCTATGATGTTGATCTATGGGATTTGGTCATTGATGGATACATTCACCCCACTGATGGTGAGGGAAAAAAGATTGACAGAAAGTCAATGACTGATCAACAGAAGAGAGATTTCAGAAATCATCACAAAGCTAGAACTATTCTATTAAATGCTATATCTCATACTGAGTATGATAAAATCGCAAATAGAGAAACAACTTTTGACATGTTTGAGTCATTAAAGATGACACATGAAGGAAACTCTCAGGTGAAGGAGACAAAGGCTCTTGCGCTTATTCAGAAGTATGAAGCCTTCAAGATGGAGGAAGAAGAATCTGTGGAAACCATGTTTTCAAGATTCCAGATTCTGACAGCTGGTTTGAAGGTCCTTGACAAAGGATACTCCACTTCTGATCATGTGAAGAAGATCATCAGAAGTTTACCAAATAAGTGGAGACCCATGGTCATAGCGCTGAAGTTATCAAAGGATCTTAACAAGATCACTCTAGAGGAACTCATCAGTTCCTTAAGAAGTCATGAGATAGAGCTGGAAGAAGATGAGCCTCAGAAGAAAGGTAAGTCTATTGCTTTGAAATCAAATAAAAAATCTAAAAATAAAGCTTTTCAAGTACTTGAGGAAAGCTCTGGAGAATCTTCCTCAGATGAAGATGAACTGTCTTTACTTTCCAAAAGGATAAATCAACTCTGGAAGCATAAACAAAAGAAGTTCAGACACTTCAAAAGACCAGAACAACGTGGGGAATCTTCTGGACACAAAAGATCTGGCAAGAAAGAAGTTGTGCGCCATGAGTGCAAGGAGCCAGGACACTACAAAAATGAATGTCCCAAACTTTAGAAGGAGAAACCCAGAAAGAAGTTTGAGAAAAAGAAGAAAGTCCTGATAGCCACGTGGGATGACTCAGATGCTTCTGAAGCCTCATCAGAGTTAGGGGACGAATGTGCAAATATGGCACTAATGGCTGACGTGGAGAAGCACAAGGAAACATCTGAATCTGGATCAAAATCAGATTCAGAAGAGGTATTTTCTGATCTTACCAGAGCTGAGCTAATTGAAAGCTTATCTAAGATGCTTGAAAACTATAGTAAGATTAGACTCAAATACAAGAAGCTTCAGAGCTATCTTGCATCTGAGACTGATCAGATGAAATCAGAAATTGATGAGCTAAAAGCAAATAATTTTCAAATAAAAACTGATTTCAAAAAAGCTCAACAAAAGTCTGATTCAGATACTATGTCTTGCTCCAAAAATATTTTAGAAGAGTACGACTATAGTTTTCAGAAGTTCCTGTCCAGAGGCCTAGACAGAAGCAAAATGGCTTCCATGATCTACGGTGTTAGTAGGAATAACAGAAAAGGAGTTGGATATGATTCACCGTCTGGGAAGGATTTAAATCCAAAACCTGTTGATAAGCTGATCATTAATTATACTCCTCTGTACACTCATTTTAAATATGGTCACCTAAATGACATAAAGCACACACGTACATGTCGCAACTGCAAAAAACACCCGGCAAAAACAGAAGAGTCGCCATCTTTCGTTATTTATCCCACAGAGAGGGAAAGGAAACAATCGGAAAAACCTAACGAAAAAGGGAAAAGACAAGGTCATCGCAACCAAGTCTTGGGTTCGGGAGTCGGTTACGTAAGGGGGAGGTATTAGCACCCCTCATGTCCGTCGTACTCGACGGGATCCACGCTTGTTGTCTATCTAAGGGTGTGTTTAAACTATATACGCTACAGGCTTGCAGAACAAAACAAAAGAAAGAGACTTGACAGAGCATCGCGTCTCTGTGCCTACGTACTTTCATCTGGTATGAAAGATTAGAGTCAGCGTAGTTCGACTAACTACGGGAGAAAAGGGGGGAAAGGTTGCTCGCCAAGACATCGCGTCTTGTGCCTACGTACTTTCATCTAGTATGAAAGATCAGAGCAAACGTAGTTCGGGCGGAAACGAAACCAGTCGAGTAGAGTTAAACATCCGTTCCAGCAGTTAGGGACAAAGCCTGTTTGTGGTAGAACCGAAGCTTAACAACACTCTCTGAAAAAAGTTCCTGATTAATCCCGAAGGAAAAAAGTTTTAATTTTGTTTTATGTTTTTTAGTGAAGTGAATTAATCCGGTTTTTGATTCATGTTGCACTAAAGACTATGATATGGAGGCGAATGCGTCGTATATCGCCCCTAAACGGGACAAATACTAAACATTCTAGATAAGCGAGAGGAGACCCCTCACTCATCATTCCCCATGTAGCTTAAGGCTCGTAGCGCGTAATGTTTATCACCTTTATTAAATGAGTTTGCATGATTTTGAGATGAGAAGAGAGACGCACAAAAGGTCTAAGGGAAACTTGGCCCTAACGTTGTCCTGCAAAGTGATCCTAGAGTTTGGATAAAAAGGGGAAACATCTACCCTAATGTTAGCATACTTGGATTGAACACCTAATGTCTCCCCTACTCCCATCCTAAACGGAGGGACTAAGAATCCTATGGGGATCATGGCAAGAAAACACAAGAAGAACAAAGGAAGAATGAATCACAAGTAGATAAATGCAATCATGAAAAATGCACAATTAGAATGGTGGGAGGGAGGAAAATTGTGTGGGGCAGCAGCCGCCACAAGCGTGTCTCGACCTCAACAGCGATGCAAGAATGATGCAAATATGTGGAGAAAACAAGAGATGAAAGTATACGAACATGTAAACAAAAACTCGATTCAAACCACATACAAACATGCAAATAATTGAAAGAACGCTCATACATGGCAACAACATCATGATTAAACAACCACAAACAGTAGCAAACATCCAAAATAATTCAATTCTAATGCATCACACTGATCTATGATGATTCAAATCAAACCGGTATGCGAACATGCAAGCAAACAGCAAAATATGGCATTCTGGCACAGTGTTAATTGGTTAACCTGTGTAAAACAAGTGAAAATCTGGAAATTTGTAGGTGTTAATCAGTTAACACTAGGCGTTAACCGGTTAACACCCTGAAAACTTTGAAAAACTTTGAATATTTGAATTAGTTAGTCGGTTAACCACATGCGTTAACCGGTTAACACTGTACCAAAAGCAGAAAAACAACAAACATAATCACTTTCCAGCAAATAAGCACTTATCCGATCAACCGGATGATCGCATAATCACTTATTCATGAACCTAAACCAGAAAATCATGATTTAAACAACATATAAACAGATCAAGACAAACAGATCATAGATCAAACAACTCAAATCAATCACAATTCAATCGAATATGAAGATTAACATGCAAATAAGCTCAAAAATTAAATCGGATCAGAAATCCAACCTACGAATCGGATTATTGATTCGGTAATTTGTTATTCAACTATAATTATGTAGATCTAAGCAAAGAAGTCCGGAAAACTTCAAGATCCAAGCTAATTGGTGTTGTATGAATGAAGATCCTTTACAATTAAGTCAAATTACTCCAAATAAGCACTTCTACAATCACCTCAAAATCCAGATCTGAACTTGCACGAAAATTGAATGATGAAATCACTTCAATCAATGTAATGGATGGAGATTTTGCTCTTAGAAATCAAGGATTCCAATGAAGAATCAATGATTTCAATGGAAAAGAGCTTTGAATGAAGGTTTTGGCTATGGAGGAAATTGAGAGAATTGAGAGAGAATTGATCAACTCTGAACTTGAAATGAAAATTATGAAGGTTATATGAGTATGGTTTGGAGTAATTCACTTAAATACCACTTTGGTTGGGATCGAAAACAAAGGCTTGGAAGTTGGTTTGGAAATTGTGGTATGGAATGAGGTTTGGGATTTTGGAGGGAAATGAAATTTAACCAAATTTCAAATGATGTTCTAGATCCGTCCCAAGTGCAAAAATGAGTTTTCAAGTGATCAAAATTGGACCCCAAAGCAACTCCACTTGAAAATTCCCGTACAGGGCAAATTCTGCTATGGTTAACTGGTTAACCATATGCGTTAACCGGTTAACACTGTTAAAACTTCAATTCTGGGCTGATTTTCAAATGGTTAATCGGTTAACCATATGTGTTAAACGATTAACACCTTCAAAATTTTGAATTTGGCACCTTTTGGTGGGAAATCTGTCCATTTGCCCTGTTTCTGCTGTCTTGAGCTCTGCTTAGCTGTTGAACCTCATTTTTTACCGTTGTTACTGTGAGAATACTTTTTATGAGCCTGAACGCTGATTTCTGATATGAAATTATCCTGCAACACAGAATAAAATCGATCGCTCGATGGCTGGAAAAATAAATGCCGAAGCTCTGATGCTCTCTGTTCGCTGTTCGATCTCTTGCTCCAAAATGCACCCGAGCCACAGGAACGCCTTGATCCCATGCCTCGAGACCGAATGCTATGCAATGCAAAATGCAAAATGCAAAGAAAAAAAGCCAAGTATAAAAACGAGAAGGCAAATTTTGGGGTGCTACAGCTGCCCCTATTCAAACAACTTGGACTTGAAGGGAGGAAAAGCATCCGTTTTCAACCATTCATAGTACAAGGTGATTGAATACAAAAGAACCCGGAAATTTGCACCCCGCAGGAATGCAAAACAGCGACTACCAACCAAGATTCAGAAAACGACGCGTTGAGGATAACAATCCAACGTAATCTAAACTCTCCAAAAGATGCCAATCAAAAGTCGGGAAAATGCCCGAAGGATACCAACCAAGAGTCGGAATAAAGACCGACAAATACCAACCAAACGTTGGGACGAAACCACCACCAAATACCAACCAAGAGTCGGGATAGAGAACTCGGAATACTAACCAAGAGTTGGAACAAACCCTGCAGGGGAACAAAAGAGTAACCATGCAGCTTCGTGGGGACTCCACCGGGGAGAGAGTGGACTAATCAGACGACTCTATGGAGAACAAGCATCTACCGAAAGCCTGCAATCAAAGAATTCCATCCAAGAGATGGGATAAAAACTCAAACACTACCAACCAAAAGTTGGGATTACCACAACACCAACCAAAACTTCTATGCCGAGACGACTTCACTAAGGAGTCAACATCCATCCACCGGACAACAATCTAACTGCATCATCCAAAAGATGAGATAAGAGTTATTCTCTGGGGATAAAAACCAAGCACTACCAACCAAGAGTCGGAATCCATACTAACCGCAATTTACATAGCGAGACGACTTCGCTGAGGAGGCATACTGATAAAAAGTCGGAATCAACAACCAGAGAACCAAGGTTACCAACCAAGAGTTGGAAAATCGTCAACAAATTAACCACACCGGACATGGCGACCTCACTGGGGAAACCAAGGCTACCAACCAAGAGTTAGAAAACGAACTAACATCCATGACTAACGATACCGGAGGAACCAAAACCACCAACCAAAAGTTGGAAAACGCCAAATTTCCTCATCAACCAAAAGTTGAGATAACGACTCTGCTGAGGAATAAAGGGAGGAAGGAACACTAGATCTTCTTATCAACCAAAAGTTGAGATAACGACTCTTCAGGGGACAAAGGAACACTACCAACCAAAAAGTTGGAACAACAATAGACGTCTCAGACCAACCCTACTGGGGATAGGGGAATGCCAACCAAGAGTTGGGACAACCGCAGGGGAAACCATCCAACCAAAAGTCAGAAAACCAAGGTACTAACCAACAGTTAGAATCACCCCGAAACCCCGCTGATCAAAGGTCGGAACACAAGCTGCAAACCAAGAGTTAGGAATGCTGGGAAAAGTCCTCATCAATCAAAATTTACAAACCAAGAGTTAGGATGACTGGGGGACGCTACACGAAGCTGACTCCACCACCGAAGACTACCAACCAAAAGTTGAGATGATCATCCCGGATTATCAACCAAGAGTTGAAATAAAAGCCACTAACCAAAAATTAGAACAACGACTACTAACCAAGAGTTAGAACAACAAAGATTATCAACCAAAAGTTGAAATAAAGACTCCGTTCGGGGAAGCCCTACTAACCAACAGTTGGGATCACCAAATACAATCATCTGAATTATGCAGGAGGGTACCGACCAAAAGTTGGAATCCACGACTCTGCTGAGAGAAATAAAGAACAACCACCAAAAGTTGGAATAACATCCCAACACCACTCAGTCATCAACCAAAACTTGAAATAAACAACGATGGCCAACCAAAAGTTAGAACAACTCTGTTGGGAAAGAACCACAAGCTTGACCAGGGAAGGCAACACTCGCAAGCGACTCACCTGGAGAAAGAGAAAACATTCACCCAAACTACTCAACTAGGAAGAATCTGGTAAAATACCCGATCCAGAAATCCATCCTGACGCAGATAACATGAAAACCCCTTGATTCAAACAATCTCTGCCGAAAAGAATA
Organism: Lathyrus sativus; assembly: GCA_963859935.3. NCBI lineage: Eukaryota > Viridiplantae > Streptophyta > Magnoliopsida > Fabales > Fabaceae > Lathyrus > Lathyrus sativus. The sequence continues at coordinate 90,715,599 of OZ012739.1, read as the reverse complement.
TCTGGTCCCAAAACACCAAACTTGGCTTATGCTTCAGATGCTTATGTTTGAAAATGGCGTAATGCTCCATACGAAATGGAAATGCTACGCATTTGGGAGGATGCTAATGCAAAATGCAAATTCAAAAGAACCAACCAAGAAAAATAAATGCTAGGGAGAAAAGACCCACTCTGCCGGGGAGAGAGAACAAACCATCCGGGAAGAAAAATCCACACCGCTGGGGATCCAATCTTCTGGGGAATTTAAATAACTCTACGAGGACACAAGTAATTCGATGTTTAAATCAAACCCCTTCTGCTGTGAAACCCGTTTCTGCAGGAGAAAAACAATCGACCACCGAAGATTGACTCTATCCTGCTTAAGAACCCAGCCCTGAACGGAATTCCTGAAAACTCTATCCTGCTCGGGGAGAAAATCCACTCTGCTTGGGATTACATCAAACATCAACCTACTCTTGTTGAGGAATATCAGATACTCCTACTCTACGGGAAACTTGAATCCGCTTGGGAAATCCCAGACTCTTGTTCTACCACTTACTCCATCGAGAGAATCAGCACTGCACTCTGCTGGAGAAAATCCTGAACTAACTCCGTGGGGAAAGGACGTCACCGACATTGCCTCCACTGGAGAAGAAAATTGGTTTACAAACCATCCTACCATTGAGGGAAACACCTCTATCCTGTTCCACGGAGAACAAACTTCCACCCCGCCGGGGACTCACTTTCTCACGAAGACAAAGCTTTGTTCTGTTGGGGAAATAACATTTCAAACTTGATAATCAAACTCTGCCGGAGAGGACGCAGCTCTTCCGGGGATACGCTGACCACTTCACTGAAGAAGCGAAATCTCTGCTAGGGAAAACAAGCCTCTTGCTTGCTCATGCCTGACTGCACCTACCTGTGGGAAACAAGCCCATTCTTCCGGAAATATCACACTTAATTCGCTGAGAGTACCCGACTGACAACAACTGCTACTTGTTGCGACTTGATCTGTGGAGGATAAGGGAAACTCACCTGATTGTGATAACCCTGTTGACCTGCAACAAAGAAAAACAACAGAAATGCTCTTCATGTGAAATGGTTACCTCAGTTACCATCCATGCTACTTGCTGATCAAGCAAAGTCAGTGCTTTCGTTATGCTCTGTACAACCTTGTGCTTTTACCTGGAATGCTTACCAAAATAACATACATTTCGCAAACAAAACAGTAAAAATGGACAAGTAAAAGAAAACTCTTTGACTGAAGTGAATACTTTTATTGATAAAAGGCCTGTAAATAGGCAAAGTACAATTCAGATGCAATTCTTGAAAAGAGGTAATTGCTCAAAAACAAGAAACAAATACAATATAAGTGTCGGCAATGTGAAAACAGACAACCACCATGTGTCGATTCGGCTATGACCTGTATGTCTTTGATGTTCCCCTTTGTTTCGTCTTCTGACCAGACTGACTAGACTGATTCCTTTCCTTCGGGATAACTGCTTACAAGCTTATAGATCGAACGCAGACCATGATCATTTGCTTTTTAAATCCCAAACTTTTTCCTGGATCGCCCTTTCGGGTTTTCAATCCACCGGGATACCCAATTTTGCCAAAGTTGCCTTTTCAGGTTTTCAACTTTGCGGGTTTACATCTTTTATTTTTATCCCTAATTTTTTCCCGAACCTTTTCTTTTTATGGTTCGCCGGGATGCCCCATTTTTGCCTGGACTTTTCTTTTTGTGTCTAGCGGGTCTCTTTTAAGCAAAGTATTTTTTAACCACGTCCGCGTTCACAGGGGACGAAAAATCTTCACCATCCATGGTAGATAGTAATAAGGCTCCGCCAGAAAAAACCTTTCTTACCACATACGGACCTTCGTAATTAGGAGTCCATTTTCCCCTGTGATCTGTCTGAGGAGGAAGGATCCTTTTCAACACCAAATCACCTGTTTGGAAGCACCGAGGAAGCACTTTCTGATCAAAGGCTTTCTTCATCCTACTCTGGTACAACCGGCCATGCGCAATAGCTGCTAATCTCTTTTCATCAATCAGGCTCAGCTGATTCAACCTGGTTCACACCCATTCAGCTTCGTCAAGCTTTACATCCGACAAAACCCTTGAAGAAGGAATCTCAACTTCCATGCCCAGGTTGATGTACGCATCGAAGTACGATAACCGTGAAGAGCAAATGGCAACATCTCGTGCCAGTCCTTGTAGGTCACAACCATTTTCTGCCCAATCTTCTTGATATTCTTATTAGCTGCCTCAACAGCACCATTCATCTTCGGACGATATGAAGAAGAATTGTGATGTTCTATCTGGAAACTCTGACACTGTTCATTCATCATTTTGTTATTCAAATTTGAACCATTATCAGTAATGATTCTCTCCGGAATTCCATAACAACAAATGATGTCCTTCTTTATGAATCGGGCGACCACCTGCTTCGTGATATTAGCGAAGGATGCTGCTTCTACCCACTTCGTAAAGTAATCAATCGCGACCAGAATGAAGCGATGTCCATTAGAAGCAGTCGACTCGATCTTTCCAATCACATCAATTCCCCACATGGCAAAAGGCCAAGGAGATGTCAACACATTCAGAGGAGCTGGTGGCACATGCACCTTATCCGCATAAATCTGGCAGTTATGGCATTTTCTGGCATATTTGAAACAATCGGATTCCATAGTCATCCAATAGTACCCAGATCTCAACAACTTTCTAGCCATTGCATGTCCATCAGCATGAGTACCAAAAGAGCCCTCGTGGACTTCCTCCATCAATAGGTTTGCTTCAAGTTCATCAACACAACGCAGCAAGACCATGTCGAAATTTCTCATGTAGAGCACATCGTCCTTATTCAAATAGAAATTACCAACCAACCTCCTCAGGGTTTTGTTATCCTTGCTAGATGCCCCAGATGGGTACTCCTGAGTCTTGAGAAAATGCTTGATATCGAAATATCAAGGCTTTCCATCGGATGTTTTCTCAACGGCAAACACAAAAGCAGGTCTATCAAGACGCATGATGGTGATAGTAGGAGTTTCATTCCAGAAATTCACTTTATACATCGAAGCGAGCGGGGCCAAGGAATCCGCCATCAGATTCTCAGCCCTCGGCATATGATGAAAATCAACTTTATCCAAGAAAGGCAGCAGTCTTCTTGCATAATCTCTATAAGGCACCAGGTTGGCCTAACAAGTTTCCCATTTTCCTTTGATTTGGTTAACGACCAGTGCTGAATCACCGTATACATCCTGATTCTTAATCCTCATATCAATGGCCTCTTCTAAACCCATAATGCAAGCTTCATACTCGGCTTCATTATTGGTGCAAGAAAATGTCAATCGGGCGATGAACGGCATATGAGAACCGTGAGGAGTAGTAATGATCGCGCCGATTCCATTACCATATGAATTAACTGCTCCGTCGAAAACCAATTTCCACTGAGATCCTCTCTCAGGACCCTCGTCAGGTAAAGGCTCATCACAATATTTCATCCTCAAAAATATGACATCTTCATCTAGAAAATCAAACTTCATCGGCTGATAATCCTTGATCGGCTGTTCCGCGAGATATTCCGACAGGACACTTCCCTTAATGGCTTTCTGGGAAATGTACTGAATATCATACTCTGTTAACACCATTTGCCAACGGGAAATCCTTCCAGATAGTGCTTGTTTTTCAAAGACATATTTGATTGGATCCATCTTCGAAATCAATAGGGTAGTGTGGTTTAACATGTACTGTCTTAAACGCTTTGCGGCCCAAGCGAGTGCACAACATGTTTTTTCCAGCATCGAGTACCTCGACTCACAATCGGTGAATTTCTTACTCAGGAAGTAGATGGCATACTCTTTTCTACCTGACTCGTCCTATTGACCGAGCACACATCCCATTGAATTCTCAAGAACTGTGAGATACATTATCAGTGGCCTCCCTGCAACTGGAGGCATGAGTATTGGAGGTTCCTGTAGATATTCTTTTATTCTTTCGAAAGCCTTCTGGCAATTTTCATTCCACCTGTTCGTTTGATCATTTCTCAGCAATTTGAATATGGGTTCACAAGTGGCTGTAAGATGAGATATAAACCTTGAAATGTAGTTTAATCTCCCTAGGAAACCACGAACCTCTTTTTCTATTCTCGGCTCAGGAATTTCTTGTATAGCTCAATACCCTTTGCACTGACAATGAAACCCAGTAACTTTCCAGATCTCACCCCGAAGGTGCACTTGTTAGGATTCAACCTCAACTTGAACTTCCTTAGCCTTTCAAATAATTTCAAAAGATCGATCAGGTGTCCCTCCTCTGTATGTGACTTTGCTATCATGTCATCAACATAAACTTCCACTTCATGATGAATCATGTCATGAAACAAAGTGACCATCGCCCGCTGATAAGTTGCCCCTGCATTTTTCAATCCAAAGGGCATCACCTTATAGAAAAAAGTCCCCCACGGTGTGATGAAAATAGTTTTCTCCAAGTCCTCCGGGGCCATTTTGATTTGGTTATACCCAGAGAAGCCATCCATGAATTAAAACACAGAATACTGAGTGGTGTTATCAACTAACACATCGATATGAGGGAGCGGGAAATCGTCTTTCGGGCTCGCTTTATTCAGTTCTCGATAATCAACACACATCTTGACCTTTCCATCCTTCTTAGGTATAGGAACAATATTAGCGACCCACGGAGGGTAATTCGTGACAGCAAGAAACCCAACGTTCAACTTCTTTTGAACTTCTTCTTTGATCTTGACTGCCATGTCAGGCCTTGTCCGTCTCAACTTCTGCTTGACTGGCGAGAAATCTTCTCTGAGAGGTAACCAGTGTACCACAATATCTGTATCCAGCCCAGGCATGTCTTGGTAATACCAAGAGAAGATATCTTTATACTCACGGAGCATTTCAACCAATCTTCTCTTGACACTGTCTTCCAATGCAGCCCCCACTTTAACCTCTTTCTTATCATCCTCGGTACCCAGATTAATAATCTAAATATCCTCCTGATGAGGTACAATAACCCTTTCCTCTTGCTTGAGAAGCCTGGCTAACTCTTCGGGTAATTCACAGTCTTCATCAGTCTCATTTTCAGCTTGATAAATGGGATTATCAAAGTCACATGAAGTCATAGCTGAACCTGAATCGATGGCATCTGATAGAAAAGACCAGCATGAGGATGTTATGTTTATTAAGTGATGCAACAAACAAAACACATTGCCATTTTTCTGTTAAGTGTAAATGCAAAACAAAAACAAGAAAAACAGGGATCACAATATTTTGAATGCGAAACGTCTTTTATTAATGATAAACTGTAAATAGCAAGAAGGCCCCATAAATGGGTCACTACGTCTTGGGCAGAACGCAAGACTGAACATAATCAAAACAAATGAACATTACTCTGCAGCAGTAACATGAATGATTTCTTCAGTAGTCCAGTTGTACAGCTTCTGGCCGGGAGTACATGGACGAATCCATGCATTGTTGCAGTCACTGTCACCTTCCTCGTCTTCAACGGCATTGATCCGATCAAGAATCACACCACTGCTGGTGAATTGCACTGGCCCCCTGTATCTTAGAATCTGAGAAGAACCGGAGGGTTTGTATCCTAAGCCGAACTTGTCTTGCTTGACAGGAAAATCGAGAACTTGACCCAACTTCTGAGACGAGCCGGATTCTACGATAGCACGGGCTTCCTTGAGCGACGACATTGAAACCTCTGGACCCTTGGCTGCTACAGGAGACTTCCCCTGAATCTGAACCGTTTCATATGCCTGGCAGAGCGTTTCGTAGATCTCACCATCCACTTCTACATACTTGAAGGATGACAGGTGGCTCACCATAATGTCCTCTTCACCGCACACAGTAACTATGCTCTCCTCAGCCATGTATTTCAGCTTTTGATGCAATGTTGAGGTAACTGCCCCAACAACATGTATCCAATGTCGGCCGAGTAAAAAACTGTATGCTGGCTGGATATCCATAATATAGAAGGTTGCATCAAAGACCTCCTGCCCTATCTGAATAGGCAGCGTGATTTCTCCAAATACTGATCTCTTTAACCCGTCAAAAGCCCTAACCACCAGATCACTAGGCATGCACAACAAACCCTGGATGTCCAATTTCATCAATGCCTTCTTCGGAAGCACATTGAGGGAAGACCCAGTATCAACCAAAACATGTGACATCAGAGATCCTCTACACTCCAACGATATGTCAAGAGCACGATTATGATTCCTCCCAGCAGGAGTCAGATCTAAATCGGTAAAGCCGAGACCATTGCCGGTATTCACGTGAGCGACTACCCCCTCCAACTGATTGACATAAATCTCCTGGGGTACGTACGCTGCATTCAAAACATTCAACAGAGCATTACGATGCGCCTCCGAACTCATCAACAATGACAAGATAGAAATTTTTGACGGAGTTTGATTCAAGTGATCCACAATTTTGTAGTCACTCTTCCAAATTAATCTCATGAATTCCTTCGTGTCTTTTGAAAGATCATCAACAACAACCTCTAGTGGAGAGAAAACCTTACCACTTCTGGTAATACCTCCAGCACCGACTATGTTCTCAACCGATGAATTTTCGCTCGTCGATTCTATCCATTCTTGTTTCTGCCCGTTACAGAACACTTCTCCCCTATAGTTCTATGGGATTGCTCTAGTGCTCTCCTATGACATGGGCCCTGGTATAGTAATGGTCACCGGAGCTGGCCTAGCAGGCGCTGAAATATTGATAGTCCGGTATGTAATAGAAATAGTGGCAACTTCATTTCCGTCATCACTAACGTTGTGCTCGACATCTTCCTTCACAACTTTGTCAAACTGCAAACAACCCTCGTCAATCATCCTTTGAATACCCCTCTTCAAAAGATCACAACCCTCAGGCTGCGCTTCACATTCTGAGCAGTCAGCAGAACAACCAGGAAATACACCCTTCTTCAGCAAACAAGTCTTCACAAAACCCAGCGGAGTTTTCAAATCTTCAACCTCAGTTATCAGATTCAACTTTTCACCTTCAATAACGGTGTTGGATGCCATACCCCCATGATTCGGCATCAGGTTCTGAGTAACATTGGGCCCTTCGTTGGTGAAATTAATAGCTTTAGAGTCGAGCAAATCCTGGACCTTATGCTTAAAAGCTTTACAATGACCAATGTCATGGCCTGGGGCGCCAGAGTGAAAATCACAATGAGCAATTGCATCGTAGCCAGGAGGCGGTATACCTGTGAGAGGAGCCAAGGTCCTCTTTTGCACCAATTGTAACTGCAATAACCGTTGTAACCACTGAGAATAGGGTATCGGAGGATTTGTGAATTGTTTGTCAGGCATCCGGCGCCTAGTAGGATAAGGACGTGGAGTGTTGCCTTGCTGCGGAGCTGCGACTGGAATATTCACAGTAGCAACCTGATGATGTTGACGAGACTGAGCTCTACCCTTACCTTTGTGCGAAATAGAATTTGCATGCCCCTCCCTTCTCTTGGGGTTTGCAGAATACGGCTTCTTCGTTCCTCCTGAAGAGGATCCACCACCATTGGAAATCTTACCAAATTTGATCCCACTTTCAATCCGTTCACCGGCAATCACCAAATCAGAGAAACCTACAGACATGCAGCCTATCATCTTCTCGAAATACACACCCGGTAACGAAGCCATGAACAAGTCTATCAACTCCCTTTCAACCAAAGGGGGTTGTACCCTTGCAGCCAGATCCCGCCACTTCTGGGCGTATTCTTTAAAGCTCTCAGAATTCTTCTGCGACAGACTCTACAATTGTACCCGATTGGGTGCCAGATCACTATTATATTGATAGTGACACACGAAAGCTTTAGCCAACTCTTTCCAGCTACGAATATGGGTCCTCTCAAGCCCCATATACCATTCTAATGAAGGCCCTGCCAGGCTATCCTAGAAGAAATGCATCAACAGCTTCTCATCACTGAAATAGGCAGACATTTTCCTGAAGTAAGCCCGGATGTGTGTCGCACCCTAATTTTTGACCTTAAGATCCCACTTTCTTTTATTTCTTGTGTGATATCTTTATGCTTATGTGTGCCTATTTTACGACTAACCAATTTATGCAGAAACAACTATTTCAGTTCGAATGAGATTAAGACTCATCAAAGCGTTCCATATGAGACTAAGCGCAAAGTGCATATTTTAATTAACAATTTAATAAAGAGTTCAAAACCTCTCTGCGAGTGCATTAACTCTTGCAAGGAGCTTAACCATGAGTTTTATTCCTACATAAGGATTTCAAGCTCACGGTGAAGTTGATTTGGATGCCAGGTTTTAGTTCTGTTCGCAAGAATGTTTTAGAGTGTTCATTACAAGTCAAGTCACTTCAAATTTACAAAGCCCGGGAATTTAAATAATTTGGATAACATGAAACAGTGAAGTGAATTAACATCCAAGATTAGGTTCTTCATTATCATCCCTTCAGAGTACTCCACATAGCATTACAATTACAATTGACGGTTAACAAAAGTGTGGTACGAATTTGGAACCTTGGCGTTCCTTGCTATCAATCTTTACAAAATGCATCTTTTTAAAATGGCATAGCAGTGGCATCAAGTTACACCACACAAGGTTTCATTATTACTAGATTACAAGAGTCGTTACAATACCTTCATGCTACCGTTAATGAGAAAAATTAGAGAACTCATAACCACAATCCCATTATTGAAAATTGAAACTCATCGCGTCATCGCCGCAAAGGGTGCGCTACCTCGCTGTATTTGAATATTGGGAGTTGTTGCAGATGAACATGAATGTGAAACATCGGGACAATGACTTTAGGTCGGCACACCCTTTTCTAAATCGCGTGTTGGTTTCCATCTTTTTGCACGGATTGGGTCTCATGTAGTCCTTGCCAAGCTCAAAGCCTGCAATAATAATGTAAAGAAAAGGAGTCAAATGCAATCATGAACTCATCAAGTGTTTCATTAAAGGCAGTCACAAACATGTCAACAGTTAAGAGCTTACGGTAATCTTCAAACATCGCACAACAAGGTCGAAGGAGACGACGTCCTAAACATACGCCTGCCCCCCTCAGTCTCCAGCTTGTTTTCAGTAATTGATTCTGTGTGTGTTTTCTGTGACCAAGATATCAACGAGCTCATTAGTTCCTTTGCTAGTGAAAGTGTAATTCGTCACCTAGCAAGTGGGGAACATATGAGTAATTTGAAGCACTTCTTTTGAAAATATGGTGGTGCCATAGATCATCTAGATATGTTTAAAGTTTCTGTCAATAACTTTGTGAAGTGGGAAAAGAGGTGTACCACCGTAATATATAATAAAAAAAGAAGAAGCTTCATTGCAAAGTGAAGGAAGTCCTGGAGCAGTTTTTGGATCTTCAAGTGAAACAGGTATCAGGATTTCGCAGTTGAAAGGAGTAGCCATTCTCTCCCTATTAGTGTTGGACAATGGTCAAGCACGGGCAGTAGAGTGCCGTTTCTTGACAATGGTAAAGCGCTCTCAGAACCTGAAAAGAAATCAGCAAGACTATGACACCTCTGGTAAATAATTATTAGACTATTGCATTTTAAGTAACACACAGGCCTCTATTTACCTGGCTAGTGCCCCCACCTGTGCAACAACAGCCGACATAGAAGCCTGAGTTACACCAAAATAGACCACAGATGATACAATTTCAAGGGCAGCAATTTCAGCAAATGCATCATCAGATGCCTCCGCAGGTGACTCGCCCACAACAATTTGGGCAAGGGAATCCTCAGGATCATGTTGTCTTAAACTCTGGCATTTGATCAACTTGAAGTTACGAGAGTACGCAAGAAAAACACCAAGGAGGACTCTACTATGAGCTAAGATCCCTCATGTTACTCCTACTGCACCTGTAACAAACCACCTGCATCAGAACAGAACAAAACAACGTGTTTAAGGACCAAACACATTCATCACGTTCCTCCCGTACATCTTGCAAAGTTCCAACTCTTCAGACTTCCTTATGTCTCCAACTTATCCTTCCAACGCCATCTCGCTGCCAACATGTAAAATGATCAAAACCGTACGGCGGATATATTGTAAGGCAATGGCTGACACCAATGTTAAACCTGTAACAAAGGCCGATATCGTTACTAACTCAGATGGCCGGAAAACAATTACTAAGTGTAAGATAAAACAAGCTCCACGGATATACCTGTTTGCGACTTGGCAAAATTGACGGTCCGAACCTGAGTTTGAAGGCTCGTCCAGCAATACTATAACAACATGTTTGCGCCAGCATGGCAACTAAAGTATATCTGTTTCCGGAATGCCTGATCCGTAATAGGTCGTGGACCTATACAACATCAAGTAGTCGTTCACAAATCATGCTCTTAGAGAATCTCTGCACATAGCCAATCAAAGACAGCAATTATAAAGCTTCTGCATCGGCAATCATGATCATTAAATCTTATTACAAGCAATGGTTTTACCTCAGAAGAATTGACGGAACTTGTCTCTCGCCTGACCATGTCTTCTAATTCCATTTTTATCAGTTAGTGAAAGCCTGCAAAACTCAACCGGTATTCATAATGCCGTTAAAGAAATAAATGTACGGTTTAAAGATTAAGTATGGATGCAGGAACCTGTTAAAAGTAGTATATGAACAACTGCTAGTTCTAATAAACGCCGTGTTCTTCTATGATATTTGGCGACAAGAAGAAAGTCCTTGGGGTTGAAGTTGTTACACCTTTGAAGGAAATTCATCAAGTAGCTACGGGGCTGAAGTGATAATATCCGGAGTCGCATCGTCCTTACCGTTTCATCAACACCGCCCGTACAAGTTACCTGACATGCGGTGAACATCCTTAACCTCTCGTTGTAATATGGCTGAGAGAGAAATTCTTGCAACTAGTGAAGAAAGGGCCGGCATTTCCGAAGTATCACCCATGCTGATGCCACACCGGAGGAATGCCATTTTTCTGAACGGAAATAAAAGGGAGTTAGCTCCACTGGTCGTTTTAACATCTTCAAACTTTACTTTTGAAGGATTGAAAGCCATAACAGAAGACCATGGCAGCCAGATCTTTGGAAATTCCCTGGAAAAAGAGACATCAACGGGATTAAAACACGCCTGTCTCATAAGGAAAGCAATCCAAAGACAAAGAATCGCAAGATTATATGAACAGATTTCATTGATTTACCGGGCCATACGAGAGAAGACACTTGCATAATGTTGAAGCAATTAATGAAGGGAAACTAATACCTCTCGCCATGTAGAATGCTCTTAGCATTATCTAAGAGACCCCAAGCCAGGACCCTCTCCTTTGAGTTTCACACCTGATTAAACCTACAAGAAAATTAAGTGCATCAGTTGGAATATTCCTAGAACAGCAACAAGTTTGTTATCAAATACACACAACTCAAAAACAGCTCGCCTTGTAATAATGCAGGCATCTGTCATGCGGAGGTTGAGAGCCTTTTACCGTAAAGATTATGACAATTAGCTCAAACAATAAGACGCTCTGCTAGAAGAATCTAGGGATTCAGCTGGTTCAGAGGGCTGTTTGTCTGGTGCTAAGAGGGAGAGTAAGGGAACTATCTGTGGTCCTGTTCATGCATTTGAAGATATTCAGGATTATACTTCATCTCTTGACTGGAGTGATTGGGAATTTTTGGGAAATACCACTGCTGTAGATTGTGGTCCAGGAAGGTCAAATTTATCTGTTATGGAGATAAACTATCTACAGTGTCAGAGAATATGAGGGAAATGTCACCAGAAAACTCAGCTGGGCTAGGTAACAAGCAAGCAACATGTACTTTGAAACCCGAAGATGCCATAGTGGACTCAGAGATGAAAAAACTCATGCCACAATCCAAAGCCTCGACTCGACTGATAACGCCATCCGCACCTTCTCAAACCTGCTAAAAACACAGATTTTTTTAGTGACGGGTAATGATTTCGGCAAGTATGGATAATTGCGTTTTCGGCACCAAAACAGTTTTAAGACCACGTGTTCTTGAAGGTGATCAATAAGAATTTAACTAAAAGAGTTAAAACTGAACATACTTATCTTTCCATCATGTCGTGACCTCGCTCATGATTTATCTCAAAGACGTATTCTGCAAATTAACATCTCAAAGTCGGTGCTACCACCATCTCCTTCCACCATAACCAGCAGCACACGAAGGATACGCCCTTGATACTTGCCAATAGCTCTAACTTCCGCCGCAACCTGCATCTGTGAAGGAAGAAATTACGAGAACAATCACAAAGAGGATAACGACGTAATTTGTGTCTAGACATAATAATCCCAAAATGGAAACAGATGGCCATGTTTGTCTCTTTACAAGGTAATATCCAACACAATCTTACACATTTAATCGGAAATATTCTCATTACAGTATCATGTAAATTAGGGCATTGAACCAATTATTACTAGCATGGTAAGTTTTGAATGGCCATCAAGTCGCCAGAATCTGTAGGATTAAACCGCAACTTAATGCAAATCAACAACCTTCAAGCACACATATGCTTATAAAGAGACCATCAGAATCACAAAAGGGGAAGGGGAAAAATTGACCGAAATCCACACAAACAGAGCAACACACAACAAAAAAAAAACTCCAAATAAAAAAAAAGAGAAATGAGAGCTTAGCTTTCACCACCGATTTGCAGACCACTTTCGAACTTAATCTGTCGCGACCTACACTTAAAACCGCATCGTTTCCATAGAGCCACCGGAATCCCTTTACGATCGCCATCTCCGACCACCACATATGCGGAGAAACCACTAAATCGTGAGTTGATTTTTCGCTAACAAATAACTGCTGTTGTCATTGGATTTGTGTTTTAGGTGAATCGGAAGGTTAGGAGGAAGAGATGGCGGAGGAATCGCAGAGAGAGAGAACGAAGAATCGAGATAGGAGGGAAGAAGACGATCGAAAAAGGGGAATTTTGGGGGGGAATTTAGGGTTCCGTTTTTGTTGCTCTGTTATTTCATTTGTAATGCAATTATTCATATCTCACACACACCACTACACCACACACATCACTAATCACCACCTTAACTACCTTAATCACCCCAAAATCAACCGCAGATTTAATCTTTTTAGTTAAGTAATCATAACTATAATTAATCTTTTTTAAAAAAATAAACTAATAACCTTTTAATCAGTAAATCATTTATCTAGTTAATAACCCTTTCATTAACAATCTATTTTTAACCATCACTCTTTTATCTATCACTAAAAAAAAACTATTTCATAATTCAAATATTTATATTTATTTACTATAATACAAACAAAAAACCTTCTATTCAATAAATAATAACCAACTTTATTTAATAAAAACCTTTGATAATTTTTAACCCAAAACATTATAATTTTAAGCAATCCTTCAATTTAATTTTTTATAATAACCTTTTTTATAAAATCCCTTTCTTCATAATTTAAAATAATCTATACTATTTTGTTAAATTTAAACTTTTATTTAATAAGGAAATAATAATTTAAATAATTTATACTCACTTGTTAAACTAAGTTTTTTAACTTATGAAAACCTTTTTCTAAATCACTCACTTATTTTATATCTAATTAGCAACCTAGCTTTTATTAAATAAATAAATTTAATTTATCCTTTTAAAATAATTCCTCTTCAAATTAATCTTACATATAATAAATCTAATATATCTTCTTTATAAAATCATTCTAAATCAACTTTTCTCAAAACAATTCAACCTTCCTAAATCAATCCGACCCTCCCCTTGAAATCAATTTCAAACCTATAAAAGCAAGTCAACCCTAGGCTAGGAAACAATCGACCTCACATCCAATTCAATCGGGCACATCTACACTTCACATTATTCACATTCACATCACATGCACTCACCTAGCACTTTCATGTGTGTGTATGGTTTTGCTTTCTGCAATTTATCTTCCGCAATTTAATATTACTACATTTACATTTCCGCATCGCATCCGTCCAAAGGAAAAACCTACACATGAGTCAACACTTGTGTGTAGTGCATCTCATTTGCATCATACTCCCACTCGATCCTTGATCCCATTCAAGTTGATCAATTAAGATAGATCATACCCCATAGGAAGGACCTTTATCTTATAACATAGACAAAAACAATTCAAACAACACAATACAAACAATATTCAAACACATTAGAGAAAGATGTTAATCATCTTAAGTGAGATAGAATCTCCACCCCACAACAATACAATCAAGCCGTAGGGACTTTGCCTTAAGAGAGATAAAGGTGTACCTCGTTGATCCCTATCCGAGTACGTAAGTCCTTTTCTTAAGACGATGCAAAGACTATTTTCCTACACCTTGTGGCGGTTAAATCTCCCTTAAAATGACAACTCATCTCTTCTCCTAAAAAATCAAATCAACTACCCTAAACCCGTAGGAACTTTGACCACAATCAAAGAACTCCTCTAACCCTTGAGGGGAACTACAAATACTCTGATTCCACTCCCGTAAGGATATGTAGGCATAAGATGTGATATCTTATCGAGTATACTTAGAAATAAACCCCTAGGTCTTTCAACCATTAAACAGATAAACACTTAGCAATAAACAAACATAAAACAAGAGGTTCTTGTAGGATACTACAGAAACTTAGGATGCTAGTACCTTCCCTAAGTTTAACCAACCCTCGAACCTATAACTCTCTAAACCTTGCATTTGCATTGCATTGTGGGAATTTTGATCTTTATCCCTTCCTTTAGACAAATCAAAGTTCGGTTGCAAAAATGAATTAAAGATTCAAACTAATCAATAGTTTGGTATCCGATTTTCACCGCGACAATGTGTACTCTGGGGCAAGTCGTCCCTTTGTACTTATCAAAATCGAGCACCTTAAACTTGGGGGGAATCCTGACCCCAGGAACCAAACCAAGATCAGACATATCCAAACCTAAAGAATTTTGATTCTCCAATGATCTCATTTTCTCCTCAATCAGTTTGAAACGTCGGTCGGCTTCAGTTGGAAAACCGCCCTCCAGATATTTCACAGAAAATATATCATCCTGATTATCCTCCCAATGAGGACCAGCAACCCTGTGCACAGCGCACTCACTACCATTAACCGCAATATTACCGTTCTCACCAGCAACTCCTCCGCCCGGAGGTACAACAACAGTAGGAATACCTTGAGGAATAGACCCACCAACTGGAGGATGAACAACACCAGCCCCTCTGTGCAAAACACCGTCTTCATCAACCCGTGCTATCAACGGATAGACCAACGTTCTCAACTGTTCCTGTCCACTAGCAACAGTCTGTATCAGTACCATAAGTTGGGCCATACGAGCCCTAACCTCTTGGAATTCCGCCTGAACCTGATCCATCACCTTCTACTGATTCCCTCGAGTAGAGTACCTGTAGAAGCTGAATTCCTCAATCCTGAACTGAAGAAAACCAAGCAGAGATAAGAACACAAGGCCACCAAGAACAACCTGTAATGCAAATGAGGATGCAAGATGCAAAATGCATACATGTCTATGTATGAACAGAGAGATCTTTCCCCTTGATTCCGGTTTCAATAAACAAGAACAGCAGAGATGGACAAGAACACCACAATAAAACTTCTCATATATCAAGTAAAGCTGAAACAATACAACCAAATGAGAAATATCCGCATATAAAGAAGTATTGACCTCATCCAACATCTCTGGTGATGATCAAGATACAAAATCAAATGAAACTACAAAAGATAAAACTCCTAGTAGCCATGATCTCTACGCCACTCCAGAGACTCCTCGAGCATCTCCTTCGTATCTAGATGGTCTGGCTTCTCTATCAACTCTCGGATAAGGACACCCCTCTTGCGTATCACATCCCAGAGATAATGACAATGATCCTCCCAAGCATCTTCGCCGAAGGCATCTTCAAGCCTTGGTTTCTTCACCTCTGCACGGATCCTGAACTCTTCAAGTGCTGATAAAGTCTCTTGGTATTTCTGCTCGATCGTGCTCCTACGGAACGTTTCTAGCAATAGCTCTCTCTCCTTAGCCTTGAATTGCGCTTTCAGCTTATCAACCTGAACACGAAGTTGATCTTCTCTACTCTTATTGGCAGTCACAGTAGCATTCCACTGCTCATTGAATTTGGATATCTTCAGATAGGCTCTATCTAAATCCTCCTTCTTACTCTTCAGAACATCACAAGTGCTTTTCAGATCAAGACCGACTTGCTTCCGCGCTTGTACCTGATCAGCAAGTTCTTCCTTCAACTTAGTCAACAATTCTGCATTTGTCTTGGCCAAATACACAGCTTCACCCTTATCATGCTTCAGCTGACTGATCTATTGCTTCAGCTCTTCATTCTCTTTGCGCAGCTCTTCCTTCTCTGCCTAAAGCTTTGTATATCTCGAGATTTCAACAGTTGTAGGCGGCTCGATGACTAAGGGATACAAGGGTGCTTCACTAGGAAATGGCAACAATACCTCTTCAACCCTCTTCTGAATCCAATCTGAGTATGGATCATAGGCTCTACAATCTCCTTTGCCCAAAGAAAGATTTCCCTTCTTGTGAATCTTACCCCACGCGTCCACGAATCGGGCCGAGATACACGGATCAACTACACCTGTGAAGTACAGAGATTCCTACACTTCCTTTTCTTTCGGAGGTCCTTTCAAAGAATAACCGAATTGTCTCACCGCAAGAGAAGGATTATAATTGATACCGCCTTTCCTCCCTATCAAAGGCACATTAAGAAAGCTACCACAACTGAAAATAAGCTCACAACCCACCAAGTCTCAATTGAACCAGGAAATGTTCTTCTCTGTTAAACCCATAAGCTTCTTCGACCATTCAGATGAGTTCGCGGAAGTCACAAAAGCTCTTGAGCGAGGAAGGTGATCAACAAACCACTTATGTAATAGCAGTGCGCAATAAGAAACCATCTTTCCTCTTCTTTTCTCATTCTTGTAATGCACTGCATGATACAAGCCTCCTAGAAGAGTAGGCACGAGATTCTTGGAAGCGAGGACATGAAAAGCATCAAAATCCACAAAGTTATGTACATTGAGAAACAACACAATGCCGTATACGCACATAGCCAATATGGCACTGAAAACTACCCACCAACCTTTGTTAGCATACTCTCGGGCTTTGTCGACCAGGAAGGGTAAACCGAATCCGGAAACTCTGTTTCTACTAATAACATGACCTGCCAAGTCAGAGGTGCTCAAATAAAGAGCGGCAGACAACTTCTCGAGATTAGGTTCTTCCTCAGAACTGAAGAAAGGCACTTTGTTCAGAATTGGAACACCCAAGATGTAAGCAAATTCTTCCAACGTAGGAACCAACACATAGTCCGAAAATGTGAAGCATCTCAGTGGAGGATCATAAAACTACAACAAGGTATGAATAGCTCCATGCTCATAAGTCGTAAGCTTACGGACAAACTTCAGAACTCCACCATACTGCTCTCTGAAAGCTGCAAGAACACCGAGATCAGCCATGGAAATCAGACCAAATAAAAGTCCCAACTCAGGTGCAGGAAACTTGTACACAACAATCCTCTTTCTGCTAACTCCCATCTCTGAAGAAGACCAGTACCAGAATCAAGGGATAAATGAGAACCTGTAACACACTTAAACATGCAATGTTAAATGCAGGATGAGATGCAAATGCACATATGGGATCAAGGTATCCAATGCTCAAATGCGCTGCTGTGCCGTTGACTGAATTCAACCAGAGCTCCGCTCTAATCAGAACACTGAGATAACACACTAGATAGAACACTCAGGATCAAAATTCTGCACCGACGAGAAAACCAGGATTGGTTGAAGGCCAGGTTTCCTGCAAAAAACCCATCCCTCTCACATGTAGGTTCTAGTCTTGAAAGGTACGGCATCCTATGCGAGTAGTCAACGTCACAGACTTTCGAGAAACGATGATATGTTCACCGTTTTCAGTTTGGCATCATAGTCTAACGAAGCGGCCTCACTTAGCTGACTTCCCAAATGAACGGTCTCCAGAGTCGACAATCTCTATAAGTCAATATTCCCTCAACTGCACCAGACGCGCAGGATAGAATATTTCCAAAGAAAAACCTCGTCTGAATGTGAATTTCACACGAGCTATTGCGCAGCCAGACGCCACACAAGCTCCCGCTAATATTCACTTTAATCCTATGTGTATACTCAAGCCCTGGTCCGGCTTATCTCTTGGTGGAACAACCCAACCCACATCACAACATCAAACGAAATGCAATGCAATAATATACAACAAATAATGTACATAAAGTGAAAATAACTGCACAAAAATAAACACCCAAAGACGCAACAGGCAAGCGCTAGGAGTGACTCACATAGGGAACTAGAGTCCCCAGCAGAGTCGCCAGCTGTCGCAACTGCGAAAAACACCCGGCAAAAATAGAAGAGTCGCCACCTTTCGTTATTTATCCCATAGAGAGGGAAAGGAAATGATCGGAAAAACCTAACGAAAAAGGGAAAAGACAAGGTCATCGCAACCAAGTCCTGGGTTCGGGAGTCGGTTACGCAAGGGGAAGGTATTAGCACCCCTCACGTCCGTCGTACTCGACGGGATCCACACTTGTTGTCTATCTAAGGGTGTGTTTAAATTATCTACACTACAAGATTGCAGGACAAAAAGCAAAGAAAGAGACTCGGAAGAGCATCGCGTCTTTGTGCCTACATACTTTCATCTGGTATGAAAGATCAGAGTCAACGTAGTTTGGCTAACTACGGGAGAAAAGGGGGGAAAGGTTGCTCGCCAAGACATCGCGTCTTGTGCCTACGTACTTTCATCTGGTATGAAAGATCAGAGCAAACGTAGTTCGGGCGGACACGAAAACACAGGTTGATTAAGTGTTTTAATCGAGTAGAGTTAAACATCCGTTCCAGCAGTTAGGGACAAAGCCTGTTTGCGGTAGAACCGAAGCTTAACAACACTCTCTTTCTGAAAAAAGTTCCTGATTAATCTCGAAGGAAAGAATTTTGGATTTTGTTTTGTGTTTTTTAGTGAAGTGAATTAATTCAGTTTGTGATTCACGTTGCACTAAAGACTATGACATGGAGGCGAATGCGTCATATATCGCCCCCAAATGGGACGGATACTAAACATTCTAGATAAGCGAGAGGAGACCCCTCACTCGTCATTCCCCATATAGCTTAAGGCTCGTAGCGCACAACGTTTATCGCCTTTATTAAATGAGTTAGCATGATTTTGAGATGAGAAGAGAGACGCACAGAAGGTCTAAGGGAAACTCGACCCTAACGTTGTCATGCAAAGTGATCCTAGAGTTTGGATAAAAAGGGGAAACATCTACCCTAATGTTAGCATACTTGGATTGAACACCTAATGTCTCTCCTACTCCCATCCTAAACGGAGGGACTAAGAATCCTATAGGGATCATGGCAAGAAAGCACAAGAAGAAGAAAGGAAGAATCATTCACAAGTAGATAAATGCAATCATGAAAAATGCACAATTAGAATGGTGGGAGGGAGGAAAATTGTGTGGGGTAGCAGCTGTCACAAGCGCGTCTCGACCTCAACAACGATGCAAGAATGATGCAAACATGTGGAGAAAACAAGATATGAAAGTATACGAACATGCAAACAAAAACTCGATTCGAACCACATACAAACATGCAAATAATTGAAAGAACGCTCATACATGGCAACAACATCATGATTAAACAACCACAAATAGTAGCAATCAACCAAAATAATTTAGTTCTAATGCATCCCACTGATCTATGATGATTCGAATCAAACCGGTATGCGAACATGCATGCAAACAGCAAAATATGGCATTCTGGCACAATGTTAATTGGTTAACACATACTGTTAATCGGTTAACCTGTGCAAAACAAGTGAAAATCTGGAAATTCGTAGGTGTTAATCGGTTAACACTAGGCGTTAACCGGTTAACACCCTGAAAACTTTGAAAAAATTTGATTATTTGAATTGGTTAACCCGTTAACCATATGCGTTAACCGGTTAACACTGTACCAGAAGCACGAAAACAGAAAACAGAATCACTTTCCAGCAAATAAGCACTTATTCGATCAACCAGATGATCGCATAATCACTTATTCACGAACCTAAACCAGAAAATCTTGATTTAAACAGCATGTAAATAGATCAACACAACCAGATCATGTATCAAACAACTCAAATTAATCACAATTCAATCGAATATGAAGATTAACATGCAAATAAGCTCGAAAATTTAATCGGAGCAGAAATCCAACTTACGAATCGGAGAATTGATTCGGTAATTGTTGATTCAACTGTAATTGTGTAGATCTAAGCAAATAGGTCCGAAAAACTTCAAGATCCAAGCTAATTGATGTTGTATGAATGAAGATCCTTCACAATTAAGTCAAATTACTCCAAATAAGCACTTCTACAATCACCTCAAAATCCAGATCTGAACTTGCACGAAAATTGAATGATGAAATCACTTCAATCAATGTAATGGATGGAGGTTTTTCTCTTAGAAATCAAGGATTCCAATGATGAATCAATGATTTCAATGGAAAAGATCTTTGAATGAAGGTTTTGGCTATAGAGGAAAATGAGAGAATTGATCAACTTTGAACTTGAAATGGAAATTATGAAGGTTAGATGAGTATGGTTTGGAGTAGTTCACTTAAATACCACTTTGGTTGGGATCCAAAACAAAGGCTTGGAAGTTGGTTTGGAAATTGTGGTATGGAATGAGGTTTGGGATTTTGGAGGGAAATGAAATATAAACAAATTTCAAATGATGTTCTAGATCCGTCCCAAGTGCAAAAATGAGTTTTCAAGTGATCAAAATTGGACCCCAAAGCAACTCCACTTGAAAATTCACGTACATGGCAAATTCTGCTATGGTTAACCGGTTAACCATATGCTTTAACCGGTTAACCATATGCTTTAACCGGTTAACCATATGCTTTAACCGGTTAACACTGTTAAAACTTCAATTCTGGGCTGATTTTCAAATGGTTAATCGGTTAACCATATGTGTTAACCGATTAACACCTTCAAAAATTTGAATTTGGCGCCTTTTGGTGGGAAATCTGTCCATTTGTCTTGTTTCAGTTGTTGTGAGCTCTGCTTAGCTGCTGAACCTCATTTTTGACCGTTGTTACTGTGAGAATACTTGTTATGAGCCTGAATGCTGATTTCTGATATGAAATTTACCTGCAAAACAGAATAAAATCGATCGCTCGATTGCTGGGCAAAATAAATGCCGAAGCTATGAGGCTCTCTGTTCGCTGTTCGATCTCTTGCTCCAAAATGCACCCGAGCCACAGGAACGCCTTGATCCCATACCTCGAGACCGAATGCTATGCAATGCAAAATGCTAAATGCGAAGAAACAAAAGCCAAGTATAAAAAAGAGAAGGCAAATTTTGGGGTGCTAAAATACAAATCAGATCACAAAAAGTTCTATTAAACCAAAACCTTGTTAGAACACAAAAGTTTTTAAGGGATAGAAGTTCAGGCAGAACTTCAAACCAACTAACCCCAGAGGACCAAAAAAGATATGGGTACCTAAGGATAAAATACTTTTTGTTGCAGATGTCCTTAGCAGCAAAGTTAAGACACCAGTCATGGTACCTGGACTCTGGCTGCTCACGACATATGATGGGAAGAAGGTCTATGTTCCAAAGCCTGGAACTTAGATCTGGAGAAGACATGGAGTTTGGAGGAAACCAAAAGGGAAAAATCATTGGCTCTGGAACAATTGGTAATGGTAACCTCACTTCTATCTCTAATGTTCTGCTTGCTGAAGGATTGACACATAACTTATTGTCCATAAGTCAATTAAGTGAAAATGGTTATGATATAATCTTTAATAAAAAATGTTGTAAAGCTGTTAGTCAGAAAGATGGTTCAATCCTTTTTAATGGGAAAAGGAAGAACAACATTTATAAGATAAATCTTTCAGAACTGAAAAATCAAAATGTTAAATGCCTTATGTCTGTTAATGATGAGCAATGGGTCTGGCATAAAAGATTGGGTCATGTTAGCATGAGACGTTGTTGCACCCCAAAATTTGCCCAACTTTTCTTTACCTAGCTTATGTTTCGTTTCATTCACATTAGCATTATCATTTGCATTTCATTGACATGTATGCAGGAGATCAAGAGGTATGATTACCAATCAAGAGCTATACAAGACTGTGAGGCTAGCTAAGAAGGTTATTCAAGTGTTCAAGGGTTGATATCCTTGTCAGAGAAGTTAAAAGAGCCTCAAAGAGAGTGGTTGAAACCAAGAGTGTGTGTCTTCTAACTTGAAAGTTGTGGAAAGCCATCAGATGATTCTGAGGTCATGAAGTTAGACTTGAGGTCTTGAGAGAGCTCATGAGAAGGTTTGAAGATCACTTTGAGGCCTAGACAGGTCATTGTGCAAGACTAAGAAGCCTTAGCCATGATTGGTGCAGCTAGGGTTTGACTGGGTCAACCCTAAGTCAATTGAGGATTTGAAGAAGGTTGAGACCTAATCCAAGAGCCATGTGATCATGGATTGATACATTGAGATGTTATAAAGATGATTCCAAGGTTAACTCCTCATGATTGAAGAGTTTGAGAAGTTTCAAGCTAGGGTTTCTAAGGCTTGACAGTGTAAAATCCCCTAGTTTGACCCCTATCTTCAAGGCAATTTAGCTCAAGATGTGATTGTCATCTCATCTTGACCCCAACATGATTGTTGTAGATCATGGTCTTAGCTTTAATTTTAGTGCTAGAAGTCCTTGATAGGATTTGTAGAACTCAAGTTATGGCTTTGACAAGTTACAAGTCATCTGAGGCATATGAATTTGGAGCTTGAAAGTTACCCAACTTGCATGAAACTTTTCCGCAAGAAGGATGATTCCTATGAACTTTTAGTCAACATGAATGTTGTTCCTTATTCTCTTAGCTTTCTAGAGAGTACTAGAAGTACTTCATAGGATTTGTAGAACTCAAGTTATGGCTTTGACAAGTCAAGGGTATTTTGGGAAGTTATGATTATAGGTCCTTTTTGGTTATAGGTCATTTTCACCAACTTAGACACCTCAAATGAAATTTTGTTCAACTTGAAAGTTGCTCAAAATGGGGTTTTAACCTTGACCATGCATCAAGGGGACAATTAAATGGCTCAAGGAAGGACTTGGTTCAAGGATTTGTGGAAAAAGGAAAAATTAAAGGCATTTAATGACCAAAAATTGAAATAATTCATTTTGTGTCCAAATAAGGCAAAGTTATATGTCATTTTGAATGGAAAAATCATTTTAGAAACAATGGCAATGTTAGAATTTTGGTTTGAGTCCATTTTCGTGCACTTTTACTTTGTTTCTTCATGATAAAGCAACATAATCAACATGAACCATTGGATTGCAAACAAGGAAGTGAGCATAACCAACCAATTCAATATCTCATGAGATGAATTTTCCAAGTATTTTCATGCCCAAACAGAGCTAGAATCGTGACTGGTGTGGATGACATTTTGAAGAGAAATTGAAATTGCAAAATCTCATTTGGAAGCTTACAGAACTTTCTAGACATTTCCATTGAGTTCTATATAAGGTTTGGAGTGTATTCAGCCAATTTTTTGGAAGCATTTGAAGCTGGTAGCAGAGAGAGCGTTGGATTTTGCAGAGCTGCAACTCAAGATCGTGTTCTTGGATTGAGGAAGAATCAGAGCAAATTGAGGTGTGCATTAGCTTCAGAGGAAGATTTGGAGTGAATCTGGATCATTTTGGTGGAAGAATCGAGCAAGGATTGCACCTGTTCTTCATCTGAAACCAGGTTTGTACAGATCGAAATTGTGCTTAATCTATAGGGAGATAGCTAGAAATCTTTAGGTGGTTAGGTTCATAGCATGACATAGATGGATTTTGGTACAAGAATTTGATGGATAGAGACACTTTAGGTCATGGTTCATTTTCTGTTGAGGCTGATATCTCAAGATTCTTGAAGGTATAATCATGTTTGGATAGTGGAAATTGATCAGTGAGAAGTGTAGATTACATTAAGATCATTATGTTTGAGAATTGTGATGATCAAGTATTGGTGTGTATCAAAAAATGTGATCGTGTTTCAAGTTAGAGAATGAATTAGTGAATTTGGAGATTGGATTCGTGATCAGGATGAAAAATTGAATGAGATGATGATTTGTTTTAGCATTTTTGATGACCTGTGGACACCACTTTACCGGAGAAGACGGTGGCGTTGCAACTCAGGCCACCGTCTGGGAAACTCCCTCCATCTGGTTTGAATTTGGGGACGATGCATGGGGACCATTGGATGAGGGTTTGACCTTGGACTCAGGTAAGGATTGGATGGCCACGATTTGATTTCAAACTCTCAAGAGAGACTTTGAAATGAAACGCACCGTTTCATTTAATTGGTGTTTTGGGCTTAAGGATCCAAGTGATATCCACACCCCCGTTTTGGCCCAGTCTGGAAAATGAACTGATGTTGATTGCTATTCAGCACGCGCTTCTTGCTATTTTCTTGTATTTTTCTTTATTTTTTATCATTTCATATAGTTTGAAAATAATTCATAATAAATAGGAAAATAACTCAATTTGATCCAGATTTTTTTTCCCTGACTCATGAATGAGTCTAGAATTTTAAGAAATTAAGAGTTTAGGAATGCATGCATTTTTTATTTTAATGGAATGTTTTGTATTTTAATTGATATTAATTTCATTATGGTTGATACCTTGTCTTGCTGATTTTTGTGTGATCACATGGTAATGATTTTTGAGCTGATTTTATGTGTGTAGTTAGCTAAGACACGTATGCTCCCATAGTATTTTTCTCACATTTTTTTGATGAAATTAGATGAGGTTTTTAGATTGAGACTTTAGGTTCTCTAGTTTTAGGGTTTAACCTTAGTACCCCATAGTTTAGGATTTAATTCTAGGACTTATTGGATGATTTAATCTCTGGAATTAACATGATAGAGTCATGATTGACTCAGTTTCCCATAGTTATTTTTGTAGGATTTTACAATTGGTTTTAGTATTTTAGTTAGGATTAACTTTAGTACTAGGTTTTTAGGTGATCCTAACTTGCTAACTCAACTAGAATGACTTCATTAGTTCCCTTAGACTAAGGTTTTGCTTCTCTTGCTCTTGGATGATGTTAAAGGCATGTGTGGGTTGCTGTGGAATGCATGGTGGAGCTTGGACTTCAAGTTTGCTCTTCCTTTGGTGTAGTTTTGTTTAGGGATAAGGATTAGGGTTTTAGGGAGATCTCTTAGAATAGATTTTCCTCCTTCATGAAACATGGAAGGTGTTGATCACTTCCATTCCTCCCTATGATGTAAGGTCCCATTGTGAAGGCCTCATCCCTCCTTTGGTAGGATGATTGGCCCCTCACAAATTGGTAGAACCTTTGAGGGTTCCTTTCCTTGATGGTGGAGTGCTGAGAGGTGACCTTTGGTCTTCACTTTGCTTTCCCCTATCCCCACCTTGCTCTTGTTAGATGAATCTTTCTCCCTTGCTAGAGGATGGAGTTCCTTGTTAGAAGATTGAAGATGCTAGAGGTTGCCACTTCCCTGTGTTTGAAGACTGCCCTTTGGAGCTGAAGCTTGAAGATCAAGAAGAACAAGTTGACACTTGTGAAGAGGATTAGATTGAGAATGCAGAAAGAGATGAAGTTTGAAGAAGTTGGAGAACAAGTTAATACTTGCATTGAAAGCTTGAAGAAGCAAGTCGATGCTTGCTATTGAAGATGGAGTACCTTTCATTCCCTGGAGAGGATAGACTTGAAGAACAGTTGTAGACTGAGGACTGAACTGCTGTCAGAGGATTGCTTTGCTGGGAAGCTGTGGAAGTTGTTGATTTGCTTTCTTTCCTGTCTGTTTGCTTGTTGTGCAACTGTATTGATGTCACTTTTGTGATTTGCTTGATGCATTAGAATAAGTTCATATTTAGATTGTGTTAAGCTAGGAGCATGATTGCACTAGAGGTTGAGTTGCTCCCTCTGCTTGTATTTTTACTGTATGGCTTTGCTTGCGGGTATTCGGTAGAGCTCTGCTCCCTTGCCTATGTGGTTTGTGTTTTGCTTGATGGCATTTTATCTTTCTTTTATGATTGCAGTTATTCATATCTGGCTTGAGGTCGAGACGAGCTTGTGGAGGCTGATGCCCCATGCACATTTCCTCCCTCACTTGCATTGCATGCATTTTACAGTCGTTTACTGTTTACTGTTAAACTGATGCTTTATTTGTTTCTGTTTATCATTGACATGATCCCCTAGGAATCTCACTTCCTTTGACAAGGAAGTGATGATTAGAACTTTAGAATGAAACCTATGCATGATAACATCTAGGAGTTCCCTGTTTCAAAACTTCAACCATAGGATGAATCCTTGGCATGACAACAGTAGGACTTGATAGTCTCCCCGTAGTTGTCCCCCTCTCTTCTCATCTCAAAACAAACAGTAAAAAACATAATAAAGGCAAGTTAGTATAAGCACGTTACGAGCCTTAAGCTACTTGGGTAATGATAATTGAGCGACCTCCTCTCAATCATCTAGAATGTTTAGTATACGTCCTTTGGACAATATGCGACGCATTCGCTCCCAGGTCATAGTCTCTAGTGCTGTACGAACTATAGACAAACATAAAAAATAGTTCTTCCGTAAAAGACAGAAAACAAACTTCAAACCTTTTTGCCTCGTGGGCCCATAATTCAAAGGAAGCTTTTCTGAAGAAAAGAGTGTTGTTAACTCCTAGTTCTACCGCAAACGGTAACGCCTAAGTCTCCAAGGTTCGAGCTGCGTACATCCAACTGCTGGAACTGTTTGTTAACCCTATTCGTAAAAACAGATGAATCTGAATCCCCGTAATCCGAATTAGCCCGAACTACGTAAGCTCTGATCTCTCATGCCTGTTGAGAGTATGTAGGCACAATACTGATGTATTGGCGAGCCACCTTACCCATCACCCGTAGTTAGTCGAACTACGTTGACTCTGATTTCTCATTCTCTGATGAGAATACATAGGCATAAAGTGCGACGCTTTGCCGAGTCATTTTCTTTTCTTTTTAGACCGGCCTTGATAGGTAGATAGATAAAACCAACCTGTCAGATAAACACAACAAGTATGGATCCCATCGAGTACGATGGACGTGAGGGGTGCTAATACCTTCCCCTTGCGTAACCGACTCCCGAACCCAGACAATGGTTGCGATGACCTTGTCTTATACCTTTTCGTCAGGTTTTTCCGATCTTTTCCTTTCCCGTTCTGAGGGATAAATAACGAAAGGTGGCGACTCTTCTATTTTGCCGGCACCTTACTTTCGCGGTAGCGACAGCTGGCGACTCTGCTGGGGACTTGATAGTTTCCTGGGATCCAACGTCCCTTATGCGAGTCAATCTGGGGATCCAACGTCCCCTGCGAGAGTCAATCCTAGCGCTTGTATGATTACTTGTTGGGTTGTGTTTATTTATCGCATTTTATTTCCCGCACTTTATTTTCAGTATGATATGATTATCTGCACTGTTGTGGGAGGGGCATTCTGATGAGTGAGAAGCCAGACCCAGGCTTGAGAGCTATATAGTATTAGAGTGGGTTAGTGGAGGACGTGCTTGCTTTGCTTGCAGCTGTTCCCACGTAATCCACACTCAGACGAGGTTCTCTTTGATGGCTTCCTATTGGTCCTTTGGACTCGAGGAGTTGTCGGATTTGAGGATTGTCGACTCTGGGAACCGATCATTTGAAATTCAGCTAAGTGAGGCCGCTTCAAGAGATGATGATGCCACACCTTCTGGGTATCGTATTATCGTTTCTTGAAAGTCTGTGACATTGATGACCGCATAGGATGCCAAACCTTTTCCGTGATTAGGTCCATACCTGTGAGCAAGGTCGGGTTATTGCAGGAAACCCTAACCTTCAGACTACCTGGTTTTTTTGACAGTGAATCAGTTTTGTTGGTATCATGGTTTCTTCGCATCAGATATATGTGTGTTCTTGATAGAGCAGGTTTATGGTTTCTTCTCATCAGATAGATGTGTGTTCTTGACAGAGCAGATTTATGGTATGATATCAGAGGTTCTCATTATCAGATATGTGGGTGTTCTTGACAGAGCAGATTTATGGTCTGGTATCAGGAGTTTCTTCTCATCAGAGATATGGTTGTTCTTGACATAGCAGTATTGTGGTTTTGTTGATACAAAATCTTCATCTCCTCAACAGCACAGTTGTCCTGATCTCCTGCTGCATGATTGCATTTTGCATTGTTTGCATCCTCATTTGCATGTCATTAATGTGTGTCTGTGTTGCAGGTGCATATTTCCCCCTGGTTCTAGTGATCTTGATCCTTATGGCAAATATGGCATCTCTGAAGAAGACTGTGGCTTACAAGCTACCAACACATGACATCCGAGAGTTACGAGCTTTGATTTCTTTGGCTGATAAGACAGTGATGGAGAGTTTAAGACATAGTTATGGGAGATTGCTGAGTATTGTGTATAAGCTTCCTACGTACGAGTTGAATGGCCTTTATGCTCTTCTGCAGTTTTACGACCCCCAGCTCAGATGCTTCATGTTTCCCGACTATGTCCTAGCCCCGACCTTGGAAGAGTACTCTGACCTGTTGGGGGTGCCTTTGATGAATCAAATGCCATACTACCGTGTTGAGGGTGAACCCAAACTGAGTAAGCTGATTGACACTCTGCATGTAGATGAGTCTGAATTGGAAGGGATGGTATCCAGAAAGATCGGAGTTCATGGTTTCCCTTTGTCTTTCCTGATGGAAAAAGCCCGAAAGTTTGCCGAGAAGGATCGCTGGGATGTATTCAATGCCTTCTTAGCCCTCTGTATCTATGGGATCGTGCTATTCTCGAGTCATCCGGACTTCATAAGCATGGATGCTTGCCACATATTTGCCTCCGGGAATCCGGTGCCCGCTCTCCTCGGAGACGTCTACCATTCAGTTCACAGCAAGAATGAAAACAGAAAGGGGAAGAATGTGGCGTGTTGTGCTCCCTTACTGTATAAATGGTTTGCTAGCCATCTTCCTAAGTCAAGGCCATTCATTGATTCTGCTGAGTCTTCGCATTGGTCTGCATGTTTGATGGGTTTGACTGCTGACGATATCATCTGGTTTGATAGAGATCTGCTGGGCAAAGATACTGTGTATAGCTGTTGTGGCTTTCCACACGTCCCCCTGGTCGGAAGGAATGGATGTATCAACTACAATCCATCTCTGCTAGTACGAAAATTTGGGTATGCACTACGAGGTCCTCCTGAAGAGGAAGAGATACGGGAATCTCTGTATCTCACAGGGTTGCTTGAAGGTGACACTTTGATCAAGGTACAAAATGCTTGGAGCAAAATTCACCGAAAAGGGAAAGTCTTGCTAGGAAAAAGAAACAACAAGGCCTTTGATCCGTATGTGACTTGGGTTCGAGAGAGAGCCGCCAAGTTCCTAATGCTGTTTCCTGCTGTGGAACCATTATGTGCTCCCGTGTACAAAGAGCCTACTACAGTTGATATCCAGAAATTCAACCAGGTACTCCAAGAGAAGGAAGAGCTACGAAAGGCCAACGAAGAGTTGGAGAAAGAAATCGCTCAGCTTCGGAAAGAGAAAAGCGAAGCCGTTTATACCTGCAAGAAGCAGACTGAGATGATCAACCGTCTAGGCTCTAACCTGACCAAAGAAACTGATGCTAGGGAACGTCTGGGGTTGGATCTAAAGTCAGTGCATGGCGTGTTGACAACCAAGAAACAGGATCTAGACAGAGTGTACCGGAAGCTAACCTAATACGAGAGGGTCTGGAGCAGCACCATAGCCAAGTACAAAGAACGGGAAGAAAAGCTGAAGCAGCGAGTAGCCGAGCTAGAAGCTCAGATTATGGTAAAAGACGAGAGTACAGAGGCTGAAGCCCCCCTGCGACATGACATCCAGTACAGATTGGCTGAGGCCGAGGCGATTTTGCGAGATTCTCAACTCCGGGCTGATGCTAAGAAGAGAAGAGTCAAGAACCATTCTGAAGAAGGTATTTCTAGGAGCGTTGCCGAGAACCTCTCAAAGTCCATCAGTCAGAAGGACTTGCTGACCCAGGGTTTGCTTACTCAGTCAGATCATCCCGCTACAAAGAAGTTAGAAGATCTCCGTACCCGTGGCCGCGCCTGATCTTTTGTATCTCTTTTTATACATTTTATGCATTGATATGTTGATCACCGCCAGGTCTGTTGGTTGGGGTCGTGCCTTGTTGCTTCGGTTGTATGTGATTACAGTTGTACGCTACCCAAGCAGGTTTTTCATATGAATATATGAGGATTTCTTTTCCATGATTGGATCATAGACTTTATTTGTCTCGGAAACTAGGATCGGGGGGGGGGGGAATCTCCCCAAGGCACAGAAACACGTTTGCATTTGCATGAAGCATTTGCATAACGAGCACCTTGTCGTTTTTTCTTCTAACCCTTTGTGTATGCAGGTTGTTCCAGGATTGATCGAAGGCCAATCCACCGCTATCCGACCAGAGCAAATCAAGCTAGAGCAATGGAACAAGTGCAGAATGACGTTCAGGAACTCCGAGAGAGGATGGACCGCTTCATGGAGCTCATGCAAGTGGTTGCCAACGGCCAAGACCAGCTCAGAACATTGGTCCAGCCTCTGATCTCAAGGGTTGAAATCAATGGTGTACTTCACGGAGGGAGCGTTCCGACCCCTCCACCTGTTGAAACTCCTCAGGGTGGCATCCCCATGACCGGGGGGAATGGAAGTGGTAATGGCAATGTGATCATTAACATCGGGCTCAATGGTAATACGACTGGCGTCGGCAATGGAAAATTTGAAGCTAATGGCAATGCTGGACTGGGCAATGGCAACACAGGTGCTGGAAATCTGTATGGGCCTCAGCCGTGGCTAGAAGATCATCAAGAAGATCTGTTCTCACAGAGGAGTGATGAAGGAGAACTGACTGCTGAAGCACGTCTGAGGTTTAAGGCACTCGAGGACAAAATGAGGAATTTCGAGAACCTGAACACTATGGGTGTCGACATGACTAAATTGGGATTGATTTCTGATTTCAAGGTGCCTCCCAAATTCAAGGTACACAACTTTGAGAAGTACAAGGGCACCACCTGCCCTCGTGTCCACTTAAGGTCATACTACCGAAAGATGTCCGCTCACTCTGAAGACGAGAAGCTGCTGATGCACTTCTTTCAGGATAGCTTGTCCGGGCCATCCTTGGAATGGTACATGAGTTTGGAACCCACCAGTGTGTGCACGTGGAAGGAACTTGCTGAAGCCTTTGTGCACCATTATTAGTATAACAGTGAATTAGCTCCGAACCGGGTTCAACTGCAGAATTTGTCACAGAGGAACAACGAAGGGTTCAAAGAATACGCCCAGCGATGGCGTGAATTAGCAGCTAGAGTTCAGCCGCCGATGGTTGAACGAAAGCTTGTTGAGATGTTTGTAGCCACTCTCCCAGGGGTTTATTACGAGAAACTGGTCAGCGGTATGTCAGGGAGTTTCTCATATCTCATCATTACTAGCGAGCACGTTGAAAATGGGATCAAACTGGGCAAAATTCAAGGCGTTGATCTATCCTCAGCTGGAGGAGGAAAGAAACCATATGGTAACAAAAGGCGTGAAGGAGAGACGAGTGTCGTGTCCAACGCTCGAAGAAAGGGTAAGGGCCAGCGCCCGCAGGTGGCTAGCATAACCATCCCTGCTATCCAACAACCCCAGCCACAGCAGCAGCCAAATCAGCAAGGGTACAGAAAGTATCAGAACATGGCACCTCTATCAAGTCGTCACCTCGAGACACCGCCCATGTCTTACGCTCAACTGTTACAGACTCTGCTTCAGTTACAGCTAGTCCAGAAAAGAACCCTGGCTCCCTTGACAGGGGAACCTCCGCCAGGATATGACGCAAATGCAACATGTGATTTTCACTCAGGGGCACCCGACCACACGATCGAAAACTGCAAAGCCTTCAAGCACAAGGTGCAAGATATGGTGGATGCTAAGATCATCGATTTCTCAGATAATGTGTCGAATGTCACAAAGAACCCTATGCCGAACCATAGGGGAGGTGGGGTGAATGCCATTATTGAATAAGAGGATTTGGATGTGTTGATTGATGTCAAGGATCTGAAGACACCGCTTAGCTTCGTTAAAGCCAAGCTGATAAAGAAAGGCTTCTTTCCGGGCTGTGGTGAACTATGTATGGGCTATGCGACTCGTCCTGATGGATGTGAACAGTTGATAGAGGGGATTCAGAGTCTGATGACCGAAGAAATCTTGCAGTTTAGCTGTAGGGCCGAATGTGGATCTGGAGAGGTAATGCTGAAGCAAGATGATGAGGTTGCCACCATCACCATCCCTCGCCAGACGATAACCATTTCTGCACTCAGGCCGTCCACAATTACCATCACGAAGGTCGGGCCGATACCTTTTGAAAGCACCAATGTTGTCCCATGGCACTATGGGGCAGACGTCTACTGTAACGGACAGAAATTGGAACTAGAACCATCTAGGCGGTCTGTAGATAACCTAGTGGGAATTGGCGGAATCACGCGCAGCGGAAGAGTATTTGCTCCACCTGAGGGTGTGGCAGACAAAGCAGATAAAGCTGATGAGACTGATAAGGGAAAAATTAAATTCGTTGAGGAAGCCCCTCGTGGGGTAGAGAAGGACTTACTTGTAAAGGATGCTGAAGAGTTCATGAGGTTGATCAAGAAGAGTGATTACAAGATCGTGGATCACCTCCATCAAACACCCTCGAAAATTTCCATCCTGAATTTGTTACTGTGTTCGGAGTCACATCGCAACGC
This sequence comes from Lathyrus sativus, assembly GCA_963859935.3. NCBI lineage: Eukaryota > Viridiplantae > Streptophyta > Magnoliopsida > Fabales > Fabaceae > Lathyrus > Lathyrus sativus. The sequence continues at coordinate 90,682,902 of OZ012739.1, read as the reverse complement.
GCTGTTAAAGGTTTTGAATGCCACGTATGTACCGCAGGAAATCTCGGTCAACCAGTTGGAAGGGGTAGTAGCCCACGTGAATGCTGGAAACGGGTTAGGGTTCACTGACCTGGAGCTGACGCCGAAGGGAAGAAACCACAAAAGCGCCCTGCACATCTCGATAGAGTGTAGGGGAACAGTAATGGCTCATGTGTTAGTGGACACTGGGTCATCGCTTAATGTTCTTCCGAAGAAAGCATTGATGAAGTTAGATACTCGAGGATTGATTTGCACACCCAGTGATCTGGTTGTGAAGGCATTCGATGGAACCAAGCGTCATGTCTTTGGAGAGGTAACGCTGCCAATCCAAGTTGGGCCGGAAACTTTCGACGCAGTCTTCTACATTATGGACATCATGCCCGCCTATAGCTGTCTCTTAGGCCGGCCATGGATCCATTCTGCGGGTGTCGTGACCTCCACGTTGCACCAGAAACTCAAGTATGCTGTCGGAGGCAGCATCGTGACTGTATGTGGCGAGGAAGACATAATGGTGAGCCATTTGTCATCCTTTAAATATGTTGAGATGGATGGGGAAATCCACGAAACCCTATGTCAGGCGTTCGAAGCTGTTAAGGTCAAGGACGTGACTCCTGTAATGACTGAGAAACCAAAGATGACTCTCTCTTCCTTCAAGGAAGCCCGGGCCGTTGTTCAAGCCGGATCTACTCCAGGATGGGGGCAAATTCTGGAAATACCTAACAAACAGGACAAGTTTAGGTTAGGATACTCTCCTGCGGCTGAAGCCTCCTCTTCTCACAGGGCGTCACGAGGTAAAGGGCCGATCCAGTTTACCAGTGGCGGGGTGATATTTGAAAGTGTCAACGCAGTGTCTGAAGACGGCAAAGACAGCGACTGCGACCTGGACTTCTGGATTCATCCAAGCAAACCAGGCCAGAGCCTCAACAACTGGTCCATCAGGGATACCATCCAAGTGACAGGCAAAGAGTAATGATTTACTTTCTCCAATTATTGTACAACCCTATGTCCTACCCGGGGCATAGTGGTTTTATTGTCAGGGCCTTGTTTGATTATGCACATGCATTTTATCAATAAATCAAAAGGTGTTTTTCTTCGCATTCAAATGTTGTGATCTCTGTTATTCCTGTTTTATATTTGTTTTGAAAAACAATAAAATGGCAATAGGGTTTGTGCTAACCTGCATATCCTTGTTTTAAGCTTAACCCTTGTTATTGCAGGATCCACATAGGACATCGACTCTGGACCTTCTACGACTCACTTCGACTTCGATTACCCGATCTATCAAGCCGAAGAAGAGATTGATGAAGACGAAGACCTTCCCAAAGAGTTGGCCCGCTTGTTGAAGCAAGAAGAGAAAGTTATTCTGCCTCACGAGGAAGAGATTCAGATTGTGAATTTGGGTTCTAAAGAACTGGTCAGGAACGTCAGGATAGGGGCCGCATTGAGAGTGATGTCAAGAAGAGATTAGTCGAGATGCTGAGAGAGTATAGTGACATCTTTGCCTGGTCATACGAGGATATGCTCGGACTTGATACTGACATCGTGGTCCATCACTTGCCGCTGCGAGAATATTGTCCTCCCGTTAAGCAGAAGCTTAGAAGGACACGACCAGATATGGCCGTTAAGATCAAAGAAGAAGTGCAAAAGCAGCTTGATGCTGGCTTCTTAGCAGTCACTACTTACTCTCCGTGGGTCGCCAACATAGTACCTGTACCGAAGAAGGACGGTAAGGTACGAATGTGCGTCGATTATCGAGATTTGAATAGGGCGAGCCCTAAAGATGATTTCCCGCTCCCTCATATTGATGTGTTGGTCGACAATACAACTCAGTTCTCCGTGTTTTCGTTCATGGATGGCTTCTCCGGCTACAATCAGATCAAGATGGCGCCGGAGGACATGGAGAAAACTACGTTTATTACACCTTGAGGAACATTTTTCTACAAGGTAATGCCTTTCGGTCTGAAGAACGCAGGGGCCACTTACCAACGAGCAATGGTTAGTTTGTTTCATGACATGATTCATCATGATATTGAAGTCTATGTTGATGACATGATTGCGAAGTCCCAGATGGAGGAGGGACATTTGGTCAATTTGCTGAAGCTTTTTGAGAGGCTTAGGAAGTTCAGGTTGAGGCTGAATCCTAACAAGTGTACTTTCGGAGTACGGTCAGGAAAACTACTGGGGTTTATCGTGAGTGAAAGAGGCATCAAGGTTGATCCTGCGAAGATTAAAGCAATACAAGAAATGCCAACGCCAAAAAACGAAAAATAAGTTCGTGGTTTCCTGGGCAGAATAAACTACATTGCAAGGTTTATCTCTCAGCTCACAGCCACGTGTGAACCGATGTTCAAACTACTAAAGAAAGATCAGGCGATTATCTGGAACGAGGATTGCCAGAAGGCATTTGATAAGATAAAACAGTATCTGCAGGAACCTCCGATCTTGATACCCCCAGTGGCCGGAAGACCCTTAATCATGTACTTGACAGTTCTTGAGAATAGTATGGGGTGTGTTCTCGGTCAGCACGACGAGACGGGCAGAAAGGAGCATGCCATTTACTATTTGAGTAAAAAGTTCACAGACTGTGAATCTCGTTACTCAATGCTGGAGAAAACGTGTTGTGCACTAGCCTGGGCTGCCAAACGTTTACGACAGTACATGCTCAATCACACAACCATGCTAATTTCGAAGATGGATCCAATCATGTACGTCTTCGAGAAGCAAGCTCTTTCGGGCAGGATTGCCAGATGGCAAATGGTGTTGACGGAATATGACATTCAGTACGTTTCCCTAAAGGCCATAAAGGGAAGCGTATTGTCTGAATACCTTGCCGAACAGCCGATCAAAGATTATCAGCCGATGAAATTTGAATTCCCTGATGAGGATATCATGTTTCTCAAGGTGAAAGATTGCGATGAACCGTTGCCCGACGAGGGGCCAGATAGGAAATCCAAGTGGAAATTGATATTTGACGGGGCGGTTAATTCTTACAGAAGTGGCATTGGGGCGATCATCACGACTCCCCATGGATCCCACATCCCGTTCACTGCTAGACTGACGTTTTCGGTCACCAATAATGAAGCAGAGTACGAAGCATGCATCATGGGTCTAGAAGAAGCAATTGATTTGAGAATCAAGAATCTAGACGTGTATGATGACTCGACACTTGTGATCAACCAAATTAAAGGGGAGTGGGAGACTCGTCAATCGAATCTGGTGCCGTACATGAACTATGCCAGAAGGTTGCTTCCGTTCTTTGATCGAGTGGAACTCCATCATGTGCCCAGGGCTGAAAATCAGATGGCTGATGCCTTAGCCACGTTGGCTTCGATGTATAAAGTCAATTTTTAGAATGAAGCTCCAAGAATTGTCCTTTCTCGTCTTGATAGACCTGCATTCATCTTTGCGATCGAAGAAGCCTCTGATGGCAAACCATGGTTCCATGACATCCATACTTTCCTTATGACTAAGGAGTATCCCGCGGGAGCGTCAACCCAGGATAAGAAGACTCTGAGGAGGCTGTCTGGAAATTTTTATCTCAATCCTGATGGAGTTTTGTACAAAAGAAACCACGATTCGTGCTACTCAGATGTGTAGATGAGAAAGAGGCGAGTATGCTCATGGAAGAAGTCCATGAAGGCACATTTGGTACGCACGCTGGTGGGCATGCTATGACAAGAAAGATTCTGAGAGCAGGATACTACTGGTTGACGATGGAATCAGATTGTTTTAAGTTCGCGAAGAGATGTCATAAATGCCAGATTTATGCTGATAAGATTCATGTGTTGCCGTGCCCGTTAAATGTCATGTCCTCCCCGTGGCCGTTCTCCATGTGGGGCATCGACATGATAGGCAAGATCGAGCCCACTGCATCTAACGGTCACCGCTTCATTCTAGTAGCTATCGACTACTTCACCAAGTGGGTGGAGGCAGCCTCGTATGCTAACGTGACCAAGCAGGTAGTGGCTAAGTTCATAAAGAGGGACATCATCTGTCGTTACGGAATTCCCGAGCGGATTATTACTGATAATGGTTCGAATTTGAATAATAAGATGATGAAGGAGCTGTGCCAGAGTTTCAAGATTGAACACCACAACTCATCTCCTTACCGGCCGGAGATGAATGGCACCCTTGAAGCGGCCAATAAGAACATTAAGAAGATTGTGCAGAAGATGGTTGTGACCTATAAGGACTGGCATGAGATGTTGCCGTTTGCACTGCACGGTTATCGTACAACGGTACATACATCAACCGGGGCAACTCCTTTCTCATTGGTATACGGTATGGAAGCTGTCCTACCGTTAGAAGTGGAGATCCCTTCTTTACGAGTTTTGGTTGACGTGAAACTCGATGAGGCAGAATGGATTAAGAACCGACTAAACCAACTCAGCCTGATGGACGAGAAGAGGTTAGCATCGATTGCATATGGTCGTCTGTACCAAAGCCGAATGAAGAAAGCTTATGACAAGAAGGTACGTCCTAGAAGCTTTCAGACGGGTGATCTCGTCCTGAAGAAGATTCTTCCTCCACCTTCGATCACCGGGGCAAGTGGACTCCTAATTACGAAGGTCCGTACATTGTCAGCAAGGTCTTCTCGGAAGGAGCCTTGTTGTTATCCACGATGGATGGTGAAGATTTTGCATCCCCGGTGAACGCGGACGCAGTTAAAAAATACTTTGCTTAAAAAATGACCCGCTGGAAAGAAAAAGAATATCCAGGAAAAAATGGGGCATCCCGGCGAACCATAAAAAAGGAAAAAGGTTCGAGAAAAAATTAGGGATATAATGAAAAGAATGTACACCCGCAAAGTCGAAAACCCGGAAGGGCGACTTTGGCAAAAAAGGGTATCCCGGTGAATTGAAACCGAAAGGGCGATTCAGGCAAAAGTTAGGGATTTGAAAAAAGCAAATGACTGCTTTCCGCGTGTGGACTTTCATTGTTTAGTGGTTTGGAAGACCTGAGGGCCGTTTATCTGAATCAATCTCTTCTGAAGCTGAAGCGTCAGAGAAGTATCGAAGTCGAGTGGGTCATAGAGGGATCAACTCATGGTGTTCGTCTATGCCATATTGACGACATTTGTGTATATACTGATGTATATTTATGTTTTTGCTTGCGCAGCTTCCTCATTCCAGGAGCTTGCATCTATTGTAAAAACATTTTTGCCTATTCAGGGGTTCGTCATCAATAAAATATATACTTGAACATTTATTTGTTTTGTTTGCGAAAAAGAACGCCGATGTTTTTGATAAAATGCACATACATAAACTTACCGGCCTAGGCCACTGATTGTTCAAACAATGAATTACTTGAACATTGTCACAAGATGATAACCTTGATAGATCCCTTTGAGAAGGGTATCTTGTCTGTTTGTTTGTGTTGTTGCAGGTATAGCCTATTCCACGCAGTACGATGTATGCGTCCCCAAAAAGGATGATTCCTTCTACCCCAGCAAGTTCAGCAGCATCTCCCCACGGAGTCTGAACATAGAACCAAGAGCATTGATATGTATCCCCCAAGCAGAGAAGATTCTCTCCCCAATCAGATGTATCCTGAAGAAACGTCATCTCCCCAGCTGAGTCATACACTGAAGTGTGCGTTCATTCCCCAGCACCGGGTCAAAGTGAAGTTTTCGTAGAAGACTATTCGCAAGTATGGAGTTTTCAATAGTTCAAGACTGTAGTTTCTAGCGGAATTGAAATTCCCCACAGAGTTTATTCTCCCCGGCAGGTAGGATTTATTCCAGCATCCGATTACCCTCTTCAGCCGAGTTTGCAATTCCCCAAGAGAGCCGAGTCCTTGGAAGCCGTGCGGGCCATGATTGGTTTTCCCCATTAGAATGTTGAATATCTGATGTTGTATTTCTCCATCAGAGTCATTATCTCCAGGAAAGTTTTGCCGCAAAGGCCGTGCAGTTTATTTCTGCGATTGATATCGTTTCCTCGACAGTTTGTCATTTGAATACCTGGTTGAGCGGGTTCAGGTTCTTGTAGAACTTTGTTCCCCTACAGAAGTCGACTGAAGACCATTTCCCCAGGCGGAATCCAATTGAGATTGGTGTGACTTCTTCTCCTCGGCAGGATGAGTCCTTCCTCCACCAGAGTGATCCTTTCTCCTTGGCAGGAGGATTCTCCCTTCAGCATTTATTTTGCTGATGGGGTCATAGCATTTTGCATGATTACATAGCATTTACCCTAAAAGGCGTAACATTTCCACCGTGTGGAGCATTGCGCCATTGTCAAAGCATATGCATATGAAACATGAGCTAGGTCGTTACCGTTCTTGTTTTGCAGGTGTTCCTCCGCAGAATGGTTTGATCAAGATGATTCTTGAATTCCCTAGTGAAGTCGCCAGAGTTGGTTGCTCAAGTTGATGCTTAGAGTCCCCGGCGGAGTGTTTGCTCAGGATGATTCCTGAAATCCCCAGCAGAGTTATTGGTTCAAGATGATTCTTGAAGTCCCCGGCGGAGTTATTTGTCTAAGATGATTCTTGAAGTCCTCAACAGAGTTGACTCACCCAGAAGGATTTCTGGATCCCTGAAGCAGAGTTACTTGATAGTTCTCCAGAATCCCCAGCGGAGATGTGTCATCCCTCGCAGGTTTTAAACAGAGAAGTTGAAATTTCCTGGAAGACTTGATGATTGAAGTCTGGCAGTAGTGCCAAATTCCCAGACTTACTGAGGAAGTCCAACTATGATGTCGAAGTAGTTCTCCCAGCTGACGCGGAGTTCCTGACGGCAAAAGAATGTATATCCTTATTGGTTCATGATTGACCGAGGATTCCATTCCCGACTTACTGACAAAGTCCGGCTGACGCCCGAGATGTTCTTTGAATGCCCGATGACATAATTAACTTGATTGTAAAAAAAATTCCTAATGACCTGATGAGTCCCGAGGAATCCTTCTGCCGCAGTGGCGCAGAATGCCTGACGGCAATATCAGTTATGTATCGCCGGTTACCGAGTGACCAATGATCCCTTGATGACTTGAGGACGAATATCTACAGCAAAATCAGATGATCATCCCGACGGAGATTTGAGATTAGACCTTTCACCAGTTACCATGTGACCAATTCCCCAGAGTTGCCGTGCAACTGTCATGCTCAGTTTTTAAGATGTTCCTACCAATCGGAGTACCGTTCACCCGTACGGTTGGCAAATCACCAGTTACCGCGTAATCAGTGATCCCTTGATGATTCGAGGATGCAATGATATCAGAATAATCAGAGAATCATCCTGACACAGGTTCAGATCAGTATTTCTCCAGCTAGTTGTCGTGCAGCTATCATTTCAGTTTCCGAAGATTTGTCCCATCAGAGTACCGTGTACTTGTGCAGTTGGCATATTTTTGGGTTTTTTGGTATTCAACCGTCTCGTACCTTGATTGTTTGAGAGTCATTCGCTTCTCACCCAGTCAGGTCCCAGCCGTTTGAATAGGGGCAGCAGTTGCACCCCAAAATTTGCCCAACTTTTCTTTACCTAGCTTATGTTTCGTTTCATTCACATTAGCATTATCATTTGCATTTCATTGACATGTATGCAGGAAGATCAAGAGGTATGATTACCAATCAAGAGCTATACAAGACTGTGACGCTAGCTAAGAAGGTTATTCAAGTGTTCAAGGGTTGATATCCTTGTCAGAGAAGTTAAAAGAGCCTCAAAGAGAGTGGTTGAAACCAAGAGTGTGTGTCTTTTAACTTGAAAGTTGTGGAAAGCCATCCGATGATTATGAGGTCATGAAGTTAGACTTGAGGTCTTGAGAGAGCTCATGAGAAGGTTTGAAGATCACTTTGAGGCCTAGACAGGTCATTGTGCAAGACTAAGAAGCCTCAACCATGATTGGTGCAGCTAGGGTTTGACTGGGTCAACCCTAAGTCAACTGAGGATTTGAAGAAGGTTGAGACCTAATCCAAGAGCCATGTGATCATGGATTGATACATTGAGATGTTATAAGGATGATTCCAAGCTTAACTCCTCATTATTGAAGAGTTTGAGAAGTTTCAAGCTAGGGTTTCTAAGGCTTGACAGTGTAAAATCCCCTAGTTTGACCCCTATCTTCAAGGCAATTTAGCTCAACAAGTGATTGTCATCTCATCTTGATCCCAACATGATTGTTGTAGAGCATGGTCTTAGCTTTAATTTGAGTGCTAGAAGTCCTTGATAGGATTTGTAGAACTCAAGTTATGGCTTTGACAAATTACAAGTCATCTGAGGCATATGAATTTGGAGCTTGAAAGTTACCCAACGTGCATGAAAATTTTGCCCAAGAAGGATGATTCCTATGAACTTTTGGTCAACATGAATGTTGTTCCTTATTCTCTTAGATTTCTAGAGAGTACTAGAAGTCCTTGATAGGATTTGTAGAACTCAAGTTATGGCTTTGACAAGTCAAGGGTATTTTGGGAAGTTATGATTATAGGTCCTTTTTGGTTATAGGTCATTTTCACCAACTTAGACACCTCAAATGAAATTTTGTTCAACTTCAAGTTGCTCAAAATGGGGTTTTAACCTTTACCATGCATCAAGGGGACAATGAAATGGCTCAAGGAAGGACTTGGTTCAAGGATTTGTGGAAAAAGGATAAATTAAAGGCATTTAATGACCAAAAATTGAAATAATTCATTGTGTCCAAATAAGGCAAAGTTATAGGTCATTTTGAATGTAAAAATCATTTTAGAAACAATGGCAATGTTAGAATTTTGGTTTGAGTCCATTTTCATGCACTTTTACTTTGTTTCTTCATGATAAAGCAACATAATCAACATGAACCATTGGATTGCAAACAAGGAAGTGAGCATAACCAACCAATTCAATATCTCATGAGATGAATTTTCCAAGTATTTTCATGCCCAAACAGAGCTAGAATCGTGACTGGTGTGGATGACATTTTGAAGAGAAATTGAAATTGCAAAATCTCATTTGGAAGCTTACAGAACTTTCTAGACATTTCCATTGAGTTCTATATAAGGTTTGGAGTGTATTCAGCCAATTTTTTGGAAGCATTTGAAGCTGGTAGCAGAGAGAGCGTTGGATTTTGCAGAGCTGCAACTCAAGATCGTGTTCTTGGATTGAGGAAGAATCAGAGCAAATTGAGGTGTGCATGAGCTTCAGAGGAAGATTTAGAGTGAATCTGGATCATTTTGGTGGAAGAATCGAGCAAGGATTGCACCTGTTCTTCATCTGAAACCAGGTTTGTACAAATCAAAATTGTGCTTAATCTATAGGGAGATAGCTAGAAATCTTTAGGTGTTTAGGTTCATAGCATGACATAGATGGATTTTGGTACAAGAATTTGATGGATAGAGACACTTTAGGTCATGGTTCATTTTCTGTTGAGGCTGATATCTCAGTGAGAAGTGTAGATTACATTAGGATCATTATGTTTTAGAACTGTGATGATCAAGAATTGGTGTGTATCTGAATATGTGATCGTGTTTCAAGTTAGAGAATGAATTAGTGAATTTGGAGATTGGATTCGTGATCAGGATGAAAAATTGAGTGAGATGATGATTTATTTTAGCATTTTTGATGACCTGTTGACACCACTTCATTGGAGAAGACGGTGGCGCTGCAACTCAGGCCACCGTCTGGGAAACTCCCTCCATCTGGTTTGAATTAGGGGACGTTGCATGGGGACCATTGGATGAGGGTTTGACCTTGGACTCAGGTAAGGATTGGATGGCCACGATTTGATTTCAAACTCTGAAGAGAGACTTTGAAATGAAACGCACCGTTTCATTTAATTGGTGTTTTGGGCTTAAGGATCCAAGTGATATCCACACCCCCGTTTTGGCCCAGTCTGGAAAATGAACTGATGTTGATTGCTATTCAGCACGCGCTTCTTGTTATTTTCTTGTATTTTTCTTTATTTTTTATCATTTCATATAGTTTGAAAATAATTCATAATAAATAGGAAAATAACTCAATTTGATCCAGATTTTTTTCCACTAACTCATGAATGAGTCTAAAATTTTAAGAAATTAAGATTTTAGGAATTCATGCATTTTTTATTTTAATGGAATTTTTTGTATTTTAATTGATATTAATTTCATTATGGTTGATACCTTGTCTTGCTGATTTTTGTGTGATCACATGGTGATGATTTTTGAGCTGATTTTATGAGTGTAGTTAGCTTAGACATGTATGCTCCCATAGTATTTTTCTCACATTTTTGTGATGAAACTAGATGAGGTTTTTAGATTGAGACTTTAGGTGCTCTATTTTTAGGGATTAACCTTAGTACCCCATAGTTTAGGATTTAATTCTAGGACTTATTGGATGATTTGATCTCTGGAATTAACATGATAGAGTCATGATTGACTTAGGTTCCCATAGTTATTTTTGTAGGATTTTACAATTGGTTTTAGTATTTTAGTTAGGATTAACTTTAGTACTAGGTTTTTAGGTGATCCTAACTTTCTAACTCAACTAGAATGACTTCATTAGTTCCCTTAGACTAAGGTTTTGCTTCTCTTGCTCTTGGATGATGTTAAAGGCATGTGTGGGCTGCTGTGGAATGCATGGTGGAGCTTGGACTTGAATTTTTCTCTTCCTTTGGTGTAGTTTTGTTTAGGGTTAAGGATTAGGGTTTTAGGGAGATCTCTTAGAATAGATTTTCCTCCTTCATGAAACATGGAAGGTGTTGATCACTTCCATTCCTCCCTATGATGTAAGGTCCCATTGTGAAGGCCTCATCCCTCCTTTGGTAGGATGATTGGCCCCTCACAAATTGGTAGAACCTTTTAGGGTTCCTTTCCTTGATGGTGGAGTGCTGAGAGGTGACCTTTGGTCTTCACTTTGCTTTCCCCTATCCCCACCTTGCTCTTGTTAGATGAATATTTCTCCCTTGCTAGAGGATGGAGTTCCTTGTTAGAAGATTGAAGATGCTAGAGGTTGCCACTTCCTTGTGTTTGAAGACTGCCCTTTGGAGTTGAAGCTTGAAGATCAAGAAGAACAAGTTGACACTTGTGAAGAGGATTAGATTGAGAATGCAGAAAGAGCTGAAGCTTGAAGAAGTTGGAGAACAAGTTGATACTTGCATTGAAAGCTAGAAGAAGCAAGTTGATGCTTGCTATTGAAGATGGAGTACCGTTCATTCCCCTGGAGAGGATAGACTTGAAGAACAGTTGTAGACTGAGGACTGAACTGCTGTCAGAGGATTGCTTTGCTGGGAAGCTGTGGAAGTTGTTGATTTGCTTTCTTTCCTGTCTGTTTGCTTGTTGTGCAACTGTATTGATGTCACTTTTGTGATTTGCTTGATGCATTAGAATAAGTTCATATTTAGATTGTGTTAAGCTAGGAGCATGATTGCACTAGAGGTTGAGTTGCTCCCTCTGCTTGCATTTTTACTGTATGGTTTTGCTTGCGGGTATTCGGTAGAGCTCTGCTCCCTTGCCTATGTGGTTTGTGTTTTGCTTGATGGCATTTTATCTTTCTTTTATGATTGCAGTTATTCATATTTGGCTTGAGGTCGAGACGAGCTTATGGAGGCTGATGCCCCACACACATTTCCTCCCTCACTTGCATTGCATACATTTTACAGTCGTTTACTGTTTACTGTTAAGCTGATGCTTTATCTGTTTCTGTTTATCATTGACATGATCCCATAGGAATCTCACTTCCTTTGACAAGGAAGTGATGATTAGAACTTTAGGTTGAAACCTATGCATGATAACATCTAGGAGTTCCCTGTTTCAAAATTTCAACCATATGATGAATCCTTGGCATGACAACAGTAGGACTTGATAGTCTCCCCGTAGTTGTCCCCCTCTCTTCTCATCTCAAAACAAATAGTAAAAAACGTAATAAAGGCAAGTTAGTATAAGCGCGTTATGAGCCTTAAGCTACTTGGGTAATGATAATTGAGCGGCCTCCTCTCAATCGTCTAAAATGTTTAGTATACGTCCTTTGGACGATATGCGACGCATTCGCTCCCAGGTCATAGTCTCTTGTGCTATACGAACTACAGACAAACATAAAAAACAGTTCTTCCGTAAAAGATAGAAAAAAAACTTCAAACCTTTTTGCCCCGTGGGCCCATAATTCAAAGGAAGCTTTTCTGAAGAAAAGAGTGTTGTTAACTCCTAGTTCTACCGCAAACGGTAACGCCTAAGTCTCCAAGGGTCGAGCTGCGTACATCCAACTGCTGGAACTGTTTGTTAACCCTACTTGAAAAAACAGATGAATCTGAATCCCCGTAATCCGAATTAGCCCGAACTACGTAAGCTCTGATCTCTCATGCCTGTTGAGAGTACGTAGGCACAATACTGATGTATTGGCAAGCCACCTTCCCCATCACCCGTAGTTAGTCGAACTACGTTGACTCTGATTTCTCATTCTCTGATGAGAATACGTAGGCATAAAGTGCGACGCTTTGCCGAGTCATTTTCTTTTCTTTTTAGACCGGCCTTGATAGGTAGATAGATAAAACCAACCCGTCAGATAAACACAACAAGCGTGGATGCCATCGAGTACGATGGACGTGAGGGGTGCTAATACCTTCCCCTTGCGTAACCGACTCCCGAACCCAGACAATGGTTGCGATGACCTTGTCTTATACCTTTTCGTCAGGTTTTTCCGATCGTTTCCTTTCCCGTTCTGAGGGATAAATAACGAAAGGTGGTGACTCTTTTTTTTTGCCGGCACCTTATTTTCGCGGTAGCGACAGACGTATATCTCAGATTAACAAGCTCAATCTGGTCAGAGGACTTCCTAAGTTGAAGTTCAACTCAGATGCTCTTTGTGAAGCATGTCAGAAAGGAAAATTTTCAAAATCTTCTTTCAAATCTAAAAATGTTGTTTCTACCTCTAGACCATTAGAGCTACTTCATATTGATCTGTTTGGACCAGTGAAAACTACACCCATCAGAGGCAAGAAGTATGGATTAGTCATAGTTGATGACTACAACAGATGGACATGGGTAAAATTCCTAAAACACAAGGATGAGTCAGACTCTGTATTCTTTGACTTCTGCAATCAAATTCAAAATGAAAAGAATTTTAATATTGTCAAGGTCAGAAGTGATCATGGTGGTGAATTTGAAAATAAATATTTTGAAAAATATTTTAAAGAAAATGGCATTGCACATGATTTCTCTTGTCCTAGAACTCCTCAACAGAATGGAGTTGTAGAACGAAAGAATATAACATTGCAAGAAATGGCCAGAACCATGATCAATGAGACTAATATGGCTAAACATTTTTGGGTAGAAGCAATAAATACAGCGTGTTATATTCAGAACAGAGTGTCTGTAAGGCCTCTTCTGGAAAAGACTCCTTATGAATTGTGGAGGAATAGAAAGCCCAACATTTCTTATTTCCATCCTTTTGGATGTATTTGTTTTTTGCTGAACACTAAAGAGAATCTGAACAAGTTTGACTCTAAAGCACAAAAGTGTTTTATGCTTGGATATTCTGAACGCTCAAAAGGCTACAGAGTATACAATACTGAAACACAAATTTTGGAAGAATCAATTCATGTCAGATTTGATGATAAGCTTGGCAATCAAAAGCCAAAGCAGTCTGAAATTTCCGCAAATAGAGAAGTTCTTCTCACAGACTCTGAAGAATCAGAAGCAAACACAGTTCAAGCAAAAGAACAAGAAGCAACACCAGATGTTACTCCATTGGCTTCTCATATGCAAAGCTTAACTATTTCTGAAGAACCAACTGTTAAAGGATACTCCAGAATCAAATCTTCTCATCTAAAGGAAATGATTATTGGAAAGAAGGATGATCCCATCAGAACAAGATCCTTTCACAAATCATCTGGGACATCATTGTTTGGTTGGTGTCAATTATTGAACCTATCTCTATGGATGAAGCTCTGCAAAACAATGATTGGATACTTGCTATGCAAGAGGAGCTAAATCAATTCACAAGGAATGATGTCTGGGGTCTGGTTCCAAGACCAAAAGGATTTAATATTATTGGAACTAAATGGGTCTACAGAAATAAGTTGAATGAGCAAGGAGAAGTCATCAGAAACAAAGCTAGATTGGTTGCTCAAGGCTACAGTCAACAAGAAGGTATTGATTACACAGAGACATTTGCTCCTGTGGTAAGGTTAGAGTCTATACGTTTGCTTATTTCTTTTGCTACACATAATAACATCACTCTTTATTAGATGGATGTTAAAAGTGTTTTCTTAAATGGCTTAATAGAAGAAGAAGTTTATGTTCATCAACCTCCTAGATTTGAAAATGAAAAATTTCCAGAACGTGCTTTTAAATTAAAGAAATCACTTTATGGCCTAAAACAAGCTCCCAGAGCTTCGTATGAGAGGCTGAGTAATTTTCTTCTGGAAAATAATTTTATCAGAGGAAAGGTTGATACTACTCTTTTCTATAAATCAATTAAGAAAGACATTTTAATCTGTCAAATTTATGTAGAAGATATTATTTTTGGAACAACAAATATTACACTTGGAAAGGAGTTTGCTGAGTCTATGCAAGCAGAATTTGAAATGAGCATGATGGGAGAACTCAGATTCTTTCTGGGAATTCAAGTCAATCAAACTCCAGAAGGCACCTACATACATCAGACAAAGTATGTGAAGGAGCTTCTAAAGAAGTTCAACATGACAGAGAGTAAGTCAGCTAAGACTCCAATGCATCCAACTAGCACTCTGAGAAAAGAAGAGGTAAGTAAAAAGGTAGATCAGAAGCTCTACAGAGGTATGATTGGTTCTCTTCTGTATTTAACTGCTTTTAGGCCTGATATTCTCTTCAGGGTTTGTCTTTGTGCTAGATTCCAATCAGATCCTAGAGAATCTCACGTAACAGCTGTTAAGAGAATTCTGAGGTATCTGAAAGGTACTACTAACGTAAAAGTACTTCTAGAAGCTGTCAGTTTCTGGGAGGTAATTTGATCTCATGGTACAACAAGAAGCAACCCACAATAGCACTTTCAACTACATAAGCAGAATATATTGCTGCTGCTGGTTGTAGTACTCAAATGCTCTAGATGAAAAGTCAGCTGGAAGACTATCAGATTTATGAGAGTAACATTTCTATCTTTTGTGATAATACTTCTTCTATTTGCCTCTCTAAAAATCCTATTTTACATTATAAGGCAAATCATATAGAAATTAAACATCATTTCATCAGAGACTATATTCAGAACGAAATTTTAAGTTTAAATTTTGTTGATACAAACCATCAATAGGCTGATATTTTTACAAGCCCCTTGCTGAAGATAGATTTAAATTTATTCTAAAGAATATTAGTATGGATTTTTGTCCAGAATAAAATTATTATTTAGAAGAAAATTTATTCAGATGAAAAATGATTAATACTCTGAAGTGTTGCATCTGTAATTTCTTTTGTTACCTTATTTATGTTGTGAAACTCTGAACAAACAAGCCTCAGAGGATCTGAACGCTAGCTAACGTTTTATTTCCTAAAGAGTTTCAGAGACACTTAAATATCAAACATGTGTCACATGAAATCTGCAAAGGTGGAGTGTACAAAGTGAGGCGCCGTTTCAGGTAACTGTTTGAATTATTGCAATTCTCGTTTTCCCCCCACTTTTGTCAAATCTCATTAAATGCTTGAAATCATTATTTTTATTTTTTAATTAATGTGATTAACTGCTAAGTGTTGTTTGCATTTTTGTGCCCTAATTTTATCTCTATATATTCCACGATCTCACACTTTCACTCTCTCTCAAACATTATATGCATTTTGGCCTTCTCCATTGTTTTCTCTTCTCCGCTAAACCTAAAAGAAGATCAGTTCATCTCACAAGTTCTGCTATGGCAACTTCATCATCTTCGTCTCAAAAGTTAGCTTCAACAATGGTTGGGGTATCATCATCAGAAATGGGTATTATTTCATACAAAGAACCAGAGAGAACTCTTCTTACACCTATTGAGAAATTAGAAGTTCTTTGCGAGTTTATGGTGGATTTTGAATTTATTGCGAAGAACGACTTTGATCTTCGTCCAACTATAACTTCTCAAGGATGGGTGAAGTATTTTGATAGATTGGTTGGTCCAATTTTCCTCATTTGGTAAAGGAATTCTGGATACACGCAAAGGTTTACCCTAAATTCATATATTCATCTGTTTTGGGAAAAGAAATCATAATCACCGAAGATATGATTCGTAAACTGATTGGGTATGAAGAAGAAGAAGGTATTGGGAACATTCCTGTAGAACGCGTAGACATGGATTAAGTCTACAGAGAAGTTTTCACTTTTGGGCTGTCTTCAAGCAAGATCAAGGATCTAAAGATGCACTAAAAGATATGGGTAAAGATCTTTTTGGGATGTATTCACCATAGAAAAGCATTTAATTCTTCAGACTACATCAATACAGAGCAGCTGTATTTTTATGTATTGTTTGGGAAAGAACATCAAGGTGGATTCACCATATCTGTTGTTTACTCTTCTGTGGAACCATGTGAACATGTCCGGAGAAGTTATTAAAACCAAACATCAGAAGATCAGGGATTGGATCCCCATAGGAAGATTGATCTCTGATGTACTCACTGAGAATGGCTTGGTAGCTCATCTGACTGAGGCTGGTCTGACAGAAGAATTAGTTCCAATACTTGGGAAGCCTCTGGATGGCAAAAGCCTTCAAAGGATGAAGTTGGTGGAACAACTTTCTTCTGATCCAGTTAAGGTAAATTCAGCTGAAGTACGCAGAAGAAAAGTCCCAGTGGATGACTTTCCATTGTTTACTGCAGAAGAACCTAAGGAAGCTCTGCTTCACTACATAGCTTCTTGTCTGGCAGATGTCACTCCTATGCCACCCGATATGATAAAAAGAGAATCTGAACCTGCTCCAGAAGTGATTGAGAAGAAGATACGTAAGAAGAGAAAGGTCTCTGAAGAAGGTCCTTTTGAGAAAACTTCTATAAGCACTAAGAGGAAAGCCTTTGAAGAAGACTCTTTTGTGAAGGCTAAACGTTTCAAGAAGTCAGGTAACCTTTCTGCTGGTTTATCTCCAATTCTGGAAACAGTAATAGAAATTCCAACATTTCGACCTCCTCCTCCTAATGACCCTATTCCTACTCCCTCTCCTCAACACACCACTTCTGAACACATTTCATCTGAAAATGTTCATGACTTTGTTCCCTTTCCTCAACCACAACCACGAACATCTCAACACCTATCACAACCCTCTGAATCACAACCCTCTGAACCTAATCCTTCTAAACCTCACCCATCTGACCCTGAACCTAAAATTCTTGATGTTATCCCTCTTATGACTGTTCACCCAATTCCATCTGGATCATCTGAATCATCTGATTCTTCTTCAAGTCTTTCAGATGCCACATCACCCACTAATAACTCTCCTAACCATGCTCAGAAAATTCCCTCTCCTACTCCCATTCCATCTCACCCACAAGCTAAATCTTCATTTTCTGATGAACCTTCTTTCTCATACACCCTTAGGAAATCGTTCATAGAGGCCTATCTGAAACCAAAACATAAATCTACACCAGATGTTGGAACTATGGTATCCAGTTTTGAAACAGAGATACAATTATGGTTCGCTAATGTTAGGGAGAAGTGCCTTCACAACATGAATCCTAATGTTTCTGAAGAACTTTGGGATGCATTCAGAAGAAGATTCAATTCAGTGACTCTGAATCTTAAGGAAGCATGCTCTGAAGATGCACAAGAAAGATTTTTTGAAGCCTTGAAACTTACTCTGCTAAGTGTTAGAAGAACCCCCGTTATGTGTTTGGAAAACACACCAGCTGAAGTTGTGTGTTCTTCTCTTGAAAAATCTGATGCACTTCCGTCTGGTGAAGGTCTTCTGATTGAAGAAGTTACTCCATAAGCTCTGGTTACTAAAGAAACTCTTGTCTCTAATCAGCCTTCTGTTATGAGTTTAGAAAATGCATTCGATTCAGTGGTCTTAGAGAATGCTCCTGCTTCTGTGGTTATTCTAGATTCAACAGAATTAAAGAAAGAATATGAAGACGTGAAAGAAATTGCTCAGCAAGAGGCTGCCACTAGTGGAATTAAGGCCTGAATGGTAAAGCAAGAATAGACTACAAAAGAAATCAAGGACTGGATGGCTAAGCAAGAAGAATCAACATCTGAGATCAAGACTTGGATGGCAAAGCAAGAAAAGTCAACTTCTGAGATAACTAATCTTCTGAAGATTTTAGCATCTCGTTCCACTTAATTGTCTTGTTTGTGCACTTCTGTGATAATGGTTTGTTTTTGGCTATTTTCTGAGCTTATCCATATATATGTGATTATTCCTTTTGTTTTATATCTTATATTTGTTTTCTTACTCTGAAATATTTGTCTTAAATGATTTTTTTTAAATCACTTTTTGATATGACAAAAAGGGGGAGAAAATTG
The DNA here is from genome assembly GCA_963859935.3 of Lathyrus sativus. Taxonomy (NCBI): domain Eukaryota; kingdom Viridiplantae; phylum Streptophyta; class Magnoliopsida; order Fabales; family Fabaceae; genus Lathyrus; species Lathyrus sativus. The sequence goes on along the minus strand of OZ012739.1, from coordinate 90,664,562 downwards.
AAATTTTGATAGTTCACATAAACAGATACTAGATGGCAACTCAGACATTTTAAAATATATTTGATCATATATTCATCTAACAAATTTCAAAGAAGTAACTCTGAACAATCTCTGAGAGTCCACAAGCTTGATCTAACTCTGAAAAGAATACAAGTGGTGAAAGGGAAGTATTTATTTTTTCTAGCAGTATTCATTTCAGGGGGAGATTCATAATCTCAGGGGGAGATATATACTTTTTCTTGTTTTGAACAAAATTTTGTATAGTTTTTGTCATCATCAAAAAGGGGGAGATTGTTAGAACACAGATTGGTTCTTAATATATCTCAATGTTTTGATGATAACATTAATGAAATTTTGTATAAAGAAAATATATACTCTAATTTTGTTCAAGTGTTTTTGTTTCAGATATCAAATAAATATTCATCTGAAGACAAAAAGAATTCCTCTGAACATTATATAATGCAATGCTCTGAGCGTAGAAAGCGCAACACAGAAGACTCTGAGCAAAGCTACAGAAGACTCTGAAGTGCTACCTACAGAAGACTCTGAGCGCATAGTATAAAGATTCAGTATATTCAGAAGACTCTGATCATTCATTCACACTAAGCACTTTGCTGCATAACTCTAGATAGAGTGACTCTGATAAAGAAGAACATGGAACATCATCAGAGGATCTGATGCAAGATCATTTTTCATATCTGTTCTTTTGAAAAGATATTGTTCAAGAAAGATTCACTGCTAAACCCAATGTCTACCAACAACACTATTCCTCATTCGTGTATGTCACAGAAATTTAGACAAAAAGGATATGTCTGAACATTCCTCTTCTGTAAAGGAAAAGTCAAAGAAGACAAAAGGCAACAGCTACACGTTCTTTGAGAAATGGATGTGAAGTCTATTTAAGCCAGTCTTCAACATCATTTCAAGATTGACGGAATACAAAACAATCAAAGAACATATTCAAACAAGTTTCTTCAACAAACATACTTGTTTTATTTGTTCTTCATTTTGTGTAAAAATCACAGTTGTGATAATAGTTTTTTAGAAGCACTTAAGCACATTGTATTTCATCCTTGTAAAAGTTCCTTGAGAGACCAAGTTGTGGTCAGGATTCTTGAGAAGACTAAGACAGTTTGTCTTAGTGATATCACTGTAATCAGGTTTTGATTTAGTGGATTAAGTCCTTGTTTGAGAAAGTCAAAATCACCTTAGCCGGGTGGACTGGAGTAGTTTGAGTTTAAACGAACCAGGATAAAATAACTTGTCATTTTCTATTATCATAGTTGTTTTTGAAACCCTTATTCAACCCCCCCCCTTCTAAGTGTTTTTCCTACCTTCAAATTACACAGGGCCAAAACTGTGTTCTGAGGTGCATGCAAGGGTGTAATCGATTAACCTACTGGTGTTAATAAATTACCACTGTAAAAACAACAAAAACAAAAATTCGAAAAGCACTTTTCAGAATCACTTATCGCATGCAATTGTGGTTGATCATAGCATATAAGTAGATACAAAATTCATGTTAATTCATAGCAATTCAGAACTAAAAGAATCAATTATGCAAAGCACTTATTCAATTAGCAAAGCAACAATTAAGCACTACATTGCAAAAATACGAAATCGATCAAAAACGATAAATTGAGTAAGATTTACCAACCTATAGGGCGTAGATTTGCCTTGGTAATTGTTGTAATCAAAATGTGATGAAGAGAAGCATAGAAAACCAGAAAATACAGAGATCTCTAGCAATCCGTAGCAGGAAAATCAAAAATAATTCAATGATTGCTTTGGATCCGAATTTGCACCAAAACTCCTTCAATGATCAACTTCTAAAGCTTGAATTGAAGTAAATGGTGATGTTGCTGCAAAATTCAGAAGTGAAATGAATAGGAATAGATGTATAACTCAAACAATAGCAAGCTTCAATGCAAAGCTTACTAAGTTTTAATGGTGGAATAAGCTCTAGTGAGGTTTAGGGAAGAAGATGATGAATGAGAGAGAGAGAGAGAGAGAGAGAGAGAGAGAGAGAGAGAGAGAGTGTGTGTTGCAGAAAATCCAGAGAATAAGAGTGAAATTTCAGATAAAAAGTGAAATAATGATCAAGGGTCCCTTGCATCAAGGTGAGGGTTTGTTTATATAAAGCATAGCGTTGGAGTGAGTAGAGGTTTAAAGTTTGGTATGGCGTAAGTTAAATGTGCTTTGGCTTAAAATGAAGGCTATTGGTCGTGGTTTTGTGCTTCGACCCCTTGCTTTGATAAATAGGCATACAAATCCTTTTGTTTAGCCTATATTTATACTATGATGACTCTGTGGGGATATGATCGTAACCTCGAGATTCTGTGGGGATTTAAATGTATACCTGTAATCAATCCACAGATAAAAAAATGTTGATGTGTATGCTAGGAATGCAAGTGCACATGCTTATGCAAAAAGGTAAAAGGGAGGTCAAATTTTGGGTTACGGTAGCTGCCCCTATTTAATCCTCTTTGACTTGAATGTACAAATTGTGGCAACTTTTCAAATATTCGAGGTGGGAGGGGATTAAATACAAGAGTAACTCAAAATTTTGGCTGTTGATGATGGAAGTGTATTGAAGAGGGAGTATGTATTAAAAAATTAGATTATTTGGAAGTGTGATGTGAGGTTATCTGTTGGGGATATGCATCTGTCATGAAGAATGCTCGATGCATATGACAAATGTAATATATGCTCAATCTTACGCGATGCATGAGTTTATACTATGCAACGGTGCAGATTAAGGTACAACGCGCGAGGTAAACTTTGACTCGGCACCCTCAACTAGGGGAAAGAGTGACATAGATAGTTCCCGAGCTACTACCATTGCTACTGCTGGGGAGAAAAGAACACGAACGATCCTCGAATAACGATCACTGATTATGGAAGAACAGGGCACAAATGATCCTAGGACAACCACCATTATTTGGAAATGACACCTCTGACTTGCTAGGGATTCTGCAAAGACATTGTTCTGCTGAGGCATAAGGACAATCATGGCTCTGTTGGGGTGAAATGGAAGACCAACGATCCTCCGAGTAGCCATGGTGACGCTCGACACGTATTAAGCTTGAAATGGGGACTACCGATCATCCCTTAGGGATTTCCAGTAAATCATGCAATGCATAATGCTTTCTCTGTTGATTTAGCTTTTTTATTATTCTCAATGTTTTATAGTATTATGTGATCATAAATAATGGTTTATTTTGCAAACAAAATACTGAAAGAGATAATGGATAAGTCAAATGATGAATTTTATCGAATATGAAAAATATGTACATAAGGTGTGTATAAGGGTGCAAAAATCCTTGATGAGCAAATTTGCAAGAAATTAAAAAATAAAGGTAAATGGCAATGGGAAATTGTGCTTTACATTGATTACAACATTGGCTTTCATCCCTTGTAAGATCTGGGTTCTAACATGAAATTTTAGGTACCAAACAGTCGATGTTATAGTGGATGTTATGACATCCATTACTGAGCAGAGTACATAACTTAACAATAAACAGGAATTGAAAGTAGTAAATAACACAGAGTATTGTTAACCCAGTTCAATGCAAATCACACCTACATCTGGGGGCTACCAAGCCAGGGAGGAAATCCATTATTAGTAGAACTAATTCAGAGTCAAACAACCAGTTTGCACTCTTCACTTAAGACCTACCCAATGCAGATTCAGCCTAACACTAGACTTGAGTTCCTACACACTCCCCCTCAATCACAGCAGTGATATCAACCAATTACAGATACAGATAAAATTAAAGACACGCTTCAAACAAACCTTGATTTTTCTTCACAGCTTCAATCAAGAGACACAACACTCATGCTTAAAATCTTAGAGTGACACACACAGAGTACAGCTCAAAACACACTAGTCCAATGCAATCATCCAAGAGATAATTGCTTGGCTCACAAGTATCCTAAGACACAATCACACACGTGAATATCACAGTACACAGATTGAATTCTTCACTCACAAACACTCTGTACTCTCTGTCTCAAAAGCTCTGCCCAGAACCCTGCCAAGAATTGTCTTCAATTTGGATTGCTACTTTGTTATTTATAAGCAGCAGAAAGATCTTGGGCCTAAGTGCAAAAATTAGGTTTAACCATGTTAAAACCTCTTTTCATTAAGTTGCGCACTAACCGTTTGGTCCTAGGTTATCCTCAGCCATGCCTGGCATTTCGCCTGAGATAACCAAGCTTCCTAAAATGTTTCCTGAAGTATAGCCTGAGCTTCCTCATGCACTATACTAGAACCTAAAACACGTGCCCTGATGTCAGCTGCTTGATGTCATAACATCAGTCATGACATTCACACATACATCAATCTTTTACCATAAAATGCAGCCAATCAAAAACAACTACAAACTCCCCCTTTGGCAAATTTTTGGCTAAAACAGTCTGTCATCATATCAGAGAACAAGCAGCAGAAAAGTTCATAACGTGTATCTAATCATGCAGGAAAGCTACTAGCTAGTACTACCAATTAACACACACATGTTGTAGTACCATATCAGAGTTATCTACACACACAGACAATATCCGCTTCCAGCCACTCAGGATCAACCTGTTCACACAGTATCATCCAGACTGTTCTAGTTTATGGATGTCAAGACATCCAGGATGACATCCTGCATCACACCTGTTCCATAGCCAAAGAAAATAAAATCACCTGCCACATCCTGTGTTACTCCCCCTCAACTGATGCACTTAACATTAACCAAACACAACCTGCACAACCTGCAGTCACACACACCCAAGACTCTCATCCTGCTCACACTTACATCTCAACATCAGCACACCTGCAAACTTGCTCAGTGCATACATATACAGCAGCAAAACTCAAACTCATCTAACACCTAAACACAACTCAGCCTACAGCACCATCATCAGCACACCTGCAACACACCTGCTGATGCATACACACAACTAAACCTGCTGAGGCACAAACAACTAAACATGTTACTACTACTTAGCTAAACATGCTACTACTACTACTACTTACTACTACTTCTCCCCCTTTTTAGCCACAAATTTAGATCATAACTAAACAAATAGTATAGATCAAATACACATTTGGAAACACCAAGTTAAAGGGTTATTACAACACAAAGCTCATGAAGAGCACAACAAATATCTCATTTTGTTAAGGCAGCCACCAAAAGCAAAATAAATATAACCAAAAAGAAACAAACTAGCCACACCAACATACCATCAGCAAACCACCAAAGCAGACAACTTAATCTTCCTCCTCAGAAGAACTGGAGACAATGTCTTCAATATCTGTTGAGAGATCTTCATCACTATCCTCAGACTCTTCCTCTGGCACAGTTGTACTATTCGTGCCATGGACATTATTAGAACTGTGAGGGGGATCAATGCGAGCAAGAGGGGTGGAGATACCACGCACATAGGTCCTTTCTGGAGATTTTTCGTGACAAGTTCCCTAATGGATCTGTCCACATATGCAGAAACTTCCCTGTTTTTCATTCTAGCAAAGTCATCAGCAGTGGGAGAAGAGTTACCTTGGGAGTGTTGATTTGAATATCCAGCTTGAGGGGATGTCTAACCAGAGGCATCTTCAGAGGATTTGGGATGGTTCTTGGAAGGAGAAGCATCTTGATTGGAGGACATCTTGATTGAAAGACAATTGAAGAGATGAGGCGTATTTTGCAGAGTAGGCAAAAACAAGATAATTGTAGGTATAGTAAGATAACACGATTGCATGGAATGGAGAGCTTTTGTGGTCAAGGGCGTTGAATGCATTAATGTAGGGGGTTGGAACAAGTTTTCCCTGATAAGACTTATTTCAAACCGGCAACTCTCTTTTTCCAGTAGTTGCTATAAGTCCTCACACATGCAAATTCACAACTTTCCTCTTAGATTCTCAAATTGAGCAGCATCTAGAGCCTTTGTAAATATGTCAGCCAACTGTAGTTCCATGGCCACATGCTCCAGGTTAATCACTTTGTCTTCCACAAGGTCTCTTATGAAGTGATGTTTGATATCCCTATACATGGCTTCATTAGGCTAAATTGGATTCGTATTGATGGTACTAAGATTGCCACAATATAATGTCATGACATCCTGAGTGACATTGCTCCCTTTATGCTGGTCATCTTTCATGAACTCCATCCAATTCGAGTATAACAAATCTAGATTTCTATGGTGTCCATTCTTTGGATGTACTATCTTAGCTTGCCTGTCAGTCTGCCATTTACCATAGCCTTTTCTTTTATCTGGGATTAACTTTGGAGTTCCCCTTACTACTTCCTTGGATATGGTTTTTTTTCATCCTTTAAAGATGTCCACCTTGTTTAAGCCACAGTTGATCATCCTTTTCTTCTTTGGTTAAGACTTTGTAGTTATTTTTAGGCTCCCACAAATAACAGTTATTCTTAGCTCTAGATCCCCTCATGACTTCCTCATATTCTCCCTTGGTGACAACACATTCACCCTTAGTGAATTTAACACTGAGACCTTGGTCATAGAGCTGACTAATACTGATAAGATTTATAGTCAGTCCTTTCACCAACATGACATTATCCAGTTTTGGAGAACCATAACAAACTAGTTTTCCAATACCTTTTATTTCTCCTCTAGCTCCATCACCAAAGGTTACATGACTTGAGGCATGAGGTTTGATGTTCATCAAAAGGTTCTTCGTCCCAGTCATATGTCTGGAAGAACCACTGTCAAAATACCAGTCTTCTTTGGTTGGCATCCTTAGAGAGGTATGAGCTACTAGTGCCACATTCTTAGCAACCCATTGTCGTTTCTTGATAGGAGCAACCTGTTCGGGTTTTACTTGATGCATGTGGCTGGGAAATCCATGCATCCTGAAGCAAAAGGGCTTTATGTGACCAAATCTTCCACAGTGGTAACACCTCCATCTTTAAAACTTTCTCTTAGTCTGTTTCATGTTTTTGTCCCCCTGATGTTGTGACATTGGTCGTGACATCCTGTTTGTCCCATGATTTTCAGGCTTTGTCCTCTTGCAACCCAAGATGAGTCTCTATTCACCAACAAATCCTAGTCTAGACATGTCTCGTGCTTTCTAACCACTTAGTAGAATTTCTTCTAGAGTGTCAGTCCCATTGTTTAACATCCTGATTGATTTTGACATCTGATCAAGTTTAGAATTCAACAACCTGGCCTCACTGTTAAGTGAGTCTATTGTTGCAAGGTGCTCTATCTTTTCAGCCTCTAACTCCCTTATGAATTTCTTCTGATGCTCTCCTTGTTGACATATCTCTGCACTTCTGATGCATAGCTTTTTATATGAGGCTGCAAGTACATCAAAAGTCAGCTTATCTCCACTAAAATTATCATTAGATACACATACACTAGTTAGTGTAGTGACATATTTTGCAGATTTTACTTCTGAACCACTATCAGAATCTCCATCAGATCGGGTGGTAGTTAGACCTTTATTTTGCCTCTTGAGGTAACTAGGACATTCAACTTTAATGTGACCATAGCCTTCACATTCATGGCACTGAATTTCTTTGCCTTGGTTATCCCTTTCTTCAGATTTAACTCTTCTGCTGATGTCAGATGAAATGTTCTTGACATTAGGTCTACCCTTCTTATCTATTCTTTTCATGAGTCTGTTGAATTATCTTCCAAGCATAGCTATAGCTTCTGACATATTCTCCTCACTTCCACCATTGTCTTCATCTGAGTCTTCTGTAGTATTTGATACAAAGGCTATGCTTTTATTCTTCTTCTTAGCATGATCACACATACCCATCTCAAAGGTTTGGAGAGAACCAATGAGTTCATCAACCTTCATGTTGCTTATATTCTGAGCCTCTTCAATAGTAGTAACCTTCATGGCAAACCTTTTGGGCAATGATCTGAGAATCTTCCTTACAAGCTTTTCTTCAAACATCTTTTCTCCTAAAGCTCCTGAGGTATTGGCAATTTCAAGAATATTCATGTAGAATTCATGAATATTCTCATCCTCCTTTATTCTCAAATTTTCAAACTTAGTGGTCAGCATTTGTAATCTTGACATATTGACCTTAGAGGTACCTTCATGAGTTGTTTTGAGGGTATCCCAAACCTCTTTGGCCAGTTCACAGTGATGCACAAGTCTGAAAATATTCTTGCCTATTCCATTTAATAGAGCATTCAAGGCCTTAGAATTCCCAAGAGCCAAGGCTTCTTGCTCTTTGCTCCACTCTTCTTCAGGGATTAGCACAGTTGCTCCATCTTTATTTGTTTTCACTGGATGTTTCCATCTTGAATTAGCTGCTCTCCAAGCCTTGCTATCCAGAGACCTCAAGAAAGCTATCATGCAAGGTTTCCAGTAGTCATAGTTAGAGCCATCCAGAATTGGTGGTCTATTTATGAATCCTATATCCTTGTCCATAGTACTAGAATTTTTTTCCCTAGATCTCACCCAGGAAGTAACAGGCAGGGTGCCTGCTCTGATGCCAAAGGGACGTAGGCACAAAGCACGATGCTTTGCCGAGTCATTTTCTTTTCTTTTTCAGACCAGCCTTGATAGGTAGATAGCTAAACCAACCCGTCAGATAAACACAACAAGCGTGGATCCCATCGAGTACGATGGACGTGAGGGGTGCTAATACCTTCCCTTTCTGTGGGATAAATAACGAAAGGTGGCGAATCTTCTATTTTGCCAGTACCTTATTTTCGCGGTAGCAACAACTGGCGACTCTGCTGGGGATCCAACGTCCCTCGTGTGAGTCAATCCTAGAGCTTGCGTGTTTATCTGTAAGGTTTGCATTTATTTATCGCATTTTACCTTCCGCATTTTGTTTTCAGTATAATATGATTATTTGTGTTGTTGTGGGAGGGGGCTCTAATGAGTGATAAGCCAGACCCAGGCTTGAGTGTATACCTAGCATTAGTTGTGGAAAGTAGTGGCCGCGTGCATGCTTTGCATGTACTAGTGTCTCACAAAATCCACGCTCAGACGAGATTCTCCCGGTTGACTTCTTTTCCAGCCCTTTGGGCTTGAGGGGTTATTGGTTTGGAGGGTTGTCAACTCTGGGGACCAATCATTTGTGACCCAGCTATGTGAGGCCTCTTCAGGGAGTGATGATGCCAAACCAAAAATGGTGAACGTATCATCATTTTGTGAAAGTCTGTGACGCTGGGAAACGCGTAGGATGTCATACCTCTTCAGTGGATTAGGTCTATACCTGTGAGCGGGGTCGGGTTATTGCAGGAAATACCTTAACCTTCAGACAACCTGGTTTTCTTGACAGTGAATCAGTATTGTTGGTCTCAGAGGGTTCTTATCATCAAAGATGTGTTTGTTCTTGACAGAGCATAATTATGGTCCTCTCCAGGGTCTTATTGTCAAAGCAGTGTTGTGGTTATGTTGAAACATAGCCTTAGTCTCCTCAACAGCACTCTTGATCTCCTGCTGCATGATTGCATCTTGCATTTTTGCATAATCATTGCATGTCATTAACGTGTGTCTGTGTTGCAGGTGCATATACTATCCCCGATTCCAGTAATCTTGCCCTCTATTTTACTAGCATGGAATCATTGAAAAAGAATGTGGCTTACAAGCTCCCTACCCCAGATGTTACCTTGCTGCTTGGTTTGATTGCCTTGGCAGATGATACAGTGAAAGGGGAATTAAGGAGATCTTATGGGAAGTTGCTCAGTCTGGTTCGTAAACCTTCAGTCTATGAGTTGAATGGGTTGTATGCATTGCTACAGTTCTATGACCCTCTGTTGATGTGCTTCACTTTTCCAGATTTAGTTCTTGCGCCTACCTTAGAAGAGTATGCTAAGTTGTTAGGTGTACCTGTTAAGAATCAGATGCCGTTTGTTCACATGGATGCTAAGCCTAATCTGGCTAACCTAGCTACTGCCCTTCATCTGGATGCTTCAGAGATGCTTCTGACCTCATGGAATGGAGTTCTTGGTTTTTCTCTACAGTTTCTGGTTGGGAAGGCCCAACAGTGTGCTAAATACGGTTGTTGGATCGTATTCAACGCTATTCTCGCCCTCTGCATCTATGGGATCGTCCTGTTTCCCAACATGCCAGACTTTATAGATTTGGACGCCTTCCATATCTTCGCATAAGGAAATCCAGTTCCCACCTTGATTAGTGATCTATATCATTCTGTTTATTACAAGAATGAAAATAGAAGGGGTAAAAATGTGTCGCGTTGTGCGCCTTTACTCTACAGATGGTTGGATAGCCACATGCCCAAGAAGGGTCTCTTTGTTTCCTCTGCAGCCACAACTGAGTGGTCTGAACGCGTGATGGGTTTATCCGTAGAGAGCATCGTTTGGTTTGATCGGGATATGCTGGGTACTGAAGTCATCTACAGCTGCAGCGGTTTTCCTAATGTGCCCCTGATCAGAAGAAGAGGTTGTATTAACTACAATCCCTCATTACTTGTCATACAGTTTGCGTACACCTTGATAGGCCTGCCAAAGGACGAGAAGGTGTAGGAACCTCTGTACCTCACAGGTCTCCTAGAGGGAAATATGTTAGCCAAGCTCAAGCATGCTTGGAACGACATCAGCAGACGAGGGAAAGCACTATTAGGTAAGAGCAACAGCCAGGCTTATGCTCCTTATGTGACTTGGATTCGAAGCAGGGCAGAAACAGTGGGGATGCCTTTTCCATCCGCTAAGCAAGATTGCCCTCCAGTGGTTGAAGAACCTACCACAGTGTCCATTCAGAAATACAATCAGGTACTAGCTGAGAAGGAAGAGCTACAAAAGACCAACCAGGAGTTGGAGAAAGAGCTGGTTCAGCTTAGAAGTGAGAGGAATGAAGTCGTCTATTCCCTTAAAAAATAGACAGAGCTGGTGAACCGGATAGACACAGACTTGACCAAACAAATGGTTGAACGTGAACATTTAGGTTTGGATTTCAAGGTTGTCAACGATGTGCTTGCCACCAAAAAGCAGAACTTGGATGACGCATACCGGAGAATCTCCAAATTCAACCAGCAGTGGAATGCCACTATAGCCAGCAACAAAGAGCGGGAGGACAAGCTGAAGCAACAGATCTCCAAGTTGAGGGCTTAGTTGAAGGCTAGTGAGAAGAAGTTTGATGATGAAACTTCCCGTAGGTACGCCACTGAAGACATGTTGAACAAGGCTATTGTGAACCTGATGGATCGCAAGCAGAGTTTTGAATCTAAGAAGCGAAGGTTAGAAGACTGTTTTGGCAAAGAAGAGTGGAAGGACTCTATTTAAGGTCTTCAGTACACTATCATACAGAGGGAGTCACTCGTCAGAGGGTTACTCACTCAGCCTGATCATCCCAAAACGAAGGGGTTGCTAGAAGAGTTTCGCGCCCGTGGCCGCACTTGGCTACTTTGTAATCCTTTGTATTTTTCTGATCATTGTTGTATGCTGACCATCACCATACTTGTTGGTCGACGTCATGCTGTTGATTCTACCTGTACTCAGTGACATTGTATGCTGCCTTGTTGGACTTTATATATATGAGACGTTATTTCCATGACTGGATCCAGACTTCTTATTATCAGCACTGCCACTCTGGCACTAGAATCGGGGGAGAAATCTCCCTAAGGCACAGACACATGTTTGCATTTGCATGAATCATTTGTATAACAGGTACCTCGAGTTGTTTTTCTAACCCTTTGTGTATGCAGGTTATTTCAGGATTGAACGAAGACAGATTCACCGGTACTCGACAAGAGCAAATCAAGCCAGAGTAATGGAACAGGTTCAGACCGACATTCAAGAGCTCAGAGAGAGGATGGATCGTTTCATGGATCTCATGCAAGTGGTCGCTAATGGCTAGGATCAGCTCAGAACTCTGGTGCAACCTCTGATTGCACGCATTGACAGCAACGACGTGCTACATGGTGGGAATGTGGTGAACCCCCAGCTTGTTGAGACCCCTAATGCTGGCATCCCTGTGACTGGAGGGAATGGAAGTGGCAACGGTAATGTTGTCACTAACATTGGAGGTAATGGGAATACGACTGGAGTCGAAAATGGCAACTTTGAGGCCAATGGTAATGCTGGTATAGGCATTGGCAATAATGGAGGAACAGGTAATGCGGGGAACATTGGTGCTGGTAATCCGTATGGTCTTGATGCTGCTGGGTTTGCTGCTGGAAATGGCCATCAACCATGGCAAGAAGATCGTCAAGAGGACTTATTCTCAATGAAGGGAGCTGAGGGCGAACTGAATTCAGAAGCCCGCTTAAGGTTCAAAGCACTCGAAGACAAGATGAAGAGTTTCGAGAACTTGAATACTATGGCCGTTGACATGACCAAGCTGGGACTGATCTCAGACTTCAAGGTGCCTGCCAAGTTTAAGGTACCCGACTTCGAGAAGTATGAGGGCACCACTTGCCCCCGTGTCCATCTAAGGTCGTAGTTCCGAAAGATGTCTGCATATTCTGAAGATGAGAAGTTGTTGATGCACTTCTTCCAGGACAGCTTGTCAGGCCCCTCGCTGGAGTGGTATATGGGTTTGGAACCCACAAGTGTACGTACATGGAAAGACCTTGCTGAAGCATTCGTACGCCATTATTAGTATAACAACGATCTAGATCCCAACCGGGTTCAGCTACAAAAATTTTCTCAGAAGAACAACGAAGGATTTAAAGAGTACGCCCAGAGGTGGCGTGAACTGGCAGCGAGAGTTCAGCCACCGATGGTTGAGCGAGAACTTGTCGAGATGTTCATGGCCACTCTTCCAGGAATTTATTATGAGAAGCTTGTCAGTGGTATGTCGGGAAGCTTCTCCGACCTCATAATCACTGGAGAACATATAGAGAATGGCATCAAACTCGGAAATATTCAGGGTGTAGATGTATCCTCAGCTGGAGGGGGAAAGAAGCCTTACAATGGTAAGAGACGGGAAGGTGAGACGAGCTCAGTGTCTCCGTCAGGGTGTAGATGTATCCTCAGCCCGGAGTTGAAAATCTTGCAAATTCGTCTTGGCCTCAGCCAATCTATACTAGACATCTCGTCGCAGTGAGGCTTCAGCCTCTATCTTCTCGTCTTTCACCGTAATCTGAGCTTCTAGCTCGGCTACTTGCTGCTTCAGCTTTTCTTCCCACTCTTTGTATTTGGCTAGGTGTTGCACCCCAAAATTTGACCAACATTTCTTTACCTAGCTTGTGTTTCATTTCATTCACATTAGCATTATCATTTGCATTTCATTGACATGTGTGCAGGAGATCAAGAGGTATGATTACCAATCAAGGGCTACACAAGAGTTTGAATCTAGCCAAGAAGGTTATTCAGGTGTTCAAGGGTTGATATCCTTATCAGAGAAGTTAAAAGATCCTCAGAGAGAGTGGTTGAAACCAAGAGGGTGTGTCTCCTAGCTTGAGAGTTGTGGGAGTTCCTCAGATGATTCTGAAGCCATGAAGATGGACTTGAGGTCCTGAAAGAGGTCATGAGAAGTGTTGAAGATCACTTTGAGGCCTAGACATGTCATTGTGCAAGTTTAAGAAGACTCAGCCATGAGTGGTGTAATTAGGGTTTGACTGGGTCAACCCTAGGTCAACTGATGATTTGGACAAGGTTGAGACCTAATCCAAGAGCCATGTGATCATGGAGTGATACATTTAGATGTTATAAGGATGATTCCAAGGTCAACTCATCATGATTGAAGAGTTTGAGAAGTTTCAAGCTAGGGTTTCTAAGGCTTGACAGTGTAAAATCCCCTAGTTTGACCCCTATCTTCAAGGCAATTTAGCTCAAGATGTGATTGTCATCTAATCTTACCCCCAAAGTGATTGTTGTAGAGCATGATCTTAGCTTTAATTTGAGTACTAGAAGTCCTTGATAGGATTTGTAGAACTCAAGTTATGACTTTGACAAGTTACAGGTCATCTGAGGTATGTGAATTTGGGGACTTGAAAGTTACCCAACTTGCATCAAACCTTTTACCTAGAAGGATGATTCCTATGAACTTTTGGTCAACATGAATGTTGTTCCTTATCCTCTTATCTTTCTAGAGAGTACTATAAGTCCTTGATAGGATTTGTAGAACTCAAGTTATGGCTTTGACAAGTCAAGGGCATTTTGGTCATTTGGAGGTTATAGGTCATTTCAAGCATAAGGCCATAACTCCCATTTCCAAGCTTCAAATGGGAAAATGTTCAACATCAAACTTGTTCAAAATGATGTTTTAAGGCTCGTCAAGAGGTCATGAGATGTTGGAATAGCTTGTAGCTCAAAATCACAAAAATGGCTTAAAATAAGGGCATAAGTTAAATGAACCAAAGTTGGAAATTGTTACTTTTGATCTACACATCCAAACCAAGGCATGTAATAGGTCATTTTGACTCTAAAAAGCATTTTAAGAACATTGGTTTAGCCACATTTTTTAATTGAGGTCTAATTTGTGGACTTGCTTTGAAAAGTAGTTACTTACATCTTAAGTAACATGTGCAAAACTCAAATTCAAGGCATGATCAAGATCCCTTGCAAGCCAAACACTTCCAAAATGTCATGAAGGGAGAAATTGGAAGGAATTGAGAGTGGTTTCAAGCTGTTAACAGGATTATTCACATCATGAGAATTCAAGTGAACTTCTCATGTCATGAGAGATTGAATTTATCCTTGGAAGGATCTAGAGGTTTCTAGATCATCCCTACACACTCTATATATGGAAATATTGGTTCAGATCATTTTTTGGTGATGATTGAGAGAGAGAACTGAGCTTGCACTTTGAACTTTCTCATTGCAAATCCAAATCGGTTACAAGGTTAGAGGCCATTTCAGTCCAAGAAGTTGATCTCAATAGTCTGCTCTGAGGTTGGTGATCAATTCCAGATCAAATTCAAGACACTGTGGTGGAAGAATCGTGAAGCAGCCATTGGAAAGTGTAGCTTGCAACTCAGAATCGGGTTTGATAATTCAAGAAGATTCAACTCTTTTCTTTGCATACAGAAGATTGATTGTGATTCAGTGAAGGATTCTGCAAGTTCTTGAAGGCTGAGTTGAAGATTCAACCCTTCTGTTCGTTCAAATTTACCAGGTATGCAACTCGTGTGCTATGGCTTAAATTAGATAGAATTAAGATGAATTGTTATGGTAGATGCATAGTAGGATGGTGTAGGAATATTTCTGGATCATTAATTTGGAGATTAGTGACCAATTAGGGTTCATGGAATTTTCGGTTGGGATTGTTATTCTTGGATTCTTGAACTGTTAGCATGATTAGATGGCATAGGAAGATTCCTTGTGAAAATTGGAGTGAGTTTCATGTAGAGACCTCTTGGAATGGAGGCCTGTGGAGAGAGTTAGGGTTGGGGACGATGACCGGAGCACCACCGGCGGTGGCCGTGGCTATGCGGGAGGTTCAGAGATTCAAACGAAGAAGATGACTTTAGAGCCCTTGGATTTAGGTGGACCTTTGACTGGAGAAGTGATCCAATGGCCACGAATGTCTTTCATTTTGTGAAGAGTCATAACTCATGTGAAACGCATCGTTTCATTAAGTTGTGTTTTTGGGCTTAGTGCAATAACTGATAACCACACCCCCTGATGGCCCAATCCATGAATTGAACTGATTTCTATTTCTATTTGCACCGCGCGCTTGATTATTTTCTTTGGATTTTCTTTATTTTTTTCACTTTATTCATGGTTCATGATTAAATCATAAAAAATGGAAAAATGATCCAATTGACCCCATTCATTTTGCATTAGATTCATGATAGGGTCTATTTTTTTTAGATAAAAAAATATTATTATTTCATGCATTTTCTGATTTTATGGGAATTTCCACATTTTAATTGATAGTAAAATAGTCAGGTTTGATACTTGATTTTGTGGAATTTTGTGTGATCATGTGATGATGATTTTGATCTTGATTTTTTGTATGTGGCTAGCATAGATATGTATGATCCCCATAGATTTTTCTCACATTTTTGTGATGAACATAAGTGGTAGTTTATGTTGAAACCTTTAGAAGCCCCATTTTTAGGGTTTATGGTTGATACCTTTGGATTTAGGACTTAATTTTAGGACTTAATAGATGATTTAGTCCCTGGTTTTTGTATGAGGCATTTTTAATTGAATTAGGATCCCTTAGGAATTTTGGTAGAAACTTATAAGATAGTTTACTATTTTTGATTGATTTTAGTTTAGGTGCTAGTTTTAGATGATTCTAAGGCACTAACTCAACTAGATTAACATCTTTAGTTCCCTTAGATTAGGGTTTTGTTTCTCTTGCTCTTGGATGATGATGAAGGAAAGTTGAAGATGCATTGGATTGCTTGAAGAGGCTTGGATTTGAAGATCTTCCCTTCTTTTGGTGTAGTTTTGTTTAGGTTAAGATTAGGGTTTTGTAGGCAGAGCTTCTAGATAGTTCTCTTCCTTCATAAACATGGATGATGTTGATCACTTCCATTCTTCCCTATGATGAAAGGTCCCTTTGTAAAGGCCTCATACATCCTTTGGTAGGATGTGTGGCTCTTTGCAAGTTGGTAGAACCTTTGAGGGTCCCTTTCTCTGATGACAGGATGCTTAGTGGTGACCTTTGGTCTTCACTCTGCTACTAATCATCCAGACTTTGCTCTTGATAGATGATTCTTTCTCCCTTTTTAGAGGATGGAGTTCCTTGCTTGAAGAAGATTGAAGGATAAAGTTGATACTTCTGTGTGTTTGAGGACTACCTTTTGAAGCCGAAGCTTGTAGATGAAGAGGAAAGCTAGTTGATACTAGTAAAGCAAAGAGAGCTGAAGCTTGAAGAACAAGTTGATACTTGTGAAGAAGATCCAATTGAGATTGAGTGAAGAACTGAGGCTTGAGGAATGAAGGATAAGTTGACACTTACATTGATGCATTGAGAGCCTGAAGGAACAAGTTGATACTTGCTATTGGGATTGAAGCCTGAAGGTGGGGTCTGCTTTGAAGCTGAAGCTTGGAGAAGAAGAAGGATAAGTTGATACTTGTGTTTGATATGTTGAAAGCTTGAAGAAGCAAGTTGATACTTGATATTGAAGATGAAAGCCCTGAAGAGCTATTGAAAACTGAGGATTGAACTGATGTCAGAGGACTGCTTTGCTGTAAAGCTGAGGGAGCTGTTGATCTGCTTTCTTTCCTGTCTGTTTGCTTTTTGTGCAACTGTATTGATGTGCCTTGTTTGATTTGCTTGATGCATTAGAATAAGTTCATATTTAGATTGATGTAAGCTAGGAGCATGATTGCACTAGAGGTTGAGTTGCTCCCTCTGCTTGTATTTTTACTGTATGGCTTTGCTTGCGGGTATTCGGTAGAGCCCTGCTCCCTTGCCTATGTGGTTTATTTTGCTTGATGGCATTTCATTACCTCTGTATGATTGCAGTTACTTCTATTTTGCTTGATAGCATGTTATTTCCTCTGTATCATTGCAGTTATTCATATCTGGCTTGAGGTTGAGATGAGCTTGTGGAGGCTGCTGCCCCACACACATTTCCTCCCTCACTTGCATTGCATGCATTTTTCAGTCGTTTACTGTTTACTGTTTCAGCTGATGCTTTATCTGTTTCTGTTTACCATTGATATGATCCCCTAGGAATCTCACTTCCTTTGATAAGGAAGTGATGTTTAGAACTTTAGGTTGAAACCTATGCATGATAACTTTTAGGAGTTCCCTGTTTCAAACCTCAACCATAGGATGAATCCTTGGCATGACAACATTAGGACTTGATAGTCTCCCCTTAGTTGAACCTGTTCGTTCTCTCTTCTCATCTCGAAACAAATGAAAATACCGCAATAAAGGTTAACTGATGTCGTACGTTACGAGCCTTAAGCTATCTGAGAAAGGATTGTTGGAGAGTTTCTTTTCAACAGTCTGGATGTTTAGTATGGCACCCTTTGGGTGACATGCGACGCATTCACTCTTAAGTCATAGTCTCTAGTGCGATATTGGTTGCAAACATCCATAAAAAACAGTTCTTCCGTAAAAGACATAAAACAGACTTCAAACCTTTTTGCCCCGTGGGCCCGTAATTCAAAGGAAGCTTTTCTGAAGAAAAGAGTGTCGTTAAACTTCAGCGCCACCGCAAACAGGCTTTGTCCCTAACTGCTGGAACTGATGTTTAACCCTACTCGATAAAACATATGAATCTGAATTCCCGTAATCCGTATTATCCCAAACTACGTAAGCTCTGATCTCTCATATCGGTTGAGAGTACGTAGGCACAATACTGATGTATTGGCGAGCCACCTTCGCCGTAACCCGTAGTTAGTCGAACTACGTTGACTCTGATTTCTCATTCTCTAATGAGAATACGTAGGCATAAAGCGCGACACTTTGCCGAGTCATTTTATTTTCTTTTCAGACCAGCCTTGATAGGTAGATAGATAAAACCAAACCGTCCAGTAAACACAACAAGCGTGGATCCCATCGAGTACGATGGACGTGAGGGGTGCTAATACCTTCCCCTTGCGTAACCGACTCCTGAACCCAGACAACGGTTGCGATGACCTTGTCTTATACCTTTTCGTCAGGTTTTTCCGATCGTTTCCTTTCCCGTTCTGAGGGATAAATAACGAAAGGTGGCGACTCTTCTGTTTTGCTGGCACCTTATTTTTGCGGAAGCGACAACTGGCGACTCTGCTGGGGACTTGATAGTTTCCTGGGATCCAACGTCCCGTATGCGAGTCAGTTTGGGGATCCAACGTCCCCTGCGAGAGTCAATCCTAGCGCTTGTATGATTACTTGTTGGGTTGTGTTTATTTATCGCATTTTATTTCCCGCACTTTATTTTCAGTATGATATGATTATCTGTGTTGTTGTGGGAGGGGAATTCTGATGAGTGGGAAGCCAGACCCAGGCTTGAGTGAACTTAGCATTAGTTGTGGAAATTAGTGGGCGCATGCTTGCTTGGCAGGCACTAGTGTCTCATGAAATCCACGCTCAGACGAGGTTCTCCCGGTTGACTTCCTATTCAACCCTTTGGGTTGAGGGGGTTGTTGGTTTGGAGGATTGTCGACTCTGGGGACCGATCATTTGGAATTCAGCCGAGTGAGGCCGCTTCATGAGCTGGTGATGCCACACCTTCTGGGTATCGTATCACCCCTATTGAATGTTTGTGACGCTGATGACCGCATAGGATGCCGAACTTGTGTCAGTTTAGGTCCATACCTGTGAGCAGGGTCGGGTTTGTTGCAGGAAACTTTAACCTTCAGACTACCTGGTTTTCTTGATAGTGAATCAGTTTTGTTGGGATCAGAGGATCTCATCGGCAGATGTATGTTTGTTCTTGACAGAGCAGAGTTATGGTCCTATATCAGAGGTCCTTATTTCCAGAAATATGTGTTCTTGACAGAGCAGAGTTGGTCTTGTGACAGAGGTCCTTATTATCAGATGTGTGTTCTTGACAGAGCAGATTTGTGGTCCGGTGCCAGGGTTTTCTTCTTATCAGATATAATGGTTGTTCTTGATAGAGAAGGATTATGGTTTTGTTGATGCAGAATCTCCACAGCGCAGTTGCCTTGATCTCCTGCTGCATGACTGCATTTTACATTGCCTTGCATACTCATTTGCATTTCATTAACGTGTGTCTGTGTTGCAGGTACCGTTCCCCCCGATCCAGGATTTCTTGCCTCCTATTGTGTTATCATGGGTTCTCTGAGGAAGACCGTGGCTTACAAGCTCCCCACTCCTGATGTTGTTCAGCTGACTGGTTTGATTACTTTAACAGATGATTCTGTGAAAGATGAATTCAGAAAGTCTTACGGTAAACTGCTCAGTTTGGTTCGTAAACCCTCTGTGTTTGAGTTGAATGGGTTGCACGCTCTGCTGCAGTTCTACGACCCTCTGTTGAGATGCTTTACCTTCCAGGACTTTGTTCTCAGACCCACACTAGAGGAGTATGTTGATTTTTTAGGTGTGCCTATCAAGAGTCAGATGCCCTTCGTCCATATGGATGCTGAGCCTAATCTGGCTAGTCTAGCTCCTTCACTGCATCTGGATGCCTCCGAGTTGGTCTTGTCTAGTTGGAACAAGGTTCCCGGCTTCTCCTTGCAGTTCTTAGTGGGAAAAGCTCAGCAGTGCGCCAAAGACGGATGTTGGGTCGTGTTCAACGCCATTCTCGCTCTGTGCATATATGGCATCATTCTGTTCCCCAATATGCCCGACTTTGTAGACTTCGACGCCTTCCACATCTTTGCATCAGGGAATCCAGTCCCTACCTTGATAGGAGATGTCTACCATTCCTTCCACTACAAAAACGAGAACAGAAGGGGCAAGAATGGCTCGTGCTGTGTGCCCCTTCTTTATAGATGGCTTGATAGTCATCTACCCAAGAGGGGTCCCTTTGTTGCGTCTGCAGCCACAACTAAGTGGTCTGAGTGTTTGATGAGTCTATCAGCGGAGGATATTGACTGGTTTGACAGAGATAGGTTGGGTACCGAGATTATCTTTAGCTGCAGCGGGTTTCCGAACGTCCCTCTGGTAGGCAAGAAGGGCTGTATAAACTATAATCCGTCTTTGCTAGTCTGACAGTTTGCTTATGCTCTGAGAGCTCCGCCGAAGGATGAAGAGTTGCAGGAATCTCTGTACCTCACTGGTCTTCTAGAGGGGGATATGTTATCTAAGCTTCAGCGCGCTTGGAATGGTATCAGTAAGCGGGGAAAACCATTGCTGGGGAAAAGTAATAGTCAAGCCTACGCTCCATATGTGACGTGGATCAGAGCCAGAGCAGACGCTATAGGGATGCCGTTCCCACCTGCCAAGCCAAAAAGCCCTCCAGTGATTGAAGAGCCTACCATCGTGCCTATTCAGCAGCATAATCAGGTGTTAGCTGAGAGAGATGAATTGAAAAGGGCAAATGAAGAACTGGAGAAAGAATTGGCTCAGCTCAGAAGCGAGAGAAGCGAAGCCGTCCATTCCTTCAAGAGGCAGACAGAACTGGTGAACCAGTTGGGGACAGATCTGACTAAGCAGATAGCTGAGCGCGAGCGCATGGGTCGAGACTTCAAAGCTGTCAACGATGTACTGGCCACGAAGAAGCGGCACTTGGACGAAGCGTATCAGAGGATATCCAAGTTTAACCAGCATTGGAAGACCACCCTAGCCAACAGGAAAGAGCGGGAGGATAAGCTGATGCAACAAATCTCCAAGTTGAAAGCCCAAGCGAAGGCTAGTGAGAAGAGGTTTGATGAAGAAACCGCTCGCAGATATGCCGCTGAAGGCCAGCTTAACTGGGCTCTTGCCAACCTGAAGGAGCGCAAACTGACGTTTGAGTCCAAGAAGCGGAAGTTAGAAGATTGTTTCGACGAAGGAGCATGGGAAGATTCGGTCGAAGGTCTTCAATACACCGTTATGCAGAAGAGTTACTCACTCGGCCTGATCATCCAGAAACGAAGGGGTTGTTAGAAGAGTTTCGCGCCTGTGGTCGTGCTTGACTATTTGTATTCCTTTTGTTTTGATCGTTGTTGTATGCTGACCATCACCAGGCTTGTTGGTCGAGGTCATGCTATTGATTCAGCTTGTACTCAGTGACGTTGTGTACCGCGTTGATGGGCTTTCATTATATATGAGATGTTATTTCCATGATTGGACTCGGACTTCTTATTATCAGCACTGGCACTCAGGCACTAGGATCAGGGGAAATCTCCCTAACACACAGACACACGTTTGCATTTGCATGAAGCATTTGCATAACGAGCACTTAGTCGCTTTTCCTAACCCTTTTGTGTATGCAGGTTATTTCAGGTTGTTCCAGGATTGATCAGAGACCTATCCACCGCTATCCGACCAGAGAAAATCAAGCCAGAGTTATGGAGCAAATGCAAACTGACGTTCAAGAACTCCGAGAAGGATGGACCGCTTCATGGAGCTCATGCAAGCGGTCGCCAATGGCCAGGATCAGCTCAGAACCTTGGTTCAGCCTCTGATTTCAAGGGTTGATAGCAATGGCGTACTCCATGGTGGGACCGTGCCTACCCCTCCACCATTTGAAACTCCTCAGAATGGCGCCCCCGTGACCAGGGGGAATGGCAGTGCCAACGACAATGTGATAGATAACATGGGACTCAACGGTAATACGACGGGCGTCGGTAATGGGAATTTTGAAGCTAATGTCAATGTTGGGCTGGGCAACGGGAATGCAGGTGTTGGAAATCTGTTTGGGCCTCAGCCATGGTTAGAAGACCGTCAAGACGATGTGTTCTCTCAGAGAGGTGCTGAAGGGGAGCTGATTGCTGAAGCACGACTTAGGTTCAAGGCCCTCGAGGATAAGATGAGGAATATCGAGAGCCAGAACACCATGGGTGTTGATATGTCCAAGTTGGGACTGATTGCTGATTTCAAGGTGCCTCCCAAGTTCAAGGTACCTGACTTTGAAAAGTACAAGGGCACCACTTGCCCTCGCGTCCATCTGAGATCATACTACCGGAAAATGTCAGCTCACTCTGAGGACGACAAGTTGCTGATGCACTTCTTTCAGGACAGTCTGTCCGGGCCCTCCCTCGAATGGTACATGAGTTTGGAACCTACCAGTGTGCGCACATGGAAGGAACTTGCTGAAGCATTTGTGCACCACTATCAATATAACAGTGACTTGGCTCCGAACCGAGTCCAACTGCAGAATCTGTCGCAAAGGACCAACGAAGGGTTCAAGGAATACGCCCAACGGTGGCGTGAATTGGCAGCCAGGGTTCAACCGCCGATGGTTGAACGCGAGCTTGTGCAAATGTCCGTAGCCACCCTTCCAGGGGTTTATTATGAGAAATTGGTCAGCAGTATGTCTGGAACCTTCTCAGATCTCATTATCACGGGTGAGCACATTGAAAATGGGATCAAACTGGGGAAAATTCAAGGTGATTTATCCTCAGCTGGAGGAGGCAAGAAACCTTATGGTGGCAAAAGACGGGAAGGAGAAACGAGCGTCGTGACCAATGCTCGAAGGAAGGGTAAAGGCCCTCACCAACAGGTGGCCAGCATAACTATCTCGGCAGTTCAACAGCCACAGCAGCAGCAGCAGCAACCGAATCAACAGGGGTACAGAAAGTATCAGAACCGAGCACCTCTGTCGAGCCGTCACCTCGAGACGCCGCCCATGTCGTACGCTCAACTATTGCAGACTCTGCTCCAGCTACAGTTGATCCAGAAGAGAACCCTGGCTCCCTTGACAGGGGAACCTCCGCCGGGTTATGACGCGAATGCAACTTGTGAGTTTCACTCAGGGGCACCAGACCACACAATAGAGAATTGCAAAGCCTTCAAGCACAAGGTGCAGGACATGGTGGACGCTAAGATCATCAACTTCTCAGATAATGTGCCAAACGTCACGAAGAACCTTATACCGAATCATAGGGGAGGTGGAGTAAATGCCATTATTGAAGATGAGAGTTTGGATTTGTTGACTGACGTCAGAGATCTGAAGACACCACTTAGCTTCGTTAAAGCTAAGCTGATGAAAAGAGGTTTCTTTCCAGGTTGTGGAGAACTGCGCATGGGCTGTGCGACAAGTCCTGATGGATGTGAACGGTTGATAGAGGGGATTCAGAGTCTGATGACTGAAGGGATCTTACAGCTTAGCCGAAGGGCCGAAAGCGGATCGGGAGAGGTAATGCTGAAGCAAGATGATGAGGTCGCCACCATCACCATCCCTCGCCAGACGATAACTATTTCTGCGCCCAGACCGCCCATGATTACCATCACCAAAGCTGGGCCGATACCGTTCGAAAGCACTAATGCTGTCCCATGGCATTATGGGGCAGAGGTCTACTGCAACGGACCGAAGTTAGAACTAGAACCATCAGGGTCATGTGCGGAGAACCTAGCAGGCGTTAGCGGAATCACTCGCAGCGGAAGAGTATTTGCACCACCTGAGGTCGTGGCGGACAAAGCGGACAAAGCTGATGCAACTGATAAAGGGAAGAGTAAAGTCGTTGAAGAGATCCCTCGTGGGGTAGAAAAAGACTTACTTGTTAAAGACGCCGAGGAATTTATGAGGTTGATTAAAAAGAGTGACTACAAGATCATGGATCATCTCCATCAAACACCCTCGAAGATTTCCATCCTGAACCTGTTGCTATGTTCTGAGGCACATCGCAACGCGCTGCTAAAGGTGTTGAATGCTGCGTACGTGCCGCAGGAAATATCGGTAAACCAGTTGGAAGAGGTCGTAGCCCACATGAATGCTGGAAATGGGCTAGGGTTCACTGACCTGGAGCTGACGTCGAAGGGGAGGAACCACAATAGCGCCCTGCACATCTCGATGGAGTGTAGGGGAACGATTATGTCTCATGTGTTGGTAGACACAGGGTCATCGCTCAATGTGCTTCCGAAGAAGGCATTAATGAAGTTAGATACTCGTGGAGTGATTTGCACACCCAGTGATCTGGTTGTGAAAGCATTAGATGGAACCAAACGCCATGTTTTCGGGGAGGTGACGTTGCCAATCCAAGTGGGGCCAAAAACATTCGACGCAGTCTTTTACATTATGGACATCATGCCTGCCTACAGTTGTCTCTTGGGTCGGCCATGGATCCATTCTGCGGGTGCCGTGACCTCCACGTTGCACCAGAAACTCAAGTATGATGTCGGAGGTAGCATCGTGACCGTATGTGGCGAGGAAGATATAATGGTGAGCCATTTGTCGTCCTTCAAGTATGTTGAGATGGATGGGGAAATCCACGAAACCCTATGCCAAGCGTTCGAAGCTGTTAAGGTCAAGAACGTAGCTCCTGTAGTCACTGAAAAGCCAGAGATGACTCTCTCTTCCTTCAAGGAAGCCCGAGCCATTGTTCAAGCCGAATCTACCCCAGGCTGGGGGCGAATTCTGGAGATACTTAACAAGCAAGACAAGTTTGGGTTGGGATACTCTCCTGCGGCTGAAGCCTCCTCTTCTAGCAGCGCGTCGCGAGGTAAATGGCCGATCCAGTTTACCAGTGGCGGGGTGATATTTGAAAGCGTCAACGCAGTGTCTGAAGACAGCGGAGATAGCGACTGTGACTTAGACTCTTGGATCCAGCCAAGCAAGCCAAGCGAGAGCCTCAACAACTGGTCCGTCAAGGATATCATCCAGATGACAAGCCAAGAGTAATGATTTACTTTTTCCAATCATTGTACAACCCTATGTCCTACCCGGGGCATAGTGGTTTTATTGTCAGGGCCTCGTTCGATTATGTACATGCATTTTACCAATCAATCAAAAGGCGTTTTTCTTCGTACTCAAATATTGTGATCTCTGTTATTCCTGTTTTTATTTGTTTTGAAAAATAATAAAATGGCAATGGGGTTTGTGCTAACCTGCATATCCTTGTCTTAAGCTTAACCCTTATTATTGCAGGATCCACATAGCAGATGACATCGACTCTGGACCTTCTACGACTCACTTCGACTTCGATTGCCCGATCTATCAAGCCGAAGAAGAGATTGATGAAGACGAAGACCTTCCCGAAGAGTTGGACCGCTTGTTGAAACAAGAAGAGAAAGTTATTCTGCCTCACGAGGAGGAAATTGAGATTGTGAATCTGGGTTCGGAAGAACTTGTCAGGAACATCAGGATAGGGGCTGCATTGCAGAGCGATGTCAAGCAGAGATTTGTCGAGATGCTGAGAGAGTATAGTGACGTCTTTGCTTGTTCATACGAGGATATGCCCGGACTTGATACTGACATCGTGGTCCATCACTTGCCGCTGCTAGAAGATTGTCCTCCCGTTAAGCAGAAGCTTAGGAGGACGCGACCAGATATGGCCGTTAAGATCAAAGAAGAAGTGCAAAAGCAGCTTGATGTTGGCTTCTTAGCGGTCACTACTTACCCTCCGTGGGTCGCCAACATAGTAACTGTAACGAAGAAGGACGGTAAGGTACGAATGTGCGTCGATTATCGGGATTTGAATATGACGAGCCCTAAAGATGATTTCCCGCTGCCTCATATTGATGTGTTGGTCGACAACACAACTCAGTTCTCCGTATTTTCGTTCATGGATGGCTTCTCCGGCTACAATCAGATCAAGATGGCGCCGGAGGACATGGAGAAAACTACGTTTATCACGCTCTGGGGAACATTTTGCTACAAGGTAATGCCTTTCGGTCTGAAGAACGCAGGGGGCACTTACCAACGAGCAATGGTTACACCTGGTCAATTTGCTGAAGCTTTTTGAGAGGCTTAGGAAGTTCA
Source organism: Lathyrus sativus (assembly GCA_963859935.3). Lineage (NCBI taxonomy): Eukaryota > Viridiplantae > Streptophyta > Magnoliopsida > Fabales > Fabaceae > Lathyrus > Lathyrus sativus. The sequence goes on along the minus strand of OZ012739.1, from coordinate 90,638,478 downwards.
GGTTGAGGCTGAATCCTAACAAATGTACTTTCGGAGTACGGTCCGGAAAGATACTGGGGTTTATCGTGAGTGAAAGAGGCATCGAGGTTGATCCTGCGAAGATAAAAGCAATACAAGAGATGCTAGTGCCAAAAACAGAAAAAGAAGTTCGTGGTTTCCTGGGCAGAATAAACTACATTGCAAGGTTTATTTCTCAGCTCACGGCCACGTGTGAACCGATGTTCAATTTACTAAAGAAAGATCAGGCGATTATCTGGAACGAGGATTGCCAGAAGGCATTTGATAAGATAAAACAGTATCTACAGGAACCTCCGATCCTGATACCCCCATTGGCCGGATGACCCTTAATCATGTACTTGACAGTTCTTGAGAATAGTATGGGGTGTGTTCTCAGTCAACACGACCAAACGGGAAGAAAGGAGCATGGCATTTACTATTTGAGTAAAAAGTTCACAGATTGTGAATCTCGCTACTCAATGCTGGAGAAGACGTGTTGTGCACTAGCCTGGGCTGCCAAACGTTTATGACAGTACATGCTCAATCACACCACCATGCTGATTTCGAAGATGGATCCGATCAAGTACGTCTTCGAGAAGCAAGCGCTTTCGGGCAGGATTGCCAGATGGCAAATGGGCTTGACGGAATATGACATTCAGTACGTTTCCCAGAAGGCCATCAAGGGAAGCGTATTGTCTGAATACCTTGCCGAACAGCCGATCAAAGATTACCAGCCGATGAAATTTGAATTCCCTGATGAGGATATCATGTTTCTCAAAGCGAAAGATTGCGATGAACCGTTGCCCGACGAGGGGCCGGATAGGAAATCCCAGTGGAAATTGATATTTGACGGGGCGGTTAATTCTTATGGAAGTGGTATCGGGGCGATCATCACGACTCCCCACGGATCCCATATCCCGTTCACTGCGAGACTGACGTTTCCAGTCATCAATAACGAAGCGGAGTACGAAGCATGCATCATGGGTCTAGAAGAAGCGATTGATTTGAGAATCAAGAACCTAGATGTATATGGTGACTCGACACTTGTGATTAACCAGATTAAAGGGGAGTGGGAGACTCGTCAATCGAATTTGATGTTGTACATGAACTATGCCAGAAGGCTGCTTCCGTTCTTTGATCGAGTGGAACTTCATCATGTGCCCAGGGCCGAAAACCAGATGGCTGATGCCTTAGCCACGTTGGCTTCGATGTATAAAGTCAATTTTTGGAATGAAGCTCCAAGAATTGTCCTTTCTCATCTTGATAGACCTGCATTCGTCTTTGCAATCGGGGAAGCCTCCGACGGCAAGCCATGGTTCCATGACATCTAGACCTTCCTTATGACTAAGGAGTATCCTGCGGGAGCGTCAACCCAGGATAAGAAGACTCTGAGGAGGCTGTTTGGAAATTTTTATCTCAATCCTGATGGAGTTTTATATAAAAGAAACCACGATCTCGTGCTACTCAGATGTGTAGATGACAAAGAAGCGAGTATGCTCATGGAAGAAGTCCATGAAGGCACATTTGGTACGCACGCCGGCAGGCATGCTATGACAAGAAAAATCCTTAGAGCAGGATATTACTGGCTGACGATGGAGTCAGATTGCTTCAAATTCGCGAAGAGATGTCATAAATGCCAGATTTATGCTGATAAGATTCACGTGCCGCCGTGCCCGTTAAATCTCATGTCCTCCCCGTGGCCGTTCTCCATGTGGGGCATCGATATGATAGGCAAGATCGAGCCCACTGCATCTAACGGTCATTGCTTCATTCTAGTAGCTATCGACTACTTCACCAAGTGGGTGGAGGCAGCCTCATATGCTAATGTGACCAAGCAGGTGGTGGCTAAATTCATAAAGAAGGACATCATCTGTCGTTACGGAATTCCTGAGCGGATCATTAATGATAATGGTTCGAATCTGAATAACAAGATGATGAAGGAGCTGTGCCAGAGTTTCAAGATTGAACACCACAACTCATCTCCTTACCGGCCGAAGATGAATGGTGCCGTTGAAGCGGCCAATAAGAACATCAAGAAGATTGTACAAAAGATGGTTGTGACTTATAAGGATTGGCATGAGATGTTACCGTTTGCACTGCACGGTTATCGTACCACGGTACGTACATCAATCGGGGCAACTCCCTTCTCACTAGTGTACGGTATGAAACCTGTCCTACCGTTAGAAGTTGAGATTCCTTCTTTACGAGTTTTGGTTGATGTGAAACTCGATGAGGCAGAATGGATCAAGAACCGACTAAACCAACTCAGCCTGATGGACGAGAAGAGGTTAGCATCGATTGCATATGGTCGTCTGTACCAAAGCCGAATGAAGAAAGCTTATGATAAAAAGGTGCGTCCTAGAAGCTTTCAGACGGGTGATCTCGTCCTGAAGAAGATTCTTCCTCCGCAATCTGATCACCAGGGTAAGTGGACGCAATTAAAAAAATACTTTGCTTAAAAAATGACCCGCTGGAAAGAAAAAGAATATCCCCGGTGAACAAGGCCTTTGATCCGTATGTGACTTAGGTTCGAGAGAGAGCCGCCAAGTTTCTAATGTCGTTTCCTGCCGTGGAACCATTGTATCCGCCTGTGCACAAAAAGCCTACTACAGTTGATATTCAGAAATTCAACCAGGTACTCCAAGAGAAGGAAGAGCTACAAAAAGCCAACGAAGAGTTGGAGAAAGAGATCGCTCAACTTCGGAAAGAGAAAAGTGAAGCCGTTTATACCTGTAAGAAGCAGACTGAGATGATCAACCATCTAGATGGTTGATCATCTCAGTCTGCTTCTTACAGGTATAAACGGCTTCACTTTTCTCTTTCCGAAGTTGAGCGATCTCTTTCTCCAACTCTTCGTTGGCTTTTTGTAGCTCTTCCTTCTCTTGGAGTACCTGGTTGAATTTCTGAATATCAACTGTAGTAGGCTTTTTGTGCACAGGCGGATACAATGGTTCCACGGCAGGAAACGACATTAGAAACTTGGCGGCTCTCTCTCGAACCTAAGTCACATACGGATCAAAGGCCTTGTTCACCGGGGATATTCTTTTTCTTTCCAGCGGGTCATTTTTTAAGCAAAGTATTTTTTTAATTGCGTCCACTTGCCCCGGTGATCGGAGTGTGGGGGAAGAATCTTCTTCAGGACGAGATCACCCGTCTGAAAGCTTCTAGGGCGTACCTTCTTATCATAAGCTTTCTTCATTCGGCTTTGGTACAGACGACCATATGCAATCGATGCTAACCTCTTCTCGTCCATCAGGATGAGTTGGTTTAGTCGGTTCTTAATCCATTCTGCCTCATCGAGTTTCACGTCAACCAAAACTCGTAAAGAAGGAATCTCAACTTCTAACGGTAGGACAACTTCCATACCGTACACCAGTGAGAAAGGAGTTGCCCCGGTTGATGTACGTACTATCGTACGATAATCGTGCAATGAAAACATCAACATCTCGTGCCAATCTTTATAGGTCACAACCATCTGCTGTACAATCTTCTTAATGTTTTTATTAGCCGCTTCAACGGCGCCATTCATCTTCGGCCGGTAAGGAGATGAATTGTGGTGTTCAATCTTGAAACTTTGGCACAGCTCCTTCATCATCTTGTTATTCAGATTCGAACCATTATCAGTAATGATCCGCTCGGGAATTCCGTATCGACAGATGATGTCCCTCTTTATGAATTTAGCCACCACCTGCTTGGTCACGTTAGCATACGAGGCTGCCTCCACCCACTTGGTGAAGTAGTCGATGGCTACTAGAATGAAGCGATGACCATTAGATGCGGTGGGCTCGATCTTGCCTATCATGTCGATGCCCCACATGGAGAACGGCCACGGGGAGGACATGACATTCAACGGGCACGGCGGCACATGAATCTTATCAGCATAAATCTGACATTTATGACATCTCTTCGCGAATTTAAAGCAATCTGACTTCATCGTCAGCCAGTAATATCCTGCTCTCAGGATTTTTCTCGTCACAGCATGCCCGCCGGCGTGCATACTGAATGTGCCTTCATGGACTTCTTCCATGAGCATACTTGCTTCTTTCTCATCTACACATCTGAGTAGCACGAGATCGTGGTTTCTTTTATACAGAACTCCATCAGGATTGAGATAGAAATTTCCAGACAGCCTCCTCAGAGTCTTCTTATCCTGGGTCGACGCTCCCGCAGGATACTCCTTAGTCATAAGGAAGGTCTGGATATCATGGAACCATGGCTTGCCATCGGAGGCTTCCTCGATCGCAAAGACGAATCCAGGTCTATCAAGACGAGAAAGGACAATTCTTGGAGCTTCATTCCAAAAATTGACTTTATACATCGAAGCCAACGTGGCGAAGGCATCAGCCATCTGATTTTCAGCTCTAGGCACATGATGGAGTTCCACTCGATCAAAGAACGGAAGCAGCCTTCTGGCATAGTTCATGTACGGCACCAAATTCGATTGACGAGTCTCCCACTCCCCTTTAATCTGGTTGATCACAAGTGCCGAGTCACCATATACATCTAGATTCTTGATTCTCAAATCAATCGCTTCTTCTTGACCCATGATGCATGCTTCGTATTCCGCTTCGTTATTGGTGACCAGAAACGTCAGTCTAGCCGTGAATGGGATGTGGGATCTGTGGGGAGTCGTGATGATCGCCCCAATTCCACTTCCGTAAGAATTAACCGCCCCGTCAAATATCAATTTCCATTGGGATTTCCTGTCTGGACCCTCGTCGGGCAATGGTTCATCACAATATTTCACCTTGAGAAACATGATATCCTCATCAGGGAATTCAAATTTCATCGGCTGATAATCCTCGATTGGCTGTTCGGCAAGGTATTCAGACAATACGCTTCCCTTGATGGCCTTCTGGAAAACGTACTGAATGTCATATTCCGTCAACACCAATTGCCATTTGGAAATCCTGCCCGAAAGCGCTTGCTTCTCGAAGACGTACTTGATCGGATCCATCTTCGGAATTAGCATGGTTGTGTGATTGAGCATGTACTGTCGTAAACGTTTGGCAGCCCAGGCGAGTGCACAACACGTTTTCTCCAGCATTGAGTAACGGGATTCACAGTCTGTGAACTTTTTACTCAAATAGTAAATGGCATGCTCCCTTCTGCCCGTCTCGTCGTGCTGACCGAGAACACACCCCATACTATTCTCAAGAACTGTCAAGTACATGATTAAGGGTCTTCCGGCCACTGGGGGTATCAAGATCGGGGGTTCCTGTAGATACTGTTTTATCTTATCAAATGCCTTATGGCAATCCTCGTTCCAGATAATCGCCTGGTCTTTTTTCAGTAGTTTGAACATCGATTCACACGTGGCCGTGAGCTGAGAGATAAACCTTGCAATGTAGTTTATTCTGCCCAGGAAACCACGAACTTCTTTTTCAGTTTTTGGCGCTGGTATTTCTTGTATTGCTTTTATCTTCGCAGGATCAACCTCGATGCCTCTTTCACTCATGATAAACCCTAGTAGTTTTCCTGACCGTACTCCGAAAGTACACTTGTTAGGATTCAGCCTCAACCTGAACTTCCTAAGCCTCTCAAAAAGCTTCAGCAAATTGACCAGGTGTCCCTCCTCCGTTTGGAACTTCGTAATCATGTCATCAACATAGACTTCAATCTCATGATGAATCATGTCATGAAACAAAGTAACCATTGCTCGTTAGTATGTGGCCCCTGCGTTCTTCAGACCGAAAGGCATTACCTTGTAGCAAAATGTTCCCCACGGTGTAATAAACGTAGTTTTCTCCATGTCCTCTGGCGCCATCTTGATCTAATTGTAGCCGGAGAAGCTATCCATGAACGAAAACACATAGAACTGAGTTGTATTGTCGACCAACACATCAATATGAGGGAGTGGGAAATCATCCTTAGGGCTCGCCCTATTCAAATCTCGATAATCGACGCACATTCGCACCTTATCGTCCTTCTTCGGCACAGGTACTATGTTGGCGACCCACGGAGGGTAGGTAGTGACCGCTAAGAAGCCAGCATCAAGCTGCTTTTTCACTTCTTCTTTGATCTTAACGGCCATATCTGGTCGTGTCCTCCTAAGCTTCTGCTTAACGGGAGGATAATCTTCTCGCAGCGGCAAGTGATAGACCACGATGTCAGTATCAAGTTCGGGCATATCTTCGTATGACCAATAAAAGATGTCACTATACTCTCGAAGCATCTCGACCAATCTCTGCTTGACATCACTCTGCAATGCAGCCCCTATCCTGACGTTCCTGACCAGCTCTTTAGAACCCAGATTCACAATCTCAATCTCTTCCTCGTGAGGCAGAATAACATTCTCTTCTTGTTTCAACAAGAGGGTTAACTCTTCGAGAAGGTCTTCGTCTTCATCAAGCTCTTCTTCGGCTTGATAGATCGGGCAATGAAAGTCGAAGTGAGTCGTAGAAGGTCCAGAGTCGATGTCATCTGCTATGTGGATCCTGCAATAACAAGGGTTAAGCTTAAGACAAGGATATGCATGTTACCACAAACCCTATTTCCATTTTTATGTTTTTCAAAACAAATATAAAACAGGAATAACAGAGATCACAATATTTGAATGCGAAGAAAAACGCCTTTTGATTTATTGATAAAATGCATGTACATAATCAAACAAGGCCCTGACAATAAAACCATTATGCCCCGGGTAGGACATAGGGTTGTACAATAATTGGAGAAAGTAAATCATTACTCTTTGCGTGTCACTTGGATGGTATCCCTGATGGACCAGTTGTTGAGGCTCTGGCCTGGTTTGCTTGGCTGGATCCAAGAGTCCAAGTCACAATCGTTGTCTTCGCCGTCCTCAGACGCTGCGTTGAGACTTTCAAATATCACCCCGCCACTGGTAAACTGGATCGGCCCTTTACCTCGTGACGCACTGTGAGAAGAGGAGGCTCCAGCCGCAGGAGAGTATCCTAACCCAAACTTGTCCTGTTTGTTAGGTATTTCTAGAACCTGCCCCCAGCCTGGGGTAGATCCGGCTTGAACAACGGCCCGGGCTTCCTTAAAGAAAGAGAGAGTCATCTCTGGTTTCTCAATCATTACTGGAGTCACGTCCTTGACCTTAACAGCTTCGATTGCCTGACATAGGGTTTCGTGGATTTCCCCATCCATCTCAACATATTTGAAGGACGACAAATGGCTCACCGTTATATCTTCCTCGCCACAAACAGTTACAATGCTGCCTCCGACAGCATACTTGAGTTTCTGGTGCAACGTGGAGGTCACGGCACCAGCAGAATGGATCCATGGCCGGCCTAAGAGACATTTGTAGGTTGGCATGATGTCCATGATGTAGAAGACTGCGTCGAAAGTTTCCGGCCCAACTTGGATTGGCAGAGTTACCTCTCCAAAGACATGACGCTTGGTTCCATCGAAAGCCTTCACAACCAGAACACAGGGTGTGCAAATCAATCCGCGAGTATCTAACTTCATCAATGCCTTCTTCGGAAGAACATTGAGCGATGACCCAGTGTCCACCAGCACATGAGACATAACGGTTCCCCTACATTCTATCGAGATGTGCAGGGCGCTATTGTGGTTTCTTCCCTTCGGCGTCAGCTCCAGGTCAGTGAACCCTAACCCGTTTCCAGCATTCACGTGGGCTACCACCCCTTCCAACTGGTTGACCGATATTTCCTACGGTACATACGTGGCATTCAAAACCTTTAACAGCGCGTTGCGATGTGACTCCGAACACAACAATAAATTCAGGATGGAAATTTTCGAGGGTGTTTGATGGAGGTGATCCACGATCTTGTAGTCACTCTTCTTGATCAACCTCATGAACTCTTTAGCGTCCTTTACAAATAAGTCCTTCTCTACACCACGAGGGGTTTCCTCAACGAATTTACTATTTCCCTTATCAGTTTCCTCAGCTTTGTCTGCTTTGTCCACCACAATCTCAGGTGGAGCAAATACTCTTCCGCTGCGCGTGATTCCGCCAATTCCCACTAGGGTATCCACATACCGCTCAGACGATTCTAGTTCCAACTTCTGTCTGTTACAGTAGACGTCTGCCCCATAGTGCCACGGGACAGCGTTGGTGCTTTCAAAAGGTATCGGCCCAGCCTTTGTGATGCTAATTGTGGGCGGCCTGAGTGCAAAAATGGTTATCGTCCGGCGAGGGATAGTGATGGTGGCAACCTCATCATGCTGCTTCAGCATTACCTCTCCAGATCCACATTCGGCCCTTCGGCTAAACTGTAAGATTCCTTCGATCATCAGAATCTGAATCCCCTCTATCAACTGTTCCCATCCATCAGGATGAGTCGCACATCCCATACACAGTTCTCCATAGCCCGGAAAGAAGCCTCTCTTCATCAGCTTGGCTTTAACGAAGCTAAGCGGTGTCTTCAGATCCTTGACATCAGTCAATAAATCTAAATCCTCTTCTTCAATAATGCCATTCACCCCCCATCCCCTATGGTTCGGCATAGGATTCTTTGTGACATTCGACACATTATCTGAGAAATTGATGATCTTAGCATCCACCATATCTTGGACCTTGTGCTTGAAGGCTTTGCAGTTTTCTATCGTGTGGACGGGTGCCCCTGAGTGAAAATCACATGTTGCATTTGCATCATAACCCTGCGAAGGTGCCCCTGTCAAGGGAGCCAGGGTTCTCTTCTGCACTAACTGTAACTGAAGCAGAGTTTGTAACAGCTGAGCATAAGACATGGGCGGCGTCTCGAGGTGATGACTTGACAGAGGTGCCCTGTTTTGATTACCTTCTGTACCCTTGCTGATTTGGCTGCTGCGGCGGCGGCTGCTGCTGTGGCTGGGGTTGTTGGACAGCAGGGATGGTTATGCTAGCAGGGATGGTTATGCTAGCAGGGATGGTTATTCGAGCGTTAGACACGGCGCTCGTCTCTCCTTCACGTCTTTTGTTACCGTATGGTTTCTTTCCTCCTCCAGCTGAGGACAGATCACCACCTTGAATTTTCCCCAATTTGATCCCATTTTCAACGTGCTCGCCGGTAATGATGAGATATGAGAAACTCCCTAACATACCGCTGACCAATTTCTCGTAATAGACCCCCAGGAGAGTGGCTACAAACATCTCAACCATTGGCAGCTGAACTCTAGCTGCTAATTCACGCCATCGCTGGGCGTATTCTTTGAACCCCTCGTTGTTCCTCTGCGACAAGTTCTGCAGTTGAACCCGGTTCGGAGCCAAGTCACTGTTATACTGATAATGGTGTACAAAAGCCTCAGCCAGTTCCTTCCATGTGCGCACACTGGTGGGTTCCAAACCCATGTACCATTCCAAGGATGTCCCGGACAAGCTATCCTGAAAGAAGTGCATCAGCAGCTTCTCGTCTTTACAGTGAGCGGACATCTTTCGGTAGTATGATCTTAAGTGGACACGAGGGAAAGTGGTGCCCTTGTATTTCTAAAAGTCGGGTACCTTGAATATAGGAGGTACCTTGAGATCAGAAATCAATCCCAATTTAGTCATGTCGACACCCATAGTGTTCTGGTTCTCGAAATTCCTCATTTTGTCCTCGAGTGCCTTAAATCTCAGATGTGCTTCAGCAGTCAGCTCTCCTTCAGCACTCCTCTGTGAGAACAAATCTTCTTGACGATCTTCTAGCCATGGATGAGGCCCATACAGATTTCCAGCACCTGTGTTACCTTTGCCTAGTCCAGTGTTGCCATTAGCTTCAAAGTTTCCATTACCGACGCCAGTCGTATTACCATTGAGCCCGATGTTAGTGATCACATTGCCGTTACCACTTCCATTCCCCCCGTTCATGGGGATGCCACCCTGAGGAGTTTCAACAGGTGGGGGGACTGGAACGCTCCCTCCATGCAGCACACCATTGCTGTCAACCCTTGAGATCAGAGGCTGGACCAGTGTTCTGAGCTGGTCTTGGCCGTTGGAAACCACTTGCATGAGCTCCATGAAGCGGTCCATCCTCTCTCGGAGTTCCTAGACGTCAGTTTGCACTTGTTCTATTGCTCTAGCTTGATTCGCTCTGGTCGGATAACAGTGGATCAGTCTTCGGTCAATCCTGGAACAACCTATATACACAAAGGGTTAGAAAAACGACAAGGTGCTCATCATGCAAATGCAAACGTGTGTCTGTGCCTTGGGGAGATTCCCCCCCCCCCCCCCCCGATCCTAGTTTCCGAGACAAATAAAGTATATGATCCAATCATGGAAAAGAAATCCTCATATATTCATCTAAAAAGCCCGTTCGGGTAGCGTACAACTGAAGCAATAAGACATGACCCCAACCAACAGACCTGGCGGTGATCAACATATCAATGCATAAAATGTACAAAGAAAATACAAAAAGATCAGGTGCAGCCACGGGCACGAAAATCTTCTAACAACTTCTTTGTAGCGGGATAACCTGGCTGAGTAAGCAAACCCTGGGCCAGCAGGTCCCTCTGCCTGATGGATTTTGGGAGGTTCTCGGCAACAATCCTAGAAACACCTTCTTCAGAATGGTTTTCGACTCTACTCCTCTTAGCATCAACCCGGAGTTGAAAATCTTGCAAATTCGTCTTGGCCTCAGCCAATCTATACCGGACGTCTCGTCGCAGTGAGGCTTCAGCCTCTATCTTCTCGTCTTTCACCGTAATCTGAGCTTCTAGCTCGGCTACTTGCTACTTCAGCTTTTCTTCCCGCTCTTTGTATTTGGCTAGGGTGCTGCTCCAGACCCTCTCGTATTGGGTTAACTTCCGGTACACTCTGTCCAGATCCTGTTTCTTGGTTGTCAACACGCCGTGTACTGACTTTAGGTCCAACCCCAGACGGTCCCTAGCATCAGTTTCTTTGGTCAGGTTGGCGCCTAGATGGTTGATCATTTCAGTCTGCTTCTTGCAGGTATAAACGGCTTCACTTTTCTCTTTCCGAAGTTGAGCGATCTCTTTCTCCAACTCTTCGTTGGCTTTTTGTAGCTCTTCCTTCTCTTGGAGTACCTGGTTGAATTTCTGAATATCAACTGTAGTAGGCTTTTTGTGCACAGGCGGATACAATGGTTCCACGGCAGGAAACGACATTAGAAACTTGGCGGCTCTCTCTCGAACCTAAGTCACATACGGATCAAAGGCCTTGTTGTTTCTCTTTCCCAGCAGGACCTTTCCCTTTCGGTGAATTTTGTTCCAAGCATTCTGTACCTTGATCAAAGTGTCGCCTTCAAGCAACCCTGTGAAATACAGAGACTCCCGTATCTCTTCCTCTTCAGGAGGACCTCGTAGTGCATACCCGAATTTCCATACTAGCAGAGAGGGATTGTAATTGATACCTCTATTCCTTCCGACCAGGGGGACGTTAGGAAAGCCACAACAACTATATACGATATCTTTGCCCAATAGATCTCTATTAAACCAGATAATATTGTCAGCAGACAAACCCATCAAACGTGCAGACCAGGGTGAAGACTCAGCAGAATCAATGAACGGCCTTGACTTGGGAAGATGGCTAGCAAACCACTTATACAGTAAAGGAGCACAACATGCCACGTTCTTCCCCTTTCTATTTTCGTTCTTGCTGTGAACTGAATGGTAGACATCTCCGAGGAGAGTGGGTACTGGATTCCCGGAGGCAAATATGTGGCAAGCATCCATGCTTATGAAGTCCGGATGACTTGGGAATAGCACGATCCCATAGATACAGAGGGCTAAGAAGGCATTGAATACATCCCAACGACCTTTCTCGGCAAACTTTCGGGCTTTTTCCATCAGGAAATGCAAGAGGAAACCATGAACTCCAATCTTCCTGGATACCATCCCTTCCAATTCAGACTCATCTACATGAAGAGCGTCAGTCAGCTTACTCAATTTGGGTTCACCCTCAACACGATAATAAGGCATTTGATTCATCAAAGGCACCCCCAACAGGTCAGAGTACTCCTCCAGGGTCGGAGCTAGGACATAGTCTGGAAATACAAAGCATCTGAGCTATGGGTCGTAAAACTGTAACAGAGTATAGAGGCCATTCAACTCGTACGTAGGAAGCTTATACACAATACCCAGAAGTCTCCCATAACTCTTTCTGAAACTCTCCATCACTGTCTTATCAGCCAAAGAAATCAAAGCTCGCAATTCTCGGATGTCAGGTGTTGGTAGCTTGTAAGCCACAGTCTTCTTCAGAGATGCCATATCTGCCATGAGGATCAAGATCACTAGAACCAGGGGAGAAATATGCACCTGCAACACAGACACACGTTAATGACATGCAAATGAGGATGAAAGTAATGCAAAATGCAAACATGCAGCAGGAGATCAAGATGACTGTGCTGTTGAGGAGATGAAGGCTCTGTATCAACAAAACTACAATACTGCTCTGTCAAGAACAAACATATCTCTAATGAGAAGAAACCCCTCATATCATACCATCAATCTGCTCTGTCAAGAACACATATCTCTGATGATGAGAACCTCTGATACCAACAAAACTGATTCACTATCAAGAAAACCAGGTAGTCTGAAGGTTAAGGTTTCCTGCATCACACCCGACCCTGCTCACAGGTATGGACCTAATCACGGAAAAGGTTCGGCATCCTATGCGATCATCAGCGTCACAGACTTTCAAGAAATGATGATACGATACCCAAGAGGTGTGGCATCATCATCTCTTAAAGCGGCCTCACTTAGCTGAATTCCAAATGATCGGTTCCTAGAGTCGATAATCCTCAGATCCAACAACCCCTCGAGTCCAAAGGACCGATAGGAAGCCATCAAAGAGAACCTCGTCTGAGTGTGGATTAAATGGGAACTGATGCAAGCAAAGCAAACACGTCCTCCACTAACCCACTCTAATACTATATAGCTCTCAAGCCTGGGTCTGGCTTCTCACTCATCAGAATGCCCCTCCCACAACAATATAGATAATCATATCATACTGAAAATAAAGTGCGGGAAATAAAATGCGATAAATAAACACAACCCAACAAGTAAACATACAAGCGCTAGGATTGACTCTCACAAGGGACGTTGGATCCCCAGATTGACTCGCATAAGGGACGTTGGATCCCTAGGAAACTATCAAGTCTACAGCAGATTCGTCAGCTGTCGCTACCGCGAAAATAAGGTGCCGGAAAAGCAGAAGAGTCCCCACCTTTCATTATTTATTCCTCAGAACGGGAAAGGAAACGATCGGGAAAAACCTGACGAAAGGGTATAAGACAAGGTCATCGCAACCATTGTCTGGGTTCGGGAGTCGGTTACGCAAGGGGAAGGTATTAGCATCCCTCACGTCCATCGTACTCGATGCGATCCAGGCTTGTTGTGTTTATACGACGGGTTGGTTTTACTATCTACCTATCAAGGCCGGCTCAAAAAGAAAAGAAAATGACTCGGGAAAGCGTCGCACTTTATGCCTACGTATTCTCATCAGAGAATGAGAAATCAGAGTCAATGTAGTTTGATTAACTACGAGTTACGGGGAAGGTGGCTCGCCAATACATCAGTATTGTGCCTACGTACTCTCAAAAGATATGAGAGATCAGAGCTTACATAGTTCGGGATAATACGGCTTACGGGGGTTCAGATTCGTCTGTTTTTCGAGTAGGGTTAACAAACAGTTCCAGTAGTTTTGTGTATGCAGCTCGACCCTTGGAGACTTAGGCGTTAACATTTGCGGTAGAACTGAGAGTTAACGACACTCTTTTCTTCAGAAAAGCTTCCTTTGAATTATGGGCCCACGGGGCAAAAGGTTTGAAGTTTGTTTTCTGTCTTTTACGGAAGAACTGTTTTTTATGTTTGTCTGTAGTTCGTACAGCACTAGAGACTATGACCTGGGAGCGAATGCGTCGCATATCGTCCAAAGGACGTATACTAGACATTCTAGACGATTGAGAGGAGGCCGCTCAATTATCATTACCCAAGTAGGTTAAGGCTCGTAATGCGCTTATACTAACTTGCCTTTATTACGTTTTTTACTGTTGTTTCAAGATGAGAAGAGAGAGGGACAACTACGGGGAGACTATCAAGTCCTAATGTTGTCATGCCAAGGATTCATCCTATGGTTGAGGTTTGAAACGGGGAACTCCTAGAAGTTATCGTGCATAGGTTTCAACCTAAAGTTCTAATCATCACTTCCTTGTCAAAGGAAGTGAGATTCCTAGGGGATCATGTCAATGATAAACAGGAACAGATAAAGCATCAGCTTAAACAGTAAACAGATATACAGTTAACGACTGTAAAATGCATGCAATGCAAGTGAGGGAGGAAATGTGTGTGGGGCATCAGCCTCCACAAGCTCGTCTCGACCTCAAGCCAGATATGAATAACTGCAATCATGAAAGAAAAATAAAATTCCATCAAGCAAACCACAAATCACATAGGCAAGGGAGCAGAGCTCTACCGAATACCCGCAAGCAAAGCCATAGAGTAAAAGTACAAGCAGAGGGAGCAACTCAACCTCTAGTGCAATCATGCTCCTAGCCTAAAACAATTTAAACATGAACTTATTCTAATGCATCAAGCAAATCAAACAAGTCACATCAATACAGTTGCACAGAAAGCAAACAGACAGGAAAAAAAACAAGTCAACAGCTTCTACAGCTTCACAGCAAAGTAATCCTCTGACAGTAGTTCAGTCTTCAGTCTGTAACTGCTCTTCAAGTGTATCCTCTTCAGGGAATGAAAGGTACTCCATCTTCAAGCTTCAATCTTCATGGTAGACTTCACCTTCAAGCTTTCATCCTCAATAGCAAGTATCAACTTGCTTCTTCAAGCTTTGAATGCATCAAACACAAGTATCAACTTGTTCTTCATCTTCTTCAAGCTTCAGCTCTTTCTTCAATCTCAATTTGATCTTCTTCACACAAGTGTCAACTTGTTCTTCTTGATCTTTAAGCCTCAACCCCAATGGCAGTCCTCAAACAAAAGGGAAGTGCAACCTCTAGCATCTTCAATCTTCTAGCAAGGAACTCCATCCTCAAGCAAGGGAAAAAGATTCATCTAACAAGAGCAAGGTGGGACAGGGAGAAGCAAAGTGAAGACCAAAGGTCACCTCTAAGCACTCCACCATCAAAGAAAGGAACCCTCAATGGTTCTACCAACTTGTGAAGAGCCACACATCCTACCAAAGGAGGGATGATGCATTCACAAGGGGACCTTACATCATAGGGAGGAATGGAAGTGATCAACACCTTCCATGTTTCATGAAGAAAGAAAGTTTATTCTAAGAGATCTCCCTAAAAACCCTAATCCTTAAACCTAAACAAACTACACCAAATGGAGAGCAATCTTCAAGTCCATAGTCTAAGGGAACTAATGAAGTCATTCAAGTTGAGTTAGTAAGTTAGGATCACCTAAAACCTAGTATTAAAGTTAATTCCAACTAAAATACTAAAATCAATTATAAAATCCTAAAACAATAACTATGGGAACCTATGTCAATCATGACTCTACCATGTTAATTCCAGAGATCAAATCCTCAAATGAGACCTAGAAATAAATTCTACACTACAAGGTACTAAACTTAAACCCTAAAAGGAAACACCTAAAGTTTCAACCTAAAAACAACACCTAATTTCATCACAAAAATGTGAGAGAAATACTATGGGAGCATACATGTCTAAGCTAATCACAAACAAAAAATCAAGCAAAAACTCATTACCAAATGATCAAACTAAAATCATCAAACAGAGGTATCAACCATGGTAATTTTATTATCAAATAAAATGTAAAAAATGCACATAAAATAAAAATGCATGATTTTTCTTATATTTTTATTCTATAAAATTCTAGATTCAATCATGAATCAGGGGGAAAAAACCTGGAATTAATTGACCTATTTTTCTATTTTTAATGAATTATTATCAAACTAATATGAAATGAAAAAAATAAAAGAAAAACAAAAGAAATTAACAAAACTTGCGTGCCAAATAGCAATTGCAATCAGTTCAAATCCTTGGGTTGGGCCAGATGGAAGGTGTGAACATCAATCCAGTCACTAAGCCCAGGCACTTCCAATTAATGAAACAGTGCGTATCAGCTCAAGTCAATAGTCAGAGTTTTCAAACTCAATAGTGGCCGTCTATTCCATGGACTTGGTCAAGGTCAAAGTGCCATCCAAGGGCTCATGTGCATCGTCCCAAATTTGAAACTCAGATTGGAGGGAGTTCAGACGGCGGCCTGAGCTGCAGCGCCACCGTCTTCTCCAGTGGACCATCACACACAGGTCATCAAAAATAACAAAACGATACATCATCTCACTCAATTTTTCCTCCTGATCATGAATCTCAACTCCAAATCATCTAAATCTTTCTCTAACTCAAAACACGATGGCATCTTCAGAATTTGTCAAAATCTTGAATCTCATCAGAACTTCAATTAAATGCACAGAAATAATCCTCAACTCATGGTGATCATCTTACACTATACAATCTTGATCATCAGTCTAAGAATCTTTAGAATTCAGCCTCAACAGAAATTGGTCATCATCCTAACTTGTCTCTAATCCACGAATTAATCATCTCAAATCCATCTACACATTACAAGGATCCTAACCACCTATAGATTTCTATCTATCTCCTCCTAAATTATGCATATGGGTGAAAAGTACCAACCTGAGTTCAGAGGTGTAACAGAAGCAGTTCTTGATCACTTCAACCTCCAAGATGATGCAGATACACTCCAAAACACCTTCTGAAGCCAATGCAACCTTCAATTTCTCTTGATTTGACCTGGAACTCAGAACTCGATTTCTACTTGCAGCTCTGAATTTTCAATGGCTCTCTCTGCTACCAGCTTCAAACTCTTCCAAAAAAATGGCTGAACACACTCAACAACTTATATAGAACTCATTAGAATCATCTAGAACCTTCTCAAAGCTTCAGAATGAGAAATTGGATTTTCAAATTCTCCTCAAAGTCTCATTCACACCAGTCACGATTCCCTCTCTGTTTTGGCCTCAGCAAGCTTGCATTCAACTTCTCATGAGATATTGAACATGAATGTTGGTGTTTCCCTCCTTGTTTCCATCTAATCGCTCATGTTTGATATGTTACTTCATCATGAAGAAACAAAGAAAAAGGGCATGATATTGGACTCCAATCAAAATTCTAATATTTCCAAAGTTTCCAAAATGCCTTTTCTATTCAAAAAATGATATTATTTTGCTTCATTTGCACACAAAATGATTTATTTGAAATTTTGGTCATTCATGCCTTTTTAATCCTTCCTTTTTCACCATTTCTTGAACCAAGTCTCTCCTTGAGCCATTTCAATGCCTCCATGATACATGATCAAGGTTAAAACCCCATTTTTAGCAACTTTCAAGTTGAACAAAATTTCATTTGAGATGTCTAAGTTGGTGAAATGACCCATAACCAAAAATGACCCATAATCACAACTTCCCAAAATACCCTTGACTTGTCAAAGCCATAACTTGAGTTATACATATCCTATCAAGGACTTCTAGTACTTTCTAGAAAGATAAGAGAATAAGGAACAACATTCATGTTGACCAAAAGTTCATAGGAATCATCCTTCTTGGGAAAAGGTGTCATGCAAGTTGGGTAACTTTCAAGCTCCAAATTCACATGCCTCAGATGACTTGTAATTTGTCTGGCTCATAACTTGAGTTATATAAACCCTATCAAGGACTTCTAGTACTCAAATTAAAGCTAAGATCATGCCCTACAACAATCATGTTAGGGTAAAGATGAGATTAAGATCCTATCTTGAGTTACATTGCCTTGAAGACAGGGGTCAAACTAGGGGATTTTACACTGTCAAGTCTTAGAAACCCTAGCTTGAAACTTCTCAAACTCTTCAATCATGATGAGTTAACCTTAGAATCATCCTTATAACATCTTAATGTATCAATCCATGATCACATGGATCTTGAATTAGGTCTCAACCTCTTTCAAATCATCAGTTGACTTAGGGTTGACCCAATCAAACCCTAGTTGCACCACTCATGGCTGAGCTTTCTTAATCTTGCACAATGACCTGTCTAGGCCTCAAAGTGATCTTCAATCCTTCTCATGAGCTCTCTCAAGACCTCCAGTCAATCTCCATGACCTCAGAATCATCTGATGGCTTCCACAACTCTCTAGTTAGGAGACCTACACCCTCTTGGTTTCAATCACTCTCTCTGGGGATCTTTTAACTTTTCTGACAAGGATATCAACCCTTGATCATCTGAATAACCTTCTTAGCTGGCTTCATAGTCTTGTATAGCTCTTGATTGGTAATCATACCTCTTGATCTCCTGCACACATGTCAATGAAATGCAAATGATAATGCTAATGTGAGTGAAATGAAACACAAGCTAGGTAAAGAAAAGTTGGGCAAATTTTGGGGTGCAACAAGACCCCACCTATGTCGTATGCCCAACTTTTTCAGACATTGCTTCAGTTACAGCTAGTTTAGAAGAGAACTTTGGCTCCCTTGACATGTACACCTCCACCGGGCTACGATGCGAATGTGAGATGTGAGTTTTACTCGGGGGCACCTGGCCACTCGATTGACAACTATAAGGCATTCAAGCACAAAGTGCAAGATATGGTTGGCGCCAAGATAATCAACTTTTCTGATAATGCTTCGAATGTTACAAATAACCATATGCCCAACCATGGGGGAGATGGGGTTAGCGCCATCATCGAAGAGGAAGATTCGAATTTATTGATTGATGTCAAAGACCTGAAAACACCACTTGGTTTCGTTAAAGCCAAGTTGATGAAGAAAGGTATTTTCCCGGGCTGTGGAAAGTTGTGTATGGATTGTGCGAATCATTCAGACGGTTGTGATCAGTTGGTAGCAGGGATTCAGAGTTTGATGAACGAAGGAATTCTGCAGTTTAGTCGGAAGACTGAGAGCAGGTCAGGGGAAGTAATGCTGAAGTAGAAGGATGAGATTGCCACTATCACCATCCCTCGTAAAACAATTACCATTTCTGCGTCAAGGCCATCTACGATCATTATCACGAAGGCTGGGCCTATACCATTCAAGAGCACTAATGTTGTTCCATGGCACTATGGGGCAGATGTCTATTGCAATGGACAGAAGTTAGAGTTGGAGCCATCTGGGCAATCTGTTGACAACTTAGTGGGGACTAGGGGAATAACACGTAGCGGAAGAGTATTCGCTCCACCAGAGATTGTGGCTGACAAAGCTGAGAAGACTGACAGAGGGAAGAGTAAGGTCGTCGAAGAAACCTCCCGCGAGGTAGGGAAGGACCTGCTTGTGAAAGACGCCGAGGAATTTATGAGACTGATCAAGAAAAGTGATTATAAGATCGTTGATCATCTTCATCAGACACCGTCTAAGATCTCTATTCTGAATCAGTTGCTGTGTTCTGAGGCACACTGCAACGCTCTGCTGAAGGTTCTGAATGCAGCGTATGTACCGCAAGAGATCTCCGTCAACCAGCTAGAGGGAGTCGTTGCTCATGTGAATGCTGGGAATGGATTAGGGTTTACTGACCTATAGCTGACGCCGAAAGGAAGGAACCACAATTGCGCCTTGCATATCTCGATAGAATGTCAAGGAACGGTTATGTCCCATGTGTTGGTGGACACGGGATCATATTTGAACGTTCTCTCTAAGAAAGCTCTAATGAGGTTGGATATGAGAGGGTTGATATATACACCAAGTGATCTGGTGGTAAAATCTTTCGATGGAACTAAGCGTCACATCTTTGGAGAGGTAACTCTACCCATTCAAGTTGGGCCAGAAACCTTTGACGTGGTCTTCTATATCATGGATATCATGCCAGCCTATAGCTTCCTTTTGGGCCGACCTTGGATCCATTCTGCGGGCGCAGTGACTTCCACATTGCACCAGAAGCTGAAGTATGCTGTGGGGGGCAGCATCATGACCGTCTGTGGTGAAGAGGACATAATGGTGAGCCATTTGTCATCTTTTAAATATGTTGAGGTGGATGGCGAGATCCACGAAACTTTATGCCAGGCGTTTGAAGCTGTTAAAGTCAAAGATGTGATTCCTGTGATGATCAAGAAACCTGAGATGAATCTCTCTTCCTTCAAGGAAGCTCAAGCTGTTGTTTAAGCTGGTTCTGCCCCAGGCTGGGGGCAAGTTCTGGAAATCCCTAACAAGCAGGGTAAGTTTGGGTTAGGGTATTCTCCTTCTGCTAATGCTTCCTCCTCTCGCAGTGCGCCGTGCGTCAAAGGGCCGATTCAGTTCACAAAAGGTGGGGTGATATTTGAGAATGTCAATGTTGTGTCTGAAGACGACGAAGATAGTGATTGCGACCTGGACTCCTAGATTCAGCCGAGCAAACCAGGCCAGAGCCTCAACAACTGGTCCGTCCAGGGTATCATCCAAGTGACGCGCAAAGAGTAATGCTTTGTCTTCTCCAATTATCGTACAAACTTATGCTCTACCCGGGGCATAACGGTTTTATTGTCAGGGCCTTGATTGCTTATGCATGTACATATTATCAATAAATCAAAGGGCGTTTTCTTTGCATTCAAATTTTGTGCTCTCTGTTATTCCTATTTTTTACTTTTGTTTTGAAAAACAATAAAATGGCAATATGGTTTGTCCTAACCTGCATATCCTCTGCTTAAGCTTAACCCTTGTTATTACAGGATTCACATCACAGATGACATCAACTCTGAACCTTCTACGACTCACTTTGACTTTGATTTCCCGATATATCAAGCTGAGGAAGAGATTGATGAAGATGAAGACCTTCCAGAAGAGTTGACCCGTTTGTTGAAACAAGAAGATAAGATCATTCTGCCTCACGAGGAAGAGATTGAGATTGTTAGTCTGGGTTCTAAGGAACTTGTCAGAAATGTCAAGATAGGGGCTGTGTTACAGAGTGGTGTTAAGCAAAGATTGGTCGAGATGCTTCGAGAGTATAATGACATCTTTGTTTGGTCGTATGAAGATATGCCCGGACTCGACACTGACATAGTGGTCCATCATCTACCACTCCGAGAAGATTGTCCTCCCGTTAAGCAGAAGCTTAGAAGGACACGACCAGATATGGCCGTTAAGATCAAAGAAGAAGTACAAAAGCAACTAGATGCTGGCTTTTTAGCGGTCACTACTTACCCTCCGTGGGTCGCCAACATAGTACCTGTACCGAAGAAGGACGGTAAGGTACGGATATGCGTTGATTATCGGGATTTAAATAAGGCGAGCCCTAAAGATGATTTCCCGCTACCTCATATTGATGTGTTGGTCGACAATACAGCTTAATTTTCCGTGTTTTCATTCATGGATGGCTTCTCCGGCTATAATCAGATCAAGATGGCGCCGGAGGACATGGAGAAAACCACTTTCATTACACCTTGGGGGACGTTCTGCTACAAGGTAATGCCCTTCGGTCTGAAGAACGCAGAGGCCACTTACCAGCGGACGATGGTCATTTTGTTTCATGAAATGATTCACCATGAGATTGAAGTCTATGTTGATGACATGATTGCGAAGTCCCAAACGGAGGAGGGACATCTGGTCAATTTGCTGAAGCTTTTTGAGAGGCTTAGGAAGTTCAGGTTGAGGCTGAATCCTAACAAGTGTACTTTCGGAGTACGGTCTGGAAAACTACTGGGGTTTATTGTGAGTGAAAAAGGCATTGAGGTTGATCCTGCTAAGATAAAAGCAATACAAGATATGCCAGCGCTAAAGACTGAAAAGGAAGTTCGTGGTTTCCTGGGCAGAATAAACTACATTGCAAGGTTTATATCTCAGCTCACGGCCACGTGTGAACCGATGTTCAAGCTATTGAAAAAAGATCAGGCGATTATCTGGAACGAGGATTGCCAGAAGGCATTTGATAAGATAAAATAGTATCTGCAGGAACCTCCAATTTTGATACCCCTAGTGGTCGGAAGACCCTTAATCATGTACTTGAGAATAGCATGGGTTGCGTTCTCGATCACCACGACGAGACTGGCAGAAAGGAGCATGCCATTTGTTACTTGAGTAAAAAGTTCACAGATTGTGAGTCCCGTTACTCAATGCTGGAAAAAACGTGTTGCGCACTCGCGTGGGCTGCCAAACGTTTACGATAGTATATGCTCAATCACACGACCATGCTAATTTCGAAGAGGGATCCGATCAAGTACGTCTTCGAGAAGCAAGCACTTTCGGGAAGGATTGCCAGATGACAAATGGTGTTGACGGAGTATGACATTCAGTATGTTTCCCAGAAGGCCATCAAGGGAAGTGTATTGTCTGAATACCTTACCGGACAGCCTATCGAAGATTATCAGCCGATGAAATTTGAATTCCCTGATGAGGATATCATGTTTCTCAAAGCGAAAGATTGTGACGAACCGTTGCCCGACGAGCGGCCAGATAGGAAGTCCCAGTGGAAATTGATATTTGACGGTGCCGTTAATTCGTAGGGAAGTGGTATTGGGGAAATCATTACGACTCCCCAAAGATCCCACATCCCGTTTACTGCCAGATTGAATTTTCGAGTCACCAATAACGAAGTGGAATACGAGGCATGCATCATGGGTTTAGAAGAAGCCAATGATTTGAGAATCAAGAACCTAGATGTATACGGTGACTCGGCACTCATTGTTAACTAAATTAAAGGGGAGTGGGAGACTCGTCAGTCGAATTTGGTCCTGTACATGAATTATGCCAGAAGGCTGCTTCCGTTCTTCGATCGAGTAGAGCTCTATCATGTGCCTAGGGCGGAAAATCAGATGGCTGATGACTTAGCCACGTTGGCTTAGATGTACAAAGTCAATTTTTAGAATGAAGCCCCAAGAATTGTCATTTCCCGTCTTGATAGACCTGCATTCGTTTTTGCAATTGAGGAAGCCTCCGATGGCAAGCCATGGTTCCATGATATTCATACATTCCTTATGACTAAGGAGTATCCTATGGGAGCGTCAACCCAGGATAAGAAGACTCTGAGGAGGCTGTCTGGAAATTTCTACCTCAATCCTGATGGAGTTCTATATAAGAGAAATCACGATCTCGTGCTACTCAGATGTGTGGACGAAAAAGAAGCTAGTCTGCTTATGGAAAGGTCCATGAAGGCACATTTGGTAGGCACGTCGGCGGACATGCTATGACGAGGAAAATCCTAAGAGCAGGGTATTACTGGCTGGCGATGGAGTCTGATTGTTTCAAATTCGCGAAAAGATGTCATAAATGCCAGATTTATGCTGATAAAGTTCATGTGTTGTCGTGCCCATTGAATGTCATGTCATCCCCGTGGCTGTTCTCCATGTGGGGCATTGATATGATACGCAAGATCGAGCCCACTGCATCTAACGGTCATTGCTTCATTTTGGTAGCCATCGATTACTTCACCAAGTGGGTGGAGGCAGCCTCGTACGCTAATTTGACCAAGCAAGTGGTAGCTAGATTCATAAAGAAGGATATCATCTGTCGACACGGAGTTCCCGAGCGGATCATTACTGACAATGGTTCAAATCTGAATAATAAGATGATGAAAGAGTTATGCCAGAGCTTCAAGATTGAACATCACAACTCATCACCTTACCAACTGAAGATGAACAGTGCGGTTGAAGCGGCCAACAATAACATTAAAAAGATAGTACAAAAGATGGTTGTGACCTACAAAGATTGGCATGAGATGTTTCCATTTGCATTGCACGGTTATCGTACGACGGTACGCACATCAACCGGGGCAACTCCTTTCTCACTAGTGCACGGTATGGAAGTTGTCCTACCGTTGGAAGTTGAGATTCCTTCTTTGCGAGTTTTGGTTGACGTGAAACTCTATGAGGCAGAATGGATTAAGAACCGATTAAATCAACTCAGTCTGATGGATGAGAAGAGATTAACATCGATTGCGTATGGTCGTCTATACCAGAGCCGAATGAAGAAAGCTTATGATAAGTAGGTGCGTCCTAGAAGCTTTCAGACGGGTGATCTTGTCCTGAAGAAGATTCTTCCACCACATTCCAACCACAGGGGCAAGTGGACTCCTAACTACGAAGGTCCGTATGTCGTCAACAAGGTCTTCTCGGGAGGAGCCTTGTTGTTACCAATGATGGATGGCGAAGATTTTGCATCCCCTATGAACGCGGACGCAGTTAAAAAATACTTTGCTTAAAAACGACCCGCTGGAAAAAAAAAAGAATATCCAGGCAAAAATGGGGCATCCCGGCGAACCATAAAAAAGGAAAAAGGTTTGGGCAAAAATTATGGATATAAACGAAAAAATGTAAACCCGCAAAGTTGAAAACCTGAAAGGGCAACTTTAGCAAAAAAAGGTATCCCGGTGAATCGAAAACCCGAAAGGGAGATTCAGGCAAAAGTTAGGGATTGAAAAGTAAATGACTGCGTTCCACGTGTGAACTCTCGTTGTTTAGTGGTTTGGGAAGACCTGAGGGCCGTTTATCCGAATCAATCTCTTCCGAAGCTGAAGCGTCAGAGAAATATCGAAGTCGAGTGGGTCATAGAGGGATCAACTCATGGTGTTCGTCTACGCCACGTTGCCGACATTTGTGTATACTGATGTATATTTATGTTTATACTTGCGCAGCTTCCTCATTTCAGGAGCTTGCATCTATTGTAAAACATTTTTCCCATTCAGGGGTTCGTTATCAATAAATGTATACTATTCAGTATTTTTGTTTGTTTGTTTAGCCATTATCTGTTTTATTTGCGAAAAAGAACTCCCGACGTTTTTGATAAAATGCGCATACATAAACTTGCTGGCCTAGGCCGATAATTGTTGAAACATTGAATTACCTGAACAGTGTCACCGGATGATAACCTTGATAGGTCCCTTTGTGAAGGGTATCTTGTCTGTTTGTTCATGTTGTTGCAGGGATGTCACCCTCCAGGCAGTATGCCAGATGTTTTCCAAGCAGGATGATTCCTTCTTCCCCAGCGAGTTCAACGACGTTTCCTCACCGAGTCTGAATAGAGACCATGAGCATTGATATGTCTCCCCAAGAAGAGATAGATTCTCCCCAACCAGATGCATCCTAGGCAGGATCATCATTTCCCCAGCTGAGTCGTACGCTGAAGTGTGTACTCGTTCCCAGCACTGAATCAATGTGCAGTTTTCTCGAAGAAGACTATTCGCAAGTGTTCAGCTCTCGATAGTTCAGACTGAAGTCTCCAGCAGAATTGAAATTCCCCACAAATTTGTATTCTCCCCGGCAGGTAGGAGTGACTCTAGCGTCTGATTGCCTATCCTCAGCCGAGTTTGCAGTCCTCCAAGAGAGTCGAGTCCTTGGAAGCCGTTCAAACCATTATTGGTGTTCCCCAAGAGAATGTTGAATAGATGTTGTTGTACTTCCCCATCGGAGTCCGTGTTTCTAGGAAGATTCTATCTGCGAAGTCCGTGCAGTTTATTTCTGCGATTGACATTGTTTCCTCAGCGGTTTATGGTTTGTATACCCCGTTGAGCAAGTACAGGTTCTCATAGAACTTTGCACCTGCAGGAAGTCGTCGAAGTTTGTTTCCCCAGGTTACGTCCAATTAAGATTGGTGTGGTTTCTTCTCCTCAGCAGGATGGTTCCTCCTCCCCACCAGAGTGGCTCTTTCTCCTTGACAGGAGGATTGTCCCTTCAGCATTTATTTTGCTGATAGGGTCATAGCATTTTGCATGATTGCATAGCATTTACCCTAAACGCGTAGCATTTCCACCGTGTGGAGCATTACGCCATTGGGAAACATATGCATGTGAAACATGAGCTAGGTCGTTATCCTTCTTGTTTTTCAGGCATTCCTCAGCAAGGTTGTTTGCATAAGATGATTCTTAAAATCCCCAGTGAAGTCACCAGAGTTGTTTACTCAAGATGATTCTTGGAGTCCCCGGCAGAGTTGTTTGTTCAGGATGATTCTTGAGTTCCTCAGCAGAGTTTATTTGTCCAGAATGATTTCTGAATCCCCGAAGCAGAGTTACTTGATACTTCTCCAGAATTCCCAGCGGAGATGTGTCATCCCCAGCAGGCTTTGAACAGAGAAGTGGAAATTTCCCTTGAAGACTTACTGATGAAGTCCGACTGCGATGTCAAAGCAGTTCTCCTGGATGACGCGGAGTGCCTGACGACAAAAGTTTAGATATCCCCAGTGGTTTATGATTGATTGAGGATTCTATTTCCGACTTATTGACGAAGTCTGGCTGACGCCCGAGAGTTTCTTTGAATGCCCGATGGCATAATTATAGAGATTGTCAAAGGTTCCTGATGACCTGATGAGTCCAGAGGAATTCTTCTGCTGTCGTGCCGCAGAATGCCTGATGGCAGTATCAGCTATGTATCACCAGTTACCGTGTAACCGATGATCCCTTGATGACTTGAGGAAGAAGCTGTAGTGAAACCTGATGATCATCCTGACGGAGATTTGGGCCAGTTCCGTGCAACTGCCATTTCAGACTTCAAATATTGTCCTACTCGTGCGGTTGGCAAGTTTCCGGTTACCGTGTAACCAACTCCCCAGCAAGTTGTCGTGCAATTGTCAGTTCCGATTTCGAAGATGTTCCTACCAATCAAAGTATCGTTTACCTGTGTGGTTGGCAAATCACCAGTTACCGTCTAACAGACGATTCCTTGATGACTTGAGGACATAGATGATCATCCTGACGGAGATTTGAGATTAATCCTTCACCAGTTACCGTGTAACCGGTGATCCCTTGATGATTAGAGGACGAAGTGCTACAGTGATATCAGATATGTCAGATCAATAATTCTCCAGCAATTTGCCGTGCAATTATCATTTCCATTTCCGAAGAATTTGTCCCCATTAGAGTATCATTTACTTGGGCGGTTGGCAAATTTTCGGGTTTATTGGTATTCAACCGTCTTTTACCTTGATTGTTTGAGAGCTTCGCTTCTCACCCATTCAGGTCCAAGCCGTTTGAATAGGGGCAGCTGTTGCACCCTAAAATTTGCCTAACCTTTCTTTACTTAGCTGGTGTTTCATTGCATTCATTTTAGCATTATCATCTGCATTGGATTGACATGTATGCAGGAGATTAAGAGGTATGACTACCAATCAAGGGCTACACAAGGCTATGAAGCTAGATAAAAGGCTTATTCAAGTGTTCAAAGGTTGATATCCTCATTAGAGAAGTCACAGATTCTCAGAGAAAGTGGTTGAAGCCAAGTGTGTACATCTCCCAACTTGAGAGTTGTGGGAGGTCCTCAGATGATTTTGAACCCATGGGACTTGGACTTGAGACCTTGAGAGAGCTCATGAGAAGTATTGAAGATCATTTTGAAGCCTAGACAGGTCAATATGCAAAGGATAAGGAGCTACTACCAAGATTGGTACAACTAGGGTTTCATCTGGTCAACCCTAGGTCAACTGATGATTTGAAGAAGGTTGAGACCTAATTCAAAAGCCATGTGATCATGGATTGATGTATTAAGATGCCTAAGGGATGATTCCAAGGTCAACTTGTCATGAATCAAGAGTGTGAGGAGTTCCTAGGCTAGGGTTGCTATGCTTGACAGTGTAAAATCCCCTAGTTTAGTGCCTAACTTCAAGACCACATAACTAAAGATGTAATTTTCATCTCACCTTGACCCCAAAATGATTGTTGTATATCATGATCATAGCTTTAATTTGAGTACTAGAAGTCCTTGGTAGGGTTTGTAGAACTCAAGTTGTGAGCCAGACAAGTTACAGGTCATTAGTGGAATGTGAAATTGGAGCTTGAAAGTCAACCAACTTGCATGACATTTTTGACCTAGGAAGATGATTCTTTTGGCCAACATGAATGTTGTTCCTTATCTTGTTAGCTTTCTATAAAGTACTGGAAGTCCGTGATTGGATTTGTAGAACTCAAGTTACAAGCTTTGCAACATAAGGGTATTTTGGGAATTTGGAATTACAGGTCATTTTTTGTTATAGGTCAATTTCATCAACTTAGACATCTCAAAAGGACTTTTGATCAACTTGAAAGTTGTTAAAAATGGTGTTATTTGTCTAATCATGACCCAAAGATTCATTGATATGGATTTAATTAAGGAGCGTATGAAGAAATTTGGAAAAAAGTTCATTAAAGGCATTAAGAAAGGAAAAAATTCAAAATAAATCACAATGGTTCGAAAAATTACAAATTGGTTCATATTTTGATTGCAAATGGCATTTTGAAGATAATGGCATTGGTAGAATTTTAATTTGAGGCTTGCTTCATGGACTTTGTTTGGATTACTTCATGATGAAGTTACACATCAAAGATTGACCATATGATCAAATCAAGCTTTCAATCTGATCCATTCATCTTCACCAAGTCATAAGTAATGAATTTGAACAAGAATTGAGCTGAAACAGAGCCAGGTTACACGATTTCCATAGTTGCACAATGAAGAAAAATTGAAATTTGGATTGATCAAATTGGGCTTCCAATGGGCCTGGGAAGTATCCAAAACAGTTCTATTTAAGTCTTGGATCATGTTCAGATCGTTTTTTGGTTGGCCTTTGGTGAAGAAGCAGTTACTGCAGTTGGAGTTTTGGAGCTTTCAAGCAAGAAACGGTTTTGGAGTTTGAGGATGAATCAAGAGCTTCTGAGTATCAAGAATCATTCAGCAAGCTTCAGTAAAGAAATCTGCATACTTTGGCATCAAGATTCGCACACGAAAACCTCCAATTTCAAGCTTCTATTCAGGTTTTTATCCTTCAAAATTCCTCTTGATTTAGGTCTGTTTAGAATGAATTTGGCATGTGGTTAGGTTGTAGATATGACCTAGATCATTTTAGGATCAAAATTATGGAGTTTTGTGATGATTCTTGATTGGATGACATTTCTGTTGAGCATCGTATATGGATGATTCTTGAGAGTTAGGATGAATTGGATAGATCAAAGTGATCCTTGAGAGGTGAGGAAGAGTTCTGTGTAGTTAATTTGAAGTTTGATGATATTTGTTAAAGTGGTGATTTTTCTGTTGAGCACCGTGTTTAGAGATTCATGAAGGATTTCAAGAAATGGAATGGATCTTGATGTTCAGTGTGGAGAGGCGAGTGGATTTGTGTAATTTTCATTGAGATTGGTTGAGTTTGAATCCAGAGCATGATTGCTCTCGCCGAAGAAGACGGTGGAGCTCTTCTCCGGCCACCGTGAGTTGTTTTCCCTCTTTGTTCAGTTTAACCAAAGATGATGATGGTGAACCGTTAGATCCTTTTGAATTCGTAGACTTGGTCTTAACATCCAGGGGATGAGATTTAGTTTGACCTTGACTTGGTGAGGTGGCACACTCTGAAGCATAGGATCAACATACTTTTTCAATGAATGGATGTGATTAGACCGTACCGTGTACGCTAGTCAACTGAACCACACAATACCACTGAGTAAAACGCGTCGTTTAAATAAATGAGGTGGAACGCGCTTAGCCTTAGGATCTATTGACTAGTAGTGTGATCTTGTGGTCCTGATATTTTCTGAATTCTTTTCATTTCTTTTATTCATTTTCTATTTTCTTTAATTGTCTTGGTTGATTAAAAATGCCTAAAATGACTTGTTGCTTGCTGATTTTTGTACCATTGATTGCTTTAGAATTTGATGTTTATTTTTTGCTGGATGGTAGTAGACATATTGATAAGATCATAGGAATTTTGTGGTGATTTTTAGGTAGTTCTAGGCATAGTTTTGAACTAGGTTTTTAGAGCCTTCCCCACTTGAGCTTTCACTTGACAACTTTTGGTTTAGAATTTCATTAGGGCCCTTAAACATTGATTTAAGCTCTGGATTTTTTACCATATGTTCCCAATACCTTTAGGACCTATTAGAAATCTTTATAGATTTTTAGGAGTTGATTTACTATTTTAGTTAGATTTTACATCTAGGCTGTTTGTAGGATGCCTCTAGCATAGTACCTCCCATAGTTGAACTTTAAAAGTGACCTTTAGTTCATGATAAGTTTCCAAACCTTTTCTGATGGTTTAGTAGACATGTTGATACCTCTGTAGATTGAATCTTAAGGTTTAGTTTGGTGCATTAGTTCCCTTTAGAAAGTTTCTTTTAGAGCTTGTGGAATTAGGGTTTTTTAGAGCCTTTAGGAGTTTCTTCCTTTTTCATAATTGTGGTTGCTTTGATTTGCATTCCATTTCCTATCCAATGATGCAAGGTTCCTTTGTGGGAGCCTAGTCCCTCCTTTGGAAGGACTAAAGGCCTACCACAAAAGGTAAAACCTTTGAGGATACCAATCTCAGATGAGTGGTTGAGTGCCATGATGGATTCCCTTGGTTTCCATCATGCTTCCCCTCATCATGAAATAATCTTTGTGTTGATTCATATCATCTCTTGATGGAGCAAGTTGAAGCTTGAAGATGAGGTCCTTATTCCCTTCTCTCCTGATGGATAGCTTGGACAGATAACTTGGACTAGAAGACAGACTGTCAGACTGCTAGAGTGTTGTTGTGTTGCTCTGCTGTGTTTGTTGTTTAACTGTATCTGTGTGACTGTTTATTTGGGGTGTTGCATTAGAATAGGCTTTCATGTAGTTGATTCTAGGCCTAAGTGCATTGAAAGGTTGAGCTTGCCTCCCTTTGCTTGTTTGCATAAGAGGTTGAGTCTATCTCCCTCTGCTTGTCTGTTACTGTTTGGCTTTGCTTGTTGGCTGAAGGTTGAGTTTGCCTCCCTTGCCTGTGTATTGTGTTGCTTTTGCTTGATTGCTCTAGAGGTTGAGTGAGTCTCCCTCTGCTTGTATTGCTGCATCGCATGTGCATCTTTACTGTTTATCTGTTTTACTGATGTTTAGCTGATGCTTTATCTGTTGCCTGTTTCCCATTGACATGATCCCCTAGGAGCCTCACTTCCTTTTATAAGGAAGTGATGATTAGACTTTAGGTTGAAGCATTTGCATGATAACGTCTAGGAGTTCCCTGTTTCAAACCTCAATCATAGGATGAATCCTTGGCATGACAATTGTTAGGACTTGATAGTTTCCCCTTAGTTGTGTCCCCTCTCCTTCTCATCTTCAAACAACAGTAAAACACAGTAATAAAGGTTAATTGATATCGTAAGTTACGAGCCTTAAGCTACTTAGGAAATGGTTGTTGGAGGGTTGCCTTCTAATAATCAGGATGTTTAGTATGGTACCCTTAGGGTGACATGCGACACATTCCCTCCTAGGTCATAGTCTCTAGTGCGATATTAGTTGCGAACATCCATAAAAGACACTTCTTCCGTAAAAGACAGAAAATAAACTTCAAACCTTTTTGCCCCGTGGGCCCATAAGTCAAGGAAAACTTTTCTGAAGAAAAGAGTGTCATTAACTCTCAGTTCTACCGCAAACGGTAATGCACGAGTCTCTGACGAGCGAGCTGCATACACCAAACTGCTGGAACTGTTTGTTAACCCTACTCGGAAAAACAGATGAATCTGAACCCTCATAATCCGTATTGTCCCAAACTACGTAAGCTCTGATCTCTCATATCCGTTGAGAGTACGTAGGCACAATACTGACGTATTGGCGAGCCACTTTCCCCCATCCGTTACCCATAGTTAGCCGAACTACGTTGACTCTGATTTCCCATTCTCTGACGAGAATACGTAGGCACAAAGCGCGATGGTTTGCCGAGTCATTTTCTTTTCTTTTTCAGACCAGCCTTGATAGGTAGATAGCTAAACCAACCCGCCAGATAAACACAACAAGCATGGATCCCATCGAGTACGATGGACGTGAGGGGTTCTAATACCTTCCCCTTGCGTAACCGACTCCCGAACCCAGACATGGTTGGATGACCTTGTCTTATACCTTTTCGTCAGGTTTTTCCGATCGTTTCCTTTCCCTTTCTGTGGGATAAATAATGAAAGGTGGCGACTCTTCTGTTTTCCGGCACCTTATTTTCGCGGTAGCGGCACTGATCATTTGTGATTCAGCTAAGTGAGGCCTCTTCAGGAGAGGATGATGCCAAACCAGAAATGGTGAACGTATCATCATCTCTTGAAAGTCTGTAACATTGATGAACGCATAGGATGTCGAACCTTATCAGTGGACAGGTCCATACCTGTGAGAGGGATTGGGTTATGCAGGAAACCTTGACCTTCAGATTACTCGATTGTCTTGGCAGTATGAATCTGAGTTATTGATATCAGTGGTTCCTATTATCAGAGTTGTGCTAGTGTTCTTGTCAAAGCAAAGCGCCGATTCTTCTCAAGCTACAACACAATAATCTTGATCCCCTATTTGCATTTTGCATTTTTACATTTTTCATCTGCATCTCATTAACATGTATTTATGTTGCAGGTGCATATTTCCTCCCTTGATTCTAGTGATCTTGCTCAATATTCCCGACATGGAACCCCTGAAGAGGACATTGCCCTACAAGTTTCCGGCTCCCGATATCAGTCCTTTGTTGAGTTTGATTGCCATGGCCGATATGAAGGTGATGGAAGACTTCAGAAAATCTTATGGGAGACTGTTGAGATGCGTTTGTAAACCTTCAGCATATGAGATCAATGGTATCTATACTCTTCTACAGTTTTATGACGCCCAACTGAGATGTTTTGTCTTCCCCGATTATGTTCTGGCTCCTACTTTGGAGAAGTATTCTATATTGCTAGATATGCCTATTTTGGATCAGATGTCGTTCTTCCATACTGATGCTAAGCCTAATCTGGCTAAGCTCGCTGCTATTCTGCATTTGGATGCCTCAGAGTTAGAGGGGAAGAAGCTCAAGAAAAGTGGGATGTTTGGGGTTCCTTTGCCTTGTTTGGTTGAGAAAGCTCAACAGTGTGCCAAGGATGGTTGTTGGATCGTATTTAGCGCCATCCTAGCTCTTTGCATCTAAGGCATTATATTTTTCCCTAATCTTCCGGACTTCGTAGATACAAATGCTTTTTACATACTGGCTTCAGGAAACCCAGTACCTACACTGCTCGGTGATGTTTATCACTCGGCTCACTACAAGAATGAGAACCGAAGAGGGGAAAATATGTCTTGTTGTGTTCCATTACTATACAGGTGGTTTTCCAGTCATATGCCTAAGACAGGTCCTTTTGTTACTTCTGCAGGTACGTCGAAGTGGTCTGAACGTCTGATGGGTTTGTTAGCTGAGAACATCACTTGGTTTGATAGGAATATACTTGGTATAGAAATCATTTATAGTTGCAGTGGATTTCCTAATGTCCCTTTGGTCGGAAGGAAGGGGTGCATCAACTACAATCTGTCGTTGTTGGTTAGGTAGTTTGATATTCATTGAAAGATCCTCCCAATGAAGAGGAGGTACAGGAATCTCTGTACCTCACTAGGCTGTTGGATAGTGATACACTGGGTAAACTTGAGCACGCTTGGATTAATGTTCACAGGAGAGGGAAGGCATTGCTGGGGTAGAGTAATAGCCGAGACTATGATCCCTACTTGAGCTGGATTCAGGATAGAGCGAAGAGGTTGTTGATGTTGTTTCCTTCAGGGACGCCTTTGTATCCTCTCATGATTGAGGAGCCGACCACTATGGATATTCATAAGTACAACCAGTTATGGGCTGAGAAAGATGAGCTACGGAAAGCTAATAAGGAGTTAGAGAAAGAGATTGCTCAGCCCCAAAGTGAGAAGATCGACGCAACATATTCTTTGAAGAAACAGACTGAGTTGGTGAACAAGTTGGGCACGAACTTGACCAAGCAGATTAAATTCCAGGAACGATTGGGTCTAGATCTGAAAGTTGTTAGTAGTGTGATCACTTCCAAAAAGCAGGACTTGGACAAAGCTTATTTGGAGATTTCCAAATTCAACGCCCAGTGGAATGCCACCCTGTCCAACAATAAAGAGCGCGAAGATAAGTTGAAGTTGCAGATCAACAAATTGAAGACTCAGTTGAGAGCCAAAGACAAGAAGATTTTAGCAGAGGCCTCACTCAGGCGTGACACCGAGTGCAGACTGAATGAAGCTATTGCAAACTTGGAGGATTGCAAGCTGAGAGCTAATTCCAAAAGATGCAAGCTTGAAGATTGTTTTGGTGAAGGAGCCTGGGAAGATCATGCTGAGGACTTACAGCGCACCATTAGTCAGAGAGAGTTGCTTATTCAGGGGCTACTCACCAGACCAGATCACCCCGAGACACAGGATTTCCGGTCTTGTCATCCAGCTTGATTACCTTGTTTTCTCTCTGTAGTTGTTGCTTATGCTCGTTGTACTGACCATCACCAGGCCTATTGGTTAAGGTCCTTTCTGAGTGTACTCAGTTTATACGATTGTACACTGCCTGCGTGGCTTTCCATTTATATATGAGTAGTTTCTACTATTGCTTGCCTATGGGGTTTTCCATTGTCGTGCTTTCTCCCAGAACTAGAATTGAGGGGGAAATTTCCCTGTTGCATACATACATGCCTACATTTTGAATTTTTGCATTACAGGTGCATCGGAACTGTCAATCTTATTTCCTGTGGACCGTTAGCTTTTTTGCAAGATAAACAATCAGACCGTTCACCGGGGAATCAACGCAAAGCCATGGAACAAGTTCAGGCAGAGTTGAGGGAAGCCTGGGGCCAGATGGGGCAGTTCATGGCAAGTATGCAAACCTTATGTCTGGAGCAGAAAGTGCTTAAGGAGGAAGTTCATCAGCTGAAGACCCAGATGGGCCTGGTCACAGAGGTGATAAGAAATGTGCTAAGGAAAGAGGGCGATCAGGTGCCTAAAGCTGAAGTAGATATGCTTGTTCCACTTTTGTCCGTGGAACCTCTCCCAAAGCATGATGTGCTCTAAAGATCTGCTGCACAACCTGATATCCCAAATTTTCCATGCCTGTAGATACCTCCTACTTCCTGATACAATCTTAAGACTAGGAGGTATGGTCAAAGGATGAAGCAACTCGAGAGAATCTTTGATCAGATCCCTGTGACATATGCACAATTGCTACAAGTCTTGCTTCAGCTTCAATTGGTTAAACTTCGGACTATGTCCCCACTTACAGGTGAGCTACCACTGGGCTATGATGTAAGCGCTCACTGCGATTTCCATTCTGGGGCACCGGGGCATAACTTCGAGAAATGCAAAGCTTTTAAGAACGTAGTTCAGGATTTAATCGAATCAAAGGCAGTTGAGCTTGCGTCGAGCGACGTAAGTGTAGGTGGTCTTGGTCCACTCAGTACAAAAGAGGTGGGTGTTCCTCTTATTTCTCCTGAAGTTGTATCAGGTCAAGAGTGTGTCGTGCAATTTATGATTGCAGAATCTCCGCGCCCACGGCTACTGCTAATTCCCGGGCTAAATCTGAGAATGAAAGTACCGGAGCATAAAGAATGCCCTAATCAGCGCCAACAACCTCATGCTCCTCGGCGCCAAAATCAGAATGGGCCTCGTAACAATTTGGAAAGGAGGAATGCTCCTCTTCATCCGGTTCCTATACCGTACAGTGAGCGTCTGCCCTATTTGATCCAGAACTCATTGGTGGAGCCTAAGACTCTCAAGTCGGTGCCAGAGCCGTACCCTCCCGGATATGATCCCAGCGTTCAATGCGGATATCATGGAGGATCCATAGGACACTTAACGGAAGATTGTCAGGCCTTTCAATCCAGGGTGCAACAGTTGATCGAAAAGAGGTACATTTACTTTCCGAGAGGAAGATTGAGGATGCATGTCAACCTCTCATCTGATTGACTCTGAAGATGGTTGACTCAGCAACAAGCAAGACCTGAAAGCCCAGTTCCCCGAAGCTGGCAATCTTTGTTTTATCTTATCATTTTCTTTGCATCTGTAGTTTCTTTCCTGTTTAAATGCAAATCTCCCTTGTAAAACTGTATTGTTTTCAATTGATATCAATAATGAAATAAATATGCATGTTTTGATTAAATTCATTTGTGTTCACTTATGTTTTTAATTGATGTCTAACGCTTGTTTAAACGGAATCCGAGGGGATGACAAAATTGAAAGACGAAAACTTCTGATTGTATGCTTTTGAATAAAACCTGTTGATGACGTACAGGCATTGTTTCTAATCCCTAAACACTGG
The DNA here is from genome assembly GCA_963859935.3 of Lathyrus sativus. Classification (NCBI taxonomy): domain Eukaryota; kingdom Viridiplantae; phylum Streptophyta; class Magnoliopsida; order Fabales; family Fabaceae; genus Lathyrus; species Lathyrus sativus. The sequence continues at coordinate 90,602,703 of OZ012739.1, read as the reverse complement.
AGATATAAGGAAGATAATCCCTTGTCAAGCCCTTTGAGCCTAGTAGTAGGAGTTTCTTTCTGAAAAACGAAAAAACCCTCAATCTTAACCCGGGGCAGGGTAGGTGTCAGTTAATTTGACCAAGCGTTCAAATTGTGAAGGGAGTGTTCTCGTTTGAGGGTCAATTACACCTCTATATGTCGTGCCTAAAAAACCCACAATGGGTATCCATCGCCGACCAAGGAGTGAAACAGTCACGATCCCTTTAACAAGTCAGACAAGCCAGTGTCACACGATTTGTTCAAAAGAGAGAGAGAGAGAGAGAGAGAGAGAGAGAGAGAAAAGAATCAAAAGAAGAAGCCCGCTAAGTCGAATCTTGAAAACAAGCGACTTAGGAAAAAATTAGGGCATCCCGCTGGACTTTGAAATCAAAAGAAGCTCAAAAGAGGCAGTCCAGGCAAAAGTTAGGGAAAAAGCAGAAAAGCGGAAAGGATTACAAAGGAAGAATCATCGAACAAACAAGTCGTGTGACTCTAGGCACCAAAGACGAAAAGCGAGTGACTGTCACTCCGAAAACTTGTGGTTTCCTGAACCATCACTCTCTGAAAGTTGAGCACTCGTGTCGAATTAGTTGAATGTAGGATTGGAGAACATCAAGGAGAATGGGTGGGTTAAGATAGAATTTGAGCCTTTATCCTTTCTTTCTTAATCGTGAATCTGACCATGTTACAACCTTCAAAAGTCCTAATTGAAGCAGGGTTGTTTCGAAAGCATACTTCGGTAAAGATCGCATCGAAACGGACTCCTAAAAGGATTCCTCTCACCGTGTTGGTATTAATGTTGACATTTTGATAAATGATTTCATTCACTGTATGTCACAATTTTTTCCAGTGAACAGAGTTAGATTTCGAAACTGTCATATGCATTGCATTAATATATCTTTTATGCAGAACAATTTGTTTTACTTGCAAGTAAGCGCCTGACAACAGGAAAATTTCCACAGTGGAAAGTGTGATCAGGATAGAATGCAGAACGCCTGGCACATCATTGAATCAGGGCAAGCTTTATCAAATGAGCACATCCTAGGAGTCATCCATCCAAAGTCAGTTAACTTGGGGCAATCAGGTCGAGATTTGGAAAATCTCTCGCAGCCAGGGGTTAATGCTTCACCTATCAGCCAATCAGGGGCAGAATCATTGCAAGGTTGGGGAAGATTACCCCAAGAGCACAGAAGCTATTCCAGAAGGCAATTAATATGAGCACCTCTTCGAGGTTCAAAATGCTGAGGAAATTCATACCAAACCAGCAGGGTACAGAAAGTTCAGGTTTCGTTTCAAGGAAGATGTTGCAGAGATCCCACAGGCTGGGGCAAAACTGGGTACGCATCCTTTCACGTTACAAATTCAGGGACAAGCCATCTCGAGGTCGTTTCATGGAAAGCTTTCCTTTTCATCCTAGAGATTAGACTGGGGAAAATTGAACCACGTTGGGGCAGTTACTCAAGCAAGGTTATTCTCCCCAACCAGAATCCATTCCCTAGCAATTAGAGTGTGCATCATTATCCCCAGTGGAGTTATATGCACATTAAAAGGCTGGTTAAGTGTGTGTCTGTTGTTCATGGCGGTTGGTCAGTACACATTTAATCCCCACAAATTGCAGGTATGTGCCTACTCCCCCAAAAAGTCAAGGTCGGACGTCCTTCCACCAGGCAGGTGGGGAATCTTTCCCAGCAGTGGGTTAGCATAAAAATTTCTCCAGCAAATTGTCTGTAAGTATTCAGTCCTCAGCAGTTCAGACCGAGGTCGCTGGTAGAGTTGATTCCCCGCATATTTATTGATTCCCCGGTAGGTAAGACGTGATCTCAGGGTCCAGTCATCTTTCTTCAGCGAAGCTTTGTTCCCAGGGAGAGTCATATCCCAGAAGGCTATTCATGGCAGTTGGTAGTCTTCATCGAGTGAGAGTGACTTTTCAGCAGATTGTTTGTTTCCCCAGTGGATTCGTCTATTTCCCTAGTTGAGTTAGCCATCTAGAGTTCGTTTCCTCAGTATAAGTCCAATCGCCATGGGCACGTATGAGCTATCCCCAGCAGGGTGGATTTCTTCTCCCGACAGGATGGGGTCCCTATCTTCTTCAGCATTTATTTTGCTGAATCAGTTTCATTGCATTTGCATCCACGCATAGCATCTACCCAAATGCGTAGCATTTCCATCTCGTGTGGAGCATTACGCCATTTCCAAACATGTAAATTATGAAACATAAGCTAGGTTGCTGCTTCTTTGCTTTCAGGTGTATCTCCCACAGGTGATCGCTATCCCTGCCCGTGTGGTTTTCAGTCCTAGCAAACTTGATGTGTTTATTTTGCCCTCCGTTTATGTTATTCCCCAACGGCGTTGCCGGACTTTGGTTGGTGAAATTCTATTCTCTAAGTCCATACAAAGGTTCAGACTTTGGCAAAAGATTCATGATAGATATGTTCGTCTCTTCATATGCCTCCCCAACAGAGTTGCTTGGTTAAGTTTCTCTTTGGTCCTCAGCCGAGTGGCCTGGGTAGATTTCTTTGCACTCCCGAAGTAGAGCTACTTGTTCAGGTGCTCTCTTTCCCCAACAGAGTTTCCTCGTGGTTGTTATCATTGGATGATCTTAACTTCGTGTGGATCTGGTCTTCGTGGTTTTCCGGCGGCGATGTCGGATGTTTTGGTTTTCTGGCGGCGATGCCAGACGTTTATTAGTTCAACGGGTTTTCTGACGGTGATGTCAGATGTTTATTAGTTCAACAAGTTTTCTGGTGGCGATGTCAGACGTTTATCAATTTTACGGATACCTGACGGTGATGTTAGGTGATTATCGGCTTCTTGCCTATCCAATCTTTGGATTTGATGCTCGCTTTTATTTAGCGAAGGTCTGACGGCTAGGTTAGAGGTTTTCGCCTTTGGATTTAGAGATCGCTTTTATTTAGCGAAGGTCTGGCGGTGATGTCAGAAGTCTTTGTCTTCAGATTTGGTGTTGTATACTATCAATCGAGATATCTGGTGGCGAGGTCAAGTGTTATTCCCTGCAGTGTTCTGGCGGCGATGTCAAATAGTTTATCTTCTGTAGAGTTCTAGCGGCGATGTCAGATTATTGTATCCCTTGCAGATTCCTGGCGGCGATGCCAGATTCTCTTACTAACCTGGTGTTTTCTGGCGGCGATGTCAGTTGATTTGGTGTTCCGGCGGCGATGTCGGATGTCTTGGTTTTTCTGGCGGCGATGTCAGATGATGTGGTTTTCCGGCAGCGATGTCGGATGTTTTAATTGTCTGGCGGCGATGTTAGAGGTTTATCAACAGTATGTTTGTCTGACGGTGATGTCGGATGTTTATCAGTTGTTTCCTAACTGCGTTGAGTTCTGACAACGATGTCAGATGTGTCATCCCCTGCAGTTTGTCTGACGGTAATGTCAGATGGTTCTCAGATTCGTGGTTGTCTGGCGGCAATGTTAGGTGTGCATGGATTTCTGGCGGCGATGTTAGAGGTTTTATTGGTTGGATATTGATTTTTGGCGGTGATGCCAGATGTTTCTTAGTTGCATGGATATTTGACGGCGAGGTCAGGGTGTTTCGGTCCTTGCAGGTTCTGGCGGCGATGTCAGATGTGGGTAGATTTCTGACGGCGATGTCGGATATGTGTGGACTTTCTGGTGGCGATGTCAGATGTTCACCGACTTTGTGGATACTTGGCGGCGATGTTAAGAACTGTATCTAATTTATGGGAGCTTGGCGGCAATGCCAAGTGATGTTTACTAACTGGTTGATGCTTCTGGCGGTGATGTCAGATCTTAATCAATCTTCTGGTTGCCTGGCGGCGATGTCAGGTACTTTCTTAATATTGGGATTTTTTGGCGGCGATGTCAGGTACTTTCTTAATATTGGGTTTTTTCGGCGGCGATGTCAAAAAAATTTTCAACCTAAGGTTTATCTGGCGGCAAGGTTAGATATTCCTCAACACGGTGTTGTCTGGCGGCGATGTCAGATGTTTATCAGCGTGATGTTTTCCTGGCGGCGATGTCAGGTGCTTTTCTACTTTGTGGTTGTCTGGCGGCGATGTCAGATGTTATCTAGTTTGTGGTTATCCGGCAGCGATGTCGGATGTTTATTAGACCGGGTGGTGGTCTGGCGGTGATGTCAGACATTTATCATGTTTGCGGATGCCTGGCGGCGATGTCAGAGTTTGTTATCCCTTACAGAACCTTGGCGGTGATGCCAAGTGATGTATATCAATCTTGTGGTTATTTGACGACGATGTTAGATGTTTATCGACTTTGAGTTGGTCTGGCGGCGAGGTCAGAAAATTTTGTCCCCCGTAGATAACTGGCGGCGATGTCAGAGGTTTGCCGACTTAAGGTTGATGCTTGATGGCAAGGTCAGTGGTATTTTCTTTCAGAAGTGATGTTTTTACTTAACAGCGAGGTCAGGTGTTTACCTAAATTGATGCAGAGGCGTGACAGCGAAGTCAGAGGGTTATTATCAAATGTATGTTAGCAGGTGATACCCGACGGTGATGTCAGGTGATCTTCCCGACTTAGTGTCGTTGTTTGGCGGCGATGCTAGGTGTTTCATCCTTCCGCGTGTCGACGTTGCAGCCATTATTTAAATATCTTCGGAGATTATTATCCCCAAGCAGATTTCGCAGTTTATTTCTGCGGTTGGCAAATTTCCGGGTTCGTCGATATTCAGCCGTCATTTACCTTGATGGTTTGAAAGCCGTTCATTTTTCACCCAGTCAGGTCCAAGTCGTTTGAATAGGGGCAGCTGTTGCACCCCAAAATTTGGCCAACCTTTTCTTTACTTGGTTTATGTTTCATTGCATTCATATAGCATTAGCATTTGCATACCATTGTCCATGTACAGGGGATTGAGAGAGGTGTGCATAGCAAGAGGAGATTTCCATAGATTCCAAAGCCTAATCAATAGGGCTACTTCAAGTTATCAAGAGCTTGTCATCATCAGAAGAAAGTCAAAGATTAGTGGAAGAGCAGATGAATGAATATGGTTTACCTCCTATCTGGGAGACCATGGGAGGATCATCAGATGATATTGAGTCCATGGTTAGGGATGATATCAAGAGGCAGATGCCTTTTGTACATATGGATGTTGAGCCTAATCTTCCTAGTCTAGCTCCTTCACTTCATCTGGATGTCTCCGAGTTGGTATTGTCTAGTTGGAACAAGATTCCTGGTTTCTCCCTGCAGTTCTTAGTGGGTAAGGCTCAGCAGTGCGCCAAAGAAGGATGTTGGGTCATATTCAACGCCATCCTCGCTCTGTGCATATATGGCATCATTCTGTTCCCCAATATGCCCGATTTTGTAGACTTCGACGCCTTTCGCATCTTTGCTTCCGGGAATCCAGTCCCTACCTTGATTGGAGATGTCTACCATTCCATCCACTACAAAAATGAGAACAGAAGGGGCAAGAACGTCTCGTGCTGTGTGCCCCTGCTTTATAAATGGCTTGATAGTCATCTACCCAAGAGGGGTCCCTTTGTTTCGTCTGCAGCCACAGCTAAGTGGTCCGAGCGTCTGATGAGTCTATCAGCAGAAGATATTGACTGGTTTGACAGAGATAGGTTGGGTACCGAGATTATCTTTAGCTGCAGTGGGTTTCCGAACGTGCCTTTGATAGGCAGGAATGGTTGTATAAACTATAATCCGTCTTTGCTGGTCCGACAGTTCGCGTATGCTTTGAGAGCTCCGCCGAAGGATGAAGAGGTGCAGGAATCTCTGTACCTCACTGGTCTTCTAGAGGGGGATTTGTTATCCAAGCTTCAGCGCGCTTGGAATGGCATCAGTAAGAAGGGATGCTGTAGGGATGCTGTTTCTTCCTGCCAAGCTAGAAAGCCCTCCAATGATTGGAGAGCCTACTACTGTGCCTATTCAGCAGCATAATCAAGTGTTAGCTGAGCGAGATGAATTAAAGAGGGCAAATGAAGAACTGGAGAAAGAATTGGCTCAGCTTCGGAGCGAGAGAAATGAAGTCGTTTATTCTTTCAAGAGGCAGACAGAGCTGGTGAACCGGCTAGGTACAGACCTGACTAAGCAGATAGCTGAGCGTGAGCGCATGGGTCAAGACTTCAAAGTTGTCAACGACGTACTGGCTACGAAGAAGCAGCACTTGGACGAAGTGTATCGGAGGATATCCAAGTTCAACCAGCACTGGAAGGCCTCCATAGCCACCAGGAAAGAGCGGGAGGATAAGCTGATGCTACAGATTTCCAAGCTGGAAGCTCAGGTGAAGGCTAGTGAGAAGATGTTTGATGAAGAAACCGCTCGCAGATACGCCGCCGAAGGCCGGCTCAACAGAGCTCTCGCTAACCTGAAGGAGCACAAACTGACGTTTGAGTCCAAGAAGCGGAAGCTAGAAGATTGTTTCGACGAAGGAGCATGGGAAGATTCGGTCGAAGGTCTTCAATATACCCTTGTGCAGAGGGAGTTACTCGTCGAAGGGTTGCTTACTCTGCCTGATCACCCAGAAACGAAGGGGCTGTTAGAAGAGTATCGCGCCCGTGGTCGTGCTTGACTATTTGTATTCCTTTTGTTTGATCATTGTTGTATGCTGACCATCACCAGGCTTGTTGGTTGAGGTCATGCTATTGATTCATCTTGTACTCACTGACGTTGTGTACCGCCTTGATGGGCTTTCTTCATATATATGAGATGTTATTTCCATGACTGGACTCGGACTTCTTATTATCAGCACTGGCACTCAGACACTAGGATCGGGGGAAATCTCCCTAACGCACAGACACACGTTTGCATTTGCATGAAGCATTTGCATGACGAGCACTTTTTCGTTTTTTCCTAACCCTTTTGTGTTTCCAGGTTGTTTCAGGTTGTTCCAGGATTGATCAGAGACCTATCCACCGCTATCCGACCAGAGCAAATCAAACCAGAATCATGGAGCAAGTGCAAACTGATGTTCAGGAACTCCGCGAAAGAATGGATTGCTTCATGGAGCTCATGCAAGCGGTCGCCAATGGCCAGGATCATCTCAGAACTTTGGTTCAGCCTCTGATTTCAAGGGTTGATAGCAATAGCGTACTCCATGGTGGGACTGTTCCTACTCCTCCACCAGTTGAAACTCCGTAGAATGGCGTCCCCGTGACCGGGGGGAACGGTAGTGCCAACGGCAATGTGATGGCTAACATGGGACTCAATGGCAATACGGCGGGCGTCGGTAATAGGAGTCTGGAAGCTAATGTCAATGTTGGGCTGGGCAATGGCAATGCAGGTGTCAGGAATCTGTTTGGGCCTCAGCCGTGGTTAGAAGATCGTCAAGACGATGTGTTCTCTCAGAGAGGTGCTGAAGGGGAGCTGAATGCTGAAGCACGTCTAAGGTTCAAGGCGCTCGAGGATAAGATGAGAAATATCGAGAACCAGAACACCCTGGGCGTTGATATGTCCAAGTTGGGACTGATTGCTGATTTCAAGGTGCCTCCCAAGTTCAAGGTACCTGACTTTGAAAAGTATAAGGGCACCACTTGCCCTCGTGTCCACCTGAGATCGTATTACAGGAAAATGTCGGCTCATTCTGATGACGAGAAGTTGCTGATGCACTTCTTTCAGGATAGTCTGTCCAGACCATCCCTCGAATGGTACATGAGTCTGGAGCCTACCAGTGTGCGCACGTGGAAGGACCTTGCTGAAGCATTTGTGCACCACTACCAATACAACAGTGACTTGGCCCCGAACCGAGTCCAACTGCAGAATCTGTCGCAGAGGAACAACGAAGGGTTTAAGGAATACGCCCAACGGTGGCGTGAGTTGGCAGCTAGGGTTCAGCCGCCGATGGTTGAACGTGAGCTCGTGCAGATGTTCGTAGCCACCCTCCCAGGGGTTTACTATGAGAAATTAGTCAGCGGTATGTCTGGAACCTTCTCAGATCTCATTATTCAAGGTGAGCACATCGAAAATGGGATCAAACTCGGGAAAATTCAAGGTGAGTCATCCTCATCTGGAGGAGGAGGCAAGAAACCTTATAGTGGCAAAAGACGAGAAGGAGAAACGAGCGTCGTGACCAACGCTCGAAGGAAGGGTAAAGGCTCTCACCAACAGGTGGCCAGTATAACTATCCCGGCAGTTCAACAGCCGCAGCAGCAGCAGCAGCAACCGAATCAGCAAAGGTACAAAAAGTATCAGAATCGGGCACCTCTGTCGAGCCGTCACCTCGAGACACCGCCCATGTCGTACGCGCAACTATTGCAGACTTTGCTTCAGTTGCAGTTGATCCAGAAGAGAACTCTGGCTCCCTTGACAGGGGCACCTCCGCCAGGTTATGACGTGAATGCAACTTGTGAGTTTCACTCAGCGGCACCGGGCCACACAATAGAGAACTGTAAAGCCTTTAAGAATAAGGTGCAGGACATGGTGGACGCTAAGATCATCAACTTCTCGGATAATGTGCCAAATATCACGGAGAATCCTATGCCGAATCATAGGGGAGGTGGAGTGAACGCCATTATCGAAGACGAGAGTTTGGATTTGTTGACTGACGTCAGAGATTTGAAGATGCCGCTTAGCTTTGTTAAAGCTAAGCTGATGAAAAGAGGTTTCTTTCCAGGATGCGGAGAGCTGTGTATGGACTGTGCCACTAGTTCTGATGGATGTGAACAGTTGGTAGAAGGAATTCAAAGTCTGATGACTGAAGGGATTTTACAGTTTAGCCGGAGGGCCGAATGTGGATCAGGAGAGGTAGTGCTGAAGCAAGATGATGAGGTCGCCACCATCACCATCCCTCGCCAGACGATAACTATTTCTGCACCCAGGCCGCCCACGATTACTATCACCAAAGCTGGGTCGATACCGTTCGAAAGCACTAATGCTGTCCCATGGCATTATGGGGCTGAAGTCTACTGCAACGGCCAGAAGTTGGAACTAGAACCGTTTGGGTCGTCTGTGGAGAGCCTGGCGGGAATCAATGGTATTACTCGCAGTGGAAGAGTGTTTGCACCACCAGAGGTCTTGGCGGACAAGGCGGTCAGAGCTGACGCAACTGATAAAGGTAAAAGTAAAGTCGTTGAAGAGATCCCGCGTGGGGCAGAAAAAGACTTACTTGTTAAAGACGCCGAGGAGTTTATGCGGTTGATTAAAAAGAGTGACTACAAGATTATGGATCATCTCCATCAGACGCCGCATATGTACCGCAGGAAATATCGGTAAACCAGCTAGAAGAGGTCGTAGCCCACGTAAATGCTGGAAATGGGTTAGGGTTCACTGACCTAGAGCTGACGCCGAAGGGGAGGAATCACAATAGTGCCCTGCACATCTCGATAGAGTGTAGGGGAACGATTATGTCCCACGTGTTGGTGGACACGGGGTCGTCGCTCAATGTTCTTCCGAAGAAGGCATTAATGAAGTTAGATACTCGCGGAGTGATTTGCACACCCAGTGATCTGGTTGTGAAAGCGTTCGATGGAACCAAACGCCATGTTTTCGGGGAGGTGACCCTGCCAATCCAAGTCGGGCCGGAAACATTCGACGCGATCTTTTACATTATGGACATCATGCCTGCCTACAGCTGTCTATTGGGCCGGCCGTGGATCCATGCTGCTGGAGCAGTGACCTCCACGTTGCACCAGAAACTCAAGTATGTTGTCGGAGGTAGCATCGTGGCTGTGTGTGGCGAGGAAGACATAATGGTGAGCCATTTGTCGTCCTTCAAGTATGTTGAGATGGATGGGAAGATTCATGAAACCCTATGCCAAGCGTTCGAAGCCGTTAAAGTGAAGGACGTAGCTCCCGTAGTCACTGAGAAGCCAGAGATGACTCTCTCTTCATTCCAGGAGGCCCGAGCCGTTGTCCAAGCCAGGTCTACCCCATGCTGAAGGCGAATTTTGGAGATACCTAACAAGCAAGACAAGTTTGGGTTGGGATATTCTCCTGGAGCTGAAGCTTCTTCTTCTAGCAGTGCATCGCGAGGTAAAGGGCCGATCCAGTTTACCAGTGGCGGGGTGATATCTGAAAGCGTCAACGCGGTGTCTGAAGATAGCGGAGATAGCGACTGTGACTTAGACTCTTGGATCCAGCCAAGCAAGCCAGGCGAGAGCCTCAACAATTGGTCCGTCAAGGATATCATCCAGATGACAAGCGAAGAGTAATGATTTACTTTTTTCCAATCATTGTACAACCCTATGTCCTACCCGGGGCATAGAGGTTTTATTGTCAGGGCCTTGTTGGATTATGTACATGCATTTTTTCAATAAATCAAAAGACATTCTTCTTCGTATTCAAATATTGTGATCTCTGTTATTCCTGTTTTATATTTGTTTTGAAAAACAATAAAATGGAAATGGGGTTTGTGCTAACCTGCACATCCTTGTTTTAAACTTAACCCTTGTTATTGCAGGATCCACACAACAGATGACATCGACTCTGGACCTTCTACGACTCACTTCGACTTTGATTGCCCGATCTATCAAGCCGAAGAAGAGATTGATGAAGACGAAGACCTTCCTGAAGAGTTGGCCCGCTTGTTGAAACAAGAGGAGAAAGTTATTCTGCCTCACGAAGAAGAGATCGAGATTGTGAATTTGGGTTCTGAAGAACTGGTCAGGAACGTCGGGATAGGGGTTGCATTGCAGAGTGATGTCAAGCAGAGATTGGTCGAGATGCTAAGAGAGTATAGTGACGTCTTTGCTTGGTCATACGAAGATATGCCCAGACTTGATACTGACATCGTGGTCCACCATTTGCCGCTGCGAGAAGATTGCCCTCCCGTTAAGCAGAAGCTTAGGAGGACGCGACCAGATATGGCCGTTAAGATCAAAGAAGAAGTGCAGAAACAGCTTGATGCTGGCTTCTTGGCGGTCACTATTTACCCTCCGTGGGTCGCCAACATAGTACCTGTACCGAAGAAGGACGGTAAGGTGCGAATGTGCGTCGATTATCGGGATTTGAATAGGGCGAGCCCTAAAGATGATTTCCCGCTCCCTCATATCGATGTGTTGGTCGACAATACAGCTCAGTTCTCCGTGTTTTCGTTCATGGATGGCTTCTCCGGCTACAATCAGATTAAGATGGCGCCGGAGGACATGGAGAAAACTACGTTTATTACGCCTTGGGGAATGTTTTGCTACAAGGTAATGCCTTTCGGTCTGAAGAACGCAGGGGCCACTTACCAACGAGCAATGGTCACTTTGTTTCATGACATGATTCATCATGAGATTGAAGTCTATGTTGATGACATGATTGCGAAGTCCCAAACGGAGGAAGGACATCTAGTCAATTTGCTGAAGCTTTTTGAGAGGCTTAGGAAGTTCAGGTTGAGGCTGAATCCTAGCAAGTGTACTTTCGGAGTACGGTCCGGAAAGTTACTGGGGTTTATCGTGAGTGAAAGAGGCATCGAGGTTGATCCTGCGAAGATTAAAGCGATACAAGAAATGCCAGTGCCAAAAACAGAAAAAGAAGTTCGTGGTTTCTTGGGCAGAATAAACTACATTGCAAGGTTTATTTCTCAGCTCATGGCCACGTGTGAACCGATGTTCAAGCTTTTAAAGAAAGATCAGACGATTATCTGGAACGAGGATTGCCAGAAGGCATTCGATAAGATAAAGCAGTATCTTCAGGAACCTCCAATCTTGATACCCCCAGTGGCTGGACGGCCTCTAATCATGTACTTGACAGTTCTTGAGAATAGTATGGGGCATGTTCTCGGTCAGCACGACGAGACGGGCAGAAAGGAGCATGCCATTTACTACTTGAGTAAAAAGTTCACAGACTGTGAAACTCGTTACTCGATGCTGGAAAAGACGTGTTGTGCACTAGCCTGGGCTGCCAAACGTTTACGACAGTACATGCTCAATCACACCAATATGCTAATTTTGAAGATGGATCCGATCAAGTACGTCTTCAAGAAGCAAGCGCTTTCGGGTAGGATTGCCAGATGGCAAATGGTGTTGACGGAATATGACATTCAGTACGTTTCCCAGAAGGCCATCAAGGGAAGCGTATTGTCTGATTACCTGGCCGAACAGTCGATCGAGGATTACCAGTCGATGAAATTTGAATTCCCTGATGAGGATATCATGTTTCTCAAAGCGAAGGATTGCGATGAGCCATTGCCCGACGAGGGGCCAAATAGGAAATCCCAGTGGAAGTTGATATTTGACGGGGCGGTTAATTCCTACAGAAGTGGCATTGGGGAGATCATCACGACTCCCCACGGATCCCATATCCCGTTCACTACGAGACTGACGTTTCCAGTCACCAATAATGAAACGGAGTACGAAGCATGCATCATGGGTCTAGAAGAGGCAATTGATTTGAGAATCAAGAACCTAGACGTATATGGTGACTCGGCGTTTGCGATCAACCAGATTAAAGGGGAGTGGCAGACTCGTCAATCGAATTTGGTGCCATACATGAACTATGCCAGAAGGATGCTTCCGTTCTTTGATCGAGTGGAACTCCATCATGTGCCCAGGGCCGAGAACCAGATGGCTGATGCCTTAGCCACGTTGGCTTCGATGTATAAAGTCAATTTTTGGAATGAGGCTCCAAGAATTGTCCTTTCTCATCTTGATAGACCTGCATTCGTCTTTGCGATCGAGGAAGCCGCCGACGGCAAGCCATGGTTCCATGACATCCAGACTTTCCTTATGACTAAGGAGTATCCCGCGGGTGCGTCAACCCAGGATAAGAAGACTCTGAGGAGGTTGTCTAGAAATTTTTATCTCAATCCTGATGGAGTTTTGTATAAGAGAAACCATGATCCCGTGCTACTCAGATGTGTAGATGAGAAAGAGGCGAGTATGCTCATGGAAGAAGTCCATGAAGGCATATTTGGTACGCATGTCGGCAGGCATGCCATGACGAGAAAGATCCTAAGAGCAGGATATTACTGGCTGACGATGGAATCAGATTGCTTTAAATTCGCAAAGAGGTGTCATAAATGCCAGATTAATGCTGATAAAGTTCATGTGCCGTCGTGCCCGTTAAATGTCATGTCCTCCCCGTGGCCGTTCTCCATGTGGGGCACCGACATGATAGGCAAGATCGAGCCCACTGCATCTAATGGTCATCGCTTCATTCTAGTAGCTATCGACTACTTCACCAAGTGGGTGGAGGCAGCCTCATATGCTAATGTGACCAAGCAGGTGGTGGCTAAATTCATAAAGAGGGACATCATCTGTCGTTACGGAGTCCCTGAGTGGATCATTACTGATAATGGTTCGAATCTAAATAACAAGATGATGAAGGAGCTGTGCTAGAGTTTCAAGATTGAACACCACAACTCATCTCCTTACCGGCCGAAGATGAATGGCGCCGTTGAAGCGGCCAATAAGAACATCAAGAAGATTGTTCAGAAGATGGTCGTGACCTACAAGGATTGGCACGAGATGTTGCCGTTTGCACTGCACGGTTATCGTACAACGGCACGTACGTCAATCGGGGCAACTCTTTTCTCCTTGGTGTACGGTATGGAAGTTGTCCTACCGTTAGAAGTGGAGATCCCTTATTTGCGAGTTTTGGTTGATGTGAAACTCGACGAGGCAGAATGGATTAAGAACCGACTGAACCAACTCAGCCTGATGGACAAGAAGAGATTAGCATCGATTGCATATGGTCGTCTGTACCAAAGCCGAATGAAGAAAGCTTATGATAAGAAGGTGCGTCCTAGAAGCTTTCAGACGGGTGATCTCGTCCTGAAGAAGATTCTTCCTCCACACTCCGATCACCGGGGCAAGTGGACTCCTAATTACGAAGGTCCGTACGTCGTCAGCAAGGTCTTCTCGGGAGGAGCTTTGTTGTTATCCACGATGGATGGTGAAGATTTTGCATCCTCGGTGATCGCGGACGCAGTTAAAAAATACTTTGCTTAAAAATGACCCGCTGGAAAGAAAAAGAATATCCAGGCAAAAATGGGGCATCCCGGCGTACCATAAAAAAGGAAAAAGGTTCGGGAAAAAATTAGGGATATAAAAGAAAAATGTACACCCGCAAAGTCGAAAACCCGGAGGGGCGACTTTGGCAAAAGAGGGTATCCCGGTGAACTGAAAACCCGCAAAGGGCGGTTCACGCAAAAGTTATGGATTTGAAAAAGCAAATGACTGCGTTCCGCGTGTGGACTGTATTTGTTTAGTGGTTTGGAAGACCTGAGGGCCGTTTATCTGAATCAATCTCTTCTGAAGCTGAAGCGTCGGAGAAGTACCGAAGTCGAGTGGGTCATAGAGGGATCAACTCATGGTGTTCGTCTATGCCTCGTTGCCGACATTTGTATATACTGATGTATAGTTATGTTTTATTTTTTTGTGCGGCTTCCTCATTCCAGGAGCTTGCATCTGTTTTAAAACATTTTTACCCATTCAGGGGTTCGTTATCAATAAAATGTATACTATTCAGCAATTCTGTTTGTCTGTTTAGCATTTATCTGTTGTGTTTGCGAAAAAGAACGCCGATGTTTTTGACAAAATGTGCATACATAAACTTACTGGCCTAGGCCACTGATTGTTGAAAAAATGGATTACTTGAACATTGTCACAAGATGATAACCCTGATAGGACCCTTTGAGAAGGGTGTCTTGTCTGTTTGTTTGTGTTGTTACAGGTGTAGCAGATTCCAGACAGTGCGCTGTACGCGTTCCCAAGCAGGATGATTCCTTCTTCTCCAGCAAAGTTCAGCAGCCTCTCCCCGCAGAGTCTGAACGTGAGATCGTAAGTGTTGATACGTCCCCCAGGCAGAGAGGATTCTCTCCCCAATCGGATGCATCCTGAAAGAACATCATCTCCCCAGCTGGGTCATATACTGAAGTGTATAGCAATCGATAGTTCCAGACTGAAGTCCCCAGCGGAATTGAGATTCCCCACAGAGTCGTACTCTCCCCCGAAGCAGGATGATTTCTTCTCCCCCAGCCGAGTTTGCAGATCCCCAAGAGAGCCGAGTCCTTGGAAAGCAGTTACGACCATGATTGGTTTTCCCCAGTAGAGTGTTAATAGCTGATGTCGTATTTCCCCGTCGGAGTCGTCATCTCCAGGAAGGTTGGTTGCGAATGCCGTGCAGTTTGTTTCCGCGATTGACATCGCTTTCCTCAGCAGGTCCAGGTTCTCGTAGAGTTTCGTTCCCCTGCAGCAGTCAACTGAAGTTTGCTTCCCCACGCGGAGTCCGATTGAGATTGGCGTGACCTTCTCCTTGGCAGGATGATTCCTTCCTCCACCAGAGTGGTTCTTTCTCCTTGACAGGAAGACTCTCCCTTCGGCATTTATTTTGCTGACGGGGCCGTAGCATTTTGTATGATTGCATAGCATCTATCATAAACGCGTAGCATTTCCACCGTGTGGAGCATTGCGCCACTGTCAAAGCATATGCATATGAAACATGAGCTAGGTCGTTACCGTTCTTGTTTTGCAGGTGTTCCCCCGCGGAGTCGCTTGCTCAAGATGATTCTTGAATTCTCCCCAGCAAGGTCGTTTGCCCAAGATGATTCTTGAATTCTCTAGCGAAGTCGTTTGCTTAAGATGATTCTTAAAGTCCCCAGTGAAGTCGAAAGAGTTGGCTGCTCAAGTTGATGCTTAGAGTCTCCGGTAGAGTGTTTGCTCAGGATGATTCCTGAAATCTCCCGCATAGTTATGGGTCCAGGACGATTCTGGAAGTCCCCACGAAGTTAGTTGTTCAAGATGATTCTTGATTTCCTCGGCAGAGTTGATTCACCCAGAACGATTTCTGGATCCCCGAAGCAGAGTTACTTGATAGTTCTCCATAATCCCCAGGGGAGATGCGTCATCCCTAGCAGGTTTCCGAACAGCAAAGTTGAAACTTCCCTCGAAGACTTGATGATTGAAGTCCAACCGTGTTAATGAAGCAGTTCTCCCAGCTGATGCGGAGTACCCGATGGCAAAAGTTTGAGTATCCCCAATTGGTTCATGATTGACTGAGAATTCTATTCCCGACTTACTGATAAAGTCCGGCTAATGCCCCAAAGATTTCTTTGAATGCCCAATGGCATGATTGACTTGATTGTTGACCCAATGAGTCCCGAGGAATACCGGTGCCTGACGGCATGATCGACCATGTATTACCGGTTACCGTGTGACCAATCCCCCAGCTAGTTGTCGTGCAGCTAACATTTCAGTTTTCGAAGATTTGTTCTCATCAGTGTACCGTGTACTTGTGCAGTTGGAAAATTTCCGGGTTTGTCAGTATTCAACTGTCTCGCACCTTGATTGGTTGAGAGCCGTTCGCTTCTCACCCAGTCAGGTTCAAGCCGTTTGAATAGGGGCAGCTGTTGCACCCCAAAATTTGACCAACATTTCTCTACCTAGCTTATGTTTCATTTCATTCACATTAGCATTATCATTTGCATTTCATTGATATGTATGCAGGAGATCAAGAGGTATGACTACCAATCAAGAGCTACACAAGACCATGAAGCTAACTATGAAGGTTATTCAAGTGTTCAAGGGTAGATGTCTTTGTCAGAGAAGTCAGAAGATTCTCAGAGAGTGGTTGAAACCAAGGTTTTGTGCCTCCTAACTTGAGAGTTATGGGAGCTCCTCAGATGATTCTGAAGCCATGAGGATGGACTTGAAGCCTTGAGAGAGATTATGAGGTGTCTTGAAAGCTATCATGAATCCTAGATAGGTCATGGCACAAGTTTAAGAAGACTCGGCCATGAGTGGTGTAATTAGGGTTTGACTTGGTCAACCCTAGGTCAACTGATGATTTGGAGAGGGTTGAGACCTAATCCAAGAGCCATTTGATCATGGATTGATGCATTGAGATGCTATAAGGATGATTCCAAGGTCAACTCATCATGATTGAAGAGTTTGAGAAGTTTCAAGCTAGGGTTTCTAGGGCTTGACAGTGTAAAATCCCCTAGTTTGACCCCTATCTTCAAGGCAGTTTAGCTCAAGATGTGATTGTCATCTCATCTTACCCCCAACATGATTGTTGTAGAGCTTACTCTTAGCTTTAATTTTAGTACTAGAAGTCCTTGATAGGATTTGTAGAACTCAAGTTATGACTTTGACAAGTTACAGGTCATCTGAGGTATGGAATCTGGGGCCTTGAAAGTCACCCAACTTGCATCAAACTTTTGCCCAAGAAGGAGGATTCCTATTGACTTTTGGTCAACATGAATGTTGTTCCTTATCTTCTTAGATTTCTAGAGAGTACTAGAAGTCCTTGATAGGATTTGTAGAACTCAACTTATGGCTTTGACTAGTCAAGGGCATTTTGGTCATTTGGAGATTACAGGTCATTTCAAGCATAAGGCCATAACTCCTATTTCTAAGCTTCAAATGGAAAAATCTTCAACATCAAACTTGCTTAAAATGATGTTTTAAGGCTAGTAAGGAGGTCATGAGATGTTGAAAAGGCTTGTAGCTCAAAGTTGTAAAAATGACCTAAAATAAGGGCATAAGTTAAATGAACAAAGTTGGAAATTGATATTTTCATCCTACACATCCAAACCATGGCATGTAATATATCATTTTGACTCTAGAAAACATTTTAAAAACAATGGTTTAGCCACATTTTTGATTTGAGGTCTAAATTGTGGACTTGCTTTGAAAAGTACTTACTTGCATATTAAGCAACATTTGCAAAACTCAAAATCAAGGCATGGGCAAGGGTTTTTGCAAGCTAAACACCCCTAATATCTCATTAGGGGAGAAATTAGGAGTGAATGGGATGAATTCCAAGTTGTTTGCAAGGGTTGTACATGTCATGATAAGTGATTCAAAATCTCATGACATGAGATGTGGAAAATCTCATTGGAAGGATCTAGAGGGTTCTAGATCATCCAAACTTCATCTATATATTGAGTAGAATGGATCCATGGCAGAGGTTGGTGATCATTGAAGGATTGAGCATAGTTTGAGATTGAGTTTTCATAGATTGCAATTGAAATCGGTCTCATCAAATTCCTCAACTTCCATTCATTTTCTTGATTGATACTCCTTCCATGAGTGTCAAGGAGTGATTTCAGATCATTTTCAAGAAAAATTGGTGGCTAGATCGTGTAGGAGCAAGTGGTTTTCAGCACCTGCAACTCATCATCGTGTTTCAAGATTAAAGCATTTTCCATTGATTCTTTTGCATACAGAAGCAAGAAGAAGGTTCAGTGATCGTGTCTAGAAGATTTGAGGGCTTGATTTGGAGGATTCGTGCATCTGTTATTCAAGAATTTCCAGGTTGGTAACCTTCTTCCTATAGCATGATTTAGGTAGAATTAGGTTGAATTAGGGTGCTAGATTAGTTGTAGAATGGCCTAGGATGGATTTCAGATGGTTAATTGATGAATTAGAGACAAAATAGGAAGATCACCATTTTTCGGTTGAGATTGGGAGATGATGATTCTTGAGGTTTCAGAAGAAACTAATGGTATGATTGAACTCGTGGCAAGATTTAGGATAAGATTCATGTTTTGACCTCTTGGATTGGAGGCCTCTAGGAAGAACTAGGGTTGAAGGGGGTGATCGGAGCTCCATCGGCGGTGGCCGGAGTTGGGCGCGAAGTTCAGGCGTTTGAAATGGAGAAGATGAAGTTTTCACCGTTAGATCATGGACTGACCATTGACTGGGAGCTGATCCAACGACTGTGTTTTAAAGTTGAGTTGTGAAGGATTCTGATGATGAAACGATGCGTTTTATTTATTCAGGCGTTTGGGCTTAATGATTTAAGTGTTATCCACACCCACCAGCGAGCCCAACCCATGTTTTTTAACTGAAAATGATTACTTCTTGCACCGTGTGTTTAATCTTTTTGTTGGATTTTCATTTAATTTTTCATTTTATTCATGATTCTTGTAAAAATCATAACTAATTGAATACTAATCCAATAAAACCCATTCTTTTTGCATATTACTCATGATTGCGTCTATTATTTTTTAAAGAAAAAATATTTTCATTTCATGTAATTTCTGATTTAATTGGAATTTTGTATTTTAATTGATATTAAAATGTTCATGTTTGAAGCATAATTTTGTGGAATTTTGTTTGATCTCATGGTGATGATTTTGAGCCTAATTTTTTGTGTGTGATTAGGTTAGATATGTATGATCCCATATAATTTTTCTCACATTTTTGTGATTAAAATAGATGTGCTTTCTATATTGAGATTTAGATGCTTCCTTTTTAGGGTTTAGGTTTGATGCCTTAGAATGTAGAATTTAGTTCTAGGTCCAATTTGATGGTTTGATCTTTGAAACTAATGTGGTAGAGTCATGATTGACCTAGGTTCCCATAGTAATTTTTGTAGGATTTTAAAATTGATTTTAGTATTTTAGTTAGGACTAACTTTAGTACTAGGTTTTAGGTGATCCTAATTTACTAAGTCAACTAGTTTAACTTCCCTAGTTCGCTTAGATTAGGGTTTGTGCTTGGTTTGCCTTTGGTTGAGGTTGAAGACAAGTTGAAGACAAGAGGAGGATGCCTGAAGTTGCTTGAAGTTTCTTGGAGCTTTGGATTTGTTGGTGCCTGAAGGTATCTAATGAAGATTAGGAGATAGGGCATAGGGAGAGCCTTGTAGTTAGGATGATTTCTTTCACAAACATGGAAAGAATCTTGTGCTTCCATTCCTCCCAATGACTAAAATTCCTTCTAATATATTCACTTCCCTCCTTTAGAGGGATGAGTGGCTTTATCTGGGAAGTAGAACTTTGAGGGAACCAGTCTCTCATAATGATGAACCCTTACAGGCTTCCTTTGGTTGTCAGTAAGTTGTTTATCATTTCCTCTCATCCTGTTGAATCAATTATCTTCTGGTTTGAGTATCTTGAGAGATGTTAGACTTGAGTTTGAAGAGGAGGAATTCATTGAAGAGTGTGGAAGAGGATGATTCCTTGAGCATTGTCATTGCAGCTGAAGCTTGAAGGGCAAGAAGAGCAAGTTGATACTTGAAGACCCAATGTAGATTGAATAAAGAGCTGAGGCTTGAGAAATAATTGAAGGATGAAGTTGACACTTCCAGGTGATTGAAGACTACTCTGAGAAGCTGAAGCTTGTAGATGAGGAATACCAAGTTGATACTGGTGAAGCAAAGGGAGCTGAAGCTTGAAGACCAAGTTGATACTTATGAAGGGGATTCAATTGAGATTGAGGGTAGAGCTGAGGCTTGAGGACTAAAGGAAGTTGACACTTACACTGATGCATTTGAGAACCTGAAGGAATCAAGTTGATACTTGTGGGTAAGAGCAAAGCCTGAGGGTGGAGTTGATTGGAAAGCTGAAGCTTGAAGAAGAAGATTAAGTTGAAACTTATGTTCAAGGGCTGAGACCTGGAGAAGCAAATTGATATTTGTCATGAGAGAGGATAGCCTTGAAGGGTGGTGGAAGTCTGAAGACTGAATTGTTGTCAGAAGAGCTGAAGCTTGGAGTTGAGAGTTGTTGATCTGCTCTCTTGTCTGTTTTCTTTTCTGTATTGCTGATGTGCCTTGTTTGACTTGCTTGATGCATTAGAATAAGTTCATGACTAGACTAACTTTAATCTAAGAGGATGATTGCACTATAGGTTGAGTTGCTCCCTCTGCTTGTATTGTTACTGTATGGCTTTGCTTGCGGGTATTCGGTAGAGCCCTGCTCCCTTGCCCATGTGGTTTATTTTGCTTGATAGCATGATATTATTTCTTCTGTATGATTGCAGTTTACTGTATTTTGCTTGATAGCATGATGTTTTATTTTCCTCTATATGATTACTGTTATTCATTCTGGCTTGAGGTTGAGATGAGCTTGTGGAGGCTGCTGCCCCACACACATTTCCTCCCTCACTTGCATTGCATGCATTTTATAGTCGTTTTCTGTTTACTGTTTAAGCTGATGCTTTATCTGTTTCTGTTTATCATTGACATGATCCCTTAGGACTCTCATTTCCTTTGATAAGGAAGTGATGATAGAACTTTAGGTTGAAACCTATGCATGACAACTTCTAGGAGTTCCCTGTTTTAAACTTCAACTATAGGATGAATCCATGGCATGACAACAGTAGGAGTTGATAGTCTCCCATTAGTTGAGCCTGTTCTCTTCTCATCTCAAAACAGCTTAAGATACAGTAATCATGAATGATTTCTTTCGTACGTTACGAGCCTTAAGCTACCTGAGAAAGGGTTGTCGGAGAGTTTCTTTTCGAAAACTTGGATGTTTAGTATGGTACCCTTTGGGTGACATGCGACGCATTCACTCTCAGGTCATAGTCTTTAGTGTGATTGAAATTGCAAACACAATAAAAAACACTTCTTCCGTAAAAGACAGAAAACAAACTTCAAACCTTTTTGCCCCGTGGGCCCATAATTCAAAGGAAAGCTTTTCTGAAGAAAAGAGTGTCGTTAAACTTCAGCGCCATTGCAAACAGGCTTTGTCCCTAACTGCTGGAACTGCTGTTTAACCCTACTCGATAAAACAGATGAATCTGAATTCCCGTAATCCATATTATCCCGAACTACGTAAGCTCTGATCTCTCAAGCCTGTTGAGAGTACGTAGGCACAATACTGACATATTGGCGAGCCACCTTCCCCGTAACCCGTAGTTAGTAGAACTACGTTGACTCTGATTTCTCATTCTCTGATGAGAATACGTAGGCATAAAGCGCGACGCTTTGCCGAGTCATTTTCTTTTCTATTTAAGCCAACCTTGATAGGTAGATAGATAAACCAACTCGTCCAGTAAACACAACAAGCGTGGATCCCGTAGAGTACGACGGACGTGAGGGGTGCTAATACCTTCCCCTTGCGTAACCGACTCCCGAACCCAGACAACGGTTGCAATGACCTTGTCTTATACCTTTTCGTCAGGTTTTTCCGATCTTTCCTTTCCCGTTCTGAGGGATAAATAACGAAAGGTGGCGACTCTTCTGTTTTGCCGGCACCTTATTTTCGCGGAAGCGACACATCTCATCTTGACTCCAACAAGAAACTTATACAACATGTTTCTATCTTTCTTTTGAGCACTTGAACTCATCCATTGGGTTTCTAGAACTCAAGTTATAGTGCTGACAAGTTATGGGTCCTCAGATGAATTTGATTTTGGTCAACAAAAGTCAACCAACTTTCCAAGACATTTTTTACCTAGAATGATTTTTCTCCTCACTTCGACCCAAACATAAAAGCTTTTCCTTATGATCTTAGCTTTCCAAAAATTATTAGAAGTCCTTCGTATGAGTTGTGAAGCTCAAGATATGAAGCTCGCAAGGCAGGGGTATTTTGGGAAACTTTGGTTATAGGCCATATTTGTTATAGGTCATTTTCACAACTTTGGACACTTCAAATGGAACTTTTTCCAACATCAAACTTTCTTCAAATGACATCCTTTTCACCACCAAACAATCACTTGTCATGGATATGTCTGATATGTGAAGAATGGTGAAGAAAATTCCATGAAAAGATGCTTAAAAGGGATAATTTGGATTAAATTCCTTTTGAACCATATAATGTCAAATTTGTGCATTTTTTGATTGTCTTGAGTGTACCAATTACAATGCCAATTTCAGAATTCACTTTGGAGGAGTTTTGGTATGTCAAACACCATGTAACTTCACCATGAAGCAACATATTCAAGATTCACCATTAGATGGTTTCAAGGGATCAATCTCATCCCTCTGATTTGAATACATTACCAGCAATGTACATGAGTCAATTTAGAAGCCATTAGAGCTTTGTTTCACGCGAATTTTGAAGCTTGTAAACTCAAACTTTTGGATTTTTAATTGGACCTAAGAAGGCTTTGATTGGGCCTCAATTCCACATGGATCCAAAGTATATAATCTCAGGATCATTCATAAATGTTCAGAAGGGATTTTGGAACCATTTTGAGAAAGAATTCAGTTACAACATCTCAAGGAAAAGTGAAATCGTGATTCTTCAATCCAAGCCGTTTCAAGCCAATTGAAGTTTGCTAACACCTTTATTGAAGTTTGTGGAAGCTTTCTGGTTGTTTTCCCCTAAGTTTCATCACCAAATCAAGGCCCAACGGAGGCACTCCGTTAGGTAAGCTATCATTCACTATTGCTCTCTGCTCATGCCATAATCACATGCCATTTTGACATATTCATGATCTCCTAGCATCCTAGATTGATTCTGGTTAGGTTTGATCAGTGTTCATGACGATTATTGAATGTTGCTTGATTTTGTTTTGATTCGTATTGGCTGATTTAGGATGAATTAATGAGTAAGGACCTTAGATTCATGATCTAGGAAGTGTGTAGATGAGTTTAGACACCAAGATTGTAGGTTTTGGTGGAGTTTTGATCCACCTGTGATTTTGGATCATCAGAGAAGATGACCGGAGCCATCGTGCTCCGTCATCTGTGTTTTTCCCTCCACTGGAGGCATTCAAACCTCAATTCCACATGGACAGGCCATATAACCCCCTTGACATGTTGACTGGCCTTGATCCAATGGCCACGATCTGATCCCACGTACGTTGAATTCTTGACCAGCCACATGTGCATCAATACACACTGTTTCATTAAACGGTTTGATTTGGACTTGGGACACAAGTCCTATTCACATCCCATGCGTAGCAAGCACAACTTTGAACTGAATTCTATTGCTATCTGCACCAAGTTTTTTTTTTTTCTTTATTTTTTTCTTTTATATTTTTTAATCTATTTCATTTTAATCCAATTAAAATGCTTCCAAATGCCAATAAAATTCACAAAAATAGTTTTTAGGCATTTTAAGATGTAAATTGAATTTAGGAAATTTTGGTTTTATTTTTCTGAACCTTTCCCAATTAAAAAATAATTGTTCATTTGGAAGAGTTTTATTTGGATTAAAGTTGCATATCACTTGTTCTTGATTTTATTTTGGGATCAAATGTTCATATCAGTGCTTGATTTTTCTTGTGCATATTCTTGACATGTTTATTGATTTTTGTGGTATTTCCCCCCTGATTTTATTACCATTTGGTTAGGGTTTTAGCTTGATCTTCAGGACCCTCCTTTTGCACTAGTTTTTAGGGTAACACTTAGAACTTGCCTTCTGTTTGCCTAGTTAGGTTTGGACTTAGTCTCCACAATCTTGACCCCTGGTTCCTAACACCAGATGGATTCCCTAGAATTTTATTTGGAATTTTTAGGATTTGTGTGCTATTTTTAGTGTATTTTACATTCTAGCATATCCTTGTGTGATGTTTACCTTGATACATGAACTTGTTTGTGTTTTATGTGGGTTTTGTGCATCATTTGGGCTATTGATCCTTATGGATTCATATTTTGAATATAATGAGGTGTTTTTATGCTCAATTTTGGGTTCTAATTATGTTCCTAGCTTGTTTAAGTTTGGCTTTCTTTTGACATATCTTCTAGGGTTCCATATGTGCATGTATGTGAATGTCTCTTATCTTTTACATGATTCCTTTGCAATCCTTTGTGCATTTCTTTTCAAATTACTTTGTGTACACTCTCCTTTCATCTCTCTTTCTGTCCAATGATGTAAGTACACCATTTGGGATGGCTTAGTCTCTCCTGAGGAGATACTTGAAGCAAGTCCTAAAATGGTGAACTTTTAGGACAATTTTGTGCATCTTTTGCACAAGTCATAATGAGACTTTGGTTGAATGACATTAGGGATACCATGGCTGTTTTCTCTTCTTCTCCCATTTCTATTTTGATTTATGATTCATCCCATGTTCAAGTTGTAGACTTTAGGGTTTGTTTTGCACTTTATTTGCATTTAAAAGTTGAGATGAGCTTGTGGAGGTTTTCACCCTACACAATTTCCTCCCTTTGCTTGTGTGTTGTTTTCTCTTTTTGCATCTTTTGCTTGCAATAAAGGTTGATATGAGCTTGTGGAGTTTTTCACCCCACACAATTTCCTCCCTTTGCTTGTGTGTTGCATTGCATATGCATTCATTCATTCATTTCTATTTCATGTCTTATTTCATGTTGATTTCTTCTTCTCTTTCCTTACCATGTTCCCTTAGGAATTCTCACTTCCTTGATTAAGGATAGTGATGATAGACTTTAGGTTGAATCCTTTGCATGATAACAAATAGGATATAATTCTTCTCTTAATCCTAACCTTAGGACCATCTTGTATGACAACTACTAGGTTTTGAACTAGTCTCCCTTTAGATTGTCCTCTCTCTCTTCTCATCTCAAAGAAAATCTAAAATACTTAATAAAGGCTAATGAATATTGTGCGTTACGAGCCTTAAGTACTTGGGAAATGGTGATTGGGGGGCTACCTCTCAATTGCTTAGAGTGTTTAGTGTACGTCCTTAGGACGATATGCGACGCATTCACTCCTAAGTCATAGTCTCTAGTGCAATATGAATTACAAACAATTCAAAAAACACTTCTTCTTAAAAGACACAAAAACAAATCATCAAACTTCTTTTGTCCTTTGGAACCTTTAATAATGGAAAACCTTTTCATAAACAAGAGTTTCGCTAACTCTTAGTTCTACCGCAAACAGGTAACGCTTAAGTCTTCAATGGTCGAGTTGCATACACCTAACTGCTAGAACTATTTGTTAACCCTACTCGGATAAAATAGTTGAACAAACCGGTGTTCTTATCAGCCCTAACTACATTTGCTCTGATCTCTCATACCTGTTGAGAGTATGTAGGCACAAGACGGCGATGTCTCGACGAGCAACCTTTCTCCGCCTTTCGTCCGTAGTTAGTCGAACTACGTTGACTCTGACTTTCCCATTGCACAAAGGAATACGTAGGCACAGAGCAGTGATGCTCTGTCGAGTCATTTTTTCTTTTCTTTTGTCCCAGACCTTTAGCGTAGATAGTTTCAAACACACCTTCAGATAGATAACAAGCGTGGATCCTGTCGAGTACGACGGACGTGAGGGGTGTTAATACCTTCCCCTTGCGTAATCGACTCCTGAACTCGATATTTGGTTGCGACGACCGATCTTATCCCGTTTCACAGGTTTTCTCTGATCGTTTCCTTTCCCTCGATTGGGATAAATAACAAACGGTGGCGACTCTTCTGTCATTATCGGCACCTTTTTTCACAGTAGCGACACTAGGAATATGATGAAAAATGATTTCATCAAAATAGGGAATTAATTTTGCAATATGTCTTTGATATAGAACCAGCTTGGAATCTCGAGTATCAAAATTCCCTCTGACTTAACCAATTACTAGGGCAGAATCCCCATATACCTCAAGAATCTTAATTCTCATGTCAATGGCCGCTTCAATTCCCTAGATACATGCTTCATATTCACCGATATTGTTGGTGCATTTAAAGCATAACCTGGTGGTGAAGGGAAGATGAAAACATGTCGGAGAGATGAGGATAAGACCAATTCTACGACCTCGAGCATTGGAGGCACCATCGAACACGAGTGTCCATCGAGCCCTTTGTTCGGATCCTATGTCAGGGTCTGGAGTTTCATAATCTCTAATAAATAGAACGTTCTCATCTGGAAAGTAAAACTTCGTTGGTTGATAACTCTCCATAGGTTATTGAGCAAGGTAGTCAAACAAAACACTCCCTTTTATGGCTTTCTGGGTAACATTCTGGATACCATACTCAGTTAATAGCATTTACCACCGAGCAATTCTACCAGTGACAGCAGGCTTTTCAAATATATAGTTTATAGGATCCATTTTGGATATCAATAAACTAGTATGGCAAATCATATATCGTCTTAGGCGTCGAGCGGCCCAAACTAGAGCACAACAAGTTTTCTCCAAGAGTGGGTATCTGGTCTCACAATTAGTGAACTTATTGCTTAAGTAGTAAATTGTGTGTTATTTTCTGCCTGTTTCGTCGTGCTAAGCTAATAGAAAACCCATAGATTCATCTAGGAAAGTGTGATACGTGATTAAAGGCCTACCAAGAACCGGTGGTAATAAGATCAGTGGTTCTTGCAAGTATTTTTTTTATATTGTCAAATGCTTCTTGACAATCATTGTTCTATTCAACCGATTAATTTTTTCTTAGCAATTTGAATATCGGTTCACAGGTAGCCATCAAATGAGAAATGAATCGGGAGATGTAATTAAGTTGTCTCAGAAAGCCTCAGACTTCTTTTTTATTTTTGGGAGGTAGCATGTCTTGAATTGCTCAAAGTTTGTTGGGATCAACTTCAATGCCTTCAAAGGTGTATTTTGCAGGATTCAAACACAACTTGAACTTTCGGAGCCTAGCAAATAATTTTCTTAGATGGTCTAAGTGATCTTCTTCGGTCTTGGACTTGGAAATCATATCGTCCATGTAAGCCTCAATCTCTTTATGTATCATACCAGGGAAGAGGGTTACCATGGCGCGCAGATAAGTTACCCTTGCATTTTTCAAACCAAATGGAATGACTTTGAAGCATTATGTACCCCAAGGCGTGGTAAAGGTGGTTTTTTCCATATCAGCTTGGGCCATCTTGATCTGACTGTACCCTAAGAAATCTTCCATAAACAAAAAGACTGAGAATTGCGTAGTGTTGGCCAACAAAGTATCAATATGAGGCAAAGAGAAATCATATATCAGGCTTTCCGTATTGAGATCTCGATAATCCACACATTTTGACCTTCTCATCTTTCTTAAGAACCGGGACGATGTTCGCAACCCACTAAGGATATTTAGAAGTGGCTAGAAGCCCAACATCAAATTGTTTCTTTACCTCTTCCCTGATCTTGAGTGCCATGTCAAGTCTAGTCCTTCTGAGCTTTTGCTTTACAGGAGGACATCCGGGCTTGAGTGGTAAGTGATGTTCAACAATGTTGGTATCCAGACAAGACATATCTTGATAATACTAGGCGAAGATATCAATATACTCTTACAATAACTTGACCAACTCGGAGTGTATATGCTTGGCGAGAGATGCCTTAACCTTGGCTTCTTTTCTGACTTTGTCAGTACCTGCCGCTACTGTGAAAAAAAGGCCCGGCTGACTGACAGAAGATTCGCCAACATTGGTTATTTATCCCAAAGAGAGGGAAACGAAATGATCAAAGAAAACCTACGAAAAAGGGAAAAGACAAGGTCATCGTAACCAAATCTTGGGTTCGGAAGTCGGTTACGCAAGGGGAAGGTATGAGCACCCCTCACGTCTGTTGTACTCAACGAGATCCATGCTTGTTGTCTAATCTATGGGTGTAAAACTATCTAGAAGCTAATGCTAAACGAGAAGTGAAAGGAAAGAAAAGACTCGATAGGACATCGTCGCCCTATGCCTACGTATTCCCTCATGCAATGGGAAAGTCAGAGTCAACGTAGTTCGAAAAACTACGGGTGAAGGGGGGAAAGGTTGCTCACCAAGACATCGTCGTCTTGTGCCTACGTATCCTCATCTGGTATGAGAAATCAGAGCAAACGTAGTACGGGCTGACACGACCACAGGTTGGTTCAAGTGTTTTAACTGAGTAGGGTTAAATAATTGTTCTAGCAGTTAGGGACGATTGTTGCACCCCAAAATTTGACCAACCGGGTCTCGTATCTGGCTCGATGTTTCGACGCATGACCGCATTCGCATCTGCATATTGCATACAGTGCATTTTTCATTCGTTTTGATTTTATCGGGATCACAGCTCTCGTCTCGCGTTTCAGGTGGTTTTAATCAGTTTAGATAGATAGAATCGTGTTTTTGAGTACGTTGCGGTGCCCGTTTATGTTTACCGGCTATTTTGGTGCGCTCTCGCGGTGTTATGTGTCGTTCGGTGCTTATTTTGTTCCTCTGGGAATTATTGTGATTTTTCTGGATTTTATTGACCATTTTTAGATTTTTAATAGCTTTTAAATCATTTTTAGGATTTAACAGGATTTTTAATAGTTTTAATTCTTTTTAAAAAAAGATTTTTAATCATTTTAGGATTTAATAGATTTTTTTAGGAATTTTTAGAATATTAATAGTTTTTAAATAGTTTTAAATAGCTTTTTAATCTTTTTTAATATAGATTTTTCCTTATTAAATAAATAGTTTTTTTTAGGATATAATATTTTAGAATAATAGAATAATAGGATTTAAATAGATTTTTACTATTTTCTTAATAGAATAAATAGACTTTTTCTTTTAATAATAGCATTTTCTTTTTAGAATATAATAGGGTTTAATAGAAATTAAATGTTTTTTTAGATATAAATAACATAGTTTTTTTCATAGAAAATAATATAGTTTTATTAGAGATTTATTAGAATTTTATTAGTGGGTTTATTAGATTTTTTAGAGTATTATTAGTTTAGGAGTTAATTAGATTAATTGAGTTTTAGAATTAATTAGGGTAGTATTCAGATTTAATTAGGTTAAATGGGCCTTAGTTAATTAGTATTAGTTTTTAATCTTTTTTATCTCATTTCAGATTTTGTGGTTTTTTTAATGGTTTTCGTG
Organism: Lathyrus sativus; assembly: GCA_963859935.3. Lineage (NCBI taxonomy): Eukaryota > Viridiplantae > Streptophyta > Magnoliopsida > Fabales > Fabaceae > Lathyrus > Lathyrus sativus. The sequence continues at coordinate 90,573,478 of OZ012739.1, read as the reverse complement.
TGGGCCCAGTTCGCAGGTCAGAAAGGCCCAATATCCAAATGCATTGTCATCAGTCCCGAATTGTCCAGCCACGTCCAGAAAGATCTAGAACGTTCCAGAAATTCTCAGTCCATAAATGCAGCAGTACACGTGTTCAATGAAAGGAGAGACCCCACATATCACACTCACACATAGACACATCATCCTCCATTCTCCCTCACTCTGCCACGCCACCCCACACATGGCCTCCCTCCGTTTTCTCTTCCCACTCACCCTCCACGCGTCCTTCATGCAGGACTCAACCCACCGCCACGCGTCCTGACCGGAGACTCGCCTGATGCATGGCCGCCGGCCATGCAACCTCCACAACAACCCGCCGGCGACCACCTTAACTTACTCCGGCCGCCGCAACAAACTCGCCGGAAAACCAAAACCACCAATCTTCATCTTTTCTTGCTCCGATCTTCATCCCAATCTCAGATTTCTTCATCAACTTCATCAACCTTCAACTCCGTTCTTCATCAACATCATCAGAACATTCATCCGTTCATCATCTTTGTTTCCAGTAACAGCAAGATCCTCATCCAGATCTTCACATCCTCATCGTCCTGTTTCCAGAAGTTATTCCCAAGAACAATCCTTATCAACAATTTGTTCATCAGATCCATCAGTTCTTCTTCAACTTTCCAGAAATGGTAGCGCCTCAATGGATTTTTCAAGACCTTCAAGTGTTCATTCATGTTCTTCAGCAAGATTCTTAACTCGGTTGCAAGAAGTACATCACATATTCTCCGATCTTCAAACCACCACTCCAAGATCTCCACCATGTTCTTCGTATCTCCAGATCTCCGATCGAACAACTCGCAGTTAAACAACAACGTCCTCATCGTTTCTCGTCACATCTTCAAGAACCACATGCAATCCACGATCGATCTTCAGAGAATCACAAACATTTGTCTCCAGCGAACAACCTTCAAGATCCAGAAAATTGCAATCGCCTTCAACGTAGGTCCATAAAACATTCAAGACCCTTCAGTGAGTTTCCAGATCAAGAATATTTTGATGTTGTTTTGCTTTGATTCGTGTTTCGTTCTGCTAAGGATGTTTGAGTTGAAGAGATTTCAGCAAGAAGGTGAGAGGGATCAGAGAGAAGGAGAAAGAATTAAGGGAACGGCGGCCATGAACAGTGAAACGCGAGGTGAGGATTTAGGGTTTTTCCTGAACGTGGATTGATTGGGCTCAGGAGCTTCAGGCCCAACGGATCCCAGTCCGTACACCTCAATTTCCAATTCCCTACACCCCTGCATGTGGTCTGGTTAAGTTTTGTGGGCTGGGCCCAACGAGATGGATTGCTACTCGCACCCCGGTCACTAACCTTACCCCCCTGGTTTCAGTTTTTTCCTGAGCTAAGGTTGTGGGTTGGGCCCAGTTCAGGATTATTTTAGCAGTCCCGCTTGTAGCAGTTGCCCCCCCTTTTTGTATTTTCCATTATTTTTATCATGTCTTTTGTTTAGAAATTCACAAAGAAAAAATATAAAAAGAAGTTATTGAAAAGAAAAGCATGAAGAAAATATATTGAAAAAAAAGAATTTGAAAAAAGAAAAAGAGAAGAAATAATAAAAAAGAAATATGAGAAAAATAGTGAGAAGAAATAGTGAGAAAGAAATATTAGAAAAGAAAGAGGAGAAAAATATAGAAAAAAAATATGAAAAAAATAGAGAAAAAATAAAGAGAAAAATATATTGAAAAAATATGGAAAATATATGAAAAATATTTTGAAAGAAGGGAGAAAATAGTTGAAAAGAAAAGAAGGAAAAAGAGAAAAAAATATTAGTGTAGACTTAATATTTTTTTAAGTACATTTTCTTTTAGGATATATTTTCATAGAAATTATTTTACGGTTTTAGGGATAGTTTAGAAGCCCACTTGTTAGGGGGCTATTTTTCATTCGATTTTTCAGGATAGGATAGGATAGTATTTCCTAGGAGATTTATTTTCAGTATTCAATCATTGTAATCATTTTTCATAATGTTAATAAAACGAGATTTTGAGCTGTGGTCCCGAAGTAGCCGAACTACAGCTGCTCTGATTCCTCGTACCAGACGAGGATATGTAGGCATAGGATGCGATATCCTAGCGAGCACACTAACGACTAACCTTCTGTTCTCTCGCGGATGTGCGATCGAGACTTTCCCGTTGACGATTAATTGTAACCCTTTTTCTCTCTTGCCCGAGTGCATTTGAGACCAAACCCTAGTTTTGCCCATAGGTCCCCGAACCTTTGAAACCAGTTGATTTCTCACTGCTGTGTGAGAATACCCTGTTTAGTCGTAGTTAGCCTGAACTACGTAAAGCTCTGATCTTCCATGCAGTGTGGAAGTACGTAGGCACAAGACGCGAGGTCTTGGCGAGCCAATTTCCCTGTAGTCCCGAACTACGTTGACTCTGACTTTCTCTCTTGAGAATACGTAGGCATAGAGTGCGACGCTCTATCGAGTCAATTCCCTTCTGTTTAGATTTAGTAGCCGTAGATAGATTGTTTTTGCATCCTTTAGACAACCCAAGCAAGCGTGGATCCCGTCGAGTACGACGGACGTGAGGGGTGCTAATACCTTCCCCTTGCGTAACCGACTCCCGAACCCAGGTTTTGGTTGCGATGACCATACCTTTCCCCGTTTTTTGCGAGGTTTACTTCGAGCGTTTCCTTTCCCTCCCGTTGGGATAAATAACGCACGGTGGCGACTCTTCTGTCAGCCGGCGCCGATTTTCGCAGTAGCGACAGCTGGCGACTCTGCTGGGGATCCAACGTCCCTGGCTGCTAAGGACTGCGATAGTTCTTATGCATGTGGGATCCAACGTCCCCTCAGAGAGAGTCAATCCTAGTGCTTGTTTGCTTGTTTATTGGGGCTTATTTATGGATATTATCTGTTGCTGTTGGGGTGTTACGGGTGTTCTATGATTGAGAGATAAGCCGGACCTGGGCTTGGAGTGCACCTTAGACTTAGAGTAGAGATTAGTGGGTGCGTACCGGCTTTGCTTGTACTAGTGTCCCGCGAAATCTACACTCGGACGAGGTTCTTCTGGTTGACTTCTTTTTCTACCCTTTGGGTCGAGGGGGTTGTTTGGTCAGTTGGATTGTCGACTCCGGGAACCGATCATTTGGAAGTTAGCTAAGTGAGGCCTCTTCAGGACTCGATGATGCCACTCCTTCTGGGAATCGTATCGTCAGTCTTGAAAGTCTGTGACGCTGACGACCGCATAGGATGCCGTACCTTGTCAGATATAGGTCCATACCTGTGAGTGGGGGGTTTTTTGCAGGAAACTTGACTTTCAACCTACCCGTTATATTGGTCTTCTCTTCAGAGCAACCGTACTCCGTCAGCAGTGCAGTAGTATTCAGAGATTGTGCGGGGGGCTGTGGTCCCGTGTGTGCTGCATTTTGCATATCATATGCATATCAGTGTTGCATTGCATATCATCCTCCAGTTAGCCAGAGTTCTGATCCAGCCTTTGTTTCCTGAAGGTGATTACCCGGAGTTTGGATTGAGCAACTGTTGATTGTCAGAAGACCGACCTAGGGGATTGAGTAGATTTGAGCAGAGTCAAGCATTGAAGTCAGCTGAAGACTATTGGTAGCTATGTCTGAAGGCAATTTCCAGTCTCCTAACACCTTGACAGGGTTCACTATGGCGTCCAACCCTCTCTATGATTCCATGGAAGACTTCCCGCATATGAACAACATTGCTGCAGACCAAGTTGTAGAGCCTCCTGTTGAGAACCAAGGTCGACATGAGCAGTTTGTTACCCGGAACGAGCGTCCTCCTCCTGTTAACAATCAAGGTGTTGCTTTCCCTGTGATGAATTACCGAAGGGATATTCCAATAGCCAGGATGGTAGATCCAAGAGCTCTTGAAAAGGATAGAAGACTCCGAGTGTTGGAAGAGCAAATGAAAGCTTTGAAAGCCAAAGATGCTGTTAACCTGGATGCTGTAGGCATGTGTTTGGTTCCTGACCTGGTGTTGCCTTACAAGTTCAAAGTGCCGAAATTTGAGAAGTACACGGGAGATAGCTGTCCGAAGCTACATTTGATGATGTTCTGTCGAAGAATGACTGCGTTTGCGCGAGATGACAAATTAATGATCCATTGCTTTCAAGATAGTCTGACTGGGGCATCTTTGAGGTGGTATATGCAGTTAGAGAGAAATCAGATTCAATCATGGATGGATTTAGCCAGAGCTTTTCTGAAGCAGTACGATTATAACCTAGACGTAGCTCCCTATCGCATGCATTTGCAAGAATTGTCTCAAGAGGACAATGAACCTATCAGGAAGTATGCTCAGAGATGGAGAGAATTTGCTGCTAGAGTGCGTCCACCGATGCTAGACCAAGAGCTGGCAAGCATGTTTGTAGATTCCCTACAAGATCCGTACTCCAAAAGATTGCTCGGACTACCAATAAGTTTCTCTGACGTATTAGCACTAGGAGAACGCCTTGAGTATGCCATAAGAATGGGGAAAATTCAGATTACTTCAAATGATCAAGCTGGTGAAACTGAATATCCTTGTGACTATCAGAGTGAAGAAGAATTTGTGATCGATGCAGTCATGCCAAAGGTTGAATATCCTCAAAGCGAATCAGTGAATTTTGTCGGTTCTTCATCCTATCAGAGATCAGTACCTCCTGTGGCTTGTTATACTGAACAGACAGCCGTGCCTAGGGCACCCTATCAGGAATCTTATGTCGCTTCCATTGCAAATCAGCAAACTCGTGGCCGAGGTTATCAGAATCAGCGTCAGAATCAGAACAGACCTCGCAACAACTTGGAACGAAGGAATGCTCCTTTTCACCCAGTGCCTATGCCGTATAGCCAGGTGCTACCGTCTTTGATCTAGAAGTCTTTGGTGGAACCTAAAGCTCTTAAGCCAGTTCCAGAACCTTACCCTCCTGGGTATAATCCCTACGTTCAGTGTGGTTATCATGGTGGCTCACCGGGGCATTCGACGGAAGATTGTAAAGCATTTCAGGCGAAGGTACAACCGTTGATTGACCAGGATCGCATTTCCTTTCAGGAAGGATTTCTGTTTGTGCATCCCAACCGCTCAGCTGTCTAAGCTCGTAGACTCGGAAAGTATTCCCCAGCAAAGAAGCCAGTGGTTCAGACAGGCAGGCGCCCTCAGCATTGGCAGTCCTCAGACTTTTATATCGTTTGCATTTGTAGTTTCTTTTTCTGTTAGTTACTACCTGCTTTTAAACATTGTATGTTTCGAATGGTGATAATAATAAAGTGACTATGCATTTTTCTGAATTAATCATGTCGCTGTCGCTCATTTACTGCATTGCACTGACACTTGCATTTTATTCACTCCACTTTATCACTGTGACTAGCAAAGTTAGGAGGGAGGATGACGAAACTGAACTCATAACCGATGATTGTATGCTTTCAGATAAGACCGTACCGATGACGTACAAGGCATTGTTTCAAATTCCCCAAACACTGGAGATATAAGGAGTTAGTCCCTTGTTAACCACTTCGAGCCAGGAAGTAGAAGTTTTTTCGGACTTTTAAACCCTCACATCTTGACCCGGGGCAGGGTAGTTGTCAGTTAGCTTGACCAAGCATTCAAATCTTGCAGAGGAGTGTTGTCTTTCAAGGACCAATCAGTTTATACCTTTCAAGAGGTCAAATCTCACCAATCAGGAGTGAGACAGTTACAATCCTTTCGGAACAATCAAGACAACCAGTGTCACACGACTTTGTTCCAAAAGAAAGAAAGAAAGCCCGCTAAGTAAAGAAAGAAAAGCTGGAAAGCTAATACTTAGGCAAAAATCAGGGCATCCCGCTGGACTTCAAAAGAAATCAAAAAAACGAAAAGAACTCAAAAGGAGTCAGTCCAGGCAAAAATTAGGGAATCAAAAGAATGAAAAAGAGGGATCAAAAGAAATTTTTCCCCAGCAAGTCACAAAGTCGTGTATACAGACACCGAAAGCGAAGAAGGAGTAACTATCACTCTAGGAAAAAAAACCTTGTGGGTTCCTTAACTGTGGGTTTTTACCATTCAACATACTTCTCGAAGAGGCGAGTGCTCGTGCCAGGTTAACTGAACCTTAGGATCGGAGATCATCACGTAGAAGGGGTGGGTACAAATCAAAATTTGAGCCAAATATCCTTTGTTTCACGAACCGTGAACCCGACCACGATACAACCCTCAAAAGACCTAATTGAGGTAGGTTTATTCTGAAAGCGCATTACGATAAGGTTGAGTAACCTGACTCCTTCTTGACTTGCTAGTCACATCCTTGTTGTATTTTTCACTGATCACGTAAGCACTACGTTTGAACTTGGTTCATTCGTCACTCACAATCATAGCATGTAAATGAGTGACAGCTCAAATTTTTTTAAAATTTGCATAACCACGGCATTAAGATTACCATTCGTGAACAGACAATTTTAATTGCAGGTTAGTGGTTGGCATGAAAGAAATTCCAGCAGGGAATAACCGAGCAGGACTGAGTAATTCAGTAGTCTGAACCAGGATGATGTATGTTGTGAAGCCTTGTGAATCAGGGGCATTGACTTCCAGTAAGTTCAGAATCAGTTAGTCTGAGGACAAGTCTCGAAGCTTCAGATGATCAGGGGCAGTATATTTGAGAAGCAGTTGATCAGAAGTGAGTCTTCTCGAGAGCCAATCAGGGGCAATCATACAGATTTGAAAGCAGATACTTCAGGTGGATAATCAGATCGGGTTAAGTCGCTAGAACGCTCATTCAGGGGCAAGTCATTGCAGAGAATGTTGAAACTAACTGGGTTGACAGGGGTCTAATGGAGATTGAATGCTGTTGTTGTATAGATACCGGGGCAAATATTCTCGAAGTCGTCTCGTAGTAAGCTGTTCAGAGCAGGTATTCCAAGAGTTAGATTGGGGCAAGTTGAGTGCACTGAGGCAAGTTGTGCAAGCCAGTCTTTGTATCCCCAGCTGAGTGCACTGGGGCAAGTGGTTCAAACCAGTTTGTTTATCCCCAGCCAGAGTTGAGTATCGGGGAATCATGTCAATACCCTTATCAAAAACATCAGCATTCCGAAAAGGCCGTGTTGTCGTTGGATCATTATCCTGCATTTTAAACCTGTTACGTGTCAGTAACTAGTCGTTTCCAAAGTCCAGTTCTCGCCTGGCCCACCTCTCCGTAAGCATCAGTTCCCGCCTGGTGCAGTTTATTGTAAGCATCAGTTCTCGTCTGGTGCAGTTTATTGTAACCAGTTCTCGCCTGGTCACTGTTTCTTTAGTTGTTGTATCAGTTCTCGTCTGGTACATGTCATTGGTAACCAGTTCTCACCTGATCATCGTATGTTCTAACCTATGTGTTATACCAGTTCTCGTCTGGTGTACGTCAGCTTTCAGCCAGTTCTCGCCTGGTTGTCTTGCCTCAGTCTGCTATCCAGTCAGCCCTGTCTGATGTCAAAACAAAAATCAATTCTCGTCCGATAACCTATTTTCCTATCAGTTCTCGTCTGGTAGTCTACCTTTGAATGCTAGTTCTCGTCTAGTATTTTCCATATCTTCCACTGTGTACATAATCCATGTCTATTCTAAACCAGAAAAAACAAAAACCTAAAGGTATCTGACACAGTAATCCCCGATGACTCGCATGTTGTCATGTTCCCCGATACGAAGCTCGACAGATACCAGTGCTCCGATTAATGTTTGAATTCCTTATGGAGGTTGTTAAATCAGAATTGCTACTCTTCAGAAGATGAAAGTCGCTTATTATCCCCGGAAGAGCCGAGATTGTATTTTACCCCGTATCAGAGAAGGATCAGGAGTATCCTCAGCAGATTAAGATTGATATCCTTGATAGAAGGGGCATTTCCAGCAGCGTGCCGCGCGCAATCAATCCCAATTTGGGTTAATCCCCATAGGGCACAATCAGTTGCCAATGGTTTGAAGAGAGCATCCCCAAGCAGAATTGTTTTCTTTCCCCAGTGAAGTCGTCAAGCAGGGTTGCCTTTTCATTTCTCCAGCAGGACGGTTATCCCCAGCGGATTTGGTTTCCCTTTTCCAGCATTTATTTTGCTGAGATGGTTCTGTGACTTCGGTTCATCCCCAGTAGAGTTGACGTTTCCTTCGGCATTTATTTTGCCAAGTGGTTTTCAGACCTGGTGTTATCTGGCAGCTCGAGCCTACATTAGCATTTGCATATATAGTCATTGCATTTATACAAATATATAGCATTTCCATGCCGTCTGGGCCTCACATTTTCAAGCAAAACGCATAACATTTACACGTCATATAGGACATTGCATCATTTCAAGCATACGCATGTCGAAACATGGACCAGGATGGTTACCTATTGGATTTCGAATTTGTTCACCTGCAGAGTTGTGTGGCTAAGCTTCTCGTCTCCCCCAGCGGAGTAATTCTTCATTTGGTTGTTACGTCAGCATCGAAAAAACAACAACAAGAAGAGATTGACATATATCAAGTTTCTGAAGCTGCGGCCTGTTGACAAAATGGGTGCCAAGCAGTCGATTCAAAATTCCCCAGGAGAATTGTCCTCAAGTTCGCGGTGAACTGTGAGTTGACCGGATTTGATCCCATGAGAGAGATGGGAATCAAGTCGTTTGCTTTTTTGAAGCATTATTCCAATACTTGTGGCGTCACACAGGTGATTGGCAAGGAGAAGAAAATGTATCAGAAAATTGACCAGTTGTTGCCGTGACAACCGAACTTCAGTTCATTGGAGGCTATTCCTCAAGCAGCTTTGCAGTATATTCCCGCGGTTGGCAAATTTCAGGGTTCCATTTGTATTCAACCGTCATCTACCTTGAATGTTCGAAGGCTGAGCGCTATTCACCCATTCAGGTCGAAGCCGCTTGAATAGGGGCAGCTGTTGCACCCCAAAATTTGACCAACCGGGTCTCGTATCTGGCTCGATGTTTCGACGCATGACCGCATTCGCATCTGCATATTGCATACAGTGCATTTTTCATTCGTTTTGATTTTATCGGGATCACAGCTCTCGTCTCGCGTTTCAGGTGGTTTTAATCAGTTTAGATAGATAGAATCGTGTTTTTGAGTATGTTGCGGTGCCCGTTTATGTTTACCGGCTATTTTGGTGCGCTCTCGCGGTGTTATGTGTCGTTCGGTGCTTATTTTGTTCCTCTGGGAATTATTGTGATTTTCTGGATTTTATTGACCATTTTTAGATTTTTAATAGCTTTTAAATCATTTTTAGGATTTAATAGGATTTTTAAAAAAAGATTTTTAATCATTTTAGGATTTAATAGATTTTTTAAGGAATTTTTAGAATATTAATAGTTTTTAAATAGTTTTAAATAGCTTTTTAATCTTTTTTAATATAGATTTTTCCTTATTAAATAAATAGTTTTTTTTAGGATATAATGTTTTAGAATAATAGAATAATAGGATTTAAATAGATTTTTACTATTTTCTTAATAGAATAAATAGACTTTTTCTTTTAATAATAGCATTTTCTTTTTAGAATATAATAGGGTTTAATAGAAATTAAATGTTTTTTTAGATATAAATAACATAGTTTTTTTCATAGAAAATAATATAGTTTTATTAGAGATTTATTAGAATTTTATTAGTGGGTTTATTAGATTTTTTAGAGTATTATTAGTTTAGGAGTTAATTAGATTAATTGAGTTTTAGAATTAATTAGGGTAGTATTCAGATTTAATTAGGTTAAATGGGCCTTAGTTAATTAGTATTAGTTTTTAATCTTTTTTATCTCATTTCAGATTTTGTGCTTTTTTTAATGGTTTTTGTGTGGGCCCAGTTCGCAGGTCAGAAAGGCCCAATATCCAAATGCATTGTCATCAGTCCCGAATTGTCCAGCCACGTCCAGAAAGATCTAGAACGTTCCAGAAATTCTCAGTCCATAAATGCAGCAGTACACGTGTTCAATGAAAGGAGAGACCCCACATATCACACTCACACATAGACACATCATCCTCCATTCTCCCTCACTCTGCCACGCCACCCCACACGTGGCCTCCCTCCGTTTTCTCTTCCCACTCACCCTCCACGCGTCCTTCATGCAGGACTCAACCCACCGCCACGCGTCCTGACCGGAGACTCGCCTGTTGCATGGCCGCCGGCCATGCAACCTCCACAACAACCCGCCGACGACCACCTTAACTTACTCCGGCCGCCGCAACAAACTCGCCGGAAAACCAAAACCACCAATCTTCATCTTTTCTTGCTCCGATCTTCATCCCAATCTCAGATTTCTTCATCAACTTCATCAACCTTCAACTCCGTTCTTCATCAACATCATCAGAACATTCATCCGTTCATCATCTTTGTTTCCAGTAACAGCAAGATCCTCATCCAGATCTTCACATCCTCATCGTCCTGTTTCCAGAAGTTATTCCCAAGAACAATCCTTATCAACAATTTGTTCATCAGATCCATCAGTTCTTCTTCAACTTTCCAGAAATGGTAGCGCCTCAATGGATTTTTCAAGACCTTCAAGTGTTCATTCATGTTCTTCAGCAAGATTCTTAACTCGGTTGCAAGAAGTACATCACATATTCTCCGATCTTCAAACCACCACTCCAAGATCTCCACCGTGTTCTTCGTATCTCCAGATCTCCGATCGAACAACTCGCAGTTAAACAACAACGTCCTCATCGTTGCTCGTCACATCTTCAAGAACCACATGCAATCCACGATCGATCTTCAGAGAATCACAAACATTTGTCTCCAGCGAACAACCTTCAAGATCCAGAAAATTGCAATCGCCTTCAACGTAGGTCCATAAAACATTCAAGACCCTTCAGTGAGTTTCCAGATCAAGAATATTTTGATGTTGTTTTGCTTTGATTCGTGTTTCGTTCTGCTAAGGATGTTTGAGTTGAAGAGATTTCAGCAAGAAGGTGAGAGGGATCAGAGAGAAGGAGAAAGAATTTAGGGAACGACGTCCATGAACAGTGAAACGCGAGGTGAGGATTTAGGGTTTTTCCTGAATGTGGATTGATTGGGCTCAGGAGCTTCAGGCCCAACGGATCCCAGTCCGTACACCTCAATTTCCAATTCCCTACACCCCTGCATGTGGTCTGGTTAAGTTTTGTGGGCTGGGCCCAACGAGATGGATTGTTACTCGCACCCCGGTCACTAACCTTACCCCCCTGGTTTCAGTTTTTTCCTGAGCTAAGGCTGTGGGCTGGGCCCAGTTCAGGATTATTTTAGCAGTCCCCCTTGTAGCAGTTGCCCCCCCTTTTTGTATTTTCCATTATTTTTATCATGTCTTTTGTTTAGAAATTCACAAAGAAAAAATATAAAAAGAAGTTATTGAAAAGAAAAGCATGAATAAAATATATTGAAAAAAAAGAATTTGAAAAAAGAAAAAGAGAAGAAATAATAAAAAAGAAATATGAGAAAAATAGTGAGAAGAAATAGTGAGAAAGAAATATTAGAAAAGAAAGAGGAGAAAAATATAGAAAAAAAATATGAAAAAAATAGAGAAAAAATAAAGAGAAAAATATATTGAAAAAATATGGAAAATATATGAAAAATATTTTGAAAGAAGGGAGAAAATAGTTGAAAAGAAAAGAAGGAAAAAGAGAAAAAAATATTAGTGTAGACTTAATATTTTTTTAAGTACATTTTCTTTTAGGATATATTTTCATAGAAATTATTTTACGGTTTTAGGGATAGTTTAGAAGCCCACTTGTTAGGGGGCTATTTTTCATTCGATTTTTCAGGATAGGATAGGATAGTATTTCCTAGGAGATTTATTTTCAGTATTCAATCATTGTAATCATTTTTCATAATGTTAATAAAACGAGATTTTGAGTTGTGGTCCCGAAGTAGCCGAACTACAGCTGCTCTGATTCCTCGTACCAGACGAGGATATGTAGGCATAGGATGCGATATCCTAGCGAGCACACTAACGACTAACCTTCTGTTCTCTCGCGGCTGTGCGATCGAGACTTTCCCGCTGACGATCAATTGTAACCCTTTTTCTCTCTTGCCCGAGTGCATTTGAGACCAAACCCTAGTTTTGCCCATAGGTCCCCGAACCTTTGAAACCAGTTGATTTCTCACTGCTGTGTGAGAATACCCTGTTTAGCCGTAGTTAGCCTGAACTACGTAAAGCTCTGATCTTCCATGCAGTGTGGAAGTACGTAGGCACAAGACGCGAGGTCTTGGCGAGCCAATTTCCCTGTAGTCCCGAACTACGTTGACTCTGACTTTCTCTCTTGAGAATACGTAGGCATAGAGTGCGACGCTCTATCGAGTCAATTCCCTTCTGTTTAGATTTAGCAGCCGTAGATAGATTGTTTTTGCATCCTTTAGACAACCCAAGCAAGCGTGGATCCCGTCGAGTACGACGGACGTGAGGGGTGCTAATACCTTCCCCTTGCGTAACCGACTCCCGAACCCAGGTTTTGGTTGCGATGACCATACCTTTCCCCGTTTTTTGCAAGGTTTACTTCGAGCGTTTCCTTTCCCTCCCGTTGGGATAAATAACGCACGGTGGCGACTCTTCTGTCAGCCGGCGCCGATTTTCGCAGTAGCGACAACGATGGTTGTTTGCGGTGGAACAAAAATTTAACACACTCTTTCTGAAAATGAGTTTGCAAACAAATCCCGAAGGATAAAAAGGTTTAATGTTTTATTTTGTGTTTTTTATGAGAAGAAGTGAATTGAGTTAGATTTTAAACTCATGTTGCACTAAATACTATGACTTGAGAGCGAATGCATTGCATATCGCCCAAAGGGCATACACTAAACACTCTAGACAATGTGAGAGGAGGCCCCCCACCTATCATTCCTCAAGTACTTAAGGCTCGTAGCATACAACAATTGTTAATCCTTTATTAAGTGTCTTATGAAGATTAAGAGATGAGAAGAGAAGACACAAACTCCAAGGGGAACTGATCAACCCTAATGTTATCAAGCAATGTGATCCTAAAGTTGGGATTAAAAGGGGAAAATCTATCCTAATGTTATCATGCAAAGGATTGAACACCTAATGTCTCTCCTACTCCCATCTTAAACAGAGGGACTAGGAATCCTAAGGGGTCATGGCAAAAGATCGAGTAAACACATAGCAATTCAATCACAAATAAAAAGAGATGAAGGATGAAAGTGACTTAAACAAGTCAATGCAAGATGAAATGCAAACATGGAAGGCAAGTATGCAAAGATGCAACAAAGACTCAACAACAAGATGAGACTCAAACACAAATAATTTGACTTGAACAAGTCAAGAAGGGTGAGATGAAATGGGAGAAGTAAAACTCCTACAACCATCAAACATCCATCACCTAAACAAAAACCAAACACAAAGCAAAAGAAAAGATCTATGATCAAAGAAATGGTGGGAGAAATAAGATTGGGCAGCAACCACATATAGGTAATCTCAACCAAACATTCAACATTGGTCAAGCAAATGACACAAGCAAACAAGTGCAAGAAAGTGGCCAATTATTCAAGACAAACTCAAAGTGCAATTATGAACACCAAATCATCTTGAACAAATGACAAACTTGTCACACCCTCATTTTCACCTTTAGCCTTTCATACCCTACATTTGTCATATCATACATCGTTCTTTTGCATATCGAGCATATGGGTTCACAAGGTGAAGCTGAGAATTGGGTCGATTCGTTCATTTTCCATTCCGAATAAGAAAATTTACAAATCATGGGATACATGGAAGAAAAGGTTCATCATCTAAGGTTTGGTCTAAGATGGAAAGTCTACTCATTTAGATTCCTTCAAGGAGAAGCTACTTGAAAAATATTAGGATATTCAAGATTAATGTTCTTAATGTACATGAAGTGCAATGCCTAATTCAAGATTTCTTCATCCAACTTTGTTTCAAATTCTTGATCAAGTGGAGTCCAAATTTTCAAAGCATAAGTCAAGATCACAAGTTCATGACTTAAGAACTTCACTCATTTCAAATTCAATGGCATAAGGGAGATCCATTTTTCTAAATCCAAGATTCATGAATTCAAGATTAGATGCAAGAATATTACAAAGAGAAATTTCATGACATTACAAGAATGTCATTTGTTACAAAATTTCCAATTCTAAGTGATGTTTAGAAATTAATTTATTTCTAATCTTCACTCAAGTTTCTAGTCAAATTCATGCTATGACACCTTTCATGTCCCTTCAAGTTTACATGTTCCACATTATGTCCACAAATATCCAAGAAAAATGATTAAGGTTCAATTCAACATTGGAATATTTCAAGATCAAGTCTATGCATGTTTAATCATGAGCAATTTGAATGTGATCCAAAACAGCCCCATGCAAGAAGTGACAATTTGCATTATATCACAAAACCATTACATGTCACAAGACTAAAGAAATGAACCCACAATGATGCATCTACATATTAAATATCAGAATTTTCAAAATGCTGTCAAAAGGTAGTAGCATTAACCACAAGAGTTGTCCAAGCACAAGCCAACAAATAGGTACAAGATTTGAGAGCAAAAAGTGCAGCAGAAAAAAAAGACAGCATAGGCAAGTAGTGCATCAAAAATGCAGCATAGCAACATACATGAAAATGGAAAGAAAGAGAGTGACATGAGGAAAGTGGCAAGAAATATTTCTCCATGAAAAAATATGATGTTTTGAAAGAAGGGAAAACCCTAACATCCTGAGATAAAAGAGGAGAGGGGGTTGCAAACAAAGGCATGGACTATTCATTACACGTTGACATAGAGAGAGAGAGAGAGAGAGAGAGAGAGAGAGAGAGAGAGAGAGAGAGAGAGAGAAGAAACATTGAAAAAATCAGAAAAAAAAAGAGTAAGAAAAAACTGAAAAAAGGATTGAAAAGAAAACCTTGAGAGAACAAAAGAGTGTTAGAAAATCAGAAGGAGGAGGATATCCAACAAAGCCATTGGTGGTGAGGGAAGCTAGTAGTTCTTGGGTATCCTTCCTTTAAAACTCTCACCTCTTTACACTTTTTGCATGTTTTATTTTCATGTGTTTTTATTTGTGTTGAATGTTGTAATAAGGTCTTGATATGACCAAGAAATATTGTAAAAGAACAAAGAAAAGAGAAAGAACATAGTGTAGCTGACATAGTAAGATTAGTTGAAATATACTCATCTTTACTGTCATGTTTGCTGGCAAGTTCGCCTAGCGAACTTTGCCCTATTTTGCCTCTGTTTCCATAAAAAAGGCTTATTCTGGGCAAAACAGCATGAAGTTCGTCTAGTGAACTTCTTGATGTTTTCTTGCTGTCATGTTTGTTGTCACATTCGTTTAGCGAACTTTACCCCCTTTCGCCCCTGTTTTCGTTCGCTGGGGAGTTCGCCTAGCAAACTTCTGTTTTTTTTTCTAAGTAGCTTCGCTACAAGGTTCACCTACCGAGCTTTGCCCCCTTTTTCCTCTGTTTACGTTCACTGGGAAGTTTTCCTAATAATTCAAGGCATGTATGGTGCTCCACCTTATCGAGCAAGTGTCGAGGCTCCACAAAAAGCAAACCAAAACCAAATGAAAATTGCTCATTAAAAGATTAAATCAACCCTCAAAGGTACTTCAATCCATCATCTAACATAGGATCCAATTGAGGATCAAATGAGCAAGATCAAATAACATAGGATCCACAAAACGCATCAAATGTTTAATTCCAAATAAAATACCAAAATAAATGAAAAATGGAAATAACAATCATGGAAAATTAAATAACACTTTGAAATGCTAGAAAATATTTTTGGAGATTTTTTTTGTAATTGGAAGTGTTTTTAAATAAATAAAATGAAAACAGAAAATAAAATGAAGCAAAAACCCAAGGGGTGCATCCAGTAAAAACAATTTGACCTAATTCAAGGCAAACTGCGCGCTGGGCCAGAAATAAGGGGTGCGTGGATAGCAATCTGAGCCCAATCCAACACAAGTTCATATCAAAAATGAAACGCAATGTTTCATCAATCCCATGTGGATTTCAATGCCTGCGTGTCATGAGTCAAGCCAATGGGAGCACGACAAACCGGCTGGTCAACAATTCAAACGAGGGGTGAGTCAGCCTCACCTGAAATAAGACCAGACGTCGGAGCTAGGTATCCATCCGTCTTCTCTGGCCAACTCGCCGAAGATCAGGTATGAAACCTCAATAAAAATGCCAACACGCTATACCAAACGAAAGCTGAAGTTACAAGGAGTTCAAATTCAACATCCAAATCTTAAAAAGGTCCTTAAATAATGAGAAATCATGGCACGAAAATTTGAGAGCACACACTGAAATTGCAACATACATACAAATGGATGGTTTAAACATTGCCTACCATAGGTAGGGCTTTAGATGCACCCAATATAAAGCTAAATCGATGCCTAGAATGAAGGTTTTGAGTTGCTGAAAATTACCTAACGGAGAGATTCTGTTGATCCTTCAAACACATGCAAGCTTTGATCTATGGCTTCCAATTTGTTCCTTAGACTCTTGTGAAGAAGGAATGCACATTAATTTGAGTTGATTCTCAGAGTTGTGGCAGATTCGAAGAGGTGAAGTCTTGTGAAAAGTTTGAGCTCTTTCTTTCTTCTCTAACAGCAACTACTAATTCTGAGCATCTAGGGCAAACATTTGGCTCTTATATGAGGGCTTTGTCATAATCATGCAGGCCGATGTTGGCTGCATTGTGTAATTTTAAATTTTGCTTTCCAAACTTCGACTTGCACACACACACGGGTTTAGCAATCTCCCCCTCATTTTGGGTCAGCAAATGTATATTTGGAGGGTGTAAGAATGAATGGAATGGCTTGTGGTCATGGAGAATAAAGTTGTGTCAAGTTTCATGTCATGAATTCTTATGGTATAAATTTGAAAAAGGGACCCATAATGCCTCTTCATGTTGACACAAATGAGGTAAAACTCTTTCTGGTAATTTACTTGTGTGGAAAAGATCAAAAATGAGGCCAAAAGGTGACTTGTAATGTAAGATACTTAAACCATGACCAAAAGTCAAAGTTTCACCTTTAAAATGGTTCGTATGATCACATAATGCACCAAACATCATGGAAATGAATCTCATGAGGAAGTTGAACCAATGTGACACAACTTTCATGTGGCACAAAATTGCATTTGAGGTCTCAAAGTTCATGAAATTGATCATTGAAGAAAATGACCTATAATGAACTTTCCCAAAATACCCTTGCCTTGTGAGGTTCATAACTTGACATGTACATATGATAAAGAGAACTTATAGGAATTTTTGGAAAGCTAAGATCATAAGGAATAACTTTCATGTATGCTTGAAAGTGAGAAGAAACTTGATTCCATGCCAAAAATGCCTTGGAAGTGAGTTGACTTTTAGTTGACCAAAATTCTTTTCATATGAGGACCCCACCTTGTTGTCATCATAACTTGAGATGTACAAACTCAATGGATGAGTTCTTGCACTCAAAATAATGCTTCAGATATGCCCAACAAGTCTCATGTTTTCATGAAAATGAGATTGAGCTCGCATCATAGGTGAAATCGTCCTTAAAGTTAGGCACTAAAGAAGAGGATTTTACATTGAAATCATCTGAAACTCTAATTTAGTAACTCCTTGAACTCTTGAATATCCTTTATTTGATCCTATCATGATATCCTAGATGCTTTAAGATAACTTCCCATGGCCTCAATGACGTAGAACGAAGTATTGAACCCTTCAAAGTCCACAGTTGACTTTGGGTTGTCCAGATGAAACCCTAGCTCCACATCCTCTGATTGAGGCTCTTGCATATGAATTGAATGACTATACAAGCTCCACAAAGACCCCTCAAGGTACACAATGATATTTTCATACATGCCTTATCCAAGTAGGGAACCTCGTGACCCTCTAATGACCCTCTGATGGTCCTCAAGATAGGAGGTGACACCCATACACAAACTTCTCCTCTCAAGGAGCTTTGAAACCCAACCCTGATGGAAACGAACTCTTGATGGCTTGAAAATGATACCCTTACTTGAGCTTGAACAAAGAAGATCTCATCTTGAATGGCACAACAACACCTGTTGATCCCCTGTTAAAACCAATGTTATGCAAATGCAAATGCTAAATGAAATGAAACATAAGCCAAGTTAGAAAGAAAAGGTTGGTCAAATTTTGGGGCGCAACAGCTGCCCCCTATTCAAACGACTTGGATCTGAAGGGATGAAAAGCGAACGACTTTCAATTTACTAGGAAGCTATCCTCGAACTCTCTCTGATGAAGATTAAGCATGACATTTTCCGCAGAAATCCTACTCTGCGGGGAAGGAACCTACTCAGGCGACTTCACTAGGGATCCGCAGGGGATGAAAATTAAGATTAATTGGGAAATATCCCAAAGAAACTCGCTCTGAAGAATACCAATAACCAAATGTATTATGCTGTGGAAAATGAGAAATAAACTCAACAATATCAAACTCCGCTTGGGGAATGAGTCAATGACCTAGACTCTAAGGGGAAAGGAGTAAAAGACTTAGGCTTTGTGGGGAAACAAATACTGAATTCATCCCACTGCTGGGGAAATAGTCCCAAATATACCTGTCAAAAGATACCTTCAATCTCAACCTACTGGGGATAGGATATATGCGTTTAAACTGTTGGGAATAGGTGTACTCTGCCTGGGATATCCATCTCGACCTGCTGAGGATAACCTTGATCACATGTAATCCTAACCTGCTGGGCAGAAACTAGTCTTAAACTGCACATCTTCATCTTGTGGGGATAGAGACATGGTGACCTTACCAGAGATGCACCTCCGCATTAGTCTCAAGAACGAAAGCCCTGCAAATGACAAACAAAAAAAATTGTCCTGTATGCAACAAAAGGCTACCTTGGTTGTCGTTCATGACATTGTTCAAGCAAATCAATGTTTCAATTATGATTAGTAAAGCCCACAAGTTTATGTACACAAAGTTTTATCAAAACATTATGCGTCTTTTGCAAACAAAATAGTAAAAGAGCTAAAACAAGAACAAAAGCTTTTTGAATAGTATATTCGTTTATTGAAGTGGCTTGTAAATTGGCAGATTTAGATCAGATGCAACTCCTGAAAAGAGAAAGTTGCGCAAAAAGTACAGAAATGCAAAAGATATACAAAATGTCGGCAATGTGGTATAGACAATCACCATGTGTCGATCCAACTATGACTCACATGACTTCGATGATTCTCCAATGCTTCGTCCTTCGAAGAGACTGACTTGATTGATTGACCCTCAGGTTCTCCCAGAATCCACTATGCTCAGAGGGTTGGACACAGGCCGCAGTCGTTTGCTTCCCTAACTTTTGCCTGAATCGCCCTTGCGGATTTTCGATTCACCGGGATATCCATTTTTGCCAAAGTCTCCTTTTCAGTTTTCAACTTTGCGGGTTTACATCTTTTTCTTTTTTATCCCTAATTTTTGCCCAAACCCAATCTTTTTATGGTTTGTCGGGATGCCTCATTTTTGTCTGGATTTTTTTCCTTATTCCAGCGGGTCTCTTTACGCGAAGTATTTTTTAACTGCGTTTGCGTTTATAGGGGACGTGAAATCTTCGCCATCCATAATTGAGAGTAGTAAGGCTCCTCTAGTGAAGACTTTCCTTACAATGTATGGACCTTCATAGTTGGGAGTCCATTTTCCCCTATGATCTGTTTGTGGAGGGAGAATCCGCTTCAATACTAAGTCACCTGCCTGAAAGCTTCGAGGGCGCACCTTCTGATCGAAAGCTTTCTTCATCCTGCTTTGATACAAACGACCATATGCAATGGATGTCAACCTCTTCTCGTCCATCAAGCTAAGATGATTCAATCTGGCCTTCACCCATTCTGCCTCATCAAGCTTGAGGTCAATCAATACCCTCATGGAAGGAATATCGACTTCCAATGGTAGGACAACTTCCATACCATACACTAGCGAGAAAGGAGTTGCCCCAGTTGAAGTACGTACCGAAGTACGATATCCGTGTAACGCAAAGGGCAACATCTTGTGCCAATCTTTATAGGTAACAACCATCTTCTGCACAATCTTATTAATGTTCTTATTGGCTGCCTCTACAGCGCCATTCATCTTCGGGCGATAAGGAGAAGAGTTGTGATGTTCAATCTTGAAACTCTGGCACAGTTCCTTCATCTTCTTGTTGTTCAAATTCTAACCATTATCAGTAATGATCCTTTCGGGCACTCCATAACGACAAATGATGTCCTTCTTGATAAATCGAGCCACGACCTGTCTGGTGACGTTGGCGAAAAATGATGCTCCAACCCACTTAATGAAATAGTCAATTGCCAATAAGATGAAGCGATGTTCGTTGGATGCGGTCGGCTCAATCTTGCCGATCATATCAATGCCCCACATAGAAAAAGGCCAAGGAGACACCATGACATTCAAAGGACTTGGCGGTACATGCATCTTATCAGCATAAATCTGGAATTTATGGCATTTCTTGGCATACTTGAAACAATCAGACTCCATGGTCATCCAATAGTAGCCTTCCCTCAACAGTTTCTGAGACATTGCATGTCCGCCTGCATGCGTACCAAAAGCACCCGCGTGGACTTCTTCCATAAGCAAACCTGATTCTTTTTCGTCCACACATCTCAACAACACCAAGTCGAAGTTTCTTCGATAGAGTACATCATCCTTGTTCAGATAGAAGTTTCCAAACAATCTTTTCAAGGTCTTCTTATCCCGACTCGATGCCCCAGGAAGATACTCCTGATTCTTGAGAAAATTTCTGATATCATAATACCACGGCTTCCCATCTGACGCTTCCTCCACTACAAATATGAATGTTGGCCTATTGAGGCGCGAGATGACGATTCTCGGAGCATCGTTCCAATAGTTCACCTTGTACATCGAGGATAAGGTAGCCAAGGCATCTGCCATCTGATTCTCTACTCTTGGCACATGATGAAACTCTACCCGGTCAAAGAAAGGTAACAACCTCCTTGCATAGTTCATATAAGAAATAAGGTTAGGCTGACAAGTCTCCCATTCTCCTTTGATCTGATTGACTACCAAAGCCGAATCACCATAAATATCAAGGTTCTTGATTCTCAAATCAATTGCTTCTTTAATACCCATGATACATGCTTCATACTCAGCTTCGTTATTGGTGTAGGGGAATGTTAACCTGGCAGTAAACGGTATATGGAAACCGTGGGGAGTTGTAATGGTTTCCCCAATTCTGCTGCCATAAGAGTTAACATCACCGTCAAAAATCATCTTCCATTGAGAGCCTATCTCAGGACCTTCATCAGGTAACGACTCATCACAATCTTTCATCTTCAAAAACATGATGTCCTCATCAGGAAATTCAAACTTCATCGGCTGATAATCATCAATCGGTTTCTCTGTGAGATATTATGATAGAACACTCCCCTTAATGGCTTTTTGGGAGACGTATTGGATATCATATTCTGTCAGAACCATCTGCCACCTAGCAATTCTTCCTGAAAGCGCTTGCTTCTCGAACACATACTTGATCAGATCTATCTTCAAAATCAGCATGGTTGTGGGATCCAACATGTACTGCCTTAGGCGTTTGGCGGCCCAAGCAAGTGCACAACACGTCTTCTCTAGCATTGAGTATCGGGACTCACAATATGTGAACTTCTTACTCAAGTAATAGATAGCGTGTTCTTTTCTTCCTGTCTCGTCGTGTTAACCGAGAACACATCCCATGGAATTCTCAAGAACCGTCAAGTACATTATCAATGGTCTCCCTGCCACTGGAGGCATCAGTATTGGTGGCTCCTGCAAATACTCTTTTATCTTCTCAAATGCCCTTTGGCAATTTTCATTCCAGACAACCGGCTGATCTTTCTTTAACAACTTGAACAATGGTTCACAGGTGGCTGTAAGGTGAGATATGAACCTTGCAATGTAGTTCAACCTACCTAGAAAACCACTAACCTCTTTTTCTTTTTTGGCGCTGGCATTTCTTGTATTGCTTTTATTTTTGCAAGATCGGCCTCGATTCCTTTTTCACTAACTATAAACCCCAATAGATTTCCTGACCGTACACTAAAAGTGCATTTGTTCGGATTCAACCTTAGTCTGAATTTCCTCAACCTTTCAAACAACTTCAAAAGATTCACCAGATGCCCTTCATCCGTTTGTGACTTCACGATCATGTCATCAACATAGACCTCGATCTCATGATGAATCATATCGTGAAAGAGAGTCACCATTGCCCGTTGGTAGGTTGCCCTGCATTCTTCAATCCAAAAGGCATCACCTTATAGAAAAAAGTTCCCCACGGCGTGATAAAGGTTGTCTTCTCCATGTCTTCCGGGGCCATCTTGATCTGGTTATACCCGGAGAAGCCATCCATGAAAGAAAACACTGAATATTGATTCGTATTGTCAACTAGCACATTAATATGGGGGAGAGAGAAATCGTCTTTTGGGCTCGCTCTGTTTAGATCACGGTAATCTACACACATCCTGACCTTACCGTCCTTCTTAGGTACATGCACAATATTAGCGACCCACAGAGGGTAGTTCATCACAGCAAGAAACCCAGCGTCCAATTTCGTCTGGACCGCCTCCTTAATCATAACTGCCATATCCGGTCTAGTCCTTTTCAACTTCTACTTTACAGGAGGACACTCTTCTCGAAGAGGCAGGCGATGAACCACTATATCCATATCCAGTCCTGGCATATCTTCGTATGACCAAGTTGTCGCTACTGCGAAAATCGGCGCCGACTATGACAGAAGAGTCGTCACCGTGCATTATTTATCCCAACGGAGGGAAAGGAAACACTCAGAGTAAACCTAACGCAAAATGGGAAAGGAATGGTCATCGCAACCAAATCCTGGATTCGGGAGTCGATTACGCAAGGGGAAGGTATTAGCACCCCTCACGTCCGTCGTACTCGACGGGATCCACGCTTGTTTTCTAGTACAGATTGTTATTCTACCTACTCTAAAGGTCAAGGGTTAAAGAGAAAAGAAAATGACTCGGCAAAGTATCGCACTTTATGCCTACGTATCCCCGTCTGGAATGAGAAATCAGAGTCAACGTAGTTCGCCTAACTACGGGTTAAGGGGGGGAAGGTTGCTCGCTAGGATACGGCATCCTATGCCTACGTACTTTTATACAGCATGAAAGATCAGAGCGAACGTAGTTCGGGTCACGGAAGACACAAGCTTGTCTGACTGTTTTTTATTACCTTATGAAAGGGTTTTTCTTGATTAAGAGTCCAAGCGGACAAAATGACACTTTGATGTTTGTTTTGAATCTTTTACGAAAAGAAGTGTTTTTTAGTTTGTGTGCAATCTCTGACGCACTAGAGACTATGATTTGAGAGTGACTATGTTGCATGTCACCCAAAGGGTGCCACACTAAGCAGCCAGACTACTGGAAAGAAGCTCTCCAGCAACCCTTTCTCAAATAGCTTAAGGATCGTAATGTACGACATCGATTAACCTTATTACTGTATTTTTGAGTTGTTTTGAGATAAGAAGAGAAAGAAGCTCTAAAAAGCCTAGGGTTGAAAAGGGGATAACAACTAACCTAATGTTGTCATGCATGGATAAGAATCCTAATGTCTGTCATAATTCCCTCCTGCACAGAGGAAATCAGAGATCCTAGGGGATAAATAGAAAAGAAAGCAAGCAAATACAGTAAAATGCATGCAATGCAGCAATACAAGCGAGGCAAGGGAGTCCCACTCAACCTCGAACCTGGGAAAACAACAGGCAAAGTGAATCAACATTCACTTCAAACCTAGGGGGCAAGCTACAAAAGCCAACAAACAATACAGAAAACAAAACCCAAAGCAGAGGAGGCAGCCCAAGCAGCAGCACCAAACTCCTACAACAAACAGCAGCTCTGACAGCAACAAGTGGTTAAACAGCAAAAAGTTGACAGCAACAACTTCATCCTCATCTTGATAGCTCCTATCTTCAAGCTTTACTAAACTTTCAATCTTCAACAAGCACCAGACTTCAACAAGCCCCAGCTTAAGCAAGCTCAAACCCCAACCAGTAACCAGCTTCAACAAGCTCCTGACTCCAACTTCAACAAGCAGCAAAACCCTAGCTTCAACAAGCAACCCCAAGGGAGAATCATCCAACAAGATCAATTTGATGTGTTAACAAAGCTTAATGGCTACCAAGGGAAACCACTAAGGTCTTAACATGATAATTGAAAGACATCCTCAAGGTTCTACTCAACCAAAGCATGTTCTACATCCCTCCTAAAGAGAGATGGAACTTCTTTGGGAGGACCTTGTGTCATAGGATTGAATAAAGGCACAAGAAGCCATCTATGTTTGAAAGAAAGAAGCAAAACTACTCTGAGGCTCTTCCTAATACCCTAGTTTCCCTAAGCTCCTGACAAGCACTCCACAAGATGAGAGAATCTTCACATCCAAGCTCCTTCAAGCTCTCCAAAGCATCTTCAATTGGTCTTCATCTTCATCCAAGCACAAGAGAACCACCACCCTAATCTAAGGGGAACTATTGAGTTAAACTAGTCAAGTTAGTTCATTAGAAACACCTAGACGTTAGCCTTAAAACTAATTCTACTTAAAATACCAAAAGTGATTGTAAAATCCTACAAAAATTACTAAGGGTTCCTAGACCTCTTATGAATCTCTCATAGAAAAACCAGGGGGTTAACCATTCATTTGGACCTAAAACTATGCCCTAAACCTAAAGGTATCACCTTAAAACCCTAATTCTAAACCACCTAATGTCCATTGCTCAAACTAGCCTAAAATTCTCTCACAAAAATATGAGAAAATTACTATGGGTACATGCATATCTAAGCTAGCTAGTCCAAAATGAATCAACTCAAAATTCATCACCAATTATTCACAATAAAATCAGCAAAAACACATGTCAAACAAAGTAAAAATAAAACCAATTAAAATACAAAAAATACAAACAAAATGAAAAATGCATAAATTAACTATTTTTCAATCCTATTAAATTCTACATTTTTAAGGAGTTAGGGGAAAAAATCTAGCTTAAAAATGATTATTTTCCTATTTATTATGGATTTTAGAAACAAAATGGATTAAAAATAAAAGAAAATCAAATAAAAAAAATTAAAATGCTGAAATAAAAGAGGGCCATTAGATCCATTGACTGGTAAGCGAATCCAAGGCTTCAGAACGTGTCCACGCGTGCATCCCAGTCACACGCTGACTGGGATTAGTGAAACGGTGCGTTTCAATGGCTTGGAGGCAAAATGAATTCAAATCACAGCCATACGATCTGTGTACTAAGTCTAATCTGGAGACTGATCCAACGCCTCAGCCTTCATCTTCCCCAATAGCTCAGGTGACCTGAGACATTTCCAGGCGGTGGTCCACGGTGGAAACCACCATCTTCTCCGGCGAGCCAACTTCAAAACCTCACCAATCTGTGCAACCAAAAATCCTATTCCACCTAGTTTTTCACCCTGATCACGAATATCCACTCCATTTCCATTGATTCTCACTACAACTTCAAACCCGATGGTAGTTGCAGAAAAATCATCCAATCTTGATTAACTCAATTCTTGAAATTAAGGACCCTAACATAAACTACACTTCTCCCTGATCAATTCTCAATATTCAACCACCATTAAAGCTTCAAGAACAAAGAGATTCAAGCTCCAACAGAAAATGGCAACACCCTAATTTTGTCTCTAAACCTCCATTTTTCCTACCAGAATCCACCTAGGCACGATCTACAACCTATCTACACCTCCAATTGTGATCAATTTCATCTAATCTAAGCCATAGAGTGAAAGTTGCATACCTGGTAAAAGTGGATGAACAGAGTGAGAATTCCTTCAATTCAGCCTCCAATTTCTTCCAGAATCACTCAATAACACTTCCTAAAGCTTCTGAAACATATGATTTGCCCTGAATCCTCACCAATCTCCAAACCCAATTTCTGTTGCAGATGAAGAAATTTCAATGGCTCCTTTTCGTTTCTGGCTCAATCCTTCCCAAAAAATCATCTGAATCCAATGCAATGCTTATATAGAATGTGTTGGAAACCTCTAGAACTTTTTGGAGCTAACAGAATGAGATTTTCAATTTCTCATTCTCCTCCAATTTCTCATATGTGCAGTCAGTGAATTACTTTGCCACAGCTCTTGATTTTTCTTGAAATTCTCACCTCCTGATATTCAGAATTGAATGGCTATGATATCTCCCTTGTTCTTGATCCCAAGGCCATGTATTGATGTGTTACTTCATTCTTAAGCAATAAAAGGAAAGTGCTTGAAAATGGCCTCATTTGCAAAATGTAATATTTCCATCATCCTCAAAATACATTTTCTGATCAAAATGGTATATCACACGAACTTGTTTTGACCTATAACTCAAAAATCACAATTTTGCCTTTTTGAATGACTTTAAATTCTTCATTAAAAAACCACTTCAAACCAACTTCGCATACAAGCCAATTTAAACCCTCCTTGATGCATGGTCAAGGTTAAAACCCTATTTTGAGCAACGTTCTAGTTGGAAAATTTTCCATTTGAGGAGTGGAAGATGGAGATTTTGGCACATGCTTGAAAATGACCTATAATCACAAATGCCCAAAATACCCCTGGATTGCCAAGATCATAACTTGAGTTCCACAAATCCCCTTGAGGACTTCTAGCACTCTATGGAAAGCTAAGATCAATATCTACAACTCTTATGTTGGCAGAGAATCCATTTGAAAACTCCTTGAGGGGAAAAAGTTGCTTGGAAGTCAAGTGACTTTCACAGATAAATTTCAGTGTCCTCTGGTGACCTGTAATTTGCAAAGACCATAGCTTGAGTTCCCCAAACCTTCTTGAAGACTTATAGTACTCAAATTAAAGGTATTGAGAAGCTCTACAATTTTCATGTTGGCCAAGGATCCATTTGAAACTTGTATTTTTACTTATGTGGACTTGAAGTTAGGCACTAAACAGGGGATTTTACACTAAAACCCTAATTTAGCAATTTCCCACATTCTTGATCTTTCTTTGCTTAACCTTGGCACAACACCACACATGTATCAACATACCAACTCATGAATCCCATGACCTCAAGGTAGGCTTTGATGCTCTCCAATTACTCAATTGACCTAGGGTTGACCCAGATGAAACCCTAGTTGACTGTACCTCCACTGTGGCTTTCTTACTTGAATCAATGGCTTGCCTCAGCTTCAATAAGGCCCTATAGACATCTCATGAGATCTATACACACCTCACATCCACATTCCATGCTTCTCATCTCACTGATGATTCTCAACATTCCTCAAGATAGGAGCAAAACCCACATGTAGGCACTCAAACTTCTCAAGACTTCAAATCCTTTCTTGATGGCCTGGATGACTTCTCATCTTGGATAACACACCTTGCTAGGCTCTTCTCTTGATAGACACCCCGATCCCTTGTTAGATGCATGCTATGCTATGATATGCAAATGATTAAGCTATGTACATGATGTGACTATGCAAATTAAATGCAATGAAACATAAATCAGGCAAGAAGAGGTTGAGCAAATTTTGGGGTGCAACAGCTGCCCCTATTCAAGCGGCTTGGACCCGACTGGGTGAAGAGCAAACGGCCTTCAAACAATCGAGGTACGAGGCGGTTGAATACCAAGAAACCCGGAAATTTACCAACCGCGGAAATAAACTGCACAACTGCTTGGGGAACGACATCCCCCCAACTGAATATGGTTGTTACGGCAACAACCACTCAAACTTCTGATAATGATTCTGATTTCAACTTCAACCACCTATGTGACACCCCAAGTACTGAACAATTTTCGCAAAAACACCTCCGTCCACAACTGGACTGACCTTATCAACACAAGAAGAGAAAAATTCGTCAACACGAATAGAGATTCTGTCGTCACAGGAGTAACCTTATCCAAATTTGGACCCAAATTTCGTCGAATCACGAATAAACACAAATGTGTCCCCATCAGGATTCATATTCCGGAAAAATCCCGGCGCTTTCACTAGGGAAATATTTCTGTCTAATCACAGGAAACTCCATCCGTCTATCCCTACGGACAAATCATCTGTCTAAACACAGGAAACTCCACCTGCCTATCCATACGAGAAAATCATCTGCCTAAACACAGAAAACTTCATCCGCCTATCCATACGGGAAAATCATCCGCCTAAACGCAGGAAACTTCATCCGCCTATCCATACGGGAAAATCATCTGCCTAAACGCAGGAAACTTCATCCGCCTATCCATACGGGAAAATCATCTGCCTAAACACAGGAAACTTCATCCGCCTATCCATACGGGAAAATCATCTGCCTAAATGCAGGAAACTTCATCCGCCTATCCATACGGGAAAATCATCTGCCTAAACGCAGGAAACTTCATCCGCCTATCCATACGGGAAAATCATCTGCCTAAACGCAGGAAACTTCATCCGCCTATCCATACGGGAAAATCATCTGCCTAAACGCAGGAAACTTCATCCGCCTATCCATACAGGAAAATCATCTGCCTAAACGCAGGAAACTTCATCCGCCTATCCATACGGGAAAATCATCTGCCTAAACGCAGGAAACTTCATCCGCCTATCCATACGGGAAAATCATCTCCATGGGTCCCAACCCACAAAACCTTTTAGTGCTGACGTGACAATGACTTTGGGGAGGACTTTACTGGGGTATAACATTTCGTCAACACGAGAAAATCATGGCGGCTTCACTGGAGGTAGAACTCTTCCCCCCGATAGGAATTTAAATCTGTCAACCATACTGGACAATAACTCCGCCTTATCTTTGCAGTAGCCAAACCCACTGGGGATGCTCTGCAATTAACTGTCAGGCACCTATTTCGACAACAGGCGACAACTCCTGAAAATTTGATTATGAAACCCTGCGACGCTGACGGAACAACAAACTTGAAGAAAATACTCCGATGACCGGATAAGAGAAACTTCAACAAGCAACTCTGTGGGGAAAGATCTGTCAACAACTCCAAAGTCTACTTATGAAGCTATTCCATGCGGACAGAACCTTCGGACAACAACTCCAAAGTCTAATCAGGAAGATGCGGTACCGCTGAAGAACTCCAAAGTCTAATTACGAAGTCGTTTGATGTTGACGACAACTCCAAGGTCTAATTATGAAGCAGTATGATGCTGACGTAACAGCTGCTAGAGAAAACTCTGTTGGGGAATTGCTAATGACGACCCCAAAGTCTAATTAAGAAGCCGTGTAACGCTGATGTAGCAGCCACTTGAAGGAAACTACGTCGACCTCCAAAGTCAAATCATGAATCCCGCAATGCTGACATAACAGCTACGCGAGGAAAACCCGCTAGGGAACTCCTAACAACAACTCCAAAGTCTAGTTATGAGGTTGTTTAACACTGACGACCTCTAAGGTCGAATTATGAAGCCGTATAAACTGATAATAACTCTAAGATCTAATTATGAAGCCGGAGAATGCTGACATAACAAAGTCTAATTATGAAGCCATAACAGCAAACTGGGGAGAACTCCGCCGGGGAAATTCTGGCGTCAACTTTCAGACATCCAACGTGACGACGAGTAATGATTTTAGACGTCTAATCCCTGAAATCTTTTCTGAAAATGCTGACGTGACAGCAACCCAGGGGAACACTCCGCCGGGGGATTTTTGACAATAACTCCAAAGTCCAATTATGAAGCCGCGTAAAGAACACTCCGCTGGGGCAGAAGAGAAACACATCCCATATCTCATGCCGCAAATCCAGATATCTGAAAACAATCCTGAACGAGAATTCCAATTACCTGCAGGGAAGACCACCTGAAACAAAGAGGTAACCAACCTGACTTATGTTTCAGTATGCACATGTTTGAAGATGGCGTAATGCTCCGCACGGCACGGAAATGCTACGCGTTTGAGTAGATACAAATACGACGATATATGCAAATGCAAATGCAAGATCAAGCTACTGGGGAACTCTGGTATTGTTGTCTCAACAACATGAATGCTGAGGATACAACCAACTCCGCTGGGGAGAGATTAAACACCAATTTCCACTGGGAGAAAAGAACAAGCCACCCTGCTGGTGAACAAACTTAGCTGAGAAAGAAGCGACACTTCTAGGAAAAGCACACTGTCTGGGCACAGTTTACAAACTCGGAGCCTCGGACTCTGCTGAGGATCAACATCCTGTCAATGGCATGACGACCTGTGGGGAGAAAGGAAACCGTCCTCCGGGTATAATCTTCTGAACCAACGACTTGGTTAAACTCTGCGGGAACCTCCCATGTTGGGGATTGATCCTGCACATATCCGATTCACTAAGGAGCGCAACCTCTGCAGGGAACATTGACTTTGACTTGCTGGGGATATCCTGTGGACAACTTCCATGAGAACACTCTTCTGGGGAAGAATCCCTCATTCGGTAAGGGATAATGTCATTCCAACTCTCTAGGAATAAGCTGCGACTAGCTGGGGAATGACATCGACTGGAGTCAGGTCTTACGTCAAGAGATCTTGGCTGGGGAATACAATCCCTGACTGTTTGCTCCAAAGGTAAGAACCCTGCAAAACACAAACGAGACAAAACAGGTCTATACAACAGAATCTATCCGGGTTACCATCCGTGACATTACTTCAGTCAATTCGAAGTTTTAGCAATTATTGGCAAGGGCCAGCAAGGTTATGTAAGTGCAAGTTTATCAAAAACATCGGCGTCTTCCACAAACAAAACAGTAAAGAACAAGCATCAAGTACTGAATAACATGTTTTATTGATAATGGGCCTCTGAATAAGCAAAGTTTTGTACATTGAATGCAACTCCTGAAAAGAGGAAGCTACGCACAAACACACATACATATATGCACAAGAAGCATAAATAAAATACAAAACAATATTTGTATACATGTCGGCGACGTGGTGTCGCTTCCGCAAAAATAAGGTGTCGGCAAAATAGAGGAGTCGCCACCTTTCGTTATTTATCCCTCGGAACGGGAAAGGAAACGATCGGAAAAACCTGACGAAAAAGGGTATAAGACAAGGTCATCGCAACCATTGTCTGGGTTCGGGAGTCGGTTACGCAAGGGGAAGGTATTAGCACCCCTCACGTCTGTCGTACTCGACGGGATCCACGCTTGTTGTGTTTACTGGACGAGTTGGTTTATCTATCTACCTATCAAGGCTGGCTTAAAACGAAAAGAAAATGACTCGGCAAAGCATCGCACTTTATGCCTACGTATTCTCATCAGAGAATGAGAAATCAGAGTCAACGTAGTTCTCCCTACGACGGGTTACGGGGAAGGTGGCTCGCCAATACATCAGTATTGTGCCTACGTACTCTCAACAGGTATGAGAGATCAGAGCTTATGTAGTTCGGGACAATACGGATTACGGGGGTTCAGATTCATCTGTTTTATCGAGTAGCGTTAAAAAACAGTTCCAGCAGTTAGGGACGAAGCCTGTTTGCGTTGGTGCTGAGGTTTAACGACACTCTTTTCTTCAGAAAAGCTTTCCTTTGAATTACGGGCCCACGGGGCAAAAAGGTTTGAAGTTTGTTTTCTGTCTTTTACGGAAGAACTGTCTTTTATTGTGTTTGCAATTTCAATCGCACTAAAGACTATGACCTGAGAGTGAATGCGTCGCATGTCACCCAAAGGGTGCCATACTAAACATCCAGACTGTTGGAAAGAAACTCTCCAACAATCCTTTCTCAGATAGCTTAAGGCTCGTAGCGTACGAAAGAAATCATCCATGATTACTGTATTGTAAGCTGTTTTGAGATGAGAAGAGAAGGGGCTCAACTACGGGGAGACTATCAAGTTCTACTGTTATCATGCCAAGGGTTCATCCTATAGTTGAGGTTTGAAACAGGGAACTCCTAGAAGTTATCATGCATAGGTTTCAACCTAAAGTTCTATCATCACTTCCTTATCAAAGGAACTGAGATTCCTAAGGGATCATGTCAATGATAAACAGATAAAGCATCAGCTTAAACAGTAAACAGTAATACAGTAAAATGCATGCAATGCAAGTGAGGGAGGAAATGTGTGTGGGGCAGCAGCCTCCACAAGCTCGTCTCGACCTCAAGCCAGATATGAATAACTGTAATCATACAGAAATAAAAACATGCTATCAAGCAGAATACAGTAAACTGCAATCATACAGAAGAAAATGAAATGCTGTCAAGCAAAATAAACCACATGGGCAATGGAGCTGGGCTCTACCGAATACCCGCAAGCAAAGCCATACAGTAACAGTACAAGCAGAGGGAGCAACTCAACCTCTAGTGCAATCATGCTCCTAGATTAAAGTCAGTCTAATCATGGACTTATTCTAATGCATCAAGCAAGTCAAACAAGGCACATCAGCACAGAAAAGAAAACAGACAAGAAAGTAGATCAATCCCTCTTTCTTTTCTCAATTCCAAGCTTCAGCTCTTCTAACAGCGATCCAGTCTTCAGACTTCAATCACCCTTCAAGGCTATCATCTCTCATGACAAATATCAACTTGCTTCTCCAGGTTTCAACCCATCAACATATAAGTTTCAACTTATCTTCACTTCTCCAAGCTTCAGCTCTTCAGTCAATTTCACCCTCAGGCTTCACTCCTCCTTCAGGCTCTCCAATCATCAATGTAAGTATCAACTCATCTTTTATTCCTCAAGCCTCAGCTCCATGCTCAATCTCAATTGAATCCTCTTCACAAGTATCAACTTAGTCTTCAAGCTTCGGCTGCTTTACCAGTCTCAACTTGGTCTTCTTCTCCTATAAGCTTCAGCTTCTCAGAATAGTCTTCAATCATCTGGGAGTGTCAACTTCATCCTTCAGTTCTTTTTCAAGCTTCAGCTCTTCATTCAATCTTCATTGGATCTTCAAGTATCAACTTGTTCTTCAACTTGTCTTTTCAAGCTTCAGCTGGAATGGAAATGCTCAAGGAATCATCCTCCTCTACACTCTTCAGTGAAGGCCTCATCTTAACACTCAAGCCCAACATCTTTCAAGATACTCAAACCAGAAGACAATTGATTTAACAGAATGAGAGGAAATGATAAACAGCTTACTGACAACCAAAGGAAGCCTGTAAGGGTTCATCATTATGAGAGACTGGTTCCCTCAAAGTTCTACTTCCCAGATAAAGCCACTCATCCTTCCAAAGGAGGGATGTGAATATCTGAGAAGGACTTTTAGTCATTGGGAGGAATGGAAGCACAAGATGCTTTCCATGTTTGTGAAAAAAATCATTCTAACTACAAGGCTCTCCCTATGTCCTATCTCCTAATCTTCATCAGACACCTTCAGGCACCAACAAATCCAAAGCTCCAAGCAACTTCAAGCATCCTCACCTTGTCTTCAACTTGTCTTCAATCTCAACCAAAGGCAAACCAAGCACAAACCCTAATCTAAGGGGACCAAGGAAGTTAAACTAGTTTAATTAGTAAATTAGGCGCACCTAAAACCTAGTACTAAAGTTAGTCCTAACTAAAATACTAAAACCAATTGTAAAATCCTACAAAAATACCTATGGGAACCTAAGTCAATCATGACTCTACCATATTAGTTTCAAAGATCAAATCATCAAATTGGACCTAGAACTAAATCCTACATTACAAGGTACCAAACCTAAACCCTAAAAAGGAAGCATCTAAACATCAATCTAGAAAGCACACCTATTTTCATCACAAAAATGTGAGAAAATTTCTATGGGATCATACATGTCTACCCTAGTTTTCCCTAGAGGCCTCCAATCCAAGAGGTCAAAACATGGATCTCATCCCGAATCTTGCCACGAACTCAACCATACCCTTAGTTTCCTCTGAAACCTCAAGAATCACCATATCCCAATCTCAACCGAAAATGGCAATTCACCTAATTTGTCTCTAATTCATCAATTAACTATCTGGAATCCATCCTACACCATTCTACAATCAATCTAACACCTTAATTTAACCTAATTCTACCTAAATCATGCCATAGGAAGAAAGGTACCAACCTGAAAATCTTGGTTGAACAGATGCACGAATCCTCCACTTCAAGCTCTACAATCTTGCAGACATGATCAATGAACCTCCCTCTTGCTTCTGTATGCAAAAGAACCAATGGAAAGTGCTTGAATCTTGAAACCCGATGGTGAGTTGCAGGTGCTGAAAATCACTTGCTCATACACGATCTAGCCACCAATTCTTCTTGGAAATGCTCTAGAATAACTCCTTGACCTTCATGGAAGAAGTATCAATCAAGAAAATGGAAGGAAATTGAGGAATTTGGTGAAACCGATTGCACTTGCAAGCTATGAAATTTCAATCTCAAACTATGCTCAATCCTTCAATGATCACCAACCCCTTCAATGGATCCACTCTACTCCTTATATAGATGAAGTTTGGATGATCTAGAACCCTCTAGATCCTTCCAATGAGATTTTCCACTTCTCATGTCATGAGATTTCCAATCACTTATCATGAGATGCACAAATCTGTTTGCAGCTTGGAATCAATCCTAATCTCTTTCAAAATCTCCCCTAGTGACATTTTGGAAGAGTTTAGCTTGCAAAGACCCTTGCTCATGCCTTGATTTTAGGTTATGCACAAATTACTTAATATGCAAGCAAGTGCTTTTCAAAGCAAGTACTCAATTTAGACCTCAAATCAAAAATGTGGCTAAACCATTGTTCTTAAAATGTTTTCTAGAGTCAAAATGATATATTACATGCCATGGTTTGGATGTGTAGGTTGAAAATATCAATTTCCAACTTTGGTTTATTTAACTTATGCCCTTATTTTAGGTCATTTTAGCAACTTTGAGCTACAAGCCTTTCCATCATCTCATGACCTCCTTACTAGCCTTAAAACATCATTTTGAACAAGTTTGATGTTGAAGATTTTTCCATTTGAAGCTTGGAAATGGGAGTTATGGCCTTATGGTTGAAATGACCTGTAATCTCCAAATGACCAAAATGCCCTTGACTTGTCAAAGCCATAACTTGAGTTCTACAAATCCTATCAAGGACTTCT
Source organism: Lathyrus sativus (assembly GCA_963859935.3). Classification (NCBI taxonomy): domain Eukaryota; kingdom Viridiplantae; phylum Streptophyta; class Magnoliopsida; order Fabales; family Fabaceae; genus Lathyrus; species Lathyrus sativus. Next base: position 90,538,618 of record OZ012739.1, on the reverse strand, counting down.
AGTACTCTCTAGACAGCTAAGAAGATAAGGAACAACATTCAGGTGGACCAAAAGTCCATAGGAATCATCCTTCTTGAGCAAACGTTTGATGCAAGTTGGGTAACTTTCAAGGCCCCAGATTCACATACCTCAGATGACCTGTAACTTGTCAAAGTCATAACTTGAGCTCTACAAATCCTATCAAGGATTTCAAGTACTCAAATTAAAGCTAAGAATAATCTCTACAACATTCATGTTGGGGGTAAGATGATATGACCATCACATCTTGAGCTAAACTGCCTTGAAGATAGGGGTCAAACTAGGGGATTTTACACTGTCAAGCCTTAGAAACCCTAGCTTGAAACTTCTCAAACTCTTCAATCATGATGAGTTATCCTTGGAATCATCCTTATAACATCTCAATGTATCAATCCATGATCACATGGCTCTTGGATTAGGTATCAACCTTGTCCAAATCATCAGTTGACCTAGGGTTGACCCAGTCAAACCCTAATTGCACCAATCATGGCTATGGCTTCTCAAACTTGCACCATGACCTATCTAGGCTTCATGATGGCTTTCAGAACATCTCATAAGCTCTCTCAAGGCTTCAAGTCCACATTCTTGGCTTCAGAATCATCTGAGGAGCTCCCACAACTCTCAAGTTAGGAGGCATACACACTTGGTTTCAACCACTCTCTTTGAGGATCTTCTAACTTCGCTGACAAGGACATCAACCCTTGAACACTTGAATAACCTTCTTGGCTAGCTTCATAGTCTTGTATAGCTCTTGATTGGTAATCATACTTCTTGATCTCCTGCATACATGTCAATGAAATGCAAATGATAATGCTAATGTGAATGAAATGAAACATAAGCTAGGTAAAGAACTGTTGGGCAAATTTTGGGGTGCAACAACTGCCCTTATTCAAACGGCTTGGACCTGACTGGGTGAGAAGCGAACGACTCTCAACCAATCAAGGTGCGAGACGGTTGAATACCGACAAACCCGAAAATTTGCCAACTGCACAAGCACACGGTACTCTGATGGGAACAAATCTTCGAAAACTGAAATGTTAGCTGCACGACAACTAGCTGGGGGAATCGGTCACACGGTAACCAGTAGTACATGGTCGATCATGCCGTCAGGCATCAAGATTCCTCGGGACTCATCAGGTCAACAATCAAGTTAAATCATGCCATCGGGCATTCAATGAAATATTTGGGCATCAGTCGGACGTCATCAGTAAGTCGGGAATAGAATTCTCGATCAATCATGAACCAATTGGGGATATCCAACTTCTACCCTCAGGCACTTCGCATCAGCTGAGGGAATGACTTCAATCATCAAGTCTTCAAGGGAAGTTTCAACTTCGCGGTTCAGCAACCTGCTGGGGATGACGCATCTCCGCTGAGGATTCTGGAGAACCATCAAGTAACCCTGCTTCGGGGATCCAGAAATCATTCTGGGTGAATCATCTCTGCTGAGGACATCAAGAATCATCTTGAACAAATAACTTCGTCGGGGACTTCAAGAATCATCATGAACCAGTAACTATGCTAGAGATTTCAGGAATTATCTTGAGCAATCACTCTGCCGGGGACTCTAAGCGTCAACTCGAGCAACCAACTCTGGCGACTTCACAGGGATTTTAAGAATCATCTTAAGCAAACGACCTTGCTGGGGAATTCAAGAATCATCTTGAGCAAGCGGCTCTGCGGGGGATTCAAGAATCATCTTGGGCACGCGGCTTTGCGGAGGAACACCTGCAAAACAAGAACGGTAATGACCTAGCTCATGTTTCATATGCATATGCCGCAATGCTCCACACGATGGAAATGCTACTCGTTTACGATAAATGCTATGCAATCATGCAAAATGCTGCGACCCCGTCAGCAAAATAAATGCTGAAGGGAGAATCTTCCTGTCAAGGAGAAAGAACCACTCTGGTGGGGGAAGGAATCATCCTGCCACGGAGGAAAGGTCACGCGAATCTCAATCGGACTCCGCATGGGGAAGCAGACTTCAGTCGACTGCTGCAGGGGAATGAAGCTCTATGAGAACCCAGACCTGCTGAGGAAAGCAATGTCAATCGCAGAAATAAACTACACGGCCTTCACGGCTAACCTCCCTGGAGATAACGACTCTGACGGGGAAATACGGCATCAGCTACTCAACACTCTCCTGGGGAAAACCAATCATGGCCCGAACGGCTTCCAAGGACTCGGCTCCCTTGGGGATCTGCAAACTTGGCTGGAGAAGAAGGAGTCATCCTGCTTGCTATGGAGAGTACGACTCTGTGGGGAATCTCAATTCCGCTAAAGACTTCAGTCTGGAACTTCCGAGTGTTGCACACTTCAGTGACTCAGCTGGGGAGGCGACGTTCCTTCAGGATGCATCTGATTGGGGGGAGAATCTTCTCTGCCTGGGGAGAACATATCAATGCTTACGGTCTCGCGTTCAGACTCTGCAGGGAGAGGCTGCTGACCTTTGCTGGAGAAGAAGGAATCATCCTGCTTGGGGACGCGTGCGGCGTGCTGTCTGGTACGTGCTATACCTGCACCAACACAAACAAACAGACAAGATACCCTTCTCAAAAGGGACCTATAAAGGTTATCATCTTGTGACAATGTTCAAGTAATTCATTGTTTCAACAATCAGTGGCCTAGCCCAGTAAGTTTATGTATGCGCATTTTGTCAAAAACATCGGCGTTCTTTTTCGCAAACAAAACAGATAAATGCTAAACAGACAAACAGAATTGCTGAATAGTATACATTTTATTGATAACGAACCCCTGAATGGGTAAAAATGTTTTACAACAGATGCAGGCTCCTGGAATGAGGAAGCCGCACAAAAATATAAAACATAAATATACATCAGTATATACAAATGTCAGCAACGAGGCGTAGACGAACACCATGAGTTGATCCCTCTAAGACCCACTCGACTTTGATACTTCTCCGACGCTTCAGCTTCAAAAGAGATTGATTCAGATAAACGGACCTCAGGTCTTCCAAACCACTAAACAATGAAAGTCCATACGCGGAACGCAGTCATTTGCTTTTTCAAATCCCTAACTTTTGCGTGAACTGCCCTTTGCGGGATTTCAGTTCACCGGGATACCCTTTTTTTCCAAAGTCGCCCATCCGAGTTTTCGACTTTGCGGGTGTACATTCTTTTCAATTTATAGCCCTAATTTTTGCCCGAACCTTTTTCCCTTTTTTATGGTTCGCCAGGATGCCCCATTTTTGCCTGGATATTCTTTTTCTTTCCAGCGGGTCATTTTTTAAGCAAAGTATTTTTTAACTGCGTCCGTGTTCACCGGGGATGCAAAATCTTCACCATCCATCGTGGATAACAACAAAGCTCCTCCCGAGAAGACCTTGCTGACGACGTACGGACCTTTGTAATTGGGAGTCCACTTGCCCCGGTAATCGGAGTGTGGAGGAAGAATCTTCTTCAGGACGAGATCACCCGTCTGAAAGCTTCTAGGACGCACCTTATCATAAGCTTTCTTCATTCTGCTTTGGTACAAACGACCATATGCAATCGATGCTAACCTCTTCTCGTCCATCAGGCTGAGTTGGTTCAGTCGGTTCTTAATCCATTCTGCCTCGTCGAGTTTCACGTCAACCAAAACTCGCAAAGAAGGGATCTCCACTTCTAACGGTAGGACAACCTCCATACCGTACACTAAAGAGAAAGGAGTTGCCCCGGTTGACGTACGTACCGTGGTACGGTAACCGTGCAGTGCAAATGGCAGCATCTCGTGCCAATATTTGTAGGTCACAACCATCTTCAGAACAATCTTCTTTATGTTCTTATTGGCCGCTTCAACGGTGCCATTCATCTTCGGCCGGTAAGGAGATGAGTTGTGGTGTTCAATCTTGAAACTCTGGCACAGCTCCTTCATCATCTTGTTATTCAGGTTCAAACCATTATCGGTAATGATCCGCTCGGGAATTCCGTAACGACAAATGATGTCCCTCTTTATGAATTTAGCCACCACCTGCTTGGTCACATTAGCGTATGAGGCTGCCTCCACCCACTTGGTGAAGTAGTCGATAGCTACCAGAATGAAGCGATGACCGTTAGATGCAGTGGGCTCGATCTAGCCTATCATGTCGATGCCCCACATGGAGAACGGCCACGGGGAGGACATGACATTTAACGGGCACGGCGGCACATGAACTTTATCAGCATAATTCTGGCATTTATGACATCTCTTCGCGAATTTAAAGCAATCCGATTGCATCGTCAGCCAGTAGTATCCTGCTCTCAGGATCTTTCTTGTCATAGCATGCCCGCCGGCGTGCGTACCAAATGTGCCTTCATGGACTTCCTCCATGAGCATACTCGCCTCTTTCTCATCTACACATCTGAGTAGCACGAGATCGTGGTTTCTCTTGTACAAAACTCCATCAGGATTGAGATAGAAATTTCTAGACAGCCTCCTCAGAGTCTTTTTATCTTGGGTTGACGCTCCCGCAGGATACTCCTTAGTCATAAGGAAGGTTTGGATGTCATGGAACCATGTCTTGCCGTCGGCGGCTTCCTCGATCGCAAAGACGAATGCAGGTCTATCAAGACGAGAAAGGAGAATTCTTGGAGCTTCATTCCAAAAATTGACTTTATACATCGAAGCCAACGTGGCTAAGGCATCAGCCAGCTGATTTTCGGCCCTGGGCACATGATGGAGTTCCACTCGATCAAAGAACGGAAGTAGCCTTCTGGCATAATTCATGTACGACACCAAATTCGATTGACGAGTCTCCCACTCCCCTTTAATCTGGTTGATCACAAGCGTCGAGTCACCATATACGTCTAGTTTCTTGATTCTCAAATCAATCGCCTCTTCTAGACCCATGATACATGCTTCGTACTCCGCTTCGTTATTGGTGACCGGAAATGTCAGTCTCGCGGTGAACGGGATGTGGGATCCGTGGGGAGTCGTGATGATCACCCCGATACCACTTCCATAGGAATTAACCGCTCCGTCAAATATCAATTTCCACTGGGATTTCCAATCTGGCCCCTTGTTGGGCAACGACTCATCGCAATCCTTCGCTTTGAGAAACATGATATCCTCATTAGGGAATTCAAATTTCATCGGCTGGTAATCCTCGATCGGCTGTTCGGCCAGGTAATCAGACAATACGCTGCCCTTGATGGCCTTTTGGGAAACGTATTGAATGTCATATTCTGTCAACACCATTTGCCATCTGGCAATCCTGCCCGAAAGCGCTTGCTTCTCGAAGACGTACTTGATCGGATCCATCTTCGAAATTAGCATAGTGGTGTGATTGAGCATGTACTGTCGTAAATGTTTGGCAGCCCAGGCTAGTGCACAACACGTCTTCTCCAGCATCGAGTAGCGAGATTCACAGTCTGTGAACTTTTTACTCAAGTAGTAAATGGCATGCTCGTTTCTGCCCGTCTCGTCGTGCTGACCGAGAACACACCCCATACTATTCTCAAGAACTGTCAAGTACATGATTAAAGGCCGTCCAGCCACTGGGGGTATCAAGATTGGAGGTTCCTGCAGATACTGCTTTATCTTATCGAATGCCTTCTGGCAATCCTCGTTCCAGGTAATCGCCTGATCTTTCTTTAAAAGTTTGAACATCGATTCACACGTGGCCGTGAGCTGAGAGATAAACCTTGCGATGTAGTTTATTCTGCCCAAGAAACCACGAACTTCTTTTTCTGTTTTTGGCACTGGCATTTCTTGTATCGCTTTGATCTTCGCAGGATCAACCTCGATGCCTCTTTCACTCACGATAAACCCCAGTAACTTTTCGGACCGTACTCCAAAAGTACACTTGTTAGGATTCAGCCTCAATCTGAACTTCCTAGGCGTCTCAAAAAGCTTCAGCAAATTGACCAGATGTCCCTCCTCCGTTTGGGACTTCGCAATCATGTCATCAACATAGACTTCAATCTCATGATGAATCATGTCATGAAACAAAGTAACCATTGCTCGTTGGTAAGTGGCCCCTGCGTTCTTCAGACCGAAAGGCATTACCTTGTAGCAAAATGTTCCCCAGGGCGTGATAAACGTAGTTTTCTCCATGTCCTCCGGCGCCATCTTGATCTGATTGTAACCGGAGAAGCCATCCATGAATGAAAACACGGAGAACTGGGCTGTATTGTCGACCAACACATCAATATGAGGCAGCGGGAAATCATCTTTAGGGCTCGCCCTATTCAAATCCCGATAATCGACGCACATGCGTACCTTACCGTCCTTCTTCGGTACTGGTACTATGTTGGCGACCCACGGAGGGTAAATGGTGACCGCTACGAAGCCAGCATCAAGCTGTTTCTGCACTTCTTCTTTGATCTTAACGGCCATATCTGGTCTCGTCCTCCTAAGCTTCTGCTTAACGGGAGGACAATCTTCTCGCAACGGCAAGTGGTGGACCACGATGTCAGTGTCAAGTCCGGGCATATCTTCGTATGACCAAGCAAACACGTCACTATACTCTCTTAGCATCTCGACCAACCGCTGCTTGACATCACTCTGCAATGCAGCCCCTATCCTGACGTTTCTGACGAGTTCTTCAGAACCCAGATTCACGATCTCAATCTCCTCTTCATGAGGCAGAATAACTTTCTCTTCTTGTTTCAACAAGCGGGCCAACTCTTCAGGAAGGTCTTCGTCTTCATCAACCTCTTCTTCGGCTTGATGGATCGAGCAATCGAAGTCGAAGTGAGCCGTAGAAGGTCCAGAGTCAATGTTATCTGTTAAGTGGATCCTGCAATAACAAGGGTTAAGTTTAAAACAAGGATATGCAGGTTAGCACAAACCCCATTGCCATTTTATTGTTTTTCAAAACAAATATAAAATAGGAATAACAGAGATCACAATATTTGAATACGAAGAAAAACACCTTTTGATTTATTGAAAAAATGCATGTACATAATCCAACAAGGCCCTGACAATAAAACCACTATGCCCCGGGTAGGACATAGGGTTGTACAATGATTGGAAAAAGTAAATCATTACTCTTCGCTTGTCATCTGAATGATATGCTTGGCTGGATCCAAGAGTCGAGGTCACAGTCGCTATCTCCGCTGTCTTCAGACACCGCGTTGACGCTTTCAAATATCACCCCGCCACTGGTAAACTGGATCGACCCTTTACCTCGCGACGCACTGCTAGAAGAAGAAGCTTCAGCTCCAGGAGAATATCCCAACCCAAACTTGTCTTGCTTGTTAGGTATCTCCAAAATTCGCCCCCAGCCTGGGATGGATCCGGCTTGGACAACGACCCGAGCTTCCTTGAAAGAAGAGAGAGTCATCTCTGGCTTTTCAGCGACTACAGGAGCTACGTCCTTGACTTTAACGGCTTCGAACGCTTGGCATCGGGTTTCGTGGATTTCCCCATCCATCTCAACATACTTGAAGGACGACAAATGGCTCACCATTATGTCTTCCTCGCCACACACAGTCACGATGCTACCTCCGACAGCATACTTGAGTTTCTGGTGCAACGTGGAGGTCACGGCTCCAGCAGCATGGATCCACGGCCGACCCAAGAGACAACTGTAGGCAGGCATGATGTCCATAATGTAAAAGATCGCGTCGAACGTTTCCGGCCCGACTTGGATAGGCAGGGTCACCTCCCCGAAAACATGGCGCTTAGTTCCATCGAACGCCTTCACAACCAGATCACTGGGTGTGCAAATTACTCCGCGAGTATCTAACTTCATTAATGCCTTCTTCGGAAGAACATTGAGTGACGAACCCGTGTCCACCAACACGTGCGACATAATCGTTCCCCTACACTCTATCGAGATGTGAAGGGCACTATTGTGATTCCTCCCTTTCGGCGTCAGCTCTAGGTCAGTGAACCCTAGCCCATTTCCAGCATTCACATGGGCTACGACCTCTTCTAGCTGATTTACCGATATTTCCTACAGTACATATGCGGGGTTCAACACCTTCAGCAGCGCGTTGCGGTGTGCTTCAGAACACAGCAACAGGTTCAGGATGGAAATCTTCCAGGGTGTCTGATGGAGATGATCCACAATCTTGTAGTCACTCTTTTTAATCAACCGCATAAACTCCTCGACATCTTTAACAAGTAAGTCTTTTTCTGCCCTACGCGGGATCTCTTCAACGACTTTACTTTTACCTTTATCAGTTGCATCAACTCTGACCGCTCTATCCGCCACGACCTCAGGTGGTGCAAACACTCTTCTGCTGCGAGTAATACCACTGACGCCCGCTAGGTTCTCCACAGACGACCCAAACGGTTCTAACTCCAATTTATGTCCGTTGCAGTAGACTTCAGCCCCATAATGCCATGGGACAGCATTAGTGCTTTCAAACGGTATCGGCCCGGCCTTGGTGATGATAATCGTAGGCTGCCTAGGTGCGAAAATAGTTATCGTCTGGCGAGGGATGGTGATGGTGGAGACCTCATCATCTTGCTTGGAGAGGGTTGAGACCTAATCCAAGGGCCATGTGATCATGGAATGATGTATTGAAGTGTTATAAGGATTATTCCTAGACCAAATCATCATGATTGAGGAGTTTGAGAAGTTTCAAGCTAGGGTCTTTAAGGATTGTCAGTGTAAAATCCCCTAGTTTGATCCCTATCTTCAAGGCAGTTTAGCTCAAGATGTGATTGTCATCTCATCTTCCCCACAACATGAATGTTGTAGAGCTTGTTCTTAGATTTAATTTGAGTGGTAGAAGTCCTTGATAGGATTTGTAGAGCTCAAGTTATGGTTTTGACAAATTACAGGTCATCTGAGGTATGTGAATCTGGGTCCTTGAAAGTCACCCAACTTGCAGACAACTTTTTCCCTAGTAGGATGATTCCTATGAACTCTTGGTCAACATGAATGTTGAAGGGCATCTTCTTAGCTTTCTATAGAGTACTAGAAGTCCTTGATAGGATTTGTAGAACTCAACTTATGGCTTTGACAAGCCAAGGGCATTTTGGTCATTTGGAAGTTATAGGTCATTTCAAGCATAAGGCCATATCTCCTACTTCCAAGCTTCAAATGGAAAAATCTTCAACATAAAACTTGCTTAGAATGATGTTTTAAGGCTTGTATTGAGGTCATGAGATGTTGAAAAGGCACATATCAAAAAGTGATAAAAATGGCCTAAAAATGAGGCATAAGTTAATTCAAGTGAATTTGAAAAATGGAAATCCCAAGTTATAAGTCCAAACCATGTCATGTAATAGGTCATTTTGACTCCAAATGACATTCTAAGAACAATGGTTCAGCCACAATTTTTATTTGAGGCTTGCATCATAGGGTTTCTTTGTAATTTGATTGCTTGCATCTTAAGGTACCAAACCAAAACAAGGAAAAACTCAATAAACAAGGAAGATATGCATTGTAACTTGTCTTAAATCTCATGTAAGGAGAATTTCAAATCAGAAACCAAGGTTGCAAGGCATTTGGCATGAGATACCATGTAAGGAGAATGAGAATTTAAAAATACCATGACATGAAAACTTCAAATTCTCATTGGATTGTTCTAGGGGGTTCTAGACTGTTCTAAACCATTCTATATAATCATTGTGACTTGCTCAGATGCAAGGTTGGTGTTAATTGGTGTAGAGAAGAGAGAGTGAGATCCAAATTCCTCCATTGCAAATCACATTCAAGCTCTTCATTCTTCTTCATTGCAATCCCCTTTTTCTTCACAAACCTTCTCCATAGATCTTTCTGAGTGTGTGCATACTGGTTTGAAGCTCCATCCATGAAGATTTGAAGGTTGCCATTGGAAATTGCAAGAAAGCAAATCACATTCGAATTCAAGGATACAAGCTCTCTCCCTCCAATCTTTTGCAAACAGAAGAAGATTCATCATCCAGGGGTTATTCTTGAAGAGTTTCATGCCTTGAAAGCAAGGGTTTCATCATCTACGATATCAAGAAGCCAGGTTTGCAAAATCTCTTCCACCTCATAATCTAGGCATGGTTAGGTTAAGTTATTAGTTTAGAACTGTTAGAGACTATTAGGTGATCATTTCTGATGAGTTTAGGAGTGATTGGTGAAGTTTCATTCATGGATGCCATTTCTTGATGGAGCAAGAACGTGTGATTTAATGAGTGTTAATGCTAGTTTAATAGCTGATTTTGATTAGTGGAACGTGATAATCATTTTGATGTAAAGAAAGTTGAGTTTGGTTGAGGTCGAAGATTGATGATATTTTGAGATTCATGGAGTTTCACCTTCGGGTTTGGTAGTAGAGACTGTTTCAATGTATTCCAAGACCATAGGCGTGATCAGGGAGAAATTCTAAGCAAGTTTGTGTTTTGCATTTTAGAATTTGGTCAAGAAATGAGTGCATACGAGTTGGTAGAAAGATGAGTGCATGGATCTGTTTTAATGGGAGTTGCAGAAACCCTAGCTGCGTGAGGTTGAAGACGAAGTTAGGACCGTTAGATGCGCGCTGACTGGTTGACTTGGGACCTAATCTAACGCTCCAGATTTAATTTCATTTTTGGAGGGAGTCAGCAGCTTGAAACACTGCGTTTCATTAAAGAGAGATCCTGGGCTTGAGCGAATCATTGATATCCCCACCCCCCTATCAGGCCCACTTCGTGTTTGAACTGATTTTCTTTCCTATTCGCACCGCTCATTTTTCTTTTTTCTTTTGGTTTATTAATTGTTTTTCTGAATAAATGGGCCCAAGCGCGCTTTTCTGTTTACACCCCCCAGTTTGGGCCCACGCATGGAATTGAACTGAATATTATTACTTCCTGCACCCCATGTTCATGTTTTCACTTTTATTTTTCTCCATTTTTTCTCATACTTTGAAAATTCATAATAAATAGAAAAATCAATATTTTTTAATGGGAGTTTTTTCTACCTTTTCATATTTTTGTCTATAAAAATATAAAATAAAAACATTTTCCATATCATGCATTTTAGTATTTTTTGCATATTTTTTACTTTAATTGCTTTTTAATGATTTTAAGTTGATACCTTAATTTGTAGATTTTAGTTCAGGTAGATCCCTTAGTATTTTTAGGTCAATCTTTTTAGGGTAGTTAGATATATGTTTTAGCTTCCCCTTGAATTAATTCCATATTTTTGTGATGATTTTTAGGATGGTTTTGGTTAGATACGATTAGGTTGTATAGAATTAGGTTAAACTTCAACATAGGTCCATAATAACTTTAGATTTTGGGTTTTTTGGACAATTTAGACTATGAGGCATATATGGGTATTAGGGGTAGGTATGTAGGATCCCTTAGAAACTATATTAGGATTTAATATAGTAGTATGCTATTTTTGGTTGATTTTTGTATTGGTTGATTGTTTGTGTTGCCTTTAGGGCATGTTTGTTTTAGTTGCTTTGCTTTGGAGTTTTCCTTGGGCTTGGTGAGCTTGATCTTGTTCTAAGGAGCATTGAGGAGCATAGTAGAAGATTGGAAGATGCATTGAGGAGCTTGAGATCTTGTTCTTGTTTTCTTTTTTGTTGTTTTAGGGTTAGGAATTAGGAAGAGTTTAGATGTAGACAACTTCTTTCTCAAACATGGATGGTATCATTCACCTCCATTCCTCCCTATGATTCAAAGTCCTTCCATGGTATACACCTCTCTCCTTTGGAGGGATAAGTGATGTACCTAGGAAGTAGAACTTTTGAGGGAACCATTCCTTTGATGTTGAACCCTTATAGGCCACCTTTGGTGGTCAAATAAGCAGTTCAACATCCCCCAGCTTATCCAGTAAGTGATTTCCTCTGGTTTGATTGTCTTGAGAGATGCTGAGCCTGAGCATGAAGATGAAGACTTCATTGAAGAGTAGAAGAGGATGAATCCTTGAGTATTGCCATTCCAGCTGAAGCTTGAAGAGCAACAAGAGCAAGTTGATACTTGAAGACCTGAAGATTGATGGTGAAGCCTGAAGGTGGAGCTGATCAAAGAAGCTGAAGCTTAAGGGAGAAGATAAGTTGAAACTTATGTTGTAGGGTTGAAACCTGGAAGAAGCAAACTGATGTTTGTCAAGAGTGATTGAAGTCTGAAGGCTGAGTTGCTGTTGGAAAAGCTGAAGCTTGGAGTGAGAGAGGAGTTGATCTGCTTTCTTTTTCTTTTCTGTATTGATGTGTTTTGTTTGACTTGTTTGTTGCATTAGAATAAGTTCATATCTAGAATAGGTAGAATCTAGGAGCATGATTACACTAGAGGTTGAGTTGCTCCCTCTGCTTGTATTGTTACTGTGTGGCTTTGCTTGCGGGTATTCGATAGAGCCCAGCTCCCTTGCCCATGTGGTTTGTTTGCCTGATGGCATTTCATTTCATTTTTATCTGTATGATTGCAGTTTACTGTTTATTGCTTGATAGCATGTTGTTTATATTTCAGTATGATTACTGTTATTTCATTCTGGCTTGAGGTTGAGATGAGCTTGTGGAGGCTGAAGCCCCACACACATTTCCTCCCTCACTTGCATTGCATGCATTTTACTGTTAAGCTGATGCTTTGTCTGTTTTGGTGTATCATTGACATGATCCCTTAGGACTCTCATTTCCTTTGATAAGGATTTGATGATAGGCTTTTAGGTTAAAACCTATGCATGACAACTTCTAGGAGTTCCCTGTTCAAACCTCAACCATAGGATGAATCCATGGCATGATAACAGTAGGACTTGATAGTCCCCCTCCTAGTTGGGCCTGTTCTCTTCTCATCTCAAAACAATTTAAAATACAGTAATCATGAATGATTTCTTTCGTACGTTACGAGCCTTAAGCTATCTGAGAAAGGATTGTGGGAGAGTTTATTTTCCATAGTCTGGATGTTTAGTATGGTACCCTTTGGGTGACATGCGACGCATTCACTCTCAGGTCATAGTCTCTAGTGCGGTTGAAATCGCAAACACAATAAAAAACACTTCTTTCGTAAAAGACAGGAAATAAACCGTAGTTTCCCGAACTACGTGAGCTCTAATCTCTCATGCCTGTTGAGAGTACGTAGGCACAAGATGGCGATGTCTTGGCGAGCTACCTTCCCCTATAATCCTTCGTAGGCCGAACTACGTTGACTCTGATTTCTCATTCTCTGATGAGAATAAGTAGGCATAAAGCGCGACGCTTTGCCGAGTCATTTTTCTTTTCTGTTTAAGCCATCCTTGATAGGTAGATAGAATAAAACCAACCCGTCCAAGTAAACACAACAAGCAAGGATCCCGTCGAGTATGACGGACGTGAGGGGTGCTAATACCTTCCCCTTGCGTAACCGACTCCCGAACCCAGACAATGGTTGCGATGACCTTGTCTTACCCTTTTTCGTCAGGTTTTTCCGATCGTTTCCTTTCCCGCTCTGAGGGATAAATAACGAAAGGTGGCGACTCTTTTGTTGTGCCGGCACCTTATTTTCGCGCAAGCGACAGTATGCTAGAGAAGCCAGTCTCTTCTCATCCATTAAGCTGAGCTGATTCAGTCTATCTTTAATCCATTCTGCCTCATCGAGTTGGACATCACGTAAAACACTCAAGGAAGGAATCTCGACCTCCAACGGTAACACTGCCTCCATCCCGTATACCAATGAAAAAGGTGTTGCCCCAGTTGATGTGCATACCGTCGTACGACAATCGTGCAAAGAGAAAGGTAGCATCTCATGCCAGTCCTTATACATCACAACCATCTTCTGAACAATCTTCTTTATGTTTTTATTGGCCGCTTTGACAGCGCCATTCATCTTGGGCCGGTAAGGAGAAGAGTTGTGATGCTCAATCTTGAAATTCTGACACAGCTCTTTCATCATTTTATTATTCAAATTTGAACTGTTGTCGGTAATAATCCGCTCAGGGATTCCATATCTGCAGATAATATCTCGTTTGATAAATCTGGCCACCACTTGTTTGGTCACATTAGCATATGATGCTGCTTCCACCCACTTGGTGAAGTAATCGATTGCCACCAAAATGAATCGGTGTTCGTTTGATGTTGTAGGCTCGATCTTGCCAATCATATCCATTCCCCACATCGAGAAAGGCCACGGTGATGGCATCACATTCAGAGGACTTGGAGGCACACGGATCTTATCCGCATAAATCTGGCATTTATGACACCTCTTTGCAAACTTGAAACAGTCGGTTTCCATAGTCAGCCAATAATAACCTGCCCGCAACAATTTTCTTGTCATAGCATGCCCACCAACATGTGTACCGAATGTACCCTCGTGTATCTCTTCCATGAGCAACTTCGCCTCTTTCTCATCTACACAACGTAGCAACACCAAATCGTGGTTTCTTTTGTACTAGACACCGTCCGGATTCAGATAGAAATTGCCAGCCAATCTCCTGAGAGTCTTCTGATCTCTACTGGATGCCCCAGCCGGATACTCCTTATTCTTTAGGAAATTCTGGATGTCAAAGTACCAGGGTTTACCGTCGGGAGCCTCGTCAATGGCAAATATGAAGGCAGGCCTATCGAGCCGAGAGATAACAATCCGGGGAGCCTCGTTCCAGAAGTTAACTTTATACATTGAAGACAATGTCGCCAGGGCGTCGGCCATTTGATTTTCTGCTCGTGGCACGTGATGCAATTCCACCTTGTCAAAGAAAGGCAACAATCTTCTTGCATAGTTTATATAGGGTATCAAATTGGGCTGACGTGTCTCCCATTCTCCTTTAATCTGATTCACCACTAAAGCCGAGTCTCCATATACATCCAGGTTTTTGATTTGCAAATCAATAGCTTCTTCCAAACCCATGATGCAAGCCTCATATTCAGCCTCATTATTGGTAACGGGAAAAGTCAATCGGGCATTAAAGGGGATGTGCGACCCCTGAGGAGTGGTGATAATTGCGCCTATTCCGCTACCATCGGAATTTACAGCTCCGTCAAATATCAGCTGCCATTTGGAACCCAACTCTGGTCCTTCTTCCGGCAACGGTTCTTCACAATCCTTCATTTTCAGGAACATGATATCCTCATCAGGAAAATCAAACATCATCGATTGGTAGTCCTCCACCGGCTACTCTGCAAGGTACTCTGACAGGACGCTACCTTTAATAGCCTTTTGAGAGACATATTGGATATCATATTCGGTTAACACCATCTGCCATCGGGCAATTCTTCCGGAGAGGGCTTGCTTCTCAAACACGTATTTGATTGGATCCATCTTTGAAATTAGCAGGGTTGTATGATTCAGCATGTATTGCCTCAAACGTTTGGCGGCCTACGCTAGCGCGCAACACGTCTTCTCGAGCATTGAGTATCTGGACTCACAGTCGGTAAACTTCTTACTCAAATAGTAAATCGCATGCTCTTTACGTCCGGTCTCGTCATGTTGACCGAGAACACAACCCATACTTTCCTCAAGAACCGTCAAATACATAATCAAAGGTCTTCCGGCCACTGGGGGTATCAAAACAGGAGGTTCCTGCAAGTATTATTTTATCTTGTCGAACGCCTTTTGACAATTTTCATTCCAGGTCAACACCTGATCCTTTTTCAACAACTTGAATAACGGCTCGCATGTCGCAGTTAGGTGAGATATGAACCGGGCGATATAGTTCAACCTCCCTAAAAACCCACGCACTTCTTTTTCTGTTTTAGGCGCCGGTATTTCTTGTATTGCTTTTATTTTCGCAGGATCAACCTCTATTCCCTTTTCGCTCACAATAAACCCTAACAGTTTACCCGATCTCACCCCGAAGGTGCACTTGTTAGGGTTCAGTCTCAACCTGAACTTCCTAAGTCTTTTGAACAGTTTCAGCAGATTAACCAAATGCTCGTCCTCCGTCTGGGATTTGGCAATCATATCATCAACATAAACCTCGATCTCTTTGTGCATCATGTCATGAAAGAGAGTCCTCATAGCACGTTGATATGTTGCCCCAGCGTTCTTCAGTCCGAAGGGCATCACTTTGTAGCAAAATGTTCCTCAGGGAGTAATGAAGGTAGTCTTCTCCATGTCTTCTAGCGCCATTCTGATCTGATTATAGCCTGAGAAGCCC
Source organism: Lathyrus sativus (assembly GCA_963859935.3). Taxonomy (NCBI): domain Eukaryota; kingdom Viridiplantae; phylum Streptophyta; class Magnoliopsida; order Fabales; family Fabaceae; genus Lathyrus; species Lathyrus sativus. Next base: position 90,522,699 of record OZ012739.1, on the reverse strand, counting down.
TCCATGAAGGAGAATACGGAGAACTGAGCAGTGTTATCAACCAGCACATTAATGTGAGGAAGTGGAAAGTCGTCTTTCGGGCTCGCCCTATTCAAATCGTGGTAGTCTACGCACATTCGCACTTTACCGTCTTTCTTCGACACTGGTACTATATTAGCGACCCATGACGGATACGTTGTAACAGCTAGGAAACCAGCATCCCACTATTTTTGAACTTCCTCCTTGATTTTCACAGCCATGTCTGGTCTGGTTCTTCTGAGTTTCTGCTTAACAGGCGGACATTCCTCTCGCAACGGCAGACGGTGCACAACCATGTCCATATCTAACCCAGGCATATCCTCGTACGACCAAGCAAATATATCACTATACTCTTGCAGTAGCTTAATCAGCCTTTGCTTGACGTCGCTCTGCAGCGCAACCCTTATACGGATATTTCTCACAACTTCTTCCGACCCCAAGTTGATGATCTTAATTTCCTCCTGGTGAGGCAGAATGATTCTCTCTTCCTGTTTCAACAAACGAGTCAGCTCCTCTGGCAGGTCGCTATCCTCAACAATCTCTTCCTCGGCTTGGAATACCGGGTGCCCGAAATCGAAATGAGTCATAGGCAGTTCGTATGTGATGTCATCTGAAATATTAGTCCTGTAAAGGAAATGGTTAAACGCTTCAACACGCAAATAAAGCAAATAACCATATTGCCATTTATTGTTAAAGTAAAAACAAGAAAAACAGGGATCACAATATTTGTATATGAAAAACGCCTTTATTTCATGATTAAAACAGTGCAATACACATAATCAAGTAGCCCTAAGGTAAAATCACTATGTCCCGGGTAGGACATAGGATTATACAACAATTGATAAAAAAAATCATTACTGTTTAAAAGTCACTGGGATAGTTTCCCGGATGGATCAATTGCAGAGACATTGTCCTGGCACGCTTGGCTTGATCCACGCGTCCATATCACAGTCGCTATCCCCGTCCTCAGCATCGGAAATAGCGTTGATAGTCTCAAAGCACACTCCGCTTGGCGTAATTGTGACCGGTCCTTTGAACCCGGGCGCTCCTGAAGATGACGCTAACGACGTCGGTCGATACCCTAGCCCAAACTTGTCATTCTTCACCGGAATCTCCAGAACCTGCCCTCAGCCTTTAGTCTCACCAGTCTGCACTAAAGCCTGAGCCTCCTTGTAAGATGACACTGCCACATCTGATATTTTGCTGGAACCCTGAGCTTTGTCTTTAATCTGCAACCCTTCGAAGGCTTGATAAGGTGTCTCGTATATTTCTCCGTCTACCTCCACATATCTGAATGATGACAGGTGACTGACCAAAATATCCTCCTCCCCGCAAACGGTAACAACACTATCACCCACCATGTACTTCAACTTCTGGTGCAGCGTGGATGTTACGGCCCTTGTAGCATGGATCCACGGGCGCCCAAGAAGGCAGCTATAAGCTGGATGGATATCCATGATGTAGAACTCGGTATTAAAAATTTCTGGCCCTACCTGGAGCAGTAATGTTACTGACCCAAACACTGACCTTTTCGTCCCGTCAAACGCCCTCACAACCAAATCGCTGGGCGTGCAAATAATTCCCCGTACGTCCAATTTCATCATGGCTTTCTTTGGCAATACGTTCAACGACGACCCAGTATCCACCAATACTCGTGACATTACGGTGCCTCGGCATTCCACCGATATATGCAAGGCCATGTTGTGCTCTCGACCCCTGGGTGTTATGTCAAAATCTGTGAAACCCAGGCTATGTCCAGCATTGACATGTGCCATTACCCCCTCTAACTGATTTACCGAAACTTCTTAGGGCACGAATGACGTATCCAGTATTTTTAGCAAGGCGTTCCGGTGGGCCTCGGAGCATAACAACAACGACAAGATAGAAATCTTCGACGGCGTCTGCTGTAGGTGTTCAATAATTTTGTAGTCACTTTTCCGAATCAGTCTCATGAACTTCTCTACGTCCTTGAGCGACGTATCCTTTTCTTTCGACTGAGTAGGCCCGCTTTCATTTACTTTGGCTTTGCCTTTGGCCAACCTCTCTGCTTCTATTTCAGGTGAGGTAAAGATTCTTCCGCTACGGGTCATGCCCCCCGTTCCAACAACATTATCAATAGCTCCTGCTGGCTGGCTATTCATCACAATCTTTTCACCGTTGCAATACGCTTCTAATCCGTAGGTCCACGGGACAACTTTCGTACTCTCAAAGGGAACAGGCCCTGCTTTGGTAATTGTAATAGTCGGCCGCTGGACGGGTGCCGTTATCATTATAGTCTTTCTCGGGATCGTCACCGTTGCAATATCATTATGCTCTTCACATAATACCTCCACAGGCTTCTCAACCGCAGTTCGATCAAATTGCAAGGTCCCTTCGTCGATCATGGCCTGAATTCCCTGCTTCAAATCAGTACAACCCTCAGGCTGGGTCCAACACTCTAAACAGTATTCATCACAGCCAGGGAATACTCCCCCTCTGAGCAACCTGCTTTTCACCTCACTCAATGGTGTCTTCAATTTGTTAACATCCATCACCAAGTTCAAATTTTCTTCCGTTAAGATGGCATTTGTCCCATGATTAGGCATAGGCTGTTGTACAATATTGGGCCCCACTTGGCCAAAGTTGATGACTTTACTGTCCAACAAGTCTTGAACTTTATGCTTGAAAGCATGACAAGATTCTACATCATGTACGGGCGCCCCGAAATGGAATTCGCACTGCTTATTAGCATCATACCCCCTAGGAAGTACCAGTCCTGTAGGCGGTTCCATTGTTCTTTTCTCGACCAAATTCAACCCCAGCAGTGTCTGAAGAAGCTCTGCATATGTTGACGGAGGCTTATCAAATACCCTTTTCGACCTCACATTCTGAAACCTTCCCTGACCCTGATTCTGCCTTTGTTGCTGCTGCGGTTGTTGTTGTTGTTGTTGTTGTGGTTGTTGTTGCTGAGGAATTGGAATGGTAACACTGGCTATTTGTTGAGGTTGACTATACTGATTTCTACCTTTGCCCCGGCCTCTTCCACCATACACAGCGCTAGTATCACCCTGTTGTCTTCCGCCGAACGCTTTTCTCGCACCCCCAGCTAGAGTAGATTCGCCTGCCTGAATCTTTCCAATTTTAATTCTGTTCTCGATCCTTTCTCCCATAAGGATCATATCGGAGAAGCTACCCATCGAAACATTGAGTAACTTGTCATAGTACATTCCTATAAACGTCCCCACAAACATGTCATTCATCTCCCTTTCCACCAAAGGAGGGTGCACCCGAGCTGCCATATCGCGCCACCGCTGCGCGTACTCTTTGAAACTTTCACCACTTTTTTGCGACAGACTCTGCAATTGAACTTTGTTTGGCGCCAAATTGTTGTTGTATTTGTAATGCATAACGAAAGCATCAGCCAACTACTTCCAGCTCCTAATCTGGGTGGGCTCCAGTCCCATGTACCATTCCAATGATGGTCCCGATAAGCTGTCTTGAAAGAAATGCATGAGCATCCTTTCGTCATTGGAATATGCAGACATCCTTCTATAATAAGAACGTACATGGACCTTTGGGCAGGTATCCCCTTTGTATTTGTCGAATGTGGGAGCCTTGAATTTCAATGGCACCCTTTGAACAGGGTCAATGGGGCCTTCAGGTCCCATACCTCTTCCTGAAAAAGCGTCCTCCTGTGGATCCATATTCCAGTCATTGCCATACCCATTGTAACCCATATTACGGCCAAATCCTTGCTGATTGAACACAGGACCCTGTCCTCGATTGCCGAACCCTAGATTGACCCCGGCAGGTCCAATACCATTGTTGAAAGGAAATGCTCCAGCATCGTTGTTAATCACATTACCGAACCCACCATTACCATAGCCATACCCCTGAGTGCTGCCGTAACCGTCATTACCGATGCCTTTATTGTTGAACCCGAAGTTCCCGTCCTGATTGACATTGCCATACCCGTTATTTCCGAAGCCAACATTGTCAACGAATCCTTGATCAGCATCCACAATGTTGCCTTTGTTGTTAGCAACATGCCCATCACCACCGTTCCCAGTATTGCCATTACCAGCGCCAGCGCCTGCACTAGTACCAGTGTTTTCGTTGACAGTCACAACAGGTGGAGTAACAACTGTCGGTATCTCATCCTCCCAGCGGGGAGTTTCAACAGAAATGTGGTCAGTATTTCCATTTCCGTTTGCCCGCGTCAGCAGCGGCTGCACCAAGGTCTGAAGATTCTTCTGGCTCTTGGCCATGCTCTTCATAGCTTGCATCAACAAAGTCAACTTCTCGCGGATTTCCTGCATCTCGACCTAAACTTGATCCATTATCTTCTTGCAGTTGTTTCGGGTTGAATAGCGGTGGACTCTCTGGTCGTCAATCCTGAAAAACCTGTGAGATGCAAGAAATAAGATACAGATTCGACAAGTAACTGGCAATGCAAAATGAATATGCATATGCAATATGTGTCTGTGCGTTAGGGAAATCAACCCCTAATTCTAGTGCCAAAGTGCCAGTGTAGTGACAGTGATAGTGATAAGAGGCTTGGATTCGTGTACGGAGAAAACATCTCATATATTGCTGAAAAGCCCGACAAGGCAGAAATACAATATCATTGAGTGTACAATAACAAGAAGGCATGACCTCAACCAACAATTCTGGTGATGGCCAGCACAATGCAAATAAAGCATATACATCAGTGCATAAGGTAATCAAGAGCGACCATAGGCCCGATACTCTTCTAACAATCTCTTAGTCTTGGGGTGATCCGGCTGGGAAAGCAACCCTTCAACGAGTGAGTCTCTTTGCCTGATAACACGCTGGAGATCCCCAATGGATTCCTCCCAAACACCTTCTCCAAAGCACTCCTCTAGCTTCTGGGATGCAGACTCTTTCTTGCGCTTGATAACTTTGTTCAACGAGTTCTGAATGTCGTATCTCCGCATAACCTCTTCTTCAAACTTTTTTTGGCTAGCTTTCAAAAGATCTTCCAGTTCAGAGATCTGCACCTTCAGTTTGTCTTCTCTTTCTTTATTGCTGGTCAGCGTGGAATTCCAGGTTTTGTTGAATGCGGAGATCTCCCGGTAGGCTACATCAAGTGCTTTCTTCTTGGACTCCAGCATGTCGTGAGAGCTCTTGAAATCTATCCCCAAACGTTCATGCTTCTTTCGTTCTTCAGTCAGTTCTGCACTTAACTGGTTCACCAGCTTTGTTTGCTGCTTGAAGGAATATACGACTTCATTTCTTTCGCTCCTGAGCTGAACCAACTCTTCTTCCAACTTCTCATTGGCTTTGATCAGCTCTTCTTTCTCCTCCGCAACCTATTCATATCTCTCAATAGACACAATAGTTGGCTCTTCAACCGCGAGGGGAGCAGGAGGTAATACTGCAGGAAACAACATCAACGCCTGCTTTGCCCTATCTTGGATCCAGACTTGGTACGGAGCATAGGCTTGACAGTCATTCTTACCCAACAATGGCTTCTCTTTCTTGCAGATGTTATTCCAAGCATGCTGAAGCTTGGATAACAATTCTCCCTTCAAATTACCTGTGAAGTACAGAGATTCCTGCACTTCCTCCTCTTTTGGCGGGCTTCTCAAAGCATAACCGAATTGCCTGATCAACAATGACAGATTGTAGTTAATGCACCCTTTCCTCCCAATCAGAGGAACCTTAGGATACCCTGTGCAGATGTAGATAATCTCAAATCCCAGTAAATACCTATCAAACCAGACAACATCTTCGGAAGAAAGCCCCATCAGACGCTCAGACCATTCCACCGTAGCTGCAGACTCAGCAAAGATACCCTTCTTGGGCAGGTGACTATCAAACCACATATACAACAAAGTCACACAACAAGAGACGTTCTTGCCCCTCCTATTCTCGTTCTTATAATGCAGAGAGTGATAGAAGTCTCCAATCAGTGTAGGCACAGGATTGCCTGAAGCAAATATATGGAATGCATCCAAATCAACGAAGTCAGGCATGTAACAGCCCAATTTCGGTTTAACTAATTAATTTAGTTATTGGAATTATTTTAATTATGGGATAGTGTGATAATATGTTAAGTCTACATATTATGTTATTTTATCATTTGTAGAGTTTCGGAAAGTTTAGTGGGAAATATTTCGGACAGTCTCAATTAATGGTTAAGTGGATGATTTATAGAAATTGATTGGTAGGTATATTGGAGGAAATAGAATGGAAAGAAATATAAAGAATAGAAATAGAAAGAAAAGATATAAGAGTAAGGGAGGAAAGAAAAGAAAAATATAGAAAGAAAGTGAGAAGAAGGAAAAAGGAAGAGAAAAGAGAAGAAGAAGAGGAAAAGAGTGGAATCATCAAGAACAACTCAAAGCTTCGATTAATCCAAGGTAAGGGTGTGAAATCTTACTACCTTAATCAATATGTATGGTTATGTATGTGTATGGTTGATCGGGTAGAGTTTTGGAGAGTTTTCTATAAACTTCCATTTTAGGTCGAAATTGATTCGATCGGTAGAGACCGAGTTTTAATGATCGAAAATGAGAATAAGTGGTAGAATTTAGTCGAGGAATGTTGGACTAAGGCTACTGGAAACGAGTTGGGATTTATTGGGAGATTTCATCTGGTGTTTGGATTCTAAACAGTGGGAGAAAGTTCAGTCCGCAGTCGCTCGCTAGCAGCTCGCTAGGCGAGCAGGTCGCGAGTGGTCGCTAGCATCTCGCTAGGTGAGTGCGTAGCAAACGGTCCCAGACTTGGGACAGTGGTGTTTTGGTCTCCTTCGCTGGCAGCGAATGGAGTAGCGATTGACTCGCTGGGGGTTCGCTGTGGCGAACGAGGTAGCGGACGAAGTCTGTAGCTTCTGTTCTTGCTCGCTAGCAGTTTGCTAGGCGAGAAGGTGGCGAACGTTCGCTAGCAGCTCGCTAGGCGAGCGTGTAGCGAACGTAGCAGGATGAATTTTCCCTGTTGCGTGCTGCTGTCGTGGCTTGGGGTTCGGTTGCAATTGACCCTTCTTTGATTTAATAACTTATATGCTGGTTTGTGACATACTGTGGGTAACCGATTGGCGCGAATCCTAGGTTAGGAATTGTAGCCGTTTGGGCAATTTCGTGCATTGTTTAATTCGATTAAAAATGCATAATGTTTGGACATGAATGATGAACGTGTCGTGTAGTATACATTGCGGTGTATGATGTTAGTTTATATTTGATCCCTTGGAGGATTTGCAGAACCTCGCTTGGTGCGATGGTTATATTTGATCCCTTGGAGGATTTGCAGAACCTCGCTTGATGCAATGGTTATATTTGATCCCTTGGAGGATTTGCAGAACCTCGCTTTATGCGATGGTTATATTTGATCCCTTGGAGGATTTGCAGAACCTCGCTTGATGCGATGGTTATATTTGATCCCTTGGAGGATTTGCAGAACCTCGCTTGATGCAATGGTTATATTTGATCCCTTGGAGGATTTGCAGAACCTCGCTTGATGCGATGGTTATATTTGATCCCTTGGAGGATTTGCAGAACCTCTCTTGATGCGATGGTTATATTTGATCCCTTGGAGGATTTGCAGAACCTCGCTTGATGCGATGCTTATATTTGATCCCTTGGAGGATTTGCAGAACCTCGCTTGATGCGACGGTTATATAGTGATTCCTAGAAGAATCTGATGAGTTATAGTGTAACCATATAAGTGTGAGAGGAATGAATTCTAAGAGAATCTGACGGACGAATGAGTCGGTACCGTGGTTGTAGCTACATAGGGTCGAGGTGTCGGTGTCTATGAGTGCATTATCACCTTCATATGATGAATTGAAAATAATGCTTGAGAATGTGTTAGCGTATGTGTGTGTGTGTATATATATATATATATATATATATATATATATATATATATATATATATATATATATATATATATATATATATATATATATATATATATATATATATATATATATATATATATATATATATATATATATATATATATATATATATATATATATATATATATATATATATATATATTTATTGCGTCTGGTAAATATGAGAATGAGGTTGATGTATATGAAGAGAGATTCTACTCACCAGGGTAGAACGGCGATGCGTCGTTCCTAGTGAGGTAGTTACCGGGGTAGAATGACCGAGACGTTGTTCCCGGTAGAGCATAAGCGACGTACCCATAGTCCGGAAAAAGGATTGAGGGTAGTGAATGAGTCTTATATGAATCGCATGGTATGATTGCGATTGTCATATGTAAATATGCATATGTGCAGGAATTGATGAGATGCGTTAGCAAATAAATAAATGTGAAAGATATTGACTGATGAATAGACGATTAAGTGTGAGCGATTATGTCTATGTGTATTTAATGCGGTGAGAATCTATTGTTATGCATTGTAGTGAATAAGTATGAGGTATAGGCATTCGGTACTTGTACATATATATATATATATATATATATATATATATATATATATATATATATATATATATATATATATATATATATATATATATATATATATATATATATATATATATATATATATATATATATATATATATATATATATATATATATATATATATATATATATATATATATATATATATATATATATATATATATATATATATATATATATATATATATATATATATATATATATATATATATATATATATATATATATATATATATATATATATATATATATATATATATATATATATATATATATATATATATATATATATATATATATATATATATATATATATATATATATATATATATATATATATATATATATATATATATATATATATATATATATATATATATATATATATATATATATATATATCTTATGCCTTGATTATTATGATAATGTTTCTCACCCTTCTATTGTTTTATAATGCCCTACGAGGCATTGCAAATTAGGATTTGCTGGAGGATTCCTTTGGAGTATAGCTCTTTTCCCACTGTCCGTCGCTCTGATATGTAACTTTGGGTAGATAGGCTTGTAGAATGTCTTAATGATGTTTTGTTTGTATGTGAATGAAGTTGTGAACAACCAGATGACATGTAAATATGTTTTGTCATGTCTTAAGTGAATATATATATATATATATATATATATATATATATATATATATATATATATATATATATATATATATATATATATATATATATATATATATATATATATATATATATATATATATATATATATATATATATATACGTTTTAGTCTTCCGCTTTAAGAGAAAACATGAATATGTAATTTCGAAGGATCATGCGTTTATGTTTAGTTGAGATTTACCCCTTTTGAGTTAATTCTTTTTAAACATTAATATTCATGTGGTCGTTTCGTGAGTATTGTGACACATTTCTTTTATACCTTAATGTAAATACACTCTGATGAAAATAAAAATACTTGTATTCGTGACTATATGATTTGATATGTGATTATTTTGGGGTATAGAAAGGGGGTGTTACAAAGTGGTATCAGAGCAGGTCGGTCCATCCGGCCAAGTTGTCTAATGTTGGTTGTTCCCTTGTACATGGCATGTGTGTGAAGACATTGTCGGTACGTGTTTGTTGTTTAGCCGTTGTCTGCAGAGGTAGGAATGATCCAAGTGGGGGAGAACTTGTGGTTCTCCAGGATGCTACAAGTGTGGATCTGTAGCTAGGTGTATCGTTGAACATCAAGAGCTGGTGTTATCCGTGTTGGAGGAGAAAGCAGTGTTATGTCACTATGAAGAAGTTCAAGGAGTTTTAGAAGAACCGTCAACAACTTGTGTGTCGGTTATGTCGAACCCGATCAGACCATTTGTTGTGTGTTTGTGCCAGGGTTTGAGAGCTTCAATTGTTTAGTTGAGATTTGAGGCGAGTAATCGCCTTGAGAGCTTAAGATGTTAAACTTTGATGGAAATTTTGAGTATTAATGAAAGTGGGAAGTTGGCGGTTTACCGGTTGATTGCTGTTGCCCGAGAGTTATCCTGACAAGATAAGTGTTGTACAACCAGGACGTGAAATGGAGTTGCGATCGACTTAGTTGCGGAAACTAGTCAGATATTGAGAGCTCCGTATGGTATGTCTGCTTAGATGGTAAAAGGATTAAAATTGATTGAGTTGTTTTGGAAACTTGTGTCTGGTGTGTATGCTACGACAACGAATTGCGGAACCTTATGTGATGAGACTGATTATTGGTATTCTCGACGAGATTCGGGAATGTTGGAATTCTAATTAGAGTTAATAGGGTGATTGAGTTTGACGAATTTAAAATCGAATGAGTAATGTTTGGATTGGTGGAGATGGTGACATGAGATGTTGTGATAGAGTCTAAGAGTCCGAATAAAGGGGATTGGATGAGAGTATTTTGAAAGAATTATTTTGGTAGCCACAGATGGAGAAAGCAGTAGTTGTATGTGCTGGTGTGACTTGTCGAGAGTCGAAGGATGAACGTCTGAGATTGATGGGTCTAATGTGATCGTTGTATATTCCAGAGTTGAAATCGGGGGGTAATTCCATGGATTTTGCGTGGGGTTTTCCGAAGGATGTGAGAATATGATTTTGTTGATGAGATTCTGGATGGAATGACTGGATTGACCCTGTTTCCTGTCAAAGAAGATTAATCATTCTATTTTGGAACTAGTTGCGATGGATATCACCGAAGTGATAAAGACCGTATGTAGTATCACCGAATATTGTGTCGGATGGGAATCTGAAGCCTTATATGGCAGGAGGTGTAAGGCTCATTTGTATTAATATGATTCAGGCGAGAGTGTTGTACTCGGGCCTGAGGTTTGTGCAAAAGACGACTGAAGAGATTAGAGGACCCAAAAAAAGACGTGTTTTGAGAGTTACGATAGTAACTGGTGTAGTCGAGCTTGAAGTCTCGGAAGCACACCGTGACTCATTGTAACTGTATCAGAGTAGTGCGGCGGGAGCATGGGGAATAACATGTTAGATTGTTTCACCGCTGTCACTAAAGGAAATTACACGATGTGTTCGCGTGTCTAAGCTGAGATAGCACATCAATCCGGATGGATGGTGTGTGAGTGAGAGAGAATTTGAATACTGAGGCAACTTCGAAGAAAGAGGGATTGTCTTGGTAAAAGTATTTGGGAAGAATCAACTAAATGGAATCGGATTGGGAAGATTGGGATGCGTGAGTCACATCCCGAGTTGTCTGAATCGGATAACATTTTCGAGGACGAAAATTCCTAAAGTGGGGGAGAGTTGTAACAGCCCAATTTCGGTTTAACTAATTAATTTAGTTATTGGAATTATTTTAATTATGGGATAGTGTGATAATATGTGAAGTTTACATATTATGCTATTTTATCATTTGTAGAGTTTTGGAAAGTTTAGTGGGAAATATTTCGGACAGTCTCAATTAATGGTTAAGTGGATGATTTATGGAAATTGATTGGAATAATAGGTATATTGGAGGAAATAGAATGGAAAGAAATATAAAGAATAGAAATAGAAAGAAAAGATATAAGCGTAAGGGAGGAAAGAAAAGAAAAATATAGAAAGAAAGTGAGAAGAAGGAAAAAGGAAGAGAAAAGAGAAGAAGAAGAGGAAAAGAGTGGAATCATCAAGAACAACTCAAAGCTTCGATTAATCCAAGGTAAGGGTGTGAAATCTTACTACCTTAATCAATATGTATGGTTATGTATGTGTATGGTTGATCGGGTAGAGGTTTGGAGAGTTTTCTATAAACTTCCATTTTAGGTCGAAATTGATTTGATCGGTAGAGACCGAGTTTTAATGATCGAAAATGAGAATAAGTGGTAGAATTTAGTCGAGGAATGTTGGACTAAGGCTACTGGAAACGAGTTGGGATTTATCGGGAGATTTCATCGGGTGTTTGGATTCTGAATAGTGGGAGAAAGTGCAGTCCGCAGTCGCTCGCTAGTAGCTCGCTAGGCGAGCAGGTCGCGAGTGGTTGCTAGCATCTCGCTAGGTGAGTACGTAGCGAACGGTCCCAGACTTGGGACAGTGGTGTTTTGGTCTCCTTCGCTGGCAGCAAATGGAGTAGCGAATGACTCGCTGGGGGTTCACTGTGGCGAACGAGGTAGCAAACGAAGTCTGTAGCTTCTGTTCTTGCTCGCTAGCAGTTTGCTAGGCGAGAAGGTGGCAAATGTTCGCTAGCAGCTCGCTAGGCGAGCATGTAGCAAACGTAGCAGGATGAATTTTCCCTAATGCGTGGTGCTGTCGTGGCTTGGGGTTCGGTTGCGATTGACCCTTCTTTGATTTAATAGCTTATATGCTGGTTTGTGACGTACTGTGGGTAACCGATTGGCGCGAATCCTACGTTAGGAATTGTAGCTGTTTGGGCAATTTTGTGCATTGTTTAATTCGATTAAAAATGCATAACGTTTGGACATGAATGATGAACGTGTCGTGTAGTATACATTGCGGTGTATGATGTTAGTTTATATTTGATCCCTTGGAGGATTTGCAGAACCTCGCTTGATGCGATGGTTATATTTGATCCCTTGGAGGATTTGCAGAACCTCGCTTGATGCAATGGTTATATTTGATCCCTTGGAGGATTTGCAGAACCTCGCTTGATGCGATGGTTATATTTGATCCCTTGGAGGATTTGCAGAACCTTGCTTGATGCGATGGTTATATTTGATCCCTTGGAGGATTTGCAGAACCTCGCTTGATGCGATGGTTATATTTGATCCCTTGGAGGATTTGCAGAACCTCGCTTGATGTGATGGTTATATTTGATCCCTTGGAGGATTTGCAGAACCTCGCTTGATGCGATGGTTATATTTGATCCCTTGGAGGATTTGCAGAACCTCGCTTGATGCGATGGTTATATTTGATCCCTTGGAGGATTTGCAGAACCTCTCTTGATGCGATGGTTATATTTGATCCCTTGGAGGATTTGCAGAACCTCACTTGATGCGATGGTTATATTTGATCCCTTGGAGGATTTCCAGAACCTCACTTGATGCGACGGTTATATAGTGATTCCTAGAAGAATCTGATGAGTTATAGTGTAACCGTATAAGTGTGAGAGGAATGAATTCTAAGAGAATCTGACGGACGAATGAGTCGGTACCGTGGTTGTAGCTACATAGGGTCGAGGTGTCGGTCTCTATGAGTGCATTATCACCTTCATATGATGAATTGAAAATAATGCTTGAGAATGTGTTAGCGTATGTGTATATATATATATATATATATATATATATATATATATATATATATATATATATATATATATATATATATATATATATATATATATATATATATATATATATATATATATATATATATATATATATATATATATATATATATATATATATATATATATATATATATATATATATATATATATATATATATATATATATATATATATATATATATATATATATATATATATATATATATATATATATATATATATATATATATTTATTGCGTCTGGTAAATATGAGAATGAGGTTGATGTATATGAAGAGAGATTCTACTCACCAGGATAGAACGGCGATGCGTCGTTCCTAGTGAGGTAGTTACCGGGGTAGAATGACCGAGACGTTGTTCTCGGTAGAGCATAAGCGACGTACCCATAGTCCGGAAAAAGGATTGGGGTAGTGAATGAGTCTTATATGAATCGCATGGTATGATTGCGATTGTTATATGTAAATATGCATATGTGCAGGAATTGATGAGATGCGTTAGCAAATAAATAAATGTGAAAGATATTGACTGATGAATAGACGATTAAGTGTGAGCGATTATGTCTATGTGTATTTAATGCGGTGAGAATCTATTGTTATGCATTGTAATGAATAAGTATGAGGTATAGGCATTCAGTACTTATATATATATATATATATATATATATATATATATATATATATATATATATATATATATATATATATATATATATATATATATATATATATATATATATATATATATATATATATATATATATATATATATATATATATATATATATATATATATATATATATATATATATATATATATATATATCTTATGCCTTGATTATTATGATAATGTTTCTCACCCTTCTGTTGTTTTATAATGCCCTACGAGGCATTGCAGATTAGGATTTGCTTGAGGATTCCTTTGGAGTATAGCTCTTTTCCCACTGTCGGTCGCTCTGATATGTAACTTTGGGTAGATAGGCTTGTAGAATGTCTTAATGATGTTTTGTTTGTATGTGAATGAAGTTGTGAACAACCAGATGACATGTAAATATGTTTTGTCATGTCTTAAGTGAATATATATATATATATATATATATATATATATATATATATATATATATATATATATATATATATATATATATATATATATATATATATATATATATATATATATATATATATATATATATATATATATATATATATATATATATATATATATATATATATATATATATATATATATATATATATATATATATATATATATATATATATATATATATATATATATATATATATATATATATATATATATATATATATATATATATATATATATATATATATATATATATATATATATATATATATATATACGTTTTAGTCTTCCGCTTTAAGAGAAAACATGAATATGTAATTTCGAAGGATCATGCGTTTATGTTTAGTTGAGATTTACCCCTTTTGAGTTAATTCTTTTTAAACATTAATATTCATGTGGTCGTTTCGTGAGTATTGTGACGCACTTCTTTTATACCTTAATGTAAATACACTCTGATGAAAATAAAAATACTTGTATTCGTGACTATATGATTTGATATGTGATTATTTTGGGGTATAGAAAGGGGGTGTTACAAGGCATGCTAGGGAACAGTACAATGCCATAGATACACAAAGCAAGGATACCATTAAACGCAATCCAACAGCCACTCTTGGCATACTCTTGTGCTTTCCCAACCAAGAACTTGAGAGAAAAACCGGAAACTCCATTCCACGAGGTTAACAGCAACTCTGAGGAATCTAAGTGCAAAACAACAGCCAAATCTTCCAGCTTGGGCTTAGCACCCATATGAACGAAGGGTACCCTATTCTGAATGGTTAATTCCAGGATCTCAGCATATTCCTCCATGGTTGGAGCCACAATGAAGTCAGGGAAAGTAAAACACCTCAGCGGGGGATCATAAAACTGTATAAGCGCGTACAATCCGCTCAGCTCATACGTGGATGGTCTGCAAACCAACCTAAGCAATTTCCCATAACTCTTCCTGAAGGATCTCTTCACATCATCATCAGCTAAAGACATCAAACCAAGCAAAGAAGAAACATCCGGAGTAGGCAACTTGTATGCCACAGTCTTCTTCAAAGTATCCATAATAGCAACAAACAGAAATCCGGGCAACTAGAATCAGAGGTATGAAAATGCACTTGCAGCACAGACACACGTTAATGATATGCAAAATGAGTATGCAACAATGCAATATGCAACCATGCAACAGGGATCAAGTGATATATTGCTGAAGAGATCCATCCATAATATCTGTCTCAACAGACCCACAATACTGCTCAACCTTGGTCTCAACAGACCCATAACAATGCTTCGACTTGGTCTCAACAGACCTGTAATAGAGTTCCAACCTGGTCTCAACAGACCTATAACATTGTCCTGATGAAGAACCCCAAGTAACCACACATACTGATCCAATATTAAGAAAACTGGGTAGTCTGGAGGTCAAAGTTTCCTGCATGTCCCAATCCCTCTCACAGATAGGTGTCCTATCAACTGCCACAAGGTACGGCATCCTATGTGGTTGTTGGCGTCACAGACTTTCAAGACTGATGATACGATACCCAGAAGGTGTGGCATCATCATGTCCTGAAGAGGCCTCACTTAGCCAACTTCCAATTGATCGGTCCCCGGAGTCGACAATCCAACTAACCAACAACCCCCTCAACCCAAAGGGTTGAAAAAGAAGTCAACCAGAAGAACCTCATCCGAGTGTGGATTTTGTGGGACACTAGTACATGCAAAGCATGCACGCGCCCACTACTTTCCACAACTAATTCTAGGTGCACTCAAGCCCAGGTCTGGCTTATCTCTCAATCTGACCCCCTACCCAGTATAACAACAATAATATAATGCTAAAAGTAAATACAGAAAAGTAAATCCATACAAAACCCACGACGGGAAAACAAGCGCTAGGACTGACTCGCGTAGGGAACCGTTGGAGTCCCCAGCAGAGTCGCCAGCTGTCGCTACTTCGAAAATCGACGCCGGCTAAGACAGAAGAGTCTCCACCATGTGTTATTTATCCCAACGGAGGGAAAGGAAACGCTCAGAGTAAACCTAATGCAAAACGGGAAAGGAATGGTCATCGCAACCAAATCCTGGATTCGGGAGTCGATTACGCAAGGAGAAGGTATTAGCACCCCTCACGTCCGTCGTACTCGACGGGATCCACACTTGTTTTCTAGTACGGATTGTTATTCTACCTACTCTAAAGGTCAAGGGTTAAAGAGAAAAGAAAATGACTGGCAAAGTATCGCACTTTATGCCTACATATCCCCATCTGGAACGAGAAATCAGAGTCAACGTAGTTCGCCTAACTACGGGTTAAGGGGGGGAAGGTTGCTCGCTAGGATATGGCATCCTATGCCTACGTACTTTCATACAGCATGAAAGATCAGAGCAAACGTAGTTCGGGCCACGGAAGACACAAGCTTGTCTGACTGTTTTTTATTACCTTATGAAAGGGTTTTTCTTGACTAAGAGTCCAAGCGGACAAAATGACACTTTGATGTTTGTTTTGAATCTTTTACGAAAGAAGTGTTTTTTAGTTTGTGTGCAATCTCTGACGCACTAGAGACTATGATTTGAGAGTGACTACGTCGCATGTCACCCAAAAGGTGCCACACTAAGCAGCCAGACTACTGGAAAGAAGCTCTCCAGCAACCCTTTCTCAAATAGCTTAAGGCTCGTAATGTACGACATCGATTAACCGTATTACTGTATTTTTGAGTTGTTTTGAGATAAGAAGAGAAAGAAGCTCTAAAAAGCCTAGGGTTGAAAAGGGGATAAAAACTAACCTAATGTTGTCATGCATGGATAAGAATCCTAATGTCTGTCATAATTCCCTCCTGCACAGAGGAAATCAGAGATCCTAGGGGATAAACAGAAAAGAAAGCAAGCAAATACAGTAAAATGCATGCAATGCAATAATACAAGCGAGGCAAGGGAGTCCCACTCAACCTCGAACCTGGGAAAACAACAGGCAAAGTGAATCAACATTCACTTAAAACCTAGGGGGCAAGCTACACAAGCCAACAAACAATACAGAAAACAAAACCCAAAGCAGAGGAGGCAGCCTAAGCAGCAGCACCAAACTCCTACAGCAAACAGCAGCTCTGACAACAATAAGTGGTTAAACAGCAAAAAGTTGACAGCAACAACTTCATCCTCATCTTGATAGCTCCTATCTTCAAGCTTTACTAAACTTTCAATCTTCAACAAGCACCAGGCTTCAACAAGCCCTAGCTTAAGCAAGCTCAAACCCCAACCAATAACCAGCTTCAACAAGCTCCTGACTCCAACTTCAACAAGCAGCAAAACCCTAGCTTCAACAAGCAACCCCAAGGGAGAATCATCCAACAAGATCAATTTGATTTGTTAACAAAGCTTAATGGCTACCAAGGGAAACCACTAAGGTCTTAACATGATAATTGAAAGACATCCTCAAGGTTTTACTCAACCAAAGCATGTCCTACATCCCTCCTAAGGAGAGATGGAACTTCTTTGGGAAGACCTTGTGTCATAGGATTGAATAGAGGCACAAGAAGCCCTCTATGTTTGAAAGAAAGAAGCAAAACTACTCTGAGGCTCTTCCTAATACCTTAGTTTCCCTAAGCTCCTGACAAGCACTCCACAAGATGAGAGAATCTTCACATCCAAGCTCCTTCAAGCTCTCCAAAGCATCTTCAATTGGTCTTCATCTTCATCCAAGCACAAGAGCACCACCACCCTAATCTAAGGGGAACTATTGAGTTAAACTAGTCAAGTTAGTTCATTAGAAATACCTAGAAGTTAGCCTTAAAACTAATTCTATGTAAAATACCAAAAGTGATTGTAAAATCCTACAAAAATTACTAAGGGTTCCTAAACCTCTTATGAATCTCTCATACAAAAACCAGGGGGTTAACCATTCATTTGGACCTAAAACTATGCCCTAAACCTAAAGGTATCACCTTAAAACCCTAATTCTAAACCACCTAATGTCCATTGCTCAAACTAGCCTAAAATTCTCTCACAAAAATATGAGAAAATTACTATGGGTACATGCATATCTAAGCTAGCTAGTCCAAAATCAACTCAAAATTCATCACCAATTATTCACAATAAAATCAGCAAAAACACATGTCAAACAAATTAAAAATAAAACCAATTAAAATACAAAAAATGCAAACAAAATAAAAAAATGCATGAATTAACTGTTTTTCAATACTATTAAATTCTACATATTTTAAGGAGTTAGGGAAAAAAACATCTAGCTTAAAAATGATTATTTTCCTATTTATTATGGATTTTAGAAACAAAATGGATTAAAAATAAAAGAAAATCAAATAAAAGAAATTAAAATGCTGAAATAAAAGAGGGCCATTAGATCCATTGACTGGTAAGCGAATCCAAGGCTTTAGAACGTGTCCACGCGTGCATCCCAGTCACACGCTGACTGGGATTAGTGAAACAGTGTGTTTCAATGGCTTGGAGGCAAAATGAATTCAAATCATAGCTATACGATCTGTGTACTAAGTCTTATTTGGAGACTGATCCAACGCCTCAGCCTTCATCTTCCCCAATAGCTCAGGTGACCTGAGACATTTCCAGGAGGTGGTCCACGGTGGAAACCACCATCTTCTCCGGCGAGCCAACTTTAAAACCTCACCAATCTGTGCAACCAAAAACCCTATTCCACCTAGTTTTTCACCCTGATCACGAATATCCACTCCATTTCCATTGATTCTCACTACAACTTCAAACTCGATGGTAGTTGCAGAAAAATCATCCAATCTTGATTAACTCAATTCTTGAAATTAAGGACACTAACATGAACTACACTTCTCCCTGATCAATTCTCAATATTCAACCACCATTAAAGCTTCAAGAACAAAGAGATTCAAGCTCCAACAGAAAATGGAAACACCCTAATTTTGTCTCTAAACCTCCATTTTTCCTACCAGAATCCACCTAGGCACGATCTACAATCTATCTACACCTCCAATTGTGATCAATTTCATCTAATCTAAGCCATAGAGTGAAAGTTGCATACCTGGTAAAAGTGGATGAACAGAGTGAGAATTCCTTCAATTCAGCCTCCAATTTCTTCCAGAATCACTCAATAACACTTCCTCAAGCTTCTGAAACATATGATTTTCCCTGAATCCTCACCAATCTCCAAACCCAATTTCTGTTGCAGATGAAGAAATTTCAATGGCTCCTTTTTGTTTCTGGATCAATCCTCCCCAAAAAATCATCTGAATCCAATGCAATGCTTATATAGAATGTGTTGGAAACCTCTAGAACTTTCTGGAGCTAACAGAATGAGATTTTCAATTTCTCATTCTCCTCCAATTTCTCATATGTGCAGTCAGTGAATTACTCTACCATAGCTCTTGATTTTGCTTGAAACTCTCACCTCCTAATATTCAGAATTGAATGGCTATGATATCTCCCTTGTTCTTGATCCCATGGCCATGTATTGATGTGTTACTTCATTCTTAAGCAATAAAAGGAAAGTGCTTGAAAATGGCCTCATTTGCAAAATGTAATATTGCCATCATCATCAAAATACATTTTCTGATCAAAATGGTATATCACATGGACTTGTTTTGACCTATAACTCAAAAATCACAATTTTGCCTTTTTGAATGACTTTAAATTCTTCATTAAAAAACCACTTCAAACCAACTTCTCATAAAAGCCAATTCAAACCCTCCTTGATGCATGGTCAATGCTAAAACCCTATTTTGAACAACTTTCTAGTTGGACAATTTTCCATTTGAGGAGTGGAAGATGGAGATTTTGGCACATGCTTGAAAATGACCTATAATCACAAATACCCAAAATACCCCTGGATTGCCAAGATCATAGCTTGAGTTCCACAAATCCCCTTTAGGACTTCTAGTACTCTATGGAAAGCTAAGATCAAGATCTAAAACTCTTATGTTGTCCAAGAATCCATTTGAAAATTCCTTGAGGGGAAAAAGTTGCTTGGAAGTCAAGTGACTTTCACAGATAAATTTCAGTGTCCTCTGGTGACCTGTAATTTGCAAAGACCATAACTTGAGTTCCCCAAACCTTCTTGAAGACTTCTAGTACTAAAATTAAAGGTATTGAGAAGCTATACAAGTTTCATGTTGGCAAAGGATCCATTTGAAACTCGTATTTTGACTTATGTGGCCTTGAAGTTAGGCACTAAACAGGGGATTTTACACTGAAACCCTAATTTAGCAACTTCCCACATTCTTGATCTTTCTTTGCTTAACCTTGGCACAACACCACACATGTATCAACATACCAACTCATGAATCCCATGACCTCAAGGTAGGCTTTGATGCTCTCCAATTACTCAATTGACCTAGGGTTGACCCAGATGAAACCCTAGTTGACTGTACCTCCATTGTGGCTTTCTTACTTGAATCAATGGCTTGCCTCAGCTTCAATAAGACCCTATAGACATCTCATGAGATCCATACACACCTCACATCCACATTCCATGCTTCTCATCTCATTGATGATTCTCAACATTCCTCAAGATAGGAGCAAAACCCACATGTAGGCACTCAAACTTCTCAAGACTTCAATTCCTTTCTTAATGGCCTGGATGACTTCTCATCTTGGATAACACACCTTGCTAGGCTCTTCTCTTGATAGACACCCTGATCCCTTGTTGGATGCATGCTATGTTATGATATGCAAATGATTAAGCTATGTACATGATGTGACTATGCAAATGAAATGCAATGAAACATAAATCAGGCAAGAAGAGGTTGAGCAAAATTTGGGGTGCAACACAAGCGAAGACGTCTTTTCACTCTCGAAGCATCTCAAAAAGTCTTCTCTTGACATCATCTTCTAAAGCAGCCCCTACCCTGACCTCTTTTCTGTCTTTCTCTGTACCCAAGTTGACAACTTCAATCTCTTCTTGATGAGGCAGAATGACCTTCTCTTCTTGTCTTAGCAACCTGGAGAGCTCTTCAGACAGGTCTTCGTCTTCTTCAATCTCTTCTTCAGCTTGAAAGATCGGATTATCAAAGTCATACCGAGTCACAAACGAGTCTGAAGCGGTGGCATCTGCGATGTGAAACCTGCATGATGATGATTTGATGCTTAAAATGAAATGCAAACAAGCACAAACCACATTGCCATTTTATTGTTAAAATAAAAAACAGAAAAACAGGGATCACAATATTTGAATGCAAAAAACGCCTTTTGATTAATGATAAAAGCAATTATTCAAAACATAAACGAGATAAGGCCCTACAAATAAAACCACTACGCTCCGGGTAGAATGCGGGGCTACGCATAATCAGAAAACAGATAATTACTCTTCAAAAGTCTCCCGAACAACTTCGTCAATAGTCCAGTTGCTCAGGCTTTGGCCGGGAAAACATGGCTGGATCCACGTGTCCATGTCATAATCAATATCCCCCTCGTCTTCAGATACGGCGTTTATTCTGTCGAAGATCACACCACCACTTGTAAACTGAATTGTTCCTCTATAATGTGGGGCATTCTGTGAGGAAGAAGATAACGGGTTGTATCCCAATCTGAACTTATCTTGCTTATTGGGGATACTCAGCACCTGCCCCCATCCTTTAGATGAACCTGACTCCACCATCGCTCGCGCTTCTTTGAAAGAAGACATAGAAACTTCTGGAGTTCTGTCCATAACTAGCACCTTTTCTCTGACCTGAACAGTTTCAAATGCTTGGCATAAGGTCTCATGAATTTCCCCATCTACTTCAACATACTTGAACAAGGATAACTGGCTTACCATTATGTCTTCTTCACCACAGACGGTGACAATATTACCCCAACCATGTATTTTAATTTCTGATGTAAGGTCGACGTCACTGCCACTGCAGAATGAATCCAGGGCCGTCCTAACAAACAGCTGTATTTGGGCTGAATGTCCATTATATAGAAGATAACATTGAAAATTTTAGGTCCCACCTGAATGGAGAGAGTCACTTCACCAAAAACAGATCTCCTCGTTCCATCGAACACTCTCACAATAAGATCACTAGGGGTACACATCACGCCCTGCGTGTCTAACTTCATTGAGGCTTTCTTGGGCAACTCGTTGAGTGAAGGCCCAGTATCCACCACGACATGTGACAAGACAGCTCCTCTGCATTCCACAGAGATATGCATGGCGTGATTGTGATTCCTTCCCTTAGGAGTCAGGTCTAAGTCCGTAAACCCCAAGCCATTACCAGCATTCACGTGGGCTACAACCCCCTCGAGCTGGTTTACGGAAATCTCTTGCGGCACATACGCTGTATTTAGAATCCTCAAAAGGGCATTCCGGTGTGCCTCTAAGCACAATGACAGAGACAAAATTGATATTTTGGAAGGAGTCTGTTGTAGATGATCAACAATCTTGTAATCGCTCTTTCTAATCAGACGCATGAACTCCTCAGCGTCTTTAACCAGAGTATCCTTTTCTCCTTGCTTAGAACTTTCCTCTACAACAGCCTTCCCTTTCCTTTTGTCCGGCCTCTCAACATTAACATCGGGCGGTGAAAACACCCTGCCACTTCTTGTCATACCACTAGTTCCAATCAAATTATCAACAGATGAACTATCCGACGATATTCCCCTTAACTCTTATTTCTGGCCATTATAAAAGACCTCAGCTCCATAGTTCCATGGGATTGCTTTAGTACTTTCGTAAGGCACCGGTCCTGCCTTAAAGATTATAAAATTTGTTGGCCTCGGCGGCGCAGATATGTTAATCATTCTGAAAGGGATCGAGCTCGTAGCAATCTCATCCTGCCCCTGACTAATCACCTTCACATCTTTCTCTTCAATAATCGTGTCAAATTGTAACACACCTTCATTCATTAAACACTGAACATGATTCTTCAAACTTTCACATCCTTCGAGATGCACTGCACACCCTTCACAATCTTCCCCACAGCCTGGAAAAACTCCTCCTTTTAACAACATGCTTTTAATAAAACTCAATGGGGTTCTCAAATCTGCAACATCCATCACCAAATTCAGATTCTCCTCTTCAACAATAGCATTGACACCGGCCGCTCCATGGTTGGGCATCGGGTTATGCTTGAATTTCTCCATGCGATCTCTGAACTCTTGTAACTCAAGTTGGATCTGATCCATTGCCTTATGCTGATTTCCCCTAGTCGAGTAACGGTGAATTGTCTGGTCTGCAATCCTGAAACACTGCTGAGAGAAAACCATAGAGAGAATAAGGTTAACGGAACCAGAACACCTGCAATGCGATATGAAAATGATGCAAAATGCAAGCAGGTAAATATGTCTCAGGGGAATTTTCCCCTTGATTCTAGTTCCACTGAAACAACAGGAGAATGAGGAGCCAACAGATGAAGCCACAAAATCTCTCTCATAAATAAAATGAGGATCAGAGTATCAACATACAACACATCACCAAGGAAATACAACATAGTCAAAAAGACCTCATCCAACAATCCTGATGATGGTCGGAATACAAGACAATAACAAAATATAGAAGAAAACTGCATCAAGTACGACAGCGAGTCTGGAACTCTTCCAATAACTCCTTTGTATCTGGATTATCAGGTCGTGCAACCAACGCCTGAATGAGCAACTTTCTCTTGCTGACAACATCCTTCAAATCTTGAACGTAGTCTTCCTAAGCTCCTTCTATAAAAGCACCTTCTAGCCTGGGCTTCTTCAACTATGCTCTTAACTTGTATTCCTCCAACGTTGCAAAAGCTTCTCGTAGCTTACGGTCGTTCTTATACCGACGAAATGACTCACCTGGATCTTTTTCATTTTTGATTCAAAGCTGAGTCTTCAACCTGTCAATCTGCTGATGAAGCTCATCTTTTCTTTTCTTGTTATTGGTCAAGATGGCATTCTACTGAGTGTTGAACTTTGATATTTCTGTTGCACCCCAAAATTTTCCCAACCTTTTCTTGGCTTGGCTTTCGTTTCATTTCATTTTCTTCTAGCATTTTTGCATTGCATAGAATTTATTCTTGAGACAGGGGATCGAGGTTTTCCTGTGGCTCGGAATTCACCTTTAGTGCAAGCAATTAAAGCAGCAGGCTCCAGCATTTATTTTGCCCAGCGGTCGGGCGACCGATTTTATTTTGTTTTTCAGGTTATTTTCAGCCAAGAAAGTAGCATTCCAGCTATCGTGAGCAATCACATGGTTACAGCGTTCAAGAACACATTCCAGAAGCTTAACAGGGTTCGAAACAGCAAGAAACGGGCAAACAGGCAGGTTTCCCTCCAAAAGGCGCCAGACTTCAAATTTTGAAGGTGTTAATCGGTTAACGCATATGGTTAACCGATTAACCAATGAAAAATCAGCCCAGATTCAAAAATTTAAAGGGGTTAATCGAGTAACCTATATGGTTAACCGATTAACCAATGTGATTTTTGCCTCTGTACGTGATTTTTCATTGCATAGCCATTTGGGGTCTAATTTTGGTCATTTGGAAATTCATTTTTACACTTGGGAAGGATCTAGAACCATTTTGAAATTTGGATTAGTTTTCAAATTAATTCAATTCCCTCCAAAATCCCACCCCTAATTCCACTCCAAATTTTCCAATCCACTCTCCAAACCTTGCTTTGGGTCCAAGCCAAAAGAGTGCTTTAGGGATTCACTCCAAACCACACTCATCTAACTCTCATAATTCCCATTTTCAAATTCAGAATTCTCTCTCAATTCTCTCAATTCTCTCTCAATTTCATCATTTCCAAAACCCTCACCAAAGCTCTTCCTCCATTGAATTAATTGATTCTTCATTGGAATCCATTAATTCTTGAGCTTAAACCTTCATCTATCATCGCCATTTAATCAGTTTCTTCATTCAATTTTCGTGCAAATTCATATCTGAAACTTGAGGTGAAGTTAGAAGTGATTATTTGAAGCAATTTGGCTTAATCTTGAAGGATCTCCATCTCTACCACAAGGATTAGGTTGGATCTTGAAGTATTTCGGGTTTCATGCTTCGATCTACTCATTTCCAGCAAATCAATACTAACCGAAGCAAATCTTCGCTTCGTAGGTTGGAAATTCTTGATCCAATTTTGTTTTTAGCTTAATTGCATGTTCATCATGATGATTTTCGTTTTTGATTGATTTGCTGCTGTCGCTACCGCGAAAATAAGGTGCCGGCAAAACAGAAGAGTCGCCACCTTTCGTTATTTATCCCTGAGAACGGGAAAGGAAACGATCGGAAAAACCTGACGAAAAGGTATAAGACAAGGTCATCGCAACCATTGTCTGGGTTCGGGAGTCGGTTATGCAAGGGGAAGGTATTAGCACCCCTCACGTCCATCGTACTCGATGGGATCCACGCTTGTTGTGTTTATTTTACGGGTTGGTTTTATCTATCTACCTATCAAGGCCGGTCTAAAAAGAAAAGAAAATGACTCGGCAAAGCGTCGCACTTTATGCCTACGTATTCTCATCAGAGAATGAGAAATCAGAGTCAACGTAGTTCGACTAACTACGGGTGATGGGGAAGGTGGCTCGCCAATACATCAGTATTGTGCCTACATACTCTCAACAGGCATGAGAGATTAGAGCTTACGTAGTTCGGGCTAATTTGGATATCGGGGATTCATATTCATTTGTTTTTTCGAGTAGGGTTAACAAACAGTTCCAGCAGTTGGATGTACGCAGCTCGACCCTTGGAGACTTAGGCGTTACCGTTTGCGGTAGAACTAGGAGTTAACAACACTCTTTTCTTCAGAAAAGCTTCCTTTGAATTATGGACCCACATGGCAAAAAGGTTTGAAGTTTGTTTTCTGTCTTTTACGGAAGAACTGTTTTTTATGTTTATCTGTAGTTCGTACAACACTAGAGACTATGACCTGGGAGCAAATGCGTCGCATATCGTCCAAAGGACGTATACTAAACATTCTAGACGATTGAGAGGAGGCCGCTCAATTATCATTACCCAAGTAGCTTAAGGCTCGTAACGTGCTTATACTAACTTGCCTTTATTACGTTTTTTACTGTTTGGTTTGAGATGAGAAGAGAGGCGGACAACTACGGGGAGACTATCAAGTCCTACTGTTGTCATGCCAAGGATTCATACTATGGTTGAAGTTTTGAAACAGGGAACTCCTAGATGTTATCATGCATAGGTTTCAACCTAAAGTTCTAATCATCACTTCCTTGTCAAAGGAAGTGAGATTCCTAGGGGATCATGTCAATGATAAACAGAAACAGATAAAGCATCAGCTTAATAGTAAACAGTAAACGACTGTAAAATGCATGCAATGCAAGTGAGGGAGGAAATGTGTGTGGGGCATCAGCCTCCACAGGCTCGTCTCGACCTCAAGCCAGATATGAATAACTGCAATCATAAAAGAAAGATAAAATTCCATCAAGCAAAACACAAACCACATAGGCAAGGGAGCAGAGCTCTACCGAATACCCGCAAGCAAAGCCATACAGTAAAAATACAAGCAGAGAGAGCAACTCAACCTCTAGTGAAATCATGCTCCTAGCTTAACACAATCTAAATATGAACTTATTCTAATGCATCAAGTAAATCACATAAGTCACATCAATACAGTTGCACAGCAAGCAAACAGATAGGAAAGAAAGCAAATCAACAACTTCCACAGCTTCCCAGCAAAGCAATCCTCTGACAGCAGTTTAGTCCTCAGTCTGTAACTGTTCTTCAAGTCTATCCTCTCCAGGGGAATGAAAGGTACTCCATCTTCAATAGCAAGCATCAACTTGCTTCTTCAAGCTTTCAATGCAAGTATCAACTTGTTCTCCAACTTCTTGAAGCTTCAGCTCTTTCTGCATTCTCAATCTAATCCTCTTCACAAGTGTCAACTTGTTCTTCTTGATCTTCAAGCTTCAGCTCCAAAGGGCAGTCTTCAAACACAGGGAAGTGGCAACCTCTAGCATCTTCAATCTTCTAACAAGGAACTCCATCCTCTAGCAAGGGAGAAAGATTCATCTAACAAGAGCAAGGTGGGGATAGGGGAAAGCAAAGTGAAGACCAAAGGTCACCTCTCAGCACTCCACCATCAAGGAAAGGAACCCTCAAAGGTTCTACCAATTTGTGAGGGGCCAATCATCCTACCAAAGGAGGGATGAGGCCTTCACAATGGGACCTTTCATCATAGGGAGGAATGGAAGTGATCAACACCTTCCATGTTTCATGAAGGAGGAAAATCTATTCTAAGAGATCTCCCTAAAACCCTAATCCTTAACCCTAAACAAAACTACACCAAAGGAAGAGAAAACTTCAAGTCCAAGCTCCACCATGCATTCCACAGCAGCCCACACATGCCTTTAACATCATCCAAGAGCAAGAGAAGCAAAACCTTAGTCTAAGGGAACTAATGAAGTCATTCTAGTTGAGTTAGCAAGTTAGGATCACCTAAAAACCTAGTACTAAAGTTAATCTTTACTAAAATACTAAAACCAATTGTAAAATCCTACAAAAATAACTATGGGAAACTAAGTCAATCATGACTCTATCATGTTAATTCCAGAGATCAAATCATCCAATAAGTCCTAGAATTAAATCCTAAACTATGGGGTACTAAGGTTAAACCCTAAAACTAGAGCACCTAAAGTCTCAATCTAAAAACCTCATCTAATTTCATCATAAAAATGTGAGAAAAATACTATGCGAGCATACATGTCTAAGCTAACTACACACAAAAACTCAGCTCAAAAATCATCACCATGTGATCACACAAAAATCAGCAAGACAAGGTATCAACCATAATGAAATTAATATCAATTAAAATACAAAAAATTCCATTAAAATAAAAAATGCATGAATTCCTAAACTCTTAATTTATTAAAATTCTAGACTCATTCATGAGTCAGGGGAAAAAAATATGCATCAAATTAAGTTATTTTCCTATTTATTATGAATTATTTTCAAACTATATGAAATGATAAAAAATAAAGAAAAATACAAGAAAATAACAAGAAGCGCGTGCTGAATAGCAATCAACATCAGTTCATTTTCCAGACTGGGCCAAAACGGGGGTGTGGATATCACTTGGATCCTTAAGCCCAAAACACCAATTAAATGAAACAGTGCGTTTCAATTCAAAGTCTCTCTTCAGAGTTTGAAATCAAATCGTGGCCATCCAATCCTTACCTGAGTCCAAGGTCAAACCCTCATCCAATGGTCCCCATGCATCGTCCCTAAGTTCAAACCAGATGGAGGGAGTTTCCCAGACGGTGGCCTGAGTTGCAGTTCCACCGTCTTCTCCGGTGAAGTGGTGTCCACAGGTCATCAAAAATGCTAAAACAAATCATCATCTCACTCAATTTTTCATCCTGATCACGAATCCAATCTCCAAATTCACTAATTCATTCTCTAACTTGAAACACGATCACATATTCAGATACACACCAATTCTTGATCATCACAATTCTCAAACATAATGATCCTAATGTAATCTACACTTCTCACTGATCAATTTCCACTATCCAAACATGATTATACCTTCAAGAATCTTGAGATATCAGCCTCAACAGAAAATGAACCATGACCTAAAGTGTCTCTATCCATCAAATTCTTGTACCAAAATCCATCTATGTCATGCTATGAACCTAACCACCTAAAGATTTCTAGCTATCTCCCTATAGATTAAGCACAATTTCGATTTGTACAAACCTGGTTTCAGATGAAGAACAGGTGCAATCCTTTCTCGATACTTCCACCAAAATGATCCATATTCACTCCAAATCTTCCTCTGAAGCTAATGCACACCTCAATTTGCTCTGATTCTTCCTCAATCCAAGAACACGATCTTGAGTTGCAGCTC
The DNA here is from genome assembly GCA_963859935.3 of Lathyrus sativus. Lineage (NCBI taxonomy): Eukaryota > Viridiplantae > Streptophyta > Magnoliopsida > Fabales > Fabaceae > Lathyrus > Lathyrus sativus. The sequence continues at coordinate 90,493,634 of OZ012739.1, read as the reverse complement.
TGCAAAATCCAATGCTCTCTCTGCTACCAGCTTCAAATGCTTCCAAAAAAACTGGTTGAATACACTCCAAACCTTATATAGAACTCAATGGAAATGTCTAGAAAGTTCTGTAAGCTTCCAAATGAGATTTTGCAATTTCAATTTCTCTTCAAAATGTCATCCACACCAGTCACGATTCTAGCTCTGTTTGGGCATGAAAATACTTGGAAAATTCATCTCATGAGATATTGAATTGGTTGGTTATGCTCACTTCCTTGTTTGCAATCCAATGGTTCATGTTGATTATGTTGCTTCATCATGAAGAAACAAAGTAAAAGTGCATGAAAATGGACTCAAACCAAAATTCTAACATTTCCATTGTTTCTAAAATGATTTTTCCATTCAAAATGACCTATAACTTTGCCTTATTTGGACACAAAATGAATTATTTCAATTTTTTGGTCATTAAATGCCTTTAATTTTTCCTTTTTCCACAAATCCTTGAACCAAGTCCTTCCTTGAGCCATTTCATTGTCCCCTTGATGCATGGTCAAGGTTAAAACCCCACTTTGAGCAACTTTCAAGTTGAACAAAATTTCATTTGAGGTGTCTAAGTTGGTGAAAATTACCTATAACCAAAAAGGACCTATAATCATAACTTCCCAAAATACCCTTGACTTGTCAAAGCCATAACTTGAGTTCTACAAATCCTATCCATGACTTCTAGTACTCTATAGAAATCTAAGAGAACAAGGAACAACATTCATGTTGACCAAATGTTCATAGTAATCATCCTTCTTGGGTAAAAGTTTCATGCAAGTTGGGTAACTTTCAAGCTCCAAATTCATATGCCTCAGATGACTTGTAACTTGTCAAAGCCATAACTTGAGTTCTAAAAATACTATCAAGGACTTCTAGAACTCAAATTAAAGCTAATACCATGCTATACAACAATCATGTTGGGGTCAAGATGAGATGACAATCACATCTTAAGCTAAATTGCCTTGAAGAAAGGGGTCAAACTAGGGGATTTTACGCTGTCAAGCATTAGAAACCCTAGCTTGAAACTTCTCAAACTCTTCAATCATGAGGAGTTAACCTTGGAATCATCCTTATAACATCTCAATGTATCAATCCATGATCACATGGCTCTTGGATTAGGTCTCAACCTTCTTCAAATCCTCAGTTGACTTAGGGTTGACCCAGTTAAACCCTAGCTGCACCAATCATGGCTGAGGCTTCTTAGTCTTGCACAATGACCTGTCTAGACCTCAAAGTGATCTTCAAACCTTCTCATGAGCTCTCTCAAGACCTCAAGTCTTACTTCATGACCTCAGAATCATCTGATGGCTTTCCACAACTTTCAAGTTAGAAGACACACACTCTTGGTTTCAACCACTCTCTTTGAGGCTCTTTTAACTTCTCTGACAAGGATATCAACCCTTGAACACTTGAACAACCTTCTTAGCTAGCCTCACAGTCTTGTATAGCTATTGATTTGTAATCATACCTCTTGATCTCCTGCATACATGTCAATGAAATGCAAATGATAATGCTAATGTGAATGAAACGAAAGATAAGCTAGGTAAAGAAAAGTTGGGAAAATTTTGGGGTGCAACAGCTGCCCCTATTCAAACGGCTGGGACCTGACTGGGTGAGAAGCGAACGACTCTTAAACAATCAAGGTACGAGACGGTTGAATACCAACAAACCCGGAAATTTGCCAACTGCACAAGTACACGGTACTCTGATGGGACAAATCTTCGGAAACTGAAATGATAGCTGCACGGCAACTAGCTGGAGAAATACTGATCTAAACCTCCGTCAGGATGATTCTCTGATTTATCTGATATCATTGCGTCTTCGAATCATCAAGGGATCACTGATTATGCGGTAACTGGTGATTTGCCAACCGTACGGGTGAACGGTACTCCGATTGGTAGGAACATCTTAAAAACTGAGCATGACAGTTGCACGGCAACTCTGGGGAATTGGTCACATGGTAACCGGTGAAAGGTCTAATCTCAAATCTCCATCGGGATGATCATCTGATTTTGCTGTAGATCTTCGTCCTCAAGTCATCAAGGGATCACTGGTCACTCGGTAACCGGCGATACATAGTTGATATTGTCGTCAGGCATTCTGCGCCACTACGGCAGAAGGATTCCTCGGGACTCATCAGGTCATTAGGAATTTTTTTTACAATCAAGTTAATTATGCCATCGGGCATTCAAAGAACATCTCGGGTGTCAGCCGGACTTTGTCAGTAAGTCGGGAATGGAATCCTCGGTCAATCATGAACCAATAAGGATATACATTCTTTTACCGTCAGGCACTCCGCGTCAGCTGGGAGAACTACTTCGACATCATAGTTGGACTTCCTCAGTAAGTCAGGGAATTTGGCACTACTGCCAGACTTCAATCATCAAGTCTTCCAGGAAGTTTCAACTTCTCTGTTTAAAACCTGCTGGGGATGACACATCTCCGCTGGGGATTCTGGAGAACTATCAAGTAACTCTACTTCAGGGATCCAGAAATCCTTCTGGGTGAGTCAACTCTGCTAAGGACTTCAAGAATCATCTTAGACAAAAAACTCCGCCTGGGACTTCAAGAATCATCTTGAACCAATAACTCTGCTGGGGATTTCAGGAATCATCCTGAGCAAACACTCTGCTGGGGACTCTAAGCATCAACTTGAGCAACCAACTCTTGCGACTTCACCGGGGAATTCAAGAATCATCTTGATAAAACCATTCTGCGGAGGAACACCTACAAAACAAGAACGGTAACGACCTAGCTCATGTTTCATATGTATATGCTTTGACAATGGCGCAATGCTCCACACGGTGGAAATGCTACGCCTTTTAGGGTAAATGCTATGTAATCATGCAAAATGCTATGACCCCATCAGCAAAATAAATGCTGAACGGAGAATCCTCCTGCCAAGGAGAAAGGATCACTCTGGTGGAGGAAGGACTCATCCTGCCGAGGAGAAGAAGTCACACCAATCTCAATTGGATTCCGCCTAGGGAAATGGTCTTCAGTTGACTGCTGTAGGGGAACAAAGTTCTACAAGAACCTGAACCCGCTCAACCAGGTATTCAAACCACAAACTGTCGAGGAAACGATATCAATCGCAGAAATAAACTGCACGACATTTGCGGCAAAACTTTCCTGGAGATAACGACTCCGATGGGGAAATACAACATCAGCTATTCAACACTCGAATGGGGAAAACCAATCATGGCCCGCACGGCTTCCAAGGACTCGGCTCTCTTGGGGGACTGCAAACTCGGCTGAGGAGGGTAACCGGATGCTGGAATAAATCCTACATGCCGGGGAGAATAAACTCTGTGGGGAATTTCAATTCCGCTGGAAACTTCAGTCTTGAACTATTAAAAACTGCATACTTGCGAATAGTCTTCTACGAAAACTGCACTTTGACCCAGTGCTGGGGAATGAACGCACACTTCAGTGTATTACTCAGCTGGGAAGATGACGTTTCTTCAGGATACATCTGATCGGGGAGAGAATCTTCTCTGCTTGGGGGATACATATCAATGATCTTGGTTCTATGTTCAGACTCCATGGTGAGATGCTGCTGAACTTGCTGGGGTAGAAGGAATCATCCTGCTTGGGGACGCATACGGCGTACTCCTGGAATAGGCTATACCTGCAACAACACAAACAAACAGACAAGATACCCTTCTCAAAGGGACCTATCAAGGTTATCATCTTGTGACAATGTTCAAGTAATTCATTGTTTCAACAATCAGTGGCCTAGGCCAGTAAGTTTATGTATGCGCATTTTATCAAAAACATCGGCGTTCTTTTTCGCAAACAAAACAGATAAATGCTAAACAAACAAACAGGATTGCTGAATAATATATATTTTATTAATGACGAACCCCTAAATGGGCGAAAATGTTTTTACAATAGATGCAAGCTCCTGGAATGAGGAAGTTGCGCAAACAAAAACATAAATATACATCAGTATATACACAAATGTCGGCAATATGGCGTAGATGAACACCATGAGTTGATCCCTCTATGACCCACTCGACTTCGATACTTCTCCGACGCTTCAGCTTCAGAAGAGATTGATTCAGATAAACGGCCCTCAGGTCTTCCAAACCACTAAACAATGAAAGTCCACACGCGGAACGCAGTCATTTGCTTTTTTCAAATCCCTAACTTTTGCCTGAATTGCCCTTTCGGGTTTTCGATTCACCGGGATACCCTTTTTTTTTCCAAATTCGCCCTTCCGGGTTTTCGACTTTGCGGGTGTACATTCTTTTCATTATATCCCTAATTTTTGCCCGAACCTTTTTCCTTTTTTATGGTTCGCCGGGATGCCCCATTTTTGCCTGGATATTCTTTTTCTTTCCAGCAGGTCATTTTTTAAGCAAAGTATTTTTTAACTGCGTCCGCGTTCACCGGGGATGCAAAATCTTCACCATCCATCGTGGATAACAACAAGGCTCCTCCCGAGAAGACCTTGCTGACAATGTATGGACCTTCGTAATTGGGAGTCCACTTGCCCCGGTGATCGGAGTGTGGAGGAAGAATCTTCTTCAGGACGAGATCACCCGTCTGAAAGCTTCTAGGACGTACCTTCTTGTCATAATCTTTCTTCATTCGGCTTTGGTACAGACGACCATATGCAATCGATGCTAACCTCTTCTCGTCCATCAAGCTGAGTTGGTTTAGTCGGTTCTTAATCCATTCTGCCTCATCGAGTTTCACGTCAACCAAAACTCGTAAAGAAGGGATCTCCACTTCTAACGGTAGGACATCTTCCATACCGTATACCAATGAGAAAGGAGTTACCCCAGTTGATGTACGTACCATTGTATGATAACCGTGCAGTGCAAACGGCAACATCTCGTGCCAGTCCTTATAGGTCACAACCATCTTCTGCACAATCTTCTTAATGTTCTTATTGGCCGCTTCAACAGCGCCATTCATCTTCAGTCGGTAAGGAGATGAGTTGTGGTGTTCAATCTTAAAACTCTGGCACAGCTCCTTCATCATCTTGTTATTCAAATTCGAACCATTATTAGTAATGATCCGCTCGGGAATTCCGTAACGACAGATGATGTCTCTCTTTATGAACTTAGCCACTACCTGCTTGGTCACGTTAGCATACGAGGCTGCCTCCACCCACTTGGTGAAGTAGTCGATAGCTACTAGAATGAAGCGGTGACCGTTAGATGCAGTGGGCTCGATCTTGCCTATCATGTCGATGCCCCACATGGAGAACGGCCACGAGGAGGACATGACATTTAACGGGCACGGCGGAACATGAATCTTATCAGCATAAATCTGGCATTTATGACATCTCTTCGTTAACTTAAAACAATTCGATTCCATCGTCAGCCAGTGGTATCCTGCTCTCAGGATCTTTCTTGTCATAGCATGCCCGTCGGCGTACGTACCAAATGTGCCTTCATGGACTTCTTCCATGAGCATACTCGCCTCTTTCTCATCTACACATCTGAGTAGCACGAGATCGTGGTTTCTTTTATACAAAACTCCATCAGGATTGAGATAAAAATTTCCAAACAGCCTCCTCAGAGTCTTCTTATCCTGGGTTGACGCTCCCGCAGGATACTCCTTAGTCATAAGGAAAGTCTGGATGTCATGGAACCATGGTTTGCCATCGGAGGCTTCTTCGATCGCAAAGACGAATGCAGGTCTATCAAGACGAGAAAGGACAATTCTTGGAGCTTCATTCCAAAAATTGACTTTATACATCGAAGCCAACGTGGCTAAGGCATCAGCCATCTGATTTTCAGCCCTGGGCACATGATGGAGTTCCACTCGATCAAAGAACGGAAGCAACCTTCTGGCATAGTTCATGTATGGCACCAGATTCGATTGACGAGTCTCCCACTCCCCTTTAATCTGGTTGATCACAAGTGCCGAGTCACCATACACGTCTAGATTCTTGATTCTCAAATCAATTGCTTCTTCTAGACCCATGATGCATTCTTCGTACTCTGCTTCATTATTGGTGACCGAAAACGTCAGTCTAGCAGTGAACGGGATGTGGGATCCATGGGGAGTCGTAATTATCACCCCAATGCCACTTCCATAAGAATTAACCGCCCCGTCAAATATCAATTTCCACTGGGATTTCCTATCTGGCCCCTCGTCGGGCAACGGTTCATCGCAATCTTTCACCTTAAGAAACATGATATCCTCATCAGGGAATTCAAATTTCATCGGCTGATAATCTTCGATCGGCTGTTCAGCAAGGTATTCAGACAATACGCTTCCCTTGATGGCCTTCTGGGAAACGTACTGAATGTCATATTCCGTCAACACCATTTGCCATCTGGCAATCCTGCCCGAAAGCGCTTGCTTCTCGAAGACGTACTTGATTGGATCCATCTTCGAAATTAGCATGGTTGTGTGATTGAGCATGTATTGTCGTAAACGTTTGGCAGCCCAGGCTAGTGCACAACACGTTTTCTCCAGCATTGAGTAACGAGATTCACAGTCTGTGAACTTTTTACTCAAATAGTAAATGGCATGCTCCTTTCTGCCCGTCTCGTTATGCTGACCGAGAACACGCCCCATACTATTCTCAAGAACTGTCAAGTACATGATTAAGGGTCTTCCGGCCACTGGGGGTATCAAGATCGGAGGTTCATGCAGATACTGTTTTATCTTATCAAATGCCTTCTGGCAATCCTCGTTCTAGATAATCGCCTGATCTTTCTTTAGTAGTTTGAACATCGGTTCACACGTGGCCGTGAGCTGAGAGATAAACCTTGCAATGTAGTTTATTCTGCCCAGGAAACCACGAACTTCTTTTTCGGTTTTTGGCGTTGGCATTTCTTGTATTGCTTTAATCTTCGCAGGATCAACCTCGATGCCTCTTTCACTCACAATAAACCCTAGTAGTTTTCCAGACCGTACTCCGAAAGTACACTTGTTAGGATTCAGCCTCAACCTGAATTTCCTAAGCCTCTCAAAAAGCTTCAGCAAATTGACCAGATGTCCCTCCTCCGTTTGGGACTTCGCAATCATGTCATCAACATAGACTTCAATCTCATGATGAATCATGTCATGAAACAAAGTAACCATTGTTCGTTGGTAAGTGGCCCCTGCGTTCTTCAGACCGAAAGGCATTACCTTGTAGCAAAATGTTCCCTAAGGTGTAATAAACGTAGTTTTCTCCATGTCCTCCGGCGCCATCTTGATCTGATTGTAGCCGGAGAAGCCATCCATGAACGAAAACACGGAGAACTGAGCTGTATTGTCGACCAACACATCAATATGAGGGAGCGGGAAATCATCTTTAGGGCTCGCCCTATTCAAATCCCGATAATCGACGCACATTCGTACCTTACCGTCCTTCTTCAGTACATGTACTATGTTGGCGACCCACGGAGGGTAAGTAGTGACCGCTAAGAAGCCAGTATCAAGCTACTTTTGCACTTCTTCTTTGATCTTAACGGCCATATCTGGGTGTGTCCTTCTAAGCTTTTGCTTAACGGGAGGACAATCTTCTCGCAGTGGCAAGTGATGGACCATGATGTCAGTATCAAGTCTGGGCATATCCTCGTATGACCAGGCAAAGATGTCACTATACTCTCTCAGCATCTCGACTAATCTCTGCTTGACATCACTCTGCAATGTGGCCCCTATCCTGACGTTCCTGACCAGTTCTTCAGAACCCAAATTCACAATCTCAATCTCCTCCTCGTGAGGCAGAATAACTTTCTCTTCTTGCTTCAACAAGCGGGCCAACTCTTCGGGAAGGTCTTCGTCTTCATCAATCTCTTCTTCGGCTTGATAGATCGGGCGATCGAAGTCGAAGTGAGTCGTAGAAGGTCCAGAGTCGATGTCATCTGCTATGTGGATCCTGCAATAACAAGGGTTAAACTTAAAACAAGGATATGCAGGTTAGCACAAACCCTATTGCCATTTTATTGTTTTTCAAAACAAATATAAAACAGGAATAACAGAGATTACAACATTTGAATGCGAAGAAAAATGCCTTTTGATTTATTGATAAAATGCATGTGCATAATCAAACAAGGCCCTGACAATAAAACCACTATGCCTCGGGTAGGACATAGGGTTGTACAATAATTGGAGAAAGTAAATCATTACTCTTTGCCTGTCACTTGGATGGTATCCTTGATGAACCAGTTGTTGAGGCTCTGGCCTGGTTTGCTTGGCTGAATCCAGAAGTCCAGGTCGCAGTCGCTATCTTTGCCGTCTTCAGACACTGCATTGACACTTTCAAATATCACCCCGCCACTGGTAAACTGGATCGGCCCTTTACCTCGCGACGCCCTGTGAGAAGAGGAGGCTTCAGCCGTAGGAGAGTATCCTAACCCAAACTTGTCCTGTTTGTTAGGTATTTCCAGAATTTGCCCCCATCCTGGAGTAGATCAGGCTTGAACAATGGCTCGGGCTTGCTTGAAGGAAGAGAGAGTCATCTCTGGTTTCTCAGTCATTACAGGAGTCACGTCCTTGACCTTAACAGCTTCGAACGCCTGCCATAGGGTTTCGTGGATTTCCCCATCCATCTCAACATATTTGAAGGACGACAAATGGCTCACCATTATGTCTTCCTCGCCACATACAGTCACGATGCTGCCTCCGACAGCATACTTGAGTTTCTGGTGCAACGTGGAGGTCACGGCACCCGCAGAATGGATCCATGGCCAGCCTAAGAGACAGCTATAGGCGGGCATGATGTCCGTAATGTAGAAGACTGCGTCGAAAGTTTCCGGACCAACTTGGATTGGCAGCATTACCTCTCCAAAGACATGGCGCTTGGTTCCATCGAATTCCTTCACAACCAGATCACTGGGTGTGCAAATCAATCCTCGAGTATCTAACTTCATCAATGCTTTCTTCGGAAGAACATTAAGCGATAACCCAGTGTCCACTAACACATGAGCCATTACTGTTCCCCTACACTCTATCGAGATGTGCAGGGCGCTGTTGTGGTTTCTTCCCTTCGGCGTCAGCTACAGGTCAGTGAACCCTAACCCGTTTCCAGCATTCACGTGGGCTACTACCCCTTTCAACTGGTTGACCGAGATTTCCTGCGGTACATATGTGGCATTCAAAACCTTTAACAGCGCGTTGGATGTGACTCCGAACACAGCAACAAATTCAGGATGGAAATTTTCGAGGGTGTTTGATGGAGGTGATCCACGATCTTGTAATCACTCTTCTTGATCAACCTCATGAACTCTTCAGCGTCCTTTACAAGTAAGTCCTTCTCTACCCCACAAGGGGCTTCCTCAACGACTTTACTTTTTCCCTTATCAGTCTCATCAGCTTTATCTACTTTGTCCGCCACACCCTCAGGTGGAGTAAATAGTCTTCCGCTGCGCGTGATTCCGCCAATTCCCACCAGGTTATCTACAGACCGCCCAAATGGTTCTAGTTCCAATTTCTTTCCGTTACAGTAGACGTATGCCCCATAGTGCCATGGGACAGCATTGGTGCTTTCAAAAGGTATCAGCCCGGCCTTCGTGATGGTAATTGTGGACGGCCTGAGTGCAGAAATGGTTATCGTCTGTCTAGGGATGGTGATGGTGGCAACCTCATCATCTTGCTTCAGCATTACCTCTCCAGATCCACATTCGGCCCTGCGGCTAAACTGCAAGATTCCTTCGGTCATCAGACTCTGAATCCCCTCTATCAACTGTTCACATCCATCAAGACGAGTCGCACAACCCATACATAGTTCACCACAGCCCGAAAAGAAGCCTCTCTTTATCAGCTTGGCTTTAACGAAGCTAAGCGGTGTCTTGAGATCCTTGACATCAGTCAACACATCCAAATCCTCTTCTTCAATAATGGCATTCACCCCACCTCCCCTATGGTTCGGCATAGGGTTCTTTGTGACATTCGACACATTATCTGAGAAATTGATGATCTTAGCATCCACCATATCTTGTACCTTGTGCTTGAAGGCTTTGCAGTTTTCGATCGTGTGGCCGGGTGCCCCTGAGTGAAAATCACATGTTGCATTTGCGTCATATCCTGGCGGAGGTGCCCCTGTCAAGGGAACCAGGTTTCTTTTCTGGACTAGCTGTAACTGAAGCAGAGTCTGTAACAGCTGAGCGTAAGACATGGGCGGTGTCTCGAGGTGACGACTTGATAGAGGTGCCCTGTTCTGATACTTTCTGTACCCTTGCTGATTCGGCTGCTGCGGCGGCGGCTGCTGTGGCTGGGGTTGTTGGATAGCAGGGATGGTTATGCTAGCCACCTGCGGGCGCTGGCCCTTACCCTTTCTTCGAGCGTTGGACACGGCACTCGTCTCTCCTTCACGCCTTTTGTTACCATATGGTTTCTTTCCTCCTCCAGCTGAGGATAGATCAACTTCTTGAATTTTTCCCAGTTTGATCCCATTTTCAACGTGCTCGCCAGTAATGATGAGATCTGAGAAACTCCCTGACATACCGCTGACCAGTTTCTCGTAATAAACCCCTGGGAGAGTGGCTACAAACATCTCAACAAGCTCTCGTTCAACCATCGGCGGCTGAACTCTAGCTGCTAATTCACGCCATCGCTGGGCATATTCTTTGAACCCTTCGTTGTTCCTCTGTGACAAGTTCTGCAGTTGAACCCGGTTCGGAGCCAAGTCAATGTTATACTGATAATGGTGCACAAAGGCTTCAGCAAGTTCCTTCCACGTGCGCACACTGGTGGGTTCCAAACTCATGTACCATTCCAATGATGGCCCAGACAAGCTATCCTGAAAGAAGTGCATCAGCAGCTTCTCGTCTTCAGAGTGAGCAGACATCTTTCGGTAGTATGACCTTAAGTGGACACGAGGGCAAGTGGTGCCCTTGTACTTCTCAAAGAACGGTACCTTGAATTTGGGAGGCACCTTGAAATCAGAAATCAATCCCAATTTAGTCATGTCGACACCCATAGTGTTCAGGTTCTCGAAATTCCTCATTTTGTCCTCGAGTGCCTTAAACCTCAGACGTGCTTCAGCAGTCAGTTCTCCTTCAGCACTCCTCTGTGAGAACAGATCTTCTTGACGATCTTCTAGCCACGGCTGAGGCCCATACAGATTTCCAGCACCTGTGTTGTCGTTGCCCAGTCCAGCATTGCCATTAGCTTCAAAATTTCCATTGTCGACGCCAATCGTATTACCATTGAGCCCGATGTTAGTGATCACATTGCCGTTACCACTTTCATTCCCCCCGGTCACCAGGATGCCACCCTGAGGAGTTTCAACTGGTGGAGGGGTCAGAACGCTCCCTCCATGAAGTACACCATTGATGTCAACCCTTGAGATCAGAGGCTGGACCAATGTTCTGAGCTGGTCTTGGCCGTTGGCAACCACTTGCATGAGCTCCATGAAGCGGTCCATCCTCTCTCGAAGTTCCTGAATGTCAGTCTGCACTTGTTCCATTGCTCTAGCATGATTTGATCTGGTCGGATAGCGGTGGATCGGCCTTCGATCAATCCTGGAACAACCTGCATACACAAAGGGTTAGAAGAAAAAACGACAAGGTGCTCGTTATGCAAATGCTTCATGCAAATGCAAACGTGTGTCTGTGCCTTGGGGAGATTCCCCCCCCCCCCCCCCCGATCCTAGTTTCCGAGACAAATAAAGTCTATGATCCAATCATGGAAAAGAAATCCTCATATATTCATCTGAAAAACCCGCTTGGGTAGCGTACAACTGTAATCACATACAACCGAAGCAACAAGGCACGACCCCAACCAACAGACCTGGCGGTGATCAACATATCAATGCATAAAATGTACAAAAAGAGATACAAAAGATCAGGCGCGACCACGGGCACGAAGATCTTCTAACTTCTTTGTAGCGGGATGATCTGACTGAGTAAGCAAACCCTGGGTCAGCAGGTCCTTCTGACTGATGGACTTTGGGAGGTTCTCGGCAACGCTCCTAGAAATACCTTCTTCAGAATGGTTCTCGACTCTTCTCCTCTTAGCATTAGCCTGGAGTTGAGAATCTCACAAAATCGCCTCGGCCTCAGCCAATCTATACAGGACGTCATGTCGCAGGGGGGCTTCAGCCTCTGTACTCTCGTCTTTTACCATAATCTGAGCTTCTAGCTCGGCTCCTCGCTGCTTCAGCTTTTCTTCCCGTTCTTTGTACTTGGCTATGGTGCTGCTCCAGACCCTCTCGTATTGGGTTAGCTTCCGGTACACTCTGTCCAGATCCTGTTTCTTGGTTGTCAACACGCCATGCACTGACTTTAGATCCAACCCCAGACGTTCCCTAGCATCAGTTTCTTTGGTCAGGTTAGAGCCTAGACGGTTGATCATCTCAGTCTGCTTCTTGCAGGTATAAACGACTTCTCTTTTCTCTTTCCGAAGCTGAGCGATTTATTTCTCCAACTCTTCGTTGGCCTTTCGTAGCTCTTCCTTCTCTTGGAGTACCTGGTTGAATTTCTGGATATCAACTGTAGTAGGCTCTTTGTACACGGGAGCACACAATGGTTTCACAGCAGGAAACGACATTAGGAACTTGGCGGCTCTCTCTCGAACCCATGTCACGTACGGATCAAAGGCCTTGTTGTTGCTTTTTCCCATCAAGACTTTCCCCTTTCGGTGAATTTTGCTCCAAGCATTCTGTACCTTGATCAAAGTGTCACCTTCAAGCAACCCTGTGAGATACAGAGATTCCCGTATCTCTTCCTCTTCAGGAGGACCTCGTAGTGCATACCCAAATTGTCGTACTAGCAGAGATGGATTGTAGTTGATACATGCATTCCTTCCGACCAGGGGGACGTTTGGAAACCCACAACAGCTTTACACAATATCTTTGCCCAGCAGATCTCTATCAAACCAGATGATATCGTCAGTAGTCAAACCCATCAAATGTGCAGACCAATGCGAAGACTCAGCAGAATCAATGAACGGCCCTGACTTAGGAAGATGGCTAGAAAACCATTTATACAGTAAGGGAGCACAACACGCCACGTTCTTCCCCTTTCTGTTTTCATTCTTGCTGTGAACTGAATGGTAGACGTCTCCGAGGAGAGTGGGCACTGGATTCCCGAAGGCAAATATGTGGCAAGCATCCATGCTTATGAAGTCTGGATGACTCGGGAATAGCATGATCCCATAGATACAGAGGGCTAAGAAGGTATTGAATACATCCCAGCGATCCTTCTCGGCAAACGTTCGGGCTTTTTCCATCAGGAAAGGCAAAGGGAAACCATGAACTCCGATCTTTCTGGATACCATCCCTTCCAATTTAGACTCATCTACATGCAGAGAGTCAGTCAGCTTACTCAGTTTGGGTTCACCCTCAACACGGTAGTAAGGCATTTGATTCATCAAAGGCACCCCCAACAGGTCAAAGTACTCTTCCAAGGTCGGGGCTAGGACATAGCCTGGAAACATGAAGCATCTGAGCTGGGGGTCGTAAAACTGCAGAAGAGCATAGAAGCCATTCAACTCTACGTAGGAAGCTTATATACAATACTCAGCAATATCCCATAACTCTGTCTGAAACTCTCCATCACTGTCTTATCAGCCAAAGAAATCAAAGCTCGTAACTCTCGGATGTCAGGTGTTGGTAGCTTGTAAGCCACAGTCTTCTTCAGAGATGCCATATCTGCCATAAGGATCAAGATCACTAGAACCAGGGGGAAATATGCACCTGCAACACAGACACACGTTAATGACATGCAAATGAGGATGCAAACAATGCAAAATGCAATCATGCAGCAGGATATCAGGACAACTGTGTTGTTAAGGAGATGAAGATTCTGTATCAACAAAACCACAATACTGCTCTGTCAAGAACAACCATATCTCTGATGAGAAGAAACTCCTGATACCAGACCATAAATCTGATCTGTCAAGAACACCCACATATGTGATGATGAGAACCTCTGATATCATACCATAAATCTACTCTGTCAAGAACACACATCTATCTGATGAGAAGAAACCATAAACCTGCTCTGTCAAGAACACACATATATCTGATGAGAAGAAACCCTGATACCAACAAAACTGATTCACTGTCAAGAAAACCAGGTAGTCTGAAGGTTAAGGTTTCCTGCAATAACCCGACCCTGCTCACAGATATGGACCTAATCACGGAAAAGGTTCGACATCCTATGCGGTCATCAGCGTCACAGACTTTCAAGAAATGATAATACAATACCCAGAAGGTGTGGCATCATCATCTCTTGAAGCAGCCTCACTTAGCTGAATTCCAAATGATCGGTTCCTAGAGTCGACAATCTTCAGATCCGACAACCCCTCGAGTCCAAAGGACCAATAGGAAGCCATCAAAGAGAACCTCGTCTGAGTGTGGATTACGTGGGAACAGCTGCAAGCAAAGCAAGCACGTCCTCCACTAACCCACTCTAATACTATGTAGCTCTCAAGCATGGGTCTGGCTTCTCACTCATCAGAATGCCCCTCCCACAACAGTGCAGATAATCATATCATACTGAAAATAAAGTGCGGGAAATAAAATGCGATAAATAAACACAACCCAACAAGTAATCATACAAGCTCTAGGATTGACTCTCGCAGGGGACGTTGGATCCTCAGATTGACTCGCATAAGGGACGTTGGATCCCAGGAAACTATCAAGTCCCCAGCAAAGTCGCCAACTGTCGCTACCGCGAAAATAACGTGCTGGCAAAACAGAAGAGTCGCCACCTTTCGTTATTTATCCCTCAGAACGGGAAAGGAAACGATCGGAAAAACCTGGCGAAAAGGTATAAGACAAGGTCATCGCAACCATTGTCTGGGTTCGGGAGTCGGTTACGCAAGGGGAAGGTATTAGCACCCCTCACGTCCATCGTACTCGATGGGATCCACGCTTGTTGTGTTTATCTAACGGGTTGGTTTTATCTATCTACCTATCAAGGCCGGTCTAAAAAGAAAAGAAAATGACTCGGCAAAGCGTCGCACTTTATGCCTACGTATTCTCATCAGAGAATGAGAAATCAGAGTCAACGTAGTTTGACTAACTACGGGTGATGGGGAAGGTGGCTCGCCAATACATCAGTATTGTGCGTACGTACTCTCAACAGGCATGAGAGATCAGAGCATACGTAGTTCGGGCTAATTTGGATTACGGGGATTCAGATTCATCTATTTTTTCGAGTAGGGTTAACAAACAGTTCCAGCAGTTGGATGTACGCAGCTCGACCCTTGGTGACTTAGGCGTTACCGTTTGCGGTAGAACTAGGAGTTAACAACACTCTTTTCTTCAGAAAAGCTTCCTTTGAATTATGGGTCCACGGGGCAAAAAGGTTTGAAGTTTGTTTTCTGTCTTTTACGGAAGAACTGTTTTTTATGTTTGTCTGTAGTTCGTACAGCACTAGAGACTATGACCTGGGAGCGAATGCGTCGCATATCGTCCAAAGGACGTATACTAAACATTCTAGACGATTGAGAGGAGGCCGCTCAATTATCATTACCCAAGTAGCTTAAGGCTCGTAACGCGCTTATACTAACTTGCCTTTATTACGTTTTTTACTGTTTGTTTTGAGATGAGAAGAGAGGGGGACAACTACGGGGAGACTATCAAGTCCTACTGTTGTCATGCCAAGGATTCATCCTATGGTTGAAGTTTTGAAACAGGGAACTCCTAGATGTTATCATGCATAGGTTTCAACCTAAAGTTCTAATCATCACTTCCTTGTCAAAGGAAGTGAGATTCCTAGGGGATCATGCCAATGATAAACAGAAACAAATAAAGCATCAGCTTAACAGTAAATAGTAAACGACTGTAAAATGCATGCAATGCAAGTGAGGGAGGAAATGTGTGTGGGGCATCAGCCTCCACAGGCTCGTCTCGACCTCAATCCAGATATGAATAACTGCAATCATAAAAGAAAGATAAAATGCCATCAAGCAAAACACAAACCACATAGGCAAGGGAGCAGAGCTCTACCGAATACCCGCAAGCAAAGCCATACAGTAAAAATACAAGCAGAGGGAGCAACTCAACCTCTAGTGCAATCATGCTCCTAGCTTAACACAATCTAAATATGAACTTATTCTAATGCATCAAGCAAATCACACAAGTCACATCAATACAGTTGCACAGTAAGCAAACAGACAGGAAAGAAAGCAAATCAACAACTTCCACAGCTTCCCAGCAAAGCAATCCTCTAACAGCAGTTCAGTCCTCAGTCTGCAACTGTTCTTCAAGTCTGTCCTCTCCAGGGGAATGAAAGGTACTCCATCTTCAATAGCAAGCATCAACTTGCTTCTTCAAGCTTTCAATGGAAGTATCAACTTGTTCTCCAACTTCTTCAAGCTTCAGCTCTTTCTGCATTCTCAATCTAATCCTCTTCACAAGTGTCAACTTGTTCTTCTTGATCTTCAAGCTTCAGCTCCAAAAGGCAGTCTTCAAACACGGGGAAGTGGCAACCTCTAGCATCTTAAATCTTCTAACAAGGAACTCCATCCTCTAGCAAGGGAGAAAGATTCATCTAACAAGAGCAAGGTGGGGATAGGGGAAAGCAAAGTGAAGACCAAAGGTCACCTCTCAGCACTCCACCATCAAGGAAAGGAACCCTCAAAGGTTCTACCAATTTGTGAGGGGCCAATCATCCTACCAAAGGAGGGATGAGGCCTTCACAATGGGACCTTACATCATAGGGAGGAATGGAAGTGATCAACACCTTCCATGTTTCATGAAGGAGGAAAATCTATTCTAAGAGATCTCCCTAAAACCCTAATCCTTAACCCTAAACAAAACTACACCAAAGGAAGAGCAAACTTCAAGTCCAAGCTCCACCATGCATTCCACAGCAGTCCACACATGCCTTTAACATCATCCAAGAGCAAGAGAAGCAAAACCTTAGTCTAAGGGAACTAATGAAGTCATTCTAGTTGAGTTAGCAAGTTAGGATCACCTAAAAACCTAGTACTAAAGTTAATCCTAACTAAAATACTAAAACCAATTGTAAAATCCTACAAAAATAACTATGGGAACCTAAGTCAATCATGACTCTATCATGTTAATTCCAGAGATCAAATTATCCAATAAGTCCTAGAATTAAATCCTAAACTATGGGGTACTAAGGTTAAACCCTAAAACTAGAGCACCTAAAATCTCAATCTAAAAACCTCATCTAATTTCATCACAAAAATGTGAGAAAAATACTATGGGAGCATACATGTCTAAGCTAACTACACACAAAAACTCATCTCAAAAATCATCACCATGTGATCACACAAAAATCAGCAAGACAAGGTATCAACCATAATGAAATTAATATCAATTAAAATACAAAAAATGCCATTAAAATAAAAAAATGCATGAATTCCTAAACTCTTAATTTCTTAAAATTCTAGACTCATTCATGAGTCAGGGGAAAAAATCTAGATCAAATTGAGTTATTTTCCTATTTATTATGAATTATTTTCAAACTATATGAAATGATAAAAAATAAAGAAAAATACAAGAAAATAACAAGAAGCGCATGCTGAATAGCAATCAACATCAATTCATTTTCCAGACTGGGCCAAAACGGGGGTGTGGATATCACTTGGATCCTTAAGCCCAAAACACCAATTAAATGAAACGGTGCGTTTCATTTCAAAGTCTCTCTTCAGAGTGTGAAATCAAATCGTGGCCATCCAATCCTTACCTGAGTCCAAGTTCAAACCCTCATCCAATGGTCCCCATCCATCGTCCCCAAATTCAAACCAGATGGATGAAGTTTCCCAGACGGTGGCCTGAGTTGCAGCGCCACCGTCTTCTCCGGTGAAGTGGTGTCCACAGGTCATCAAAAATGCTAAAACAAATCAGCATCTCACTCAATTTTACATCCTGATCACGAATCCAATCTCCAAATTCACTAATTCATTCTCTAACTTGAAACACGATCACATATTCAGATACACACCAATTATTGATCATCACAATTCTCAAACATAATGATCCTAATGTAATCTACATTTCTCACTGATCAATTTCCACTATCCAAACATGATTATACCTTCAAGAATCTTGAGATATCAGCCTCAACAGAAAATGAACCATGACCTAAAGTGTCTCTATCCATCAAATTCTTGTACCAAAATCCATCTATGTCATGCTATGAACCTAACCACCTAAAGATTTCTAGCTATCTCCCTATAGATTAAGCACAATTTCGATTTGTACAAACATGGTTTCAGATGAAGAACAGGTGCAATCCTTGCTCGATTCTTCCACCAAAATGATCCATATTCACTCCAAATCTTCCTCTAAAGCTAATGCACAACTCAATTCGCTCTGATTCTTCCTCAATCCAAGAACACGATCTTGAGTTGCAGCTCTGCAAAATCCAATGCTCTCTCTGCTACCAGCTTCAAATGCTTCCAAAAAAACTGGCTGAATACACTCCAAACCTTATATAGAACTCAATGGAAATGTCTAGAAAGTTCTGTAAGCTTCCAAATAAGATTTTGCAATTTGAATTTCTCTTCAAAATGTCATCCACACCAGTCACGATTCTAGCTCTGTTTGGGCATGAAAATACTTGGAAAATTCATCTCATGAGATATTGAATTGGTTGGTCATGCTCACTTCCTTGTTTGCAATCAAATGGTTCATGTTGATTATGTTGCTTCATCATGAAGAAACAAAGTAAAAGTGCATGAAAATGGACTCAAACCAAAATTCTAACATTGCCATTGTTTCTAAAATGATTTTTCCATTCAAAATGACCTATAACTTTGCCTTATTTGGACACAAAATGAATTATTTCAATTTTTGGTCATTAAATGCCTTTAATTTTTCCTTTTTCCACAAATCCTTGAACCAAGTCCTTCCTTGAGCCATTTAATTGTCCCCTTGATGCATGGTCAAGGTTAAAACCCTATTTTGAGAAACTTTCAAGTTGAACAAAATTTCATTTGAGGTGTCTAAGTTGGTGAAAATGACCCATAACCAAAAAGGACCTATAATCATAACTTCCCAAAATACCCTTGACTTGTCAAAGCCGTAACCTGAGTTATACAAATCCTATCAAGGACTTCTAGTAATCTCTAGAAATCTAAGAGAATAAAGAACAACATTCATGTTGACCAAAAGTTCATAGGAATCATCCTTCTTGGGCAAAAGTTTCATGCAATTTGGGTAACTTTCAAGCTGTAAATTCATATGCCTCAGATGACTTGTAACTTGTCAAAGCCATAACTTGAGTTCTAGAAATCCTATCAAGGACTTCTAGAACTCAAATTAAATCTAAGAACATGCTCTACAACAATAATGTTGGGGTCAAGATGAGATGACAATTACATCTTGAGCTAAATTGCCTTGAAGATAGGGGTCAAACTAGGGGATTTTGCACTGTCAAGCCTTAGAAACCCTAGCTTGAAACTTCTCAAACTCTTCAATCATGAGGAGTTAACCTTGGAATCATCCTTATAACATCTCAATGTATCAATCCATGATCACATGGCTCTTGGATTAGGTCTCAACCTTCTTCAAATCCTCAGTTGACTTAGGGTTGACCCAGTCAAACCCTAGCTGCACCAATCATGGTTGAGGCTTCTTAGTCTTGCACAATGACCTGTCTAGGCCTCAAAGTGATCTTCAAACCTTCTCATGAGCTCTCTCAAGACCTCAAGTCTAACTTCATGACCTCAGAATCATCTGATGGCTTTCCACAACTTTCAAGTTAGAAGACACACACTCTTGGTTTCAACCACTCTCTTTGAGGCTCTTTTAACTTAAATAACCTTCTTAGCTAGCCCCACAGTCTTGTATAGCTCTTGATTGGTAATTATACCTCTTGATCTCCTGCATACATGTCAATGAAATGCAAATGATAATGCTAATGTGAATGAAACGAAACATAAGCTAGGTAAAGAAAAGTTAGGCAAATTTTGGGATGCAACAGCTGCATTTTGATTCATACGATCTGTGTTGATGCTGTTTGGATTTGTATGCATGTTGTTGGAATCATGATTTCCTAGTTAAAATACGTGATTAAGTGATTATGTGATCATTGGCATGTTTGGAGAAGTGATAAGCTGTTGAAAAGTGATTCTGCTTTGCTGTTTTCCAGCTGTCAATACAGTGTTAATCGGTTAACGCATATGGTTAACCGATTAACCATCATAAATTTTCAGATTTTTCAAAGTTTTCAAAGCGTTAATCGGTTAACGTATATGAGTAACCGATTAACCAGTTCAAAATTTCAAATTTTTCAAATGTTAACAGTGTGTTAACCGATTAACCCTGGGGGTTAACTGATTAACACTGGGCTGGCAGGCCTGTTTTGCCACTTTATTTGATTGTTTGCATACCGTTTCACTTCGAGTCTTCATAAATTGATATGATGCATTAGGAGTGAAATGTTTTTGGTGTTTACCATTGTTTGTGCTTGGTTGATCATGATTTGGTTGATACTTGTGTTCATTTTCCACTTGGGTGCATACTTATGGATGTGGTCCAAAGTGATGAGTCTTTGCATGTTCCGTTTACTTTCATCTTGTCGCTTTCCTTTCCATGTTTGTATCATCCTTGCATCGCTGTTGAGGTCGAGATGAGCTTGTTGCGGCTGCTGCCCCACACATTTTCCTCCCTCCCACCATTCTAAGTGTGCATTTCCATGTATGCCTCTTTTACTTGTGATTGGGTTTACTTGGTGCTTTCTTGTGCTTCTTGCCATGATCCCCATAGGGTTCCTAGTCCCTCCATTTAGGATGGGAGTAGGAGAGACATTAGGTGTTCAATCCAAGCATGCTAACCTTAGGATAGATGTTCCCCTCTTAATCCAAACTTTAGGACCACTTTACATGACAATGTTAGGGCCAAGTTTCCCTTAGACCTTTCGTGCGTCTCTCTTTCTCATCTTCAAACACTCATAAAACACCTAATAAAGAATGACAAGTGTTGTACACTACGAGCCTTAAGCTACTTGGGGAATGGTGATTGAGTGGCTTCCTCTCAATTGCCTAGAGTGTTTAGTATACACCCTTAGGGTGATATGCGACACATTCCCTCCTAAGTCATAGTCTCTAGTACAACATGAGTTACAAATCAAATTCAAAACACTTCTTCTCTAAAAAAACAAAAAAACTTCAAATCTTTTTCATCCTTCGGGATCTTAATCGAGGAAAATCTTCCAGATAAAAGAGTGTTGTTAACTCTTAGTTCTACCGCAAACGGTAACACCTAAGTCTCCAATGGTCGAGCTGCATACATCAACTTCTAGAACTATTTGCTAACCCTACTCGGGCCTAAAAACTTTTGAACCAACCTGTGGTCTTTTAGCCCAAACTACGTTTGCTCTGATCTTTCATACCAGATGACAATACATAGGCACAAGACGTGATGTCTTGGGGAGCAACCTTCCCCCTTTTCACCCGTAGTTAGCCGAACTACGTTGACTCTGACTTTCCCATTGCACGAGGGAATACGTAGGCACAGAGCGGTGATGCTCTTCCGAGTCTCCTTTCTTTTTTCTTTTGTCCCTTGACCTTTAGCTAGATAGATGATCACCCTTTTAGATAGACAACAAAGCGTAGATCCCGTGGAGTATGACGGACGTGAGGGGTGCTAATACCTTCCACTTGCGTAACCGACTCCCGAATCCGGGACTTGGTTGTGATGACCTTGTCTTTCCCTTTTTCGTCAAGTTTTTCCGATTGTTTCCTTTCCCTCTCTTTGGGATAAATAATGAAAGGTGGCGACTCTTCTGTTTTCCGCCGGGTGTTTTTCGCAGTTGCGACAGCTGGCGACTCTGCTGGGGACTTTAGTTCCCTATGCGAGTCAATCCTAGCGCTTGTTTGTTTATTTTTGGGTGTTGTATATATGTGCTTTATCTTTATTTTCCCGCATTTATTTTCAGCATCATATATCATTATTGCTGTGTTGTGGGGAGGGAAGTTCTGATGAGTGATAAGTCGAACCTGGGCTTGAGTATAAACCTAGCATTAGTAGTGGAGATTAGTGGGGGACCTGCTTGCTTAGAAGGCACAGTTTCCCATGAAATTCACGCTCAGACGAGATTCTCTTTGATGATTTCTTTTCTGGCCCTTAGGGCTTGAGGGGATTTTGGATCTGAGGGTTGTCGACTCTGGGAACCGATCATCTGTGATTCAGCTAAGTGAGGCCTCTTCGTGAGATGATGATGCCAAACCAGAAATGGTGAACGTATCATCATTTCTCGAAAGTCTGTGACACTGATGAACGCATAGGATGATGAACCTTATTAGTGGATAGGTCCATACCTGTAAGAGAGATTGGGTTATGTAGGAAACCTTGACTTTCAGATTACCCGGTTCTTTACAGTGTGAATCTGTGTTCCTGATATCAGTGGGTGTTGTACCCCAAAATTTGCCCAACCTTTTCTTTACTTGGTTTATGTTTCATTTCATTTGTTCTAGCATATTGCATTGCATAGCATTTTGCATTTTTATAGGGGATCAAGAGATGTGTGTGCAACAAGAGGAATTTTTCAAAAGTTCTAAACCTAACCAAGAGGTTGTATTCAAGTCAACAAGGAGGTTATCATCATCAGAGATAAGGCAAAGCCCTTTGGATAAGAAGATAAGTGTATGTGGTCCACCTCATGTCTAATAGGCCATTTGAGGGTCCCCTGAGGATCCCAAGCCCATGGTCATGAGGGGATATTGTAATCTAAGCTCATTGGAGGCTTTGAGAGTCATTGTGGAGTTCATTCAAGTGTTTATGACAAGTGTGGATGGCCACAGTTGAAGTTGGTGCAATTAGGGTTTTCATCTAGTCAACCCTAAGTCAACTGTGAGATTAAAGGAGATTAAGACTCAATTCCAAGTCTTTATGGTCAAGGAATGTTGTATTAATATACATAGGATATAATTTCAAGATCAATTTATCAAGAATCAAGAGTATGAGGAGTGACTGAATTAGGGTTCTCAGGGTAAAATCCCTTGTTCAGTGCCTAACTTCAACACCACCTATCTCAAAATACAAGTCTCATATCAACTTTTTACCAACATGGAACTTGTAGAGCATGTTCTTAGCTTTCTTTTAAGTACTAGAAGTCCTTGATTGGATTTATAGAACTCAAGTTATGATCCAGACAAGTTACAGGTCTAAGATGAATGTGATTTTGGTCAACAAAAGTCAACCAACTTCCAAGCCATTTTTTACCTAGAAGGATGTTTCCCCTTAACTTTTGGCCAACATAAAAGTTGTAGAGCATGGTCTTATCTTTCTAAAGAGTACTAGAAGTCCTTCATCTGATTTGTAGAACTCATGTTATGAGGCTTGCAAGGCAGGGGTATTTTGGGAAAGCAAGATTACAGGTCATTTTCATTATAGGTCATTTTCACCACTTTGCACACTTCAAATGGAAATCTTTCCAACATCAAACTTGCTCCAAATGGGGCCATTTACATTTTCAAACATCAAGATATCAAAGATTTGGCTTGGACTGAAGAATCCCCAATGCAATTTCCATGAAAAAGGCTTTAAAAAGGGAAATTCATAATTAATTCATTTGGAAACATTTTGGATCAACTTTGTGCATTTTTGAGTACCAATGACATTTCAAATACAATTCCATCCTTGGATTAAAGGTTTGAATGCATCTTGATGGCCATTTTCAAGATTACTTCAATAATAAGCAACATATCAAGAACTTGCCATGGGACCAAACCAAGGGGCAATTCTCAGCCCTTGGATCAGCATTGGCATTATGCAAGTCAGCCATGTCATTTTGACAGCTTTGCAAGTACAAGTTCGTGTACTTTGCAAGTGGGCATAAAGTGAAAGTTTTGAAATTGAATTGGGCTTAAGGAGCATTCATTGGGCTTTCTTTCCATTGGAATCCAACATACTTAATCTGAGGATCATTTCCATATTCTCAGAGCTGACTTTGGTGAGATATTGAGTAAGAGAGCATTGAGAAAAGTGGTGAGAAAGTCAAAATTCGTTTTTAGAGTTCCACTGAGTTTCAATCAACTTTAAGCATCCTAAAAGCTTCCTTGAGTGTTGTAGAACATTTCTGGATAATTTTTCACAAGCTTTGGCCACTCACTAAGCTTTGAGGAAGCTCACTTTTAGGTTTCCTACTTTTCAAAATTCCTCACTCTTTATGCATCTTTAATACGCCATTTTCATGTCTTTGTAACATTTGAGCATCATAGATCATTTCTGGGTTGTTTTGGTGGCTGTTCATGGTGCTCGTTTTTCATTTCTTTTCATTTTTTTTTTTGTTTAAGGCATTTTCATGGAAAAATAAGGTTGGATTCATGTTCCTTGTGATGAGTAGAGTATTTTTGATATAAAATTTGTTGATTTTGGTGAGATTTTGACACACCTGCGTTTCATGTGGTGGCCGGACGTGAGGTTGAAGATGACCGGAGGTGGCTCCGACCACCGTTTGGTTCTTCCCTTCATTTCCCCTTTCAAAGGGTAAGGATGATGTGCTGGCTCACTCGTGCGCGTTGGATCTGCATACTTTTCACTTCAGTGGTCCAGATTAAGACCCATGGGGGTTCCGTCTTTGACCCAGCCACACACAAGCACTTTTAATTCGGTTTTTATTTTATTTATTTTGCCTGCCACATGTGTGCGTGTGTATGTCACTTGATTTGGTGACTTTTTGATCACATTGCTGGAAGTTGATCACACCATAGACCTTGTTTGACTAAACACTCATAATTCCAACGTTTTTGTTTTATTTATTTTGATGATTGGGCTGGGTTGCTATTGGCACCCCCCTCTATATGGGCCTCTTGCATTGCAACGCTTCTGGGCTGCTCTTGGCACCCCCCAGCCCCTTTGTTTATTTATTTTATTTTCTTTTTATTTTTATTTTGCATCTGTTTAGAAATTAAATGATGAAAAATACTTCCAATGACCATAAAATTCCACAAAAATATATTTTGGATTCCTTGACATGTCCTCTAAATTTAGGTTATTTTAATTTTAATTTTTGAGTTATTTTTAAATTAAAAAAGGAATTTGTCTTTGGAAGTGTCTTACTTGACCTAATTTTTAACATGTTTTGTTCTTGAATTTGTTTCTTCCATTCCTTTTTTATCCAATGAGTAAGATTATATCCTCATGTCAAGGATAAGTTAATGAAGTTTTGAGGATCATTTTACCCCTGTTAGTTGACTTTTGAGGTGACTTTTGTTACCTTACATTTGACCCTAGTTAATCCTCCTTCAAAATGGAGTACCCTTGTGAATAAATTTCTATGGTGATGTTGTGAAGTGAATTTGATTGAGTTATTTTGGCGTCTGATTGCCAACGCATTTATGGTGTTCTTGCATTTTATTTGATAATTTTTTGATCATTTTCTTATTTGTAGAGTAGCTTGCAAGTCAAGCTATTCAAAGGAAGGTCCATACAAACATGTTGACCTAGTTTGTTTTGGATATGACATTTTTGTATCCTTTGAGCCTCTAATTCCTTTTGATTCATGTTTATAACATGTTAAGGATGATGCTTGTTCATCTTTAGGTCATTATATTGTGTTTAGCTTGTTGTTTTGGTTGCTTACTTTTGAGTTTCAATTAGGGTTTCTTTGTGAAACATGTGTGTTTCCTCTTGGGAATTGACTTGCACTCCTTTGTATTATGTTTTTCTTTGGCTCTTGAGAGCTTTTAGTTTATGTCCCTTGCTGTCCAATGACCTAGGAGTGTCATTTAAGGTGGCTTGGTCCCTCCTTTGGAGGTACTTGAAGCATACCTAAAATGATGGAATCCTTGAGGACATTTCTTGGTGATTTCTTTGTACTTCTTTGTATTTTGCTTGTGATGCTCATGGTTGAGTGTCTATATGAGTTCCTTGCTGTCCTCATATGATCTCCCATCCTCACTTTGTTTTAGGTTTTGTTTACCTTTCATTTGTGTTTGGTTTTGTGCCTTATGGTTGATGTTGCTTGGTTTAGGCCATTTCATCCCATTTTAGTGCACTTGTGTGTTTCCTTTGGTGCATTTTCTTGTCATTTCTTCTCTTGAATATTTCATATTGTTGTTTAAGGTTGAGATGAGCTTGTGGTGGTCTCTTCCCCACACCAATTTCCTCCCTCATTCCATGTTTACATCCTCACATTGTTTATGTTGTTCTTGTTTCCTCTGTTGTCTCTTTTCCCTTAGGACCTCTAATCTCTCTTGTTCAAGAGAGGTTATGATAGACATTAGGATCTTAACCATGTATGATAAAATTAGGATAGTTTCATTCCCTTTTCATCCCAACTTTAGGAGTATTGTGCATGACAACTTTAGGGTCCAGTTTCCCCTTAGTTTGTGTCCTTTCTTTTCTCATCTCCTAAACAATCCAAAACACCTAATAAAGGTTAATGAATATTGTACGTTACAAGCCTTAAGCAACTTGGGAAATGGTTGTTGAAAGGTTTCCTTTTAATGGCTTGATTGTTTAGTATAGCACCCTTTGGGTGATATGCGACACATTCACCCCTAAGTCATAGTCTCTAGTGCAATATGAATTGCAAACCATTTTAAAAACACTTCTCCTCTAAAAAACACAAAAACAAAATCATTCAAACTTCTTTTTCCCTTTGGGGCCTTTAACTTTGGAAACCATTTTCATAACAAGAGTGTTGTTAACTCTTAGTTCTACCGCAAACAGTAACGCCTAAGTTTCCCATGCTCGAGCTGCATACACCAACTGCTAGAACTACTTGTTAACCCTACTCGTTTAATAACAGTTGAACAAACCTGTGTTCCCTAGGTAGCCCAAACTACGCTTGCTCTGATCTTTCATACCAGATGAAAGTACGTAGGCACAAGACGTGATGTCTTGGCGAGCAACCTTCCCCCCTTTCACCCGTAGTTAGTCGAACTACGTTGACTCTGACTTCTCATTTCAGATGAGATACGTAGGCACAAAGCGATGTTGCTTTGCTGAGTCATTTCTTTTTCCTTTGTACTCAAGCCTATAGTTAGATAGTTTCAATCACCCTTTTAGATAGACAACAAGCGTGGATCCCGTCCAGTACGACGGACGTGAGGGGTGCTAATACCTTCCCCTTGCGTAACCGACTCCCGAACCCGAGATTTGGTTGCGATGACCGATCTTATCCCTCTCTTCGTTAGGTTTTATCTGAGCGTTTCCTTTCCCTCTCCTGGGATAAATAACGCAAGGTGGCGACTCTTCTGTCATTGCCGGCCTCGATTTTAGCAGTAGCGAGAGTTGGCGACTTTGCTAGGGATGGTAATATCCCCTATGCGAGTCAATCCTAGCACTTGTTTGTTTATTTTTGGGGTGTGTACATATGTGATTTATCTTTATTCGCTTTCCGCATTTTATTTTCCGCATCATATATCGTTATTGTTGTGCTGTGGGGAGGGATTGTTCTGCTGAGAGATAAGCCAGACCCAGGCTTGAGTATAGACTTAGCATTAGAAGTGGAAAGTAGTGGTGAGCCTGTATGCCTTGCATGCACCAGCTAGCCATTAAATTCGCGCTCAGACGAGATTCTCTTTGACGATTTTCTTTCTGGCCCTTTAGGCTAGAAGGGATTTTGAATCTGAGGATTGTCGACTCTGGGAACCGATCACTTGTGAGTCAGCTAAGTGAGGCCTCTTCAGGAGATGATGATGCCAAACCAAAAATGGTGAACGTATCATCATTTCTAGAAAGTCTGTGACGCTGATGAATGCATAGGATGCCAAACCCTGTCAGTGAATAGGTCCTTACCTGTGAGAGGGATGGGGGTGCAGGAACTCTAGCCTTCAGACTACCCAGTTCTTTACAGTTTGGATTTATGTTCGTGATATCAAGGGATCCTAATGTCAGTGTGTGGTTATGACTAAAGCGGAGCGCCGGTCGTCTCAAACTTCAGCACAACAATCTTGATCCCTTATTTACATGTGCATTTTGAATTTTCATTTGCATATCATTAACATGTATCTGTGTTGCAGGTGTACTTTTCCTCCTCGATTCTAGTGATCTTTGTTCCTTTTCTGACATCGAGACCTTGAAGAAGACAGCTTCCTACAAGATCCCTTCTCCTGACATCAGTTCCTTGTTGAGTTTGGTTGCTTTAGCAGACCAGAAGGTGAAAGCAGAGTTCAAAGAATCTTATGGGAAGTTACTCAGTTTGGTGTGCAAGCCTTCAGTGTTCGAGTTGAATGGCTTATATACTCTGTTCCAGTTTTACGACCCTCAGTTGAGATGTTTTATTTTTCCTGACTACGTTATGGCGCCGACATTGGAAGAGTACGATGCGTTACTAGGGGTTACAATATTGGATCAGATGCCTTTTTACAATGTTGATACCGAGCCTGACCTAGCTAAGCTTGCTGCAATTATTCATCTTGATGCTTCAGAGTTCTCAGGAAGATTGACCAAGCTGAATGGGGTGTATGGGTTTCCTCTACCTGTTTTGGTTGACAAGGCTTTACAGTGCGCAAAAGACGGTTATTGTATTGTGTTCAATGCCATTCTCGCTTTGAGTATATATGGTATCATTCTGTTTCCCAACTTGCCAGACTTTGTAGATACAGATGCTTTCTATATCCTTGCTTCAAGGAATCCAGTGCCAACATTGTTAGGAGATGTTTACCATTCCATCCATTACAAGAATGAAAAGCGAAGAGGTAAAAATGTGTCTTGTTGTGTACCCTTGCTGTATAGGTGGTTCTTCAGTCATCTTCCGAAGAAAGGTCTGTTTGTTTCTACTGTTAGCACCTCAGATTGGTCTGCTAGGTTGATGGGTTTATCTACAGAAAACATCGTATGGTTTGATCATGACATACTTGGCACTAAAATCATATATAGTTGTAGTGGCTTTCCGAATGTTCCATTGCTCAGAAGAAAGGGTTGTATTAACTATAATCCCTCTTTGTTGATTAGACAATTTGGATATGCTTTGAAGAGTCCTCCTAAGGAAGAAGAGATACAGGAATCTATGTATCTCACAGGATTGCTAGAAGCCGATACTTTGGTCAGAATGGAGTTTGCATGGAGTAACATTCACAGACGAGGTAAGACAATGTTGGGAAGAGCAATAATCGAGGATATGGCCCCTACATGGTTTGGATCAAGGATAGAGCTGCCAAGTCTCTAATGTCGTTTCCCTCAGTTGCGCCCTTGTACCCTGTCATGCCTGAAGAACCTACTACCGTGGATATTCAGAAGTACAACCAACTGTTGCGTGAAAAGGAAGAGTTGAAAAGAGAAAATGAGGAGCTAGAGAAAGAAATTATCCAAATCCGAAGTGAGAAGATTGACGTTGTTCATGCTCTCAAAAGACAGACTGAACTTGTTAACAGGCTAGGTACGGATTTGACAAAGGAGACCAGTGATAGAGAATGCACAGGCCGAGATCTGAATGTTGTATATGGTGTGCTTGCTACTAGAAAAGAGGATCTAGACAAGGCTTACTCGAAAATCTCTAAATTTGACTCTTTGTGGAATGCCACGCTCAATAACAACAAAGAGTGCGAGTACAAACTGAAACAACAAATCCCCAAATTGAAGAGTCAACTCAGAGCAAAAGACGAGAAGATCTCAGCGGAGGAAGCTCTCAGATATCACAGTGAGCATAAATTGAACCAAGCTATCACAGACCTGAAGGAGTGTAGGTTGAGGGCAGATACCAAGAGAAGCAAACTTGAAGCATGCTTTGGAAAAGAAGCCTGGGACGACCATGTTGATAGTCTAAAGCGCACCATTGATCGGCGAGAGCAACTCATACAGGGTCTACTCGCCAGACCTGATCATCCAGAGATAATAAAGATGCTTGTGGATTTTCGGACTCGCCGTCCAGCGTGACTGTCCTTATCTTTTCCCTTGTATCTTGTTCGTTTCGCTTATATATCGACCATCATCAGGCTTGTTGATTGGGGTCATGTCTATTTTGTACTTAGTTGATGTATGCACACTGTCCGTTGGCCTGTTATTATATGAGGAGTTATGATTCTATTCGCTTGTCTATGGGATTCTCCGTGGTTGTTTCTTCTTTTGGAAACTAGAATTGAGAAGGAAATTTCCCTGTTGCATATATACATGTCTGCATTTAGCATATTTTTCGCATTGCAGATGCATCAAATTTTTTTTCTTATCTCCTATCTATATTTAGTTTGTTTCAGGATTGCTGATAAAGCAGGTCACTGGTACACAACTAGAGGCAATTAGAGAAGAATCATGGAACAAATGCAAGAGCAGATGCAGGAAATGAGAGATAGAATGGCTCAGTTCATGTAAGTTATGCAGACTGTAGCCAGTGGGCAAGACCAACTTAGGACTTTGGTGCAACCTTTGATTGCACGGGTTGACGACGATGGGGTATTACATGGAGGGACAACTACCAACCCACCTCATGTTGAGCCTCAGCACGCTAATAACGCTATCCCTAATGCTGGCAGGAATGGAAACGGAAATGGTGTTGGAAATGTAAACGCCACTGGGAATGATAATGGAAATTTTGAAACAAATGGTAATATCGGTGGAGGAATTGGTAACACCGGGGTTGGTAATACTGGAGTCCGAAATGCAGGGAACACTGGAAATATCGGTCAAGGAAATGGGTGCGGGCATGAAGTTAATGGAGTCAACCAGGGTAATCTATATCAGCCATGGCTTGAGGATCGACAGGAATACCTTTTCTCGGTGAAAGATGAAATGTCCGCTGAAGCTGATAAAAGATTTAAGTTGTTGGAGGAACAGATGAGGAACCTTTCTAATCAGAACTCTATGGGGCTGGAAATGGCCAATCTAGGGTTGGTTCCAGACTTAAGGGTGCCACTCAAATTCAAAGTTCCCACGTTTGACAAATACAAAGGGGATACTTGCCCGAGGGTTCCTGTGCGATACTACTACCGAAGGATGTCTGTGTATTCAAGTGATGAAAAGATGTTGATACACTTCTTCCAGGACAGTTTGTCTGGACCATCACTCGAGTGGTACATGGGACTGGAGCCCACTCAAGTTAGAAGTTGGAAAGAGTTGGTAGAAGCTTTCGTTAAGCACTACCAATACAACAGTGATTTAGCACCAAACCGAGTGCAACTTCAGATTCTATTGCAGAGAGGTAACGAGTGTTTTAAAGAATACGCACAGAGATGGAGAGAGCTTGCTGCTAGAGTTCAACCTCCCATGGTGAAGAGAGAACTAATTGATCTGTTTATGGCCACAATACCAGGAATTTACTATGATAAATTAGTGAGTAGCATGTCCGGAAGCTTTTCATACTTAATTATTATCGGCGAGAGGGTTGAAAATGGTATTAAGATGGGAAAGATACAAGTGGGAGAAGGGACCTCATTCGGAGGTGGGAGAAAGATTTTCGGTGTGAGGAAGAGAGATAACGAGACAAATGCAGTGTCCGGATTTGATAATCGAAATAGATATCCGAATCAGCGTCAGCAGCGACCGTATTATCACCAACCTCCACAAGTGGCTAGTATTGCCATTCCGGCGGTACAACCTCAACAACAACAACCACATCAGCAACAACAACAACAACGACCTCAACAACAAAATTATGCACCGAGACAGTTCCAAGATCGGAGAAGGATGATGGATAGGCACTTTGACACACCACCGATGCCCTACACTCAGTTATTGCAACACTTAATTCAACTGCAGTTGGTCCAGAAAAGGACAATGGCACCTCTAACTGGCCAACCACCTCCCGGGTATGACGCCAACGCTAGATGTGAATTCCACTCTGGCGCCCCTGGCCACAACATCGAAAAGTGTAAAGCTTTCAAACACAAGGTACAAGACCTTGTTGATAGTAAGGCTATCAACTTCAATCAGGACACGCCAAATGTGGACCAAATCCCATGCCTAACCATGGTAGGGGTGGTGGTGTGAATGCTATTGACAGTGAAGAAGGCTTGAACTTGGTATCCAATGTGGAGAATCTGAAGACACCGTTAGGTTTTGTGAAGACCAAGTTGTTAGAAGGAGGGGTGTTCCCGGGATGTGGAGAGGATTGTGAAGACTGTTTGATTTGTCCCGAAGGATGCCACAATCTGAAGAACCACATACAACACATGATGGATGATGGTCTATTGCAATTTCATAGAATATGTGAAAAGAATGTTGAGGAGGTAGTCATTGAAGATGAAGACGAGGTGGCCACCATCTCCATCCCGTACAAAACAATTACAATTTCCGCGCCTCCAGCAAGGCCAACTATTATATTCACAAAGGCATGGCATGTACCCTATGAGAGCACTAAATCAATCCCTTAGAACTATGGAGCCGAGGTCTATTACAATGGGCAGAAGCAGGAATTAAAGAATTTGCCATTGGACTCAATTGATAATTTGGTGGGAACTGGAGGAATGACTCGAAGTGGAAGAGTGTTTGCACCTCCCGAGGTAAATGCAGACAGAACCGACAGAGGAAAAGGGAAAGTAGTGGTGGAAGAAAGTTTTCAGACTAGAGAAAAGGAATCTTTGCTGAAGGACGCCGAGGAATTCATGCGCTTAATAAGGAAGAGTGACTACAAAATTGTGGATCACTTGCAACAGACTCCTTCAAAGATTTCCATCTTGTCGTTGCTATTATGTTCTGAAGCTCACAGGAATGCTTTGCTCAGGGTTTTGAAAAATGCTTATGTACCTCAAGAGATATCTGTGAATCAGTTGGAAGGAGTGGTGGCCCATGTCAATGCAGGTAACGAGTTGGGTTTCACTGATCGTGATTTGACCTCGAAAGGAAGAAACCATAACTTGGCTTTGCATATTTCACTTGAGTGCCGAGGAACAGTGATGTCGCACGTCCTTGTTGATACAGGGTCGTCCTTGAATGTGTTGCCAAAGAAAGCATTGATGAAGACAGATCATCAGGGTCTTTATTGTACACCTAGTGATTTGATCGTGCGAGCCTTTGATGGGACCCGAAGATCTGTTTTTGGGGAGATAACTCTGCCTATCCAAGTAGGCCCATAGGTGTTTGAAGCAGTTTTCTACATCATGGACATCCAGTCTGCCTATAGCTGCCTTCTGGGTCGGCCTTGGATACACTCAGCAGGAGCTGTGACATCGACATTGCACCAGAAGTTGAAGTACATGGTGGATGGGAATGTTGTGACTGTTTATGGAGAAGAAGACATCATGGTGAGCCAGATGTCCTGATTCAAGTATGTGGAGGTAGATGGTGAGATTCATGAAACATTGTTTCAGGCCTTTGAAACTATTCAAATCAAGGAAAAGGCGCCGATCGAGGTCAAAACTCCAGAAGTTGCCATGTCATCATACAAGGAAGCCCAAGTGGTAGTGGAATCTGGAGCAGCACGGGGATGGGGGAAAGTGGTAAGCGTCCCCAACAAACAAGATAAGTTTGGATTAGGGCACAACCCGTATGCATCTTCTTCACAAGTGTCGCTACTGTGAAAATAATGTGCCGACAAAACAGAAGAGTCGCCACCTTTCATTATTTATCCCTCAGAACGAGAAAGGAAACGATTGGAAAAAACCTGACAAATAGGTATAAGACAAGGTCATCGCAACCATTGTCTGGGTTCGGGAGTCGGTTACGCAAGGGGAAGGTATTAGCACCCCTCACGTCCATCGTACTCGATGGGATCCATGCTTGTTGTGTTTATCTGACGGGTTTGTTTAACTATCTATGCTAAGAGGTCTGGTCTGAAAAGGAAATAAAATGACTCGGCAAAGCGTCACACTTTATGTCTACGTATTCCCGTCTTGAACGAGAAATCAGAGTCAACGTAGTTCGCCTAACTACGGGTTACGGGGAAGGTTGCTCGCCGAGATATCGCATCTCGTGCCTACGTACTTTCATACAGCATGAAAGACCAGAGCAAACGTAGTTCGGGTTACGCAGAACACAGGTTTGTTCAGCTGTTTTATCCAAGTTAACAGATAGTTCCAGCAGTTGGTGTTTGCAGCTCGATCCTTGGAGACTTAGGCGTTACCATTTGCGATAGAACTAAAAGTTAACAGAACTTTCCTTTAAGAAAAGGGTTTTCCTGATTACGGGTCCAAGAGGACAAAAAGGATTTGAATGTTTGTTTTCGAGTCTTTTACGGAAGAAGTGAATTGAGTTCTGTTTGTAACTCGTGTTGCACTAAAGACTTGGACTTGAGAGTGAATGCATCGCATGTCACCCAAAGGGTACCATATTAAAAATTCAAGCTACGTGAGGGAAACCCTCCCACAACTCTTTCTCAAGAAGCATAAGGCTCGTAACGCACATCACGTGTTGACCTTTATTAAGTGTTTTAACTGTATTTCAAGATGAGAAGAGAAACAAACTCTCTACAGGGAAACTGACTCGATCCTACAATTATCATGCAATATTCGTCCTACGGTTGTGGTTAGAAGGGAAACTAACTAATGTTATCATGCATGGTTAGAATCTTAATGTCTGTCATAACTTCTCTTGAATAAGAGAAGTCAGAGTTCCTAGGGGAACATGGCAATGGAAACAACAGTAAACAGAAAAACTGTACAAGAAATTACTGTAAACAAATTGTTGTAAATAAAATGCATGCAATGCATCGCACAAGCAGAAGGAACCAAGCTCAACTTCTAAACAAGCAAGGCACAAAGGCCACAAACCACACAGGCAAGGGAGCTGAGCTCTACCAAATACCAGCAAGCAAAGCCACACAGTAAAAATACAAGCAGAGGGAGAAACTCAACCTCTAATGCAATACAAGCAAGGGGAGAAGCTCAACCCTTAAGATGCTCTTAGGCCTATGATCATCTACATGAAGCCTAAATCTAATGCAGCATTCCAAGCAAATCATATCAATACAGTTGAACAAGAAGAAAACAGACAAATAGGGAAAACAAGCCAGCAAACTCCACAGCAGAGCAATCTTCTGACAACAATCCAATCCAAAGTCTGTAACTGTTCTTTAAGTCCACCATCTTCAAGAGAAGGAAAGGGATACTCCATCTTAAAACTCTAACAATGCATTCCACCAAGAATGAAGAGAATCAACAAGATGAGTATTTGATACTGGGAAGCAGACAGGAAACCAAAGGAATCCCATCTGACATTCAACCAGTCATCAGAGAAAGGCATCCTCAAAAGTTCTACTCATTATAAATGTCAAACATCCCTCCAAAGGAGAGATGAGACTTTAACATGAGGACTTTGAACCATAGGATGGGAATGGAAGGTGAATGAAACCAACCATTATTTGAAGAAAAAACTATTTCTAAAGCTCTCTCCTAAAACCCTAATCTCATAAGCTACAAAAAGCTAACAAAAAGAAAAGAAAAGCTCCAAGCCAAGCTCCTCCAGCCACTCCACAAAAGCTTCATCATGTCCATGATATCCTTTAATAGGCACCAGAAGCCCACCATGCAAGAAAAGCCCAATTTGAGTCCATTCCAAATCAATCACCAAAGTTGAAGCACCAAATGAACAATCAACTTGAATATTCTATCTAAAATATCAAAACACATCCTAAAAATCTAATTATTTTTCTATGGGAACATGCATTTGTTAATGATCTATAGTTCAAAAATCAGGACCTAATTCAATTTCTAAGTCCTCTAATAAAATCCTAATTTGCAAGGTATGACTAAAGAGATCCACTAAAGAACACTCCTAAACAACTATCCTAAAATCCTATTTAAAATGATTTAAAAATCATAACAAAGATCATATAGAAACATTAACATGTATACAGCCAGCCAACAAAATTCCAAGATCAAACTCCAAAATATGAGAGAGAAAGAAAATCAACAAATTCAGAACCACATTATTTCATTATTAAAAATGCACTAAAAAGAAAATATGAAGTAAAATGGAAAATGCATGGAAAATTAAATGCAAAGCATGATAAAGTCCTAAACATCTAAATCTATAATCAAAATTATTTTCAGAATTTATCTACAACATTTACTATTTTTTCATGAATTAAATCTCAACAATCAATTAAACTAAAATAAAAAACAAGGAATAAAAGAATTAACAGGGAGGGGGTTCCAACAGCAAGGAAAGCAAGGCTATCTGCGCCTGGGCCCATGAGAGGGGGGGTTCAAAAAGCATAAGGGCGCTAGGCCCAATCTGGGATAGAAATTCAGCAAATTAAAATTCTCACAATAATGTCCAGGGAGGTGCATTAAGCAGGTAATTCACGTGTTAATTATGATGGGCCTGAAAGGGGAGGTGCGCGTAGCAGGGGAAACCAAGGCCCAACATAACAAATTAATTCATGCAGTTCAGTTTCAATTAAACAAAAAAAGGAACACGCGAGGGATCGAACTCGCATCCCCTTTGTTCACATAGCACGCTGAATGGACTTGGATTCTCACTAATTGAAACAACTGCGTTTCAAGGGAGGGTGATGTGGCACGTTGGCTACCATCAGATACGAAGACTTAGTCCAATCTCTCATCACGCTTGGACGGCACAGGTTGTATCTTCCTCATTTGATTTTCTCTACAAACATAAACCCGCGTGCAGCCCCCCCCATGGTCGGACGGGAACGGGGCATTTCTGGCCAACTTCACGTAACCCTATCTCTCTCCACACTCCACCAAACGCAACGATCTTTGAACGAAAATTGCACGAAATCTCACGAGGATTGCAACCATGCTAACTAAACGGTCTAAAACTCCAAGAATCAAGAATTCTACATCCTAACCGAAAACGGATCCAATCTTAAATTATCACTATTCCTCAAATTAATCATCCAGAAATCATCTATGACCTAAGGGAAACCTAACCACATGATTCTAAGGCATTGAACACGCAAGAATTGAGTGCAATTTCAAGAAGAAAAAACCTGGTTTCAAGCTTCGATTTGAGGCGTTTATGGCTTGATTCTTGCTCCAAAAAGTTCCAGATCCAATCAGTGATGATGTTAGAAGAAGATTGAAGCTTCAATTGCACTTGAAATGGCCTCAATCAGAAATTTGCTCTTTCACTTTTCTCCTCCAAATTCCAATGGCAATCTCTAACTCAGCAACAATGACTCACCAACCTTGTTTCTTATGAGTTCCTAGACCTTTATAGAATGATTTAGAAGCTTCTAGAGGTAAGGCCCAGGCCCAAAATCAAAAATCTATTTCCAAATTTTTCTCCAAAAAGTTTCAATGATGATGTCTAATTTTCCTTCAATAACTTGCTTGGGAAGCTTTGGTCAGCTTGCTGAACTATCCTTGAGTGAAATCAGACCAAAAAGAGCCTTCAATTTGCCTTGGTGAATGATTTGTGTGATGTAACTTACATATGAAGAAACCTTATGAAAGGCCATGAAGCATACTTCAAATGAAAAATCCACAATTGCCAATGTCTCTAAAACATGATTTCTGATTAAAATGAGTGGTCATTTGGCTTGTTTTGGACCCATAACCATTTATTTCAATTTCCCACCAAAAATGCCTTTGAATTTCTCTTCTTTCAAAACCACTTCAAGCCAATCTTTGATATGAGCCAAACAAACTCACCATGAGTTCTTGGTTAGCCTAAAAACCACATTTTAAACAAGTTCTATGTTGAACAAAAATCCATTTGACAAGTGCAAGTTGGAGATTTTGACCTATGATTGAAAATGGCCTACAATCTCACTTTCCCAAAATACCCCTGATTTGTAAACCTCATAACTTGAGTTCTACAAATCAGATGGAAGACTTATAATACAATTTGGAAAGCTAAGATCATGAGGAACAACTTTCATGTTGGCCAAAAGTTCAGATGAAACCTCCTTCTAGGTCAAAAATAGCTTGGAAGTCAGATAAATTTCAGAGGCATCTGAGGATCTGTAACTTGTCTGGACCATAACTTGAGTTCTATAAATACAATGGAGGACTTCTAGTACTCAAATTAAAGCTAAGAGTATGATCTACAAGTTTCATGTTGGCCAAAAATGGAAATGAAACTTGCATCTTGACTTACATGGCTTGGAAGTTTGGCACTAAACAAGGGATTTTACCCTAGGAACCCTGACTTAGCAACTCCAACCACTCTTGATTCTTCTCAACTTGATCTTGAAAAAATATCTCAAATGCTTTAAAATATCATTTCATGATCTCAATGACCTAGAAGTAGGCTTTGATCTTCTTCAATTACTCTCCTTGACCAAGGGTTAACCAGATGAAACCCTAGTTGCATCCACTTCCACCGTGGCTCTTGCATTTGATAAAATGACTTGATTGAGCTCCAACATGACCTTCAAGGCACTTCAATGAGCTCTACCCACACATTCTCTCCTTGATCAAGGCCTTACAATCCACTGCTGATCTTCAACTGGCTCCAAGTGAGGAGATGAGCCCCATACAAGCATTCAAACTTTTCAAGAATTCAACCCTCTGTCTGATGACCCTGATAAATTCTTAAGCTTGAATAATACCTCTTGTTAGGCTTCTCTTGACATGTATCACACTTGATCCCCTGTTAAATTAAGGATGTTATGCTATGCAAATGCTAGAACTATGCTATGCTAATGCAATGAAACATAAACCAAGTGATCAAAAGGATGGGCAAATTTTAGGGTGCAACAGCTGCCCCTATTCAAGCGGCTTGGACCCGACTGGATGAGAAGCGAACGACTTTCAAACAATCGCGGTAGAAGACGGTTGAATACCAAATAACCCAGAAATTTTCCAACCGCAGAAATAAACTGCGCAAAACTTCTTGGAAAGCAATATCCAAAAAACTGAATCTGGTTGTCACGGCGACAAATGATCAATCATCTGATAAAAACTGACTTAATTTCATCAGCAACCACCTGCGTGACGCCACTGGCATTGAACCAACAAACTGGATTAACACCATCAATCCTCCCGAAATATGTCACAATAAGCGGGCATCGTCAAAAGACCATATCTAAATATCCTCCTCGACCTTCCATTTCCGCAGAAGCGGGAAAAGCACTACTCACAGCACGAACCGTCGAACCATCACGTCGACTGTTGAACCATCACGTCAACCAAAGCATGAACTCAAAGTGCGAACGGTTGAACCATCACGTCAACCAAAGCACGAGCTCAAGGTGCGAACTGTCGAACCATCACGTCAACTGTTGAACCATCACGTCAACTGTTGAACCATCACGTCAACTGTTGAACGAACTCAAAGAGCGAACCGTCGAGCCATCACGTCGACCGTCGAACCATCACGTCAACTTTTAAACCATCACGTCAACTGTTGAACGAACTCAAAGAGCGAATCGTCGAGCCATCACGTCGACTGCTGAACCATCACGTCAACAAAAGCATGAACTCAAAGTGCGAACGGTTGAACCATCACGTCAACCAAAGCACGAGCTCAAGGTGCGAATTGTCGAACCATCACGTTGACTGTCGAACCATCATGTCAACTGTTGAACCATCACGTCAACTGTTGAGCGAACTCAAAGAGCGAACCGTCGAGCCATCACGTCGACTGTTGAATGAACTCAAAGTGCGAAAGGTTGAACCATCACGTCAAC
The DNA here is from genome assembly GCA_963859935.3 of Lathyrus sativus. NCBI lineage: Eukaryota > Viridiplantae > Streptophyta > Magnoliopsida > Fabales > Fabaceae > Lathyrus > Lathyrus sativus. The sequence continues at coordinate 90,454,368 of OZ012739.1, read as the reverse complement.
CAAAGCGCGAACTGTCGAACCATCACGTCGACTGTTGCACGAACTCAAAGAGCGAACTATCGAACCATCACGTGGACTGTCGAACCATCACGTCGACCAAAGCGCAAACTGTCGAACCATCACGTCGACTGTTGCACGAACTCAAAGAGCGAACTGTCGAACCATCACTTCGACTGTTGAACCATCACGTCAACTATTCGTTCACAAGGAAGCGAGGATACGCTAAATAAAAGCGAGTGCTGTCGAACCATCACGTCGACCAAAGCATGAACTCAAAGTGCGAACGGTTGAACCATCACGTCAACCAAAGCACGAGCTCAAGGTGCGAACTGTCGAACCATCACGTCGAATGTTGAACCATCACGTCAACCTTTTGATTCCTAAGAAGTGGGAAAAGCACTAAATAAAAGTGCAAACCCGAAGACTTGAACCAACAACTCTGCAGGGAAATTCTGACGACAGCCGTCAAACACCTATTTCGACAACAGGTGAAAACTTCAAGATTTTCAGAACTGTTGTACGGCAGTCTGAAGAATACTTTGCTGGGGAATAAGAGAAACTTAACCAAGCAACTCTGATGGGGAAAAACTCTACTGGGGAAATCCCGGATAACAACTCTGACAGTTTAAACCCTGAAATCTTTTAATGCTGACGTAACAGCAACCTGAGAAGAATTCCGCTGGGAGAGAGAAGAGAAACTTAACCAAGCAACTCTGCTAGGGGAGCATATGACAAGGCGAACACTACCATCGCATATCTCGCGCCACAAATCTGAATATCTGGACACCTTCCCAAATAATAATCTCAATTATCTGTAGGGAAACATACCTGAAAACAAAGAGGTAATCAACCTGGCTTATGTTTCAAAATGCATATGTTTGACAATGGCGTAATGCTCCATACAACATGGAAATGCTATGCGTTTGGGTAGATGCAAATATGATGATATATGCAAATGCAAGGAGGTGCTCCAGCAAAATAAATGCTGAAGACAAAGCCGAATCCGCTGGGGATAACCAGGTATCACATAACTATTCCAGCAAAATAAATGCTGGAAAGGTGAAACCAACTCTGCAGGGGATAACCATCCTGCTGGGGAATGGCTCACAAGCTCTGAGTTGCGAACTCTGCTGAGGATGATCATCCTATCGAAGGAAAAAAAACCTGCGGGAGAACAGAAAAGACGGTCCTGTACGGGGATGATCCTTTCAAACCACTGATCACCTGATCATGCTCTATGGGGATCAACCATGCTGGGGATACTCAGCTGGGAATCGATTTGCACACCCTGATTGTACTCTGCGGGAACTCTCTAGGGAGTAAACATATTCATAACCACACATAATGAATGCACGCTCTGCTGGGGATATCAATCTTGCCTCACTGGGCATGACTTTATCTTACCGATTAAGCCAATCTTGAATTGCTGAGGATACTCTGATCCTGCTCGGATTCAATCCCAACTCTTCTGGGGATAAAAATTTCAACCTCCATCTGCCGGGGAGGAAAAGCAAATTCTGTCTGCTAGGAGGAATAAGTTTCACATAGAGCCTGCTATGGCTGGGGAACACCATCCCTCGGATATCTGCTGCAAAGGTGACAACCCTGCAAAACACGAACGAACACAAGACATTCTACATAAAAGGAATTATCCTGGTTAGTATCCGTGACAACTATTCAGTAAATTCAAAGTTCTAACAATCATTGGCTGAGGTCTGCAAGCTTGTGCACATGTAAGTTTATCAAAAACATCGGCATTTTCCACAAACAAAACAGTACAAGTTAAAACAAGAACTAAACATCAAGTACTGAATAGTATGTTTTATTGATAACAGCCTGTAAATAGGCAAAGTTTGTACATCGGATGCAACTCCTGAAAAGAGGGAGTCACGCATAAGCGAATGCAAATATGTACAAAAATACAAAAGAGAAAATTGTATACATGTCGGCAACGTGGTACAGACGAACACCATGAGCTGATCCTCCTATGACTCGCCTGACACCGACACTTTCCCGATGCTCCATCGTCGGAAGAGATTGTTTTGGATAATCGACCCTCAGGTACTCCCAAACCACTAAGCAATGCAATATCAAACTCGGACCGCAGTCATTTGCTTTTCAATCCCTAACTTTTGCCTGAATCGCCCTTTGCGGGTTTTCAATTCACCAGGATACCCATTCTTGCCGAAGTCTCCCTTTTCATGTTTTCGACTTCGCGGGTGTACATCTTTTCAATTTTATCCCTAACTTTTGCCCGGACCTTTTTCTATTTTCTTGGTTCGCCGGGATGCCCCATTTTTGCCTGGACTCTCTTTTTTCTGTCCAGCGGGTCTCTTTAAGTAAAGTATTTTTTAACTGCGTCCGAGTTCACAGGGGATGAATAATCTTCGCCATCCATGGTAGACAACAGTAAGGCTCCTCCAGAGAAGACCTTTCGCACGATGTATGGACCTTCATAGTTAGGAGTCCATTTGCCCCTGTGATCTGACTGTGGCGGGAGAATCTTCTTTAGCACAAGATCACCCGTCTGAAAGCTTCGAGGGTGCACCTTCTTGTCGAAAGATTTCTTCATCCGGCTCTGGTATAACCGGCTATATGCGATAGATGCCAGCCTCTTCTCATCCATCAAACTGAGTTGATTCAACCTATTCTGCACCCATTCTGCCTCATCTAGTTGGACATCGAGCAATACTCTCAAGGAAGGGATCTCAACTTCTAATGGCAGGACAACTTCCATACCATACACCAATGAGAAAGGTGTTGCCCCGGTTGATGTGCGTACCGCCGTACGATAACCGTGCAAAGCGAAGGGCAACATCTCATGCCAGTCTTTGTATGTCACAACCATTTTCTGAACTATCCTCTTGATGTTCTTATTGGCCGCCTCGACAACGCCATTCATCTTGGGCCGATAAGAAGATGAGTTGTGATGCTCAATCTTGAAATTCTGGCACAATTCTTTCATCATTTTGTTATTCAGGTTCGAACCATTGTCAGTAATGATTCTTTCAGGAATGCCGTACCGACAGATGATATCCTTTTTGATAAACCTGGCTACCACTTGCTTGGTAACATTAGCGTAAGACGCTGCTTCAACCCATTTGGTGAAGTAATCAATAGCTACCAGGATGAACCTGTGTCCATTGGATGCGGTGGGCTCAATTTTCCCAATCATATCAATGCCCCACATGGAGAAAGGCCACGGGGACACCATAACTTTCAAAGGGCTTGGCGGCACCTGAATCTTGTCCGCATAAATTTGGCACTTGTGGCACTTCTTTGCAAATTTGAAACAGTCTCATTCCATTGTCAACCAATAATACCCTGCCCGTAATAACTTTCGAGACATAGTATGTCCGCCAGCGTGCGTGCCAAAGGTTCCCTCGTGGATCTCTTCCATGAGTAAATTAGCCTCTTTTTCATCAACACATTGCAAAAGCACCAAATCATGGTTTCTCCTATACAGAACACCATCCAGATTCAAGTAGAAATTGCCAGCTAGTCTCCTAAGAGTCTTCTTATCGCGGCTGGATGCCCCAGTCGGATACTCTTGGTTCTTTAGGAAGTTCTGGATATCAAAATACCACGGCTTGCCATCGGAAGCTTCCTCAATGGCGAATATGAAGACGGGCCTATCAAGGCAAGAGATAACTATTCTGGGAGCCTCATTCCAGAAGTTAACTTTGTACATGGAAGACAATGTCGCAAGTGCGTCAGCCATCTGATTTTCTACTCATGGCACATGATGAAACTCTACCCTGTCAAAGAAAGGCAACAGTCTCCTTGCATAATTCATATACGGTATCAGATTGGGCTGACGGGTCTCCCATTCACCCTTGATCTGGTTCACGACTAGCGCGGAGTCTCCGTACACATCAAGATTTTTAATCCTCAAATCAATAGCCTCCTCGAGACCCATGATACACGCCTCATATTCGACTTCGTTATTAGTAACTAGGAAGGTCAATTTGGCAGTGAATGGGATGTGTGTCCCATGGGGAGTCGTGATGATTGCCCCAATTCCACTTCCATATGAATTCACAACACCGTCAAAAATCAATTGCCATTGGGAACTCCGCTCAGGACCTTCACCATGCAACGGCTCTTTGCAATCTTTCATCTTTAAGTACATGATATCCTCGTCAGGAAAATCAAACTTCATCGGCTGGTAATCATCGATTGGTTGTTTAACCAGGTACTCTGACAGTACGCTACCTTTGATAGCCTTTTCCGAGACATACTGTATATCGTACTCTGTCAGTACCATCTGCCATCGGGCAATCCTTCCAGAGAGTGCCTGTTTTTCAAAGACGTATTCGTTCGGATCCATCTTCGAAATCAGCATGGTTGTATGATTCAGCATGTATTGCCTCAGACGTTTGGCAGCCCAAGCAAGTGCACAACACGTCTTTTCGAGCATAGAGTATTGAGACTCACAATCCGTGAATTTTTTACTCAAATAATAAATCGCATGCTCTTTCCGTCTTGTCTCGTCATGTTGACCGAGAACACAACCCATACTGTTCTCAAGAACAGTCAAATACATAATCAATGGTCTCCCGGCTACTAGGGGTATTAAAATCGGTGGTTCCTGCAAATACTCTTTTATTCTTTCGAATGCCCTTTGGCAATTCTCATTCCAGACCACCGCTTGATCTTTTTTCAGCAACTTAAACATTGGCTCACACGTGGCAGTTAGGTGAGATATGAATCGGGCAATGTAGTTCAACCTCCCCAAAAAACCACGAACCTCTTTCTCCGTTTTCGGTGCTGGCATTTCTTGTATAGCTTTTATCTTTGCAGGATCAACCTCAATCCCTTTTTCGCTAACAATGAACCCCAGTAGCTTACCAGACCTCACCCCGAAGGTTCACTTGTTAGGATTCAGCCTCAGCCTGAATTTCCTAAGCCTCTTGAATAATTTCAGAAGATTGACCAAATGCTCTTCCTCTGTCTAGGACTTGGCAATCATATCGTCAACATAGACTTCGATCTCTTTATGCATCATGTCATGAAAGAGTGTCGTCATAGCTCGCTGATATGTTTCCCAAGCGTTCTTCAAACCAAAGGGCATCACTTTGTAGCAGAACATCCCCCACGGGGTAATAAAATTCGTTTTCTCCATATCCTCCGGCGCCATCTTTATCTGATTATAGCCCGAAAAGCCGTCCATGAAGGAAAACACTGAGAATTGAGCTGTATTATCAACCAACACATCAATGTGAGGAAAAGGGAAATCATCCTTTGGGCTCGCCTTGTTTAGATCTCTGTAATCAACGCACATCCGCACCTTACCGTCTTTCTTCGGTACAGGTACTATATTGGCGACCCAAGAAGGTTAAGTTGTAACAGCAAGAAAACCAGCGTCCCATTATTTCTGCACTTTCTCCTTAATTTTCACAGCCATATCTGGTCGATCCTCCTGAGTTTCTGTTTAATCGGCAAACATTCTTCTCGCAACGGCAAACGATGAACCACCATATCAATATCCAGCCCGGGCATATCTTCGTAAGACCAAGCAAAGATATAACTATACTCTCGAAGTATCTCGATAAGCCTTTGCTTGATATCACTTTGTAGTGCAGCCCCTATCCGAACATTCCTGACACATTCCCTGGACCCCAAGTTAATGACTTCAATTTCCTCCTGATGAGGCAGAATAACCCTCTCTTCTTGCTTCAACAACCGAGTCAGCTCTTCTGATAAGTCATTATCCTCGACAATCTCTTCTTCGGCTTGAAAGATCGGGTGCTCAAAGTTGAAGTGAGTCATAGGAAGTTCTTGGTCGGTGTCATCTAAAATTATGTGAGTCCTGCGAGAAAAATGGTTAAACGCTTCAAATGATATGAAAACAAAGCACATAACCACATTGCCATTTTATTGCTAAAACTAAAAACAGAAAGACAAGGATTACAACATTTGTAAGGAAAAACGCCTTTATTCAATGATTAACCAAAGCATACACATAAGCAAACAGGCCCTGAAATAAAATCTCTATGCCCCGGGTAAGACATAGGATTGTACAATAATTGGAAAACAAAGCATTACTGTTTCGTTGTCACTTGGATAACATCTTGGATTGACTAGTTGCATAAGATCTGCCCTGGTACGCCGGGTCTGATCCAAGCATCCATATCGCAGTCACTGTCTCCGCCTTCAGCTTTGGGCACATCATTGATTCTCTCGTAGCTGACTCCTCCAGGAGTAAACACAACTGGCCCTATGATCCTCGGTGCGCTTTGTGGGGAAGATGACGATGATGGGCGGTACCCCAACCCAAATTTGTCCTGCTTGACGGGAATATCCAGGACTTGACCCCACCTCTTAGTCTCTCCGGTCTGCACCATTGCCTGGGCTTCCTTATACGAAGACATGGCCACTTCCGGCCCTTCGCTGTTCACAGGAGCTTCACCCTTAATCTTTACTCCTTCAAGGCTTGACACAGCGTCTCGTGGATTTCTCCGTCCACTTCGACGTATTTGAAGGATGATAAATGACTGACCAGAATGTCCTCTTCACCACACACGGTAACAATACTGCCATCAACCGTATATTTCAGCTTTTGGTGAAGCGTGGATGTCACAGCTCCGGAGGAATGGATCCACGGTCTTCCATGTAGACAATTGTACACTGGTTGGATGTCCTTAATATAGAACACGGTATCAAATACTTCTGGACCCACTTGTATTGGCAACGTCAGCGCCCCAAATACAGACCTCCTGGTTCCATCAAACGCTCTTACTACCAGATCACTGGGCGTGCAAATTATTCCTCGAGTATGAAATTTCAACAGTGCCTTCTTAGGCAATACATTCAGGGATGACCCGGTATCAACAAGAACATGGGACATGACGGTGCCCCTGCACTCAACTGAAATGTGCAAAGCATTATTGTGGTCGCGACCTCTAGGCGTCAAGTCAAAATCAGTAAACCCCAAGCCGTGCCCCGCATTCACATGGGCCATTACCCCCCCAAGTTGATTAACAGAAATCTCCTGGGGTACGAAGGACGTCTCAAGCACTTTCAATAGGGCATTCCGGTGAGCTTCGGAACACAGCAATAAAGACAGAATAGAGATTTTTGAAGGAGTTTTCTGTAAATGATCAACGATCTTGTAATCACTCTTTCGAATTAGCCTCATAAACACCTCCACGTCTTTATTCAATGGTTCTTTCTCCTTCTCCAGGGAAGGTCCACCCTCATTCACCTTGCTTTTACCCTTCGCAATTCTTTCTGCTTCTACTTCTGGCAAAGTAAAGATTCTTCCACTACGGGTCATACCGCCTGCTCCTTCCAGATTGTCAACTGATCCCACCGGCATATCATCCAGATTAATTCTCTCACCATTACAATAAACTTCTGCTCCATAACTCCAAGGGACGGCCTTGGTGCTCTCATACGGAATGGGTTTTGCTTTAGTGATGGTGATAGTTGTCCGCTTGGCAAGCGCCGATATCGTGACAGACTTGAATGGCATCGTAACAGTGGCAATCTCACCCTGCTCTTCGACCATTGCCTCGACAGGCTTCTCTTCGGCAGCAGTGCGATCAAATTGTAACGTACCCTCATCAATCAGACTCTGAATTCCGCTTTTCAAATTATCGCAACCCTCAGGTCGAGTTGAACAATCTACACAGCCCTCATCACATTCGGGGTAAACTCCCTCTTTCAACAAATGGCTTTTCACGTAACCCAGAGGTGTATTTAGTTCCTCCACATTCACAACTAGATCTAACTCTGCATCTGTCAGAATAGCGTTCGCTCCCGCTGCCCCATGCTCTGGCATTGGTTGTTTGGGTCCTTCCGTACCAAAATTAATGGCAGTGCTATCAAGTAAATCTTGCACCTTGTGCTTGAAAGCCTGACAATTTTCAATATTATGATCGGGCGCCCCAGAATGAAATTCACAATGCTCATTGGCGTCATACCCATACAGAGGTATGCCCGTCGGCGGGGCCAAGGTCCTTTTCTCAACCAATTGTAGTCTCAACAAAGTCTGAAGAAGTTCAGCATACGATACTGGAGGTACCTCAAATACCCGTCTCGGCCTTTGATTCTGAACTCTTCGCTGATTAGTATTCTGTTGCCTCGGCTGCTGCTGAGGTTGTTTTTGTTGTTGTTGTGGTGCAGGGATTGTCACACTAGCAACTTGTTGCTGCATACGCCAGTTTTGACTCTTATTCTTCCTTCGAGCGTTGTACACTGAGTTAGTGTCTCCTTGTTTTTTTACCCCCAAAACCTTCTTGCCACCTCCAGCTGAGGTTGATTCACCAGTCTGAAGCTTACCAATCTTAATTCCATTCTCAACTTGCTCACCCATCAGAATCAAGTCAGAGAAATTGCTCATCAAACAGTTGAGAAGTTTGTCGTAATACAGCCCTGAAAACGTAGCCACGAAGATATCTATCAACTCCCTCTCCACCATGGGTGGTTGTACCCTTGCGGCCAACTCGCGCCATCTCTGGGCGTATTCTTTGAAACTTTCACCAGTCTTCTGAGAGAGATTATGCAATTGAACCCGATTCGGAGCAAGATCACTGTTATATTGGTAGTGTCTCACGAAAGCTTCTGCCAGTTCTTTCCAACTTCCAATTTGAGTAGGTTCCAGTCCCATGTACCATTCCAACGACGGCCCGGACAGACTATCCTGAAAGAAGTGCATTAACAGCTTTTCATCGTTGGAGTAAGCAGACATTCTTCTGTAATAAGATTGCACGTGCACTCTAGGACACGTGTCTCCCTTGTATTTGTCAAACGCAGGGGCCTTAAACTTGAGTGGCACCCTCAGCCCAGGAACCAATCCCATGTTCGCCATATCCAATCCCACAGAATTCTGGTTGGCTATTCCTTTGACCTGCTCTTCTAGCATCTTGATCCTGCGATCATTTTCAGTAGGCCTCTCATAACCCATGCCTTGACCAGAAAAAGCATCTTCTTAGCGGTCTTCACCCTAATAAGGACCCTCATTGTCGTACCCAGCGTACGCAGCGTTGCGACCATGACCACTCTGGAAAAACCTGGGGTCATACCTCAGATTACCGAGCTCTTGATTAGCAGCCGTTGTCCCAAAGCCAGTATTGTAGGCACCCATTCTGTAACCATTGTTACTTACAGTTCCAAAACCCTGATTACCAAATCCAGCGTTGGCACCACCAGCGTTACCGAAGCCCATATTCACACCAGCAAAGCCTGTATTACCATTAACCACATTCACACCGGTATTCCCAGCACCAGCATTGAAACCAGCATTACCGTTGCCAACAACGTTCCCATTGGTTTCCAAGTTACCGTTCCTATTACCAGCATTCCCATTACCAGCCCCAAGAATGTTCTCACCAGCGTCAAGACCGACCACTGGTATAGCATCACCAGCCTGAGGAGTTTCACCATGAGGACGATTAGCATCTGTACCCCCATGTAGCACACCGTTGTTATCAACTCGTGCAATCTAGAGTTGCACGAGAGTCTGGAGTTGTTCCTGGCCTTTAGCCACGGTCTCCATCACCTGCATAAACTGAGCCATGCGGTCACGCATCTCCTACATCCCTGACTGCATCTGGTCCATGACTTTCTTACAATTGCTTCGGGTTGAGTAACGGTGAGTTCGGTGTTCGGAAATCCTGGAACCTGCATCAACAGAGGGTTAGGAAACACAGTACAAGGCACCGGCTATGCAAATGACTTATGCAAATGCAAACGTATGTCTGTGTGTTAAGGAGATTTTTCCCCGGTTCGAGTGCCATAGTGTCAGTGCTTATAGCAAGAAGTCCGGATCTAGTCACTGAAATAATATCTCATATATATATGGGCCAACAAGGCAGCAGTACAAAGTCAATGAATACATGAGACCTCATTAGCATGACCTCAACCAACAAGCCTGGTGATGGTCAGCCTACAGCCGAAATCAGAAAAAATACAAAAGATTACAAAGATAATCAAGTGCGACAGCGAGCACGAAACTCCTCTAGCAATTCTTTTGTCTTCGGGTGGTCAGGACAAGTGAGTAACCCTTCGACGAGCAACTCTCTCTGCATAATAGTACACTGGAGACCTTCAACCGGATCTTCCCACGCTTCCTGGCCGAAGCACTCCTCTAACTTCCACTTCTTGGACTCGAACACCTGCTTGTGATTCTTCAGGTTGGCAAGGGCTTTGTTGAGCCTGTCTTCGGTGGAATATCGGTGATCCGTTTCCTCATCGAACCTTTCCTCACTAGCCTTCACCTGAGCCTTCAGTTTGGAGATCTGCTGTTTTAGTTTATCCTCCCTCTCTTTGTTGTTGGCTATAGTGGCATCCCACTGCTGATTGAACTTGGATATTCTTCGATATGCTTCATCCAAGTGCTGCTTCTTAGTAGCCAGTACATCGCTGACAAATTTGAAGTCCAGACCCAAACGCTCACGCTCAGCCATCTGCTTAGCCAAATCCGTGTCCAACCTGTTCACCAACTCTGTCTGCCTCTTGAAGGAATGGACAACTTCGTTTCTCTCGCGTCTAACCTGTGCCAACTCTTTCTCCAATTCTTCATTGACTTTTTTCAACTCTTCTTTCTTAGCTAACACCTGATTATACTGCTGAATAGACACGATGGTAGGCTTTTCCACCACTGGAGGGCATTCCTGCTTAGCAGGTGGAAATGGCATCCCTATGGTCTTTGCTCGGCTCTTGACCCAGGGCACATACGGAGTGTAGGCTTGGCTATTACTTTTCCCCAACAATGGTTTCCCTCGTCTACTGATATCATTCCAGGCATGCTGAAGCTTAGATAACATGTCCCCCTCTAGAAGACCGGTGAGGTACAGAGATTCCTGCACCTCTTCATCCTTTGGCGGAGCTCTCAAAGCATAAGCAAACTGTCTGACAAGTAGTGACGAATTATAGTTGTTACAGCCCTTTCTTCCAATCAAAGGCACATTCAAAAACCCGCGGCAGCTGAATATAACCTCAGTACCCAACATATCTCTATCAAACCACACGATACTCTCTGCTGATAAACTCATCAATCGCTCAGACCACTCAGCTGTGGCTGCAGATGAAGCAAAAAGACCGTTCTTTGGTAGGTGACTATCAAACCATCTATAGAACAAAGGCACACAACATGATACATTCTTACCCCTTCTATTCTCGTTCTTGTAATGGATAGAATGATACAAATCGCCAATCAAGGTAGGAACTGGATTCCCTGATGCAAAGATATGAAAGACATCTAAGTCCACAAAATCAGGCATATTAGGAAACAAAATGATGCCATATATGCTGAGAGCAAGAATGGCGTTGAACACAATCCAACAACCGTCTTTGGCACATTGTTGGGCTTTCCCAACTAAGAAATGCAAAGAGAAACCGGGAACCCTATTCCAACTGGACAAGATCAACTTAGAGGCATCCAGATGAAGAGAAAGAGCTAGATTAGCCAGATTAGGCTCGGCATCCATATGAACAAATGGCATCTGACTCTTGATAGGCACACCTAACAACACATCATACTCCTCTAATGTAGGTGCAAGAATGAAGTCCGGGAAAGTAAAGCATCTCAATGGAGGATCATAGAACTGCAGCAAGGCGTACAACCCATTCAACTCAAACACAGAAGGTTTACGGACCAAACTGAGCAGCTTCCCATAAAACTTTCTTAATTTACCTCTAACAGTATCATCTGCTAAAGCAATCAAACTGGACAACTGAGCAACCTCTAGAGTGGGGAGCTTATAGGCCACAGTCTTCCTCAGAGAACCCATAATATCACAACAGCAGGCAAGAAAATATCGGAACCGGGGAATAGTTGTCGCTACGCGAAAAATGACACAGAGTCGCCACCGGATTTTATTTATCCCAAGGTGGGAAAGGGAAATAGCGATAAAACCTTTGGGAAAAGAGCATGGTCATCGCAACTAAGTCTTAGGGTTCGGGAGTCGATTATGCAAGGGGAAGGTGTTAGCACCCCCTCGCATCCATCGTACTCGATGGGAACCTCCTAGGTTGTTTAGCGTGAATGGGTGTTTTTATTAAGAGTTTGCTTGTTTAAGGAAAAGAGGGGTTGGTTTATTTATTTTAATGCTCGCCAAGGATTGTGGCCCTTGTGCCTACATATCCTCACTTAAAAGAAGTGAAGAATCAGAGCTCTGTAGTTCGGAGGCTTACGAAATAGTTGTTTGTTGGTTGATTTTATACCTTGAAAAAGGGTTTTTTGGTTGATGCCTTAAGGAGAAAAATAGTTTGATGAGTTGATGTTATTTTTAGGTTTTTTTAAAGAAAAATGGTTCTTGATTAGGGTTACACAAAAGGACTTCGGATAGAGATTAATGTTTCGAATAGCCAAGTCGAGCGCCTTGTATCTAAAACATTCGGAACGAGTGTACGAGGATTCCATTCTCATTCCTTCTCCACCACCTTAAAATCCATGGTGTACAACCCTAACCATATATTTATTGTATTTTTGTTTTTTTTTATGAGAAAAAAAAGGATCACTTGATGTTGGATCAAGGTTTATTGTTTGTAAAGATATATTTGAAGCGATACGGACAAGGTCGATGGCGATGCACAAGGCAATCGACTTACAAGGTTAAAAATGGCTTGATAAATCGAGAGTTTGTTTTTGAAAATGGTTTTTGGGAATCAAAAGTCACCAAGGACAATAGCAATATTCACACTAAAATCATACAAACATATGGGGTTAGTTGGCTAAGAAAAATTTTTTTGGAGGTAAAATATCAAAAAAAGTGAGAAAACAGTGGTGTAACACGGGTGGCCGTGTTGTGTGACACGGCCCGTGTCATAAAGTACATGCAATATGAGTTTGAGGGCTTGACAGAGGTGTGACACGGGTGGCCGTGTTGTGTGACACGGCCCGTGTCATAAGGTACATGCAATATGAGTTTTAGGGCTTGACAGAGGTGTGACACGGGTGGCCGTGTTGTGTGACACGGCCCGTGTCCTAGGGTCTGGGAGAAAAACGATTTTGAAGCCAAACAGCGGTGTGACACGGGTGGCCGTGTTGTGTGACACGGCCCGTGTCATAGGTTCTGGGACAAAACAAGTTTTTTAGGCCAAACAGGGGTGTGACACGGGTGGCTGTGTTGTGTGACACGGCCCGTGTCAGGGGTCCTAGGCATTTTGTAAGTTGAAACCTCAAACAGAGGTGCAACGCGGTCGGCCGTGTTGTGTAACACGGCCCGTGTTCTGAGGCCTGGGGTTTTTGTGCTATGAAAAAGCTATCAGAAGTGTGACACGGGTGGTCGTGTCGTGTGACACGGCCCGTGTCAGGCTACCAGAGTGAAAAGCCTAATTTTTTTCTTTGTTCTCCTTCATTTTTATGGTTTCTTGCAAATGGTTTCTTGGTCCCTATTTGGACCTTACATGATATATACAGTACAACAACACACAAGAGAGTAATGAAATGAATATAAAAGCAAAAAAGTAAAGAGAGAAAGGTTTGAAGGAATGGATACCCAAGAGATTTCTATCCTTCTTGCATGTCCTCCTTGGTTTTGGTTGAATGTGCTTCACTCTTCACTCTATGTTGTGAAGGCTCTACTCTTTAAGGATGCCCTTGTGTTTCTATCTGACTCTGTTTTTTCTGGTTTTTCCTCCCTTCTATTTTTTTGGTTTTTTAGGGTTTCTCTTGCTCTTTCTCTATTTTTTCTGGTTTTGCAATGTGTGTGTGGATGTTGAATGTGTCAAGAGTGATCTCTTTTTGTTTACAGCACCCTCCTCTTATCTCAGCTCCTCTAGGGTTTTCTCTTCTCATCACATATCAGATTTTTCATGGAGTGGTGTCTCTTAGCACCTTTTCTCATGCCACTCTCTTTCTTTCCATTTCCATGCAAGAGTTATGCTGCATTTTTGCTGTTGCACTTTGCCTATGCTGTTCTTTCTGCAGCACTTTGTGCCTTGCACCCATTTTGTTGGCTTGTGCTTGGACAGCTCTTGTGGTCAATGCTACCACCTTTGACAGCATTTTGAAAATTCTGATATGTAGAAGCATTGTCACATGTTATTCCCTTGGTCTTGTGACATGTGATCTTGTGACATGAGGTAATTTGCCATCTCTTGCATGGGGCTGTTTTGCCCATGATCAAACATGCATATTCTTGGTCTCAACACATTCCAATGCTGATTTAATTCTTGCATATTTCTTGGATGTTTGTAAGAACAATGTGGACTTTGTGTGGCATTACCATAACATGAATTTGATTAGAGACTTGAATGAAGATTAGAAATAAATTAATTTCTAAACATTACTTAGAGTTGGAAATCTTGCAACAAATAACATTCTTGTAACATCATGAAATTTCTCTTTGTAATATTCTTGCCTCTAACTCATGAATTTATGATGGATTTTCTTAGAACCATTAAACTTGAAATGGATGAAGTCTTGAATTATGGACTTGTGATCTTGACTCATGCTTTGCAAATTTGGACTCCACTTGATTAAGAATTTCAAACAAAATTGGATGAAGCAATCTTGAATTGGCCTTGAATTTCATGTTCATTAGGAATATATCTTGAATATCCTAATATTTTTCCAAGTAACTTCTCCTTGAAGAAATCTAGATGAGTAAACCTTCCAATTCAGAACAAACTTTAGATAATGAACATTTTCTTCCATGTAGCCCAAGATAGACAAGTTATCTCATTTGAAATGGAAAATGACAAATCGACCCAATCCGTACCCACATGCTCGATATGTAATAAAATGATGTATGATATGGCGAATGTAGGGTATAAAGGCTAAAGGCGAAAATGAGGGTGTGACAATAGTGTACCTACAACACAGACACACGTTAATGATATGCAAATGAGTATGCAAAATGCAACATGCAAACATGCAACAGGGGATCAAGATGGCTGCTGAGAAGATCAAAGTTTTGATCCAACACAATCATCACACTACTCTGATAGCACAACCCTGAAAAGGACTAATAGATACACACTGTCGAGAACAACCACATCTCTGACGATAAGAACCTCTTAACCCAACAACACTGATTCACTGACAAGAAAACCAGGTAGTCTGAAGGCTAAGGTTTCCTGCAATAACCCGACCCCGCTCACAGGTATGGACCTAATCACAGATAAGGTATGGCATCCTATGCGTTTCCCAGCGTCACAGACTTTCAAGAGCGATGATACGATACCCAGAAGGTGTGCCATCATCATCTCTTGAAGTGGCCTCACTCTGCTGAGTCACAAATGATCGGTCCCCAGAGTCGACAATCCTCCAAACAAACAATCCCTCAGGCCCAAAGGGCCGGAAAAGAAGTCAACCGGGAGAACCTCATCTGAGCGTAGATTTCGTGAGACTCTAGTGCCTGCAAAGCAAGCACGCGCCCATTAATTTCCACAACTAATGCTAAGTACACTCAAGCCTGGGTCTGGCTTCTCACTCATCAAATCCCCTTCCTACAACAACACAATAATAATATATTGAAAATAAAATGCGGAAAGTAAAGTGCAACAAAAACCCAACAGGTAAACACACAAGCACTAGGAATGACTCGTACAGGGAACCGTTGAAGTCCCCAGCAAAGTCGCCAGCTGTCACTACTGCGAAAATAAGGTGCCGACAAAATAGAAGAGTCGCCACCTTTTGTTATTTTCCCTCAGAACGGGAAAGGAAACGATCGGAAAAAACCTGACGAATAGGTATAAGACAAGTTCATCGCAACCATTGTCTAGGTTCGGGAGTCGGTTACGCAAGGGGAAGGTATTAGCACCCCTCACGTCCATCGTACTCGATGGGATCCACGCTTGTTGTGTTTATCTGACGAGTTTGTTTAACTATCTACGCTAAGAGGTCTGGTCTGAAAAGGAAAGAAAATGACTCGGCAAAGCGTCGCACTTTATGCCTACGTATTCCCGTTTGGAACGAGAAATCAGAGTCAACGTAGTTCGCCTAAATACGGGTT
Source organism: Lathyrus sativus (assembly GCA_963859935.3). Classification (NCBI taxonomy): domain Eukaryota; kingdom Viridiplantae; phylum Streptophyta; class Magnoliopsida; order Fabales; family Fabaceae; genus Lathyrus; species Lathyrus sativus. Next base: position 90,438,460 of record OZ012739.1, on the reverse strand, counting down.
ACGGGGAAGGTTGCTCGCCGAGATATCGCATCTCGTGCCTACGTACTTTCATACGGCATGAAAGATTAGAGAAAACGTAGTTCGGGCTATGCAGAACACAAGTTTGTTCAATTGTTTTATCCTAGTAAAGTTAACAGACAGTTCCAGCAGTTGGTGTTTGCAGCTCGATCCTTGGTGACTTAGGCGTTACCGTTTGCGATAGAACTGAAAGTTAACAGAACTTTCCTTTAAGAAAAGGGTTTTCCTGATTACGGGTCCAAGAGGACAAAAACGATTTGAATGTTTGTTTTTGAGTCTTTTACGGAAGAAGTGAATTGAGTTCTGTTTGTAACTCGTGTTGCACTAAAGACTTGGACTTGAGAGTGAATGTGTCGCATGTCACCCAAAGGGTACCATACTAAACATTCAAGCTACGTGAGGGAAACCCTCCCACAACTCTTTCTCAAGTTACATAAGGCTCGTAACGCAAAACACGTGTTGACCTTTATTAAGTGTTTTAACTGTATTTGAAGATGAGAAGAGAAACAGACTCTCTACAGGGAAACTGACTCGATCCTACAGTTATCATGCAATATTCGTCCTACGGTTTTGGTTAAAAGGGAAACTAACTAATGTTATCATGCATGGTTAGAATCCTAATGTCTGTCATAACTTCTCTTGAATAAGAGAAGTCAGAGTTCCTAGGGGAACATGGCAATGGAAAAAACAGTAAACAGAAAAACTGTACAAGAAATTACTGTAAACAAATTGTTGTAAATAAAATGCATGCAATGCATCACACAAGCAGAAGGAGCCAAGCTCAACTTCTAAACAAGCAAGGCACAAAGGCCACAAACCACATAGGCAAGGGAGCTGAGCTCTACCAAATACCAACAAGCAAAGCCACACAGTAAAAATACAAGCAGAGGGAGAAACTCAACCTCTAATGCAATATAAGCAAGGGGAGAAGCTCAACCCTTAAGATGCTCTTACGCCTATGATCATCTACATGAATCATAAATCTAATGCAGCATTCCAAGCAAATCATATCAATACAGTTGAACAAGAAGAAAACAGACAAACAGGGAAAACAAGCCAGCAAACTCCACAGCAGAGCAATCTTCTAACAACAATCCAATCCAAAGTCTGTAACTATTCTTTAAGTCCACCATCTTTAAGATAAGGAAAGGGATACTCCATCTTCAAACTCTAACAATGCACTCCACCAAGAATGAAGAGAATCAACAAGATGAGTATTTGATACTGGGAAGCAGACAGGAAACCAAAGGAATCCCATCTGACACTCAACCAGTCATCAAAGAAAGGCATCCTCAAAAGTTCTACTCATTGTAAATTTCACACATCCCTCCAAAGGAGAGTTGAGACTTTAACATGAGGACTTTGAATCATAGGAAGGGAATGGAAGGTGAATGAAACCAACCATTATTTGAAGAAAAAACTATTTCTAAAGCTCTCTCCTAAAACCCTAATCTCATAAGCTACAAAAACCTAACAAAAAGAAAAGAAAAGCTCCAATCCAAGCTCCTCCAGCCACTCCACAAAAGCTTCATCATGTCCATGATATCCTTTAATAAGCACCAGAAGCCCACCATGCAAGAAAAGCCCAATTTGAGTCCATTCCAAATCAATCACCAATGTTGAAGCACCAAATGAACAATCAACTTGAATATTCTATCTAAAATATCAAAACACATCCTAAAAATCTAATTATTTTTCTATAGGAACATGCATTTGTTAATGATCTATAGTTCAAAAATCAGGACCTAATTCAATTTCTAAGTCCTCTAATCAAATCCTAATTTGCAAGGTATCATTAAAGAGATCCACTAAAGAACACTCCTAAACAACTATCCTAAAATCCTATTTAAAATGATTTAAAAATCATAACAAATATCATATAGTAACATTAACATGTATACAGCCAGCACACAAAATTCCAAGATCAAACTCCAAAATATGAGAGAGAAAGAAAATCAACAAATTTAGAACCACATTATTTCATTATTAAAAATGCACTAAAAAGAAAATATGAAATAAAATGGAAAATGCATGGAAAATTAAAATGCAAAGCATGATAAAGTCATAAACATCTAAATCTATAATCACAATTTTTTTCAGAATTTATCTACAACATTTACTATTTTTTCATGAATTAAATCTCAACAATCAATTAAACTAAAATAAAAAACAAGGAATAAAATAATTAACAGGGAGGGGGTTCAAACAGCAAGAAAAGCAAGGCTATTTGTGCCTGAGCCCATGAGAGGGGGGTTCAAAAAGCATAAGGGTGCTAGGCCCAATCTGCGATAGAAATTCAGCAAATTAAAATTCTCACAATAATGTCCAGGGAGGTGCATTAAGTAGGTAATTCACGTGTTAATTATGCTGGGCCTGAAAGGGGAGGTGCGCGTAGCAGGGGAAACCAAGGCCCAACACAACAAATTAATTCATGCAGTTCAGTTTCAATTAAACAAAAAAAGGAACACGCGAGGGACCGAACTCGCATCCCCTTGGTTCACATAGCACGCTGAATGGACTTGAATTCTCACTAATTGAAACGACTACGTTTCAAGGGAGGGTGATGTGGCACGTTGGCTACCATTAGATACGAAGACTTAGTCCAATCTCTCATCATGCGTGGACGGCACAGGTTGTATCTTCCTCATTTGATTTTCTCTGCAAACATAAACCCGCGCGCAGCCCCCCCATGGCCGGACGGGAACGGGGCATTTCCGGCCAACTTCACGTAACCCTATCTCTCTCCACACTCCACCAAACGCAACGATCTTTGAACGAAAATTGCACGAAATCTCACGAGGATTGCAACCATGCTAACTAAACGGTCTAAAACTTCAAGATTCAAGAATTCTACATCCTAACCGAAAACGGATCCAATCTTAAATTGTCACTATTCCTCAAATTAATCGTCCAGAAATCATCTATGACCTAAGGGAAACCTAACCACATGATTCTAAGGCATTGAACACGCAAGAATTGAGTGCAATTTCAAGAAGAAAAAACCTGGTTTCAAGCTTCGATTTGAGGCGTTTCTGGCTTGATTCTTGCTCCAAAACATTCCAGATCCAATCAGTGATGATGTTAGAAGAAGATTGAAGCTTCAATTGCACTTGAAATGGCCTCAATCAGAAATTTGATCTTTCACTTTTCTCCTCCAAATTCCAATCGCAATCTCTAATCTCAGCAACAATGACTCACGAACCTTGTTTCTGATGAGTTCCTAGACCTTTATAGAATGATTTAGAAGCTTCTAGAGGTAAGGCCCAGGCCCAAAATCAAAAATCTATTTCCAAATTTTTCTCCAAAAAGTTTCAATGGTGATGTCCAATTTTCCTTCAATAACTTGCTTGGGAAGCTTTGGTCAGCTTGCTGAACTATCCTTGAGTGAAATCAGACCAAAAAGAGCCTTCAATTTGCCTTGGTGAATGATTTGTGTGATGTAACTTACATATAAAGAAACCTTATGAAAGGCCATGAAGCATACTTCAAATGAAAAATCCAAAATTTCCAATGTCTCTAAAACATGATTTCTGATTAAAATGAGTGGTCATTTGACTTGTTTTGGACCCATAACCATTTATTTCAATTTCCCACCAAAAATGCCTTTGAATTTCTCTTCTTTCAAAACCACTTCAAGCCAATCTTTGATATGAGCCAAAACAACTCACCATAAGTTCTTGGTTATCCTAAAAAACACATTTTAAACAAGTTCCATGTTGAACAAAAATCCATTTGACAAGTGCAAGTTGGAGATTTTGATCTATGATTGAAAATGGCCTACAATCTCACTTTCCCAAAATACCTCTGACTTGTAAACCTCATAACTTGAGTTCTACAAATCAGATGGAAAACTTCTAATACAATTTGGAAAGCTAAGATCATGAGGAACAACTTTCATGTTAGCCAAAAGTTCAGATGAAACCTCCTTCTAGGTCAAAAATAGCTTGGAATTCAGATGATTTTCACAGACAAATTTCAGAGGCATCTGAGGACCTGTAACTTGTCTGGACCATAACTTGAGTTCTATAAATCCAATGGAGGACTTCTAGTACTCAAATTAAAGCTAAGAGCATGATCTACAAGTTTCATGTTGGCCAATAATGTAAATGAAACTTGCATCTTGACTTACATGGCTTGGAAGTTTGGCATTAAACAGGGGATTTTACCCTAGGAACCCTGACTTAGCAACTCCAACCACTCTTGATTCTTCTCAACTTGATCTTGAAACAATATCTCAAATGCTTTAACATATCATTTCATGATCTCAATGACCTAGAATTAGGCTTTGATCTTCTTCAATTACTCTCCTTGACCTAGGGTTAACCAGATGAAACCCTAGTTGCATCCACTTCCACTGTGGCTCTTGCATTTGATAAAATGACTTGATTGAGCTCCAACATGACCTTCAAGGCACTTCAATGAGCTCTACCCACACATTCTCTCCTTGATCAAGGCCTTACAATCCACTGCTGATCTTCAACATGCTCCAAGTGAGGAGATGAGCCCCATACAAGCATTCAAACTTTTCAAAAATTCAACCCTCTGTCTGATGACCCTGATAAATTCTTAACCTTGAATAATACCTTTGGTTAGCCTTCTGTTGACATGTATCACACTTGATCCCCTGTTAAATGAAGGATGCTATGCTATGCAAATGCTAGAACTATGCTATGCTAATGCAATGAAACATAAACCAAGTGATCAAAAGGTTGGGCAAATTTTGGGGTGCAACAACAAGACGCTCCACGTTACAAAGGACCTGTTCAGTTCACCAGTGGTGGGGTGGTATTCGAAAGAATCAACGTTGTATCTGACGAGGAAGGAGATAGCGACTGCAACATGGATTTGTGGATTAAGCCATGTGTCCCTGGCCAGGGTTTGAAGAATTGGACTGTGGAGGAAGTCATCTCTGTGACCTATGAAGAGTAATTGCCTTGTTTCAATTAATGTATCGCCCTATGTTCTGCCAGGAGCATAGTGGTCTTTATTTTGTAGGGCCTTATTTGTTATGTGCGCAAACAATCTTTTATCATTATCAATCAAAAAAGGCGTCTTTTTCATTCAAAATTTTGTGATCCTTGTTTTTCTTGTTTTTATTTTCTAACAATAAAATGGCAATGTGGTTTGTGTTTGTTTGTTTGCATATCATTTAAGCATAAAATCATCATCATTGCAGTTTACACATTTCAGATACCATCAACTCATACTCGTCTATGGCTTGGTGTGACTTTGACAATCCGATCTTTCAAGCAGAAGAAGAGATTGATGTAGACGAAGACCTTCCTGAAGAGCTTGCCAGATTGTTAAGACAAGAGGAGAAGGTCATCCTGCCTCATCAGAAGAAAGTTGAAATCGTCAACCTGAGAACTGAGGAAGATAAGAAGGAGGTCAGAATAGGGGTCGCGCTGCAAAATGATGTCAAGCGAAGACTGGTTGAGTTACTCCAAGAGTATAAAGATGTCTTTGCTTGGTCATATGAAGATATGCCTGGACTCGACACATATATTGTGGTTCATCGCCTACCTCTTCGAGAAGAGTGTCATCCTGTGAAACAGAAATTGAGAAGAACCAGGCCAGATATGGCAGTGAAGATCAAAGAAGAAGTCCAGAAGCAGTTAGACACTGGATTTCTTGTTGTGACAAACTATCCTCCGTGGGTTGCAAACATCGTGCCTGTGCCTAAGAAGGACGAAAAAGTTAGGATGTGTGTTGATTATAGAGACCTAAATAGAGCAAGCCCAAAGGATGACTTTCCGCTCCCTCATATTGATGTGCTTGTTGATGACACCGCACAATTCTCAGTGTTTTCCTTCATGGACGGTTTTTCAGGCTACAATCAGATTAAGATGGCGCCGGAGGACATGGAGAAAACGACTTTCATCACGCCATAGGGGACGTTCTTCTATAAGGTTATGCCTTTTTGTTTGAAGAACGCAAGGGCAACTTATCAACGAGCTATGGTGACTCTCTTTCATGATATGATTCATCATGAGATTGAAGTATATGTCGACGATATGCTTGCAAAGTCCTAAACGGAGGAGGGGCATCTGGTTAATCTTCTAAAGTTGTTTGAGAGATTGAGGAAGTTCAAACTTCGGCTGAATCCAAACAAGTGCACTTTTGGCATATGGTCAGGAGAGTTGTTGGGGTTCATTGTCAGTGAGAAAGGTATAGAGGTTGATCCTGCAAAGATCAAAGCAATTCAAGAAATGCCAGCACCAAAGACCGATAAACAAGTTTGTGGTTTCTTAGGTAGATTGAACTACATCGCTCGGTTCATATCTCACCTCACAGCCACTTGTGAGCCATTATTTAAGTTATTAAAGAAAGATCAGGCGGTCGTTTCAAGAATTGTCAGAAAGCGTTTGAGAAAATAAAAGAATATCTGCAGGAACCTCTAATACTGATGTCCCCGGTGGCTGGAAGACTGTTGATAATGTACTTAACCGTTCTTAAGAATTCCATGGGTTGTGTTCTCGGTCAGCATGACGAGACTGGAAGAAAAGAGCATGCAATTTATTACTTGAGTAAAAAGTTCACCGACTGTGAGTCCATATACTCAATGTTGGAGAAAACTTATTGCGCACTGGCTTGGGCCGCCAAACGCCTAAGGCAGTATATGCTAAACCATACAACCATGTTAATTTCAAAGATGGATCCGATTAAGTATGTATTTGAAAAGCAAGCACTGTCAGGAAGGATTGCAAGATGGCAGATGGTTCTGACAGAATACGACATTCAGTATGTGTCTCAGAAAGCTATTAAAGGAAGTGTTCTGTCAGAGTATCTCGCAGAGCAACCAATTGACGACTATCAGCCAATGAAGTTCGATTTTCCCGGCGAAGACATTATGTACTTGAAGATGAAAGATTGTGATGAGCCACTACCAGATGAAGGTCCTGAGTTAGGCTCCCAGTGGAAATTGATCTTTGACGGTGCTGTTAATTCTTACGGAAGTGGAATTGGGGCAATCATTACAACCCCCCATGGGACGCATATACCCTTCACTGCTAGGTTGACATTTCCCTGTACAAACAACGAAGCCGAATATGAAGCGTGTATCATGGGTATCGAGGAAGCAATCGATTTGAGAATCAAGAACCTTGATGTCTACGGTGATTCAGCTTTGGTGGTCAACTAGATCAAAGGAGAGTGGGAGATGCGCCAACCAAATCTGATCCCTTATATGAACTACACAAGAAGATTGCTACCTTTCTTCGATCGTGTAGAGTTTCACCATGTTCCGAGGGAAGGAAATTAGATGGAAGATGCCTTGGCTACTTTATCTTCAATGTACAAAGTGAACTTCTGGAATGATGCACCAAGAATTGTTATCTCGCGCCTCGATAGGCCAGCATTTGTTTTTGCAATAGAAAGCTTCTGATGGCAAGCCATGGTATTATGACATCCAGAACTTTCTCAAGAATCAAGAGTATCCGACCGGGGCATCCATTCGAGATAAGAATACTTTGAGGAGATTATCTGGTAATTTCTATTTGAATCTAGACAGTGTACTCTGTCGAAGGAACTTTGACTTAGTGCTGCTAAGATGTGTGGACGAGAAAGAAGTGAATCTGCTTATGGAAGAGGTCCACGATGGGGCATTTGGAACACATGCAGGGGGGCATGCCATGTCTCGAAAGTTGTTAAGAGCAGGGTATTATTGGTTAACTATGGAGTCTGATTGTTTCAAGTACGCCAAGAAATGCCACAAATGTCAGATTTATACCGACAAGATTCATGTGCCGCCATGTCCTTTAAATGTCATGTCATCTCCATGGCCTTTCTCCATGTAGGGCATTGATATGATTGGAAAGATCGAGCCGACTGCATCCAATGGGCATCGTTTCATCCTATTGGCCATCGATTATTTCACCAGATGGGTCGAAGCAGCTTCTTATGCTAATGTCACGAAGCAAGTGGTAGCCCGGTTCATCAAAAGGGATATCATCTGCCGCTATGGGATACCTGAAAGGATCCTTACTGATAATGGCTCCAATCTGAATAACAAGATGATGAAAGAGTTGTGCCAGAACTTCAAGATTGAGCATCACAATTCGTCTCCTTATCGTCCGAAGATGAATGGCACTGTGGAAGCGGCCAACAAAAACATAAAGAAGATAGTGCAGAAGAAGGTGGTGACTTACAAGGATTGGCACGAGATGTTGCCTTTTGCTTTACATGGATATCGTACCTCGGTGCGTACTTCAACTGGGGCAACTCCTTTCTCGTTGGTATATGGCATGGAAGTTGTCCTACCATTAGAGGTCGAGATACCTTCCTTGAGAGTTCTGGCTGGCGTTAAACTAGATGAAGCAGAATAGGTGAAGAATAGGTTGAATCAACTCAGTTTGATGGATGAGAAAAGGTTGGCGTCCATTGCGTACGGTCGTCTATACCAAAGCAGGATCAAGAAAGCCTTCGATAAGAAGATACGTCCTCGAAGCTTTCAGGCAGGTGATTTGGTGTTGAAGCGGATTCTCCCACCACAGAATGATCACAGGGGCAAATGGACTCCAAATTATGAAGGTCCGTATGTTGTGAGCAAAGTCTTCTCCGGAGGAGCCTTGCTACTTTCAACCATGGATGGTGAAGATTTCACGTCCCCCGTGAACGCGGACGCAGTCAAAAAATACTTTGCATAAATAGACCCGCTGGAAAAAGAAAATCCAGGCAAGAATAGGGCATCCCGACGAACCATAAAAAGATAGGTTCGGGCAAAAATGAGGGACAAAAAGAAAAATAAATGTAAACCCGCAAAGTTGAAAACCTGAAAAGGCAACTTTGGCAAAAAATGGGTATCCCGGTGAATTGAAAACCCGCAAGGGTGATTCAGGAAAAAGTTAGGGATTTGAAAATCAAACGACTGCGGTCCGCGCATAGATCCTCAAAGCATAGTGGATTATGGGAAGACTCGAGAATCATCCGTCCAAATCAATCTCTTCAGAAGACGAAGCATCGGAAAGGCGTCGAAGTCACGCGAGTCATAGTTGAGTCGTTCCATGATGGTTGTCTGTGCCACATTGCTGACATTTTTGTATATTCTTGTGCATTTCCGTATTTTGCTTACGCAGCTTTCTCATTTCAGGAGTTGCGTCCCCTTGTAAATCTGCCTATTTACAGGCTATTTGTCAATAAAACATATTATTCATAAAACCTTTGTCTTTGATTCAGCTTTTACTGTTTTGCTTGTAAAAGACGCCTGATGTTTTTGATAAAACTTTGCATACATAACTTTGTGGGCTCTACCAACCATAATCAAAACAATGTTTTTGCTTGAATAATGTCACAGGTGATAAGTAAGGTGATGTTTGCTGCACGAAACATGTTTGTTTGTTTGTCATTTGCAGGATACTCAGAAGTCCCGCATCTAAAGGAAGTGCGCCAGCTAAACGTGCTCACCCTTCAGCAGTTTGAAATTTCATACAGTTAGAGGTTATCCTCAGTAGGTTGAGTTTGATGTCTTCAGCAGAGTAGGATCATTTCCAACAGGTAGATGAGGATTTATCCCCAGTAGTGTAATGAACGCAGAATTTCATTTCCCCCGCAGAGTCTGAACAATTAGCTCCTGTCCCCTCAGAGTCCGGGACGTTGTTTCATTTCCCTAAGCAGAGGTCGATGTTGTTGAGTATTGTGCTCATTTTCCCCAAGCTGAGGTCGATATCGATTCCCTCCCTACCTAATCCCCAGCCAAGTCAGTAGGTTGGTTTTCTCCCCCAAGATTGTTTATTCTCCATCCTCAGCAGAGTTTGATTTTGATTTCCAGCGGAGTGGATTTGTGCTCAGCAAAACAATTTTACCCGGAAGTTATCTCAGAGGCCATCTAAGGCTTGTATTCCCCAGCATGAGCCCGTAAGCACTAGACGTGCCTAGTTTCCCCCCAGCGGATTTGTTTCCCTCTCTTCAGCATTTGTTTTGTTGATGTGGTTCATTTGCATTTGCATCGCGCATAACATCCTCCCAAATGCGTAGCATTTCCATATCGTATGGAGCATTACGCCATATTCAAACATGTGCATGTGAAACATAAGCCAGGTTATTATCTCTTTGTTTCAGGTGAATCTCACAGATGATTAGTATCTTTGCCCGTGTTTTGGCTAGACTCCGGCTCATGCTGTTTCCCCAGCGGAGTTCTTTTGTGATTATCATCAATGGATGATCTTAACTTTGGTTCTCGCTTTTATTTAGCGAAGCTATGGCGGCGATGTCATTCGGTTTTTCAGCGGCGATGTTGGATGTTTGTTTTGGCGGTGATGTCAAGTAATTCGGTTTTTCAGCGGTGATGTAAGATGTTTTGGCGGCGATGTTAAGTGATTCGGTTTTTCAGAGGTGATGTTGGATGTTTGTTTTGGTGGCGATGTCAAGTAATTCGGTTTTTCAGCGGCGATGTTGGATGTTTTGGCGGCGATGTCAAGTGATTCGATTTTTCAGCTGTGATGTTGGATGTTTTGGCAGCGATGTCAAGTGATTCGATTTTTCAGCGGCGATGTTGGATGTTTGTCTGGCGGCGAGGTCAAGTGATTTGGTTTTTCAGCGGCGATGTTGGATATTTGTTTTTTACGGCAAAGTCAGATGGTGTTGAGAAGTTGACGGCGAAGTCAGGTAGTTTTGAGAAATGACGGCGAAGTCAAATTATTTTGAGAGATGACGGTGAAGTCAGACGATCGTTTTGAATGGACGGCGAAGTCATATTATTTTGAGGATCGATGGGGAAGTCAAGTTGCTTTAAGAATGGACGTTGAAGTCAAGTTGTTCTGAGAAATGACGGCGAAGTAAAATTATTTTGAGAGATGACGGCGAAGTCAGACGATCGTTTTGAGTGGACGGCGAAGTTAGATTATTTTGAGGATTGACAGCGAAGTCAATTTGTTTTAAGAATGGACGGTGAAGTCAAGTTGCTTTAAGAATGGACGGCGAAGTCAAGTTGTTTTAAGAATGGACGACGAAGTCATGTTGTTTTAAAAGTTGACAGCGAAGTCAGGTAATTTTGGAAGTTGACGGCGAAGTCAGGTAGTTTTGAGAAATGACGGCAAGGTCAGGAGACTTTAAGGACTGGCGGCGAGGTCAAATGTTTTACCAATATCAATAGGGAGTTCTGACGGTGAGGTCAGATTATTTTGGTGAATGACCGCGAGGTCAGATGTTTACTTGGTTGGTGACTGAGGGCGGAGTCGGATATTCTACTTGATATAGGCTCCTGACGGTGATGTTGGAGGTTTCTTTCTGCGGTCGACAAATTTCCGGGTTCTTTGGTATTCAATCGTCTTTTACCTTGATGGTGTGAAAGCCGTTCGCTTTCCACTCATTCAGGTCTAATTCGTTTGAATAGGGGCAGCTGTTGTACCCCAAAATTTGCCCAACCTTTTCTTTACTTAGTTTATGTTTCATTTCATTTGTTCTAGCATATTGCATTGCATAGCATTTTTCATTTTTACAGGGGATCAAGAGATGTGTGTACTTTGCAAGTGGGATAAAGTGAACGTTTTGAAATTGAATTGGGCTTAAGGAGCATTCATTGGGCTTTCTTTCCATTGGAATCCAACATACTTAATCTGAGGATCATTTCCATATTCTCAGAGCTGACTTTGTTGAGATATTGAGTGAGAGAGCATTGAGAAAAGTGGTGAGAAAGTCAAAATTCGTTTTTAGAGTTCCACTGAGTTTCAATAAACTTTAAGCATCCTAAAAGCTTCCTTGAGTGTTGTAGAACATTTCTAGATAATTTTTCACAAGCTTTGGCCACTCACTGAGCTCTGAGGAAGCTCACTTTTAGGTTTCCTACTTTTCAAAATTTCTCACTCTTTATGCATCTTTAATACGCCATTTTCATGTCTTTGTAACATTTGAGCATCATAGATCATTTCTGGGTTGTTTTGGTGGCTGTTCATGAAGTTTCACATCTGAGCTCGTTTTTCATTTCTTTTCGTTTTTTTGTTTAAGGCATTTTCATGGAAAAATAAGGTTGGATTCATGTTTCTTGTGATGAGTATAGTATCTTTGATATAAAATTTGTTGATTTTGGTGAGATTTTGACACACCTGCGTTTCATGTGATGGCCGGACGTGAGGTTGAAGATGACCGGAGGTGGCTCCGGCCACCTTCTGGTTCTTCCCTTCATTTCCCCTTTCAAAGGTTAGGGATGATGTGTTGGCTCACTCGTGCGCGTTGGATCTGCATACTTTTAACTTCAGTGGTCCAGATTAAGACGCATGGTGTTCCGTCTTTGACCCAGCCATACACAAGCACTTTTAATTCAGTTTTTATTTTATTTATTTTTGCCTGCCACGTGTGTGTGTGTGTGTATGTCACTTGATCTGGTGACTTTTTGATCACATGGCTGGAAGTTGATCACACCAAAGACCTTGTTTGACTAAACAGTCACAATTCCCACGTTTTTGTTTTATTTGTTTTGCTGATTGGGCTGGGTTACTATTAGCACCCCCCTCTATGTGGGCCTCTTGCATTGCAACGCTTCTGGGATGCTCTTGGCACCCCCAGCCCCTTTGTTTATTTATTTTATTTTCTTTTTATTTTTATTTTGCATCTGTTTAGAAATTAAATGATGAAAAATACTTCCAATGATCATAAAATTCCACAAAAATATATTTTGGATTCCTTGAGATGTCCTCTAAATTTAGGTTATTTTTATTTTAATTTTTGAGTTATTTTTAAATTAAAAAAGGAATTTGTCTTTGGAAGTGTCTTACTTGACCTAATTTTTAACATGTTTTGTTCTTGAATTTGTTTCTTCCATTCCTTTTTGATCCAATGAGTAAGATTCAATCCTCATGTCAAGGATGAGTTGATCAATTTTTGAGGACCATTTTGCCCCTGTTAGCTTACTTTTGAGTTGAGTTTTGTTGCCTCACATTTGACCCTAGTTAATCCTCCTTCACAATGAAGCACCCTTGTAAATCAATTTCTATGGTCATGTTGTGAAGTGAATTTGATTGAGTTATTTTGGCCTCTTATTGCCAACACATTTATGGTATTCTTGCATTTTATTTGATAATTTTTGGATCATTTTCCTATTTTTAGAGTAGCTTGCAAGTCAAGCTATTCAAAGGAAGGTCCATACAAACATGTTGACCTAGTTTGTTTTGGATATGACATTTTTGGATTCTTTGAGCCTTCAATGCCTTTTGATTCATGTTGCTAACATGTTAAGGATGATGCTTGTTCATTTTTAGGTCATTATATTGTGTTTATCTTGTTCTTTTGGTTGCTTACTTTTGAGTTTTCAATTAGGCTTTCTTTGTGAAACATGTGTGCTTCCTCTTGGGAATTGACTTGCACTCCTTTGTGCTATGTTTTGCTTTGGCTCTTGAGAGCTTTTAGTTTATGTCCCTTGCTGTCCAATGACCTAGGAATGTCACTTAAGGTGGCTTGGTCCCTCCTTTGGAGGTACTTGAAGCATACCTAAAATGATGGAATCCTTGAGGACATTTCTTGGTGATTTCTTTGTGCTTCTTTGTATTTTGCTTGTGATGCTCATGGTTGAGTGTCTATATGAGTTCCTTGCTGTCCTAATATGATCTCCCATCCTCACTTTGTTTTAGGTTTTGTTTACCTTTCATTTGTGTTTGGTTTTGTGCCTTATGGTTGATGTTGCTTGGTTTAGGCCATTTCATCCCATTTTAGTGCACTTGTGTGTTTCCTTTGGTGAATTTTCTTGTCATTTCTTCTCTTGCATATTTCATATTGTTGTTTAAGGTTGAGATGAGCTTGTGGTGGTCTCTGCCCCACACCAATTTCCTCCCTCATTCCATGTTTACATCCTCACATTGTTTATGTTGTTCTTGTTTCCTCTGTTGTCTCTTTTCCCTTAGGACCTCTAATCTCTCTTGTTCAAGAGAGGTTATGATAGACATTAGGATCTTTGCCATGTATGATAGCATTAGGATAGTTTCATTCCCTTTTCATCCCAACTTTAGGAGTATTGTGCATGACAACTTTAGGGTCCAGTTTCCCCTTAGTTTGTGTCCTTTCTTTTCTCATCTCCTAAACAATCCAAAACACCTAATAAAGGTTAATGAATATTGTATGTTACGAGCCTTAAGCTACTTGGGAAATGGTTGTTGAAGGGTTTCCTTTCAATGGCTTGATTGTTTAGTATAGCACCCTTTGGGTGATATGCGACGAATTCACCCCTAAGTCATAGTCTCTAGTGCAATATAAATTCCAAACCATTTCAAAAACACTTCTCCTCTAAAAAATACAAAAACAAAATCATTCAAACTTCTTTTGCCCTTTGGGGCCTTTAACTTTGGAAACCATTTTCATAACAAGAGTGTTGTTAACTCTTAGTTCTACCACAAACAGTAACGCCTAAGTCTCCCAAGCTCGAGTTGCATACACCAACTGCTAGAACTACTTGTTAACCCTACTCGTTTAAAAACAGTTGAACAAACCCGTGTTCCCTAGGTAGCCCGAACTACACTTTCTCTGATCTTTCATACCATATGAAAGTACGTAGGCACAGGACGTGATGTCTTGGCGAGCAACCTTCCCCCCTTTCACCCATAGTTAGTCGAACTACGTTGACTCTGACTTCTCATTTCAGATGAGATACATAGGCACAAAGCGCCGTTTCTTTGCCGAGTCATTTCTTTTTACTTTGTCCTCAAGCCTATAGTTAGATAGTTTCAATCACCCTTTTAGATAGACAACAAGCGTGGATCCCGTCGAGTATGACGGACGTGAGGGGTGCTAATACCTTCCCCTTGCGTAACCGACTCCCGAACCCGAGATTTGGTTGCGATGACCGATCTTATCCCTCTTTTCGTTAGGTTTCCTCTGAGCATTTCCTTTCTCTCTCCTAGGATAAATAACGCACGGTGGCGACTCTTCTGTCATTGCCGGCCTCGATTTTCGCAGTAGAGACAGTGGGTCCATTTGTCGGTACTTTGTTCTTGCTAAGGCGGAGCGCTGGTTCTTCTCGATCAACAACACAACAATCTTGATCCCCTATGTGCATTTGCATTTGCATTTTCATCTGCATTTCATTAACATGTATTTATGTTGCAGGTGCATATTTCCTCCGCGATTCTAGTGATCTTGTTATGGAGCCCTTGAAGAGAACAGTAGCTTACAGGTTCCCTACCCCAGATGTCAGTTCTTTGCAGAGTTTAATTACTATGGCTGACATGGAGGTGATGGAGGGTTTTAGGCAGTCTTATGGGAGGTAGGTGAGGTTTGTCTGCAGGCCTTCAGCATATGAGATCAGTGGTGTCTATACTCTTCTGCAGTTCTATGATGCTCAGCTGAGATGCTTCGTCTTTCCTGACTATGTCCTGGCTCCTACCCTATAGGAGTATTCTGAGCTGTTAGGGGTACCTATTATTGATCAGATGTCGTTTGTCCATGTTGATGCTGAGCCTGATCTGGCTAAGCTTGCTGCTATATTGCACTTGGATGCTTCAGAGTTGAAGGGGAAGCTGGTTAAGAGGAGTGGGACATATGGTTTTCTTTTGCCTTTTCTGGTGGAGAAAGCTCAGCAGTTCGCCAAGGATGGGTGTTGGATTGTGTTTGGCACCATTCTAGCTCTTTGTATATACGACATTGTATTGTTTCCTAATCTTCCAGACTTTGTAGATGTGGATGCTTTCTACTAGCTAGCTTCAGGGAATCTGGTACCCACACTTCTCGGAGATGTTTATCATTCTGTGCACCACAAGAATGAGAACTGAAGGGGAAAGAATGTATCTTACTGTGTCCCTTTATTATACAGGTGGTTTGCTAGTCACATGCCCAGGCAGGTCCATATGTTGCTACCGCTGGTAGTTCAGAGTGGTCCGATAGGTTGATGGGTTTGTCTGTAGAGAATATCACTTGGTTTGACAAAGACATGCTTGGTACAAATATTATTTATAGTTGCGACGTATTTCCTAACGTCCCTTTGGTCGGAAGGAAAGGTTTCCTCAACTATAACCCTTCTTTATTGGTTAGACAGTTTGGATATGCACTGAAGGATCTTCCTGTCACACCCTAATTTTTGACCATAAGATTCCACCTCCTTCTACTTGTTTTCGTGCTTGTTTGTATGGCTAACCAACTTGCGCAGATGCAGTAATTCCAAATGGACCAACATTCATTCTCAGGGTTAGTTAGGTTTGATTCAGTTTAAATATGAGGTTTTTTCGGTATCTCCTAAAAGCTTCAGTGCTTACTCATGAAAATAAGTTGGATTTGAGGTTAAGCATGATTACTTGAGATTGATCTTTGGTTTTGTGGCAAGAGGAATGACAAGTTTAAAAAAAAATCAAGATTCATGTCCGAGTGATTCATTTCAAACCTTTTAAAAAGAGATTACAAATTTAAGATGTCAAGTGGGAGATTTGTTTTGTTTATATAAGAACTTTGAGTTACAAGTCGAATTCAAGATTTGTGATTCAATGCGTGCATTGGCTTTCAAATCCATAACCTAATCAACAATAGGTTTGCAACTTATTACAATGGACTTTCTTATTCTATTCTATGAAAATATTGGATAAAATTTAACAAAACAATAGCAAGCAATATTTGCTGTTATGAAATGCAACCTCAAGGGTTTTTATAACTATACAAGTCTTTACAAATACAAGGCAGTGCAAATTGAAACTTTGAAAATTACAAGGCATGCAAGTCATAATTCATAC
Source organism: Lathyrus sativus (assembly GCA_963859935.3). Taxonomy (NCBI): domain Eukaryota; kingdom Viridiplantae; phylum Streptophyta; class Magnoliopsida; order Fabales; family Fabaceae; genus Lathyrus; species Lathyrus sativus. Next base: position 90,421,805 of record OZ012739.1, on the reverse strand, counting down.
AAATGCTACCGAATAAGGTGCAATGGTTTTGTAAGAGAATTGGAACTACATGAATAGAAATCCTAGAGTAACCAATATGCTGGGAGATTCTATTGAAGCTACATGTATCGCCATGACTGTGTATAGCCAGAAGAAGGGGCATCGCTTGACCGAGCCTGCTGCATAAATTTGAAACGATGTTGCCGTCAACAAAGTTCCTCCAGTGACCTTTAAAGAAATTGCTTGCTAACAGCCTTAGTTATTGCTGCCAATGCCGAGAAATCCATGTCCCTCGCATCAGTAACGCCATCATCTGATCTTCCCATACAAGTTGGCCTGTAGTTTGCGTATCCCAAAAAAAACCGTCTGAACAGGAAAGAATAAACCGGAACTCTTTCCTACAAAAGAAAACACGAAGAATTACTTTTAGAAGAGCACAAAGCATCCACAATTGAACCGGATCCAGGCTGTTGCCAATGAGTCAAGATTAATAATTAACCAAAGCAGCATATGGAAGAACGGTTATGTGAACATGCTAGCAGTATTTGCTAATATGTATTTTAAGCGACATTGAATCAAAGTAACTTTTAAAAGGGACCCTTATGTCACAGTTTAAAATCTTACCTGGATCACGGCTAGTGCAAGTATATCTGACATGATGACGCTTGCTGTATCACCAATAACCACCATCTGCTTCCACCATAATCAGCACTGTCACGAGGAATGCCTGTGAGTCACTCATTTCATTCCAATTACAATCCAAAGAGCAAGTTGGGCTCATTGTCGCTGCAACCTATAGTTATTATGGTGATGACATTCAGTCACAATCTCTCTCAATCAAAACACCGACACACTAATATAGGAAGATTTATGATTACGAAAACAGAACTGACATTTAGCCGGACTTACCAATCAATATGTCATTTTGGAGTCCATAAGGTTTTTCCTATGAAGCATGTCGAAGCTCAAACTTCAGCTCCGTTCGTAGACGCCCTCAGAATTCCTGCAGACAAATCCCAAAGACAAAGATATTACAAAAAGTCAATGCCGACACCAAATCCAAAGTTGAACCGAAATCGTTTGCAGAACAGATTATGAAGAAGTACCTGCAAATTCAATAGAAAAGAAAAAGGAGTTAGACCACGATGTACAACGCGAATCTTTTGAGGAGGATCAGTAATTATATCCTCCACCTGCTTTGTCTTGTTACAAATGATCATTCATCATTTAAAATGGCCAAATACAAGCATAAGAGTCCAAGGAACACAGCTGTTTCCAAGTTAACTCAATCCAAAACAGCAAGGTCCTCTATGTTTCAACCTAGATCGAAACTCCATTTTTCTATTTGGAATCGTACCTTTGATCGACTCATACCATCATAAGGGATCATAACAGAGGGTGTTCTATGGAAAAGAAGAAGAGAAAGTGTTTAATTTCAGCAGGTCACCCCCAAAGCAAAGGGTCGTGCACGTCGGAAGTTTGATCTTCAACCCTGAGAACAAGAACATAATTATTGTCAACAGTGTATCCAAACAATAACATAACAATGGAAACTGGAAATCTCAGCAATACAACAAGCCTTACATTGGGTCCCTACCAATTTACTGATGAATGCAGACTTTACATGCAACAGGTCGAATCCAAAGCAAATCCCTACCAGATAGTCAGAGCCATTTGCATTCTTTTGTCACCGAGCATTCAAACCTGCATCAGATTTTTTGTTATGGTTAATTCCACAATAGAAGAACAGTCAACATTTTAGACAGACTCAGGACAGATTAAAAACTTTCCAAATTAAAGTTGACAGGGTCTTAATTCGGTTTCCAAAATCGGACGAACATGTCCATACGGATTTGGTATTGTTTTAATAATAAAATCATGGTTTGAAGCCTATAAAGAGGAGGAATTGAGATGAAAGGAGGGGAGGTAAAATGAACAGCCATTCACAAAATCCCAAATTCAGAGAAACCCCAGTTTATAAATCGAAGAAAGAGGAACTCATCTCATTGTTCTTCCATCGCACCGTCGCGACTCAGCCACCACAAATCCGCCGTCACCACCTTCGATGCCAGAAACCGCCGCGTTTCGCTCATCGTTGCCCTCGCTGCCGTATTTCCTTTTTCCTCTATTTTGATCTAACGCTTGTTTGAGTTTTGTTTTGTTTAGGGTTTTAAGGGCAGAAGATAAAGAGAAGACGAAGGTAGAAGACGGAGGTGGAAGATCGGTGAAGGAAGAAAAGAAAACGGTGAAGGAGGGGGTGAAAGAGCCGAACGGCGGACCAGAGGAAAGGGGGAGGAGATGATTTCTAGGGTTTTAACTTGTAATTTGGTATTTTGTAATCACATGCATGTACACACACACACATACGGTGCACCCTCACAATAATCACCACAAACCCCACCTACCACACGATCCAACGATCCATATTTGTTGTCCACCGTGCGCCTCTCACAACATACCTCACTTGATCACACGCACCATCATTAACCGTTAATCAACCTTAACCCACCCAATTAACTCTTAATCATCCCTTATTTAAACTTAATCATTTACTTTTTAATTAGTTAACATAATTAACCGTTTTTATTAAATCAGTTTTTTATTAAAACCAACTATAACTTTTTCTTAATTAACTTTTTCAACTTATTTATTAATAAATTCAATGCTATTAGTTTATTTGAATTATTAAGTTACTAACCCCATTTTATTCATTAAAAATATTTTGAAATAAACAATTTATAATCTTTTATAAAAAACTATTTATTTAATAAGGAATCCTTTTCTAAATAACCTACATTTTATTTATTAATGACTAAAACAATTTTTAATAATAAAATCCTTTTTTTTCTATATTTTAAATAACTGAGAATTTTTTAATAGAGCTTCACTTAAAATTATTTTTATCAAACCAATTAATTCATAACCTTGATCTAATTTTCACTAAAATAAAATCAATTCACACCAACTTTTACTAAAACTAATTAAAATAATTTTCTCTAAAATCAAATTCCTAAAATCAACCTCCCTAGAAATTAATTACCCTAAAATCGATATCGTGCACGCTTTAATCCTTCGCACCGATTTACGCTTCAAAATGCACACACTTGTATGCCTTAGCGCTTTCATACGTTTGTGTATGTTTTACTTTATCCGCAACTTTTACCTACTGCAATTTATATTTGCCATATTTATCTTTATCGCATTGCATAGAGTCCAAAGGAAGAATCTGCGCGTAACATAAAACTTGCACGTATGCATCTCATTTGCATCATATTCTCCATTGATCCTTGATCTCATTCAAGTCGATCTTCTAAGTATAGATCCTACCCCATAAGGAGGAGCTTTTATCTTTACAACTTAGACACACACATTCAACAACCCAATTCAAAATTTTCAAACATATTAGAGAATAACAATTCAATCAATATGTAGGGACTTTGCCTTAGGAGAGATAGAGGCGTACTTGTTGACAATCTGAGTACTTGAGCCCTTCTCTTAAGACGATGCAAAGACTATTTTCCTACAAAGTTGTGGTGGTTAAATCAAGTAATCTCCCTTAAAATGACAACTCATCTTTTCTCCTAAAATCAATCAATCAACTACCTTATCCCGTAAGAACTTTGACCATAGTCAAAGAACTCTTTAAACCCTTTAGGGGAACTACAGATACTCTGATTCCACTCCCATCAGGATATGTAGGCACAAGATGCGATATCTTGTCGAGTATACTTAGAAATAAACCACTAGGTCTTTTATCCCCTAAGCAGATAACCCTTAGCAATAAACAACATAAAACAAGAGGTTCCTGTAGAGTACTACAGAAACTTAGGATTCTAGAACCTTCCCTAAGTTTAACCAACCCCAAACCTATAACTCTCTAAGCTTTTGCATTTACATTGCATTGTGGGTAATTCGATCTTTTTCCCTTCCTTTGGACAAAGTAAAGTTCGGTTGCAAATGAATTAAGATTCAAGCTAATCAATAGCTTGGTATCCAAATTTCACCGCGACAGAAATGGCGACTTCACTGGGGAGCCCTCAGTGGGTTTCCCTAAATTGTTTATTTTACTTGTTTATTGTTATGTTTGATTATCTGTATAGTTGTTTATCTATTACTTTTGGGTTGATATCTTTGAGTGGTGAGACAAAGTCCTACACCTGGACTTGAGAGAAATTATGATAAGATGATGAGATATTCGACGAGGCTTATAGAGAGTGAGTCCCGACCAAGTTGATTCGAGAATCACCGCTCAGTTGAGACCCTTTCGAAAATGGTTCGGTTGAATGAGTCTAGTCGTGAAAACTTTTACTATTTTCGATTGGTGTCCATGATATTGAAGACTGTAGTTACCTTTAACCCCACTTTGGCCTTTATTAGGACGTAGTGCGAGGACTATGAGGGAGTACTCCCAAAATAGTGCTACGCGATGCTACACTCAAAAGAAGTCCTCTTGAGAATATTATTAACCACCGAGTTAGTCGGGAAATTGATAATATCCGAAAGATGGAATGATGACTTTGGGGACCGTTTTAGAACCTTGTTCCGTAGGTACAATCCACATCTAGTCCATATCCTTTGGGAATGGGTATACCCTTTGGCTCCATGCTCGTTGCAAACCTAGGACCTTCTTGTTTGTTTACCTTTGTGTCCTTATGTGCTTACCTGTGTTTGTTGCATTCATAAAGCATCGTATTGCATTGGTTTCATGGAATTCCTAGTTTATCTATAAACAGTACAGAAACCAATATGGATCACAAAAGAAAATATTTTAAAATATTCTTTTAAGAGTCCTAACTTGGATGACCTAAGGAAGTTAAGGGCACTGATTGAAGAATCAAGAAAACTAAAAAAAACAAATACAGGAGGCTTCCCTTATCATTGAAGATCAATAGAAGTTCAAAAGACTTTCATCAATATCAAAGATCCAAGTAAACAAGGGATTCCTTCCTTACTTTCCAGCAAGAAGAGAGATGGAGGATTTATTTTCCTCTATCACACTACTCCTTAGAAGTTGATCATGGATAACTTATATTCAAGAAAGTCCAACTGGAAGAGCATATCAACAAGCGCGATGACGGACTTCCGTAGGGCTTTATTAGCTTTTATTTAGCTATTATGTCAGGACTCTTATAAGAATGTTTCCTTGTAATCCATTATAAAAAAAAGTTTTCTTTGGTATTCTATAATGTTTATAAATACTTGAGTTCCATGAAACCTTTCGTTTCTGCATTCTTGCATTAGCATTCTGCATGTGCATATGTCTCTTCTCCTCTGCGTCCTCATCCGGTCTCTCTGTCTTTGTCTATCAGCTGACATCTTGACCATCTGACCAAGCTTGAAGTATTATTGAAGGATAGTAGAGAGAACAAAAGATATGGATTCCATGACTGGTTTCAGAGTGAGAACTAATTTGTTATTTGATCTTCCCTCTAATGACAATACTTAAGAAATGGGTGTTGTTACACAACCTCAGCCTGTGCAAGATAACTTGTTTGTTCAAATTGATGGAAGAGTTTCCCAGTTCCACAGCCTGTACCTAATCTTCAGAATGTCCGTACTGATAAAAAGATGGACGATCCTAGATTTATAGCTATGGAGAAAGGATTTCGTGATCTTAAAGAACAATTGAAAATGATGAAAGAAGCTAATGCATCTGATCTTGATGCTCATGACCTATGTCTAGTTCCAGGCGTAATTATTCCTCCAAAGTTTAAGATTCTTGTCTTTAAAGTATACAAGGGTGTTAGTTATCCAAGATACCATTTGACGATGTTTTGTCGAAAGATGAATGCTCACGTTGACAATGACAAGCTGATGATTCACTACTTTCAAGATGGTTTATATGGGGCATCCTTGATATTGTATATGAAGCTACAAAGGAATTGTATTTAGTCTTGGAGAAATTTAGCTGATGCATTCGTGAAGCAATACAATTATAATTTGGACGTGGCTACAAACAGTGATCAATTTATGAACATGAGTAAGAATGACAATGAATCTTTCAGGGAATATGCTCAACGATTGAAAGAGTTAGTAGCCCAAGTTCATCCGTTACTTCAAGAGAAAGAATTAACCTATATGTTTCTAAGAACACTGACAGGCTCTTATTATGATAGGATGGTAGGCTTTGTGCTATTAGATTTCTCCAAAATTATGGAAGTTGGAGTTAACATTGAGAATGCGCTCAAAAGTGGAAGAATCCGAGATGACTCGAACAGCCAAACTAATGAAGAAATTTCAGTTGATGATTCCTAAAAGGAAGGAAGTGTTGATGTTAATGCAATCCTGCCAGATCTAGTTCCTTACCCTCAACACCAGAATGCAGCGCCTGCTCAGCGTAAACGACAACTACCTCGTAAATAAAACGTAATTAACATCTCCAGATCAGCATCAGAAACGACAGGTTCGAAGACGGTTTCAGAATCAGAAGATACCTCTGAGTATTCCGAAAGAGGAAACCTGCTGGTTTGATCTTATCCCAATGACTTACCGTCAGCTATGTTTTTATTTTGCTAGAAACTTGGTGATAACACCTAGAAAGACTAGAATCATGAAGTCTCACCCACTGTGGTTCAACCTGAACGCCAGTTGTGAATTTCATGAAGGAGTGTTGGGGCATTCGATTGAAGAGTGCAAAGTTTTTCAAGAGAAAGTCTAAGATATGATAGATGATGAAGTGCTAACCTTCATGGGAGAAAGCCCAATCGTGAATGGAACACCATTATGCTAAAGAGATCCTTTTTCAGGAAATCAAGAGAAGGGCTCATCATATTGTTTATTTTGACCGCTCATATTTACTTTTGTTTCTTTGATTAAAAGCATAATTGGCATGTAAGAACTTGTTACTTTGAATAAGTAATGCAATAAATGTTTGTCTTGAAGAAACTCATTCGTGGTCACTCATAAAAAAAATTTTATACAATTTATAAAGCTATTTTACCCAATTTCTTCTCACTTAGGTGGGGAATTGGACGGAGGATGACGAAGTAAAACGTAGGATCTCTCGTTATATGCTTTTGAATAAAACCCTACTGATGATGTAAGGCATCGTTTCAAACCTCCAAACACCAGAGATATAAGGAAGTTAAATCCTTTTTATTTAACCCTTTTCAACCTCACTTTTTACTTGGGGCAAGGCAATTTCCAATCAGCTTGATTGAACACTCAACTTTCAAAAATAATGAACCTTCAAAAATGGGTGGGTACAAATAAGCTTTGACCCTTATTTCCTTTGTTTCACAAATCTTAAACTAAGGCCTGATATAACCTCAAAAGTCCTAATTGAAGTAAGGTTTAATTCGAAAGCATACTCAGTGAGATAACGTTTGCTGACTCCTATGAGTTATGCTCAATTTGATAATTGGATTTATAAAATAAATTTATATCCTAACTAGTGATTTTGTCACAAGTTATCGTGATATCTCTTTTCAAAAAACTTCAAGACAAACATATATTGCATTAACAGTTTCAGAATTAACATTTTATGCGTGTTAATTTGCTTGATGTCATAGTAAGCTTACATATAAACCTCGGCATTAAGTTTGTTCTACTGAAACTTGAAGACTCTGCTAAACAAGAGCTATTTTCAAAGACCCAGTTATACATATTATCGTCAATCAGGGCCAGTTACGTCAAGATTTGACGAATCTCTAAAAAAGTTTGAAGACATCGAAGCATTTCAGACGCCATGTTTTCTGTAAAATCCTTTTGAGGATGCTTCCTCTCATAAAGCTTGTACTCTAGGGCATTATTTTGTTCAAAATGGCAACTACCATGTGGTTCATCAATGCAAAACTACTTTGTTCTTACAACATTTCTTCATTCATGTCCCCGGTAAATTTTTTCTTCAGGTGGTCATGTCATTTCTCCAATGAAGCTTTTTGATGCAGGAATTCCCAGTGATTTTGCTTAAACTTCACTTCCCCGATGAAGTGGGTATAATTGTTAATCCTCAGTGAACCTCCTTAAACTTCACCTTCCCGATGAAGTGGATGTTACCTTTACCCCTCAGTGGATATCTATCAACGTCGGTCCTCCCCAACAAAGCGGATGTTTATTTCATCCCCTTTGAGTTCGAGTCTGACATCCTCAACAACTATGTTTACCCAGGTTTCTTCATTTGAAGTGGACATTTATTTTATTCCCTGTGAAACCTCAGTCAGGGTATCCCTATCTACAACTCCAGTAAGAATCTCTCCAGGGAGACAGATATTTATTTTTTCCATAGAGTTCCTCCAATATGAGTTTGATCCACTCCTAGTAGATCTTTATCCTCATCTCAACAAGATAGTTATGATTCATCCTAACAAATTCTTCAATGACTTATCAAGATGTTATATCCCCAAGAGGAATGTTCTCTGTTCCCCATATGAGAATTTTGAAACCCTGAAACAGGACTGCGATCCCATATTTGGTTCTCCACCTATCTGCAGTGGGACTTCTATCTTTGAAGATAGGTCGGATGTTCGTTCTGAGATGTTTATTTCATCTCCGGTTTCCTCTTTTCGTTTGTTTTGTCAGCATGAGCATACACATAACATATATATAGATAGCATGGCATGTGCATTTTTGCATCTTTGTGTTTGTTTGTTCTGTCACTTTGGTTGTGTTTATCCCCAAGTGCCTGGGTGTGTCTTCTCCCTCTAAGTAGAGTTGTCAGCCCTAAGCAGAAAAAGTGCAATATTTCTAATTCCCCATGAAGTTCGATCCTCGTGGAAGACGGTTGTTTTAATACATCCCATATGAGTTCATACCTCAATGGTCGAGTCTTGCTTGACAATTTCTCTTCAGCTATTTCCTGAATTAAACTTTGGTTCCCGACAATCACATTATGGACATCTCCAACCTTTGAATATGGATTAAGTGTGCATTTATTTTTTACTTTGCTCCCCAGGAAGGTTCCTTTTGAAGGTCAATATTGAAGACATATACTCCTCCAACAACATTCTTAACAATTTACATCCGGACTGCAAGTATTCTCTTTATTTGAGCAACTCATTTTGATCAGGATCTCCTTCAAAACAACAAATGGCAGTCTCTTTAGGACAATTTGTCCATCCCCAGTGGGTTTATCAAGGCCACCTACTCGTCAATGGCATCTCTTCGGAAGTCTGTCAGAAAAGTGCGTCGAAGACATTACAAATATTTCTCTTTATTTGCGAATTTACACTACAAAGAATACATGCTTTTACAGCTACAACAAGGATACTCCACAGGAACGTACATCCCCAGTGAGTTCACTACACAAGTTTAATTCCATCAAATGGCATCTCTCCCGAGAAGTTTGGTGAAGTTTATTACAATTGATCTCTCTTTATTTGAGAAGACATATTTACAGATCAACCGACTTACATCTCTTCCGAAGATCCCCGATGAAATTTTACAATCTCCAGTACATCATTGGTTACCGCTAAAGTTCTACAATCTTCAATGACATTTTAAATCCCCTGTGAAGATACTCTCACGAGTTTTCCTTATTTTGGGTAGGAACTGAGACCCGTTCATGGCAAACACACCATGAGGCGCGGGGAAGTCATTTCAAAAAACCGAGACCCGTTCATGGTACACACACCATTAGGTGTGGGGAAGTCATTTAAAAAAACCGAGACCCGTTCATGGCACACAAACCATGACGCGTGGGGAGGTTTATTTCAAAAAACCGAGACCCGTTCATGGCACACAAACCATGAGGTGTGGGGAGGTTTATTTCAAGGAAATGAGACCCGTTCATGGAAAACAAACCTTGAAGTATGGGGAGGTTTATCATCCTTTTGAAAAGTTATTTGAAGATATCTCTTTTCCTGGATAATCTCGGCAGTAAATTACCAGTAGACCTCGGCAGTAGGTCTTTCTATTTTATTTCCTGGCTAAGCTCGGTAGAAGATTTCCAGAAGACCTCGGCAGCAAGTATTTCTATTTCATTTCTTGGATAATCTCGACAGTAGATTTCCAGAAGACTTCGACAGAAGTATATCTCCAGCAGACTTCAACATAGAACCTCGGCAGCAGATTCCCTAGAAGATTTAACAATATACTTTGGCAAACGTATTCTCAATTAAAGTTACAAGTCTCGACAATAGACTCTTCTAGCCAGTATTTCTCGAGATAATTACATTTTGACCTACGTAGTAGGTTTCTCAAGTAGATTTTATCGCAAGTTCTTCACAATATGTTTACGGATACCTTGTGATGGTCAATCTTTCCCCGTGGGATCTCGCTTTGTTGAGCCCGTTCTTCCCGTGTGTCGTGTCGAGTTTTTCCCATGTGACATCTTTTCCTCACAGGACTCTCTTTTGTCTTGCATTTTATATCAGTTCATATCATTGCATACCATATACATTTGGTGGCATCTTAGGGCCAAATATTCGTTCAATGTTTGTATTTAAGTCCCTCTTATCCCGTCGAGACGAAGATTTCCATCTCCATATCTCCAGATAGAAGAAACTTAAATAGGGGCATCTGTCACACCCTAATTTTTGACCATAAGATTCCACCTCCTTCTACTTATTTTCGTGCTTGTTTGTATGGCTAACCAACTTGCGCAGATGCAGTAATTCCAAGTGGACCAACATTCATTCTCAGGGTCAGTTGGGTTTGATTCAATTTAAATATGACTTTTTTTTGGTGTCTCCTAAAAGCTTCAGTGCTTACTCATGAAAAGAAGTTGGATTTGAGGTTAAGCATGATTATTTGAGATTGATCTTTGGTTTTGTGGCAAGAGGAATGACAAGTTTAAAAAAAAATCAAGATTCATGTCCGAGTGATTCGTTTAAAACCTTTTAAAAAGAGATTACAAAGTTAAGATGTCAAGTAGGAGATTTGTTTTGTTTTATAAGAACTTTGAGTTACAAGTCAAATTCAAGAGTTGTGATTCAATGCGTGCATTGGCTTTCAAATCCATAACCTACTCAACAATGGACTTTCTTCTTCTATTCTATGAACATATTGGATGCAATTTAACAAAACAGCAGCAAGCAATATTTGCTGTTATGAAATGCAACCTCAAGGGTTTTTACAACTATACAAGTCTTTACAAATACAAGGCAGTGCAAATTGAAACTTTGAAAATTACAAGGCATACAAGTCATAATTCATACAAATGCTACCTGTTGCGGTGAAATTTGGATGTCAAGCTATTGATTAACTTGAATCTTAATTCATTTACAACCGGACTTTAATTTATCCAAAAAGCAAAGGTTTAAAGAAAGAAAAACCTATAAGAATGCAAAGCAAAAGGCAAGGCCCAAAGCTGAGCAAAGAGAGATCTAAGGTTCGGGGGTTGGTTATACCTAGGGAAGGTGTTAGCATCCTAAGCATCTGTAGTACTCTACAGGAACCTCTTGTCAATATTTGTGTTTGCTAAAGTTGCTTGCTAAAAGGGAAAAGTGCTAAGGTAAAAATCTAAAGGTAGAAAAGGTATGTACAAAGTTTGCTCGCAAAGACATCGCATCTCGTGCCTACATATCCTGACGGGAGTGGAATCAGAGAAATCGTAGTTCCCCTATCTAGGGATAAATAAGTGTTATGTTAAATGGAAGGGAATATCCCAGGAGGGACGACTAAATAGAGCACGGCGACTCCAAGCCTAAGTTGTAAAGATACACAGGGAAATGCCCACGGCGGGACGACTAAATAGAGTACGGCGACTCCAAACTTTAAATTGTAAAGGTAAACGTGAAGTTAGTTGTTAGTGAGCTCGCCAAGACATCGCATCTTGTGCCTACGTATTCTCATCGAGAAATTAGAGCGATCGTAGTTCCCCTATCTAGGGACGAGGAATTCTTGACTATGGTCAAGATTCCCAAAGGGAAGTAAGCATTCATAGTGAAGTACTTACATGGAGTGCGGCGACTCCTCTTCTAAGTTAAGATGATTGTGATAGAAAATGTCCATGGCGGGACGCTAAACATGAGTACGGCGACTCAAATCCTAAGGCTAGGATAAAAGAAAATTGTCCACGAAGGGACGGGAAGAGTGAGTACGGCGACTCAAATCCTAAGGCTAGGATAAAGGGTAAAGGTTGTCCAAGCGGGACGCTAAAAGTTAGTACGGCGACTCAAATCCTAAGGCTAGGATAACGGTTTAAAGGATGTTCGCGATGGGACGGTAAACATGAGCGCGGTGGCTCAAATCCTAAGGCTAGGATGAAGGGGAAGAATGTTGAAACAGTTTAAGGTAAAAATATACATTAACATGAGAATTTTGCAAAAAGAAACGCCAACAAATGATTAAAAATGAGAAAGTTATGAACATTTGAAAATGGGGAAGAAAATAATGAAATAAATAAACAAGTGATTGAAATAAATGCACTAGGTGGGTGTTGAACCCACCACACTTGGTTCACAAGCAATACAAACTAACCACTAGGCCACAGGGGGCGCGTGTGAACAAAGGTTGGAAGAAAAAGAGAAAATAATGAAGTTTTGAAAAATATAAAAAATGCCAAAAGAGTTGATCCTCCTCAGGGATCGAACTCAGGATCAGGCAGTGAAAGGGTACAAACAAGCGCATGCCCTTACCACTGGGGTGGCTATACATCCATTGATGAAAGCCACCCCATAAATATATATGGGGTACCTACAAAACTGGTTGGGCACAAAAACACACAAACTCAATGATTTGCATTTTGATCATAACTCAGTCAATTTTCCATGGATTTTGACAAAATTTTAATGTAAACTGACTAGAATTTCATGAGGATCACAGTGGTGGCATTGGGTTTTTGAGATCATACTTCTATTTTCAAACAAGACAGTACATTCTTGTGGATGCTTGAAAATGCATTTTGAAGTGACAGTTCACATCCAAACAATTTCAGGCCAGATTAAATGTACACACACATTGAAAACATATTGATGAATGATGTTAGGCACAAAAATGAATTTACAACAGGCTGGTGCGGAAAAGAGCATTCAAGTTGCAAAATGGTATTGATGTGTTCATGACAAGTGCAAAACTGGTTTAAGGCACAATTGCATCAAGTAGATCATACACACATATCACATATATGCTGGCAAGTGAATTTAAACATAGAGATTGGTGCCAAACAAGATGTGACAAGATAAAGTTGGTCATGCTGTCATTTGGTGTTTTTGGTGATGCATGAAAAGTTCAAAATCAGATATATGCATAATTAGATCAAGTGAACCGCACACACAGTTCTCATGCATGTTATTGAAGAAGAATGAGCAAAGAAAACAACTCAAAACAGCCTGTGGTGATAAGTGATGTGCAAACTGCAAATTGGTGTTTGTGAGGTGCAGTAGGAGATTCAGTTTCAGTTCCAGGCATGATATTGGCAAATAAATCACATACACACATCATATACATGTTATTGAAATAAGTCAAACAACAAAAACAGTTCAAACTGGTCTATGGTGGAAAAGTGGTGTTCAAAGTGTCAATTTGTGTGTGTGAATTGCATGATCATACTCAGTTTCAATCCAAAATATTTTCTAACTAATTCAAACATATACACATCATATATACATGATCTTGAGTGGATTCCAACAAGAATTGAGGTCCAAAACAGACTGTCATGGAGAATGACCAACATGTTGCAATTATGGTATGTTCAAAGCATGAAGACATTCAAATTAAGTTTCAGGTACTTTTTGATTAGCTAGACTGTGCACACATCTCTTAAATATGATAACAAACATGTTTAAGCATGGATTTGGTTTTAAAACAAACTGAGGCAATAAATGAAGAGCAGGCTGCCACTTTGGTATTTTGTAATGCAGTAGGGTTTTCAAAATCAGGTTCCAGCATGTTCAAGCCAAATAAATCACTTACACATCTTGCATACATGTAAACAAGTGAGTTCAAACAAAGGAATGGTTCAAAACAGGTCTGTTATGAGAAAAAGCTATGCAAGCTGTGATATTGTGCTTTGTACATTCATGAAAACATTCAAATCAGTTTCTGGTCATGCTTAACCCAAATCAGTTGCACACACAAGTCATAAATGCATAAATGGATGAATCTAAACTCAAATTTAAACCAATTCTAGCCTGTAACCAAAACTAGCATGTCTATGGCATTAATATGCAAGATATGGAATTTTGTGAATGAATAAGCAAACCAGATGGAAACAGCTCTAAATAACCTTACATATCCAACATAAACATGATTTTAAAGGTGCTCTAATTCACCCAAACAGCTGCCTCTCAGTTGTGACAAGTTTTGACAAATGACATAAGAATGACTTTTTCAATACTATCACAAGCTCAAAAATGCCAAACATGATTTTATGAGATAACGGATGAAGTGAACTATCTACATACCTCTAGCAGACTGTATTGAGTAGATTAAAACACCAAGAAACCCAGAGGAACTTCAAATGCACCTAGCTTTGGGAGATTTCTTCTTCTTGAAGCAAGAAAGCAAACTTCAAGACAATTGGAGAAATAAACTCCACCAATGATCCTCAATGATTTGGACAGTTGAGAAATGATAGATGTGAGGTGTTTGAGTGATTAGAACATCAAGAAAATGCCTAGAACAAGTTTTGGCTGATTTTGTGGCTTTTGGTCAAAGTAACTTGGTATGGAAGTTGACTTTTTGAATGGTGAGGTTTTTGAGTGGTCTAAGATCTTGGACACCTTCTATATCATATTTAGAGATTGTGTGGATGGTTGTTGATGAGTTTGAGTGTGGAGAAATGGTTTTGGCAGCTGGATTGTCAAGACAGATTTTTCATGGTTTTGTGATTTTGTGATTTTGGTGAAAATGAATCAAAGAGTGGAAAAATGAGAGCTTTGTGTTTCTATGGTTTTGGAGATATTTTTGATGTCCTCAATGAAGTGTAGATGTCCTCTATTTATAGGCAAATGAATGGTATGGGCAGATTTGAAGATTTCCTTCATAAGAAGGAAAGGTTTAGTCTTTGAATCAAACCTCCACAAAGAGGTTTCCTTGGCTGATATGTAAGCTCAATAGTCAAGAAAAATGATGAGTTTGAAAGGGCTAAATGCAGGCTAGAAAGCATAGGTTGATGGCTGGTTCAGAATTGCTTTTATACCTCATGCTTGCCATTTTCACTTTGAGTGCAAGTTGCAAGGCAACTTGCAAGCCACTTGCAAGTTTGGCTAATTTCATACTTTCTGCATTTCTTTTGTTCTTTCATCCTACAAACCCTCTATACATTAGATAAAACATTTTTCACAAGCTGAGATTGATCAGATTTGAGGAAAGAATGATTTTTGAACATTTGACAATGTGAGACTAAAATGTGAAACCACCAATTTGCCATAACCATAACTTTCAGCTCACAAATCCTTTTGAGATGTTCTAGTACTCTTTAGAAATCCCTCAAATAGGTATAAAACATTCATGTTTTCATGAGTTTCAAATTCCCAAAGGATCATGGCCAAAAAGTCTCTCAAAGTTGCTAAAAAATGAGCTTGAAAGTGAATTTTTTCTGTCTTTTTCCCTTCTTGAAATGAATTTGATCATAACTCCAAATCTATGCATTTTCTGATGATGTACTTAGGAACTTTTGTAGGATTTGTCAAGAGATTCCAAATGAGCTTTGAACCAACTCAATTGGATGTGTGGTTAAGGAGTTATGGTTTAGCCCCTTTCAAAACCCTAATTTCCCGATTTTTCGATTACTCCTTCATCCTTGATCCAATGGTCGTGAAAATTGATATGCAAGTCCAATATTACATAAGGAACAAATTTGTTTCACAGCTTGAAGTCCAATTCCTAAAATTTGGAGAGTTGACTTTTCGGTCAATCGTACGACCGATCGGTGACTACCGAGTCGCCTGTGAACATTCTGGACCTCCTGAGACTTTGAAACTTCTTGAATGCACTTTATTAAGATATATGAACTTCATGGGTTATAATTTCACCATTAAAACACCTTCCAACACCAAAGTCAAACTATAGTTGACCTTTACCGGTCAAAACCCTAATCGGGGCTCCTAGACTGCACTGCTCTTGGTCATGGAGTGACAAATTCAAATTGGATTCCCAATTGTCATCTTATGATACCCTTGATCTTGTTTCATGATTGAATTAGCCTAAAACTTTGATTGATCACAAACCCTGAAGCTTCGATTTGATTGTGCGGAAACCCTGATTCATCTGTGACTTAACAAAGACAAACTTGAAACTGGTTATAGTTAGATAATCAAAGGAGTATGCTCCTAGAATGATGATGAGGATCTAAGAGGTCAAAATTTAGGGTGCAACAGTTGCCCCTATTTAAATATCTTCACTAGATGGTTATGAAAGATGACAATCGTCATAAAGTCGTAGTGAAAGGTTTTTAAATATAGAAAACCAGAAATTTTGTCCCTTAGATCCAATGATATGCAAAAAGATAAATGCTGAAATGCAATGAATTCTAAATAATGCTTTATGATGCAAGACAAGTGCAGACACACGAGCAAAAATAAAAGAACGACGCCACAACGAGTAACAACTCACTGGGGAAAAAACAGCAACACCGGGAGAAAGAGGCAAATGGGGAATAAAGCACCCATGATGCCAAGGAAATTGGAATTCATGCACAAGGTAAAACGCGAGTAAAACAAGACCTCGGGAGAAAGGAGCAAATGGAGAATAAAGCACCCAAGTAAAATAAAATCTTCCACAAGGTAAGACGCGAGTACAACACGACCTCGGGAGAAAGGGCAGATGGGAGTAAAACATCATGATGCCAGGTAAATGGGGAATAAGACACCCATGTAAGGTAAATTCATCCACAAGGTAAAACGCGAGTAAAACACGACCTCGGGAGGAAAGGTAAAATGGGGAATAAAGCACCCAGGTAAGGTAGACTCATCCACAAGGTAAAACGCGAGTAAAACACGACCTCGGGAGAAAATGTAGAATGGGGAATAAAACACCCATGTGAGGCAAACGAGGTAAGACGCGGGTAAAACACGACCTCGGGAGAAAAAGAAAATGGGGAATAAAACACCCATGATATGCATATGTACATGAATTATGCTGTGATATATGATCAAATGCAAATGTAGATGCCGACGACCAGGCTCGACTCTTTTGGTGAGATGACAAGACTGGATACACTGATTCCTCAACACGGAGATCACTGACATTCTTCTTGAGGACTAAAGATGTTACTGCTGAATACATCTTTGCTACACTGGTAAACTGTGACAAGTTGATGAACCTTGTAGGAAAGATAAAGAGCTGTTCGGGGTTTCTTCAAGTAAACTGCCCCAGTTTAGCTGTCTGTTAAAGATGAATTGATGATGACTTCAGCTTGTCTGATATTGACTGATGCATTGGGTGCTTGAAGAGTTTGCCCTAGTCTGAGTCTTGAAGTATAATCTGGATAAACCAAATCTGAGAATACCATGCTTTGAACAAATCTTCAATTGATTCTTAGACAGGGTGTAAAAGGAACTTGCCCCTGATAGGATCACTTGACCAAGTTTCTCAATGTTTGAAAATTCCTTAAGAGGAAAGCCAGTTTGCAAACAAAAGTGTTCATACAAACATGGTAATGCAAAGTTCGTGCAACTTTTGAAATGAAAAATCATTTTTGAAGGATGCAAAGTAAATGAGTCATGGGTCAGAACACGGTGGTTCAAGACACTCAAATTTTTAAAGCAAAGGTGTACTGCCAAAATAAATGATTTGCAAAAATCTTTAGGAGTCAAATTACGCAACATTGTTGTAGTATGCTTTCAAAATAACCTTGTTTCAATTAGGTCTTTTGAGGGTTGTAATGTGGCCTGGTTCACGGTTTAAGAAACAAAAGATAAAGGCTCAAAGTTTATTTGTACCCACCCAATCTACGTGATGATCTCCAGTCCTATGCTCAGTTAACTCAGAATATGTGCTCATGTTCCTATAGGTTAGGAATTGCACTGATGATAGTAATGATGATGGTTCAGAAGTTAACAGACTTTTTTGAAAAGGCAGTCACTGCTTCTTTACAACATTTAGTTGTTTTTGACTTTGAGGTTTTTCATGAGGAGGGTTTAAAGATCTTCTCTTTTTATTATCCCTAGCTTTTGTCTGAACTGTTTCTTTTGACGCTTAAAGTCAGCGGGATGCCCCAGTTTTGCCTAAATCTCCTTCGTAGGTTTTGACTTAGCGGGTTTTTCCTTTGATATATATATTTTTTGTTTGTTGAAATAAAGTGACTGCCTAGCTTAATGATCATGGTGAACCATCACCGGCTTCTTGGCTTAAAACATCTTCGACACTTATTTGTTGTGTGCGAAGGAAAATTGTAGTTGCAACCTTTATATGAAAGGTGTCTTGTATGAACACACAACTGAGTTAACCAAGAACTACCCACCCCAAGGTTAAAATTGCGGGTTTTTTTTGTAAATAAAGAAACTCCAAATTCTAGGCTCGAAGGGTTAACGAGGGATTATCTTCCTTATTTCTCCAGTGTTTGGGAGTTGAAACAATGCCTTACATCGTCAACAAAGTTTCATTGAAAGCATACTGACAACAATTATAGGTATAACGTTTTCATCATCCTCCCTCCAATATTCGTATAATCAAAAATTTGGATAAAGAGTAAATATTTGAAAGACAAAGCACAAAAGTGCAAACGACAGATGAATTGGAATCAAAAGTTGCAGTGCTCATTCATTAAGATGAAAGTACAAGCACCAATTAAAAGCAAACAACTTAAACAACATAAAGAAAGTTCAAACAATGAGAAACAAAAGGCCTAGTGACTAAATCAGTAAAAGGATGAGTTGTCTTGTCTGAAACACTGGCGCTCAAAAAAGATAATCTGCTGAAGTCAGACTGAAGCTTCACTTTTGATGCACTGGTAAAGGATCTTTCTGAACATTCGGAGGGCTATCTGTAAAATCAAGGATTCCAGTTCTAATCAATTCACGCACCCTAGCTTTCAATGCAAAACAATGCTCCAAGTCATGACCTGGGGCACCCTCATGAAAAGCACAATGGAGATCAGCCCTAAATCCAGCTGGAAGGGGATCTGGAGTTTGTAGAGTCTTTGTAATGATCAACCCTTGTTGAACCAGGCTTGGATACAATTCTGTAAAAGTCATGGGAATAGGATCGAACTGATTCTTACTCTAATACTGGTTCGGTCTAATAGCAGGACGTTGAAGATTTTGAACTGGTCGTGGAGCGGCAATTGCAGAAATAGTAGTGTGATTACTGAGGTCGAGGCTGAGGCCTCCTCACTTCAGCCATGACAGCGTTGATATGTTCTTCTTTCTTCTTATGGAAATTCCCAAAGGGTTTCTTTACACCATTAGAAGATTCAACAGCTTTGGATACCTTACCCTTTTTCAGCCCTTCTTCTAACCTTTGACCAATAGTCACCAGATCTGTGAAGTTTGAAGACACGCTTCCAATCATCTTTTCCCAATAGAAATGAGACAAAGTATCCATGAACATTCCAGTTAATTCTTTCTCTGCTAGAGGGGGTTCAACTTGGGAAGCTAAGTCTCTCCAACGTTGAGCGTATTCTTTGAATGATTTTCTTTCACTTTGAGACATGTTTTGAAGTTGACGACGGTCAGGAGCCATATCCAAATTGTATTTTTATTGTCTCATGAAGGCATTGGGGAGATCCTGGAAGCAGCGGACACTGTTATGTTCCAAATTCATATACCACTTTAGAGAGGTACCACTCAAGCTGTTTTGAAAGCAATGGATGAGCAACTTCTGATTGTTGGTGTAGGCTGCCATCCTTTGGTAGTACATAACCAAATGGGCTCTAGGACATGAGTGACCCTTATATTTCACAAACTATGGAGTCTTAAACTTAACAGGCATAACAAGACCAGAAACTAAGCACATATCGTCAGCATCGACATTGAAGAAATCAGTACCCTCAACAGCTTTGAGTCTCTTGTCTATGTTTTGAAACTGTTCACGTACAATCTCAGGCTCAACAAAATCTTCATGGTCTTCACCTTGAGCACTAGCAGCATTGTAGTCAAAGAAAGGAGTCTCAAAGGGAGCTCGGCCATTCTGAGCAACAATGTGGATCACAGATCTGGGCTCTGTAAAGACGGGAGCTTAAAAAACTGGTCTGGCAGTCGGACCAATCATAACAGCAGATGTAAGAGGTGGAGAGTATTTAGGAGGTAAACCAAACTCTGGCCAAGTCAATTGTGGCATTTGAACAGGAGGAGGCTCGGCACTTGAAACTTCTTGAATGACAGTCCTTTGAGATGGCTCTCCTCTGGCAATCAATACTTAAAGCATCTCAATGAGTTTAGTCATGCCTGACTTCAATTCATCGATCTCCATTCGAACTTCTGCATTGTGTGCTTCCTGTTCTGACATCTTGCGTCTATAGTTTGCTCTAGTCTGATATCGGTGTCGAGGAACCAGCTTGACAACTCAAAGGCACACTGGATAATGAAGACAGCTGGATATGAGCGACTGGACAAACAGAGGTATGCAAGGAACCATGCAAGGATGTAACTGCAATGCAATGCAAGAGAAGATACAAATCACACATAACAGGTTCAAAGGTTCAAGATCACAGCATGGAGTTTGAGTGAAGAACCAATCATAGCGTATGTATTAGGGGTAAAGCACCTGCACAACGGGTTCTACCAGAGTTTCCCAGAGTCAGCAACCCATCTTTCAGATATTATCAATTTCCCAAATTACTCGGTAGTCGATAATATTCTCAGGAGAGTCTCGTCCAAGTGTAGTATCGCGTATCAACTACTTCGGAATTACTCCCTCGTAGTCATCGCACTAAGTCCTAACAGGCCAAGTGGGGTAAAAGGTAATCTAAAGGTCCATAGTGTCAATGGCTCCTTTGACGGAAGTAATGTTTTCATGAATACTCATTCAACATCACTAACTCTCAAAAGGGCCTACACTGAGCGGTGGTTTCTCAAGTTAGCTTGGTCGGGAATCAATTCCCTATAACCCTTCTTGAATATACCACCATACTATCATAAGTGCGCTCAAGTATGGGTATAGTACTATCTCACCACTCAAAGCAACAAACCTGCATACAGAAAAATCCAAACACAGACAGATATATGTACAAATATATACAAATATAAAAGCAACTAACATATAACAAACACAGATATAAACAAGGTGGGCTTAACCCTCTTAGGGGAAGTTTTCCCCAGTGAAGTCGCCATTTTCTGTTGCGGTGAAATTTGGATGTCAAGCTATTGATTAACTTGAATCTTAATTCATTTACAACTGGACTTTAATTTATCCAAAAAGGAAATGTTTAAAGAAAGAAAAACCTATAAGAATGCAAAGCAAAAGGCAAGGCCTAAAGTTGAGCAAAGAGAGATCTAAGGTTCGGGGGTTGGTTATACCTAGGGAAGGTGTTAGCATCCTAAGCATCTGTAGTACTCTACAGGAACCTCTTGTCAATATTTGTGTTTGCTAAAGTTGCTTGCTAAAAGGGAAAAGTGCTAAGGTAAAAATCTAAAGGTAGAAAAGGTATGTACAAAGTTTGCCCGCAAAGACATTGCATCTCGTGCCTACGTGTCCTAACGGGAGTGGAATCAGAGCAATCACAGTTCCACTATCTAGGGATAAAGAACTGTTATGTTAAATGGAAGGGAATATCCCAGGAGGGACGACTAACTAGAGCACGGCGACTCCAAGCCTAAGTTGTAAAGATACACAGGGAAATGCCACGGCGGGACGACTAAATAGAGTACGGCGACTCCAAACTTTAAATTGTAAAGGTAAACGGGAAGTTAGTTGTTAGTGAGCTCGCCAAGACATTGCATCTTGTGCCTACGTATTCTCATCGAGAAATCAGAGCGATCGTAGTTCCACTATCTAGGGACGAGGAATTCTTGACTGTGGTCAAGATTCCCAAAGGGAAGTAAGCATTCATAGTGAAGTACTTACATGGAGTGCGGCGACTCCTCTTCTAAGTTAAGATGATTGTGATAGAAAATGTCCATGGCGGGACGCTAAACATGAGTACGACGACTCAAATCCTAAGGCTAGGATAAAAGAAAATTGTCCACGGCTGGACGGGATAAGTGAGTACGGCGACTCAAATCCTATGGCTAGGATAAAGGGTAAAGGTTGTCCACAGCGGGACGCTAAAAGTGAGTACAGCGACTCAAATCCTAAGGCTAGGATAACGGTTTAAAGGATGTCTGCGGCGGGTTGGTAAACATGAGCGTGGCGGCTCAAATCCTAAGGCTAGGATGAAGGGGAAGAATGTTAACAACAGTTTAAAGGTAAAAATATACATTAACATGAGAAATTTGCAAAAAGAAACGCCAACAAATGATTAAAAATGAGAAAGTTATGAACATTTGAAAATGGGGAAGAAAATAATGAAATAAATAAACAAGTGATTAAAATAAATGCACTAGGTGGGTGTTAAACCCACCACACTTGGTTCACAAGCAATACAAACTCACCACTAGGCCACAGGGGGCGCGTGTGAACAAAGGTTGGAAGAGAAAGAGAAAATAATTAAGTTTTGAAAAATATAAAAAATGCCAAAAGAGTTGATCCTCCTCAGGGATCGAACTCAGGATCAGGCAGTGAAAGGGTACAAATGCGCGTATGCTCTTACCACTGGGGTGGCTATACATCCATTGATGAAAGCCACCCCATAAATATATATGGGGTACCTACAAAACTGGCTGGGCACAAAAACACACAAACTCAATGATTTGCATTTTGATCATAACTCAGTCAATTTTCCATAGACTTTGAAAAACTTTTAGTGTAAACTGACTAGTATTTCATGAGGATCACAGTGGTGGCATTGGTTTTTTGAGATCATACTTCTATTTTCAAACCCGATAGTACATGCTTGTGGATGCTTGAAAATGCATTTTGAAGTGACAGTTCACATCCAAACAATTTCAGGCCAAATTAAATGTACACACACATTGAAAACATATTGATGAATGATGTTAGGCACAAAAATGAATTTAAAACAGGCTGGTGTGGAAAAGAGCATTCAAGTTGTAAAATGGTATTGATGTGTTCATGACAAGTGCAAAACTGGTTTAAGGCACAATTGCATCAAGTAGATCATACACACATATCATATATATGTTGGCAAGTGAATTTAAACATAGAGATTAGTGCCAAACAAGCTGTGACAAGATAAAGGTAGTCATGTTGTCATTTGGTGTTTTTGGTGATGCATGAAAAGTTCAAAATCAGATATATGCATAATTAGATCAAGTGAACCACACACACAATTCTCATGCATGTTATTGAAGAAGAATGAGCAAAGAAAACAACTCAAAACAGCCTGTGGTGATAAGTGATGTGCAAACTGCAAATTGGTATTTGTGAGGTGCAGTAGGAGATTCAGTTTCAGTTCCAGGCATGATATTGGCAAATAAATCACATACACACATCATATGCATGTTATTGAAATAAGTCAAACAACAAAAACAGTTCAAACTGGTCTATGGTGGAAAAGTGGTGTTCAAAGTGTCAATTTGTGTGTGTGAATTGCATGATCATACTCAGTTTCAATCCAAAATATTTTCTGACTAATTCAAACATATGCACATCATATATACATGATATTGAGTGGATTCCAACAAGAATTGAGGTCCAAAACAGACTGTCATGGAAAATGACCAAAAAGTTGCAATTATGGTATGTTCAAAGCATGAAGACATTCAAATTAAGTTTCAGGTACTTTTTGATTAGCTAGACTGTGCACGCATCTCTTAAATATGATAACAAACATGTTTAAGCATGGATTTGGTTTTAAAACAAACTGAGGCAAAAAATGAAGAGCAGGCTGCCACTTTGGTATTTTGTAATACAGTAGGGTTTTCAAAATCAGGTTCCAGCATGTTCAAGCCAGATAAATCACTTACACATCTTGCATACATGTAAACAAGTGAGTTCAAACAAAGGAATGGTTCAAAACAGGTCTGTTATGAGAAAAAACTATGCAAGCTGTGATATTGTGCTTTGTACATTCATGAAAACATTCAAATCAGTTTCTGGTCATGCTTAACCCAAATCAGTTGCACACACAAGTCATAAATGCATAAATGGATGATTCTAAACTCAAATTTAAACCAATTCTAGCCTGTAACCAAAACTAGCATGTCTATGGCATTAATATGCAAGATATGGCATTTTATGAATGAATAAGCAAACCAGATGGAAACAGCTCTAAATAACCTTACATATCCAACATAAACATGATTTTAAAGGTGCTCTAATTCACCCAAACAGTTGCCTCCCAGTTGTGACAAGTTTTGACATATGACATAAGAATGACTTTTTCAATACTATCACAAGCTCAAAAATGCCAAACATGATTTTATGAGATAAAGGATGAAGTGAACTATCTACATACCTCTAGCAGACTGTATTGAGTAGATTAAAACACCAAGAAACCCAGAGGAACTTCAAATGCACCTAGCTTTGGGAGATTTCTTCTTCTTGAAGCAAGAAAGCAAACTTCAAGACAATTGGAGAAATAAACTCCACCAATGATCCTCAATGATTTGGACAGTTGAGAAATGATATATGTGAGGTGTTTGAGTGATTAGAACATCAAGCAAATGCCTAGAACAAGTTTTGGCTGATTTTGTGGCTTTTGGTCAAAGTAACTTGGTATGGAATTTGACTTTTTGAATGGTGAGGTTTTTGAGTGGTCTAAGATCTTGGACACCTTCTATATCATATTTAGAGATTGTGTGGGTGGTTGTTGGTGAGTTTGAGTGTGGAGAAATGGTTTTGGCAGCTGGATTGTCAAGACAGATTTTTCATGGTTTTGTGATTTTGTGATTTTGGTGAAAATGAATCAAAGAGTGGAAAAATGAGAGCTATGTGTTTCTATGGTTTTGGTGAGATTTTTGATGTCCTCAATGAGGTGTAGATGTCTTGTATTTATAGGCAAATGAATGGTATGGGCAGATTTGAAGATTTCCATCATAGGAAGGAAAGGTTTACTCTTTGAATCAAACCTCCACAAAGAGCTTTCCTTGGCTGATAGGTAAGCTCAATAGTCAAGCAAAATGATGAGTTTGAAAGGGCTAAATGCAGGCTAGAAAGCATAGGTTGATGGCTGGTTAAGAATTGCTTTTATACCTCATGCTTGCCATGTTCACTTTGAGTGCAAGTTGCCTTGCAACTTGCAAGCCACTTGCAAGTTTGGCTAATTTCATACTTTCTGCATTTCTTTTGTTCTTTCATCCTACAAACCCTCTATACATCAGATAAAACATGTTTCACAAGCTGAGATTGGTCAGATTTGAGGAAAGAATGATTTTTGAACATTTGACAATGTGGGACTAAAATGTGAAACCACCAACTTGCCATAACCATAACTTTCAGCTCATAAATCCTTTTGAGATGTTCTAGTACTCTTTAGAAAGCCTTGAAATAGCTCTAAAACATTCATGTTTTCATGAGTTTCAAATTCCCAAAGGATCTTGGCCAAAAAGTCTCTCAAAGTGGCTAAAAAATGAGCTTGAAAGTGAAAATTTTCCAAGTCTTTCCCTTCTTGAAATGAATTTGATCATAACTCCAAATCTATGCATTTTCTGATGATGGACCACTTAGGGACTTTTGTAAGATTTTTCAAGAGCTTCCAAATGAGCTTTGAACCAAATCAATTGGATGTTTGGTTAAGGAGTTATGGTTTAGCCCCTTTCAAAACCCTAATTTCCCGATTTTTCGATTACTCCTTCATCCTTGATCCAATGGTCATGAAAATTGATACGCAAGTCCAATATGACATAAGGAAGAACTTTGTTTCACAACTTGAAGTCCAATTCCTAAAATTTGGAGAGTTGACTTTTCGGTCAACCGTACGACCGATCGGTGACTACCGAGTCACCTGTGAACATTATGGACCTCCTGAGACTTTGAAACTTCTTGAATGCACTTTATTAAGCAATATGAACTTCATGGGTCATAATCTCACCATTAAAACACCTTTCAACACCAAAGTCAAACTACAGTTGACCTTTACCGGTCAAAACCCTAATCGGGGCTCCTGGACTGCACTGCTCTTGGTCATGGAGTGACAACTTCAAATTGGATTCCCAATTGTCATCTTATGATACCCTTGATCTTGTTTCATGATTGAATTAGCCTAAAACTTTGATTGATCACATACCCTGAAGCTTTGATTTGACTGTGCGGAAACCCTTATTCATCTGTGACTTAACAAAGACAAACTTGAAACTGGTTATAGTTAGATAATCAAAGGAGTATACTCCTAGAATGATGATGAGGATCTAAGAGGTCAAAATTTGGGGTGCAACAGTTTCCCCTATTTAAATATCTTCACTAGATGGTTATGAAAGATGACAATCGTCATAGAGTCGTAGTGAAAGGTTTTTAAATATAGAAAACCAAAAATTTTGTCCCTTAGATCCAATGATATGCAAAAGGAAAAATGCTGAAATGCAATGAAATCTAAATGATGCTTTATGATGCAAGACAAGTGCAGACACACGAGCAAAAATAAAAGAACGACGCCACAACGAGTAACAACTCACTGGGGAAACAACAGCAACACCGGGGGAAAGAGGCAAATGGGGAATAAAGCACCCATGATGCCAAGGAAATTGGAATTCATGCACAAGGTAAAACGTTAGTAAAACATGACCTCGGGAGAAAGGAGAAAATGGGGAATAAAGCACCCAAGTAAAATAAAATCTTCCACAAGGTAAGACGCGAGTACAACATGACCTCGGGAGAAAGGGCAGATGGGAGTAAAACATCATGATGCCAGGTAAATGGGGAATAAGACACCCATGTAAGGTAAATTCATCCACATGGTAAAACGCGAGTAAAACACGACCTCAGGAGGAAAGGTAAAATGGGGAATAAAGCACCCAAGTAAGGTAGATTCGTCCACAAGGTAAAACGCGAGTAAAACACGACCTCGGCAGAAAAGGTAGAATGGGGAATAAAACACCCATGTGAGGCAAACGAGGTAAGACGCGGGTAAAACACGACCTCGGGAGAAAAAGCAAATGGGGAATAAAACACCCATGATATGCATATGTACACGAATTATGCTATGATATATGATCAAATGCAAATGTAGATGCCGACGACCAGGCTCGACTCTTTTGGTGAGATGACAAGACTGGATAGACTGATTCCTCAACACAGAGATCACTGCCATTCTTCTTGAGGACTAAAGATGTTACTGCTGAATACATCTTTGCTACACTGGTAAACTGTGACAAGTTGATGAACCTTGTAGGAAGGATAAAGAGCTGTTCGGGGTTTCTTCAAGTAAACTGCCCCAGTTTAGCTGTCTGTTAAAGATGAACTGATGATGACTCCAGCTTGTCTGATATTGACTGATGCATCGGGTGCTTGGAGAGCTTGCCCTAGTCTGAGTCTTGAAATATATTCTGGATAAACCAAATTTGAGAATACCATGCTTTGAACAAATCTTCAATTGATTCTTAGACAGGATGTAAAAGGAACTTGCCCCTGATAGGATCACTTGACCAAGTTTCTCAATGTTTGAAAATTCCTTGAGAGGAAAGCCAGTTTGCAAACAAAAATGTTCATACAAACATGGTAATGCAAAGTTCATGCAACTTTTGAAATCAAAAATCATTTTTGAAGGATGCCAAGTAAATGAGTCATGGGTCAGAACACGGTGGTTCAAGACACTCAAAGTTTTAAAGCAAAGGTGTACTGCCAAAATAAATGATTTGCAAAAATCTTTAGGAGTCAAATTACGCAACCTTGCTGTAGTATGCTTTCAAAATAACCTTGTTTCAATTAGGTCTTTTGAGGGTTGTAATGTGGCCTGGTTCACGGTTTAAGAAACAAAAGATAAAGGCTCAAAGTTTATTTGTACCCACCCAATCTACGTGATGATCTCCAGTCCTATGCTCAGTTAACTCAGAATATGTGCTCATGTTCCTATAGGTTAGGAATTGCACTGATGATAGTAATGGTGATGGTTCAGAAGTTAACAAACTTTTTTGAAAAGGCAGTCACTGCTTCTTTACAACATTTAGTTGTTTTTGACTTTGAGGTTTTTCGTGAGGAGGGTTTAAAGATCTTTTCTTTTTATTATCCCTAGCTTTTGTCTGAACTGTTTCTTTTGACGCTTATAGTCAGCGAGATGCCCTAGTTTTGCCTAAATCTCCTTCGTAGGTTTTGACTTAGCGGGCTTTTTCCTTTGATATATATTTTTTTGTTTGTTGAAATAAAGTGACTGCCTAGCTAAATGATCATGGTGAACCATCACCGGCTTCTTGGCTTAAAACATCTTCGACACTTGTTTGTTGTGTGCAAAGGAAAATTGTAGTTGCAAGCTTTATATGAAAGGTGTCTTGTATGAACACACAACCGAGTTAACCAAGAACTACCCACCCCAAGGTTAAAATTGCGGGTTTTATTTGTAAACAAAGAAACTCCAAATTCTAGGCTCGAAGGGTTAACGAGGGATTATCTTCCTTATTTCTCCAGTGTTTGGGAGTTGAAACAATGCCTTACATCGTCAACAAAGTTTCATTGAAAGCATACTGACAACAATTATGGGTATAACGTTTTCATCATCCTCCCTCCAATATTCGCATAATAAAAAATTTGGATAAAGAGTAAATATTTGAAAGATAAAGCACAAAAGTGCAAACGACAGATGAATTGGAATCAAAAGTTGCAGTGCTCATTCATTAAGATGAAAGTACAAGCACCAATTAAAAGCAAACAGCTTAAACAACATAAAGAGAGTTCAAACAATGAGAAACAAAAGGCCTAGTGACTAAATCAGTAAAAGGATGAGTTGTCTTGTCTGAAACACTGGCGCTCAAAAAAGATAATCTGCTGAAGTCAGACTGAAGCTTCACTTTTGATGCACTGGTAAAGGATTTTTCTGAACATTCGGAGGGCTATCTGTAAAATCAAGGATTCTAGTTCTAATCAATTCACGCACCCTAGCTTTCAATGCAAAATAATGCTCCAAGTCATGGCCTGGGGCACCCTCATGAAAAGCACAATGGAGATCAGCTCTAAATCCAGCTGGAAGGGGATCTGGAGTTTGCAGAGTCTTTGTAATGATCAACCCTTGTTGAACCAGGCTTGGATACAATTCTGTATAAGTCACGGGAATAGGATCGAACTGATTCTTACTCTGATACTGGTTCGGTCTAACAGCAGGATGTTGAAGATTTTGAACTAGTCGTGGAGCGGCAATTGCAGCAATAGTAGGGTGATTATTGAGGTCGAGGTTGAGGCCTCCTCACTTCAGCCATGACAGCATTGGTATGTTCTTCTTTCTTCTTATGGAAATTCCCAAAGGGTTTCTTTACACCATTAGAAGATTCAACATCTTTGGATACCTTACCCTTTTTCAGCCCTTCTTCTAACCTTTGACCAATAGTCACCAGATCTGTGAAGTTTGAAGACACGCTTCCAATCATCTTTTCCCAATAGAAAGGAGACAAAGTATCCATGAACATTCCAGTTAATTCTTTCTCTGCTAGAGGGGGTTCAACTTGGGAAGCTAACTCTCTCCAACGTTGAGCGTATTCTTTTAATGATTCTCTTTCACTTTGAGACATGTTTTGAAGTTGACGACGGTCAGGAGCCATATCCAAATTTTATTTTTATTGTCTCATGAAGGCATTGGCGAGATCCTGGAAGCAGCGGACACTGTTATGTTCCAAATTCATATACCACTTTAGAGAGGCACCACTCAAGCTGTCTTGAAAGCAATGGATGAGCAACTTCTGATTATTAGTGTAGGCTGCCATCCTTCTGTAGTACATAACCAAATGGGCTCTTGGACATGAGTGACCCTTATATTTCACAAACTCTAGAGTCTTAAACTTAGCAGGCATAACAAGACCAGAAACTAAGCACATATCGTCAGCATCAACATTGAAGAAATCGGTACCCTAAACAGCTTTGAGTCTCTTGTCTATGTTTTGAAACTGTTCACGTACAATCTCAGGCTCAACAAAATCTTCATGGTCTTCACCTTGAGCACTAGCAGTATTGTAGTCAAAGAAAGGAGTCTCAAAGGGAGCTCGGCCATTCTGAGCAACAGTGTGGATCACAGGTCTGGGCTCTGTAAAGACGGGAGCTTGAAAAACTGGTCTGGCAGTCGGACCAGTCATAGCAGCAGATGTAAGAGGTGGAGAGTAGTTAGGAGGTAAACCAAGCTCTGGCCAAGTCGATTGTGGCATTTGAACAGGAGGAGGCTCGACACTTGAAACTTCTTGAATGAAAGTCCTTTGAGATGGCTCTCCTCTGGAAATCAATACTTGAAGCATCTCAGTGAGTTTAGTCATGCCTGACTTCAATTCATCGATCTCCATTCGAACTTCTGCATTGTGTGCTTCCTGTTCTGACATCTTGCATCTATAGTTTGCTCTAGTCTGATATCGGTGTCGAGGAACCAGCTTGACAACTCAAAGGCACACTGGATAATGAAGACAGCTGGATATGAGCGACTGGACAAACAGAGGTATGCAAGGAACCATGCAAGGATGTAACTGCAATGCAATGCAAGAGAAGATACAAATCACACATAACAGGTTTAAAGGTTCAAGATCACAGCATGGAGTTTGAGTGAAGAACCAATCATAGGGTATGTACTAGGGGTAAAGCACCTGCACAACGGGTTCTACCAGAGTTTCCCAGAGTCAGCAACCCATCTTTCGGATATTATCAATTTCCCAAATTACTCGGTAGTCGATAATATTCTCAAGAGAGTCTCGTCCAAGTGTAGTCTCGCGTATCAACTACTTCAGAATTACTCCCTCATAGTCATCGCACTACGTCCTAACTGGCCAAGTGGGGTAAAAGGTAATCTAAAGGTCCACAGTGTCAATGGCTCCTTTGAGGGTAGTAATGTTTTCATGAATACTCATTCAACATCACTAACTCTCAAAAGGGCCCACACTGAACGGTGGTTTCTCAAGTTAGCTTGGTCGGGAATCAACTCCCTATAAGCCTTCTTGAATATACCACCATCCTATCATAAGTGCGCTCAAGTACGGGTATAGTACTATCTCACCACTCAAAGCAACAAACCTGCATACAGAAAAATCCAAACACAGACAGATATATGTACAAATATATACAAATATAAAAGCAATTAACATATAACAAACACATATATAAACAAGGTGGGCTTAACCCTCTTAGGGGAAGTTTTCCCCTGCGAAGTTGCCATTTTCTGTTGCGGGGAAATTTGGATGTCAAGCTATTGATTAACTTGAATCTTAATTCATTTACAACCGGACTTTAATTTATCCAAAAAGCAAAGGTTTAAAGAAAGAAAAACCTATAAGAATGCAAAGCAAAAGGCAAGGCCTAAAGCTGAGCAAAGAGAGATCTAAGGTTCGGGGGTTGGTTATACCTAGGGAAGGTGTTAGCATCCTAAGCATCTGTTGTACTCTACAGGAACCTCTTGTCAATATTTGTGTTTGATAAAGTTGCTTGCTAAAAGGGAAAAGTGCTAAGGTAAAAATCTAAAGGTAGAAAAGGTATGTACAAAGTTTGCTTGCAAAGACATCACATTTCGTGCCTACGTATCCTGATGGGAGTGGAATCAGAGCAATCGTAGTTTCCCTATCTAGGGATAAATAACTGTTATGTTAAATGGAAGGGAATGTCCCAGGAGGGACGACTAAATAGAGCACGACGACTCCAAGCTTAAGTTGTAAAGATAAACAGGGAAATGCCCACGGCGGGACGACTAAATAGAGTACGTCGACTCCAAACTTTAAATTGTAAAGGTAAACGGGAAGTTAGTTGTTAGTGAGCTCGCCAAGACATCGCATCTTGTGCCAACATATTCTCATCGAGAAATCAGAGCGATCGTAGTTCCACTATCTAGGGACGAGGAATTCTTGACTGTGGTCAAGATTCCCAAAGGGAAGTAAGCATTCATAGTGAAGTACTTACATGGAGTGCGGCGACTCCTCTTCTAAGTTAAGATGATTGTGATAGAAAATGTCCACGGCGGGATGCTAAACATGAGTACGGCGACTTAAATCCTAAGACTAGAATAAAAGAAAATTGTCCATGGCGGTACGGGAAAAGTGAGTACGGCGACTCAAATCCTAAGGCTAGGATAAAGGGTAAAGGTTGTCCACAGCGGGACGCTAAAAGTGAGTACGGCGACTCAAATCCTAAGGCTAGGATAACGATTTAAAGGATGTCCGCGGCGGGACGGTAAACATGAACGCGGCGGCTCAAATCCTAAGGCTAGGATGAAGGGGAAGAATGTTGACAACAATTTAAAGGTAAAAATATACATTAACACGAGAAATTTGCAAAACGAAATGCCAACAAATGATTAAAAATGAGAAAGTTATGAACATTTGAAAATGGGGAAGAAAATAATGAAATAAATAAACAAGTTATTGAAATAAATGCACTAGGTGGGTGTTGAACCCACCACACTTGGTTCACAAGTAATACAAACTCACCACTAGGCCACAGGGGGCGCGTGTGAACAAAGGTTGGAAGAGAAAGAGAAAATAATGAAGTTTTGAAAAATATAAAAAATGCCAAAAGAGTTGATCCTCCTCAAGGATCGAACTCAGGATCAAGCAGTGAAAGGGTAAAAACGCGCGCATGCTCTTACCACTGGGGTGGCTATACATCCATTGATGAAAGCCACCCCATAAATATATATGGGGTACCTACAAAACTGGCTGGGCACAAAAACACACAAACTCAATGATTTGCATTTTGATCATTACTCAGTCAATTTTCCATGGATTTTGACAAAATTTTAGTGTAAACTGACTAGAATTTCATGAGGATCACAATGGTGGCATTGGTTTTTTTAGATCAATCTTCTATTTTCAAACTCGATAGTACATGCTTGTGGATGCTTGAAAATGCATTTTAAAGTGACAGTTCACATCCAAACAATTTCAGGCCAGATTAAATGTACACACACATTGAAAACATATTGATGAATGATGTTAGGCACAAAAATGAATTTAAGACAGGATGGTGTGGAAAAGAGCATTCAAGTTGCAAAATGGTATTTATGTGTTCATGACAAGTGCAAAACTGCACCATGTGAACCACACACACAGTTCTCATGCATGTTATTGAAGAAGAATGAGCAAAGAAAACAACTCAAAATAGCCTGTGGTGATAAGTGATGTGCAAACTGCAAATTGGTGTTTGTGAGGTGCAGTAGGAGATTCAGTTTCAGTTCCAGGCATGATATTGGCAAATAAATCACATACACACATCATATACATGTTATTGAAATAAGTCAAACAACAAAAACAATTCAAACTGGTCTATGGTGGAAAAGTGGTGTTCAAAGTCTCAATTTGTGTGTGTGAATTGCATGATCATACTCAGTTTCAATCCAAAATATTTTCTGACTAATTCAAACATATACACATCATATATACATGATATTGAGTGGATTCCAACAAGAATTAAGGTCTAAAAACGACTGTCATGGAAAATGACCAACAAGTTGCAATTATGGTATGTTCAAAGCATGAAGACATTCAAATTAAGTTTCAGGTATTTTTTGATCAGCTAGACTGTGCACACACCTCTTAAATATGATAACAAACATGTTTAAGCATGGATTTGGTTTTAAAACAAACTGAGGCAAAAAATGAAGAGCAGGCTGCCACTTTGGTATTTTGTAATGCATTAGGGTTTTCAAAATCAGGTTCCAGCATGTTCAGGCCAAATAAATCACTTACACATCTTGCATACATGTAAACAAGTGAGTTCAAACAAAGGAATGGTTCAAAACAGGTCTGTTATGAGAAAAAGCTATGCAAGCTGTGATATTGTGCTTTGTACATTCATGAAAACATTTAAATCAGTTTCTGGTCATGCTTAACCCAAATCAGTTGCACACACAAGTCATAAATGCATAAATGGATTATTCTAAACTCAAACTTAAACCAATTCTAGCCTGTAACCAAAACTAGCATGTCTATGGCATTAATATGCAAGATATGGCATTTTGTGAATGAATAAGCAAACCAGATGGAAACAGCTCTAAATAACCTTACATATCCAACATAAACATGATTTTAAAGGTGCTCTAATTCACCCAAACAGCTGCCTCTCAGTTGTGACAAGTTTTGACATATGACATAAGAATGACTTTTTCAATACTATCACAAGCTCAAAAATGCCAAACATGATTTTATGAGATAAAGGATGAAGTGAACTATCTACATACCTCTAGAAGACTGTATTGAGTAGATTAAAACACCAAGAAACCCAGAGGAACTTTAAATGCACCTAGCTTTGGGAGATTTCTTCTTCTTGAAGCAAGAAAGCAAACTTCAAGACAATTGGAGAAATAAACTCCACCAATGATCCTTAATGCTTTGGACAGTTGAGAAATGATATATGTGAGGTGTTTGAGTGATTAGAACATCAAGCAATTGCCTAGAACAAGTTTTGGCTGATTTTGTGGCTTTTGGTCAAAGTAACTTGGTATGGAAGTTGACTTTTTGAATGGTGAGGTTTTTGAGTGGTCTAAGATCTTGGACACCTTCTATATCATATTTAGAGATTGTGTGGATGGTTGTTGGTGAGTTTGAGTGTGGAGAAATGGTTTTGGCAGCTGGATTGTCAAGACAGATTTTTCATGGTTTTGTGATTTTGTGATTTTGGTGAAAATGAATCAAAGAGTGGAAAAATGAGAGCTTTGGGTTTCTCTGGTTTTGGAGAGATTTTTGATGTCCTCAATGAGGTGCAGATGTCCTCTATTTATAAGCAAATGAATGGTATGGGCAGATTTGAAGATTTCCTTCATAGGAAGGAAAGGTTTACTTTTTGAATCAAACCTCCAGAAAGAGGTTTCCTTGGCTGATAGGTAAGCTCAATAGTCAAGAAAAATGATGAGTTTGAAAGGGATAAATTCAGGCTAGAAAGCATAGGTTGATGGCTGGTTCAGAATTGCTTTTATACCTCATGCTTGCCATGTTCACTTTGAGTGCAAGTTGCAAGGCAACTTGCAAGCCACTTGCAAGTTTGGCTAATTTCATACTTTCTGCATTTCTGTTGTTCTTTCATGCTACAAACCTTCTATAAATCAGATAAAACATGTTTCACAAGCTGAGATTGGTCAGATTTGAGGAAAGAATGATTTTTGAACATTTGACAATGTGGGACTAAAATGTGAAACCACCAACTTGCCATAACCATAACTTTCAGCTCACAAATCCTTTTGAGATGTTCTAGTACTCTTTAGAAAGCCCTCAAATAGCTCTAAAACATTCATGTTTTCATGAGTTTCAAATTCCCAAAGGATCTGGGCCAAAACGTCTCTCAAAGTTGCTAAAAAATGAGCTTGAAAGTGAAATTTTTCCAAGTCTTTTTCCCTTCTTGAAATGAATTTGATCATAACTCCAAATCTATGCATTTTTTGATGATGGACCACTTAGAGACTTTTGTAGAATTTTTCAAGAGCTTCCAAATGAGCTTTGAACCAACTTAATTGGATGTGTGGTTAAGGAGTTATGGTTTAGCCCCTTTCAAAACCCTAATTTCCCGATTTTTCGATTACTCCTTCATCCTTGATCCAATGGTCATGAAAATTGATATGCAAGTCCAATATGACATAAGGAACAACTTTTTTTCACAACTTGAAGTCCGATTCTTAAAATTTGGAGAGTTGACTTTTCGGTCAACCGTACGACGGATCGGTGACTACCGAGTCGCCTGTGAACATTCTGGACCTCCTGAGACTTTGAAACTTCTTGAATGCACTTTATTAAGCAATATGAACTTCATGGGTCATAATCTCACCATTAAAACACCTTCCAACACCAAATTCAAACTACAGTTGACCTTTACCGGTCAAAACCCTAACCGGGGCTCCTGGACTGCACTGCTCTTGGTCATGGAGTGACAACTTCAAATTGGATTCCCAATTGTCATCTTATGATACCCTTGATCTTGTTTCATGATTGAAATAGCCTAAAACTTTGATTGATCACAAACCCTGAAGCTTCGATTTGACTGTGCAGAAACCCTTATTCATCTGTGACTTAACAAAGACAAACTTGAAACTGGTTATAGTTAGATAATCAAAGGAGTATGCTCCTAGAATGATGATGAGGATCTAAGAGGTCAAAATTTGAGGTGCAACAGTTGCCCCTATTTAAATATCTTCACTAGATGGTTATGAAAGATGACAATCGTCATAAAGTCGTAGTAAAAGGTTTTTAAATATAGAAAACCAGAAATTTTGTCCCTTAGATCCAATGATATGCAAAAGGACAAATGCTGAAATGCAATGAGTTATAAATGATGCTTTATGATGCAACACAAGTGCAGACGCACGATCAAAAATAAAAGAACGACGCCACAACGAGTAACAACTCATTGGGGAAAAAACAGCAACACCGGGGGAAAGAGGCAAATGGGGGATAAAGCACCCATGATGCCAAGGAAATTGGAATTCATGCACAAGGTAAAACGCGAGTAAAACACGACCTCACGAGAAAGGATCAAATGGTGAATAAAGCTCCCAAGTAAAATAAAATCTTCCACAAGGTAAGACGCGAGTACAACAAGACCTCGGGAGAAAGGGCAGATGGGAGTAAAACATCATGATGCCAGGTAAATGGGGAATAAGACACCCATGTAAGGTAAATTCATCCACAAGGTAAAATGCGAGTAAAACACGACCTCGGGAGGAAAGGTAAAATGGGGAATAAAGCACCCAAGTAAGGTAGATTCATCCACAAGGTAAAACACGAGTAAAATACGACCTCAGGAGAAATGGTAGAATGGGGAATAAAACACCCATGTGAGGCAAACGACGTAAGACGCGGGTAAAACACGACCTCGGGAGAAAAAGCAAATGGGGAATAAAACATCCATGATATGGATATGTACATGAATTATGCTATGATATATGATCAAATGCAAATGTAGATGCCGATGACCAGGCTCGACTCTTTTGGTGAGATGACAAGACTGGATAGACTGATTCCTCAACACGGAGATCCCTGCCATTCTTCTTGAGGACTAAAGATGTTACTGCTGAATACTTTGCTACACTGGTAAACTGTGACAAGTTGATGAACCTTGTAGGAAGGATAAAGAGTTGTTCGGGGTTTCTTAAAGTAAACTGCCCCAGTTTAGCTGTCTGTTAAAGATGAACTGATGATGACTTCAGCTTGTCTGATATTGGCTGATGCATCGGGTGCTTGGAGAGCTTGCCCTAGTCTGAGTTTTGAAATATATTCTGGATAAACCAAATCTGGGAATACCATGCTTTGAACAAATCTTCAATTGATTCTTAGACAGGATGTAAAAGGAACTTGCCCCTGATAGGATCACTTGACCAAGTTTCTCAATGTTTGAAAATTCCCTGAGAGGAAAGCCAGTTTGCAAACAAAAGTGTTCATACAAACATGGTAATGCAAAGTTCATGCAACTTTTGAAATCAAAAATCATTTTTGAAGGATGCAAAGTAAATGAGTTATGGGTCAGAACATGATGGTTCAAGACACTCAAAGTTTTAAAGCAAAGGCGTACTGCCAAAATAAATGATTTGCAAAAATCTTTAGGAGTCAAATTACGCAACCTTGCTGTAGTATGCTTTCAAAATAACCTTGTTTCAATTAGGTCTTTTAAGGGTTCTAATGTGGCCTGGTTCACGGTTTAAGAAACAAAAGATAAAGGCTCAAAGTTTATTTGTACCCACCCAATCTACGTGATGATCTCCAGTCCTATGCTCAGTTAACTCAGAATATGTGTTCATGTTCCTATAGGTTAGGAATTGCACTGATGATAGTAATGATGATGGTTCAGAAGTTAACAGACTTTTTTGAAAAGGCAGTCACTGCTTCTTTACGACATGTAGTTGTTTTTGACTTTGAGGTTTTTCATGAGGAGGGTTTAAAGATTCTCTCTTTTTATTATCCCTAGCTTTTGTCTGAACTGTTTCTTTTGACGCTTACAGTCAGCGGGATGCCCCAGTTTTGCCTAAATCTCCTTCGTAGGTTTTGACTTAGCGGGCTTTTTCCTTTGATATATATCTTTTTTTGTTGAAATAAAGTGACTGCCTAGCTTAATGATCATGGTGAACCATCACCGGCTTCTTGGCTTAAAACATCTTCGACACTTGTTTGTTGTGTGCGAAGGAAAATTGTAGTTGCAACCTTTATATGAAAGGTGTCTTGTATGAACACACAACCGAGTTATCCAAGAACTACCCACCCCAAGGTTAAAATTGCGGGTTTTTTTTGTAAACAAAGAAACTCCAAATTCTAGGCTCGAAGGGTTAACGAGGGAATATCTTCCTTATTTCTCCAGTGTTTGGGAGTTGAAACAATGCCTTACATCGTCAACAAAGTTTCATTGAAAGCATACTGACAACAATTATGGGTATAACGTTTTCATCATCCTCCCTCCAATATTCGCATAATCAAAAATTTGGATAAAGAGTAAATATTTGAAAGATAAAGCACAAAAGTGCAAACGACAGATGAATTGGAATCAAAAGTTGCAGTGCTCATTCATTAAGATGAAAGTACAAGCACCAATTAAAAGCAAACAGCTTAAACAACATAAAGAAAGTTCAAACAATGAGAAACAAAAGGCCTAGTGACTAAATCAGTAAAAGGATGAGTTGTCTTGTCTGAAACACTGGCGCTCAAAAAAGATAATCTGCTGAAGTCAGACTGAAGCTTCACTTTTGATGCACTGGTAAAGGATTTTTCTAAACATTCGGAGGGCTATCTGTAAAATCAAGGATTCCAGTTCTAATCAATTCACGCACCCTAGCATTCAATGCAAAACAACGCTCCAAGTCATGGCCTGGGGCACCCTCATGAAAAGCACAATGGAGATAAGCTCTAAATCCAGCTGGAAGGGGATCTGGAGTTTGCAGAGTCTTTGTAGTGATCAACCCTTATTGAACCAGGCTTGGATACAATTTTGTATAAGTCATGGGAATAGGATCGAACTGATTCTTACTCTGATACTGGTTCGGTCTAACAGAAGGACGTTGAAGATTTTGAACTGGTCGTGGAGCGGCAATTGCAGCAATAGTTGGGTGATTACTGAGGTCAAGGCTGATGCCTCCTCACTTCAGCCATGACAGCATTGGTATGTTCTTCTTTCTTCTTATGGAAATTCCCAAAGGGTTTCTTTACACCATTAGAAGATTCAACAGCTTTGGATACCTTACCTTTTTTCAGCCCTTCTTCTAACCTTTAACCAATAGTCACCAGATCTGTGAAGTTTGAAGACACGCTTCCAATCATCTTTTCCCAATAGAAAGGAGACAAAGTATCCATGAACATTCCAGTTAATTCTTTCTCTGCTAGAGGGGGTTCAACTTGGGAAGCTAACTCTCTCCAACATTGAGCGTATTCTTTGAATGATTCTCTTTCACTTTGAGACATGTTTTGAAGTTGACGACGGTCAGGAGCCATATCCAAATTGTATTTGTATTGTCTCATAAAGGCATTGGCGAGATCCTGGAAGCAGCGGACACTGTTATGTTCCAAATTCATATACCACTTTAGAGAGGCACCACTCAAGTTGTCTTGAAAGCAATGGATGAGCAACTTCTGATTGTTGGCGTAGGCTGCCATCCTTCGGTAGTACATAACCAAATGGGCTCTTGGACATGAGTGACCCTTATATTTCACAAACTCTGGAGTCTTAAACTTAGCAGGCATAACAAGACCAGAAACTAAGCACATATCGTCAGCATCGACATTGAAGAAATCAGTACCCTCAACAGCTTTGAGTCTCTTGTCTATGTTTTGAAACTGTTCACGTACAATCTCAGGCTCAACAAAATCTTCATGGTCTTCACCTTGAGCACTAGCAGCATTGTAGTCAAAGAAAGGAGTCTCAAAGGGAGCTCGGCCATTCTGAGCAACAGTGTGGATCACAGGTCTGGGCTCTATAAAGACGGGAGCTTGAAAAACTGGTCTGGCAGTCGGACCAATCATAGCAGCAGATATAAGAGGTGGAGAGTAGTTAGGAGGTAAACCAAACTCTGGCCAAGTCGATTGTAGCATTTGAACAGGAGGAGGCTCGGCACCACAAACTTCTTGAATGACAGTTCTTTGAGATGGCTCTCCTCTGGCAATCAATACTTGAAGCATCTCAGTGAGTTTAGTCATACTTGACTTCAATTCATCGATCTCCATTCGAACTTCTGCATTGTGTGCTTCCTGTTCTGACATCTTGCGTCTATAGTTTGCTCTAGTATGATATCGGTGTCGAGGAACCAGCTTGACAACTCAAAGGCACACTGGATAATGAAGACAACTGGATATGAGCGACTGGACAAACAGAGGTATGCGTGGAACCATGCAAGGATGTAACTGCAATGCAATGCAAGAGAAGATACAAATCACGCGTAACAGGTTCAAAGGTTCAAGATCACAACATGGAGTTTGAGTGAAGAACCAATCATAGGGTATGTACTCGGGGTAAAGCACCTACACAACGGGTTCTACCAGAGTTTCCCAGAGTCAGCAACCCATCTTTCGGATATTATCAATTTCCCAAATTACTCGGTAGTCGATAATATTCTCAAGAGAGTCTCGTCCGAGTGTAGTCTCGAGTATCAACTACTTCAGAATTACTCCCTCATAGTCATCGCACTACGTCCTAACAGGCCAAGTGGTGTAAAAGGTAATCTAATGGTCCACAGTGCCAATGGGTCCTTTGATGGTAGTAATGTTTTCATGAATATGCATTCAACATCAATAACTCTCAAAAGGTCCCACACTGAGCGGTGGTTTCTCAAGTTAGCTTGGTTGGAAATCAACTCCCTATAAGCCTTCTTGAATATACCACCATCCTATCATAAGTGCGCTCAAGTACGGGTATAGTACTATCTCACCACTCAAAGCAACAAACCTGCATACAGAAAAATCCAAACACAGACAGATATATGTACAAATATATACAAATATAAAAGCAATTAACATATAACAAACACAGATATAAACAAGGTGGGCTTAACCCTCTTAGGGGAAGTTTTCCCCAGTGAAGTCGCCATTTTCTGTTGCCGTGAAATTTGGATGTCAAGCTATTGATTAACTTGAATCTTAATTCATTTACAACCGGACTTTAATTTATCCAAAAAGGAAAGGTTTAAAGAAAGGAAAACCTATAAGAATGCAAAGCAAAAGGCAAGGCCTAAAGCTGAGCAAAGAGAGATCTAAGGTTCGGGGGTTGGTTATACCTAGGGAAGGTGTTAGCATACTAAGCATCTGTAGTACTCTACAGTAACCTCTTGTCAATATTTGTGTTTGCTAAAGTTGCTTGCTAAAAGGTAAAAGTGCTAAGGTAAAAATATAAAGGTAGAAAAGGTATGTATAAAGTTTGCTCGCAAAGACATCACATTGCGTGCCTACGTATCCTGACGGGAGTGGAATCAGAGCAATCGTAGTTCCCCTATCTAGGGATAAAGAACTGTTATGTTAAATGGAAGGGAATGTCCCAGGAGGGACGTCTAAATACAGCACGGCAACTCCAAGCCTAAGTTGTAAAGATAAACAGGGAAATGCCCACGGCGGGACGACTAAATAGAGTACAACGACTCCAAACTTTAAATTGTAAAGGTAAACGGGAAGTTAGTTGTTAGTGAGCTTACCAAGACATCGCATCTTGTGCCTACGTAATCTCATCGAGAAATCAGAGCGATCGTAGTTCCCCTATCTAGGGACGAGGAATTCTTCACTGTGGTCAAGATTCCCAAAGGGAAGTAAGCATTCATAGTGAAGTACTTACATGGAGTGTGGCGACTCCTCTTCTAAGTTAAGATGATTGTGATAGAAAATGTCCACGGCGGGACGCTAAACATGAGTACGACGACTCAAATCCTAAGGCTAGGATAAAAGAAAATTGTCCACGGCAGGACGGGAAAAGTGAGTACGGCGACTCAAATCCTAAGGCTAGGATAAAGGGTAAAGGTTGTCCACAGCGGCACGCTAAAAGTGAGTACGGCGACTCAAATCCTAAGGCTAGGATAACAGTTTAAAGGATGTCCGCAGCGGGACGGTAAACATGAGCGCGACGACTCAAATCCTAAGGCTAGGATGAAGGGGAAGAATGTTAACAACAGTTTAAAGGTAAAAATATACATTAACATGAGAAATTTGCAAAAAGAAACGCCAACAAATGATTAAAAATGAGAAAGTTATGAACATTTGAAAATGGGGAAGAAAATAATGAAATAAATAAACAAGTGATTAAAATAAATGCACTAGGTGGGTGTTGAACCCACCACACTTGGTTCACAAGCAATACAAACTCACCACTAGGCCACAGGGGGCGCGTGTGAACAAAGGTTGGAAGAGAAAGAGAAAATAATGAAGTTTTGAAAAATATAAAAAATGCCAAAAGAGTTGATCCTCCTCAGGGATCGAACTCAGGATCAAGCAGTGAAAGGGTACAAACACGCACGTGCTCTTACCACTGGGGTGGCTATACATCCATTGATGAAAGCCACCCCGCAAATATATATGGGATACCTACAAAACTGGCTGAGCACAAAAACACACAAACTCAATGATTTGCATTTTGATCATAACTCAGTCAATTTTCCATGGATTTTGACAAAATTTTAGTGTAAACTGACTAGAATTTCATGAGGATCACACTGGTGGCATTGGTTTTTTGAGATCATACTTCTATTTTCAAACCCGATAGTACATTCTTATGGATCCTTGAAAATGCATTTTGAAGTGACAGTTCACATCGAAACAATTTCAGGCCAGATTAAATGTACACACACATTGAAAACATATTGATGAATGATGTTAGGCACAAAAATGAATTTAAAACAGGATGGTGCGGGAAAGAGCATTCAAGTTGCAAAATGGTATTGATGTGTTCATGACAAGTGCAAAACTGGTTTAAGGCACAATTGCATCAAGTAGATCATACACACATATCACATATATGCTGGTAAGTGAATTTAAACATAGAGATTGGTGCCAAACAAGTTGTGACAAGATAAAGGTGGTCATGTTGTCATTTAGTGTTTTTGGTGATGCATGAAAAGTTCAAAATCAGATATATGCATAATTAGATAAAGTGAACCACACACACAGTTCTCATGCATGTTATTGAAGAAGAATGAGCAAAGAAAACAACTCAAAACAGCCTGTAGTGATAAGTGATGTGCAAACTGCAAATTGGTGTTTGTGAGGTGCAGTAGGAGATTCTGTTTCAGTTCCAGGCATGATATTGGCAAATAAATCACATACACACATCATATACATGTTATTGAAATAAGTCACACAACAAAAACACTTCAAACTGGTCTATGGTGGAAAAGTGGTGTTCAAAGTGTCAATTTGTGTGTGTGAATTGCATGATCATACTCAGTTTCAATCCAAAATATTTTCTGACTAATTCAAACATATACACATCATATATACATGATATTGAGTGGATTCCAACAAGAATTGAGGTCCAAAACAGATTGTCATGGAAAATGACCAACAAGTTTTAATTATGGTATGTTCAAAGCATGAAGACATTCAAATTAAGTTTCAGGTACTTTTTGATCAGCTAGACTGTGCACACACCTCTTAAATATGATAACAAACATATTTAAGCATGGATTTGGTTTTAAAACAAACTGAGGCAAAAAATGAAGAGCAGGCTGCCACTTTGGTATTTTGTAATGCAGTAGGGTTTTCAAAATCAAGTTCCAGCATGTTCAGGCCAAATAAATCACTTACACATCTTGCATACATGTAAACAAGTGAGTTCAAACAAAGGAATGGTTCAAAACAGGTCTGTTATGAGAAAAAGCTATGCAAGTTGTGATATTGTGCTTTGTACATTCATGAAAACATTCAAATCAGTTTCTGGTAATGCTTAACCCAAATCAGTTGCACACACAAGTCATAAATGCATAAATGGATGAATCTAAACTCAAATTTAAACCAATTCTAGCCTGTAACCAAAACTAGCATGTCTATGGCATTAATATGCAAGATATGGCATTTTGTGAATGAATAAGCAAACCATATGGAAATAGCTCTAAATAACCTTACATATCCAACATAAACATGATTTCAAAGGTGCTCTAATTCACCCAAACATCTGCCTCTCAGTTGTGACAAGTTTTGACATATGACATAAGAATGACTTTTTCAATACTATCACAAGCTCAAAAATGCCAAACATGATTTTATGAGATAAAGGATGAAGTGAACTATCTACATACCTCTAGAAGATTGTATTGAGTAGATTAAAACACCAAGAAACCCAGAGGAACTTCAAATGCACCTAGCTTTGGGAGATTTCTTCTTCTTGAAGCAAGAAAGCAAACTTCAAGACAGTTGGAGAAATAAACTCCACCAATGATCCTCAATGCTTTGGACAGTTGAGAAATGATATATGTGAGGTGTTTGAGTGATTAGAACATCAAGCAAATGCCTAGAACAAGTTTTGGCTGATTTTGTGGCTTTTGGTCAAAGTAACTTGGTATGGAAGTTGACTTTTTGAATGGTGAGGTTTTTGAGTGGTATAAGATCTTGGACACCTTCTATATCATATTTAGAGATTGTGTGGATGGTTGTTGGTGAGTTTGAGTGTGGAGAAATGGTTTTGGCAGCTGGATTGTCAAGACAGATTTTTCATGGTTTTGTGATTTTGTGATTTTGGTGAAAATGAATCAAAGAGTGGAAAAATGAGAGCTTTGTGTTTATCTGGTTTTGTAGAGATTTTTGATGTCCTCAATGAGGTGTAGATGTCCTCTATTTATAGGCAAATGAATGGTATGGGCAGATTTGAAGATTTCCTTCATAGGAAGGAAAGGTTTACTTTTTGAATCAAACCTCCAGAAAGAGGTTTCCTTGGCTGATAGGTAAGCTAAATAGTCAAGAAAAATGATGAGTTTGAAAGGGATAAATGCAGGCTAGAAAGCATAGGTTGATGGCTGGTTCAGAATTGCTTTTATACCTCATGCTTGCCATGTTCACTTTGACGACGCTTGCTGTATCACTAATAACCACCATCTTCTTCCACCATAATCAGCACTGTCACGAGGAATGCCTGTGAGTCACTCATTTCATTCCAATTACA
Source organism: Lathyrus sativus (assembly GCA_963859935.3). Taxonomy (NCBI): domain Eukaryota; kingdom Viridiplantae; phylum Streptophyta; class Magnoliopsida; order Fabales; family Fabaceae; genus Lathyrus; species Lathyrus sativus. The sequence continues at coordinate 90,376,868 of OZ012739.1, read as the reverse complement.
ATCCAAAGAGCAAGTTGGGCTCATTGCCGCTGCAACCTGTAGTTATTATGGTGATGACATTCAGTCACAATCTGTCATACCCCAAATTTTCCCTACTTCGATTTAAATGGATGTTTGACTGTTTCACGATTTCTGGCCACGACTCCCCAAGATTTCTCTTTAAACAAATTGTTTGTATGCACAATTCGATTCAAGTTATGCAAGGGTGCTTTGCATGGTCGAGTCAGCCTCAGGCCTTGTTTGATTTGATTGCAAACATCGAGTTTTTATTTGGATTCTAAATCAGTATGTGACAAACCTAGGTTTAGCTTGCCAATTTCAAAAAAAACGTAGTTAGAAAATCCGTTTGTGACAAATTGGGATTTAGCTAGCAAATTTCAAGTCATCAGTTTGTGACAGACTTAGATTTGACTCGCCGGTTTCAAAGCCATAATTAAATTTAGACGCAATTAGTCTACAAGATACTTCAATTCGTTTCATAATCAATTGGTTTCAAGAAGTTATTGAGCCATATTTCATGATTGGTACTAAAGTTGCACGGTAGAGATAACCAACGTTAGACCAATCTCATTTCAGGAAATTCACAACGTACACAACCAATAAATGATCAAGTTGTGATTACATGGTTAAGAGGTTTTGAGTTGTGGATAATGCCTTGGAATTTGCAGTTTAAGGTCATGATTGTGGTACACTTTTCAAACCACATTAAATTTTAGTATAATAAGATTGAAAGCAACTCATGTTCAACTCCACCATAATCACCGCAACACGATGACTCGGCAACAACGACACTACAATGCAACAATTTATGATAACCCGGCTTGCATTCCATTTCAAGTTCGTAAAAAAAGGGGGGATTGTGTTGCTGCTGTTAATTTCTGTACAGGACTTAACCTAGCCTCGCAAAGCTCTCCGTCGCTTGCTCAATTTCTTCTCTTCCCGTAGCTAACATTGCTCTAGATTTTTGAATTACAGATCATTATGAAACTACAATTTTGATTGAAACTGGTTTTCTGGATTGTAATTTTGTTATCACCAATGGGTTATAGATGTATTCAGTGTGGTTTTAACATCAAAACCTTTTATCTTCGGTATTCTCCGGGTAACATTCGTTTGATGAAATGTAAGAATTACAAGGCTGTGGCAGATGAATACATAGAATGTGAAATCATGATTATTATAATAGATTCAATACTTCACAAACCCAAGGCCTATAAACATCTCCCTTACAATGTCATCAATCAAAAAACCTTGAAGTTTCAGGGACTGCTTTGGAAATTGGCTGCCATTTTTCTTCATTTTGATGCATACAGATATTTGATCTTGGAAAGCAGCAAAGGTAAATCGAGTTCATCAGTGAGCTACTCCTCACTAGTGTCAACGTGTTGCAAGATGACGGTGGATGTCGTCTTTGGAAACTTTATGTTTCTTTTAATCTTCTTCTTTATGGTCAACATATTTCTTCATATATCTCTCAGTGTCTCCAGTAGCATTGAAAGTGGTGACGGAGTCAAGTATGAGTCGATGTGTATGGACCTGCTTCAGTGCATATGCCATCAAGTTTTTCTTCATTCAGGCACATGAACTGATGTTGCTATGGAAATTCATGCAAGTTGATTACTGCAGGTCCAGCAGCGCGACGTCAATACCGGCAACAGCCAACGCTTTAAGATTCAAATCTGCCAAGGAATGAAGACGAATAAATCATGACTTCAGAGCTGCATATATATTCGGTTGGTTACGGACTTTCCATGAACAGAAGAGGAGTGCATCTGAAAAAAATAGGTGAAACTGTTATTCAAGCCAAGAAAACCAAAACAACAGCAAATCTCAAAAAAAAAACCGCACCTCACAATTGCAAAAGGTACCTGCATAATTCGTACGATATCCCAAACGCAGCAAACATCACCATTATCTCTTTAATTAACCCAAAACAAAACAAAAGATGCATAGAACTCAAAGAGAAAAGTATAAACTACAAAGTATCACCAACTCCATCATCAACTGTAACAGAAATGAGTCCAAAGAGGTATGCCTAATCAACAAAGATATCCTGCTCAAGGAACATGGCCTCTGAATCAGAAGTTTGGCAATAATCCTTCCTTGGCATCCAGTAAGCCGTCGTATTACGCAGACCAAACTTCTGATCCCTTTTTCACCCACACTTGTTGCATCTCCACACCAGAAGGTTAATCCATATGCCAAGAGTAACACACCTGCAGAAACAAGTAGATACGGTTCGTTACAGCTATGAATAAAGCAACACTGTTATTGATAGTCTTCAGAAGCATTGAGCTATACCTAGCAAGTTGAAGCACTCTGGGATAACATGTCCTCGAAACCAATTCTCAAACTCTTCATTAAGCGCAGTTTACAAGAATTTCCACAATGCCAAATCTCAATTGAATTCATCGTTCTCTCTTCATCTTCATAATTTTCCTGCAAGAGAGTCAGAGAAACAAAACACCATTATCACCGAGCTTCAAGTCAAAACTTTTCACCGTTACTTCAAATCCATCATCCTCATCATGCCTGAGACCAAAATGAAAGGGACATGAGTACAAAGTTCAATAAAAAAAACTCATAATTATCGTGAGTAAATTGATGGTAGCATATTGCAAACCACATTGCTATCAGGTGTACTACGCATCATTTGGACTGAGATTTAAAATTGCAAGCTTACTTACCTCTGCTGTCACGGCCAAGTAAACTCTCGCGTGTATCGTCCTTTAAGAAGCTGCGCCAAGCACAAAAGGGATGTGAAGCAATTCACATATCAGGATATTGTATGACAAATTTACCAACAAGGCATACCACCTTCAAACTTCATGTTCTTCCATCCTATGACCAAGACCTGCAGAAGTTCAAATTGACTGGGTTAGGAAAAGAGCAAACATAATATGAGATGTCAGATGTTCCATTAATGCTACTCTTTATCTACGTATCGCCAAGTCCCTGCATCACCCATTCTTGAAAAGGCAAGACACTTCATGTGTTCAAGACAATCCTCAACTTTTGGATTCTCTTCAATATCTTTTACATTTTCATCATCACCTACACGATAAAGTGAAACAAATCAGACGTGCAAACTCGTGAAACCGCACCAATGCATTCAAGGTTAATTCACAGGACACTTAAGTGCAGCAATGAGAGGTTGCTCATACCTTAAACACAGTTCATTGATGAGATTATTACTAATGAAGCACGAATCAATGATGATATGATTGTGTCTGAAGATCGGTTTAAGGCACGTTCACCTTACCCTTATCAACGGGTGCCAATCTCTCAAATGTCTTCCAAATTCCAAGGACTTATCCTCGAGCCAAGTTTGAAGAATACACATGAAAGAGGATGAAAAGATTTTATTAGTGTGAGCAAAATAGAAGTGATACAAATAACTAGCTTACCAGCAAGTAATGTTGCGTAAGATGAAATAAAAGCCACATCAGCACAGTAAAAATCCCAAGAATTCACAGTAAAAAATCAAGGTAAAAGTAGATATTTTAAAATGCACTACAGACAAACTTAGAGGTCACTATCGTTCAAATCCCATAGAATCAGTGATGGTGGTAGCAGCACATAACAGATTTGTACCACCAGAGGACACCTCATTGTCCTACACAAAAACTCACACGAATCAAACAATTTTCTTACCAGCAAATTTTGATTTCACACGTACCAAGCCAAACCCTAAAACTCCCTATATAAACACTCACTATTCATTTAGAAAAGGGGACGAAAAAAGAACCTACCATTACTCTCCATAAATACTTTCTAAACCCTCACTAAATCTCGATTTATCCATGAGTTTTTTTAAGTCTCACTCTAAGACTCAATAAATTCGAGCTAAAACACCATAACACGCACAATAGAAACGCACAAGTATCAATCTAAAATCTTAAAAGAGAAGGAGATAGAACGAATTGAAGTCACACTTAGAAATTGGAATAGAGAAAGCAAGGACAGGTGGAACACTTACCGTAGTCATCGAAACTCCAACGCGGTAGATTTATTGTTGCCTTGATTCATCATTCAACTATTGTTTGAACTTGTTTACTTCGTTTTTTTCTTTATCTTGTCCCTTGTCTTTTTTTTATCTGCTTTAACCATTGAACTTGGCTTAATCATCGAACTGGGAATATTTGGGGCTTTTTAGTTCATTTTTATGCATGTTTAGGACCGGTTGATGGATTATGATTATTGGGGTTTTAAAGCTTTAATAATATATTAAATTATTGTGAATGAATATGACTGTGATGGTTATTTTTATGAATTGTTTGAAAGAGACAATGTAGAAGGGGAGTGTCGTTAAAGAGTGAATAGAGATGAGAAGGAAGAACTCAGTTGAATGAAAAAAGGAGATTAAATGACTCGTTTAAGTGTGGAAGAGGAGAGAGGTGAAAGGTTTTGGATCTAAGAGATGAGGGGAATTTGAGATTTAATTGTGAAGCGCGTTTCCAATTTCATCATTATTCGTAGTAAATGTTACAAATTATTAGTCTCATTTCTGTTGTCATTTCCCATCTAAGAACACGTTTCCTAATTAAGCTGTTGGATGACACCTTGCAATGCCTGTTGACATACCATACCCCCGTCATCTTTTCTTTCTGTTACCATTAGGGATGCTTATTTCCATATTTTGGGTTTGAAAGCTATGGGCCTTTCGGGCCAATTCAATACAGATTCAGTTCTGCTGGTTATCCTCTTCTGGTCATTGCATAGTGGGTTCTATAGCCCTTTGGGCCTGTGTTAATTTAGTTCATGTGGTTTAATTAAATTATTTTTATAATAGAAGGACTAATAAAATAACTAAGGTCTATGTATAGTTAAAATAAGAATACATTGTTTTATTTAAGTTCAGAATTAAATAATTGGCTCAATAATTAATTAAAATTATTATCTCTAAGTTATAGATTTCATATTTTGTTTATTTTATTTTTACTCATTACTAGGCTTATTGATAAGTAGCCATGTTATTTAAATAATTAGAAAGGACAGTTTTGATTCTAATGCTAAGTCCTTTTTAATCCCTATTAAATAATCTTATCCCAATTCAACTTATTTTTTCAACGCGATTAATATAAAAACATTTTCTTAAGTTGATCATGAAAGTAGTGGGTTCTTGGGGTCTAGCACTCCTTGGATACTTGAACGAATGCTCTTGAGGCGCACGCCTTGGGTTGTGTTCGTTCCGTCTTTCATTTTTAAAAAATACTTAATTCTTTTAAAAACCTTTAATTATTTCAAACCCTAATTTGATCAAAACTTTTAACCTAATTAATTCCCTCCTTAAGTGGGCTAAGCAAGCTATACTTTTCTTAATTAACAATGGAGATATTGAAATCTTGAGGTATATCATTTTTTGGGTTCTCGAAAGATTGCTATTGAGGCGTACGTTTTGGGTTGTGATCCTTTCGATCTTGTATTTTTAAAATACCTAACGCATATAATCAAAATACCCAAATCACATTCCTAATTAAATTGCGAAAGAATTGAGTTCTTGGAGTCTCGCATTCCTCGAATTCTTAAGTGACCGCTCTTGGGGCAAACGTCTTGGGTTGTGGGTTGCTCGACCTTTCGTTCCTAAAATACTTACTCTAATTACTTGGAAAAAAGACGTTCACTGTCCAACAAACAATATTTCATAATTAATGGGATGAAAAAGATTGTCGTTGGGATCTAGCATTCCAACGATATCCCGACTAATTGGTTACGAGGCCGACGTCTCGTTTATCGAGTAGTCGTCATTCCTCCCAAATTTTCAACCCGTCTAACCTCGTTCCTCGCCTTCGTGTGATCGAGTCTAAACCCTAGTACACTTCTAAACCGTACATCAAATTCAAATTATTTTCTTAATCAAATTACGAAAGAATTGAGTTCTTGGAGTCTCGCACTCCTTGAATTCTTGAGTAACTACTCTTGGGGCGTACGCTTTAGGTTGTGGATTACTCGACCTTTCGTCTATAAAACACGTGCCATAACTATTTGGACAAATATCGCCGTTGTCCAATCAAATACAATTTCATAAATAATTGAATGAAAAAAGGTGTTGTGGGATCTAGCATTCTAATAATATATCGATTAGTCGATTGCGAGACTGACGTCTCGTTTATCGAGTAGTCGTCATTCTCCCTTAAAATATTCAACCCAACTTTCTTCTCTCGCCCCCGTGCGATTGAAACCTTCTCAAACACATTTCGTAGAATCTTTCGAATGAAAAAGGTGTCATTGGAATCCAGCATTCCAGTAATTCCCCGACTAATCGGTTGCGAGGCTGACGTCCCGTTTACTGAGTAGTCGTCATTCTCCCTTCAAATAACTTAACTAAACTCCTCTTTCTCGCCCTCGTGCGATCGAAACCTTAAACCTATTCAAATATATCCAAAACCAAAACATCCAATACGATAAACACAAATTCCTCGCCCTCGTGCGATCTCCAACCTAAATACTTTTACCAAAGAACATTGTTTAGTCCCTTCTTCCGCGCATAACAAACTAGTGCTTCAGCCTCCCCTAGCAAGCAGACAAGCCAACGTTTAGCAGTTAGAATACGACCTAAACACTCGTTCGTTTACCAAACCCATAAACCGTAGTTAGCCGAACTACGACTTCTCTGATTCTTCATTCTCTTCTGAATGTAAGATACGTAGGCACAAGATTGCGATGATCTTGGCGATCACAATCCCCTCTTTTCCCCGTAGTCCCCGGAACCACGAATGCTCTGATTTTCCACTTCTTACAAGTGAAGATACGTAGGCACAAGGGCCCCAATCCTTGGCGAGTACCCTGTCCTATAACCATCCATTCCCCCCCCATAGGAGAAACCTTAGAAGAAAACAAATAAGCGTAGATAACTTTACTCTCGAATCGATCAAGAGGTTCCCGTTGAGTACAACGGACGTAGAGGGTGCTAATACCTTCCCTCTGCGTAACCGACTCCCGAACCTAGAATATTGGTTGCGATGACCATGTTCTTATCTCCTTAAAGGTTTTATCGATATTTTCCTATTCCATCCTTGGAATGAATAAAGTTCGGTGGCGACTCTGTTTCGAACAGTATTTTCCGCGGCCATCGCGAGGATCGTATTTTTCGAGGTACGACAGATGACGACTCTGCTGGGGAAACCGCATTGCCCTATGCAAGAGAGAGTCAAGCCTAACTTGACTCGATTTGAGAGTGTTGACTTTTTCTTAACCGATTTCTGTGTGCTTATGTTTTTTCTTTGTGCTTATATTCTCCTGTTGTTTGTTTATTACTTTTTCTTGCTATTATGTGTAATGTATTGCATTTGCTTGTTGGATTCCGGGAAAATATCACAAGTAAAGCTCTACATCCGAGCTTTGGAAAAAGAAGAGAGAAAACATAGTTTAGAATCGGTAGTCGAGTAATGTTAGTCCCCGAGGATTCACTCCTTGTGTGCCTAGCATGAAAGCTCCTCCAGAATAGACCTTTTCGTAGATCTTATTGTAACGCAGCTAGCCTCTTGCACGATTTGATTCATGAAGGGTCCATGACTCTGGGAACCGCTCTTAGAACTAGTTTCTATATTGGTAGTCGTGTAGTGTTGGTCCCCGAGGACTCGCTTCTCGTGGGCCTGACATGAAGACTCCTCTCAAGAGAGATCCTTTGCTATTACCGTCGTAATGCAGCTCGCCTGTTGCGTGACGGTGGTATCATTGGTATCTATGACCTTGAGAACCCCGTCCGTCCACGTAGAAACTATCCCGTGAGTGGGTCATTTTGGGTAAAGAATTTAAAACTATCTTTATACCTATTAGGAGGGTGGGAGATACTTGTGATAGCCTGGATCCCGCACTGTTGCATTCATAAACATTTACATGTGCATCATAACTTACACTAGTTTTTATTTTCAGGGAAGCATTTATATTGACAGGTTGAAATACATTCACAAAATGGCCGCAAGTTCAGAAAAGAGAAAGACTATCCAGCTTAAGGCACTCAAACCTGTTGTTAGTGTGGTCATGAACTGTTTGAAAGAAATGCCTACCATCTTCAAGAAGACTCTGATAGGAAGGTTTGGCCAGGTGACCGATCTGCTGATGATTGAAGTACAGGTCCCTGCTATTACGGCTTTGGCACAATTTTATGATCCGCAAATGAGGAGCTTCCTATTTCAAGATTTCTACTTGACACCTGCTATTGAAGAGTTTGAGGGGTTCCTAGGTTTCCCGATCAAGGGTAGGGCACCTTATACTATGATAGGGCAGGCTCCAGAAGTGGAAGAATTGGTTGATGCTCTCAAAATATCGATTTCAATAGCCAAAGCTGGTTGGAAGAAAAGGGAAGATTTCGTTGGCTTTAGAAGCATTTACTAGAGAAAGAAGCAATTAAGATGTTAAAGAACAAACAATGGGATGCTTTGGTGAATATACTGGCTCTCCTCATCTATGGGCTAGTATTGTTTCCCACTTTCGAAGATTTCATTGATTCCGCAACCGTCAGCGTATTTTGGGCCGTTTGGAAAAAGGAACAAAGCCCGGTACACCCTCTCTTGGCTGATTTTTTCTACACTTTACACCTTCGCCATGAAAGAAAAGGTTCGGTGTTGACATTTTGTCTCCCTATTCTCTACAAATGGCTCAATTCTCACATACTCAAACGTCACGCCACCGCCCCTACTTTGAACAGTGGAGAATGGGCTCAATTTCTAGCATCTATCTCTGAAAAGAACATCACCTGGTACCCGAACAAGTTGGAAGTAAGTGAAATCATCATGAGCTGTGGTAGTTTTTGCAACGTACCATTGATCGGATCAAAAGGTTGTATAAGCTATAACCCTATACTAGCCATACGATAATTTGAGTACCCAATGTTAGGGAAGCCTGAAGACAAAGAACTAGAAGAAATGATCCTCCATGAGAGAGGTGCCAAAGATCCCTCACTTCTCTGTCAGATTGTACGATCTTGGCAGAAAGTTCATACTAAAGGATCAGATTTGAGAAGAAGGGATGGTGTGACCAGGATGCCTTTTCGACAGTGGGTTCTAGAGAGGGTCAAAATAGTTAAGCTCCCCTTTTCTATTGAGGCACCTCCTAAACTCACCACTCCACAACCGGTACCTGTATCAGTCGAAGAAGTGGAAGAGATGAGAGTCAAGATAGCCTAACTAGGGAAAGAAAACGAAGATTTACAAGTCAAGCTTCAAAATATGACTAATGAAAAAAATCACATGAGGTATGAGATCGAGAGAAAGGATAAGCGAATTGAAGAGATGGGAAGCAAGATTAATGAAGAAAAGGGTAAAAGTAAAAGGACCAAAGTATGTATCAACCAGGCTGACAGTTGCTTAGAATCCCTCAAAGAGCAGCTGGACCACGCTCATAGAAAATGGCGAGAGAATGAACAGTGGTATCTTCTAGCCACTAAACAAAATAAGGAGATCAGGGAGACATTAGGAGCTGAAATCAAGACACTTGGTGCTGCACTACGTCAATCAAGAGCTGACGAGGATAGAGAACGTCAACTCAAGGAAGAAGCCCTAAACTCATCTTGGGTTAAACCAGAAGACTGGCGTAAGATATGTGCTGACATGGATGGGCTCAAGAAGATTATTAAGTATCAAGAGAATCAGATAGGAGCTATCAAGGAAGACCAAGCAATTTGGTTTGCTGCAAGAGACCAATTAGCTCGTGATATTGCGGCATATGAGCAATCCATTCACATCATGAGGGATAACCGAGATGCATACCACAACAAGCTAAATGGGTTGGTGGAATTTTGTAACTGGTTGGCCAAGGATCTGATATGGAAACATCGAGATGCTATGGAAGCCATAGATGACTCTACCGCTCCGGCTATTTATGAGTTCATATGTGTGTGCAAGGAAATGTTGGCAAGATTCAAGGAAGAGCTCAAAGAGTGTGAAGCACGAAGAAATGAAGCTTGAAGTTTTCTTTGTTTTTTTTTATTATTTGCAAATTTATATTCCTGGATGGATTGTACTCTGTTTATGTTGGAACAATTTGAATGAATGAGGAGTAGTCTTTTTAATTTTTTTCTTGTACTGTTTGAATGATTGATAAATAACCGTTGGTATAAATGCTTCCCAAAAAAAAATATAACATAATCATAAGGATAAGCATTTTGCACCTTCACCCGACAGTACAACTCATCGGACTTTTCCTTTCTACCTTCAGAATTTGAAAGCTGACTACTCGACATCGCTACGAGACCAGGCGCAACTTTCAAATGACGCTTGAACAAATGGAAGAGACTCAGAACACCATGAGGGGCGACATCGACGCTCTCAAGATGAAGATGGATCAGCTGCTGGAGACAATGCTGACGTTAGCCCAAAAAGAAAACAATGATGAGACTTTTGCTAATGCCATGAAGGTGGCTGACAATATAGGAACTTCTGGGGTTGTTAAGATTCCTCACGTGGATCTTGTCGACCGTTCCATATCCGCGCGTCAAGGCTCTGAAGCAGACATGGATGAACAATATGATGCTTTTTACCAACCTCCACCACCTCCCCCTCAACACAGTATGGGGGTTACTAATGACCTTGCTGCAGATAGACTACGAACTGTTGAAGAGAAAATCAAATCATTGGAAATCAAGAAGACTCCAGGGTTGGATGCTGTTGACATGTGCCTAGTCCCGGGATTGGTGATACCAAAGAAATTCAAAGTCCTAGACTTTGAGAAGTACAAGGGGGTCAGCTGCCCCAAAACCCATCTCAGAGCATACTGTCGCAAGATGGCGGCTCACATTGATAACGACTTGATCTTAATACACTACTTCCAAGATAGCCTCAGTGGGGCATCGTTGGAATGGTATATGCAGTTAGAAAAAGCACAAATCAGCACGTGGAGAGATCTAGCAGATGCGTTTTCACAACATTATCAGTATAATACTGATTTGGCACCGAATCGCACGCAGCTGCAAGATATGACTCAACGTAACAACGAGTCATTTAAAGAATATGCCCAAAGGTGGAGAGAGTTGGCTGCCCATGTTCAACCACCATTGCTGACTAAGGAGTTAACTGACATGTTTATGGGAACTCTACAACCGCAGTACTTGGACCGCATGCTTGGGTCCAGTTTCCTTAACTTTGCTGAAGTAGTGTCAGTAGGTGTAAGAATCGAGAGCACTTTGAAAAAGAACAAGGCTGTAGTCCCAATGAATGGAGGAAGAAAGCCTTTTGTAAAGAAAACAGAAGATGAGGCTAATGCCGTGATGAGAGGACAAAGGGGCAGAGCTCCGGTGGATATCCAGTATCAACAAGTAGCTGCAGTAACCCAAGCTCCCTACCAACAACCAGCTCAACAATAGAATCAACAACAGAATTATCAGAGAGTTCCTCCACCGCAATATCAGAATGCTCCGGCTCAAAGACAGTAAAGGCCAAGACAGCCAAGAAGACAACTCGACCCGTTGCCTATGTCATATGGACAGATTTTTGCTCAGCTAAATCAGAGTGGACACTTAACGGTGCGAGATTTACGTCCGGCAATTTTTCCATATCCTCTTGGGTACGATGCCAATGCCCATTGTGAGTTCCATAAAGGAGCCCCTGGACACTCCATAGACAACTGCTATGCGTTCCAGAATCGGGTGCAAGACTTGATAGAGTCCAAAGATCTCACTTTTACACCTAGAGGTGCCAATATTACGAAGGATCCGTTACCTAAACATGGAGGTCCTTCTGTCAATGCTGTGGAAGAGAGTAGTGGTTTGAGACTAATTACAAATGTTGAAGATGTCCGTACTCCAATGGCCGTTATTGGAGAACAATTGAAGAGAAGTGGGATGATTCCCCAAGAAGAAGTAGAGAATTTGACTGACGAAGTGGTGAAGAGACATTTACAAAGGTTCATAGAACATGGGATAATACAAATAGAACAAAGAGATTCGAACGTGTCTGCTATTGATATCCAGTATGATGAAACAAGTGCTTATCCGACAAGGCGACTTCGACCAGCACCAGTAGTCTTGCAGTATGATCCTTCGGAAGCCTTTCAACAGAGGCCCGCCCGACCAGCACCCGTGGTTATGCAATATGATGAAGATGACGTCAATAAACAAAGGGCAGCACGACCAGCTCCAGTGGTAATAGAGTATTCTGTCAATGAATCCGAGCCTAAAGTTTTTAAACAGAGGCCAGAGAGACTAGTGATTGAGTATGACGCTGCCAAATGCGATGCAGTTGTTGGGCCTAGTGGGATGACCCGTAGCGGTCGTTTATTTGCCGCCAAACCAGTGGAAGTGCCAGCTAGAAGTAAAGAAAAAGCTACAGTTGAACTACCAAGTGTTGAGCCACCTGTTGAGGTGTCATCACCAAAAGCAGCAGTTACACGAAAGGAAGCTGAGGAGTTTTTGAAGATCATCAGAAAAAGTGATTACAAAGTGATTGATCAACTAAACCAGACTCCATCCAGAATTTACATGCTCTCGCTGTTACTTAGTTCAGAGGCCCACAGGTTATCTTTAATGAAGGTGTTGAGCGCCGCGCATATTGCTAAAGATATCACTGTAGCCCAGTTCGATGATGTGATAGCTAGCGTAACAACCGGAAACTTTCTTGGGTTTAATGATGATGACCTAACTGCAGAGAAGAGAAACCACAATAAAGCTCTCCATATTTCTATCAAGTGCCAAGACACATTGATATCCCGAGTCTTAGTGGATACAGGTTCTTCTTTGAATGTGCTTCCCAAGGTCACCCTGGAGAGAATGCCAGTAAAAGGAGTTAGCATGAAGCCAAGTGCCCTGGTAGTCAAAGCTTTTGATGGTTCTAGACGTGCTGTGATTGGCGATGTGGACTTGCCAATAAAAATCAGGCCAACTGTCTTCACTGTTACTTTCCAAGTAATGGATATTTATCCAGGGTACAACTGTCTATTAGGAAGACCTTGGATTCATTATGCAGGAGCTGTTACCTCCACCCTTCACCAGAAGCTAAAATTTGTCAGTAATGACAAGGTAGTTCAGATTGGAGGAGAGGAGGATATTTTGGTTAGCCACTTAACGTTCTTCAGGTACATTGAAGTTGAAGGGGAAATGGTGGAAACGCCTTTTCAGTCTTTCGAAATGGTGAATACATTAGCAGTGCAGCGAATTTCAGATAGTCAGAGTTCAAGATCAGCAATGGCCTCCTATGAAGAGGCTAAGATGGTTGTAGATGAAGGGAACGCCCAAGGCTGGGGCAAAATGGTGGAAGTGGCTGAAATGTTCGACAAATTTGGGCTAGGATACCATCCTTCGTCCAACACAGCAATGGTGGCACGTGACAGGAAGGAGATTCCTCCTGTAGCAGAAATTTTCAAGAGCGCCGGGCATATCTTCGATCATACCTCTGCCATGGTAATTGAAGATGAGGCTGATGACAAAGAAGTCTCCGCAAGCTGGATCCGACAGGCTGAACCTGGTGAAGAATTGAAGAACTGGAAGACTATCGAAATACCCCAATTCTTCCCTCTTCAAAAGTAAAGTTTTAATTAATTTTCAAAACCCTACGCTCTGCCCAAGGCGTAGTGGAGCTTTGTATCGGGCCTCCTGATGTTTCGAAACATGTTTAACGTGAATAAATTTTGATTTGCATTCAATTCTTTTGCTCATTTTCTTTTCTACTTTTTCATAATTAATGGCATTTCTTTCACGCACTCACTTTCCTAAATAAGCTGCATAAATCATAAACATGCAGAGACACTACCGAGGTCCTTGATATCGACACTGCTATAGGCCTTTATGAATTTGATTGTCCAATATACCGAGCGGATGAGGAAGACGAGGATGAGCTCCCCAACGAATTGGCTAGGTTGCTGCAGCAAGAAGAGAAGGTCATTATGCCGCATAAAGAGGATGTCGAAATTATCAACCTAGGTTCAGAAGAAAATAAAAGAGAGATAAGGGTTGGCGCGTCTCTTCAGGATACTGTCAAGGTAAAGTTGGTAGGGCTCCTTCGAGAATATGCTGATGTGTTCGCGTGGTCGTATCAGGACTTGCCTGGTCTAGATACGAACATCATTGTACACAAGTTGCCACTCAAAGAAGAGTGTCATGCCGTCAAGCAGATGTTAAGAAGAACCCGTCCTGATATGGCTCTGAAAATCCGTGATGAAGTCCGAAAGCAATTCGATGCAGGGTTTTTAGCAGTGGCCAAATATCCGCAATGGGTTGCGAATATCGTTCCCGTGCCAAAGAAGGATGGAAAGGTCCGTATGTGTGTAGATTACCGCGACTTAAACAGAGCAAGTCCTAAAGATGATTTTCCATTGCCTCATATTGATGTGTTGGTAGATAATACGGCTCAGTTCTCCGTTTTTTCCTTCATGGATGGATTCTCTGGTTACAATCAAATTAAGATGGATCCAGATGACATGGAAAAGACCATGTTCATTACACCATGGGGCACATTCTGTTACAAAGTAATGCCATTTGGGTTAAAGAACGCTGGGGCAACGTACCAACGTGCAATGGTAACACTCTTTCATGATATGATTCATAAAGAGATCGAAGTGTACGTTGATGACATGATTGCTAAGTCCTAGACTGAAGATGAACATTTGGTTAATTTGGAAAAGTTGTTCTCCAGACTGAGGAAGTTCAAGTTGAGACTTAATCCCAACAAATGTATATTCGGGGTGCGGTCTGGAAAGTTGTTGGGCTTTATCGTAAGCCAGAAAGGGATCGAGGTGGATCCTGATAAAGTAAGGGCGATTCAGGACATGCCTGCCCCAAAGACTGAAAAGGAGGTCCGTGGATTTCTAGGGAGGTTGAATTATATCGCAAGATTTATTTCGCATCTCACAGCCACTTGCAAGCCAATCTTTAAACTACTCAGGAAAGATCAGCCGGTTGTGTGGAATGATGAATGCCAAGGGGCATTTGATGCAATCAAAGAATATTTGCAAGAACCACCGATCTTGATACCACCAGTTCCTGGAAAGCCGCTCATTATGTACTTAACTGTGCTAGACGAATCCATGGGTTGCGTATTAGGACAACAAGATGATTCATGCAAGAAAGAGCATGCTATATACTATCTCAGCAAAAAGTTTAACGATTGTGAAACTAGATACTCTCTGCTTGAGAAAACTTGTTGTGCACTTGCATGGGCTGCTGGACGCCTCAGACAATACATGTTGACGCACACCACATATTTAATCTCTAAGATGGATCCAATCAAGTACATCTTCGAGAAGCCTGCTCTTACCGGTAGGATAGCCCGATGGCAAATGCTTTTGTCTGAATATGACATCCAGTATGTCGCTCAAAAGGCTATCAAAGGCAGTGTGCTAGCAGACCATCTGGCCCACCAACCCGTGGAAGATTATCATCCGTTGAGGTTCGACTTTCCAGACGAAGATATTATGGTGGCAATAGATTACGAAGAGCCAGGGCCAGATGAAGGGCCAGAACTAGGGGAGCGATGGACTCTCATGTTCGATGGTGCTTCTAACTCTTATGGACATGGAATTGGGGCAGTGATTACATCTCCCAAAAAATTTCACTTGCCGTTTACGGCCAAACTCTGTTTCCCGTGCACTAACAATATAGCAGAGTACGAGGCATGTATACTAGGGCTAGAAGAGGCCATTAACTTGAGAATCAAAACTCTCGATGTGTTTGGAGATTCTGCTCTAGTAATTTACCAGATAAGAGTCAATTGGGATACAAAGCATGAAAATCTAATTCCATATCGGGATTATGTGGCCAAATTGCTTCCCCGATTCGATGATATCACTTTTGCTCACGTACCTCGAGAAGAGAATCAAATGGCTGACGCTTTGGCAACTTTGGCATCCATGTACAAGTTGATATGGCCAAATCATAGACCATCTATTGATTTGCGACGCTTTGAAGAGCCCGCGCATTGTCTGACTGCTGATAAAGACGCAGATGAAAAGCCGTGGTTTTATGATATAAAGCGATATCTTGAAAAGCACGAATATCCTGAAGGAGCCCTGGGTATTGACAAAAGAACTTTGCGAAGATTGGCATCCAATTTCTTCCTCAATGGAAATGTATTGTATAAGCGCAACTATGACACTGTTTTGCTCAGATGCATGGAGAAACGTGAAGCCGAACCAATTCTAAAAGACATTCATGAGGGCTGCTTTGGAACTCATGCGAATGGACATACCATGGCAAAGAAAATATTGAGAGCAGGCTATTGTTGGCTTACCATGGAAGCAGATTGTTACCAGCATGCCCGAACTTGTCACAAGTGCCAAATATACTCTGATAAGATTCAAGTACCCACCACTCCATTAAACGTCTTAACCTCACCATGGCCCTTCTCCATGTGGGGAATAGATATGATTGGGATGATTGAACCAAAAGCTTCAAACGGACATCGCTTCATACTTGTGGCCATAGATTATTTCACCAAGTGGGTTGAAGCTGCTTCATATACCAACGTTACTAAGCAAGTAGTCACTCGCTTCTTGAAACACAACATCATATGCAGATATGGAGTGCACAATCGCATCATCACTGACAATGGGTCAAATTTCAACAACAAAATGATGGACGAGTTGAGCGCCAGTTTTAAAATAGAACACCATAACTCGACACCATATAGACCAAAAATGAATGGAGCCGTAGAATCAGCCAATAAAGATATCAAGAAAATCATCCAGAAGATGGTGGTCACATACAAAGATTGGCACGAGATGTTACCGTTTGCACTACACGGCTACCGTACTTCAGTACGAACTTCAACAGGGGCAACTCCCTACTCGTTGATTTATGGCATGGAGGCAGTTCTCCCAATAGAGGTCGAAATCCCTTCTCTGAGGGTTTTAATGGAAGCTCAACTTGATGAAGCCGAATGGGTAAAAACGAGGTTTGAAGAACTTAATCTCATTGAGGAAAAGCGCTTGACAGCTATATGCCACGGCCAGCTTTATCAGAGAAGAATGAAGAGAGCCTTCGACAAAAGAGTGCATCCCAGGACATTCGCGCAAGGAGACTTAGTACTCAAGAGGATCATGGCTATGTATAATGAATCTAGGGGCAAATGGACGCCAAACTATGAAGGCCCATATGTGGTAACAAAAGCATTCTCTGGTGGTGCCCTAAAGCTCGCAACCATGGATGGGGAGGAATTACCTTATCCAGTGAATGCAGATTTGGTTAAACGATACTTTGCCTAAAAAAGTGGAATAATAAAGCCGCTAAGTCGAAAACCAGAAAGGGCGACTTACGCAAAATTGGCTATCCCGGTGAACCGAAAACCCGAAAGGGCGGTTCAGGCAAAAATTAGGGATAAAATAAGAATAGGCCCGCTGAGTTGAAAACCTGAAAGGGCGGCTCAGGCAAAAAAGGGCGTCCCGGTGGATTGAAAACCCGAAAGGGCGGTCCAGGAAAAAGTTAGGGGCAAAATTCCAAGGCAAAGTATCCATTATGCATGATCACTTAACCCTAGTACATTATCAAGAGACATGATTAACCCGGCCATTTTCTTTTCCTATGAAGCAAGGTGTTGAAGACTTCCAAAGTTATAGGGACTATAGCAGTGTCAAGACTCAAAGGGGCTCTAATTTTTGCCATTATGTTTTTCTTGCACTGTAATCACCTCATTAAGGGATTACATCTTTGTATATTTACCCATTCAAGGGTCAAATCAATATAAAGAGAGATTTCTCAGTTAAATTGTGCTCACTCTTTTACTTTATCTGATTGTTTGCAAATTAATTTTATTTTGATAATTTGTGCTCGAAACTTCAGCTAAAAAATAAAAATATAACTTTTTGACAAGGTATAGAACTTGTTTTGATGTTCGAAGATATTGGGGAAAATAGATGGTCTCCAAGAAAAAATCAACAGGTAGAAGCATTGAATTAGTCGTCAGCTGCCTAAGCTTGCCATCATTTGCCTTTCTAAAGGGTTTATATGATGTGGTTCCCCCAGCATCAAGTTCAAGAACTAGACTGGGGCAATCAATTCCCCCGGTCGTCATGGAGTATCTAAATCTGGGAGGTCGAGTAGTCTAATCCTCTCACTACCCCACAGAAAGTCCAATCTTTTATTGGCAACATCAAAAAGACACTCCAATTGGCACCTTAAATTCACCCTAAAAGTCCAGTCCTCATTGGCAACCACTAAAAGTCCACCCTTGTTGGCGTCATCAATAACCAAAGTCCAAACCATTTAATCCCTGGTGATGTCCCCGACAGGATTTATCCCCGGCATACTTGGTCGCTGCATTATCATAAGCATGACATACAACCTCATATCATAATCATATCAAGCATTAACATATCATTTGCATTCGCATCATGCACTCCCTAGCAGTTGCACCTTAGTTGCATGTTTGGGCATCATAAAACATTGCATCAATGTAGCAGGATCCAGGATCAGTTCGCAAGCATCTTGGTCAATCCTCCATTGAAGCTGGAAGTATGACTCTGAAAAGAGTTAATACCCCATGAATTCAGGGAATTCTACTCCTCAGCAAGTCAGTCTTCAACCATGCAGTTAATGATGATGATCCCCAGCAACCATTGCTCTGGTGGCTCCCCAAGCAGAGGTTATCTTAGAGAGTTTGTTGAAGATTTCTCCCCT
Source organism: Lathyrus sativus (assembly GCA_963859935.3). Taxonomy (NCBI): domain Eukaryota; kingdom Viridiplantae; phylum Streptophyta; class Magnoliopsida; order Fabales; family Fabaceae; genus Lathyrus; species Lathyrus sativus. The sequence goes on along the minus strand of OZ012739.1, from coordinate 90,358,327 downwards.
GCAAAGTTTGGACAACGCTGTTCCTTTTATAGGAATTTTAGCTCAATTATCACTCGAGATACTGCTTTGGTATCATCGAAGAGCCTTAGTGGACAAGGTACTGCTTCGACCACCCGAAGAATCTCAAGTTTTGTTCGAGATACTGCTTAGGTATCATCGAAGAGCCTTAATGGACAAGGTACTGCTTCGACCACCCGAAGAATCTCAAGTTTTTTTCGAGATACTGCTTTGGTATCATCGAAGAGCCTTAATGGACAAGGTACTGCTTCGACCACCCGAAGAATCTCAAGTTTTGTTCGAGATACTGCTTTGGTATCATCGAAGAGCCTTAATGGACAAGGTACTGCTTCTACCACCCGAAGAATCTCAAGTTTTGTTCGAGATACTGCTTTGGTATCATCGATGAGCCTTAATGGACAAGGTACTGCTTCGACCACCCGAAGAATCTCAAGTTTTGTTCGAGATACTGCTTTGGTATCATCGAAGAGCCTTAATGGACAAGGTACTGGTTCGACCACCCAAAGAATCTCAAGTTTTGTTCGAGATACTGCTTTGGTATCATCGAAGAGCCTTAATGGATAAGGTACTGCTTCGACCACCCGAAGAATCTCAAGTTTTGTTCGAGATACTGCTTTGGTATCATCGAAGAGCCTTAATGGACAAGGTACTGCTTCGACCACCCAAAGAATCTCAAGTTTTGTTCGAGATACTGCTTTGGTATCATCGAAGAGCCTTAATGGACAAGGTACTGCTTCGACCACCCGAAGAATCTCATGTTTTGTTCGAGATACTGCTTTGGTATCATCGAAGAGCCTTAATGGACAAGGTACTGCTTCGACCACCCGAAGAATCTCAAGTTTTGTTCGAGATACTGCTTTGGTATCATCGAAGAGCCTCAATGGACAAGGTACTGCTCTGACCACCCGAAGAATCTCAAGTTTTGTTCGAGATACTACTTTGGTATCATCGAAGAGCCTTAATGGATCTCAAGTTTTGTTCGAGATACTGCTTTGGTATCATCGAAGAGCCTTAATGGACAAGGTACTGCTTTGACCTCCCAAAGAATCTCAAGTTTTGTTCGAGATACTGCTTTGGTATCATCGAAGAGCCTTAATGGACAAGGTACTGCTTCGACCACCCGAAGAATCTCAAGTTTTGTTCGAGATACTGCTTTGGTATCATCGAAGAGCCTTAATGGACAAGGTACTGCTTCGACCACCCGAAGAATCTCAAGTTTTGTTCGAGATACTGCTTTGGTATCATCGAAGAGCCTTAATGGACAAGGTACTGCTTCGACCACCCGAAGAATCTCAAGTTTTGTTCGAGATACTGCTTTGGTATCATCGAAGAGCCTTAATGGACAAGGTACTGCTACGACCACCCGAAGAATCTCAAGTTTTGTTCGAGATACTACTTTGGTATCATCGAAGAGCCTTAATGGACAAGGTACTGCTTCGACCACCCGATGAATCTCAAGTTTTGTTCGAGATACTGCTTTGGTATCATCGATGAGCCTTAATGGACAAGGTACTGCTTCGACCACCCAAAGAATCTCAAGTTTTGTTCGAGATACTGCTTTGGTATCATCGAAGAGCCTTAATGGACAAGGTACTGCTTCGACCACCCAAAGAATCTCAAGTTTTGTTCGAGATACTGCTTTGGTATCATCGAAGAGGCTTAACAGACAAGGTACTGCTTCGACCACCCGAAGAATGTCATGTTTTGTTCGAGATACTGCTTTGGTATCATCGAAGAGCCTTAATGGACAAGGTACTGCTTCGACCACCCGAAGAATCTCAAGTTTTGTTCGAGATACTGCTTTGGTATCATCGAAGAGCCTTAATGGACAAGGTACTGCTTCGACCACCCGAAGAATCTCATATTTTGTTCGAGATACTGCTTTGGTATCATCGAAGAGCCTTAAAGGACAAGGTACTCCTTCGACCACCCGAAGAATCTCAAGTTTTGTTCGAGATACTGCTTTGGTATCATCGAAGAGCCTCAATGGACAAGGTACTGCTCCGACCACCCGAAGAATCTCAAGTTTTGTTCGAGATACTGCTTTAGTATCATCGAAGAGCCTTAATGGATAAGGTACTGCTCCGACCACCTGAAGAATCTCAAGTTTTGTTCGAGATACTGCTTTGGTATCATCGAAGAACCTTAATGGACAAGGTACTGCTACGACCTCCCGAAGAATCTCAAGTTTTGTTCGAGATACTGCTTTGGTATCATCGAAGAGCCTTAATGGACAAGGTACTGCTTCGACCACCCGAAGAATCTCAAGTTTTGTTCGAGATACTGCTTTGGTATCATCGAAGAGCCTTAATGGACAAGGTACTGCTTCGACCACCCGAAGAATCTCAAGTTTTGTTCGAGATACTGCTTTGGTATCATAGAAGAGCCTTAATGGACAAGGTACTGCTTCGACCACCCGAAGAATCTCAAGTTTTGTTCGAGATACTGCTTTGGTATCATCGAAGAGCCTTAATGGACAAGGTACTGCTACGACCACCCGAAGAATCTCAAGTTTTGTTCGAGATACTGCTTTGGTATCATCGAAGAGCCTTAATGGACAAGGTACTTCTTCGACCACCCGATGAATCTCAAGTTTTGTTCGAGATACTGCTTTGGTATCATCGATGTGCCTTAATGGACAAGGTACTGCTTCGACCACCCGAAGAATCTCAAGTTTTGTTCGAGATACTGCTTTGGTATCATCGAAGAGCCTTAATGGACAAGGTACTGGTTCGACCACCCGAAGAATCTCATGTTTTGTTCGAGATACTGCTTTGGTATCATCGAAGAGCCTTAATGGATAAGGTACTGCTTCGACCACCCGAAGAATCTCAAGTTTTGTTCGAGATACTGCTTTGGTATCATCGAAGAGCCTTAATGGACAAGGTACTGCTTCGACCACCCAAAGAATCTCAAGTTTTGTTCGAGATATTGCTTTGGTATCATCGAAGAGCCTTAATGGACAAGGTACTGCTTCGACCACCCGAAGAATCTCATGTTTTGTTCGAGATACTGCTTTGGTATCATCGAAGAGCCTTAATGGACAAGGTACTGCTTCGACCACCCGAAGAATCTCAAGTTTTGTTCGAGATACTGCTTTGGTATCATCGAAGAGCCTCAATGGACAAGGTACTGCTCCGACCACCCGAAGAATCTCAAGTTTTTTTCGAGATACTGCTTTGGTATCATCGAAGAGCCTTAATGGATAAGGTACTGCTCCGACCACTCGAAGAATCTCAAGTTTTGTTCGAGATACTGCTTTGGTATCATCGAAGAGCCTTAATGGACAAGGTACTGCTTCGACCTCCCGAAGAATCTCAAGTTTTATTCGAGATACTGCTTTGGTATCATCGAAGAGCCTTAATGGACAAGGTACTACTTCGACCACCCGAAGAATCTCAAGTTTTGTTCGAGATATTGCTTTGGTATCATCGAAGAGCCTTAATGGACAAGGTACTGCTTCGACCACCCGAAGAATCTCAAGTTTTGTTCGAGATACTGCTTTGGTATCATCGAAGAGCCTTAATGGAGAAGGTACTGCTTCGACCACCCGAAGAATCTCATGTTTTGTTCGAGATACTGCTTTGGTATCATCGAAGAGCCTTAATGGACAAGGTACTGCTACGACCACCCGAAGAATCTCAAGTTTTGTTCGAGATACTGCTTTGGTATCATCGAAGAGCCTTAATGGACAAGGTACTGCTTCGACCACCCGATGAATCTCAAGTTTTGTTCGAGATACTGCTTTGGTATCATCGATGAGCCTTAATGGACAAGGTACTGCTTCGACCACCCGAAGAATCTCAAGTTTTGTTCGAGATACTGCTTTGGTATCATCGAAGAGCCTTAATGGACAAGGTACTGGTTCGACCACCCGAAGAATCTCAAGTTTTGTTCGAGATACTGCTTTGGTATCATCGAAGAGCCTTAATGGATAAGGTACTGCTTCGACCACCCGAAGAATCTCAAGTTTTGTTCGAGATACTGCTTTGGTATCATCGAAGAGCCTTAATGGACAAGGTACTGCTTCAACCACCCGAAGAATCTCAAGTTTTGTTCGAGATACTGCTTTGGTATCATCGAAGAGCCTTAATGGATAAGGTACTGCTTCGACCACCCAAATAGGATCGCTTATACTGCTTTGGTATCATTGAAGGACCTTATTAGATAAGGGACTGTTTCGACCACCCAGAGAATATCAGGTTATCTTATTAATCTCATTAACCCATTCATGGTACTTTTTATTTCTCTACCGGACAAATTTCGGGGTCTTCTTATATCTAATTGACTTCCACCTTAAAATGAACGTCATGCGGTTCATTCACTCAGGTTTAAGGTAATTAGATAGGGGCATCTGTCATACCCCAAATTTGTCCTACTTCGGTTTAAATGGATGTTTGACTGTTTCACGATTTCTGGCCACGACTCCCCAAGATTTCTCTTTAAACAAATTGTTTGTATGCACAATTCGATTCAAGTTATGCAAGGGTGCTTCGCATGGTTGAGTCAGCCTCATGCCATGTTTGATTTGATTGCAAACATCGAGTTTTTATTTGGATTCTAAATCAGCCTGTGACAAACCTAGGTTTAGCTTGCCAATTTCAAAAAAAACGTAGTTAGAAAATCCGTTTGTGACAAATTTGGATTTAGCTAGCAAATTTCAAGTCATCAGTTTGTGACAGACTTAGATTTGACTCGCCGGTTTCAAAGCCATAATTAAATTTAGATGCAATTAGTCTACAAAATACTTCAATTCGTTTCATAATCAATTGGTTTCAAGAAGTTATTGAGCCATATTTTCATGATTGGTACTAAAGTAGCACGATAGAGATAACCAACGTTAGACCAATCTCATTTCAGGAAATTCACAACGTACACAGCCAATAAATGATCAAGTTGTGATTACATGGTTAAGAGGTTTTGAGTTGTGGATAATGCCTTGGATTTCGCAGTTTAAGGTCATGATTGTGGTACACTTTTCAAACCACATTAAATTTTAGTATAATAAGATTGAAAGCAACTCATGTTCAACTCCACCATAATGACCGCAACTCGATGACTCGGCAACAACGACACTACAATGCAACAATTTATGATAACCCGGCTTGCATTCCATTTCAAGTTCGTAAAAAAAGGGGGGATTGTGTTGCTGCTGTTAATTTCTGTACAGGACTTAACCTAGCCTCGCAAAGCTCTTTGTCGCTTGCTCAATTTCTTCTCTTCCCGTAGCTAACATTGCTCCAGATTTTTGAATTACTGATCATTATGAAACTACAATTTTGATTGAAACTGGTTTTCTGAATTGTAATTTTGTTATCACCAATGGGTTATAGATGTATTCAGTGTGGTTTTAACATCAAAACCTTTTATCTTCGGTATTCTCCGGGTAACATTCGTTTGATGAAATGTGAGAATTACAAGGCTGTGGCAGATGAATACATAGAATGTGAAATCATGATTATTATAATAGATTCAATACTTCACAAACCCAAGGCCTATAAACATCTCCTTTACAATGTCATCAATCAAAAAACCTTGAAGTTTCAGGGACTGCTTTGGAAATTGGCTGCCATTTTTCTTCTTTTTGATGCATACAGATATTTGATCTTGGAAAGCAGCAAAGGTAAATCGAGTTCATCAATGAGCTACTCCTCACTAGTGTCAACGTGTTGCAAGATGACGGTGGATGTCGTCTTTGGAAACTTTATGTTTCTTTTAATCTTCTTCTTTATGGTCAACATATTTCTTCATATATCTCTCAGCGTCTCCAGTAGCATTGAAAGTGGTGACGGAGTCAAGTATGAGTCGATGTGTATGGACATGCTTCAGTGCATATGCCATCAAGTTTTCTTCATTCAGGCACATGAACTGATGTTGCTATGGAAATTCATGCAAGTTGATTACTGCAGGTCCAGCAGCGCGACGTCAATACCGGCAACAGCCAACGCTTTAAGATTCAAATCTGCCAAGGAATGAAGACGAATAAATCATGACTTCAGAGATGCATATATATTCGGTTCGTTACAGACTTTCCATGAACAGAAGAGGAGTGCATCTGAAAAAAATAGGTGAAACTGTTATTCAAGCCAAGAAAACCAAAACAGCAGCAAATCTCAAAAAAAAACCGCACCTCACAATTGCAAAAGGTACCTGCATAATTCGTACGATATCCCAAACGCAACAAACATCACCATTATCTCTTCAATTAACCCAAAACAAAACAAAAGATGCATATAATTCAAAGAGAAAAGTATAAACTACAAAGTTTCACCAGCTCCATCATCAACTGTAACAGAAATGAGTCCAAAGAGGTATGCCTAATCAACAAAGATATCCTGCTCAAGGAACATGGCCTCTGAATCAGAAGTTTGGCAATAATCCTTCCTTGGAATCCAGTAAGCCGTCATATTACGCAGACCAAACTTATGATCCCTTTTTCACCCACACTTGTTGCATCTCCACACCAGAAGGTTAATCCATATGGCAAGAGTAACACACCTGCAGAAATAAGTAGATACCGTTCGTTACGGCTATGAATAAAGCAACACTGTTATTGATAGTCTTCGGAAGCATTGAGCTGTACCTAGCAAGTTGAAGCACTCCAGGATAACATGTCCTCGAAACCAATTCTCAAACTCTTCATTAAGCGCAGTTTACAAGAATTTCCACAATGCCAAATCTCAATTGAATTCATCGTTCTCTCTTCATCTTCATAATTTTCCTGCAAGAGAATCAGAGAAACAAAACACCATTATCACCGAGCTTTAAGTCAAAACTTTTCACCGTTACTTCAAATCCATCATCCTCATCATGCCTGAGACCAAAATGAAAGGGACATGAGTACAAAGTTCAATAAAAAAAACTCATAATTATCGTGAGTAAATTGATGGTAGCATATTGCAAACCACACTGCTATCAGGTGTACTACGCATCATTTGGACTGAGATTTAAAATTGCAAGCTTACTTACCTCTGCTGTCACGGCCAAGTAAACTCTCGCGTGTATCGTCCTTTAAGAAGCTGCGCCAAGCACAAAAGGGATGTGAAGCAATTCATATATCAAGATACTGTATGACAAATTTACCAACAAGGCATACCACCTTCAAACTTCATGTTCTTCCATCCTATGACCAAGACCTGCAGAAGTTCAAATTGACTGGGTTAGGAAAAGAGCAAACATAATATGAGATGTCAGATGTTCCATTGATGCTACTCTTTATCTACGTATCGCCAAGTCCCTGCATCACCCATTCTTGAAAAGGCAAGATACTTCATGTGTTCAAGACAATCCTCAACTTTTGGATTCTCTTCGATATCTTTTACATTTTCATCATCACCTACACGATAAAGTGAAACAAATCAGACGTGCAAACTCGTGAAACCGCACCAATGCATTCAAGGTTAATTCACAGGACACTTAAGTGCAGCAATGAGAGGTTGCTCATACCTTAAACACAATTCATTGATGAGATTATTACTAATGAAGCACGAATCAACGATGATATGATTGCGTCTGAAGATCGGTTTAAGGCACGTTCACCTTACCCTTATCAACAGGTGCCAATCTCTCAAATGTCTTCCAAAGTCCAAGGTCTTATCCTCGAGCCAAGTTTGAAGAATACACATGAAAGAGGATGAAAATATTTTATTAGTGTGAGAAAAATAGAAGTGATACGAATAACTAGCTTACCAACAAGTAATGTTGCGTAAGATGAAATAAAAGCCACATCAGCACAGTAAAAATCCCAAGAATTCACAGTAAAAAATCAAGGTAAAAGTAGATATTTTAAAATGCACTACAGACAAACTTAGAGGTCACTATCGTTCAAATCCCATAGAATCAGTGATGGTGGTAGCAGCACATAAAGGATTAGTACCACCAGAGGACACCTTATTGTCCTACACAAAAACTCACACGAATCAAACAATTTTCTTACCAGCAAATTTTGATTTCACACGTACCAAGCCAAACCCTAAAACTCCCTATATAAACACTCACTATTCATTTAGAAAAGGGGACGAAAAAAGAACCTACCATTACTCTCCATAAATACTTTCTAAACCCTCACTAAATCTCGATTTATCCATGAGTTTTTTTAAGTCTCACTCTAAGACTCAATAAATTCGAGCTAAAACACCATAACACGCACAACAGAAACGCACAAGTATCAATCTAAAATCTTAAAAGAGAAGGAGATAGAACGAATTGAAGTCACACTTAGAAATTGGAATAGAGAAAGCAAGGACAGGTGGAACACTTACCGTAGTCATCAAAACTCCAACGCGGTAGATTTCTCGTTGCCTTGATTCATCATTCAACTATTGTTTGAACTTGTTTGCTTCATTTTTTTCTTTATCTTGTCCCTTGTCTTTTTTTATCTGCTTTAACAATTGAACTTGGCTTAATCATCGAACTGGGAATATTTGGGGCTTTTTAGTTCATTTTTATGCATGTTTAGGACCGGTTGATGGATTATGATTATTGGGGTTTTAAAGCTTTTAATATATTAAATTATTGTGAATGAATATGACTGTGATGGTTATTTTTATGAATTGTTTGAAAGAGACAATGTAGAAGGGGAGTGTCGTTAAAGAGTGAATAGAGATGAGAAGGAGGAACTCAGTTGAATGAAAAAAGGAGATTAAATGACTCGTTTAAGTGTGGAAGAGGAGAGAGGTGAAAGGTTTTGGATCTAAGAGATGAGGGGAATTTGAGATTTAATTGTGAAGCGCGTTTCCAATTTCATCATTATTCGTAGTAAATGTTACAAATTATTAGTCTCATTTCTATTGTCATTTCCCATCTAAGAACACGTTTCCTAATTAAGTTGTTGGCTGACACCTTGCAATGCCTGTTGACATACCATACTCCCGTCATTTTTTCTTTCTGTTACCATTAGGGATGCTTATTTCCATTTTTTGGGTTTGAAAGCTATGGGCCTTTCGGGCCAATTCAATACAGATCCAGTTCTGCTGGTTATCCTCTTCTAGTCATTGCATAGTGGGTTCTATAGCCCTTTGGGCCTGTGTTAATTTAGTTCATGTGGTTTACTTAAATTATTTTTATAATAGAAGGACTAATAAAATAACTAAGGTCTATGTATAGTTAAAATAAGAATAGATTGTTTTATTTAAGTTCATAATTAAATAATTGGCTCAATAATTAATTAAAATTATTATCTCTAAGTTATAGATTTCATATTTTGTTTATTTTATTTTTACTCATTACTAGGCTTATTGATAAGTAGCCATGTTATTTAAATAATTAGAAAGGACAGTTTTGATTCTAATGCTAAGTCCTTTTTAATCCCTATTAAATAATCTTATCCCAATTCAACTCATTTTTTCAACGCGATTAATATAAAAACATTTTCTTAAGTTGATCATGAAAGTAGTGGGTTATTGGGGTCTAGCACTCCTTGGATACTTGAACGAATGCTCTTGAGGTACACACCTTGGGTTGTGTTCGTTCCGTCTTTCATTTTTAAAAAATACTTAATTCTTTTAAAAACCTTTAATTATTTCAAACCCTAATTTGATCAAAACTTTTAACCTAATTAATTCCCTCCTTAAGTGGGCTAAGCAAGCTATACTTTTCTTAATTAACAATGGAGATATCGAAATCTTGAGGTATATCATTTTTTGGGTTCTCGAAAGATTGCTATTGAGGCGTACGCTTTGGGTTGTGATCCTTTCGATCTTGTATTTTTAAAATACCTAACGCATATAATCAAAATACCCAAATCATATTCCTAATTAAATTGCGAAAGAATTGAGTTCTTGGAGTCTCGCATTCCTCGAATTCTTAAGTGACCGCTCTTGGGGAAAAAGTCTTGGGTTGTGGGTTGCTCGACCTTTCGTTTCTAAAATACTTACTCTAATTACTTGGAAAAAAGACGTTCACTGTCCAACAAACAATATTTCATAATTAATGGGATGAAAAATATTGTCGTTGGGATCTAGCATTCCAACGATATCCCGACTAATTGGTTACGAGGCCGATGTCTCGTTTATCGAGTAGTCGCCATTCCTCCCAAATTTTCAACCCGTCTAACCTCGTTCCTCGCCTTCGTGTGGTCGAGTCTAAACCCTAGTACGCTTCTAAACCGTACATCAAATTCAAATTATTTTCTTAATCAAATTACGAAAGAATTGAGTTCTTGGAGTCTCGCACTCCTTGAATTCTTGAGTAACTACTCTTGGGGCGTACGCTTTAGGTTGTGGATTACTCGACCTTTCGTCTATAAAACACGTGCCCTAACTATTTGGACAAATATCGCCGTTGTCCATTCAAATACAATTTCATAAATAATTGAATGAAAAAAGGTGTTGTGGGATCTAGCATTCCAATAATATCCCGATTAGTCGATTGCGAGACTGACGTCTTGTTTATCGAGTAGTCGTCATTATCCCTTAAAATATTCAACCCAACTTTCTTCTCTCGCCCCCGTGCGATTGAAACCTTCTTAAACACATTTCGTAGAATCTTTCGAATGAAAAAGGTGTCATTGGAATCCAGCATTCCAGTAATTCCCCGACTAATCGGTTGCGAGGCTGACGTCCCGTTTACCGAGTAGTCGTCATTCTCCCTTCAAATAACTTAACTAAACTCCTCTTTCTCGCCCTCGTACGATCGAAACCTTAAACCTATTCAAATATATCCAAAACCAAAACATCCAATACGATAAACACAAATTCCTCGCCCTCGTGCGATCTCCAACCTAAATACTTTTACCAAAGAACATTGTTTAGTCCCTTCTTCCGCGCATAACAAACTAGTGCTTCAGCCTCCCCTAGCGAGTAGACAAGCCAACGTTTAGCAGTTAGAATACGACCTAAACACTCGTTCGTTTACCAAACCCATAAACCGTAGTTAGCCGAACTACGGCTGCTCTGATTCTTCATTCTCTTATGAATGTAAGATACGTAGGCACAAGATTGCAATGATCTTGGCGAGCACAATCCCCTCTTTTCCCCGTAGTCCCCCGAACCACGAATGCTCTGATTTTCCACTTCTTACAAGTGAATATACATAGGCACAAGGTCCCCAATCCTTGGCGAGCACCCTGTCCTATAACCATCCATTCCCCCCATAGGAGAAACCTTAGAAGAAAACAAATAAGCGTAGATAACTTTACTCTCGAATCGATCAAGAGGTTCCCGTTGATTACAACGGACATAGAGGGTGCTAATACCTTCCCTCTGCGTAACCGACTCCCGAACCTAGAATATTGGTTGCGATGACCATGTTCTTATCTCCTTAAAGGTTTTATCGATATTTTCCTATTCCATCCTTGGAATGAATAAAGTTCGGTGGCGACTCTGTTTCGAACAGTATTTTCCGTGGCCATCGCGAGGATTGTATTTTTCGAGGTACGACACAATCTCTCTCAATCAAAACACCGATGCACTAATATAGGAAGATTTATGATTACGAAAACAAAACCGACATTTAGTCGGTCTTACCAATCAATATGTCATTTCGGAGTCCATAAGGTTTTTCCTATGAAGCATGTCGAAGCTCAAAATTCAGCTCCATTTGGCGACGCCCTCAGAATTCCTGCAGACAAATCCCAAAGACGAAGATATTACAAAAAATCAGTGCCGACACCAAATCCAAAGTTGAACCAAAATTGTTTGCAGAACAATTATGAAGAAGTACCTACAAATTCAATAGAAAAGAAAAAGGAGTTAGAAAACGATGTACAACGCGAATCTTTTGAGGAGGATCACTAATTATATCCTCCACCTACTATTTCTTCTCACAAATGATCATTCATCATTTAAAATGGCCAAATACAAGCATAAGAGTCCAACGAACACAATTGTTTCCAAGTTAACTCAATCCAAAATAGGAAGGTCCTCTATGTTTCAACCTAGATCGAAACCCCGTTTTTCTATTTGGCATCGTACCTTTGACCGACTCATACCATCATAAGGGATCATAATAGAGGGTGTTATACGGAAAAGAAGAAGAGCAAGTGTTTAATTTGAGCAGGTCACCCCCAAAGCAAAGGGTCGTGCGCGTCGGAAGTTTGATCTTCAACCCTGAGAACAAGAACATAATTGTTGTCAGCAGTGTTTCCAAACAATAACATAGCAATGGAAACTGGAAATCTCAGCAATACATCAAGCCTTACATTGGGTCCCTACCAATTTACTGATGAATGCAGACTTTACACGCAACAGGTCGAATATAAAGCAAATCCGTACCAGATAGTCGGAGCCATGTGCATTTTTTGTCACCGAGCATTCAAACCTGCAACAGATTTTTTGTTATGGTTAATTCCACAACAGAAGAACAGTCAACATTTTAAACATACTCAAGACAGATTAAAAACTTTCTAAATTAAAGTTGACAAGGTCTTAATTCGGTTTCCAAAATCGGACGAACATGTCCATACGGATTTGGTATTGTTTTAATAATAAAATCATGGTTTGAAGCCTATAAAGAGGAGGAATTGAGATGAAAGGAGGGGAGGCGAAATTAACAGCCATTCACAAAATCCCAAATTCAAATCCCAAATTCAAAGAAACCCCAGTTTATAAATCAAAGAAAGAGAAGAACTCATCTCATTGTTCTTCCATCGGACTGTCGCGACTCAGCCACCACAAATCCGCCGTCACCACCTTCGATGCCAGAAACCGCCGTGTTTCACTCATCGTTGCCCTCGCTGCCGTATTTCCTTTTTCCTATATTTTGATCTAACGCTTGTTTGAGTTTTGTTTTTGTTAGGGTTTTAAGGGCAGAAGATAAAGAGAAGACGAAGGTAGAAGACGAAGGTGGAAGATCGGTGAAGGAAGAAAAGAAAACGGTGAAGGAGGGGGGTGAAAGAGCCGAACGGCGGACTAGAGGAAAGGGGGAGGAGATGATTTCTAGGGTTTTAACTTGTAATTTGGTATTTTGTAATCACATGCATGTACACACACATATGGTGCACCCTCACAATAATCACCACACACCCCACCTACCACACGATCCAACGACCCATATTTGTTGTCCACCGTGCGCCTCTCACAACATACATCACTTGATCACATGCCCCATCATTAACCGTTAATCAGCCTTAACCCGCCCAATTAAGTCTTAATCTTCCCTTATTTAAACTTAATCATTTACTTTTTAATTAATTAACATAATTAACCGTTTTTATTAAATCAGTTTTTTATTAAAACCAACTGTAACTTTTTCTTAATTAACTTTTTCAACTTATTTATTAATAAATTCAATGCTATTAGTTTATTTGATTTATCAAGTTAATAACCCCATTTTATTCATTAAAAATATTTTGAAATAAACAATTTATAATATTTTATAAAAAAACTATTTATTTAATAAGGAATCCTTTTCTAAATAACCTACATTTTATTTATTAATGACTAAAATAATTTTTAATAATAAAATCCTTTTTTTTTCTATATTTTAAATAACTGAGAATTTTTTAATAAAGCTTCATTTGAAATTATTTCTATCAAACCAATTAATTCATAACCTTGATCTAATTTTCACTAAAATAAAATCAATTCACACCAACTTTTACTAAAACTAATTAAAATAATTTTCTCTAAAATCAAATTCCTAAATCAACCTCCCTAGAAATTAATTACCCTAAAATTGATATCGTGCACGCTTCAATCCTTCGCACCGATTTACGCTTCACAATGCACACACTTGTATACCTTAGCGCTTTCATGCGTTTGTGTATGTGAAGCGTAGCGCTTAGAGAGTTATAGGTTCGGGGGTTGGTTAAACTTAGGGAAGGTGCTAGCATCCTAATTTTAGCATCCTAAGCTCGGGGGTTTGTGTATGCCTTGTATTGCTAGCATCCTAAGTTTCTAAGTTTGATAACCAATGGAATGCTACGCTCACCAACAACAAAGAGTGCAAAGACAAGTTGAAGCTACAGATCAGCGAGTTGAAGACGCATCACAATGCCAAAGATGAGAAGATTGCAGTAGAGGTGTCACTCAGACGGGATAGTGAGTACAGACTGAACGAGGCTATTGCAAACTTGAAAGACTGCAGGTTGAGAGCTGATTCCAAGAGGCACAGGCTTGAGGCATGCTTCGGGGAAGGAGCTTGGGAAGACCATGTTGAGAGTCTACAACATACTGTTATCCAGCGAGAGCTACTTATTCAGGGACTGCTTGCTAGACCAAATCATCCTGAGACGCGAGAGTTGCTAGAGGACTTCCGGTCTCGTCATCCTGCTTGACTATCTTGTTTATCTTTGTTATAGTTTGTTGCTTATTGTTTGTTGTACTAACCATCACTAGGCTTGTTGGTTGAGGTCTTTCCTTTTTGTACTCAGATGCTAGAGCTTGTACATCGCCTGTTGGCCTGTGATTTTATACGAGGAGGTTCTGTTATATGCTTGTCTGTAGGGTTCTCCATTGTTGTTTTCTCCCATAAACTAGAATCGAGGGGGAAATTTCCCTGTTGCATACATACATGTCTGCATTTTTGCATTTTCACATTGCAGGTGCATCGGAACTGTTAATCTTATTTTCCTTTCGTTCGTTAGTGTTTTAGGATTGCCGATCAAACGACTCACCAGTAAGCAACTAGGGGAAATCAGAAGAGAGTAATGGAGCAGATGCAAGCAGAGATGCAGGAAATGAGGGACCGGATTGCCCAGTTCATGGAGGTAATGCAGGGAATGGCTAATGGACAAGAGCAACTGCGTACTTTAGTGCAACCTTTGATTGCACGTGTTGATGGCAACGGTGTGTTGCATGGTGGGAACACTGCTAACCCTCCGCATGTTGAGACTCCTAGAGCTGATAACTCCATGCCTACTTTGGCTATCCCTACTGCTGGAGGGAGTGGTAATACTGCAGGTTTCAACAACATTGGTCTTGGTAATGTGGGAAGTGGTAATGTTAATGGGAACGGTTATGGTCCTGACACCACTTGTGCTATACTTGGTAATATGGATAACCTCTGGAATGAAGATAGGCAAGATGATGTGTTCTCGCCGAGGGTTGTGGCTGCTGAGTTACCCTCCGAAGCTGATAAGAGGATCAAGATGATTGAAGAAAAAATGAAGTCCCTTGAAAGTCAAAACTCCATGGGCCTTGATATGGCTAACCTGGGACTGATCCTAGACTTGAGAGTGCTGCCAAAGTTCAAAGTCCCAGACTTTGACAAATATAAGGGTACCACCTGCCTGAGAGTTCATCTGAGATCCTACTACCGTAAGATGTCTGCCTACTCAGACGATGAGAAATTGCTCATGCATTTCTTCCAGGACAGTTTATCTGGTCCTTCGTTGGAATGGTACATGAGTTTGGAACTCGTGAATGTCCGCAGTTGGAGGGACTTGGCTGAGGCCTTTGTGAAACATTATCAATACAACAACGACCTTTCTCCCAACAGGGTCCAGCTCCAAAATCTTTCACAAAGGAACAATGAGTGTTTTAAAGAATATGCCCAAAGGTGGCAGGAGTTAGCAGCCAGGGTGCAGCCGCCTATGGTGGAACGTGAGCTCGTTGATATGTTTGTCGCCACTCTGCCTGGCGTATATTACGAGAATCTCATTAGTAGCATGTCCGGTAGTTTCTATGACTTAATCATCACCGGAGAAATGGTGGAAAATGGTATCAAGTTAGGGAAGATAAGTGCTAGTGAAATGCCCTCAGCTGGAGGAGGTAAGAAGGTGTTTGGTAACAAGAAGCGAGAAGGAGATACTAATTCCATGTACAGTTCACGTGGGAGAGGTAGAGGTCAGAATCCACAACAACAGCAGATTGCCAATATTACAATTCCCGCATTTCAGTAGCAACCACAACAACAACAACATCAACAGAATCAACAAGGCTACAGAAGATATCCGGATCGGGCTCAGACGCCAAACAGACGATTTGATGCACCGCCGATGCCGTATTCCTAGTTATTGCAAGCTTTTTTGCAATTACAGCTTATCCAGAAGAGGACCTTAGCTCCATTTACAGGTACGCCTCCACCCGGGTATGACGTGAACGCTCGCTGTGAGTTTCATTCAGGTGCCCCGGGGCATAACATCGATAATTGTAAGGCCTTTAAGCATAAGGTGCAGGACATGATCGATAGTAAAGTAAATAACTTCTCCAATGATGTTCCTAATGTCGTACAAAATCCCATGCCGAATCATGGGCAAGCTGGGGTTAATGCAATTATTGAGGAGGATATTTTAGATTTGGTAATAGATGTTAATGAGCTGAAGACACCATTGAGCTTTGTGAAAGCTAGATTGTTGAAGGGAGGCGTTTTCCCAGGTTGTGCTGAAAATTATGCTGAGTGTCTGAATAATCCTGAGGAATGTAGGCAGTTGAAGGTCTATATTCAAGATATGATAGATAGTGGAGTCTTGCAGTTTGACCGGTCTGTCGAAAGAATTTCCATAACTAAAACCGTTACCATTTATGTGCCGAAACCACCAACAACACCGTTACCATTTATGTGCCAAAACCACCAACAATAACCATAACTAAAGCAGGTCCCTTACCTTTGAAAGCACTATGGCTATTCCGTGGAACTACGGAGCTAAAGTGTATCGCAACAGACAAAAACTAGATATGAATGGTTCCCATGCAGATTCAGTAGATAATCTTATGGGAGCAGGAGGAATTACCCGTAGTAGCCGGGTCTTTTCGTCACTTGAAGTGGTTGTTGATAAGGTTGACAAGGGGAAGAGACCAGTGGTGGAGGAAACTTCTCAGGCTGGGGAGAAGGAATCTTTGTTAAAGGATGCAGAAGAGTTTATGAGGCTGATACGAAAGAGGGACTACAAGATAGTCGATCATCTACAACAAACTCCTTCTAAGATATTTGTTACTATTTTCTGAAGTGCATAGGAATACACTGTTGAGAATACTGAATACTGCTTATGTGCCGCAAGAAATTTCAGTTAATCAACTCGAAGGGGTTATTGCACACGTAAATGCAGGAAACGACTTAGGATTTACAGACAAGGGGCAGGAACCATAACTGTGTGTTGCACATATCATTAGAATGCCGAGGGGATGTTATGTCTCATGTACTCGTGGATACAGGATCATCTTTGAACGTACTTCCGAAGAAAGCCCTAATGAAGTTGGATATGCAGGGATTGATTTGCACACCAAGTGATTTGGTGGTGCACGCTTTTGATGGTACCCGAAGGTCTGTGTTCGGAGAAGTGACATTGCCCATTCAAGTGGGACCGGAAGTATTTGATGCATTGTTCTACATTATGGACATCCAGCCTACCTACAGTTGTTTATTAGGCCATCCATGGATTCATTCAGCAGGAGTTGTGACCTCCACGCTGCATCAAAAGCTAAAGTATATGGTTGGCGGTAGTGTTGTTACAGTGTGCGGGGAGGAGGATATAATGGTCAGTCACTTATCATCCTTCAAGTACGTCGAGGTGGACGGAGAAATACATGAAATCCTGTGTCAGGCTTTTAAAACAGTCAAGATTAAAGATAAATCTCCTATTGTGAGCAAAGCGCTGGAAGTGGCCATGTCCTCTTTTAAAGAGGCCCAAGCAGCAGTACAGGCTGGGGCAGCGCAAGGTTAGGGCCAGATATTGGAGATTCCCCACAAGCAAGACAAGTTTGGTTTAGGGTAACGCCCATCATTTTCTTCTCCTTCAGCCTTGCAGAGCGCGTCGCGCTAAAAAGGACCTGTGCAGTTCACCAAAGGAGGAGTTATCTTCGAAAGGATCAATGTTGTGTTAGACGAAGAGGAAGATAATGATTGTGATATGGATGCTTGGATCAAGCCTTGTACTCCAGCAAAGAGCCTGCGCAACTGGCCTATTGAAGAATTCGTTCAAGTGACAACAGAACAGTAATGCTTTGTTTTTTCCGATTATTGTACTACCCTATGTTCTATCCGGAGCATAGCGGTATTTTGTTTCAGGGCCTTACTATTTATGTTTGAACATTGCTTTATCCATTAATCAAAGGGTGTTTTTCTCATTCAAATTTTGTGATCCTTGTCTTCCTTATTTTTATTTCTCACAATAAAATGGCAATGTGGTTTGTACTCGTTTGCATATCATTTGAAACATTTAACCATTTTTTATTGCAGGATTCCTATTGTAGATGACACCGATTCAGAACCTCCTATGACTCGCTTCGACTTTGATCAACCGATATATCAAGCTGAAGAAGATATTGATGAAGATGAAGACTTGCCTGAAGAGCTAGCTAGACTCTTGAAACAAGAAGAGAAGATTATTCTGCCTCATCAGGAGGAAATCGAGGTTATCAATCTGGGTTCTGAAGAAGTTGTCAGAAACGTTCGGATAGGGGCTGCGCTGCAGAGTGACATCAAGCAAAGACTGATTGAGATGCTTCGAGAGTATAGTGACATCTTTGCTTGGTCGTACGAAGATATGCCCGGGCTTGACACTGATATAGTGGTTCATCGCTTGCTGTTGTGCGAAAAATGTTCGTCGGTCAAGCAGAAGCTTAGAAGGACAAGACTAGATATGGCTATGAAAATTAAAGAAGAAGTCCAGAAGCAGTTGGACGCAGGATTTTTAGCCGTGACAACTTACCCTCCATGGGTCGCCAACATCGTGCCCGTACCTAAGAAGGATGGGAAGGTACGGATGTGTGTAGATTACAGATATTTGAATAAGGCGAGCCCAAAGGATGACTTTCTGCTCCCTCACATTGACGTATTGGTTGACAATACTGCTCAATACTCCGTATTTTCCTTCATGGATGGTTTTTCCAGTTATAATCAGATCAAGATGGCACCGGAAGATATGGAGAAAACGACGTTCATTATGCCGTGGGGGACTTTCTTTTACAAGGTAATGCCTTTTGGGTTGAAAAACCCAGGAACAACCTACCAGTGGGCTATGGTCACTTTGTTTCATGATATGATTCATCATGAGATTGAAGTCTATTTTGATGACATGATAGCAAAGTCGCACGCGGAGGAATAACATCTGGTCAACTTGTTGAAGCTGTTTGAGAGGCTCAGGAAGTTCAGATTGAGTTTGAATCCAAATAAGTGCACTTTTAGAGTTCGGTCTGGAAAGTTATTGGGGTTCATTGTCAGTGAAAAAGGAATCGAGGTCAATCCTACAAAAATAAAAGCTATACAAGATATTCCAGCGCCGAAAACAGAAAAGGAGGTCCGTGGTTTCTTGGGGAGATTGAACTACATTGCTTGGTTCATATCTCATCTCACAGCCACGTGTGAACCAATGTTTAAATTGCTAAAGAAAGATCAGGCGGTCGTTTGGAATGATAATTGTCAAAAAGCATTTGATAAGATAAAAAAGTATTTTCAAGAACCTCCGATACTGATACCCCTAGTAGTTGGAAGGCCTTTAATCATGTACTTAACGGTTCTTGAGAACAGTATGGGATATCTTCTCGGTCAACACAACGAGACTGGAAGAAAAGAGCATGCAATCTATTATCTGAGTAAAAAGTTCACAGATTGTGAGTTCTGTTACTCAATGCTCGAGAAAATGTGTTGTGCCCTTGCTTGGGCTGCCAAACGTTTGAGACAATATATGCTTAATCATACAACCATGCTAATTTTGAAGATGGATCTGATCAAGTATGTCTTCGAGAAGCAAGTGCTCTCAGGAAGAATTGCCAGGTGGCAGATGGTACTGACAGAGTACGATATACAATATGTTTTCCAGAAAGCTATCAAGGGAAGTGTTCTGTCAGAGTACCTTGCTGAGCAGCCAATCAAAGACTATCAACTGATGAAGTTTGAATTTCCTGACGAGGACATCATGTTCCTCAAAGTGAAGGACTGTGAAGAGCCATTACTGGACGAAGGCCCAGAGAAAGGTTCCTAGTGGCAGATGATATTCGACGGCGTTGTCAACTCCTATGGTAGTGGAATTGGGGCAACCATTACAACTCCTCATGGCACTCATATCCTGTTCACTTCCAGGTTGACATTCCCTTGCACTAATAATGAAGCCGAGTACGAAGCGTGCATCATGGGTCTGGAAGAGGCTATTAATTTGAGAATCAAAAATTTGGATGTATATGGCGATTCAGCGCTAGTGGTTAATCAGATCATGGGAGAGTGGGAACCTCGTCAGCCAAATCTAATTCCGAATAAAGACTATGCAAGGAGGTTGTTATCCTTCTTTGACAAGGTAGAGTTTCACCATGTGCCGCGAGCAGAGAATCAGATGGCAGATGCTTTGGCAACACTATCTTTGACGTATAAAGTGAATTTTTGGAATGATGCTCCAAGAATAGTCATCTCTTGCCTTGATAGGCCCGCTTTCGTATTCGCTATTGAGGAAGCTGCGGATAGCAAGCCATGGTTTTATGACATACAGAACTTCCTCAAAAAGCAAGAGTATCCGCCAGGAGCTTCGGCTCAGGATAAGAAGACTTTGAGGAGGTTGTCTGGTAACTTTTATCTGAACCCAGATGGTGTGCTTTACAGAAGAAACCACAATTTAGTGCTATTCAGATGTGTGGATGAAAAGGAAGCAACGTTGCTTATGGAAGAGGTCCACGAGGGTACTTTTGGTACACATGCCTGTGGGCATGCCATGTCTCGGAAACTACTACGAGCAGGGTATTATTGGTTAACCATGGAGTCAGATTGTTTCAAATTTGCGAAGATATGCCATAAATTCCAGATTTATGCAGACAAAATTCATGTACCGCCGAGCCCATTGAATGTTATGGCGTCCCCGTGGCCTTTCTCCATGTTAGGCATTGACATGTGTAAGTGCTCTTGATTGGCTGCATTTTGTGGCAAAACATTAGTGTATGTATGAATGTCATGTCTGATGTTGATACATTCATAATATGGACTGTGCAGGGTAAATTAACTCAGCTAACTATAAGTTAAGCTGGATGTCATACTCAATGTTATGACATAGGTCGTATGACATCAAGCGCAGGTTGGTTATCCTGGTAGCTAGAACTCAGGAAACAAATCAGAAGCTCAAGCTGGAATGCAGGAGACATTTTAGAAGCCCTAGGGGAACTAATATGTACCTGATTAAAGTGGCAAGCATGCAGAATACTGAAGAGAGGTTTTATTATGGATAAAGCCTAATTTATGCACAAGGCCTAAAGGACTGAAGTGGCTATAAATATTAGAATGAGCAATTCTGAAGAGCAGCTCTTGACAGAAGATTAGAGAGTACTAATTAGAGAGACCTTGTTTGTGAAGAAGGCTAGTCTTCATGTGTGAATTCTGTCTAGGAATACTTGTAATCCAAGCAATCGTCTGGTGGATGATTAGTATTGGATAGGTAGATTCTAGGCTGTGTCTCACTCGAAGCTTTGAAGCAAGAGTGTGTGTGTTCCTTGATCAAAGCTGTGAAGCAAGATCAAGGTGTGTATGAAGTGTCTCTTCATATTGTTTACTATAATTGTTTAATATCACTGTTGTGTGATTGAGGTGGAGTGAGTGGGTATACTCAGGTCTAGAGTATCTCTAGGTTGAATTGTCATTGGGTAGGGATTAAGTGAGGAGTGTAAACTGGAGGTTTAACTATGAATTGATAATACTGATAGTGACTTTCCTCCCTGGCTTGGTAGCCCCCAGATGTAGGTGTTGTTGACACTGAACTGGGTAAACAATTGTTGTGTTATTTACTATTTTTATTATTACTGAGTATTAGTTGTTAAGTAGCATATGTTACAGTGAATGTTATAACCTTGGGAATAACATCCATCGTGTGCTAGCCAGAATTTCCAATTGGCATCAGAGCAGGCGCCCTGCCTGTTTATCACTGGGTGAGATCTAGGGAAATTAAATTCTGGTACTATGGATAAGGATATTGGATTCACCAATAGACCTCCAATTCTGGATGGTTCTAATTATGACTATTGGAATCCTAGGATGATTGCTTTCCTAAGGTCCTTAGACAGCAAGGCTTGGAGAGCTGCAAACTCTGGCTGGGAACATCCTGTGAAGACTGACAAGGATGGAGTATCTGTGTAAATTCTCGAAGAGGAGTGGACCAAAGAGCAAGAGGCATTGGCTCTTGGAAACTCTAAAGCATTGAATGTACTTTTCAATGGCATAGACAAAAACATCTTCAGACTGGTCCACCACTGTGAACTAGCAAAGGATGTTTGGGACACTCTCAAAACCACTCATGAGGGAACTTCCAAGGTAAAAATGTCTAGACTTCAGATGCTGACCACAAAATTTGAAAGTCTAAGAATGAAGGAAAATGAGACCATTCATGACATTTACATGAACGTTCTTGAACTAGCCAACACCTCAGGAGCTTTGGGAGAAAAGATGGTTGAAGAAAAGCTTGTAAGGAAGATTCTAAGGTCATTACCTAAAAGGTTTGCCATGAAGGTAACAGCCATTGAAGAAGCTCAAGACATATGCCAAATGAAGGTGGATGAACTCATTGGTTCCCTCCAAACATTTGAGATGGGGATGTGTGATCAGGATGTGGAGAAAAAGAGCAAAAGTATAGCTCTTGCCTCAAACACTGCTAAGGATTCAGATGATGAAAAAGAGAAGAATCTATCAGAGGCAATAGCCATGCTTGGAAGACAGTTCAACAAACTGGTCAAAAGAATTGATGCTAAGTCTAAACCTTATTCTAAAAGCTTGCCTGCTGACAAAGAGAAATCTGAGGAGAAAGTTAGCCAAGGCAGAGGAGTCCAATGTCATGAATGTGAGGGATATGGACATGTTAGGAAAGAATGTCCCACATACCTCAAAAAGAAAGGAAAAGGATTAACAATCGCCTGGTCTGATGAAGATTCAAACAGTGGATCAGAAGAGGAATCAGCTAAACACGTTGTTGCTCTTAACAGTGTGTGCATCTCTGATGATGAGTTAGGTGATGAAGAGTTGTCTTTTGAGGAGCTTGCAGCCTCATACAAAAAGCTTCACATCAGAAGCACAGAACTGGTTCAGCAAGGGGAGCAACAGAAGAAAATCATCAAGGAGTTAGAAGCTGAAAAGAGAGAGCATCTAGCCACTATTGACACACTCAGAAGTGAAGTACAGGAGTTGAAAAGTAAGAAGGATCAAATGACCAAATTCATAAGGATGCTAAACTCTGGGACTGACACCCTAGAAGAAATTCTGCAGAGTGGACAAACTCAGGAGATAGGTCTAGACTAGGATTTATTGATAAACAAAATCCTGTGCTCAAACTCAAGAAAATACAACCTGAGGTCCAGAAGCCAACGAGGATGTCACGACCAATGTCACAACATCCAACCAACAGAAACTAGAATCTAGTCAAGAGTAGATTCCAAGGATACAAATGCTACCACTATGGAAAACTTGGGCGTATAAAAGCTGTGTGTTTCTAGCTGCATGGATTTCCTAGCCAAAGCAAGACCAAACAAGGTAAGCATGGAAAATACAGCATCATGCTACACATGGAAAAAGACAGCATCTTGACAAGCCTGGCAAGAGGCAGCATCTGGGTAAGAAGGAAGTGCATAACAGGAAAAATCAATGGATATCCAAGAATGTTACATTAGCAGTTCACACTTCTCCAAGGATACCTACCAATGAATATTGGTACTTTGACAGTGGCTGCTCCAGGCATATGACTGGAATTGAGGATTTGTTGATTCAACTCAAACCTTACTCAACGTGTCATTTAACCTTTGGTGATGGAGCTAGAGGAAAAATCACAGGTGTTGGACAACTTGACAGTCCTAAAGCCCCAGAATTGAAGGATGTCCTGTTAGTTAAAGGACTAACTGTTAACCTAATAAGCATAAGTCAACTATGTGATCAAGGTTTAAAAGTCCACTTTTCCAAAGACAAGTGTGTGGTGCTCAATGAAGAAGGTAAGGAAGAAATGAGGGGATCTAGATCCAAGAATAATTGTTACCTATGGGAGCCCATAAGTAACATAAATGGATTGGCTAATGAAGAAAAGAAGGACAACCTAGGGCTAGAGAAAAGAACCAGGTCCAACTCATCAAAAGGATCCTCAAAGTATGCTTCAGAAAGAAGGACAAGGTGTAAGAAAAGTCAGGTGGGAAGGCTAGACAAGACGGGATACGCAAAGATTGGTCATCAGGTAAAACTAGATAGGCTATATTGGAACCTGATGGAGTCCATGGAGGATACCCTGTAGAAAATAAGCAATGTCACTCCTGATGTCATGACCTTGTTCTGTGACATCAAGGGCACCATTCAAACAAGCTCTGCTGAGTTCAAGGGAGACAGGCTTAGGGGTAACCTGTGGAAAGGGCAAAAAGCTTGTGCAAAACCTGGCTGCGATGTCTTAAATACTGCTGACAAGGACTCAAGAAGCATCAAGGAGCCTCAATTTAAAAATTTGAGTTCCTCTAGTGCTGATGAGTTATAGAAATTAAAGGGAATGGGGAATTACATTTTGAAACTAAATCAATTAATGATAAGTCAAAACGGTAAGTTCCCTCCTAGTGGGCAATCATACCTCACTCCCACGTATATAACACGCTCCCTCTACTCTTGGTCTCTTCGCAAACGCTCCAACTTCCATACCGTCTCAAACAAGCACAGAAAAGTTCCCTCATCTCAATCAACGTCACCAACTATGGCGCAACCAACCTCCAGAATGAACACAAGCAACACTGAAGCAAACCCTAATGAGGCTCTAGAGATTGCTCCACTTCCTATGATGACTCCTGAAGGATTGCTGGTAAAGAAACCTAAAAAGATGCATGCAAGACGACCTAAAAACTTTGGCTCAGTCAATCTCCTCCTACGACTACATATGATGACCTAAATACAGAGGAAGCTAGACGAAAGCACCTTGAAATTACTGCGATGGTTGCTAGTGCTCTCAACATTCCCACATCATCTACCATTAAAGGGACTGAGCCTAATCAAGGTGATCAAGCTGATGTCCCACACAATGTCAAAGCATTGGGAAACAACTCTGCAGAAGGGAAGAATAAGGATGAAAGGTCTGATAAAGGGAATGATGATTTGCATGAAGCCAAATCTGCTGAGATAGTAAACCTAGAAGAGTACTCTGACAATGATCTCATAACAACGATCAATCCAGGCATAGCCAAAAGATTGATGAAAAGAAAAGGGAAAAAGGTGGATGACCGAAGCTCACTCAAGAAAAGGGATGTTGAGAAGGCTACTAAGCAAGAAGATTCCACCAAGAAGGCTGGAACTAAGAGGACTCAGGTTGGACCCTCCAAAGGGTGGAGCAAGGTAACCATCAAGAAGAGGAAGATTGAATTAAGACCAGAACAAGAAACATATTTTGATGTTGCTATGGATGTCAATAACACCCAATCTAAGAGGAAACTTGCTTCCAGCAAGCTGGCTGAGAATGTCCCTGAGGTGCCTATTGATAATATATCTTTCCACTATCCATCATGTGTTAATAGATGGAAATATGTATATCAAAATAGGTTGGCTTTGGAAAGAGAGTTAGCTCAAACTGCTCTTGACTGCAAAATGATCCTTGGCCTTATTCATAAGGCAGGCTTGATAAAGACTGTCACTCACTTTCCACCATGTTATGAGATTCTTGTGAAAGAATTCATAGTGAACCTGTCAGAAGCATGTGCTGATAGGAAGTGCAGTGAGTTTGGAAAAGTATATGTGAGGGGTGAGTGTAAAAATTTCTCGGACTCCATCATCAATAAGTATTTGGGGAGACCACATGCAAGACAGTCTGAACTTACTGTAACTAACCATCAAGTGTGCCGAGAGATAACTGCTAAACAGGTCAAGAACTGGCCCTCCAAAGGGAAGCTAGTGGCTAGCAAACTCAGTGTGAAATATGCTATGCTTCACAAAATTGGTGCAGCAAATTGGGTGCCTACCAATCATAAGACGACTGTTGCTACTATTCTGGGAAGATTTTTGTATGCTGTAGGGACAAAAGCTGAACTCAACTATGGGACCTACATTTTTGAGCAAACAATGAAGCATGCTGGGAGTTACAGTGTCAAGGGACTTATTGCCTTTCCATCACTCAAATGTGGATTCATCTGTGATAAGCATCCCAACATCATCAAAAAGAGTGATATACTATGCAAGAGAGAAACTCCTTTGTCATTCAATTACAAACTGTTTAAAGGAATGCATGTTCCTGACATTGATTTAACTTCAGCTGCGACATCCAATAAGGGTCCCAAAACTAAAAAGGTTGAAGTCATGGCAATCATTCGAGAAACATGAAAAGAACTGGAGGCAAGGAAGAAAACACTTGAACAGCTGCTACAGTCTCTTGAACAAGATGAGGATACATGCATCTCAGAAGATGCTACCAAGAAAGATGATGGTACTAGGGAAGATGGGAGTCACAAAGCTGGTTCAGAAGATGCTGACACTATAGCAGACAACTCTGGAGAAACTGGTGGGGACGAGTCCAGCCCAGCTGCAGAAGAGGATTGATGACTTGTAACATAGACCACTGATGGCTGAAGTGGTGCACAAAGGAGTATTGCTGGTTGATAAGTTAGAATCATGTGAATCTTGTGTAAACCACTGAATTTTGATGCTCTTCTTGAGTTATCTTTTTGTAATATAACCCCTAAACAATTGTCATGATACAATGAATGATCTATGCTACGTATTTAGTAAGATCCTAATTTGTGGCAAAAAAGGGGGAGAGTATGATAGAAAATGGAAAACAGCAGGTACAGCAGGTGGGAGAACAGGTTGAAGACTGGCTAGTGCATAGCTAGAGCCTGTGCATATTTGACATAATCATACTTGCATGCTTGCAGGTGCTGCTGAAGATATGTGTGATAACAGCTGATTAGTGTTGTTAGTATAGGATTGTGCTGATGCTATATATGAATGCCTAGGTTGAGTAGGGTTGTATGGTAGAACTATGATGCTAACCATATATGTGCCTGCAAGGTGTAAGCAGGATGACAGTAGTGTGCATCCCTTCTGGGGGAGTAGCACAGGGGTGTGACATCAGAAGACATCCAATACAGGATGGATGTGTATGCTGTGAGAGTGCAGAATGATTTGTATGCTGTGAGACTGCAGAATGATCTGCAGGTAAAGTGTTCAGCTGGTAAGTTGCATCAATTAAGGGGAAGTAACTCTATGTGTTACTCACTTTATGCACCAAGGCCCAAAGGACTGAAGTGGCTATAAATATCGGTAGGAGAAATTTTGAAGAGCAGCTCTTGACAGAAGATTAGAGAGTACTAATTAGAGAGACCTTGTGTGTGAAGAAGGCTAGTCTTCACGTGTGAATTCTGTCTAGGAATACTTGTAATCCAAGCAATCGTCTGGTGGATGATTAGTATTGGATAGGTAGATTCTAGGCTGTGTCTCACTCGAAGCTTTGAAGCAAGAGTGTGTGTGTTCCTTGATCAAAGTTGTGAAGCAAGATCAAGGTGTGTATGAAGTGTCTCTTCATATTGTTTACTGTAATTGTTTAATATCACTATTGTGTGATTGAGGGGGAGTGAGTGGGTATACTCAGGTCTAGAGTGTCTCTAGGTTGAATTGTCATTGGGTAGGGATTAAGTGAGGAGTGTAAACTGGAGGTTTAACTCTGAATTGATAATACTGATAGTGACTTTCCTCCCTGGCTTGGTAGCCCCCAGATGTAAGTGTTGTTGACACTGAACTGGGTAATCAACTGATGTGTTATTTACTGCTTTTATTATTACTGAGTATTAACTGTTAAGTAGCAGATGTCACAGTGAATGTTATAACCTTGGGAATAACATCCATCGTGTGCTGGCCAAAATTTCCAACATGATTGGCAAGATTGAGCCAACCGCATACAATGGTCATCATTTCATCTTGGTCGCCATTGATTACTTCACTAAATGGGTTGAAGCAGCCTCGTATACCAATGTCACAAAGCAAGTCGTAGCCCAATTCATAAAAAAGGACATCATCTGCAAATATGGAGTACCCGAGCGAATCATTACTAACAATGGTTCGAATTTGAACAACAAGATGATGAAGGAATTATGCTAGAATTTCAAAATTGAGCATCACAACTCATCTCCCTATCGTCCGAAGATGAATGGCGCTGTTGAAGCGGCCAACAAGAACATCAAGAAGATAGTGCAAAAGATGGTTGTCACTTACAAGGATTGGCATGAGATGTTGCCCTTTGCTTTACACGGTTATCGTACAACGGTACACACATCAATCGGGGCAAATCCTTTCTCACTGGTATATGGTATGGAAGTTGTCCTACCATTGGAGGTCGAGATTCCTTCTTTAAGAGTTCTGGTCGACGTCAAGCTCGATGAGGTAGAATGGATAAAGAACAGATTGAATCAGCTTAGCCTAATGGATGAGAAGAGGCTAGCGTCTATTGCAAACGGTCGATTGTATTAGAGCCGGATGAAGAAATCTTTCAACAAGAAGGTGCATCCTCGGAGCTTTCAGACGGGCGATCTTGTGTTGAAAAAGATTCTCCCACCATAATCAGATCACAGGGGCAAATAGACTCTCAACTATGAAGGTCCATATGTCGTTCGAAAGGTCTTCTCCGGAGGAGCCTTGTTGTTATCCACCACAGTGAGAATTTTACATCCCTTGTGAACACAGACGCAGTTAAAAAATACTTTGCTTAAATGGACCCACTGGAAAGAAAAAGAATATCCAGGCAAAAAAGGGGCATCTCGGCGAACCATAAAAAAGGAGAATGGGTTCGGCCAAAAATTAGGGATAAAAATGAAAAGACGTAAACCCGCAAAGTCGAAAACCTGAAAAGGCGACTTTGGCAAAAATGGGTATCCCGGTGAATCGAAAACCCGAAAGGGCGATTCAGGCAAAATTTAGGGATTGAAAAGCAAATGGCTACGGTCTGCGTTTGAATTTCATTGCTTAGTGGATTGGGAGAACCTGAGGGCCGTTTATCCGAATCAATCTCTTCTGAAGACGAAGCGTCGGTAAAGCATCAAGGTCAGGCGAGTCATAGAGGGATCAACTCATGGTGTTTATCTGTGCCACATTGCCGATATTTCTGTACACTTTTGTATATTTTTGTGCATATATGTATTGTTTTTGCATAGCTTCCTCTTTTCAAGGGTTGCATCTGTTGTAAAACTTTGCCTATTTACAGGCCATTTATCAATAAACATATACTATTCAGTATCTTGTTTGCTCTGTTTTAACTTTTACTATTTTGTTTGTGAAAAACGCCCAATGTTTTGATAAACTTGCACATACATAAACTTGCAGGCCTTGGCCAATAATTCTTAAAACTTTGAATTAATTAAACAACGTCACGAATGATGACTGAGATAGTTTTGTTTGTGTAGGATATCTTGTCTGTTTGTTCAGTTTTGCAGGTTCATTACCCTTGGGGCAAAGAGGTGTGGATGAAATTCGTCTTATCTCCATCCGGAGTCTGTTTCCCCTGCAAACGGAGTTCACATCTCTATCCCCAGTAGAGGTTCTATGCAGTTTAAGTGAGCAGGCAGCGTGTATGCTTTCCCTTAGCAGTTGGTGCATATTTAATCCCCGCAAGGTGCATGTTCGTATGCACTCTCCAGCGAGTTGTGATTGGATTTTCTTCCCACTAAGTAAGCTACAGCCTAGGTAGATTCGCTCCCAGCTGAGTAATCTCCATCAGGATGGAGGAATTCCGTTACCCTGGCATTTTCTTTGTAGGAGACCAGCAAGGGCTCGTTTCCTCGACATAAGTCCAATTGTTATTGGCATTAGTAGGTTGTTTCCCTAGCAGGGTGGTTTCTGTATCTCTAGCATTTATTTTGCTGATTCAGTTTCGTTGCATCTGCATGGGTGCATTGCATTTACCCAAACGCGTAGCATTTCCATTTCGTATGGAGCATTACACCATTTCAAACATATGCATCTGAATCATAAGCCAGGTTTGATACCTTTGGTGTCGGTTGCCTTTGAGGGATGAGGATTTTGAATTCAAGAGATCTTTTGTATTATCCCCCCGTTGGGCAGATCTTTGGGGTCTTCGTGTTGTTGGTTTCTCCTCGGCAGAGTTGTTTATTTAAACCTCTATTTTCCTATCTGAGCTTTCCCCGCAAGTCGTGAGTCGGTTGATTCTGTCTCCTGCCTATGTTGGGTATGTTATGTCAACTTTTGGTTGGTAATTCCCAGCGTAGTCTATTTCGGGTACGTTTACCCCAACTTTTGGTTGGTGATGTTGGTGTCTTTCCAACTTTTGGTTGGTGATCTATTGGCGTTTGGATGTTGTTCCAACTTTTGGTTGGTAATCCTTGTTTTCCTCAGTAAAGTTGATTATTCCAACTTTTGGTTGGTAATCTTTGTTGCAGTCAATTCATTTTCATTCAGCGGTTCCGGCAATCCTAACTTTTGGTTAGTGACCTTTTATTTCAACTTTTGGTTGGTAGTCTCCCTTAGTTGACATTATTCCAACTTTTGGTTGGTAGTCTCCTTTGTTGACGGTATTCCAACTTTTGGTTGGTAGTCTTCCTTTGTTGATCATTCCAACTTTTGGTTGATAATCTGCTTTTGTGGCCATTATTCCAACTTTTGGTTGGTAATGTCCGATGATCATTCCAACTTTTGGTTGGTAGTCTTCTGTGTTGGAGTCAGCTTTATTCAGCGTCCCCAGCGATTCTAACTTTTGGTTAGTAGCTTGCATTCTGACTTTTGGTCGATGTTGGTCTTTTCCTGGCGATCCTAACTTTTGGTTAGTAGCCTTGCTTCCCAACTTTTGGTTGGATTTCATCCCCTGTAGGCGTTATTCCAACTTTTTGGTTGTTAGTCTGTTGCTGGTTAATGTTGTTCCAACTTTTTGGTTGGTAGTCCCCAGCGGCGTCCGAAGCTTTGTTGGCGTTATTCCAACTTCTGGTTGGTAATCCTGTGGTGGTGATACGCATATCCCAACTTTTGGTTGGTAGTCTTCCCTTCTTGGATTCCTTATTCCAACTTTTGTTTGGTAGTCTTCCCTTCTTGGATTCCTTATTCCAACTTTTGGTTGGTAATCGTGTTTGATTCCAACTTTTGGTTGGTAGCTTTGTTTAATTCCAACTTTTGGTTGGTATCCTTTGCTTCAATTCCAACTTTTGGTTGGTAGCTTTGTTTTTTTTCAACTTTTGGGTTGGTAATATTTTGTGGGTGCAATCCCAACTTTTGGTTGGTAGTCTTTGGTTTCTGCTGTGGAGCGTTATCCCAACTTTTGGTTGGTAGCTTGTGGTCGTCCGGTGATTTCAACTTTTGGTTGGTAGTGTGGATTCGACTTTGTTCGGAATTCCGGTGATCCCAACTTTTGGTTGGTAGTTTGTGGTTAGTACTGACTTTTGGTCAGTATACTTCCCCGGCGGATTATTCTTGTGTTTAGTTCAGTTATCTCCGGAAATTTGTGCGGTTGGAAAATTTCCGGGTTTGTTGGTATTCAACCGTCTTTTACCTCGATTGTTTGAAAGTCGTTCGCTTTTCACTCATTCAGGTCCAAGTCATTTGAATAGGGGCAGCTGTTGCACCCTAAAATTTGCCCAACCTTTTCTTGGCTTGGCTTTCGTTTCATTTCATTTTCTTCTAGGATTTCTGCATTGCATAGCATTTGTTCTTGAGACAGGGGATTGAGGTTTTCCTGTGGCTCAGAAATCACCTTCAGTGCAATAAATTAAAGCAGTGGCCTCCAACATTTATTTTTCCCAGCGGTCGAGCGACCGATTTTATTTTGTTTTGCAGGTTATTTTCAGCCAAGAAAGTAGCATTGCGGCTATCGTGAGCAATCTCATGGTTACAGCGTTCAAGAACACATTCCAGAAGCTTAACAGGGTTCGAAATAGCAAGAAACATGCAAACGGGCAGGTTTCCCTCCAAAAGGCGCCAGAATTCAAATTTTGAAGGTGTTAATCGGTTAACACATATGGTTAACCGATTAACCAATGAAAAATCAACCCAGATTCAAAAATTTAAAGGGGTTAATCGGTTAACCTATATGCTAAACCGATTAATCAATGTGATTGTTGCCTCTGTACGTGATTTTCTAATGCAGAGCCATTTGGGGTCTAATTTTGGTCATTTGGAAATTCATTTTTACAATTGGGAAGGATCTAGAACCATTTTGAAATTTGGATTAGTTTTCAAATTGATTCAATTCCCTCCAAAATCCCACCCCTAATTCCATTCCAAATTTTCCAATCCACTCTCCAAACCTTGCTTTGGGTCCAAGCCAAAAGAGTACTTAAGTGATTCACTCCAAACCACACTCATCTAACTCTCATAATTCCCATTTTCAAATTCATAATTCTCTCTCAATTCTCTCAATTCTCTCTCAATTTCATCATTTCCAAAACCCTCACCAAAGCTCTTCCTCCATTGAATTAATTGATTCTTCATTGGAATCCATTAATTCTTGAGCTTAAACCTTCATCTATCATCTCCATTGGATCAGTTTCTTCATTCAATTTTTGTGCAAATTCAGATCTGAAACTTGAAGTGAAGTTAAAAGTGATTATTTGAAGCGATTTGGCTTAATCTTGAAGGATCTTCATCTCTACTACAAGGATTAGCTTGGATCTTGAAGTATCTCGGGTTTCTTGCTTCGATCTACTCATTTCCAGCAATTCAATACTAAACGAAGCAAATCTCCGCTTTGTAGGTTGGAAATTCTTGATCCGATTTTGTTTTTAGCTTAATTGCATGTTCATCATGATGATTTTCATTTTTGATTGATTTGCTGCATTTTGATTCATACAATCTGTCTTGATGCTGTTTGGATCTGTATGCATGCTGTTGGAATCATGATTTGCTGGTTAAATTTCGTGATTAAGTGATTATGTGATCATTGGCATGTTTGGAGAAGTGATAAGTTGTTGAAAAGTGATTCTGCTTTGCTGTTTTCTGCTGTCAGCACAATGTTAATCGGTTAACGCATATGGTTAACCGATTAACCGTCATAAATTTTCAGATTTTTCAAGGTTTTCAAAGCGTTAATCGGTTAACGCATATGGTTAACCGATTAACCAGTTCAAAATTTCAAAATTTTCAAACATTAACAATGTGTTAACCGATTAACCCCGGGGGTTAACCGATTAACACTGTGCTGGCAGGCCTGTTTTGCCACCTTGTTTGATTGCTCGCATACTATTTCACTTCGAGTCTTCATAAATTGATATGATGCATTAGGAGTGAAATATTTTTGGTGTTTACCACTGTTTGTGCTTGGTTGATCATGATTTGGTTGATACTTGTGTTCATTTTCCACTTGGGTGCATACTTATGGATGTGGTCCAAAGTGTTGACTCTTTGCATGTTCCGTTTTCTTTCATCTTGTCGTTTTCCTTTCCATGTTTGCATCATTCTTGCATCGCTATTGAGGTCGAGACGAGCTTGTGGCGGCTGCTGCCCCACACATTTTTCCTCCCTCCCACCATTCTAAGTGTGCATTTCCATGTATGCCTCTTTTACTTGTGATTGGATTTACTTGGTGCTTTCTTGTGCTTCTTGCCATGGTCCCCATAAGGTTCCTAGTCCCTCCGTTTAGGATGGGAGTAGGAGAGACATTAGGTGTTTAATCCAAGCATGCTAACCTTAGGATAGATGTTCCCCCCTTAATCTAAACTTTAGGACCACTTTGCATGACAACGTTAGGGCCATGTTTCCCTTAGACCTTCCGTGCGTCTCTCTTTCTCATCTTCAAACACTTATAAAACACCTAATAAAGAATGAAAAGTGTTGTACGCTACGAGCCTTAAGCTACTTCAAGAATGGTGATTGAGTGGATTCCTCTCAATTGCCTAGAGTGTTTAGTATACACCCTTAGGGTGATATGCGACACATTCGCTCCTAAGTCATAGTCTCTAGTGCAACATGAGTTACAAATCAAATTCAAAACACTTCTTCTCTAAAAAACACAAAAACACTTCAAATCTTTTTCATCCTTCGGGATCTTAATCGAGGAAAATCTTTTCAGATAAAAGAGTGTTGTTAACTCTTAGTTCTACTGCAAACGGTAACGCCTAAGTCTCTAATGGTCGAGCTGCATACACCAACTACTAGAACTATTTGCTAACCCTACTCGGGCCTAAAAACTTTTGAACCAACCTCTGGTCTTTTAGCCCGAACTAAGTTTGCTCTGATCTTTCATACTAGATGGAAGAACGTAGGCACAAGACGCGATGTCTTGGCGAGCAACCTTCCCCCCTTTCACCCGTAGTTAGCCGAACTACGTTGACTCTGACTTTCCCATTGCACGAGGGAATACGTAGGCATAGAGCGGAGATGCTCTGCCGAGCCTACTTACTTTTTTCTTTTGTCTCTTGACCTTTAGCTAGATAGATGATCACCCTTTTAGATAGACAATAAAGCGTGGATCCCGTCGAGTACGACGAACGTGAGAGGTGCTAATACCTTCCCCTTGCGTAACCGACTCCCGAATCCAGGACTTGGTTGCGATGACCTTGTCTTTCCCTTTTTCATCAGGTTTTTCCGATTGTTTCCTTTCCCTCTCTTTGGGATAAATAACAAAAGGTGGCGACTCTTCTGTTTTCTGCCGGGTGTTTTTCGCAGTTGCAATAATTTCCAGGTGCGCTTTCTCTAGCTCCTTCTTCTTCCCCTTGAGGGTATTGCCCATGCTCCTTAGGTCCTGACCAAGATGTTCTCTGACACGAATTTCTTCAGTCAGTTCTCTACCCATCTTATTCAGAGTCTCTGTCTGCTTCTTGGACAGGTAGGTGGCTTCATTCTTCTCACTTCGAAGCTGAATGATCTCCTTCTCTAGCTCTTCATTTGCTTTGTGCAGTTCTTCTTTTTCATCCCGCAGTTGATCATACTTCTGAATGACAACTATTATTGGTTCTTCAACTACTAAAGGATATAAAGGTTCCCTGACCGGAAATGGTAACAACAACCTTTCCACCCTTTCTTGGATCCACTCAACATATCGTCCATAGGCTTTGCTATCACCTTTACCCAAGGCAAGCTTTCCTCTCTGATGAATGTTATTCCAAACCTGTTGCAAACTAGTCAGAGTAAAAATATCAACTAACCCCGTGAAATACAGAGATTCCTGTATTTCCTCCTCTTTCGGGGGTTCTCTTAAAGCATAACCAAATTGTCTAACGGCAAGAGCGGGATTATAATTGATGCCACCTTTCTGCCCAATCAAAGGAACATTTGGGAAGGTTCCACAGCTGAAGATAATTTTACTGCCAAGAAGATCTCTGTTGAACCACATAATATTTTCCGAAATCAAGCCCATGAGTCTCTTTGACCAATCAATTGTATTTGCCGTATCAACAAAGGGTCCAAACATAGGCAGATGTGAAATAAACCATCTGTATAGAAGTGGTGCACAACAGGAGACATTCTTCCCTCGTCTGTTCTCATTCTTGTAGTGTATGGAGTGGTAGACATCACCTAAAAGAGTTTGCACAAGATTCTTAGAAGCGAAGACTTGGAAAGCATCCAAATGCACAAAATAAGGTATATTGGGGAACAGTACTATCTCATAGATGCAGAGAGCCAAGACTGCATTGAAGACCACCTAACATCCTTCCTTTGCAAAGTGCTGAGCCCTACTCACCAAGAATGGTAGTGGGAAACCAGACACTCCATTCCTCCATACCATCTTTCCATCTAGTTCACAAACATCCAAATGAAGAGCATTGGCTAGCTTGGTCAAATTAGGCTGCTCTTCAGAATGCACAAAAGGCATATCTTCTAAGACTGAGATTCCTAACAACTGAGCAAACTCTTCCAAGGTCGGCAACAAGATATATCTGGGGAATGTGAAGCAACGCAACTGAGGATCATAAAATTGCAGCAGCGTGTGAATACCTTCCAACTCATATTTGGAGACCTTGCAGATAAAGCTCATAATTTTTCCATACTCCTTTCTGAAATCTTCCATAACTCCATGCTCAACCACATAAATAAGGCCAACCAAAGGTTCTACATCTGGTATAGGGAACTTGTAAACAACAACCTTCTTGAGACCAAGCTCCATGGTGACGGTGGATTAGATTACTAGAACCAAGGAGGAAATATGCACCTGAAACAAAAATACATGAAAATGTTAAAATGCAAATGAATATGCAAATGAAAATAGGGGATCAAGATTGTTGTGCTGCTGACTGAGCTGGACCAGAGCTTTGCCTCGGTGAGAAAATACCGGAATACTAAAAAGACCTAAGCATAGGAACCTCATAACATCAGAGATCAAAGGTCTGCACTAATAAGAAATCCAGGTAGGTTTAAGGTCAATTTTCCTGCATAACCCTCCCACTCACAAGGTATGGACCTAATATCTGACAAGGTTCGGCGTCCTATGCGGTTGTCAGCGTCACATACTTTCGAGAAACGATGATACGTTCACTATTTCTGGTTTGGCATCATGGTCAAACAAAGAGGCCTCACTTAGCTGACTCCTAAATGATCAGTCTCCAGAGTTGACAGTTTTCAGATCCAACACCCCCTCTTGACCAATGCACAGGATAAGATGTCTTCAAAGAAAACCTCGTCTGAACGCAAATTTCATGAGGATTAGTGCGCGCCTAACCTGCACATCCTTACTACTTTCCACTCTAATGCTATGTATATACTCAAGCCTGGGTTTTGGCTTATCACTCAATGGAACAGTCCCGCCCAACAGCATAACAATGACAATGATATAAAGTGCTAAAAGTAAAATGCAAATATAATAAAATACAAATGCAACACATATACACACATATATACACACCCACAGATAAAAATAAACAAGCGCTAGGATTGATTCGCATAGGGGATGGCAATAGTCCCCAGCAGAGTCGCCAGTTGTCGCTACTGCGAAAAAAGGACCGACTGACTGACAGAAGAGTCGCCACTGTTCATTATTTATCCCAAAGAGAGGGAAAGGAAACGATTAAAGAAAATCTACAAAAAAGGGAAAAGACAAGGTCATCGCAACCAAATCATGGGTTTGGGAGTCGGTTATTCAAGGGGAAGGTATGAGCACCCCTCATGTCTGTTGTACTCAACGAGATCCACACTTGTTGTCTAATCTACGAGCGTAAAACTATCTAGAAGCTACTGTTAAATGCGAGGTGAAAGGAAAGAAAAGACTCGATAGGACATCGTCGCCCTATTTCTACGTATTCCCTCGTGCAATGGGAAAGTCAGAGTCAACGTAGCTCGGAAAACTATGGGTGAAGGGGGAAAGGTTGCTCTCCAAGACATCGTCGTCTTGTGCCTACGTATCCTCATCTGGTATGAGAAATCAGAGCAAACGTAGTTCGGGCTGACATGACCACAGGTTGGTTCAAGTGTTTTAACTGAGTAAGGTTAAATAATTGTTCTAGCAGTTAGGGACGATGCCTGTTTGCGGTGGAACAAAAATTTAACACACTCTTTCTGAAAATGAGTTTGCAAATAAATCCTGAAGGATAAAAAGGTTTGATTTTTTTTGTGTTTTTTATGAGAAGAAGTGAATTGAGTTAGATTTGAAACTCATGTTGCACTAAAGACTGTGAATTGAGAGCAAATGCATCACATATCGCCCAAAGGGCATACGCTAAATACTCTAAACAGCGTGAGAGGAGGCCCCCCACCTATCATTCCTCAAGTACTTAAGGCTCGTAGCATACAACAATTGTTAATCCTTTATTAAGTGTCTTATGAAGATTAAAAGATGAGAATAGAAGACACAAACTCCAAGGGGAACTGATCAACCCCAATGTTATCATGCAATGTGATCCTAAAGTTGGGATTAAAAGGGGAAATCTATCCTAATATTATCATGCAAAGGATTGAACACCTAATGTCTCTCCTACTCCCATCTTAAACAGAGGGACTAAGAATCCTAAGGGATCATAGCAAAAGGCCAAGTAAACACATAGCAATTCAATCACAAATGAAAAGAGGTGAAGGATGAAAGTAACTTAAACAAGTCAATGCAAGATGAAATGCGAACATGGAAGGCAAGTATGCAAAGATGCAATAAAGACTCAACAACAAGATGAGACTTAAACACAAATAAGTTGACTTGAACAAGTCAAGAAGGGTGAGATGAAATGGGAGAAGTAAAACTCCTACAACCATCAAATGTCCATCATCTAAACAAAAACCAAACTCAAAAACCAATTTGTCATAGTCATTAATGATAGATTGTGCGATATTGTTTGGTGTGAGTTTCGCTCCGTCATCCTTTTGGTGGGGGGTCTGTCATAGTCATTAATGATAGATTGTGCGATAGTGTTTGGTTTGAGTTTCGCTCCGTCATCCTTTTGGTGGGGGGTCTATCATAGTCATTAATGATAGATTGTGCAATCTGTTTTGAGTTTCGCTCCGTCATCCTTTTGGTGGGGGGTCTGGCATAGTCATTAATGATAGATTGTGCGATATTGTTTGGTGTGAGTTTCGCTCTATCATCCTTTTGGTAGGGGTTCTGTCATAGTCATTAATGATAGATTGTGCGATATTGTTTGGTGTGAGTTTCGCTCCGTCATCCTTTTGGTGGGGGATCTGTCATAGTCATTAATGATAGATTGTGCGATATTGTTTGGTGTGAGTTTCGCTCTGTCATCCTTTTGGTGGGGGTATGTCATAGTGATTAATGATAGATTGTGCGATATTGTTGGTGTGAGTTTCGCTCCGTCATCCTTTTGGTGGGGGGTCTATCATCTGGATTGGTGTCAAATTGTGCGATATTTGTTTATGTTGTGTTTGCTCTATCATCCTTTTGGTAATAGTAGCCGTGTGTGTTTCGTCCCATCATCCATTTGGTGATGGTGACCTTTTGCCAGTCATTTTCAGTTTACTCAGAGGTACACCTCATCCAGCATTTCCAATTCCCAAAATTTCCTTTTCTTTTCGGACAAATTCAGGGTCTTCTTTATATCTAATTGTCTTCTACCTCGAAAGAGTGAGCGCCAGAGCAGTTCATCTTACTTGGTCTAAGCAAACTAGATAGGGGCATCTGCCCTAAATTTGTCCTATCTACTTCTACATTTCATTTTTGCACATCCGCCCACCAGTTGGTATTCAGAAAATCCAAAATATGTGGTTGTTGCTCGAATTTGGCAGACAAAGACATGAAGTCGTGTGTGTGGTATGGATTGAGCTTCAATGGTTATGGCTTAATTGGTTAGCTAGACAAATATTTGTTTCAAACACAATGCTGGGGAGAGTATTGATCCAAATGATGCATGTTTAGGGATCAATTGGAGATATGTGTTTCAAAATGTATTTTTCGATTCATTCACAACCAAGGTAGGATTGACATAAATTATGTTAATTATGGATTAGTGTTGTTTAAGCTCACATTGGTTCTAATATTGGCATTAAATTCAAAGACTTTTTCAAGAGACATGATCGTCAATTCTAAGGCATGGATATGTTGGTTAGTAAGAAATGTTTGTGGTCATATAATCTTCAAGTCATGGTCCATAGTTTCTTGAGTGGCAAGGCTTTGATTCGTCTACTTTAAAATGTGTTGGAATTCAAGAGGTTGAATTTTTGTGAGCATAATATGTGTGGAGGCTTTTAATTCAAGAGTTGTTCTCATTCCATGGATTGATCGAGCGTGGTGTAAATTGAAAAGATGAGTACGAATTGTATGTCCAAGCCCATTCATGTTCATATTTTAGCTATAAAGAGAATTTAGCAAATAAGAAAAGTCTATTCAAAAGCTATTGTTGAGAAATTGGAATATAATTATATTTTCATTACAACAAGAGATGCATTTACATAGAACAGAAAATATTGATACAAGTTGAAAGCCCATTTATGTTCTAACCCATTGCTACAAGTCAAAAAGGATGAAAAGAACTAGGGTCCATTTGCAATATTTTTTTGAAATAGGATATTTTCTCAACAACCATTTTCGGCATGACTTTTGTTCTCACAAAAAGACAATGAGCCAGCTACATTCCTGCTGCAATTTTGGACCGTAAAACAACATCCACGTGGGCCATTGGGTGAAAGTTTTAAAATACAATGACTTGCGACATGACCTGCAAAATGACCAGAAAAAGACAAACTCAAAAAGTAACCAAGTTTGTATGTGGAGATAAATTCATGTTGGTAATACCCGCCATAGGCCTTTCCATCACAGTTCAAATTCTCTGCAATGCACAAACAAGACCCCACACAAACTGGTAAAAAAACAAAATTTCCAAATACAGCCACCAGATGGACCCCACGGTCCTGGAATGTACAGCAGCTACATGGCATAGTACACAATCCAAAACGATGTTAAAAGTAATACTAGTTGAAAATTCAGAAAAATTGCAAACCAAGCTTTCCAATTTTACGCACCTACGGATGTTTGTATTGCCATGCTACCATTACCCTGTTGGTGCTGCAAAATTTACCAACCATAACCTGCAAAAGGACAGCAGGTCCTTACTCCATTTCCTTTGAGCTATACCACACCAGACAAGCTATGTCAAAATGCCACAACACTCCAAACTGTACCTGCATAACACGATAACAACCAAGACAGCCACACTACATCAGAAAAAAGCAAGAAATTAAAGGACAAAAAAATTCATAAAAGGAACCTCTCCAAGTCTCACCGAAAACTTTCATCATTCTCTTCAAAAGCGAACCTTCAACCCCCAAAAAAATGGGGAGAACCTCCTTTGGATCCCACAACACCCTTCAAACCTCACTAGAAATCTCCACCTTTTTCATCCTTGAACCCCAAGCTCTTAGTCCCTTCACCATCATCCAAACTTCAACCTACAAACTTCAAAACTCACGTTAATAACTCCAAAACAACCTCCAAATCCCTAAATCAAAGAAAATATCCCAGAGCCATCCTTCTTCCATCAACAAAATCTCCAACCTCTGAATCTTTTTCTTCTTGAATATCCCCAAATCCATTTCAAAATCAAAACCCAGAAAGCTCCTTCAAAAAACCATCCGAAAACCCTCAACAACCACAAACAGCTACCTTCAAACCTCCATACCAGACCTCAAAACCTCAAAAAAACCCATCTCAAAATCATTCTGAAACCCTTACAATATTCATCTTCTTCAAAACAACCTTCAAACACATTTACAGACCCTCACTCTTTCAATCTTCTCTTGCTCAATAATGGAACCGTGAATCCACATCTTTGTTCACCATTCTTCAACAGCAGAGTTCACAAAAATCCCACTCAAAATCATTTAACAATCAGTATAAACCCCAATCGTAACTCATTCCTCCTCAAATCACCATTAAACCTCAATAATCCCTTTTTCACCCTGCTTCTTCCGAAAACAAACAAACCCTAACCTCCTCTTCTTCAACTCAACCTTCAACCTATAACCATTCAAACCCCCTCCGAGTTTCTTCAAACCCGTTCACCTTCAACAACTTCTCACTCATTAACAAAAAAGCCAACATAGAAAACCATGACAGAGAAATTTTAAAGCGGACTGAGATCCTCTCCTTCACAAAACCTCCGAACCAACATCAACGATCCCCAAGTTCCTCCAAACCTCACCCCAAAATCCCTTCTTCGGACCCAACCACAACTTTCAACCAACAAAGCCAAGCTCCTTCCTCAATCTGTAATATTTAATCTTCAAAAAATTTCTTCGCTCCATAGAATCTTCTCCATCAACTTCAACTAAACCCCAAATCTACCATTTCAAACACAAATCACCATACAAACCAATTTCAGATCCAGAAGGTGAAGAAGTAAGAGATAAACTGAGAGTAAAAGGACTCGGAGCCATTACAGACCTGTTTTGAGAGGGGAGAATGGTCTTGAACTAAAACGAGACGAGATTGTTGAAAAATCGCGAAGAAGGTTGGGACCGTGAGAACGCGACATAATCGTTTTCGCTGTTTTGAACTTTCTTTTGTTCATTTGGCTTTTCCCTTTTTTTTTACGTTTTGTCTGTAGCTGCCTTCCTGAGTTAATTGTTTTTTTATTTTTTTTTATTTTTCATATTTGTATTTTAAGTCTTTTAAATTGTTGAGTTGATGGGCTCAGCCCAGATGGGTGGACTGACTGCACCCCGCTTGTGATTCATCTCCCCCCAACCGTGTGTCATAAAAATGGGGTAGATGATGGGCTTTTCTTGAGAAGCCCATATGATTCTACATCCATTCAGTTTTTGACCCTCCATTCTTTATATTTTTTTTAAAAAAAGTTCTTTTCTAATTAATTATTTTATTTTCATTTAGTTTTTTAGTCTTTAACTAATTTTTATGAGGATTTTAGATTTTAGATTTGCTCCATTTTTACCTTTAAGGGTCGATGACGATACCCCAAAGTTATTTTTCTGTCAAATTATTGATGAAAAATAACAAACCCGAGACCAACCTTTTTTTTCAAACTTTTCATTTTCTATTTTGTATCGATTTTTATCCATTTTATTCATATTATCCATATTCATATTGTCATACTCATTATTCATTCATTCACCCATATTCGAAAATACCTAATAAATTATCGAAACTCCTAAAAGCCAAATTGGTGGACTGTTGGATCTTTGGTCATTTGCAGGTATCCTAATTTTGAGTCGTGCCCGACTTTTCTCGAGGCGTAGTTTAGGACACAAATGCACACACACGGCTTTCTCTTGGGCTACCTTACAATGAGACCCCTTTATTTCGTGCAATCCCGTGTAACTTACATGTATCCCTTCCCCATTCCAATGTATGTTTCGCATTTCTTTGATTATTAGTTTATCTCCTAGGAGCACCCATAGGGACTAGAGCGGATCAAACTATTTTCAAACTAATTCTCGATTCATCGTCGAGCCATTTTCAAACCCTTGTAAGTCGAGTGCTCATACGCATTCGCCATCAACCTATTACAACTCGACCCTTGATGCGTAAGTCA
Organism: Lathyrus sativus; assembly: GCA_963859935.3. NCBI lineage: Eukaryota > Viridiplantae > Streptophyta > Magnoliopsida > Fabales > Fabaceae > Lathyrus > Lathyrus sativus. The sequence goes on along the minus strand of OZ012739.1, from coordinate 90,315,671 downwards.
AGTCGGTCTCTTTTTTTTCAAACCATTTCATTTCCAACACGCTTTGCACGCGATAATAAGTCAAACCCTTGATCCAACGTCAAGTGGATTTTTGTAACAAACTATCAATCAATTAATAACTATTCAATTCTTTTTAAGGTGTAAAGAGTAGGTTTAAGTCTTCGATCTTGCTTTCCGTTTTTTATATGCGAGTTATCTTATTCGTGTGTGAGCAATTGACGCCTTTAAATAACATTAATAACCCGACAACATTCAACCATCTCCAACTACTCATCCTTTCAAACAACTTCTTTTGCGATGAAAAAGAGAGTGTCCCAAGTCTTTGGTTCGCTCTCCCGACTACTTGGATCCGAGAAGCCTTTCTCAAGCTTCAAGTAGTCGTCATCCGACCAATCTCATCCTTTTATACACCATTTCAAATTCAAACAACCTTCTTTTACAATGAAAAAGAGAGTGTTCCAAGTCTTTGGTTCGCTTTTCCGATTACTTGGGGTCTGTGAAGTCTTTCTTAGGCTTCAAGTGATCGTCATCATTTCAACCTTATCCTTTCAAACATATCATTCCTTCATGATGAAAAAGATAGTGTTCCAAGTCTTTGGTTCGCTCTCCCGATTACTTGGGTCCGAGAAATCTTTCTTAAACTTCGAATAATCGTCATTCGTACCCCTTCAAACTCAATTCAAATCCAGTTTCTTTCGTGGTCGTTACCACAAACTACGAACGCTCTGATTCTTCATTCATTCTTGAATGTAAGATACGTAGGCACAAGATTGCGATGATCTTGGCGAGCACATTTCCCCCATCTTCCATTTCCCCCATCCTTTTTCCGTAGTCGAACTACGACGCCTGATTTCTCATTCTCGTCCGAATGAGCATACGTAGGCACAAGGGCCCCAATCCTTGGTGAGCACCCTATCCTCTAACCATCCCCTTTCCCCTAGGGTCTTGATCCCTTTATAGTATCCTTTAGCATTTAGTAGTGAGAAGAGAAGATTAAGCTTAGCTAACATCCACCACAACTCGAATTAAGAGGTTCCCGTCGAATACGACGGACGTGAGGGGTGCTAATACCTTCCCCTCGCGTAACCGACTCCCGAACCCAGGAATATGGTTGCGACGGTCGTGTTCCTTCCGTGTTTATGAGGTTTTCTCGATATTTTCCTCTCCTGTTCATTCGGGAAAAATAAAGTTCGGTGGTGACTCTGTCGAACCGCATTTCCGCGCCTTTCGCGCGAGGGTCGTATGTTCGAAATGGAATTTTCGAGGTGCGACAGATAACAAGTAGGTTAGTCCCTTTTAACCTCAACCTTAGGTCCATCTTTTGCATGCTAACATTAGGATAGAACTTCCTTTTGCACCCTGACCTTAGGACCACTTTGCATGACAACGTTAGGACCGAGTTTTCTTTAGACCTTTCGTGCGTCTTTCTCTCTTCTCATCTCAAAATAAATCTAACACACTTAATAAAGACGATGAGCATTGTGTGTCACGAGCCATATGGTAAATAATGAGTGATGGGTCTCCTCTTATTCGTCTAGAGTGTTTAGCATACGTCCTATCTGAGGGAGATATGTGACGCATTCGTTCCTATATCATAGTCTTTAGTGCAACGTGAATCACAAAGAAAATCAATTCACTTCACTAAAACTCACATACAAACTTCAAAACTTTTATTCTTCGGGATTGTCCTTCAAACTCATATTTAGAAAAGAGTGTGTTACTTTTCCATTATATCGCAAACATGCATCCACCCTAACTGTTGGAATGGGGACTTAACATCACTCGTAAAAACCACTTAAGCAACCTGTTGCTTTGTTACCCAAACTACGTTTTCTCTGATTTCTCATACTAGATGAGGATACCTAGGCACAAGATGACGATGTCTTGGCAAGCAACCTTCCCCCCATCACACGTAGTTTTCCGAACTACGTTGACTACGACTTTCCCATTACACGAAGGAATACGTAGGCATAGGGCGACGATATCCTATCGAGTCTCTTTTTCTTTTCCTTTTCCCGTTTTCATTTAGTAGTAGCTTTTAGATAACTCACCCTTTGATTAGACAACAAGCGTGGATCCCGTTGAGTCAACGGACGTGAGGGGTGCTCATACCTTCCCCTTGCGTAACCGACTCCCGAACCCAAGATTTGGTTGCGATGGCCTTGTCTTCTCCTTTCTTTTAAGTTTTCTTTGATCGTTTCGTTTCCCTCGTTAGGATAAATAACGTTTGGTGGTGACTCTTCTGTTTGTTTCTGCCGGTTATTTTTCGCAGTTGCGTTAGCTGGCGACTCTGTTGGGGACCGTTTGGTTCCCTATACGAGTCAATCCTAACTCTTGTTTGTTTCTGTTTCATTGGGTGTTTACTTTTGTGCAGTTATTTGCTTTTATGTACATTATTTGTTGTATATTACTGCATTTGTATTTTACTGTTGCATATTATTGTTATCCTATTATGATGTTGTTGTTATGTTGTTGGATGGGTTGTTCCATAAGAGATAAGCCCACTACCCAGGCTTGAGTATACACTTAGGATTAGAGTGGAGAGTAGTGTGGCTTGCGTGGCGTCTGGCCATGTATAGTTGACACAAAATTCACGTTCATACGAGGTTTTCTTGGAGATACTCTATCATGTGCATCTAGGGCAGATGATAGGATATTGACTTAGAAAGCTTACAACTCTAAAGCCCGTTTATTGGGAAGTCAGTTGACACCTCCTCGATTGACCATGATGCCAAACCAGAAATGGTGAACGTATCAATGTTTCTAGACCTGAGAGTCCATGATACTGATAACCTACATAGGATGTCCTCCAAGAATAGAACCCACATGTGAGAGTGGATGGGTTTTTGCAGGAAACCTTGACTTTCAACAAACCCAGTTTTCTGGTTTTCTCGTCAGAGCAGACTTTTGATCTTGAGCATTCTAGTTTTATACCACCTCAACTATCTTGAGCAGAGTTCTGAGTTTCTTATCAGAGCAGAGTTCTGGTTCTATTTAGTCAACAACACAACAACTATCTTGAGCATTGGATACCTTGATCCCTTGTGTGCATATGCATAATCATTCTGCATCTTAACATTGCATGTTTATGTACTCTCAGGTTCTTGCCTCGCCTTTGATTCTAGTTATCTGGTTTTCTGTAGAGATGAAGATTGACAGAAAGAAGCTCATAATATACAAGTTCCTGTCTCTAGAGTTGGGACCTCTTCTTTATATGATTTCTATGGCCGACCCCGATATTCTTGAAGTCTTCAAAAGAGATTATGGGAGGATTTTAGATTTCGTCCGCAACGTCTCAGACTATGAGTATAAAGCCACTCACACTCTGCTGCAGTTCTATGACCCACCTTTGTGTTGTTTTACCTTTCCAAACTATTTGTTGGTTCCCACCTTAGAGGAGTATGCTCATATCTTAGGAATCCCTGTCCAGGATGGAGCACCCTTCTTTTATTCTAGGGAGATCCCAGATTTTGACAAGCCTGTTGCTGCTCTTTATTTGAGAAAGTCTGTGTTAGTGGATAACGTTGTTAGAAAAGATAGAGTCTCAAGATATACCATAGCCTTCTTGGTGGAGGAAGTTCATAAGTATACCAGTGAAGGTTGTTGGGTTATTTTCAGTGCCATCTTGGCATTGTGTATTTATGGCATTGTGATATTTCCCAATGCACCAGACTTTGTAGATATGAGTATTGTTCGTCTCTTTGTGTCAAAGAATCTTGTGCCAACACTCTTAGGAGATCTATATCATTCTGTGCATTACAAGAACAAGAAGAGAAGAGGAAAGATAGTTTATTATTGTGCACCACTTTTCCACAAGGAGTTTATAGATTATCTTCCTTGTTCCGGAGCCTTCGTTGATTCCAGGAATTCCTCTGAATGGTCAAAAAGACTTATGTGTTTAACTAGCAAAGATATTTTCTGGTTTAACCGAGATCTGCTCGGCAAGGAGATCATCTTCAGTTGTGGTAGCTTCCCTAATGTACCTTTGATGGGGAGGAAAAGGGGAATTAACTACAACCCTTCTCTCGCTATCTGACAATTTGGACATGCTTTGAGGGGACCACCAAAGGCCGAAGATGTTCAAGAGTCTTTGTACCTGAATGGAATAGCTGACCCTAATATTCTGAAGAGAAATGTTGATGCATGGGGTAAAGTTTATAAGAAGGGGAAGATTTCCTTGGGTAGAGATGATTGTAGGACTTACGATCCTTATATAGAATGGATCCAAAAAAGGGTTGAAAAAGTACTTTTTTCGTTCTCTGTTGAAGAACCTTTGTATCCCTTGGTCATTGAATAGCCTATGACAATTGATATCCTGAAGTACAACAAGCTTTTGGCAGAGAAGGAAGAACTGCGCAAAGAGAATGAAGAGTTGAAAAAGGAAATCAGTCAGCTGAAGCATGAATGAAATGAAGTTGTCTACTTGGCCAAGGTGAAGACAGGATCATTGACCAAGACGGAGGAGTTGTCTGATGAGATCAGGATGAGAGAGCGGGTTGGCCAATATCTAAAGAGCACTAGTATCCTCTTAAAGCATAGAAAGAAGGATTTGGACAGAGCTTATCTGGAGATATCCAAATTCAATGATTAGTGGAATGCTACAGTTACTGCCAACAAGAAGACAAGTGTCACAATTAGATTGATAAGTTGAAGGCACAACTCATGGTTAAAGAGAGAGAAGTTGTGGTAGAGTCATTTCACAGATACACATGTGAGCAGAAACTACAAGAGACCTTATTAGCTTTTGAAGAGCTCAAGATTTGAGCAGAGTTGAAAAAGCCTAGGCTTGAAGATGTCTTTGGAGATGATGTATGGGAAGAATATTATCAGTGTATGAGAGATGTTATACACATAAGAGATATCCTTATCCAGGAATTGATTGCAAGACCAGAGCATCCAGACACGAAGAAGTTGCTCGAGGAAGCCCAGTCTTGGTGCAATGAGCATATTGGTTGGGGATGGTTGTCTTCAGTTGATGATATGTCTCAGTAGCTCTTTTCTTTCCTATATCTGATTATCACCAGACTTGTTGGTCGAGATCTTTGGTTCTTGTATTCAGTTGTCTTTCTTATCTGTGGATTGTATATACTGACTTGTCATCCTCATTTTATTTATGAGTAGAGCTTTTGATTTTCTATCTAACTCTATTGTCCGTTTATGCATGAAACTGGAATCAAGGGGGAGATCTCATTGAAGTATATAAACATGTTTGCATTTTGTATTAGCATACTCATTTGCATCGCAGGTGTTCGCAGTGGCTTTATTCTTATCTCTGATTGGCTTTCTCTCATCAGTAGGATTGAGGAATTAAGTTTTCACAGATATTCAACTCAGGGGAATCAACAGAGAGTCATGGATCAAGTACAAGTTGAACTTCAGGAAGTCAGGACTCGGATGATGCATTTTAGGGAGCTAATCCAAAACGTAGCTTAAGGATGGGAACAACTAAGAACTCTGGTCCAACCTCTAATTGCACAAGTTGAGGAAGCTAGTGTTATACATGATGGAATTGGCTTGGCCCCTCCTCCTAGGAGTGTTGTCGGTCCTCAAGGTGACAAAGGGCCTACTGTAGTTGTACCTCCGGGAGGAGGCGTGGTTAATGGTCCTGGTAATGGTGTTGGTAGAGTAAGTGTATGTGCAGTGCATGGGGCTGCTGGCCTACATTGGGACGAAGATCATCAAGAGGGCGTCTTCTCTATGCATCATATGGACGTCGGTCTTCCGTCAGAAGCTGACAAAAAGTTCAAGCTGATTGAAGAATCCTTCAAAAGTTTAAAGTGTCGGACTTTGACAAGTACAAGGGGACTACCTGTCCTAAAACTCATATTTGTGCATACTACATGAATTTGACTGCATATTCTGATGATGAGAAACTCCTAATGCACTTCTTTCAGGATAGTTTGGCAGGACCGTCATTAGAATGGTACATGGGATCTTGTGGAAGCCTTTGTCCGTCAGTACCAATACAACAGTGACATGACACCAAACAGGGTACAGTTACAGAATTTGTCTCAGAAGAATAATGAAAGCTTCAAAGAGTACGCCTAGAGATGACATGAATTGCCTGCGAGAGTTCAACCTCCAATGTTGGAGAGGAAACTAATAAATATGTTTATGGCTACGTTGCTTGGGACGTACTATGAGAAGTTGGTTGGTTGCATGTTAGTGGGTTTTTCAGACTTAGTGATGGCCGGTAAAAGAGTTGAGAGTGGTATTAAGACTGAAAGATTCAGAACAGAAGTGGTTCCTCATCTGGAGGAGTGAAGAAGTCGTACACAGGAAACTCGAAGAAGTGAGAGGGGGATTCTAATTCTATCTATTCTTATAGAGGTAAAGGCAAAGCACAATCACACTATGATCAACAAGTTTCTACTCTAGCCATCCCAGCTGCACCTCGACATCAGGCTAATGCTTCTCGTCGTTACCCTGATAGGCAGAGAATGGCAGGTAGACAATTTGAAACCCCATCTATGCCATACTCCTAGTTATTGCATCATTTGCTTCAACTATAGTTGATTCAGAATAGGACACTGGCGTCTCTTACTGGAAATCCTCCACTCGGATATGGTGAATGCTAGATGTGAATTCCATTCTGGTGCTCCTGGTCATAACATTGATAATTGTAAAGTTTTTAAGCATAAAGTTTAGGATTTGCTTGATTATAAAGCTATCAATTTTATGAATGAGGGTCCCAATGTTATTTAGAATCCCATGCCGAATCATGGAGTAGCCAGAACGAATGCTATTATTGAGGGACATAGATTGAATTTAGTGACTGATGTTGACGAATTGAAGACTCTGTTGAGTTTGTGAAAGACAGATTGTTGAAAGCGGGTATGTTCCCAGGTTGTTCTATTGATTGTCAGGAGGGTGAATTATGACCCGAGGGTTGTTGTCTTTTGAAAAGTGGTGTTCAGAAAATGATTGATGATGGATGTTTGCAGTTGGATAGAGTTGTGGAAGATGTTAAGAACAAGGCTAGTGATGATGGAAACGATATCGCTATGATCTCGATTCCTTATAGGATTATTAATATTTTAGCGCCAATGAGGCCATCACCTGTATTCATTACTGCGCCAGGTCCAGTTACGTATGAAAGTACCAAGGCCATCCTGTGGAACTATGGGGCAGGGGTTTTCTGCAATTGACAAAAACAAGAATTGATTGGATTTTTGAATGTGGGCACTATTGTTGATAATATGGTGGGTGCATAAGGGATTACCCGCAGTGGAAGAGTATTTTCTCTACCTGAGGTTAATGTTGACAAGATAGATAAAGGTAAAGCGAAGGTAGTTATTGAAGGTGTTGTGCAGCAGCAGGCTGGTGATAGTTCCTTTTTTAAAGATGCTGAAGAGTTCATGAGATTAATCCGCATGAGTGACTACAAAATTGTGGATCACTTAAATCAAAATCCTTAAAAAATTTCCATCTTATCATTGTCGTTGTGTTCTGAAGCACACCATAATGCCTTGTTAAGGATTTCAAATTCTGCTTACGTACCATAAAAGATTTCTGTCAATTAGTTAGAAGGGGTAGTAGCACACGTTAATGCTGGCAATGGTTTGGGCTTCACTGATCTAGATTTGACTCCTTCCAAGAGGAATCACAACCATGCCTTGCATATCTCTATGGAGTGTAGAGGATCGTTATTGTCACATGTCCTGGTCGATACAGGATCTTCACTCTACGTGTTGCCGAAGAAGGCATTAATGAAGTTGGATACTCAAGGTTTAATCTGTACACCTTGTGATCTTGTGGTATGAGCGTTTGATGGTTCCAAAAAATCGGTGTTTGGGGAGATAACCATGCCAATTCAGGTGGGGCTTGAAACTTTTGATGTAATGTTCTATATAATGGACATTTAACTGGCTTATAGTTGCTTGCTAAGCCGACCTTTGATACATGCTGCAGGGACAGTAACGTCGACTCTGCATCAAAAGCTGAAGTATATGATGGAAGGGAAAGTAGTCACTATTTATGGGGAGGAAGATATCATGACCAGTCATCTATTAACATTCAAGTATGTAGAAGTGGATGGGGAAAGTCACAAAACTCTCTTTCAAGCCTTTGAAGTTGTGAAAATTCAAGAAAAGCCTCCTGTCGAGGTTAAAAGGCCAAAGGTTTCAATGTCTTCGTTCAAGGAAGCATGTGCAATCAGGGAATCTGGTAGCTCTGAGAGGTGGGCCAGATTTTGGATGTTCCTGTCAAGAAAGACAAATTTGGTTTAAGGTACAAGCCCTCTAGCTCATCACAAGACCCTCCGAAGTATAGAGGACCTATCAGATTCACCAGCGGTGGAGTCATTTTTTATAGAATTCATGCTATTGAAGATGACGAATGGGACATTGATTGTGACATGGATGCTTGGATTCGTCCTTGTATTCCCGGCCAAAGATTATGCAATTGGACTACTGAGGATGTCATTCAGATCACCCATGAAAAGTATTTCTCATCGTCCTTTCGATGCTGCACGAGCTTTTCAAAGCTTTGGTTTAAGGTTTGGTCATGGTAGCAAGACATAGACATGTGCATGAGGCCAACTTTTCCACACCATAACTTCATGGTTCTTTGCTTAATTGATGAGTTTTTGAGCTCTTATGAAAGTAGGCATGGAGGTGAATAGATTTGGTGTTTAACACTTCTTGAAATAATGCTTGTAGCATGATGACAATTGGTCACGAAAACTAGTCCAACACACTGGTCCTAGGCTTGGCACGCATGACTTGGGCAAGTTTTGGCAAATGTTGGCACCCATGTTCATCTCACCATACCTTGAGTTCTAAAAATCCAATGAATGAGTTCTTTATATGCTTGGAAAGCTGAAATGAAGGAGAACAACTTTGATGTTTTACACTTTTGAATTTGAGGATTGGAAATACCAAAAAGAAAGAAAGTGTGCAAGTTGAGCAAAAACATGATTTTGGAGTGCCTTGGCAACTAAGGCAAGTTGCCTAACTTTTGCCCAAAATCACCAAAATTTGTGTTGCTTAACTTGTTGGCCCTATTTAAATATCTTTCTCGGATGACATGAGCGATGATAATCCTCATAAAATCAAGGCGAAAGGTATTTAACTATAGAAAACCGAAACTTTTGCCCTTAGATGCAATGATATGTAAAAGACAAACAGAACTATGCAATGCTGACATGCCACGAACTCTAGCATGATGATAATGATGTCATGATAAATGCAAACATGCAAACAACAACAAAAGCAAAGAAGGACAGAGCCACCACAATAAGTAACTAACTCACTGTGGATGACAACAACACCGGGGAAACCTAAAGTGGTCAAACATAGGTTCAGCCATGACCAAGGTGACACCCTAGAGGAAGATTTTCCAATGGAGATAGAACCAAACAAGCGGTGCTTACTGGGGAAAAGTGGAACAAAGAGTTAACTTCTAACAAGAGCAACAAACAAGACAAAAAAATGATCTCCTAACAAGGGATCAAACAAAACGAAAGATTTTCCTTAAAGCAAAGAGTTCAAATGGGATCTTCAAGAAACGACAGGAAAAGAAAAAGATAAGTCTAAAAGGAACGCCAATTACCATTGGAATTTCAAATAATGCCAGTCACCACTGGACTTTTCAAAAGGAATGCCAATTACCATTGGATTTTACACAAAGTGCCAGTCACCACTAGACTTTTCAAAAGCAATGTCAATTACCATTGGACTTTTAAATAATGCCAGTCACCACTGGACTTTCAAAAGAAATGCCAATTACCATTGGAATTTCAAATAATTCTAGTCACCACTGGACATTCAAAAGAAATGCCAATTACCATTGGGCTTTATACAAAGTTTCAGTCACTACTGGACATTCAAAAGGAACGCTAATTACCATTGGACTTTATACAAAGTGTTAGTCACCACTGGACTTTTCAAAAGGAATGCCAATTACCATTGGACTTTACACAAAGAGCCAGTCACCACTGGACCTTTCAAAAGGAATTCCAATTACCATTGGACTTTTCCGGAGATTGCTAGTAACAACTAGACTTCAAAGAGAAAGCAGGTAACCACCCATAAGCTGCAGAGATAAACCAGTGGCAATCGGGGTAGAAACGTTAGTGATAACCAAGGATCCGGCAACGAAAGACGTTGGTGCCAACTGGGATTAACAAACAAGATAAAAAGTAACAACCAAAGATTTGGAATCATGCTAAAGTAACATGATATGCCATGATGCGAATGATTAATGATATGCAAGAGCTGACTCTAACAAGAGACAAAGAATTCAGAGACTCAAAGGAGAAGATAGATAAACATATCTATTTCGCTGGGGAAACGAGGAATCACACTGAGTTCAAGGAATAAAGGCGTCCAAAAGTTTGCTGGGTAATAAACCCACCCCACTTGGAAATATAAAAACTTAGGCAAGCTTGCTGGAAATGGCAGTGTAACTTCAGTAGATACACTGGATAACTCTACAGGGGATGGGCCTTCGCACTATCAAAAATTGTATTTCATATAGGGCACTGGAGAGACTATCTTCAATCTTGGTAACCACACACGACCGAAGGAACAACCTAACGAATAAATTCAAATGGCATTTCAATGGGAAAATATGCTGAGATTTCATATCAAGGCTTCTGCTACCTTAAGACTTCCTGGGGGAACATATGATTTCCACTGAATCTTTCCATGAGCCAAGGCAACTTTATGTTTCATTAAATTTTTCAAAAACGTTTTTTTAAAATAAAAACTTTTTGCTTTCAAAATCAATATTAACAAATAAACGATGTTTTGCATAACAACGAAGAGTAGTGAAAATAGTAAATTGCAAACAATCGAATGGCCTAAAATCTGATTTTATTCAAGAATGGTAACTCACAAATGGCAAAGCTCCATAAAACATTTACACTTGAAAATGGCAACAGGGAAGAGGTTACATTGAATCCAATGACAATCTAGCAGAGGTGACATTGAAAATGGAAACAGGGAAGAGGTTCACTAAGAGTTTTCCAAAACCTCGCTTCTGACAAAAGCAGTTGAAATGAACTTTTTGTGTAATCTTCTGCAGAGGTGACAACCATCTGATGCAGTGAAATTTCTTTGCCCCTAAATTTTTCCTGGATCGCCCTTTCGGGTTTTCAATCCACCGGGACGCTCATTTTTGCCTAATTCGCCCTTTTGGGTTTTCGACTTATCAAGTTCTCTTTTCACTTTATCCCTAACTTTTTCCTGGATCTCCTTCATAGGTTATGATCCACCAAGATACCCACTATTGCCTTAGCCTCCCTTTCAGGTTTTTGACTTATCGGGTTCTTTAGGCATAATATTTTCATATTGCATCATAATTCACCGGGTGGGTAAGTTGTTCTCCATACATCATTGTGAGAATTAACGAGCCTCTTGAGAAAACTGTTTTTACAACAAATGGACCATCATAATTAGGTATCCATTTCCCACGCATGTCCTTATGAACTGGCAAGATTTTCTTGAGTATAAGCTCCTCTTCTTTGAAATCACAGACACAAACCTTCTTGTCAAAAGCTCTTTTAATCCTCTTTTGATATAAATGATTGTGACACGTTGTAGTCATGCACTTCTCATCAAACGGTTTAGTTGATCAAATATTTCTCTCACCCATTCCACTTCATCAAGTTTGGCTTCCATCAGGACCTTCAAAGATGGTATTTCCACTTTGATGGGAAGGACTGCATCCATCCCATTTATCAATGAAAAGGGGGTTGCCCCTGTCAAAGTGCGAACAGATGTTCTATATCCATGCAAGGCTAATGGCAGCATCTCATGCCAATCCTTATAGGTCTTCGCCATTTTCTGCAAAATCTTCTTGATGTTTTTGTTTGCAGCTTCGACAGCTTCGTTCATCTTGGGACGATAGAGAAAAGAGTTGTGGTGTTTAATTTTAAAGTTATCACACAGCTTTTTCATTTTCTTGTTATTTAGACTGGTTCTATTATCTGTTATGATTCGGCTCGGGATTCCATATAGCCAGATAATCTCCCTTTTGATAAAACGGGAAACCACTTGCTTGGTTACATTGACATAAGATGCAGCTTCAACCAACTTTGTGAAGTAGTCAATAGCAACAAGAATGAATCAGTGACCATTGGAAGCCTTCGGCTCGATTTCCCCAATCATATCAATGCCCCACATAGAGAATGGACAAGGTGATGATAACACGTTTATCAATGTTGGAGGCACATGCACCTTGTCCGCATAAATTTGGCATTTGTGGCATTTCTGGCATATTGGATGTAATCGGTTTGCAAAGTCAACCAGTAGTACCCAACTCTTAGAATCTTTTTGGACATGGCATATCCATTGGCGTGAGTGCCAAATGTTCCTTCATGAATATCTTGCATTAACTAATTCGTTTCTCGCTTGTCGACACACCTAAGCAGGACCATGTCATAATTTCTTTTGTAAAATGCATTGTTACTGAAAAAGAATTTGGATGCCAGTCTCCTCAAAGTTTTCTTGGCAAGAGATGTATCATCAGCTGGGTACTCCTGAATCTAAAGATAATTCTTAATATCATGAAACCATGGTTTCCCATCTATTTCTTTTTCCTCTCGATTCGGAAGAGTGTAGCTTCATTAAAAAATCTAACCTTCCACATTGAGGCTAGCATAGCCAGTGCATCAGCGATGTGATTTTCAGTCCTTGGGACGTGTTTGAAAGTGATCTCATCAAAGTACTCGATCATTTCAACAATGTATGCTCTATATGGGATCAGTTTCTCATCTCTGGTCTCTCATTCACCTTTGACTTGATAAATCACCAAGGCTGAGTCACCACTCACTTCTAGAATTTTGATTCGAAGGTCAATCGCTGCTTCGAGGCCTACGATGCAAGCTTCATACTTGGCAATATTGTTGATACACCCAAAGCATAACTTGGATGTGAACGGGGTGTAACCACCATCTGGATTCATCAAAATGGCGCCTATACCATGCCCATTGTAGATGGAGGAACCATCGAACATCATCTTTCATTGGGAACTAGACTCGAGACCCTCATCTGGCCCGACTCTTCATAATCTTCTTTATCAACATGATGTTTTCATCAGGAAAGTCAAACTTCAGCGGTTCATAGTTTTCTACCGGCTGGTCTGCAAGGTAATCTGACAAGATGCTACCCTTGATAGATTTCTGAGCAACATATTGGATGTCATATTCTGATAATAACATATGCCAATGGGTGAGTCTCCCTATCTGAGATGATTTTTCAAAAATGTACTTTATCGGATCCATCTTTGAAATCAATAAAATAATGTGACAGATCATGTAGTGCCTCAGACGTCTAGAAGCCCATTCCAAAACATAACAAGTTTTCTCTAAAAGTGAATATCGGCTTTCACAATCAGTGAATTTCTTGCTCAAATAGTAGATAGAGTGTTTTTTACGTCCAGACTCGTCTTGTTGACCCAACATGTAGGCCATTGATCCTTCAAGCACAATTAAGTACATAAAAAGAGGTTTTCCAGGAACAGAAGGAATTAAGATCGGAGGTTCTTGAAGGTAACCCTTGATCTTAAAAGCTTGCTGACAATTTGAGTTCCAAACAAACGTATGATCTTTGCGCAACAACTTGAAATTTGGCTCACAGGTAGGAGTCATATTGGAAATAAATCTAGAGATATAATTCAATCTTTCAAGGAAACTTCTAACTTGGTTCTCTGTCTGTGGAGCTGGCATTTGTTGAATAGCTCGAACCTTTTTAGGATCCACTTTAATCCCTAGTTGACTAACAATAAAACCGAGTAGCTTTCTAGTTCTCACTCTAAAATTGCATTTGGCAGGGTTCAACCTCAACTGATATTTCCTAAGTCTCTCAAAAAACTTCAAAAGATGATTCAGATGGTCTTCTTCATTCTGAGATTTGGCGATCATGTCATCGACATAGACTTCTATCTCTTTGTGCATCATGTCATGAAACAACGCGACCATAGCTCTTTGATAAGTGGCGCCGACATTCTTCAGACCAAAGGGCATGACCTTATAATAATAAGTCCCCCAAGGAATGATAAAAGTGGTCTTTTCCATATCGTCTGGGTCCATCTTGATTTGATTGTAGCCAGAAAAATCATCCATAAATGATAATACTGCAAAACGAGCCATGTTGTCTACCAAAGTATCGATATGTGGCAAAGGGAAATCATCCTTCGGACTAGCCTTGTTCAGTTCCCTATAATCCATGCACATTCTGACATTTCCATATTTCTTTATCACGGGTACAATATATTGCCACCCATTCTGGATATTTAACACTGCTAAGAAACCTGCATCAATCTGCCTTTTGACCTCATCCCAAATCTTAAGAGCCATGTCAGGCCTAGTCCTTCAAAGCTTCTATTTGATAGACGAACATTTTGGTTGAAGCAGTAATTTGTGAACCACTATTTAGGTATCAATATCGGGTATATCTTGGTATGAACAAGAAAATACATTAATATATTCTTCTAAAAGCTTCACCATTCGCTGCTTGATTTCTGCCCCAAGTGTTGCCCCAATCCTGACCTCCTTCTTATCTTCTTTAGTGCCAAGATTAACAACACCCACTTGCTCTTGGTGAGGTTGAAGGTCCATATACTCATATTCTACCATCTTTGCCAATTCATCCGGAATCTCAAAATCTTCATCCTCATCTTCGGCTTGGTATATAGGAAATTCGAAGTCAGGAGGGAAAACATAGTCATTGGATTCAATGGGTTTTGGGGTTTCTCTGCATGTTTGGAATGGCTTAATTTATTAAAACGCATAAAGACAGATGCAACAGGAAAATAAAAGAAATATTTTGGTTTTTTCTTAACAGATTGCCATTTTCTTAAAAAGTAAAAGAAAAAACAGTAAATGAAACAAAAATGAGGATTTTAACAAAACATCTTCATTAATCATAATAACTTTGAAAGCACGGGGCCCTACAAAATGATCATATAGCCTTGGGCACAACTACAGAAGTTTAAAACAACAAAATAAAAGAGAAGAATAATAAATTACTTCAGAATCTCAACAGGAATCTCAACAGCTTCCCAGTTGTCCAAGGCGACTTCGTAATGATACAGCAAATGATCAACATCTTCATCTTCAAAATCCTCCTCAACTGCGTTGATTTGGAAACCCCCACTGATAAACACCTCTTAAATGGTCTTCGGACACCCTTTGACTGGAGTTGATGTCCTTTGACTGGAGTTGATGTCCCATCATGAGTTGGTTTGTAACCCAACCCCTGGAGACCTAATCTTGCTTCCACTTTAATGACCTCTCCCCAACCTACAGGAGTACCCTCTTTCAGCATAGACTTTATGCTTTGAGTAGACACAAATGATGGACCACTCTTAACTACTGTTTCTTCTATCATCACAGAATTAGCTATCTCAAGCGCTTGCAAAGAAGTTTCTAGCACATATTCATCTACATCAATGCACCTAAATGATGATAGGTTACTCATTATCAAGTATTCTTCACCATGCATAATTACCAATTTATCATCCACAACAAATTTCATCTTCTGATGTAAGGTAGAAGTCACCGCACCGACTGCGTGAATCCATGGTCTTCCAAATAAGAAGCTATAAGCTGGATTGATGTCCATCACTTGAAACGTGATGTCAAACACATGGGGACCTATCATAATTGGCAATTCCACCTCTCCAACAACAGTCCTTCTTGAACCATCAAAAGCTTTAACAATCAACGATGTTGGCCTCATCTCTTCCCCTTGGTATGCTAGTTTGGTAAGTATCCTTTTGGGCAACACATTGAGAGAAGAGCCGGTATCGACCAAGACTCATGCCAAAGCATCTTCCTGGCATCTAACAGATACGTGCAATGCACGATTGTAATTACACCCTTCTCTTGGCAACTCCTCGTTGCTGAAACTTAAATTATTGTAAGTAGTAATATTGGTGATCATATAATCAAATTGACGAATTGTTATATCTTTTTTCACATGTGTTTGTGTTAATACTTTCTGCAAGGCTTCTCTATGAGCAAGAGAATTCATTAGGAGAGACAAGATTGATATCTTTGAAGGAGTTTGATGAAGCTGATCTACGACTTTGTAATCACTCTTTCGAATAATTCTAAGAAACTCCATGTCTTCTTCGCTTGGTGGTACTTCCTTATCTTTGGCAGTCATAACAGAAATGGCCTCTTTTTGGGGGACCACCGGTATCTTGGGTTGATAGATTCGACTACTGCGGGTCATTTTGCTAGTTTCTGCAATATTTGTCACATTTGCTTGATTACCCCTTATTTCTTCATTCTAAATGACCTTCCTAGATCCTTGATCAATCACCGTCATATCATATCTCCAAGGGACAACCTTTGTACTCTTAAAACGGAAAGGACTCGGCTTTTGGATTATAATTAGTTTGGGTTGACCAATTGTTGAAGTGGCAGGCTTAGAGATATTGAAAACAAGCCTAATACTTTTGATGGCCGGGGTCACTGAACCAGAATCAGGCACATTAAACCTGAGGACCTTTTCACTGTTCTTTGGTAGGTTGAAAATGGGCTCAACCACTGAAACCGCCTCCCTCTTCATCTTTCCACACACTTGCAAAAATTCGTCATCAAACAATCTTTGCACATTCCTCTGAACCACACAACATCCTCTGGAATCAACAGAACATTCTTCGCAATCAGTATGGACGCCTTCAATCATACCTGTCTTTAATAATTTTTCATGAAGAGATTGCAGTGGAGTTTTGTTCTCTGATGCATCACAAATTATCCTATCATCTGATGCTTCCTCTATGGCATGAACTCCCCCATGGTTCGGCAACGGGTTATTCTTAACATTGGGTTGCACATCATCAAAAGACAAGATTTTCTTTTCCATAAGTTCTATGACAAGATGTTTCAGAGAAAGACATCCCTCTAAATCATGTCTAGCAGCACCCTCATGAAATAAACAACTAGCATTAGGATTATAATAATGAGATGAGGTGTCTGACAGTGGTCCCAATGGTCGAGTCGTAATCAGCCCTTGTTGCACTAAGGATGGGTACAACTTAGTATAGGTCACTGGGATCGGAGGAATCAGAGGTCTTCCTACTGATCTTCTGTTCTGAAAGTTTTGTCTGGGCACTTGAGCCCGAGGCTGTTGATATTAATGATAAGCTGGAGCATTGAGTGCTCGCTGACAACCTTGTTATTATACTGGTTGATACATTGGTGCCTTGGGTGCTCGCTGACAACCTTGTCATTATACTGGTTGATGCATTGGGTGCTCGCTGACAACCTTGTTATTGTATTGATAAGTCAGAACTGAATTGCTGACATGGGTGTTACAGCCGCCACATACAGTTGTTGGGCATACTGTATAGGATTCATTGGTTGTTGAGTGAAACTTTGTTGAGATTGTTGAATATAGCTTTGTTGAGGTTGTTGATATTGTTGGTAAGGCTGTTATCAGGACGTATTCTACCTTCCTACTGTTATGGAATTTGTCTCTGCTTCTTTCTTCTTGTGAAAATTTCCATTGAACTTCTTGGCATTACTGTTGTTGGAACCACTAGAACTATTAGTCATCCTCCTATTTTCATCCCCAACTCTACTCTCACGCCTACAACCACTATGTCAGAAAAGCTAGTTGTCACACTACTAATCATTTTCTCATAAAACTCTGACCTTACTGTGTCCATAAACCAGTTCGTCAACTCTTTTTCAATTAGAGGAGGCTCCACCTAAGAGGCAGTCTCCCTCCAACGATGTGCATACTCCTTAAAAGATTCAAATCTTTTCTATGACATGCATAATAATTTTCTTCTATCAGGGGCTAAACCCATGTTATATTAATAGTGCTTCAAGAAAGCATCAGCCAAATCCTAGAAACCGTGGATACGGGATTGATCCAGGATTAAGTACCATTTGGCAGATGCCCCCTTCAGACTAACTTGGAAGCAGTGGATCATCAATTTATCGTCTTCCACGTAGGCAGACATTCGTTTATAATACATAATCAAATGTGTTCTTGGACAAGTGGCACCAGAATATTGCTCAAAGTTAGGAGTTTTGAATTTTGGGAGAATCACCAACCCAGATACTAGACACATATCCCTGGCATCAGTACCAAAGATATCATTTCCTTCCATCGCCCTGACTTTCCTTCCTATAGTTTCTACACTTTCCTTCAGCTTTTCTTGACGTCTACTTCCCTCTTCAAACCCATCAAGAACCTCATATACTTGTTGTTGATTATGGAAAATAGGACGCAGTTGAGTTTGTACAAAGGCTGGAGTGTAGGTCGGAACATCTTGGGGAATTTCTGCCCCCAAGGGAACTGATTGTTGATTAACTGGCACTGTAAGAGGTGGAGGTACAAAACCATGAGATAACCCATATGGTGGTACATTTGCAGCGGTGACTACTATTGGAGTTGGCTCCACAGCTATATTGGTAACTTCAGAAACCACAGTAGCTTGAGTGTCCATTTTTGTGTGGATGACTTGTAGGACCTCCATAATATGCCCCACACTTCCACGTAGATCTTCAAGTTCATTTTTGACTTTGTCCAACCCCAAATATTGTTCAGCCACCCTTTGTCGAGCTTGGGCTCGTGTGTTGTACTGGTGTCAAGAACTCAGTGTGATTGACTGAAGATAAGACAACAAGATGAGCAAAAGAATAGAAAATGCATATGCAATGCTTATGAATGCAAATGAAAATGCAAAAACCAAATATTCAAGGAATCCAAAGAATATGTTTACAAACATTATAATAATGGAGATTAAGACAGAGCAACATGACATCTTTATAAGTCAATGATTGGGAGTTTTACCAAAATCGATACACATCCAAAGCCAAAGTACAAATCTAAATATAGATCAAACAGTAAAACATGGAAACTAAGGTCTTAATCTTTCTGACGAGAGGGCCCTTCTTGCCAATTCCCTCCTTTATTCTAACCAAGCAATTTCAGAAGTTCTTCATTTTGTTGCAAAGCCATGAAGTACTTATCCCTCCAAGCTTTCGCTTCCCTTTCAGCTTTAGCTAAAGCAGCTCTCAATTGTCTAACATAAGTAGGATCTTTTGGAGTTACAGGGATTGGCTCAAAGCGGGTGTAGAACATATTCAAAGCTCTCTCCTTAGCCCATAGTAGGTAACATTATGAGACAGAGTAGTCAGGGTATCCCAAAGCGGTCATCTTGTTTGTGCGAATATGACGCCATGCGTACATAATCTGAGCTTTGAGAACTGGATTTTCCCTTCTTCAAAGAAAATACTCTTCAAAAAGACTGAGCCAGGCTCATCCTTCACCGGGTATCCAAGCTGGTGGCGAGCTAAGACAGGATTGTAGCTGATACATCCTTTGGTTCTAAGAAGAGGCACATTAGGGAAATCACTGCAGATATGGATCATGACAACTCCTCCATACATAGGATCATACCACTTGATATCTGAGTGCTTGAGTGAGAAAATCCTTTATGTCCATGAGAGTCTGTTCTGCATATCCTAAAGTAATGGTAATCTTGGCAAGTGCGAAATAAACCACTTGTAAAGAAGAATGGTGCAACATACAATTTGACCTTCTCCATGATAGTTCTTCAAATGAATGGAAAAATATATGTCAGCCAACAAGGTGGGAACAGGATTCTTGATCAAGAAGAGGTTGATTGCCCTCTCGTCAACAAAATCATTTGTGGTCAGAAATAAGAAGAGCCTATAGATTAATAATGCCAAGATGGCCTCGAATGCTTCAGAATTCTTCAACTCAACGTAGTACTGAGATTTTTCAAATAAGAACATAGCGGGTAAACCATAGAAACCTCCTTTGACAGTCATGTGGGACTGTACTTCCGTCAGCTCTAAATGTGTAGCCTCTGCAATAGCTTTTTCTCTGGGAGCCCTTTCTCTTCCAGAAAATGGTTTAGGAGTGACGCCTAATCCCATTATCACTGAGTATTCTTCCAATGTTGGCAGCAGTTGGTAATTTGGAACTATGAAGCAACGATATATTGGAACATAGAACTGAACGAGCACCATTAGCATCTCTTCATCCACTTGGAGTCTTAGCAATGACAACACACTTCCATACTTGTCTTTGAATGCCAAAGGATCTTCTACTAGGCCTACCAGCTTCCTCAGATTTTCCAATCTTGGACTTTGGAATGTGTATCTTGAAGCCACTCTCTTTCCAGAATCCACTCTATAATATCTACAAAACAAATTAAATTCCTTGAATGGTTAGCAAAACATGAATGCAATGTGAAAAGTATCGTGGAACTCGGTTGTTTGCAAACATCAAAAACTCAATTTCATTAACCAACATATTGGATTACAACATATTAGTACTTCATACAAGAGTCTTAAACATAAAGCTAAATAAAAGCTAACAAAATACCTAAGGAGATTCTCCTAGTAGCCTCATATTGAGGTTCTTAACCTCTTCTTCCATTTACACTTTCTCAAGAATAAGCCTGTCCACAATCAGCTTCTACGGAGTTGACTAAGGGCTTGAGGAAAATAAATCCTCTTGGGATTTCCTTTTCTTATAAGAAAGCACTTCTTTATCCTTCACTTGTAGTTGTTTCTGGAGTTCTGCATTCTCCTCGACAACCACTTGATACTTGTGCTTCCAAGCTTCCTCTATTTATTGTGCTTTGCTCAAAGCGATTCTCATCTCCTCAGCTTTAGACATGAAGATCAGGGTAGACTCCTCCTTTAGAACCATGGGCTCTTTTCAGGAATAAGGTATCATCAACTCAATAGCCCTTTTTCAGATCCATTGGAGATAGGGTTCCAAGGAAACACAATTAGGCTTTCCTATGTCTTTCTTCCCATTTTTATTCAAATGACTCCAAGCATTCAGGATCTTCCTCTTTAACTCCTTGTTGTCTTCCTCTTCCTTGAATAAAATGCTTTCCACATGAACATTGTTGGGTTTGTCCTTCAAAGGATATCCTAACTGTCTACGAGCAAGGATTGGGATATAGTTGATCCCTCCTTTAGTACCAAGAAGAGGTACATTACCAAAATCTCGATAACTATCAATAATTGTCACGCCATCATAGACACAATTATACCAATCAATGTCAGAGTGAGTGAGAGCCATGATCTTCTGTGACCACCAACCTTTCTTAAGATCCCAAAAAGCGTTAGCCTTAGGAAACTGCGAAATAAACCTCTTGTATAATAAAGGAACATAGCGAGTGATTTCCCCTCCATTGTGGAAATTCCTCAGATGAACAAAATGATAGACATTCACTAGCAAAGTAGGCACAGGGTTCTTCTTCAAGAAGATTTTGATGGCATTTAGGTCCACAAAATTTTCAAAGCTAGGGAACAAAAAGATACCATAAATGAGCAAGGCAAGGATAGCCTCGAATGCGTCCATGCTCAAATGGTCGGTGTAATACTGAGATTTCCCAATAAAAAACTCCCTCTTTTGTTGTCATATTATTTTGAATATCAACCAATAAGAAATGTGTAACCTTAAAAATATCCTTCTCCTTAGGGTCTTTCTCTAAAATAGGAAAAGGAGACTCATCTAGAATTGGAAAATCAACTAGATATGAATATTTTTCTAGTGTAGGTACGAGCTGATAGTCAGGGAAAGTAAAACAATGGTAGGCTAGATTGTAGGACTGTAATAGAGTGGAGAGAAGTCCCTTATCTATCTTTATCTTCGATAATGACAACAATTTCCCATAATTGCTCTTGAAATTTTCTGGGTCTGTCACCAAGGTCCCCAACCTCCTTAGGTCATCCGAATTAAGACTCTTGTAAGTATACTTCAAGGTTTCCTTCCTTTCACTATCCATAATAATCCTGATGTTTACACACAAAATTCTAAGTTCCACGAAATGTTTATGGTATGATGCTCATGAATGTAAGTATGCATAAACACAGGAGAACAATGATTCACATATACACACATATATATAGGTAAACTGACAAGGGCCTATGTTTATGGAACACGAGCGTGGAGCCATGGTCTACCCATCCCAAAAGGTGTGTACTAAAGGTTCTCAAATCTACAAAACAGGGTTCTAAGAGGTTCCCAGAGTCAACAACCCATCTTTCGGATATTATCAATTTCCTAAATTACTCGATAGTCGATAATAATCTCAAAAGAGTCTCGTCCGAGCGTAGCATCGCTTATCAACTATTTCAGGACTACTCCCTCATGGTCATCGCGCTACGTCCTAACAAGGCCAAAATGGGGTGAAAAGGTAACTAAAGGTCCTCAGTGTCACAGACTCCTAGGTCAAAAGTAGTAATGTTTTTACGAATACTTGTTTAACAAAACTACTCCCAAGAGGGCCTCCACTGAGCGGTGGTTTCTCAAGTCAACTTGGTCGGGAATCAACTCCCTAAAAGCCTTCTTGAATATACCACCATCCTATCTTAGGTGCACTCAAATCCAGTTATAGGACTTATCCTCACCACTAAAGGTAACAAACCTGCATACAAAAAACACATGCACAAACATATATATATATATATATATATATATATATATATATATATATATATATATATATATATATATATATATATATATATATATATATATATATATATATATATATATATATATATATATATATATATATATATATATATATATATATATATATATATATATATATATATATATATATATATATATATATATATATATATATATATATATATATATGTATGTATATATATATATATATATGTATGTATATATATATATATATATATATATATATATATATATATATATATATATATATATATATATATATATATATATATATATATATATATATATACATATATATATATATATATATATATATATATATATATATATATATATATATATATATATATATATATATATATATATATATATATATATATATATATATATATATATATATATATATGTATATATATATATATGTATGTATATATATATATATATATATATATATATATATATATATATATATATATATATATATATATATATATATATATATACAGATAATTATAAATATACATATATACAAGCAAGCAAACATATAACAAACACAAATACAAACAAGATGGAATTAATCCCCACGATAAAAAGATCCCCAGTGAATTCACCATTTCTGTTGCAGTAAGAATCAGATATCAAGCTATTAATTAACTTTAATCACAAATCATGAAGTTCACCGTCGAGCTTTGATTTATCTAAAGGAAATGGTAAATATCAATGAAAACCCTAATGTGCTATGTAACAACAAAACTAAGAGATCTAAGGTTCGGGGGTTGGTTATACCTAGGGAAGGTGTTAGCATCCTAAGTATCTGTAGTACTCTACATGAACATCTTGTTACTATTTGTGTTATGTTAAAGTTTGCTTGCTAAGGGAAAAGGAGCTAAGGTATAAGCCTAGGGTATATACACTAAGTATGCTCACCAAGACATCGCATTTTATGCCTACGTATCCTAACTAGGATGGAATCAGAGCAACCGTAGTTCACCTAACTAAGGATGAGGACCTCTTGACAACGATCACGGTTCCAAATGGAAGTAAGTATCAACTACCATGATACTTAAACAGAGTTAACCAACTCTCTAAATCTAAGTTGAAAACTAACTAAAGAAATTGACTTTAACCATAGTCAAAGGGGAAAGTGAGTACTCATAACCATGATACCCACATAGAGTTTACCAACTCTAACTTAAAGCTAAGTTGCATGAACAATTGGTTCTAACCAAACCAAAAGGAGGAAGATAAGTGTTAGTTGTTAAAGGTTAGAGGTAAGTGGCTCTAACAAGGCCAAGAATTAGGATAGGAAGACTAGACTATCCTAGATGAGAGATAACAAAGAAGTCCACAGATGTTTCTTTCCTTTGGAAATTGGTGAAGGCACCCACATGTGACAACAAGTAATGACAGAGAAACTCAGAGGCAAATGATAATAATCAAGTGCTTAATTAACATCACAAACATATTAATGCTAAAACAAGATGGTCAAAGAAAAGGACTCAACATGATAACAATCAAAAAGAGATTAGAAAGTTCACCACAAAAATGCCAACAGTATCATCATGGCATCAAGAATCATAAATAAAGCTCATATCAAAACAAACTCCACAAGTATACACAACTGCCATGTTAAAATGAAAATCATGAATTAAATACACATAAACATGGTATTTCTCCACATGAAGGCACATAGACATACATGTTACCTATTAAAAAAACAAAAGTGAAAGATCAAACAATAGATCAAGGATGCAAGTGAAACTCAAGGTGCAATCATATGTAGACATACACATAAAATATATCTTACAACAAAATAAAATTCAAAGAGAACAATGTTTCCACCATAAACGTGCTTCTTAAAAAATACACATACAATTCAAATTTACCAAGGAAATCAAAAGAATCAACAAAAGAATAAAATAAAACATTTCAAAACCCTAAATGAAACACAAACTTTGAACACATGAAAGTTCCTTAAAAATATATGTTTTTGAAGTTCTTTTTTAGAAATAGAAAATAGACATGAAAGTGAGATCATAACAAAAACAATGGACTAAAAATCCCTTTGGATCACAAAAATATAATGGTTTAAAGTTGTGAAGAAAAAATGAGAAAATCATGAATAAAAAATTAAGGAAATGAACTTTGAAGGGTTTGAACCCACGCTGTCCTACCCACAGGTCAAAACTTTATCAAACCGGCCATTCAACACCTCAGGTAATTTTATGTTTGGAACATAACAAATGTAAATCATAGCAAAAAATAGGAAAATAAAAAAAGAACAAAAGAGTATGAGGCGAGGGGGGATTCAAACCTGAGACTCCAAAGGCCAATGTGCGTTGCCTCTACCACTGAGGTGGCTATACATCCGTTGTATATGCCACCCTCATAACTATATATTTGGAAATACAAAGAAATGGTCAACTCAACAAAAAGACCAATCTACGTCAGCTTCATTTTCAACAAACATCCTTCTCAAACTTTCTCTCTCTCGTACCAACACAATAACAACAACATATACTTCAACTCACCATATCTTACTCAATATAACGTGAAAGTAAAAGGGATAAAGACCAAACTTCAAGTACTTTTCACCAGGATCAAAGTTATGACAATAATATGCTCTCAAAATGAATGCACACTGAGTCAAAGACGTGAGTACCAAAACATGACATGGATGAGAAATAGCATAGCTTCAAACTATAAAATACATGTAACGATTCAAAAATGATGTGAACAACTCAAGGAACAATTTTCTTTCATAAAGCAAATCATGACAACGTGAGCATGAAAAGTTTGAGGGAAGGGAAAAACTACCTCTTGGAGATGATCTAAGGTCTCTCCAATGGTGGTTGTGAAGTACAAATGAGGTACTACTCGACCTCCTTATCTCTTAAGAATGGGAGTGATGGCATTCCAACACCCGAAGAGCCTTCCTTCTCCAAATCAGATAGTGACTGTTTCAAATATGGATAACAATGATGGATGATGAGAGTGATGTTGCAGATTGTGTTTTATGATTGCAGTCTTCTTAAGTTGATGTTAAATGAAGGTTTATGGAGTTTGTTTGGATTTTAGATGAGTGGGAAAGGTTTTGAAATGGATTTTGGCAAAACCAATAGGTTATGTGACCTGCTCGAAAGTGAGGGTGTCTTGGTGTTTTTCTCTTTGTTTTTTTCTTCTCCTCTTGTCTATGTTTTTGATCTTAACTCTCCCCGGTTATAGACTCTCTCCTTGGTTCTAGAACCAAGAACAACTTTGGCCAATCTTTGAAAAAAGTACATGACGGTGATGTTACACGATCTGTCCATGCGCAGACACTTAGGGCAAGCGTTTTTTGTTGTGTTGTGGCACGTTGTGCAGAATAGATGAGATAAAACAAAGCTAAGAGTGATGCACAATGTTGGTGGTTTCACACTTTAATGATTGTGTCATAAAATGCTTTTTGGAATGTCATAAGAGTGAATGCTTAAAAGGGAAAGTTTAGGGATCTCAATATGACAGATTTTGGGGCACAAGAAATAATGTTTTCGATGCTGCACGAGCTTTTCAAAGCTTTGGTTCAAGGTTTGATCATGGTAGCAAGACATAGACATGTGCATAAGGCCAACTTTTCCACACCATAACTTCATGGTTCTTGGCTTAATTGATGAGTTTTTTAGCTCTTATGAAAGTAGGCATGGAGGTGAATAGATTTGGTTTCTAACATTTCTTGAAATAAGGCTTGTAGCATGATGACAATTGGTCATGAAAACTAGTCCAACACACTGGTCCTAGGCTTGGCACGCATGACTTGTGATGACTTGGGCAAGTTTTGTCAAGTGTTGGCACCCATGTTCATCTCA
Organism: Lathyrus sativus; assembly: GCA_963859935.3. NCBI lineage: Eukaryota > Viridiplantae > Streptophyta > Magnoliopsida > Fabales > Fabaceae > Lathyrus > Lathyrus sativus. The sequence goes on along the minus strand of OZ012739.1, from coordinate 90,289,369 downwards.
CCATATGCTTGGAAAGCTAAAATGGAAGATAACAACTTTGATTTTTTACACTTTTGGATTTGAGGTTTGGAAATACCAAAATAAAGTGTGCAAGTTGAGAAAAATACATGAGTTTGGAGTGCCTTGGCAACTAAGGCAAGGTGCCTAACTTGGGCCCAAAATCACCAAACTTTGTGATGCCATAAATTTTTACTCCTTGATCTAATTGAGGACTTCTTTATATGCTTAGAAAACTTAGATCAAGAGTAATAAATTTCATGTTGGATGAGTTTGTAGTAGAGGTCAAGAAACTCGCCTTGGTTGGAAGTTCTTATGAAAATGCTGTCCTAGGTTTTGCCCTACTTTGACCTCCACTTGAAAACATCATAACTTGAGTTCTAAGGATGAACTTGAGGAATTTTTGGTATAAAAATAAATTTAAAGAGATGATATACAAATTTCATGTTGATGGCCAATACACATTACACTTGGAACCATCTTGAATTTGGCCTTGAAAGTCACTTCAAATGTTGACTTTTTTAACTTAGAAGCTTTCATCAAGAAACCCTAATTCTTCAAATCTCCTGATTTTATTGTTCCAACTTAACTTTTTATCATCCAACCATATGAGGTCAAAGACTAAGACCTCTAAAGCTTAGAGTTGACCATAAAACTCAAGAGTTGACTTTTGTGATGTCTTAGTTGACTTTTGAATTAGATGAAGTCAATGCCTTTCCTATCCACTTTAGAAACTCTTGACTTGGATCTCTTTGGACCAAATGACCTCTTAGGGACCCATGAAATGTGTGAGGACCTCCTTGTATGATTTCCCACTAAACTCATGATTAATCAAGGCTTCCTCCTCTTCTCCATAAAACCCTAATTCCAACAGAATAAACAAAACAACAAAGCCTGATGATTTGGCTATTGATGCAAGGATGATTACCTATGATGCTCATGCAAATGTTAATGACGTCTAAGGGGTAAAATTTGGGGTATGACAATATGATTCATCAACAGATTAAAGTCTATGTTAATGACATGATTACGAAATCTCAGACGGAGGAAGGACATTTGGTTAGTCTTATAAAGTTGTTTTAAAGATTGAGGAAATTCAAGTTGAGGTTCAATCCTAATAAGTTTACCTTCGGGGTGAGATCTCGGAAGCTGCTGGGTTTCATTGTCAGTGAAAGGGGTATTGAGGTAGATCCTGCCAAAATAAAAGTTATTCAAGAAATGCCTGAGCCGTGGACGGAAAAAGAAGTTTGTGGTTTGTTAGGGAGATTGAACTACATTGCAAGGTTCATTTCTCATCTTACAGCCACATGCGAGCCAATATTGAAACTGTTAATAAAAGATTAAGCGGTCAGGTGGAACGAAAATTACCAAAAGGCGTTTGAGAAAATAAAATAATATTTATAGGAACCTCTGATATTAATGCCTCTAGTAGTAGGGAGACCTTTGATCATGTATCTTACGGTTCTTGAGAATTCAATGGGATGTGTGCTTGGTCAACACAAGAGACAGGTATAAGAGAGCATGTTATCCACTATCTAAGTAAGAAATTCACTAATTGCGAGTGGAGGTACTCGATGTTAGAAAAATATGTTGTGCACTCGCTTGGGCGGGTAAGTGTTTGAGACAGTACATGTTAAACCATACAACCCAATTGATTTCGAAGATGGATCCGATCAATCACGTGTTTGAAAAGCAAGCACTTTCCGGAAGGATTTCCCGATCCAAAATGGTTTTGACAGAGTATGATATCCAGTATGTTTCCCAAAAAGCCATTAAAGGAAGTGTTTTGTTAGAATATCTTATTGAACAACCAATTGAAAACTATCAACCAATGAAGTTTCAATTTCCAGATGAAGACGTCATGTTTCTAAAGATGAAAGACTGTGATGAGCCTTTACCTGACGAGGGTCCTGAGATTGGATCTTAGTGGAGCTTGGTTTTTGATGGTCTTTTCAACTCATATGGAAACGGAATCGGGGAAATCATTACTACTCCTCACGGTTCTCACATACCATTCACTGCCCGATTGACATTCTCTTGCATCAATAATGAAGCAAAATATGAAGCGTGCATTATGGGTTTGGAAGAGGCCATTGATCTGAGGATCAAGAACCTTCATGTATATGGCGATTCGGCACTGGTCGTTAATCATATTAAAGGAGAATGGGAAACTCGTCAGGAAAACCTGGTGCCGTAAAAGAATAATGCAAGAAAATTGGTACCTTTCTTTGACAGAGTTGAGTTCCATCATGTGCCTAGGGATGAGAATCAGATGGCGGGCGCATTGGCTATGTTAGCGTTAATGTACCAAGTGATTTTCTGGAATGAAGCTCCAGATATCACCATTATGCATATTAAAAGACCTGCCTTTGTGTTTGCAGTTGTATAGGCATCATATGGTAAGCCATGGTATCGTGATATCAAATACTTTCTAAAGAATCAGGAGTACCCATCTGAGGCATCTAGTAAGGATAAAAAGACTCTGAGGAGGCTTGCGTACAATTTCTATCTGAACAAGGATGATGTGTTATATAGGAGACAGTTCGACATGGTCTTGTTGCTTTGTATTGATGAACACGAGGCAGGCCTGTTGATGGAAGAAGTTCATGAGGGTTCATTTGTTACTCATGTCGGTGGACATGCAATGGCCACAAAATTATTGAGGGTTGGGTATTATTGGATGACTATGGAATCTGATTGTTTCAAATACGCCAGAAAGTTCCATAAATGTCAGATTTATGCTGATAAGGTGCATTTTCCACCAACCTCTCTGAACGTGTTGACATCTCCTTAGCCCTTTGCAATGTGGGGCATTGATATGATCGGAAATATTGAGCTGACTGCTTCCAATGGACATCGTTTCATTCTGGTTGCCATTGATTACTTTACCAAGTGGGTGGAAGCAGCCTCGTTTGCTAATGTCACGAAGCAGGTAGCCGCCCGATTCATAAAAAAGACATCATTTGTTGTTATGGAGTCCCATAGTGAATCATTACTGATAATGGTTCAAATTTGAACAACAAGATGTTGAAGGAATTGTTCCAGAGTTTCAAGATTGAACATCACAATTCTTCTCCATATCATTCGAAGATGAATGGCGCTATTGAGGCAGCGAACAAAAACATTAAGAAGATTGTGCAGAAGATGGTAGTGACCTACAAACATTGGTACGAGATGTTGCCATTTGCTTTACACGGTTATCGTACTTGAGCATGTACATCAACTGGGGCAACTTCTTTCTCACTAGTGTATGGTATGAAGGTAGTCCTACCATTGGAAGTTGAGATTCCTTCTTTGAGAGTGTTGGCTGATGTGACGCTTGACGAAGCTAAATGGTTGCAAGCTAGGTTGAATCAGTTGAGTCTTATTGGCGAGAAAAGATTGGAAGCCATTGCTCATGGCCGGTTGTACTAGAGTAGGATAAAGAAAGCCTTTGATAAGAAAGTGAATCCATGGTGCTTCTAGAAAGGTGATTTGGTTTTGAAAAGGATCCTCCCTCCTCAAACAGATCGCAGGGGAAAATGGACTCCAAACTACGAAGGTCCATACGTGGTAAGAAAGGTTTTCTCTGGTTGAGCCTTATTACTATCAACTATGGATGGTGAAGATTTTATGTCCCGTGTGAACGCAGACATAGTCAAAAAATACTTTGCTTAAGAGACCCGCTGGACAACAAAAAGAAAAGTCCAGGAAAAAATAGGGTATCCTGGCGAACCACAAAAGGAAAAGGTTTAGGCAAAAATTAGGGATAAAGAGAAAAAAAGAAACCCGCAAAGTTGAAAACCTGAAAGGGCGACTTTGGAAAAAATGGGTATCCCGGTGGATTGAAAACCCGAAAGGGCAGTCCAGGCAAAAGTTAGGGATTTGAAAGAAAACAATTGTGGTGTGTGTTCGATCTGTGAAATCATCTTGATACGTGGTTATCCCGAAGGGAAGGAATCGGTCCAGTCAGTCTTTTCAGATGGCGAAACATTTGTGAATATCGAAGATGTACAGGTCATAGCTGAATTGACACATGGTGGATATTTGTTCCCACATTGCAGACATTTGTTTTTTTTTTACTTTTTGCGCAATTACCTCTTTTCAAGAATTGCATCCAAATTGTAACTTACCTATTTAAAGGTCACTCTATCTATAAAGTATTCATTTCACTCAAAGAGCCTTTCATTTCTGTTTTTACTTTTACTGTTTTGTTTGCAAAAACGTCCGATATTTTTGATGAACATTACATGTGAAAACATAAGGCTTTATAGAGCATATTGAAAACAACGAATTTACTTGACAATATGTGTCATGAATGGTAACTGAGGTAGCCATTTCGCATGTATGGAATTCTATTGCTTATTTTTTGTTTGCAGGATAACATGATCTCTCCCCAGTAGAGTTGTTTCCCCAACAATGAGGTTGTAACAGTCTGCAGTACATGGTGAATCATTCCTCCCCTATCAGGAGTTCAGAAAGTTGTGTTCCTCATTCAGTTTAATTTGTACTCCCCAATGAGTGTCCAAGGGTTGATTACTCCAGGTAGAATGGTGATGGTATTCAGTCAGGAATTTGTTCAGCAGAAGACTATTGGTATTCTCGCAGCTGAAATTTTGTCTTCCCCACAGAATCCTGTTATTAGATCATAAATATTTTCACCAGCAACGGTGTAAACCTATCCTCAACAGGGTAGAGTTGAAGGATATGTCCTCAGCAGCAGGGTAAATTCATTGTTATTCCTCAGCAGGATTGGTATCCTTGACTTCTCTCCCAACCAGAGTTCAATGTTGATTCCCTCGACAAGTAAATCAGCGGCAGGTTGATATCTCTAGCAAAGTCCAATGATCATTGGCATCTGTCGAAATCAAGTTTTATGGGATGATTTCCTAATGAACTTTACTTTTATTTCCCCTCAGAGTGGAGTTTTCAGCAGAGGTTATTATTCAAGAAGGCCATTCAGTAGTATCTTCCTCAGTAGAGTTTGGGTTTGCTGATCTTCTCAACAGTTCTCTCAGTGGTGTTCTTTTGCATTTGCATTTTTGCATTGCATCTTCCAAATGCGTAGCATTTCCATTTCGTATGGATCATTACACCATATTCAAACATATGCATTCGAAGCATAAGCCAGGTTTTATATCATTTTTATCAGTCGTTTCTCCAGCATATAATGGCATAATTCAGGAGATTTTATGTTACTTTATCCCTAGTTAAAATTCGTTGATGGATGTGTTCATGTTAGTGGTACTCCCCAGCAGAGTCGTTTGTTTAAACCTCACTTTTCTCCAACAGAGTCTTCTTTTCAATTTGTAAGTCGGTTGATTCTACTTCCTGTAGATCCTTTGTTTATCCCAACTTTTGATTGGTATCTTTTGTGGGTTGTATCCCAAATTTGTATTGGTGCCCCTGGTGGTGATCCTAACTTTTGGTTAGTAGCCTTTTATCCCAACTTTTGGTTGGTATATTTTCATCCTGAATTCGCCTTCGGTCGGCGTCTCGGTTAACTTTTGGTTAGTACCCGTTGTTATCCCAACTTTTGATTGGTATCTTTTGTGGGTTGTATCCCAACTTTTGGTTGGTGTCCCTGGTGGTCATCCTAACTTTTGGTTAGTAGCCTTTTATCCCAACTTTTGGTTGGTATATTTTCATCTTGAATTTGCCTTTGGTTGGCGTTTCGGTTATCCTAACTTTTGGTTAGTACATGTTGTTATCCCAACTTTTGGTTGTTATCTTTTATGGGTTGTATCCCAATTTTTGGTTGGTTTCCCTTGTGGTTATTCTAACATTTAGTTAGTACCCCTTATGTTGATCATCCCAACTTTTGGTTGGTAGTCTCTAGTGTTATCCCAACTTTTGGTTGGTACCTCTCATTGTTATCCCAACTTTGGGTTGGTATTCTCCCCTGCGAAGTTATTATCTCAACTTTTGGTTGGTAGTCTTCATTTTTGTGAGTTCGCCTTTGGTCGGCGTTCTGGTGATCCTAACTTTTGGTTAGTAGCCTTTTATCCCAACTTTTGGTTGGTATTTCTTGTTGACCATCCTAACGTTTAATTGGTAGTCTTCATTTATGTGAGTTCGCCTTCGGTCGGTGTTCCGGTGATCCTAACTTTTGGTTAGTAGCCTTCATTCCAACTTTTGGTTGGTATTTCTCATTGTATCCCAACTCTTGGTTGGTATCTTTTGTTTCATTCCAAATTTCGGTTGGTAATCTTGGTTTCATCCCAACTTTTGGTTGGTACCCTCCCCAATGAAGTCACCATTTTCTTGGTAAACATTCCTTTATCCCAACTTTTGGTTGGTATTTTTTTCTCCACAAGGTCGTCTTCGATCGGCGTTCCGGTAATCCTAACTTTTGGTTAGTAGTCTTTCATCCCAACTTTTGGTTGCTAATCTTGGAGTCTTTATTCCAACTTTTAGTTGGCATTCCCTGCTTTGTTCTAACTTTTAGTTGGTATTCCTTGCTTTATCCCATCTTTTGGTTGGTATTCCCTGCTTTATTCCAACTTTTGGTTGGTAGTCTTGGAGTCTTTATTCCGACTTTTGGTTGGTATTTCCTGCTTTATTCAAACTTTTGGTAGGTATTCCCTGCCTTATCCCAACTTTTGGTTGGTAGTCTTGGAGTTTTTATCCCAATTTTTGGTCGGTAATCTTTGTTTATCCTAACTTTTGGTTAGTAGTCTTTGCTTCATCCCAACTTTTGGTTGGTATTCGCTATCTTTATCTCCTTACAGATTGCAAATTTCCGGGTTCTCTTAGTATTCAATCTCCATACACCTTGAATGATTGAAAGTCATTGCTATCATCCTTTCAGGTTCAAGTCGATTGAATAGGGGTAGCTGTAGCACCCCAAAATTTTCCTTATCTTCTTTTATCTACTGGCTTATATTTTTCTGCATTTTGCATTTTTTTCATATCATGGCAGTGGCTCTTGAGACACGTGATAAAGGTGTTTCTATGGCTCAAGGTTCTCTTTTATTGCAAGGTTTTAAATAGCGAGCGTCAGAGGCTTCAACATTTATTTTGCCCAACAATCGAGTGCTCGATCTTATTTTATTTTGCAGGCTATGTTTGTCATATGAGACAGGTCACAGGTTATCTCAGGTATTTTTATAGGTGCAATGTCAAAAGGCAAGTTTCAGAGGCTTAACGTGGCTCAGAACGGGTGGAAACGGACGAGTATGCAAGTTTCCCTCCAAATGGCACAATTTTTCAAATTTTTGAAGGGTTAATCAATTAACCAATTTTCACTAGCAAATGGTTAATCAATTAACCAAAGAAAATTTTGTCCAGATACGTGCATTTTCAATGCTACCACTTTTGGGGTCCATTTTGATCATTTTTGAATTGGTTTTTGCATCAGTAGAAGAATCTAGAATCACTCCAATTTTGATTCATTTTCAAAACCAATTCAATTTCCCTCCAAATTCTCATTCCTAATCCCATTCAAAATTTTAAAACCTCACTCCAAACCATAATTTTACTCCTAACCAAAAGCTTATTTAAGCTAATACACTCCAAACCTCACCATAATTCAAATTTCCCACTCATTCACTCTTCATTTTTCAGAATTTGCTTTCAAATTCTCTCCATTTTTTTTCTCAATTCCTTCACACTCCAAAACTCCATTAGAGCTTTTTCACTTGAATTATTTGATTCTTCATTAAAATCCTTGAACTCTAGAGCTTAACATCCATCATTCATCTCCATCAACTTCAATTCATCATTTGATTTTCATTTGGATCTGGATCTGGTTTTAGAAGCAAGCTTATAAGTGATTCTTGGATCAATTTTAGTTTAATTTGGCTTATTCTTCACTTCTCTTGCAAGAAATCTCTTGGATCTTAAAGTTTTCTTGGGTTTCTAGCTTGGATCTATCATTTTGCAGTAGAATAACACTTACCAAAGCAAATCTCAGCTTTGAAGGTTGGATAGTTCTAGATCCACTTCTGTTTTGAGCTTATTTGGATAATCAAAATGTAGATCCTCAATTTTAATTGATTTTGATGATTTGATCTTTGTGATTTGTTATCTCAATGCTTGAATAAGTTTGATTGATGTTTGATCACTGATTTTTGGTGTTAAATTCGTGCATAATTGATTACATGATCATTTGGATGATTTCATAATTGATTAATTATTGGAAGTGCTTTTAAATTGTCGTTTTTCTTCTTCTAGTGCAGTGTTAATCGATTAACCAATTGCAGTATAAAACTGGTTAATCGATTAGCCAGTGTATCTTCAGCCTTTTTCAAGTGGTTAACCAATTAACCACATTTGCACTACAAATTGTTAATCAATTAACACTGCACTACAAATGCTTCTTCATGATTTTTACAGCTGTTTAGTTCAGAAAATGCATGTTGTTGTATGTTATTCTTGCTTGCTGCCTACCTTTTACACATGCTTTTTGTGTTGAAGTAGTAGCTGTTAAATGTTGTTGTGCTGCCTTGCTGGATTTTATTGTTGTTTTATGCAGGAAGCGCTGTTGTAGCTGCTGTTTTTGCTTGTTTTCTTATTTTTATCTTGTTTTCGCATGCTCCCTTAAGGCCTCCTAGTCCGACTTTATTTCTGATTAAGCTTGGAGTAGGATAGACAATAGAAGTGTAATCCACGCATGATAACAAGTAGGTTAGTCCCTTTTAACCTCAACCTTAGGTCCATCATTTGCATGCTAATATTAGGATAGAACTTCCTTTCGCATCCCGACCATAGGACCACTTTGCATGACAACTTTAGGATTGAGTTTCCCTTAGACCTTTTGTGAGTCTTTCTCTCTTCTCATCTCAAAACAATTCTAACACACTTTATAAAGACGATGAACGTTATGTGCCAAGAGCCTTAAGCATATGGGAATTGATGAGTGAGGGGTCTCCTCTCGTTCGTCTATAGTGTTTAGCATACGTCCCGTCTGGGGGCGATATGCAACACATTCATTCTTATGTCATAGTCTTTAGTGCAACGTGAATCATAAAGCAAAATCAATTAACTTCACTAAAACTCACAAACAAACTTCAAACCTGTTATCCTTTAGTATTGTCCTTCAAACTCATTTTCAGAAAAGAGTGTGTTACTTTTCCATTCTATCGAAAACAGGCATCGACCACAACTGCTAGAATGGGAACTTAGCATCACTCGTAAAAAACACTTAACCGAACTGTGGTTTCGTTACCCAAACTACGTTTGCTATGATTTCTCATACCAGATGAGGATACATAGGCACAAGACGGTGAGGTCTTGGCGAATAACCTTCCCCCAATCACCCATAGTTTTCCGAACTACGTTGACTCTGAATTTCCCATTGCACGAGGGAATACGTATGCATAGGGAAGTGATGTCCTATTGAGTCTCTTTTTCTTTTCCTTTTCCCGTTTGCATTTAGCAGTAACTTTTAGACAACTCACCCTTTGATTAGACAATAAGTATGGATCCCGTTAAGTAAAACGGACGTGAGGGGTGCTCATATCTTCCCCTTGCGTAACTGACTCTCGAACCCAAGATTTTTGGTTGCGTGACCTTGTCTTCTCCTTTCTTTTAGGTTTTCTTGGATCGTTTCCTTTCCCTCGTTAGAATAAATAACGTTCAGTGGCGACTCTTCTGTATGTTTCCACTGGTTGTTTTTTGCAGTGGCGACATTGCACAACAGGGGTTGTTGAAATATCTTTCTCCTTGAGAGAGACAAAAATTGGCACTTGCACTGGCTTTGAAGTGACCTTTAGAGAAAACACTCATCCACTATGATTCATACCTCCAGTAGCAGTTATATTTACAATCTCGGATTCAGAAAACTGTATTTCTCGGCCCCTAGAGTACACAATAGAGCCATACTTCCAAGGCACTTCTTTAGAGCTCTGATAAGGAAACATCTTAGACACATAAATAGTAATAGGCTGAATTTTCATTTTTGGAGCTTCCACATGGACTTTTTGTAGATGATTGTGAATGGTTCAATGGTCTCTACCTTCTCAACATTTTTGGATCTAGCAAACTGGACCACACCTTTGTTTATCAGAATATGAACGCAGCCTTTCAGTCTCCGGCATTGATTAGGGTTATCTTCACAAATAGTACACTCTTCATGAAGACCTTTTAGAATCTCATGTTCATTCAACTTCTTAAACACAACAGTCATTAGAGTTTTCACTTCGTCGACATCGTTGATCAGTTCAGCCCCATGATTATCTTTAACCATGTTAACCACTGGTCCACCATGAGTAGGCAAAGGATTAGTCTGTACATTGGGACTCTCTTCAGTGAATGTCAGAATCTTCTGATCAATTAGCTCTTGTATTTTGGTATTAGAAATAATGCAGTCCTTAGTGGCATGTCCTATGTACCCAGAATGGTAAGCACAAGATGCATTAGGATTATGTTTCGGTTTGTAAGGAGGAATTGCAAGTGCAATCTTTTTTGGTACAATTTCCCCTTGGTGGACAAGATAAGAAAACAATTATGTGTACGACACGGGAATCTTATCAAAATTTGGATGCTTGTGGTTGCTCTAATTGTTGATACCTTGTCTGTTCTAGTTTTGTTGATTTCTGTTATTTTGCTGAGATTGTTGACGCTATGGCTGTTGATTCTGAGGAGTCTGAGTTTGTTGTTGCAGTTGATACTGATATGAAGGTTGTTAATACTAAGCAGCGATAACATAAGGGTATGGATAATATGGAAAGGGAGCCATAGGAACCTGATACTGAGGCGGGGCTTTTGCTATTACAGCATTCGCCTCACCTTCTTTTTTTTTCACATAGCTGCTATAAGGTTTCTTATTGGGTGATTGTTGAGTAGCGGTACTGGAAGTCTTACCATTCTTCAACCCGTTTTCAATTCTTTCACCAATAGTCACAATATCAACAAAGTTCGGAGATGAACTTCTAACCATTTTCTCATAGTACAACCCTTGTAATGTCCCCATGAAGATGTCAACCAACTTTGTATCAGAGAGAGCGGGCCGAACACGAGAGGCCATTTCGCGCCACCTTTGTGAAGGTGTAAGAAAACACAAGAAATAGGGTTTGAATTGGGTTTTCAAAAATGAAAGCTTTTTGTGAAACTCAATAAAAGATCATAAATAAACTAACAAGAGAGAAAGACACACGATATATCTTTGTTCACTTGAAAACTGTCAAGCTAATCCATTCCACCCGCCAAGGTGATTTCTCCCTATACACAAGGACTTAATCCACTATAATCAATTGATTACACTGCACTAGCAACCGCTGGTGACTAACAACACAGGCTAACCATCTCTTCTTAAGGACTCTGACCCAACTGGTCTGTTAAGGAATCTCAATTTGCACTAGCAACCGCTGGTGACTAACAACAAAGACTAATTGTCTCTTCTTAAGGATTCTGACCTAACTGGTCCCTTAAGGAATTACAAACAATTGTTTGAACAAAAATGTTTACAATGAATTACTTCTACACAAGCAGATATAAACACTATTAATAGCTCAAATGACTTAAAGAAACTTTTACAGTATGAACAACGTTCCTTCTTTGTATTATAGTGCTTCAATATTGTTGCTTCAGTTCTTCATAGATCGTTTAATTCTTATCATTCATTCTTCTTTGTAAATGTTGTACTATCGTTTTCAATATCTCTATTTTCTTCAAGTAATCAAGTCCTTATATAGCCAGAAAAAGATCCGTTGGAGGGAAAATCAGGAATATCCTTTTAGATAGTTGGCGACTTGAAATAATGTCATTACGCAGGGATGAAAATCATACACAAAAATTGTCCTTTGTACCACCAAATCAGGGTAGTGGAATGGTAGTGGAATGGAACGTTGAAACATATTATGTACTATTTTCCCTCATAAACGTTTAAGCTTATCTTCTGTACATCAGAGGCTTTTGAATAGAGATGATTGAAGCATGAGTAGAAGAGTTGATCATTCGGTCTTCAGAGTCTTTAGAGTCTTCAGAACTTGTTCACCAGAACCTTGTCTTTAGATTCTTAAGCACTCAGTCTTTAGAATCCTTGGTCTTTAGTAACTTAAGTCTTCAGAGTCTTCAAAATGCCGTACAGCAAAACTTTGTCTTCAGAGTCTTTAGCACTTAATCTTCAGAAACTCAAGTTTTCAGAGTCTTTAGAACTTTGTTCAGCAAAACCTTGTCTTCAGAGTCTTCAGAAGATAATGACTTCAAAAGCTAGACAACCTTCAGAAGTAAGACATTAGAGTCACACTCAAAACCAGAATCCAAGAGAGCATTGCAGCAACAACATATTGTCTTCTTAGAATATTTCTGAATGTGAATAGATCAGAAGCAGACTTGCTTTTTATGGCGCAGAAGTGACTTTTGGTCAAACCAGATTGTCATTTATATGGTCTCTATCAGAGTCAGATTTTTCTCTATCAGAGTTAGAAATTGTTTGTTAATTCTTCAAAAAAACAAACGTTATAGTACCAAAATTGTTCTCATGCAAATAATAATTTGTTATTATTAAAACTTAGAGATATCTTGCAGAACTAAATCTTGTTCTAACACTTTGCGTGTATTCTTTGAAGGTTTCGTTTGTCGATTGAGACTGATTCTGCAATTGTAGCCTTGTAGGAGCCATATCAAGGTTATACTTGTATATTTTAAGAAATCTTCTGACAAGTCTCTCCAGAAACGAATCTTGTTACGCTCGAGCCCTATATACAAGTCCAAAGAAGCTCCAGACAAACCATCTTGGAAACAATGAACCAATAATTCATCATTGTCAATATAAGATGCCATCTTTCTATAGTATATTGTCACATGACTTCGATGATAGCTCAACCCTTTGTTCTTCGGCAACTCAGAAATCTTGAACTTTTGCAGCAATTCGACATTCGGAACTAAACACAAGTATTTGGCATCTATGCTAAAAGTAAAGAATCTTTCAATAGCTCTGATTCTCTCATCTAACAGTTTGTAGTTTGAAGGTTTGTTCTGATCAGCAGGTCTGATAAGAATTTGTAGATTCAAAAGCTGATACACAGCTTGAGCCGGCACTTGAGGAGAAGCAAACTGAGATGGATACACCAACCCAGAATTAACAATCTGACCAGAAGTCTGACCCATCTGAACACCATACAGATAAACATGAGGAGGTCCTACAACATTGGAGGATGCCCCAGGGTAAGGCATTTCAGGATGAACATTCTGAATAGCAGTTTATGTATATTGAGATGGAACCGGAACATGAATAGGAGGACCTCTGTACACAGGCTCATCCTCATCAGGATTTTAAACATCATTTGGCATTGGAGTCTGGCGTGCTTCCACCCGAGGGATCTCATGATCATCAATATTAACCACGGGAGGTGGAAGAGGAGTAGGTATACCCCATGGGTAAGCAATAGGGTTCCCATTAGGCACACACATGGAAAAAGGTTTATGAGGCACAAAAGCACCCCCATTGGTAATCTGAGGAGTGAAGTTTTGAGGCATTCCCCACGGATAGGAAGCCGAAAGCCTTCTTGGACCAGGATGAGAGCTTGGTGGGTTGACAACCAGTTAAATCATAATCACAACTGGCGCTTCAACAATAGGATTAGAATTAACAGTAGGAGTGACAATAGTTGCATCAGTAGCGGTTGCAACAACAATTGTGGTAGCAGCAGAGTCCTTCTGAGCACAAAGGAACTTCATGATAACATCCATGTTGTCTAGAACTGATCCATCCATTCTTGAAACTGAGCCAAGGTTTCCTTGTAATCAACATTCTCAAGTTCATAGTCAGTCATGATCTTAGACTTGCTTGACCGAGTGAAATAGTGATGTTGAGTCGTTGTCTTGCTACAAGGCAGAGATGGACGGTGTAAGCATTTTTGTTTTTTTGGATGAGGGATGCACATATGTATGCATGAATGGATGCAATGCATGCAAAAATAAATTTTTAATTCCAGGAATTCTCGAGCTTTTATCTTCGTTAACAGTAATCATAAAGCATACAAGGCACAAAGATAAAATTGGAAAGGAAACTTCACATTCATTCAATAAGGGAAAACGTACAAGTCAATATAACTCAAAGGTCTTCCTTTTTGGCTACAACAAGATCATCCTGGATCCAACCATAAACAACCCTACAAACGGACGAGAAATGAAAAACAACCCATCGAGTCTATTGCGGCAACACATCAGCATATGCATCCTTCAACAATCTGGGCAGGTCTTCCAGCACGTGCTCAGAAAATCTGCCTCTCACTCTAATACTTCATATCCTTTAAGAGGTTATACAGTAAAGAATGATTAGATCCTTGAATGAGATCTTGTAGAAATGCCCATTTCTGATCCAAGAGGACTTGCAAATGGCGAATTTGTCTTTCCCATTGAGTACTCTCCAAGTTGAGCTGACTGATTTTATCTCGGTTCTGATGCGCTTGATCTTGCAGCTTTTGAATCTCACTGAAAGCTTTGTCGAGCTCGACTTGACGTTGAGAGAGGTATTTCACCATCTGGGTTGTGCGGTTTTGTTAACTCTGCAGCTTTGTCTTGCATTCTGATAGCTTTCCTCGGAGCTCTCCAAGTTGCTTCTTGTAGCTCAATTCATATTTGTAGGCTTGATACTAAGTGTTGACGAGTTGCCTTTTCTTTGAGGCGATTCCATCATATGAACCCTTCAGAGCATCACCAACTTTCCTCCGTTTTTTTTGTTCGATTTCCACCTCTTTAAGCATGCGCTCCCTCTTCTGGCAGAGATTAATCTGTAAGCTTTCCTTCTCAGATGTGACCTTATCAAGGTTGAACCGAAGATCAACATTCTCCTTCTTCAACATCTCAATAATCCTCTTGAGTTGGTCAAATTCATATGGAGGAACAATGGCAAGTTCGGGAAGCTTAACATTCATAGAAGGCTCATAAGGAAACGACAACAATATTTCTTTGACTCTTTCCTTGACCCATTGTGTGTAGGCTTCTTTTGCTATGCAGTTCTTCTTACCCAACTCAGCTCTTCCTTCATGGTGAATCTGTGTCCAGGTAGCTCTAAATCTCTTCACTAATCCCAGGTCATCAACCCCTTCATGAAAGATGAACTCCTCCACTTTCTCAAGATCTGGCTTATCAAGCTGTTAGCTCCTAAATTCGACGCCTCATGCAAAAGAAAGGAATTCAAGATGAAAATTCCAAGAACAAGTTGAGAATGAAAGTTGGTCGAAAGGGTGTAAGGCAGCTAAAAGAAGGAGTCAAAGAACTCATCCAGAAGCTAGGAGTTCGACCGCTTGCTGTTGTGGATGGTTCGTCGAAGGGTTTGAAATTCAAAAGTTGGAGGGAACGGTTTTGTTTGCCAAACACTTAAGAAGACACGTGGCACCTTATGAGCAGTAGAATCCATGCATTGTGACAAGTGGCGAGAGGAGGTGATGTTGGAGGTTATTAGAAGTTATTTTTTACTGCTATAAATAGGATGTCTTAGACATAAGCAAGGGTGTGTTGTAATTTACCTTTGTATAAATTACTCTTAGAATTACTCCAAGTATCCGAGCATAGAGAAAGCGAGTATTATAGAGAATGTATGTGATGTAAACACACCATCTTTTACCTTAATGAAATTTACTTTATTTTGCTTTAAAATTTACAAAGTCTTTTGTTCTCTTTGCACCTTTCTTCCTTACTTTCTTTCTTTCTCCTCTTTTTCTTATGCAATTCCTTTCTCTTCCCCCTTAATCTAATTTCCCCTCTCCAAACAAACTTCTTTCTTTATTTTATTGAAAGCTTTATCTTATCTTTTAAGTTATCCCGTAGTCGAACAAGATGTTTCTTTAGATTAATTTACCATAATATTGTTTAAGTGTGGAACTTAGATAGATTTCCAAAACAAAATCCTTTAGCACATGTCCTAGGATCAATCTGATCGATCCTGTGAGTCACCAAAGTTAGATTTGGAAGATCAGCGGTTGTTTTCCGATTTTCAAGGGAAACACAAGCATAAGATACCCCAATTGGCAGAACGCTAGTCTCAGATTGTTGTTAATCCCTTCCTTTATGCCTAGGAGTGGCACATTGGAGAAGTTACCACAACGAAGGATGATTCTGGTGTTGTTGTAGACTCGAGAATACCAAGAGATGTCATTGGCAATCAGAGACATGATCCTTTGAGACCATTTAAGATTTCCCTTGTTCTCGACGAAGGGACCCTTCTATGGAAGGTGAGACATGAACCAACAATATATCATAGGAGCACAATAAATGATAATTCCTTTCTTATTTTCATTCCTCGAATGGATAGAATAAGAGGTATCATCCAGGAGCGTAGGAACAAGATTCTTGGTCAAGAAGATACAAATAGAAGCTTGATGCATAAAATCTTCCATGTTTAGAAACAACACAATCCCATACACAAGCAAAGCAAGCACAACTTTGAAGGCACTCCAACTTCCAGCCTCAGCAAAAGAAATAGCTTTATCTACTAGAAAATTCAAAGTGAACCCTCGAGTACTGTCATACCCCAAATTTTGACCCCTTAGATCTTCATCATCATTTTAGGAGCATGTTCACATGTTTATCTAACCTTAACCCATTTCAAGTGGTCTTTGTCAAGTTACAGGAGGATCAGGGTTTTGTACAGCCGAAATCGAGATTTCAAGGGTTAACCAGTCAATGTCTTGGATCGGTTCTCTTTGGGATTGGGTCACCACATCATCAAAAATATTCCATTGAATCAAGCATGAACCCAATTTGAGGTTGTGACCCAGGAATCAAAAGCAGTGAAGTTCAGGATACCCGATTAGGGTTTTCGAGTAGGAAAAGTCAACTGTGGTTTGACTTTTGATCTAAAAGGTGTTGCAATGGCAGTATCATGGTCCATAATGTTCATATGGCTTGGTAAAGTCCATTCAAGAAGTTCCAAAGCCTCAAAAGGTCCAAAGCATCAACAGTCGACTCGGTAGCCACCGATCGATCGTTCGGTTGACTGAAAAGTCAACTCTTCACTCATAAGGAATCTGACCTCAAGATGTGAATAAAAAATGTTCCTAATGATATATTTCATCTACCCATAAAATTTCATGACAATTGGATCAAGGGTTGAGGAGTAATCGCAAAAGTCGGGAATTAGGGTTTTGAAAGGGGCAAGATCATAACTCCTTAACCACACATCCAATTGAGTTGGTTCAAAGCTCATTGGAAAGCTCTTGACAAGTCCTACAAAAGTCCAGAGTTGTCCATGATCAGAAAATGCATAGATTTGGAGTTATGATCAAATTCATTTCAAGAAGGGAAAATAACTTAGAGAAATTTCACTTTTAAGCTTGTTTTTCAGCAACTTTGAGAGGATTTTTTGCCAAGCTCCTTTGAGAATCTGAAACTCATGCAAACATGAAAGTTATAGAGATACATGAGGGCTTTCCAAATTGTGGTAGAACTCCTCCATAGCCCTTATGAGCTGAGAGTTATGAATTTGGCAAGATGGGCTTTTAACACTTGAGTCCCACATTGACAATTCTTCACAAACTCAACTTTTAACAACTTGGGACATCCCCAAACATTGGATCATGTTTTTTTCTGATAAGTTGAGGCCTATATGAAGAGAAAACCAGAAGAAAGAAGGAATTGATGGACTTGGCAACTTGGAGGCAAGTTGACAATTTAATATTCATAAAAAAATTGAAAGAGAAACTTTTGCCACTTGCACTTGCAGCTGCAGTTCCCTATTTTCCTAGCCACTCTAATCATCTCATGTCATTAATTTTCACTTGAATAATTCATCAGTTGAGGCAAGGCTTTGAAGCTTGCAGCTGTACCAAACCCCAAGCCAAGGGTTTCCTTTTCAAAATCCCTCCAAAATGCCAAGTTTACAAATCTGCCCTCACCTTGCATTCTCCTATAAATAGGGGCTCCTTCTATGTCATTTTGACACCAGAGCAATCTCCAAAACCATAGAAACAACAGCTCTCAATTCCCTTTCATTTCCCTAAGAATCTCAAAATTTCAAAACTTCCATTTTTCACCAAAAAGTTGTCTTGAGCAAAACTCTGCTCAAGATCAGTTCTACCATCTCCAAGTCCCTCAAAACCATCCATACAATCCCTAAACATTGTGTAGAAGGTGTCCATGCTTTTAAGCTACTTAAAAACACCATTTTCCAAAAAGTCACCTTCCACACCAAGCAAGTTTGACCACTATGCTCAAAATCTGCCAAATCCTTGTCTAGGCCCATTCTTGCTATTCTAACCATCCATACACCTCGCATATGTCATATTGCAACTATCCAAAGAATTGAAAACCAGTGGTGAAGCTCATTTCTCCAACTGTCATAAGGTTTGCATATTGCTTCCAGAGGAAGCAAACATCAACATTGTGCCAAAAACAAGATCTCTGGATTTCTTTGTGTTCTAACTTGCTTAACATAGTCTACAAGAGGTATGTAGTCTATGAACTTCTCACTTTACATCATATTTCCATGTTTGGCATTTTTGAGATGTTGTATTGAAAAGCATGTACCATGAGCATCACCAATTTTCATGACAGTTTGGTTTTGATTGATGCTAGGGCCTATAATCATTAGATTGCACATTTGGAGTGTATGTGTGGTAGCAACATAGAGTATACCTTTCTGTTTTGGCTTTTGACAGTTTGTGTCTCTTTACTATTTTCAATGTATTACCATCATTATGTCATACTTTGAATCAAAGAGGATGTGGTTAACTTTTGAACTCAATACCATTTGTTATTACATATATGGTGTGTGTATGCTCTTGTTTTGGTTTAAAACAATTTTCATTTAAATTTCACCTACTGTCATCAAAAAACTGTTTTACTTTTCCATTAACATTTCAAAACCTGTTTTAGATGCCATGTACTCCAAATCTTGGGCTCATCCTACTTGCCATGATGTATGAGATGTATGTGTATTGTTTGTTTTGATGTAAACCTCACTGCTTGCAATAATACCCCTGCTGCTACATCAGTACACCAAAACTGTTTCATATTTCAACAACATACTAAAATTTGGCTCCAGCTGCTGTGAGTTTGATTTTAATGCATGATCACTTTCCTTGTCATATTTATGATGTGTGTATGTTATTATCTTGGTTTAAAACCTCACAATTTGAAAAAGACACCACCTGCTGCCACAACTGTCTTGCCAAGACAGATTTTTCCATTTTTCAACATAACATACCTTTTTCATTTCAACATTCCTATGTTTGTTTTGTGAGTTAAAACATATTCCTTGCCATGATAATGAGGTGTATACTTGGTTTACTTGATTTATTCTTGCCTGTTTTCATAATTCCACTTCCAATTGCAATTTCATGCTAGAATGTGCCTTGATCATGCCAAATTGTTGTTCTGTGTGTATATGCTTATGTTTTGAGTTGTAACTCACTTATATTCATGAGTTTAAGGTGTGTGGATGATTGAATTGACCTATGTGTACCTGTTTTCCTATTTCACCTTCCAACTGCTCTTTTTCAAACCAAAATCACCATGAACATACCAAGATTCTTGATTGCTTGCAAAATGCCTAATCTTTGAGTTGTAACTCACTTATATACTTGATTCTAATGTGTGTTGATGGTTGGTTTGATCAATGACTGCTTGCTTTCTCATTTCACCATCAAATTGCATCTTTGAACTAATTTACCATGACCATATGCCAATATCTTTCTTGCTTGCCATGTGCATCTTTTCTGAGTTGTAACTCACTCTTATTTCAATTTATGGTGTGTGTGTGTGTGTATTGTTTATTAACATGAGATCATTTTCACAACTGAACCATGTCTGTGCCCTGCTGCTGCAACTGTTTTGAAAATCACTGTCACACACCTCACTTTGCTTTGCTTGATTTCTCTAGGTCAATTCATGTAACATTGGACCTCTAATAGCATGTGAGACTTGTATGTTCATGAATCAATCATTTCTGTCTGCCTCATTTCTCTGTCATAACAGCCTGGCTTCATCATGTTTGATAAATTGCATTTTGTTCGTCATATTCTTGTTGTATGCATTTCATGACAACCTTAGGTGTTAGACTCATTTGTTATCTTATTTGAAACTTGTTGTCGCTTCCGCGAAAATAAGGTGCCGGCAAAATAGAAGAGTCGCCACCTTTTGTTATTTACCCCTCAGAGCGGGAAAGGAAACGATCGGAAAAACCTGACGAAAAGGGTATAAGACAAGGTCATCGCAACCATTGTCTGGGTTCGGGAGTCGGTTACGCAAGGGGAAGGTATTAGCACCCCTCACGTCCATCGTACTCGATGGGATCCATGCTTGCAGGTTTGTCTACGGGTGAAAAACAATCTATCTACGGCTGCTAGATCTAAACGGAAGGAAATTGACTCGATAGAGCGTCGCACTCTATGCCTACGTATTCTCATCAGAGAATGAGAAATCAGAGTCAACGTAGTTCGGGAAACTACGGGAGGACTTTGCTCGGCAAGACGTCGTGTCTTGTGCTTACGTATTCTTGTCAGAGAAATCAGAGCATGACGTAGTTCAGGCTAACTACGGCTAGACAAAGGTGTTCTCGGTCACACAGGGGTGAGAGAAAGGATTGACGATACTAGCGTACGCATTCTAGCAGTTAGGTGGACGCTGCTCGACCATTGGAGACTTAGGCGTACCTGTTTGCGGTAGAACGGACGTAGTATGTCGGGTTTAAAGGTATGGGAACCTACGGGAACTAGAGCTACAGTCTGGTCTCAAATGCGCTCGGGCAAGAGAAAGGGATAACATCAGTCGTCAGTGGGAAAGTCTCGATCGCACAGCAGCGAGAGAACAAAAACATTAGTCGTTAGTGTGCTCGCTAGGATATCGCATCCTATGCCTACATATTCTCATCAGAGAAAATCAGAGCAGCTGTAGTTCAGCCTACTACAGCTAAAACGGGGAAACGGGAAAAAGGGAAAAGGGAGGTAGCTCTCTAGGATGTCGCATCCTATGCCTACGTACTCTCGTCTGGCACGAGAGATCAGAGCAAACGTAGTTCGACGGACTACGGGCTACGGGAAAGGTGGCTTGCCAATACATCAGTATCGTGCCTACGTATTCTCGTCAGAGAAATCAGAGCAAACGTAGTTCGACTACGGGAAAGGGGAAAGGTGGCTCGTCAATACATCAGTATTGTGCCTACGTATTCTCGTCAGAGAAATCAGAGCTAACATAGTTCGGGAAACTACAGGGGAATTTGCTCGCCAAGACGTCGCGTCTTGTGCCTACGTATTCTCGTCAGAGAAATCAGAGCAGCGTAGTTCAGCCTACTACAGCTAAAACGGGGAAACGGGAAAAAGGGAAAAGGGAGGTAGCTCGGTAGGATGTCGCATCCTATGCCTACGTACTCTCGTTTGGCACGAGAGATCAGAGCAAACGTAGTTCGACGGACTACGGGCTACGGGAAAGGTGGCTCGCCAATACATCAGTATCGTGCCTACGTATTCTCGTCAGAGAATTTAGAGCTAACGTAGTTCGGGACTACAGGGGAATTTGCTCGCCAATACGTCAGTATTGTGCCTACGTATTCTCTTCAGAGAAATCAGAGCAGGACGTAGTTCAGGCAACTACAGGGGAAGCTGCTCGCCAATACGTCAGTATTGTGCCTACGTATTCTCTTCAGAGAAATCAGAGTAGGACGTAGTTCGGGCTAACTACTCGATTGCATGGGGGCAAAGAGGAAGCAGGCCTACACCTAAACGGGAAGGAACTCGGGACACACATGCAAGAACCTAAGACGTAGGAGTGAATGTGTCGCATGTCACCCAAAGGGTACCATACTAGACATCCTAGACGATTGAGAAGAACTCTTCAATTGTCGTTTCCTACGTATCTAACGATCTCACAACACTCGACGGTTGCCTGAAGACTTGAAGAAGACAATGATGATGATGTTGAACGAAGCAGCTCCTGGGCCTGACGTGCGCGCAAGCTCCATTCCAATCTTCTCCTCTCTGGATCTTTGATGATGACGCTCGAATCAAAACAATGTAACGTTTAGACCGTCATGGTTCGACTTATACGAGAAATCGAACTCTAAGAGGTAGCGTATTGATATCCGTGTCAAAGACAAGACAGAGAAATGATATCGAAAATCATTCTCCGATTGAATCGTGCCACACGGCCAGCCAACAATAAAATCGAAGATAAAATCAGATAGAAACGAAAATAGGAGAGAAAATAGGAGAGAAATCCACTAACAAATGGAAATAAAACGCTACTCCTAAATATACGGCAATTAAATTCCAATAGAAAATATTCTAAGAAATGTAAAGGAGGACTCTAAGAGAAATACTATCTAAAATTCCCTAAAAAGCATAATATGCTAATTACGACCTATTCTAGGAATTATTCTATCTAAATTCTATTAAGAGAAAATACTAAAAATTATAGTCTAAGCATGTTAAACTAAAACAATTCTCTAAAGAAAATTAAATTATAATTATAATCCTAACATGCTAATCAATATGCTAATTATATTCTAGGATCATACAACTATTCTAAAAAAATTACAATTAAAACCATACAAGAAAATTAAAAATGCAGGGGGGTGCATCAGTCATTACAAGGGATGTGCTTCAGCAAAAATACAGGGCCCAGCCCAACAAAAATGCACAACAAAAATTGGGGAGGGGGTGAATAGCCAAACGCAGGGTGTGTGGCCGAATGGGCCCAGCCCAACTACACGCACACAAACGGGGGGGGGGGGGGGGGGGGAGGAAAAATGGAGGGTGGATCCAAAATGGATTGGGCCAAACCGGGCCCAAGAAGGCCCTTCCCCTCCCCTTCTCCCAAAACCAAACTCTGAAACCCTAGTCTCCTTCTCTCATACTCGTCCTTCGCTGCCGTCATTGACGTTACCGTTCTCCGCTCACTCTCACCGCTCATTCCTCAACCTCCTCCATTCCTCCACCTTCAATCGTCACCTCTTCCTATCAAGAAACCTAAGCCACCTCTCTCAAAATCCCTTCGTCTGAATCGTGTGAAGCTTGAGAAGTGAATCCATGAAGATCTCAGAAGTTGTTGGGCGATCTATGAACGATGACGGTTGTATGAGGTTCTTGAAGCTCTGGCGAAGAATCTCCGATGAACATCTTTGAAGATTCTAGGCGGAGATCTGGAGATCTTGAAAGGTTCGTAGATCTGAAGCTTTCTGGCAAAAACTTGGACGGATGAAGGTTTGTGGAAAATCTGGAGTTAAGATAAACACGATGAAGGAATTGGAAAACGTTAATGAAGATTTGTTCTTACGGAGGATTTCTGGAGAATCTCATGATGAATTGATGAACGTGGATGTGTTTTGACCGAAGGTGGTTATGAACTTGGCGTGAATGTTCGTGGATCTTGATCATTTCTGATGAACCTCTAAAAAACGTGTTGAACGGATGAACTGCGATGAACACAGGTATACTTCTGGGAGAGAATTCTTGGAGGTTTTGAAGACTCGCTGGTGGTTTCTGGAAAAAGCGAATGAACTGATGAAGATGCGTTGGATGAGCTTCATGACGAACGTATCAGGATATTGAAGATCTGGAAACGACATTGCATGTTGATGAAGATCTTGAAGTTTCTAGGGAAAACGATGAACATCGACGAAGGTTACGATGAACACGTATGGATCTTGGTGAGGATTCTGGAAAATCATGAAGAACAAGGATGAAGGTTGAAGAATCTTCATCTGTTTCTGGACAAATCTGGGTGAAGACGGTTGAAGATTCATGGCGGAATCGATGAAGTTCTGGAAAAAGGGATGAATGTTCATGATGACCACATGAAGATTCCGGCGAAACCATGCATTTTCCGGCGAGTTCATGGAATTACCGATGACAGTTGGATGAAGGTGATGGATGAAGGAGATGAACATCCATCAGTGAATTTCAGATTTCCAGCGAAAAATGGCTTCCGGTGATGGTTAGGGTGAGACTCTGGCGACCGTTGCAGCGGTCCCTAAGGCGGCTGCATGGCCGGCGGCGAGGGGAGGAAGGAGAAGACGCGTGTCAACACGCATGGGAGAGAGGGAGAGGATGGAGGCCACGTGTGGGGTGAGGTGTCACTCTGAGAGAGTGCGTGGAGTGATGAAGTGGTGGCTTCTGATGCACACGTGTGGCCAAAAAAGGAGAGAGAAACGTGGGCTGCTTATATAGATGACATGTGGCGCTGAACTTTGGGCCCCCAAAAACCTGACAAATGGCCCACGAATTTCGGACTTGATTAACCACTAATTAATACATGATTAAGCCCTAATTAAATCCAATTAATACTAAACAAAGATTAAAACTGCAGTTAAAGCCTAAATTGAAAATTAAGACTATTCTAAACCTAATTAAAATGAATTAAGACCCTAATTAACATCTAAAAAGGATGATTAAAATCTAATTAATCTAATTTAATTCCTAAATCTAAATTAAATCTAAAAAAGAGGATTAACTATTAAAATTCTATTAATTTCTAAACAAATAAAAAATAGAAAAAACTCTATTAATCCTATTTAAAAAAATATCTAGTAAAGGAATTATCCTATTAAAAATCATTTTAAAAAATCTACTTAAACTCTAGAAAAAAGAATTATCCATTAAAATCTATCATCTAAGAGTAATTCCTAAAAAGGAAATTAAAACTAAAACTATTTAAAAACAATTAGTATCTATTAAAGCTATTAAAAAATCTATCTAATATCTAGAAAAATCAATTAAATCCATTAAAAAATTCTAGAAAATAAGGTGAAAAATCTAAGAAAATACGAGGAAGCCGATTAAATCGATTGGAAAAAGATACGCGAATATATCGAAATAAACGGTAAAAACCGGACACCGAAATTTCCTCAAAAACAACAGCGAGAGCTGAAAACACAGGGAACGAGCACCAATTCTCAAAATACGTCCTCGTATTGGCCTGAAATGCCTGAAGCGCGATCAGGGGGCTGTAATCCCGATAAAGTCAATCTGACTGGAAAAAATGCAATGTACGTGGTATGCAAAATGCGAAATGAAATGAGTCGAAACATGAGCCAAATTCCGGTAAGTAGTTGGTCAAATTTTGGGGTGCAACAGCTGCCCCTATTCAAACGGCTTGGACCTGAAGGGTTGAAGAGCGAACAACTTTCAAACATTCAAAGGTAGAAGACGGTTGAATACCAAAGAACCCGGAAATTTGCCAACTCCACAAGTACACGGTACTCTGATGGGGACAAATCTTCGGAAGCTGAAATCATAGCTGCACGACAACTAGCTGGAGAAATACTGATCTGAACCTCCGTCAGGATGATTCTCTGATTTATCTGATATCATTGCGTCCTCAATTCATCGAGGAATCACTGGTTACACGGTAACGGTCGATTGGCCAACCTCACAGGTAAACGATACTCTGATTGGTAGGAACATCTTCGACACTGAGCATGGCAGTTGCACGGCAACTCTACTGGGGAATTGGTCACACGGTAACCGGTGAAAAGTCTGATTTCAAATCTCCGTCAGGATGATCATCTGATTTTGCTGTAGATATTCGTCCTCAATTCATCAAGGGGTCACTGGTCACTCGGTAACCGGTAATGGATGGTCGATCATGCCGTCAGGCGTTCTGTGTCATAGCAGAAGAATTCCTCGAGACTCGTCAGGTCATTAGGAACTTTTAGACAATCAAGCTAATCATACCGTCAAGCATTCAAAGGAGTTTTCGGGCCTCAGCCGGACTTCATCAGTAGGTCGAGAATAGAATTCTTGGTCAATCATGAACCAAATAAGGATATCCAAACTTCTGCCATCAGACACTCTGCATCAGCTGAAAGAACTGCGTCGACAATACAGTTGGACTTCATCACCAAGTCTGGAGTTTCGGCACCGCTGCCAGACTTCAATCATCAAGTCTTCCAAGGAAAGTTCAACTTTTCTATTTAAAACCTGCTGGGGATGACACATCTCCGCTGGGGATTCTGGAGAACTATCAAGTAACTCTGTTTCGGGGATCCAGAAATCGTTCTGGGTGAGTCAGCTCTGCTGAGGACTTCAAGAATCATCTTGGACAAATAACTCCATGGGGACTTCAAGAATCATCCTGGACTAATAACTCTGCTGGAGATTTCGGGAATCGTCCTGAGCAAACACTCTGCCGGGGATTTCAAGCATCAACTTGAGCAACCGACTCTGGCGATTTCACTGGGGATTTTAAGAATCATCTTAAGCACACAACCTCGCTGGGGAATTCAAGAATCATCTTGGGCAAACGACTTTGCTGGGGAAATCAAGAATCATCTTGAGCAAGCGACTCTGCGGAGGAACACCTGCAAACAAGAACAGTAACGACCTAGCTCATGTTTCGTATGCATATGCTTTGACAATGACGCAATGCTCCACACGGTGGAAATGCTACGCATTTTTTGGGTAAATGATATGAAATCATGCAAAATGCTATGGCCTCGTCAGCAAAATAAATGCTGAAGGGAGAAGCCTCCTGTCAAGGAGAAAGAACCACTCTGGTAGAGGAAGGACTCATCCTGCCAAGGAGAAGAAGTCACACTAATCTCAATTGGACTCCACTTGGGGAAACGAACTTCAGTTGTCTGCTGCAGGGGAATAAAGCTCTACGAGAACCTGAACCTGCTCATCTGGGTATTCAAACCACAAACTGTCGAGGAAACGATATCAATCACAAAAATAAACTGCACGGCCTTCACGGCTAAACTTTCATGGAGATAACGACTCCGATGGGGAGATACAGCATCAACTATTCAACACTCTACTGGGGAAAACCAATCACGGCCCCAACTACCTTCCCAGAACTCGGCTCTCTTGGGGATCTGCAAACTCGGTTGGGGAAGAAGGAATCGTCCTGCTTACAGGGGAGAGTAAGACTCTGTGGGGAATTCCAATTCCGATGGAGACTTCAGTCTGGCACTATCAATTGCTACACACTTCAGTGTATGACTCAGCTGGGGAGATGGTGATCCTTCAGGATACATCCGGTTGGGGGAGAGAATCTTCTCTGATTGGGGATACATATCAATGCTCCTGGTCCCGTATTCAGACTCTGCGGGGAGATGCTGCTACACTCTATCGGAGATATCAATCCTGATCTGCTGAGGGTAATCTTGCATACGCCTTACGGAGACTGACCCTTCTGGGTAACACCTGTTGGACTATCAAGTCTGATGAGGGATACCTTTGTATCAACACTGCTGGGGATATCAATCATTGTACAACTCTATTGGAGATGTACCGATCCTATCAAGGACACACCTCTGGCGACTGCGGAAGATAACAATCGATCACTGGAATTGAATCTCACTTCACTGAGGAAAACAACCCTGAACGGTCCTTTTAAAACACCCTAAGTCCTTATAGGGTACGCAGCAATCTGCTGAGCAATAACTCTTCTCTGTCCAACATCAAAATCTACTCGTTTGGAGATTACTCAGTAAGGGAATCAACGTCGACCTCTGCTTGAGGAATGAGTCAATGACTTGGACTCGGAGGGGAAAGGAGTCAAACTTGGACTCTGTGGGGATACAACACCACATCAGTCCCACTGCTGGGGAAATAAACCCAAATCTGTCGGTCAGGGAAAGCTTCAGTCTCAACCCACTTAGGAAAATAGCACATCAAGCTAATCAACGTTCAATGTTTGGGATGGCCATACTCTGCTGGGAACATTAATCAAACCTGCCGAGGATAATCTTGATCCTACTCTGATAAGGGATAAGTACCATCCCAACTTGCTGCAATCTCAAACTGCTCAGGGGAAACTATCTCAAACTGTACATCTCTGCTGAGAAAATAATCCTAAATCAACAACATCAACACAGGGAATACAGAATACCAATCATGGAGCTGGGATCACTCGAGCCTTGTGTCGGGGAATGTGACAACATACGAGTCACTAAGAATCATCGTGTCGGATATGTTTAGGCTTTTTCAGGTTTAGGGATAGGCTTATGGTGATAGGGATTTATTTCTGGTTACCAACAAAAGTGGATTTGAAGGGGACATACTAGACGAGAACTAGCATTCGAGGTGGACTATCAGACGAGAACTGATAGCAAGATATGTTAGGTTGTCAGACGAGAACTGATTTATGGTTTGCCAGACGAGAACTGGACTTTAAAGCTGTGTTGGCTAGACGGGAACTGGTTAAACAATAGGTTACAGAAAAGGTGACCAGACGGGAACTGGTTTCTGGTTTGGATTTCTGACGAGAACTGATCTCCGGTTTGCCAGACGAGAACTGTACTTTTAAAACGATTTGGTTACAAGGTTCCGCCAAGTAACAGGTTAGGCTGTAGGATAATAATCCAATGGCAGCAGGACTTCTTCAGAAGGTTCAGGTTTTTGGGTAGGGTAATGACACGATTCCCCGACATCCAACTCTTGCTAGGGTGAACAAACTCATTTGAACAACTTGCCCCAGTGCAATTCAACTTGCCCCAATCCGACTTTTGGGAAAATTCATTCTGAACAGAAAGCAACTGGCAACGAGACAATCTTCAGATGGCTTGCCCCGACATCTGTACAACGGAAGGATTCATCCTCAATTAACCAACTCTCAGCATGGTTGTTTTCAATATGCTTCTGAAGTAGCTTGCCCCTGAACGAGCGTTGAGCGACTTAACCTGCCCTGATTGAACACTGGAGGGATCTGCCCTCAAATCACACGAGTTCTGGATAACTGCCCCTGATTGGGTCTCGAGAAGATTCACTTCTGATCAACTGCTTCTCGAACAAACTGTCCCGTAATCAACCGATGCTTCGGGACTTGGCCTCAGACTAACTGATTCCAGACTCATTGGAAGTCAATGCCCCAGATTCACAGGGCTTCGTAGCATACCGTTCTGATCCAGACTGCTGACGATTCAGTCCTGATTGACTATTCCCTGTTGGAATTCCTTCATATCAACTACTGACCTGCAATTAAAATTGTCTATTCACAAATGGTAATTTTAATGCAGTGTTCATGCATATTTTGAAAAAATGTACTGTCACTCATTTACGTGTCATGATAGTGAGTGACGAATGAACCAAAGAGTTCAAACGTATTGCTGATTTGATCAGTGAAAAATACAACAAGGATATGATTAGCAAATCATGTAGGAGTCAGATTACTCAACCTTATCGTATTGCGCTTTCAGAATAAACCCTGCCTCAATTAGGTCTTTTAAGGGTTGTATCGTGGCCGGGTTCACGGTTCGTGAAACAAAGGATATTTGGCTCAAATTATGATTTGTACCCACCCCTTCTACGTGATGATCTCCGATCCTAAAGTTCAGTTAACTTGGCTCGAGCGCTCACCTCTTCGAGAGGTATGTTGAATAGTGGGAACAGTGGTTAAAGAATTCACAAGGTTTTTGGAGTGACAGTTACTCCTTTTCGTTTTCGGTGTCTGTATCTACACGACTTTGTCCTTGTCCGAGGATTTTTCTTTTTATATCCTTTCTTTTTCATTCTTTTGATTCCCTAATTTTTGCCTGGACTGACTCTTCAAAGTTCTTTTCGATTTTTCTTTTGAAGTCCAGCGGGATGCCCTGATTTTTGCCTAAGTATTTGCTTTCCAGCTTTTTCTCTTTTACTTAACGGGCTTTCTTATTCTCTTTTTTTTTCCGAAACAAGTCGTGCGACACTGGCTGTCTGGATTCATCCGAGAGGTTTATAATTGTCTCACTCCTGATTGGTGAGGTTTAACCGTTGTGGTTGACGAGGTACGACCTCTGGGGAGGAATACGATGTGATTGGTCCTTGAAAGACAACACTCCTCCATAAGACTTGAACGCTCGGTCAAGCTAACTGACGACTACCCTGCCCCGGGTTAAGATGTGAGGGTTTAAAAGTCCGAAAGAACTCCTACTTCTCGGCTCGAAGTGGTTAACAAGGGACTAACTCCTTATATCTCCAGTGTTTAGGGTATTTGAAACAATGCCTTGTACGTCATAGGCAAGGTTTTATCTGAAAGCATACGATCATCGGTTATGATTATTCAGTTTCGTCATCCTCCCTCCAATCTTTACTAATCATAGTGACAAAGTGGAGTGAATAAAATGCAAGTGCTAGTGCAATGCAGTAAATGAGTGACAGCGACATGATTAACTCAGAAAAATGCATAGTCACTTTATCAATATTACCATTCGAAACAAACAATGTTTAACAGCAAGTAGTAACTATAAGAAAAGGAAACTACAAATGCAAATGATAAAAAGTCTGAGGACTGCCAATGCTGAGGACGTCTGCCTGTCTGGACCACTGGCCTCTGGAAATAACCCTCTGAATCTACGAGCTCAGACAGCTGAGAGGTTGTCATGCACAACCAAAACTCCTTCTGGAAAGGAAATGCACCCTTTGTCGATCAACTGTTGCACTTTTGCCTGGAAAGCTTTGTAATCTTTAGTTGAATGCCCCGGGGATCCACCGTGGTATCCATACTGAGCATGGGGATTGTACCCAGGAGGGTAAGGCTCTGGCATGGGCTTAAGAGCTTTAGGTTCCACCAAAGAATTCTGAATCAACTGTGGCAGAATCTGGCTATACGGCACAGGCACTGGATGAGAAGGAGCATTCCTTCGTTCCAAGTTGTTACGAAGTCGGTTCTGATTCTAACGCTGATTCTGATAACCTCGGCCACAGGCTCGTGGATTTGCAAGAGGAGCGACATAAAGTTCCCGATGTGGTGCCCTAGGCACAATTGTCTGTCCAGAATAACGAGACACAGAGCGCTGAGAAGACGAAGAACCAACAAATTTCACCGATTCGTCTCGAGGATACCCAACATCATTCATGATTGCATTGACCACAACTCCTTCTTCAGTTTGGAAACTATAGAGAGATTCAGTTTCACTAGCCTGACCGCCCGAAACATTCTGGATTCTTCCAGTCTTTACACCATACTCGATGCGCTCTCCTGCCCTTACCAATTCAGAGAAATTTGGTGCAACTCCAAGCATTCTTTCAAAGTACGGGCTCTGCAAGGAGTTTACAAACATGCCTTTTAACTCTCGGTCTAGAAGCGGTGGTTGCACTCTAGCAGCAAATTCTCTCCATCTTTGAACATACTTCCTGAAAGGTTCATTGTTCCCTTGAGACAATTCTTGCAGCTGCATGCGACTAGGGGCTACATCAAGGTTGTAGTCATACTGCTTCAGAAAGGCATTGGCTAAATCCACCCATGATTGGATCTGATTACTCTCTAACTGCATATACCAACTCAGAGATGCCCCAATTAGACTGTCCTGAAAGCAGTGAATCATCAACTTGTCGTTGTGCACGAATGAAGTCATTCTTCGGCAGAACATCACCAAATGTTGCTTCGGGCAACTATCTCCTTTGTACTTTTCAAACCTCGGCGCTCTGAACTTCGGAGGTAGCACTAGGCCAGAAACCAGACACATGCCTGCAGCATTGGGGTTAACAACGTCTTTACCTTTCAAGGCTTTGAATCTTTCATCCAACGCACGAAACCTTTTAGCATACACGTGAGCTAATGGGTCTTCAGCCTTTGCTATCGGGACCTCTTTTCGGGAATGTGGCACAGGGAAAGCAACACCCTGATAGTTTGAGGTATCAACAGAAGGAGAACGTTCACTTCGGACAACAAACTGCTCATGTTGATCTCGGTCCTCAACGGAAGGCTGTACAAGTCGAGTTGCAGTAAGGTTGTTCACTTGCGGGAAGTCTTCATCAGGCATAGAACCATACAGAGGATTGGACGTCATAGTGAAACCTGACAAGGTATCAACAAACTGGAAGCTGCTCTCTAACATAGCTACCAACAACATTCAACTGACTTCACTGCTTGATTCTGCTCAATCTGCTTCAACCCCTTGGTCGTCTTCAACACTCACCTTCAGAATCAAAACAACGGCTGGATAAGTGCTCTGACTAGCTGGAGCATGACATGCAATATGATGCAGGAATGTTCATGCAAATGCAATGCAAGATGCAGCAAACACGGGATCAGAGCCCCCACAAAGCTCTGATTACTGCTGCGCTGCTGACGGGATAAGTCTGCTCTAACGAGAGAAAACCAAAATACCGGGTAGGCTGGAAGTCAAGTTTCCTGCAAAAAACCCTCCCACTCACGGGTATGGACCTAAACTGACACAAGTTCGGCATCTTATGCGGTCGTCGGTGTCACAGACTTTCAAGACTGATGATACGATACCCAAAAGGTGTGGCATCATCCTCTCCTGAAGAGGCCTCACTTAGCCAACTTCCAAATGATCGGTCCCCAGAGTCGACAATCCTCCAAACCAACAACCCCCTCAACCCAAAGGGTTGAAAAAGAAGTCAACCGGGAGAACCTCGTCTGAGCGTGGATTTCATGAGACACTAGCGCCTGCCAAGCAAGTGCGCGGCCA
Organism: Lathyrus sativus; assembly: GCA_963859935.3. Classification (NCBI taxonomy): domain Eukaryota; kingdom Viridiplantae; phylum Streptophyta; class Magnoliopsida; order Fabales; family Fabaceae; genus Lathyrus; species Lathyrus sativus. Next base: position 90,257,154 of record OZ012739.1, on the reverse strand, counting down.
CTAATTTCCATAACTAATTCTAAGGTGCACTCAAGCCTGGGTCTGGCTTCTCACTCATCAGAATGCCCCTCCCACAACAGCACAGATAATCATATCATACTGAAAATAAAATGCGGGAAATAAAATGCGATAAATAACACAACCTAACAAGTAATCATACAAGCGCTAGGATTGACTCTCGCAGGGGACGTTGGATCCCCAAACTGACTCGCATACGGGATGTTGGATCCCAGGAAACTATCAAGTCCCCAGTAGAGTCGCCAGCTGTCGCTTCCGCGAAAATAAGGTGCCGGCAAAATAGAAGAGTCGCCACCTTTTGTTATTTATCCCTCAGAGCGGGAAAGGAAACGATCGGAAAAACCTGACGAAAAGGGTATAAGACAAGGTCATCGCAACCATTGTTTGGGTTCGGGAGTCGGTTACACAAGGGGAAGGTATTAGCACCCCTCACGTCCATCATACTCGATGGGATCCACGCTTGCGGGTTTGTTTACGGGTGAAAAACAATCTATCTACGGCTGCTAGATCTAAACGGAAGGAAATTGACTCGATAGAGCGTCGCACTCTATGCCTACGTATTCTCGTCAGAGAATGAGAAATCAGAGTCAACGTAGTTCGGGAAACTACGGGGGGACTTTGCTCGGCAAGACGTCGCATCTTGTGCCTACGTATTCTCGTCAGAGAAATCAGAGCATGACGTAGTTCAGGCTAACTACGGCTAGACAAAGGTGTTCTCGGTCACACAGGGGTGAGAGAAAGGATTGACGATACTACCGTACACATTCTAGCAGTTAGGTGGACGCTGCTCGACCATTAGAGACTTAGGCGTACCTGTTTGTGGTAGAACGGACGTAGTATGTCGGGTTTAAAGGTATGGGAACCTACGGGAACTAGAGCTACGGTCTGGTCTCAAATGCGCTCGGGCAAGAGAAAGGGATAACATCAGTCGTCAGCGGGAAAGTCTTGATCGCACAGCAGCGAGAGAACAAAAAGATTAGTCGTTAGTGTGCTCGCTAGGATATCGCATCCTATGCCTACATATTCTCATCAAAGAAAATCAGAGCAGCTGTAGTTCAGCCTACTACAGCTAAAACGGGGAAACGGGAAAAAGGGAAAAGGGAGGTAGCTCGCTAGGATGTCGCATCCTATGCCTACGTACTCTCGTCTGGCACGAGAGATCAGAGCAAACGTAGTTCGACGGACTACGGGCTACGGGAAAGGTAGCTCGCCAATACATCAGTATCGTGCCTACGTATTCTCGTCAGAGAAATTAGAGCAAACGTAGTTCGACCACGGGAAAGGGGAAAGGTGGCTCGCCAATACATCAGTATTGTGCCTACGTATTCTCGTCAGAGAAATCAGAGCTAACGTAGTTCGGGAAACTACAGGGGAATTTGCTCGCCAAGACGTCGCGTCTTGTGCCTACGTATTCTCGTCAGAGAAATCAGGGCAGCGTAGTTCAGCCTACTACAGCTAAAACGGGGAAACGGGAAAAAGGGAAAAGGGAGGTAGCTCACTAGGATGTCGCATCCTATGCCTACGTACTCTCGTCTGGCACGAGAGATCAGAGCAAACGTAGTTCGACGGACTACGGGCTACGGGAAAGGTGGCTCGCCAATACATCAGTATCGTGCCTACGTATTCTCGTCAGAGAAATTAGAGCTAACTTAGTTCGGGACTACAGGGGAATTTGCTCGCCAATACGTCACTATTGTGCCTACGTATTCTCTTCAGAGAAATCAGAGCAGGACGTAGTTCAGGCAACTACAGGGGAAGCTGCTCGCCAATACGTCAGTATTGTGCCTACGTATTCTCTTCAGAGAAATCAGAGCAAGACGTAGTTCGGGCTAACTACTCGATTGCACGGCGGCAAGAGAAGGGGTCTCGACCGCACGGGGCGAGAACAAAGAGGAAGCAAGCCTACGCCTAAACGGGAAGGAACTCGGGACACACACGCAAGAACCTAAGACGTAGGAGTGAATGCGTCGCATGTCACCCAAAGGGTACCATACTAAACATCCTAGACGATTGAGAAGAACTCCTCAACTATCGTTTCCTACGTATCTAATGATCTCACAACACTCGACGGTTGCCTGAAGACTTGAAGAAGACGATGATGATGATGTTGACGAAGCAGCTCCTGGGCCTGACGTGCGCGCAAGCTCCATTCCAATCTTCTCCTCTCTGGATCTTTGATGATGACGCTCGAATCAGAACAATGTAACGCTTAGACCGTCATGGTTCGACTTATACGAGAAATCGAACTCTAAGAGGTAGCGTATTGATATCCGTGTCAAAGACAAGATAGAGAAATGATATCGAAAATCATTCTCCGATTGAATCGTGCCACACGGCCAGCCAACAATAAAATCGAAGATAAAATCAGATAGAAACAAAAATAGGAGAGAAATCCACTAACAAATGGAAATAAAACGCTACTCCTAAATATACGGCAATTAAATTCCAATAGAAAATATTCTAAGAAATGTAAAGGAGGACTCTAAGAGAAATACTATCTAAAATTTCCTAAAAAGCATAATATGCTAATTACGACCTATTCTAGGAATTATTCTATCTAAATTCTATTAAGAGAATTAAACTAAAACAATTCTCTAAAGAAAATTAAATCCTAATTATAATCCTAACATGCTAATCAATATGCTAATTATATTCTAGGATCATACAACTATTCTAAAAAAATTACAATTAAAACATACAAGAAAATTAAAAATGCAGGGGGGGTGCATCAGTCATTACAGGGAATGTGCTTCAGCAAAAATACAGGGCCCAGCCCAACAAAAATGCACAACAAAAATTGGGGAGGGGGTGAATAGCCAAACACAGGGTGTGTGGCCGAATGGGCCCATTCCAACTACACACACACAAACGGGGGGGGGGGGGGGGGGGGGGGGGGGAAGGAAAAACGGAGGGTGGATCCAAAATGGATTGGGCCAAACCGGGCCCAAGAAGGCCCTTCCCCTCCCCTTCTCCCGAAACCCTAGTCTCCTTCTCTCATACTCCTCCTTCGCCGCCGCCATTGACGTTACCGTTCTCCGCTCACTCTCATCGCTCATTCCTCAACCTCCTTCGTTCCTTAACCTTCAATCGTTACCTCTTCCTATCAAGAAACCTAAGCCACCTCTCTCAAAATCCCTTCGTCTGAATCGTGTGAAGCTTGAGAAGTGAATCCATGGAGATCTCAGAAGTTGTTGGGCGATCTATGAACGATGACGGTTGCATGAGGTTCTTGAAGCTCTGGCGAAGAATCTCCGATGAACATCTTTGAAGATTCTAGGCGGAGATCTGGAGATCTTGAAAGGTTCGTAGATCTGAAGCTTTCTGGCAAAAACTTGGACGGATGAAGGTTTGTGGAAAATCTGGAGTTAAGATAAACACGATGAAGGAATTGGAAAACGTTAATGAAGATTTGTTCTTATGGAGGATTTCTGGAGAATCTCATGATGAATTGATGAACGTGGATGTGTTTTGACCGGAGGTGGTTATGAACTTGGCGTGAATGTTCGTGGATCTTGATCATTTCTGATGAACCTCTAAAAAACGTGTTGAACGGATGAACTGCGATGAACACAGGTATACTTCTGGGTGAGAATTCTTGGAGGTTTTGAAGACTCGCTGGTGGTTTCTGGAAAAAGCGAACGAACTGATGAAGATGCGTTGGATGAGCTTCATGAAGAACGTATCAGGATATTGAAGATCTGGAAACGACATTGTATGTTGATGAAGATCTTGAAGTTTCTAGGGAAAACGATGAACATCGACGAAGGTTACGATGAACACGTATGGATCTTGGTGAGGATTCTGGAAAATCATGAAGAACAAGGATGAAGGTTGAAGAATCTTCATCTGTTTCTGGACAAATCTGGGTGAAGACGGTTGAAGATTCATGGCGGAATCGATGAAGTTCTGGAAAAAGGGATGAATGTTCATGATGACCACATGAAGATTCCGGCGAAACCATGCATTTTCCGGCGAGTTCATGGAATTACCGATGACAGTTGGATGAAGGTGATGGATGAAGGAGATGAACATCCATCAGTGAATTTCATATTTCCGGCGAAAAACGGCTTCCGGTGATGGTTAGGGTGAGACTCTGGCGACCGTTGCGGCGGTCCCTACGGCGGCTGCATGGCCGACGTCGAGGGGAGGAAGGAGAAGACGCGTGTCAACACGCATGGGAGATAGGGAGAGGATGGAGGCCACGTGTGAGGTGAGGTGTCACTCTGAGAGAGTGCATGCAGTGATGAAGTGGTGGCTTCTGATGCACACGCGTGGCCAAAAAAGGAGAGAGAAACGTGGGCTGCTTATATAGATGACATGTGGCGCTGAACTTTGGGCCCCCAAAAACCTGACAAATGGCCCACGAATTTTGGACTTGATTAACCACTAATTAATACATGATTAAGCCCTAATTAAATTCAATTAATACTAAACAAAGATTAAAACTGTAGTTAAAGCCTAAATTGAAAATTAAGACTATTCTAAACCTAATTAAAATGAATTAAGACCCTAATTAACATCTAAAAAGGATGATTAAAATCTAATTAATCTAATTTAATTCCTAAATCTAAATTAAATCTAAAAAAGAGGATTAACTATTAAAATTCTATTAATTTCTAAACAAATAAAAAATAGAAAAAACTCTATTAATCCTATTTAAAAAAATACCTAGTAAAGGAATTATCCTATTAAAAATCATTTTAAAAAATCTACTTAAACTCTAGAAAAAAGAATTATCCATTAAAATCTATCATCTAAGAGTAATTCCTAAAAAGGAAATTAAAACTAAAACTATTTAAAAACAATTAATATCTATTAAAGCTATTAAAAAATCTATCTAATATCTAGAAAAATCAATTAAATCCATTAAAAAATTCTAGAAAATAAGGGGAAAAATCTAAGAAAATACGAGGAAGCCGATTAAATCGATTGGAAAAAGATACGCGAACATATCGAAATAAACAGTAAAAACCGGATACCGAAATGTCCTCAAAAACAACAGCGAGAGCTGAAAACACAGGGAACGAGCACCAATTCTCAAAATACGTCCTCGTATTGGCCTGAAATGCCTGAAGCGCGATCAGGGGGTTGTAATCCCGATAAAGTCAATCTGACTGGAAAAAATGCAATGTACGTGGTATGCAAAATGCGAAATGAAATGAGTCGAAACATGAGTCAAATTGCGGTAAGTAGTTGGTCAAATTTTGGGGTGCAACACTTGTGTATGACTTTTTTCTGACCTCAAACTGTCCCAATTCATTTTTTGATTCCAACGATGCATTATGTTGTGTTAAGTGAGCAGTGGACATATGACTTTCAATTCTATGTTGTTTGTAAACAATTTTAAAGCATAGACACACCTTATGTGATGTTTTGAGGATGTATGTGTGATCTATTCATTTCAATTAGGCCTGTTTCTTGATTTATCTCTCATACTTGCAACATGTCTTGAATTTCCTTCCATTTCCATATGACAGTTGAAGTTTTGACTTATGTGTGAGCTGTTTGAGTGTGTGAGCTTGATGTACATGATATTTGAGATGTGTTGGAACCCTCTTTCTGATTATAGCATGTCTGGTTTGATCATTGATCTTGAAAATGCATTTTCATCCCATTTTTGCAACTGCCATCGTGTTTTATTTTCTATGCATCCTTTCAAAAAACCAACTGTACCATCCTGTCCCTTGTTTAAAAACACTCAATTTTGGCTAAAATTTCACCTGAATCCATTAAGAATTGAGTAAGTTAGCATCAAAACGCCTTTTATAAAAATGCCTTGTTCTTGCTTCCAACTTGCCCAGAAATTCATGAAAACACGCCTTATATGTTTATGGGGGTGGCTATATCAACGGATGTATAGCCACCCCAGTGGTAATCAACTTACTCTCTCATGCGCCTTTCACTGCCTAGACCTGGGTTCGATCCCTGAGGAGGATCAACCCTTTTGCATTTTTTTCCTTTTTCTTATTTTCCATCCTACCTGCGCGCGTGTACGTGCTCTAGTGGCCAGCTTGCTTTCCTGCAAGCTGAGGGGCATGGGTTCAACTCCCACCCCTTGCATTTTATTTTATTTTTGCTTGTTGTGTTTTATTTGTACATTTTTACATGAAACTTCCAAAATTCATATCTTTCTCTTTTTTTATTCTTTTGAACCCATTCTTTTTGCAACATGCTTGTCTTAAGGTCTATTTTCATGTGGTGTAAAAATATTACATGTTGTTATTAATTGTGATGTCTTTTGTCTATGTGGAAATCTGTTCATTTGTTGAGATCGTTATCTTACTTGTTGTTGAATTCCCTTTGAATATGCTTGAATTTTCTTGTGAGATTTTTGCATCCCATGTTAGTTAACATGCTAGGGTTTGTCCTCCTTTGGTTGTCACCATAATCCCATGATTATTTCCTCCTAAATTATGAGGTTAAACTAACTTGCTTGTGTTTGATTGTCATCAATACATGTTGTTGTTACCCTAAATGTACTTTGAGTTTATAATATGTTTACTTTCAAATTGTGATTTGTTTACATGGTTGTTACCTTCGTCATGTTTCAATCTTTGTTAAGACTATGCTTCCATCTTTGTTAAAATATTTGATTACCGGTTGTAACCATTGGTATTATTTGAAGTATCTGCTTAGTGTAATATGCATGCCTACTTGATTGTAATCTTATTCATCTTGCTTAATTGTTCATTTTGCTTTGTTAAGTATTCCTTCCCCAAGTGATGGAACTTTTTAGTTCTCATCCAAGTTGCCTCTCTGTCTCCTTTCAAAGGAAAAGTCTTTCCGTTGACCCCTAGGTCATAAACAACTCATCTCTCCCTCGACTTCGTTAAGTCACTCATACACTTAGTTAAGTGAAACTTGTCCTTTAGACTTTTCTTAAGTCTACAAAGCCCACCCTTGTTAGGAGTGCTCTTTCAACTATAACTTATGATAGAGTTTGTTAACTCTATGTAAGAATCATCGTCATGATTACTTACTTCCCTTTCTTGAGTGTTCAACTTAGATCTGGAGAGTTTTCTTAAAACTCTACACAAGCATTATCATGTTTGTTCCCCTTGGAACCTTGATGACAATCAAGTGTTCTTCAAATTTGATGAGGTGAACTAAGGTTGCTCTGATTCTATCCTAGTTAGGATACGTAGGCAGAAGATGCGATATCTTTGCGAGCAAACTTAGTGTACATATCTTTAGGTTTTAACCTTCACTCAATCCGAATCCATAGCAAACACTTAGCAACTTAACATACAACAAACAAAAGGTTCCTGTAGAGTACTACAGATGTTTAGGATGTAAAATACCTACCCTATGCATAACCAACCCCCGATCCCCGAATCTCTTAGCGTTGTTGTTACATCGCGAAAAGGGTTTTTCTTTCTTTAGACCTTTCGTTTGGATAAATTAAAGTCCGGTTGTGAATTCTAAGAATTAAAGATTCAAGTTAATTAATAGCTTGATATCACGATTCTCACTGCAACAAGTACCATCCTTAGTTTTGAGATTAGCGTTCACATCTTTCTTATCAATGCAGAGAGCTTCAGCAATGAGGTGAGGTTTCGGACATGTTGTTGTAGATGAAGGGAACTTGATTCTTGATCTCAACCCCCATGATACGAGAATACTTCTCAAGCATTGGCGCTAACTAATAATCTTGAAATGTGAAACATCTTAGCGGCGGGTCATAGAACTGAACAAGTGTATGGATGGCCATGACGTTAACTTCAGTGTTGAGGATGGTCAAAATATTACCATAATCATCCTTGAAAACAACTCTATTATCTTCCGAAATATGGGATGTTAAACCTCTCAAATTCTTTAGTTGAGGTTCCACAAACTTGTAGCATACCTCTGCAACCAGTACTCATCTTCTTTGATTATGTCAACAAAGATCAAGCTCTCAAATACCTTGGAAATGCACATGCAAAAATTAATTCTTATGATGAAATGATACACAACACATGAATCAAGAAGCCAACACATTTTAGATAATCTGGATAATCTGCATATATAACTCTGTGTAGGTGCAAAGGTCTGATGTGTACAAGAGAATAAATGGTATGAAAAGTCTTGGTTTTCTACAAAAACCCAATATCCCCTCACAGGTGTGTTCTATTCTTCCAAAGGTGGTCCCTGGAAGGTCTCCCAGACTCATAGAATCAAGTGAAAATATCCTGCCGTAGCGAGTTCTCGCAGGACAAAAGTATTCTCAAGTGAAACTAGTTTGGGTGTGGCTCTCGTGACACCAACGCGCAAAACGCTTGCGACACGACTATCCAAGATTCTATCATATGTGTATGCTCAAGCCTGGGTATAAGGCTTATCTCTCAAGTAATATCAGTCCATCCCAACAACAATAAGAAATATAGCAGATATCCTGAGTATGAAGCATATGAATATTTAAAGTAGTAAAATGTGTAATAAATAACATAAAGATAAAGAAAATAAAGCATAAAGATAAACACCCAAACAAACAAGAAAACAAACAAAACTAGGCGAGACCCTAATATGGAAGAGTAAGGAGTCCCCAGCAGAGTCGCCAGCTAAAGCTAGCGAGATTATACCTGAGCGCATCGCACGCTCGGCGGTATAATAGATACGCCACCGAAATTTATTTAGTCCCAAAGGATAGGGAAAATATCAATAAAACCCAAGGGAAAGAGAAACGAGTAAGGGAGTCGGTTATGCGAGAGGAAGGTACTAGCACCCCACGCATCCGTCGTACTCGATAGGAACCACTATGCTTGCTTCTAGGCTCAAATGGGTGATCTATCTAAAGGCTACTCACAAAAGAGGGAAAGAAAAGAGACAAAGAAAGTGCTCACAGAGGATTAGGGCCCTCGTGCCTACATATCCTCATAGTGCAATGAGGAATTCAAATTTTCGTAGTTCATGGAACCAGGGAATAGAAGGGGGAAAGGTGGCTCTCCAAGAGTTTGCAATCTTGTGCCTACGTATCCTCACACTGCAATTAGGAATTCAGAGCCTACGTAGTTCGGAGAATGACCACAAAATAGGAAAAGGAAATGGTGTCAAAACAAAGAGCGAAAGGCAAAGAAATGGTGTTGAAATCAAGAGAGAGAAGTAAGAGGTATGAATAGAGAAATGAGGAAAAAGACAAGGAGTATGGGCAAATGGTGTAATAACCGAGACTCGTTGTTTAACCCAAAGAAGAAGAGAGAAGTTACTCTACTGGGAAAGAAAGAAAAGGATCTTAACCCTAGCTGGGGAAGAGAAAAGGGAATAGAACTCGATATATTAACTGATAGACAGTGGCTAACCAAGAAAGAGAGTTTGACTCCACTAGGGAGAAAGGAAATAACTAGTCTCTACTGAGGAAGATGAGAGTTGGTATTTTGGCTGACAAGCACTGGTTAACTAAGAAATGGGGTTGACTCTACCGGGGAAAGGGATAGTAAGAAATTGGTATTTAACCGACAGGCAGTGATTAACTAAATAAAAATGGGTGTTGAATCAAGGGAAGGTTTAACCCAAAAAGGAGACTCGGTGTATTAACAGATAGACTGTGATTAACCGAGGAAAAGAAGAGGTTGGTTTTTCTTTCAACTAAATATAAGTAAGCATGGGAAAAAACGCAAGAAAACTATGCAAAACAGTCCCAAACAGCAAAGATTTTTACAAAAGTTGTCAGGTGTAGTCGATTAACATCCTGCTACTAATCGATAACATAGTTCCAAAATTGTGTTTTAAGGTGCAGGCAAGGGTGTAATCCATTAACCTACTGGTGTTAATCGATTACTACTGTATAAATAGCAAAAATAGAATTTCAAAAAGCACTTTTCGGAATCACTTATCGCATGCAATTGCAGTGGATCATAGAATAGAAGTAGATGTAAAATTCATATCAATTCATAGCAATTAAGAACTAAAATAATCAATTATGCAAAGCACTTATTCAAGTAGCAAAGCAACAATTAAGCATTACATTGCAAAAACGCAAAATCGGTCGAAAACGATAAAATAATTTAGATTTACAAACCTACAAGGATGATATGTACCTTGGTAATTATTGTATTCAAAATGTGATGAAGAAAGGCTTAGAAAACCAGAAAATATAGAGATCTCTAGCAATCCGTAGCGAGAAAACTGAAGATAATGTGATAATTGCTTCAGATTCGAATTTACATCAAAACTTCTTCAATGATCAACTTCCAAAGCTTTAATTAAAGTAAATGATGATGTTGTTGCAGAATTCAAAAGTGAAATAAAGAGGAATGGAGGTTTCTTTCAAAGAATAGCAAGCTTTAATGCAAAGCTTACTAATGAGGTTTAGGGAAGAAGATGATGATTGAGAGAGAGAGAGAGAGAGAGAGAGAGAGAGAGAGAGAGAGAGAGAGAGAGAGAGAGAGAGAGAGAGAGAGAGAGAGAGAGAGAGAGAGAGAGAGAGAGAGAGAGAGAGAGAGAGAGTATGTGTTATAGAAAATTCAGAGAATGAGAGTGAAATTTCAGAGCAAAAATGAAAGAATGATCAAGGGTCCCTTGCATCAAGGTGAGCGTTTGTTTAGATAGAGCATAGGCTTGGACTGAGCGGAGGTTTGGAGTTTGCTATGGAGTTAGTTATATGTGGTTTTTCATTTGGTTTAGAGTTAGTTAGATCCAACCCACTGAGTTGGGGTCTAACTCAGTTAGTTATTGGTTAACTCAGTTGGAAAATCCCAATGAAACTCAATTGGTCAAGTGGTTCAAATGTTTAGAAATGAGGGTGCATGGTTAACATTAATGATAGTGAGGTAGTGTAGCAAATGTAGGTGATATTTTTTGGTGTAATCACATGTCTAGAATGTTCCACAAGATGCTAGAATGGTGTAGACCAAAGGAATAGAGTGGTAGAAGCTACAGTGTTGTGAAATTGCTGAAAATCAGCAAGCAAAGTAGGTGTAATCGATTAATAATATTATATTAGTCGATTAACACATGCAAAGTTTCAATTTTTTTTCCTAAAATGAAGTGTCTTGGTTGTGGTTCCCTACTTCGACCCCTTACTTTGATAAGTAGGCATAGAAACCCTTCTGTTTAGCATGTATTGGTATTGTGATGACTCTGTGAGGATATGATCATAACCTCGAGATTCTATGAGGATTTGAATATATACCTGCAATGAATCCACAGATAAAAAAATGCATATGCTAGGAATGCAAGTGCACGTGCTTATGCAAAAAGGTAAAAAAAAAAAAAAAAAAAGGGAGGTCAAATTTTGGGTTACGACAGCTCCAGGGCATTGAAATGCCGTTTTTGGCATATTTTCATCAGCAATGAAGATCCAGTGCAAATCTTCTTAGAGTTTGCTTGATTGTTTTCCTTCCATGTTTGGTAGGCAACTTTAGTTCGACCAGCTCCTTACTCAATCCTGACATTTCATCGTAATCCCAAGCAGAGCAGTCCTTATACTTTTTGGAAAGTTGGATCACATCGACCTTAAGTTTTGGGCCAAGGTTAGCACTTATGTATGTTGGCCTTTTTTCTATACTTTCTCCTAAGTCAACTTCTTCCAAAGGATCATGCGCTAGCATCTTTATATTGGGCGCCAACGGGTCCCTTTCGAATCCCAAAGGCTCTTCATTATAAATAGCGTTGAGCCTCTGGCCTTGCACTTCTTGTTTATCCTTGTCAGGTGGCTCTGGTTCAAAGTCTATGCCAGGCCCCTTAAGGTGCGCATCATCTTCTTTGGCTTCGAAAGCCATGTATTTAACTTTGCCGCTTAAGGCCGCTTTTAATATGTTTTCAGCTACATAAGTCGAAAGTTTTGCCATTGTTTTGGCTTTAGACATATCCATCAAATTAATCTCCCTAACCAGTTGGTTGGATGTATGATGTCCCTTTAAACTCGAGGTATTCACCTACCACCTCTCTATCCCACTAGAACCCATAAGTTGGATGTAAGTGAAGGGAATTATATGCTGCATCCATAGGGTCAAATGCAAAATCTACAGGTCGACAAGGGGCAATATTGGCCAAGTTCTTATCGAAATTTCTTCTGTCCACTTGATTTACTTCAGCTAAGAAATAAATTTGATATGCCTCGATGTTTTCCACTATGTCGTCATTTCGCCATATAGTGATCCTCTGATGCATCAAATATGGTACCGCTCCTATACCATGGCTCCGCTCATGACCCAACAACAAATTATGGTTAGCTTTCGACTCGACAACCATAAACATAGTCGGTCTAGTAATTGTTCCCACAGTAAACTCCAACTTAATCACACCTAAATTGCGTCTAATATTTCCTTCATAGTTTGATAAGACCATATTGTGGGGTTTAAGGTCCGTGTCAAACTTTCCCACTTTTTGTAACATAAAGTACGACATCAGATTAACTGCTGCTCCACCGTCCACAAGAATCTTACTAACTACGTCGCACCTCGAAAAATCATCAAAGATAATTCGGAAATACGACCCTCACGCTAAAGGTGCGGAATACAGTTCGACAGAGTCGCCACCGAATTTTATTTATCCCTAATAGACGGGAAAGGAAAATATCGAGAAAACCTTTTAAAATGAAAGGACAGGAACAGGGTCGTCGCAACTGATGTTCCAGGTTCAGGAGTCGGTTACGCAAGGGGAAGGTATTAGCACCCCTCACGTCTGTTGTACTCAACGGGAACCTCTTAGTATGTTTTGCAATGGGTGTTATCTAAGCTTGCTTGTTTTCTTCTCAATGGTAAATGCGAATTGGTAGGATAAAAGGATAAAGATGCTAATAGGGGAAAATGGGTGGTTATAGGATAGGATGCCCGCTAAGGATTGGGGCCCTTGTACCTAGGTATGCTCATTCGGACGAGAATGAGAAATCAGAGCTTCGTAGATCGACTACAGGAAAGATTGGAGGGGAAATGGAAGATGGATAGAAGGTAGACACGGAATGACGGAAAATGATAGAAGTGTGCTAATAACGGAAAAAGGAAAGGTACCTCACCAAGATCATCCCAATATTGTGCCTACGTAACTTACATTCAAACGAGAATGACGAATCAGAGCGTCTGCAGTTCGTGGAGACGACCACGAAAAGAGATAAGGTTGAATTGATTTAAAGTTTGAGTTGGAAGCTTAATATTGAATGACAAGCAACCCAAGGGGCGTGCCTCGAGAGCTGTCACTCAAGAATCCAAGGAATGCGAGATTGTAAGAATTCAGTTCTTTCGGGAGTTGATTGAATAGGTTTGAGGACAGTTGAACATTTTGAATTCGAAAGAGTGAATGAATAACAACTCAAAGGGCGTGCCTCGAGAGCTAATCATTTGAAGATTCAAGGAATTCTAGACTCCAAGAACATCCTTCTTTCATAAGTTTGATTACAAAAATATTTGAATAAGAATTAGGTATTTTATAACAAAAGGGGTAAATGAATGACAACCCAATGTGTGCGCCTCGAGAGCCATTCATTCGAAAATTCAAGGAATGCTAGACTCCAAGAATCTTCTTCTTTCAAAGTTTAATCGAGAAAAAGTTTAGTTACGAATTTGAATTGAACTAAGGTATGTGAAGAGTTCACTTGCATGAGGCGAGAATATGAGGTTAGATTTGTTAGGTATTTTTAGAGAAATGACGATTATTCGATAAATGAGACGTCGGCCTCACAATCAATTAATTGGGGCTTTATTGGGATGCTAGATCCCAACAACACCTTTTTCATTCGATTAATTACGAGATTTGTGTTTGATGGATAATGAATGAGCTTGTCCAAATTATTAGCGCAAGTATGTTGGGAGCGAAAGATCGAGCAACCCACAACCTAAGGGATGCGCCCCAAGAGCGGCCACTCAAGAATTCAAGGAATGCAAGACTCCAACAACTCAGTTCTTTCGTAATTTAGTTAAGAAAAGATTTTGAATTAGGTTAAATGCTTTGATTAAATTAGATTATCTTGATTAGACGCGTTAGGAAATTTAGAAATGCAAGATTGAAAGGATCACAACCCAAAGCGTGCACTCCAAGAGCGATCTTTCAAGAACCCAAGAAGTGTTTGACCTCAAGAATTCAATATCTTCGTTATTAATTGAGAAAATAAAAGTTGCTTATCCAATTTCGATGAGTGGTTTAATGAGATTAGAAGTTTTTTAATCAAATTAGGGTTGGAATGATTTAAAAGTTTTGACAAGAACTAAGTATTTTGAACTGATCAGGGGATTAAGTACCTCAGAAATGAAATATGGGACGAACACAACCTACGGCATGCGCCTCAAGAGCATTCACCCAAGGATCCAAGAAGTGTTAGAACTCAAGAATCCACTACTTTCATCATTAATTAAGAAAAGATTTTGTTCAATCGTATTGAGAAATAATTTAGTTTTAATTAAGAAATTTTCTTTAAAGGTTAAATGTTTTAATCGATTTGAAAATATTTCTAAAATAGTTTTAGATTATAGTGAAAGTTAATTGTTTCTTGGTTTTTGAATTAAGGAACTAGTTAGAATAATTAATCTAATTAAAATCAATTAATTAATAAAATTAATTACTAAATTAATTAATTATTATAAAACATTTTTTAAAAAAATTAATCAAACTAATTAATATACTTTGAGTTTTTTTCCCTAAAAAGAAATTAAGTTTTAATAAAAAGTTATTTTGTTATATATATTATAAAAAACAATTATAAAGCAAAATAAAGAAAAAAACAATAGAAAAAACTAATGGGCCAACTATGACTAGTAACATGGGGTTCACAAAGGAATTCACTTGTGCCATAGTTTCAGGCCCAATAGCCCATCACAAGTTCATGAATGTGCGAAGTAATGAAATGGCGATGCAGAAAGAAGAAAAAACACTTGGTCCCAAGACCCGGTCCACAAGAAACCCGGTCCAGGTTTGTAAAAAACCTAATAAGACTTGACCATGTCTTTCTTCTTCATCCATTCAGCCGCACATCTTCTCCTTCATCTTCTTAGCTCAACCTTGCTTCCATCAATATAACTTAATGGATGCTATGATATTTCGTCATTATCACATTCGAATTCACAAATGGCATCGCTGGTAAAGCATACTCTATCACGCTGTGTCATCGAGCCAGCGGCGGCAGAGGTTCTAATGAACTCCTAAAACAACACAACACGGCACAAATATGAACATCTCTGCGGCGTGATTCGCAACAATAACAAAAGGACAGAAGGAAAATCAACTACATTGTATTCATCACGCATCCTCTGTGTTATCTCAAAAGAGCAAATAAAAGATGTATTCACGTGAAATATGCCCTACGAAGCTAAAAACGTGTCCACGAAGAAGGAAGGGTAGATCCAAATGCTTACCGATTTGAAGCCTAGTTCAAGTTTGTTCTTGAATCTGTATCCTCTTCCTCTTCATTCTCGTCTAATTTTTCTTCTACCACTCTTCTTTTTCACGTTATTTGTTGATGAATTCGTGTGGAATGTTGTGGTTTTCTGTAGTGGAATCCGAGTGATTGACATTAAACGGTTTCGTCTTATTTTGCGTTGCCCTCACAGGCTTTGGTTTGATGAAGATACAATGATGATGAAGATTGTTTCAGGAAGCTTGTGGTTCGTGAAAGAAATTAATGAGGTTTGTAATTTGGCCGAGTGGAAGAACAAAGATGATTTTTATAGGGGTTTGAAAACCGAAGAACGAAAACGAAAGTGTTGAGGAATGTTTGAGTTGAAGAATTGATCAAGGCTGGAGCAGAGACCGAAGAAAAAAATCCTCTCCTCCCTTTTAGTTGCAGTTTTTTCAGTTTATTTCAGGATTGGGAGGGGTAGTTTAGGATTTCCAATTGCAATTCTGTTAGGATTAGTGAATCAATTCCTTCTGCATTTTCCGTTCGTGATTTTACAATTTCTGCTTCTGTGAAATTTTGTGGTGGTTTTCTTCAGTAATTATGTTATGGAAAGCTACAAGTTCAGTGATTTTGAAATTGATTTTGTCGTTTTTTATACCTTAAAATGTGGGACCTTATGTGTATTTTCCTCCTCTCTTTTTTGCTGCTAAGAGTTTTTTTACTGCTATGCCTTTATTTTTCACTACTATGTACTTTTTCTTTTCCATTCCTATCAGTGCCTTTTGTTATGGACCTGAGCGAATGTATTCCTCTTTTTTCTGTTAAGCTCATGCATACCCTGGCAGCATCCTTAACATTATTCTTCATAGGTGTATAAACAAACCGTGCGTCCAAATTCTGGGAAAGTTTCGGATTTCCAAAGTAACCAACTTACTTGCTACAAACATAAAATTTCCATTCAATGGGACATTGGGCCATATAACCAAAAGGAATTCCAATATTAAAATCAACAATGGCAAGCATACCATCAAGGTTTCCTTTACCAAATAGAAGGAATATGAAAATTGATTCGAAGTGAAAATGATTTTGGTTATAGAATTTGGATTTGGAATTTTGTTTGGATATTGAATTTGAAAAATATGGATATTAATTTAAAGTGGATATTGAACCCGAAATGGTTGAAAAATGGATTTTATAAAAGGATGGGGATATAGTTATGAAAATGGACGTGACATGAAATAGGTATTTGGATTGGTTTGTGAATGGACTTTGATATGAGCTTTAAAACGGATAAAAACGTGATGCATTATTTGCCTTTATAACTTAAACTGCAAACAATCTACATGACCGATAAGTCCTTATCCAAATTCCCTTCTTCGAGAACTTTATCTTCAATACAATCTTCTAATCCGTACCTAATTTTCATGACAATCAACAAATATCATCCATGGTCTTGACCACAACATGAATCTACAACAACATCATTATCATGTCTTGACTTCAATGATCAACAAAAATATCAATGCTTTGAATCCTTGAGCATAAATGATAAGACTGGAAACATGGAGGACTACTTTGATATTTAATGATCCTCAGCTGATGAAATGTCCCTAAACTCCACCATGAATGAGAAACCCTAACTATCCTTGAGAAGTACACTGAATGAAGAAATGGCCTGACTTGTTGAAGAATCAAAACCCTATTCCACAGACCTTCTCAATTACAGTAATGAAGGAACCTTGATCACTTGATACTCTGATAAAGAAGATGTCTATGATGATGGGAATTCACCCTTGCTTCAAACTTGAATGAAAGTAAATCCCAGTATATAGGAACCCTGATTCAAAGAACCGCCTCCTGTCTTGGAAGATCAATGCAATATATGATTAAGAGATTATAACCTAATGGGAGATGCATATGATTGCAAGGAGAAAGCCAGTTAAGGTTAGAAAAAGGTAGGACAAATTTCGGGTATGACAACTACCATATTCTCAACCTTTCCTCTAATAAAAAGAGGCTTAAGGTGACTCCTCATAGCTTCATCTGGTCTCTCGAAGAAGACATTTTGGTCTTAAATGCAACCATTATTCATAACATAATAACAAACTGGCCTATGCCTAGCCATTTCGACTTCCATCACATCTTCAAGTTCCTCGACCTCAGTAATCTGGCCATACTCTCTAGGTAACACAGAAACCATGTTGCAGGTTATTTCCAACAAAGGTTCTGATTCTGTATGTTTGAAGTTATCAGTTAACATGTCTTTATTGTCAGCTATCAACTTTGACTTTCTCTTTAAATCTTCCAATTGATTGGGAAACAACTTCTTTCCCACGTGTTTCTTTTATTCAATTCCATTTTCTCTAAAGGCTGATTAGTACTTGATTCAGCCATTTCCTTTTCATTGGCTTCCCTCTCAGTTTTCCTCCTTCTTTTCTTTCTTTGCCATTGTGACTTCAATATAGGGTTCTTCCCTTTGTAGTTTTAAGTTTTTGAACTTTGAACTTTTGTTATGGTCTTTATGGTGAAATTGGTGAGTTTTTTCACTCAAAATTTTTTTTATGGTGTTTATAGTGAAATTGGAGAGGTTTTTAATTTGAAACTTTTGTAATGGTCTTTATAATGAAATATGTGAGTTCTTTTAACTTAGAACTTTTATATTGGTCTTAATAGTGAAATTGGTGAATTTTTTGACATTTAACTTTTGTAATGAAGGGAGAGAGTCAATACCTACTGTTCCCATTTTCCTTTTCTAATCACCTCTAAAACCGGCGATGCCTCTTAGGTTGATTTTCATGTCTTAGAACATATGCCTTCTTCCTGTCATATGTCGTAAGCATCTATAGTCCAAGTACCATGATTGGCGTTTTAACTCCGATGCTAAGGATATCTGCAACATAAACTATTATACCCTTAGGTACCCACATCTTTTTGGGTCCTTTAGGGTTAGTCTTCCTACAGCCTTTTATAACTTTGGGTTTTTGTGCAGGATATTTATACATGAATGCATGATTGGAATGGGCATGGGATTTTGTTTTAGCCTTAGGTTTTTCAAAAGCTTTACCTTTAGGCCTAACATCAGTTTGTTTCCAGATGGAACAAAATGAGATTCAAGAGTATTAGGCTTACTATCCTTTTTAGAATCAGATTCTTCATCAGAATCATAGCCAGTACCTCTTGTCACATTCTTGATGATTCCATAAATCATTGAAGCCATTAATATTTTATTCAAGCTTCTAGCAAGGAACTTCTGGAAAGACTTATCATACTTTTGTATGATGCCACGAGAACCTGCAGGAGCTTTAGAAGTAATTTTCTCATGTTGACTCTTGCTTGAGGACACAGAGTTGTTTTTCAAAATAAGGTTTTCTTCATTTAACCTTGAGAAATATTTTTGAAGCTTACGTAAAACCTCTGACTCAAATCCATGAATCTTTTTCAGATCCTTCTATTTATCTAGAGGGTTCTGATGTTTTTCCAGAACTTCAGATAAACTTGAGTCAAGTTCAGAATGAGAGAGTTTAGAAAATACCTCTTTAGGATCTGACTCGGATTTTGTTTCTGATTTACTAGTTCCAAGAGGAGCTTTTGTGAGTGCCATCAGAGCCACGTTAGCCTGCTCCTCTTCAGAATCATTGTCAGAGGACTCTGAGTCATCCCAAGTAGTTATAAGACCCATTTTCTTCCCTCAGAAGTCCTTCTTCTTGGGTCTGTCATTCTTCAGTTTGGGGCAGTCATTCTTATAATGACCTGGCTCCTTGCATTTATTGCAGATGACTTCTTTGCTGCCTCCAGCTTTCTTGAATCCAAAAGTAGACTTAGAACGACCACCTGTCCTTTTTTTCCATCTGAATTTTCCTTGCCTTTTCTTCCAGAGTTTATTCATGCGTTTGAAAAGAAGAGACAATTCATCTTCTTCTTCTGATTTAGCATCAGTATCAGCCCGAAGAGCTCTTGTCTTCTCAACTCTTCCATAAGACTTCAAGTAACATATTTGCTCTTTCTCTTGGGCTCACCTTCCTCGAGCTCAATCTCATGACTTCTTAAAGAAATAACCAGTTCTTCAAGAGAGGTATTGTTGAGGTCCTTTTATAACTTTAGAGTTGTTAGCATAGGTCTCCAATGTTTAGGTAAGCTTTTGATGATCTTCTTGACATGATCAATAGTATAATACCCTTTGTTCAGTACCTTAAGTCATGCAACCAGAGATTGATACCTTGAGAACATTTTCTAAATTGTTTCATCATCCCCCATCTTGAACGCTTCATATTTTTGAATCAAGGCAAGAGCCTTGGTTTCCTTCACTTTAGCGTTTCCTTCATGCATCATCCTCAGAGAGTCAAATATAGATTTAGCAGTATCTCTGTTGGTAATCTTTTCATACTCAGTGTATGAAATCCTATTTAGCAAGATGGTTCTTGCTTTGTGATGATTTTTGTAATCCTTTTTGTGTTGATCTGTCATCACTCTTCTTTCGATCTTGTTGCCGCTTGCATCGACTGGATGCATGTACCCATTGACTACCATATCCCATAGATCCACGTCGTAAACAAGAAAGAAAATTTTTATCTTGTCGTTCTAATAATCAAATTTAGGGTTGTAATGATCTTTATCATTAGATGGAATAATTGGAGGTGAAATGGTAGCCATTGTGTTTCATTAGATCTTTGTTTGACACTGTTAAGTGTTTCATAATCTAATCAAGACTAAAACCGGAGCTCCGATGCCTATTGAATGTTACGAGAAAAACAAGATAGGGGGATTTTTGAATTGAGATTCTTAAAAAAATCCTTTTCAAAATTGATTCAATTAACAAGAAAAAGAATAATAAAAATAACAAGTTATTTTTATCTTGGTTCGCTATTAACTAAGTTACCTCCAGTCCACCCGCCAAGGTGATTTCACCTTCTCAATAGTACTTATCCGCTATAATCAAACAGATTACAAACACCACAAAAACAACCTTCCTTTTCTACTCGAGTATACAAACTAAAACCCTAGTCACTCAAGGTAACCACTCAAACAAACTTGAGATTTACAAATTGTGTTTACAAGATTGCTTCTAGTAAGCTGATTAACACAAAATTTTAAGCACAAAGACTCAGTCACACAATATGAACAAAAGTTCTGTGTGTTTATACAATATTCACAAAAGTATTAGAGAAAATAATGCAGTATGAAAACTTGAATATCGTATGAAAATATTCAAAGGTAGCAGCTTGATTCCATCTTCCATGTCTTCCTTATATAGCCAAAGAAAGATCCTTCAGAGGGTATTATGGGAATCTTCACATATGAGCTAGCACCTTGAATAACCGTCTTCAATGATGGGAGACAAAATCATACAGCATAAACGTCCTTATTCCACAAAATCCGTGTACTAGAAGGAATGTTTTGATCTTGTACGAGGTACTATTTATCTCTCATCCAATGGTCTATTTTGTCGTCTTATAAGTATCAGAGTCAGATAGTCCGCATCTTGTGAACACATGTATTTCCTCGGAGTCAAATTATATTGATTCAAGAATTTGAGGATGTCACACGTCAGAGCTTCAAAGTCAGAACTTGTTCAGCAACAACTGCACACTTGACAAGGAAAATTATTAGAGTACAAAATTATTCTCTATCAATCAACAAATTTTTATCATCAAACCTAAAGGCCAGATGCAGAACCAAAACTCGATCTCACACAAAATCATTCATCATGCATACAATCAAAGTCTATAGTCAGTCAGGTTAGTCAGGCCAGTCACACTACTACACAAAAACCACCGCTACTCCCCCTTTTTTCCATAATTTGACAAACGCATGAATATAAGCAAACAAGATTAGAAGGTATAAAACAATTTAGTCATTTTTAACCATGAGCACAGTCCAAATACATACGTATGGAAGCAATATGCATCCAATTTAGGTGCAAAAAATAAACTCATGAACAACTTGTTATTGGTAACAAAACAATATGGCCAACAAGCTATTAGAAATTCAGCAAAAGGAAGCAAATCTCATGCCCATATACAAGGTCCAAAATAAAATAAAGCTTTAGTGAAAACATAAACAATTATAATCAACAATAAGGAACCATGTTGAATCTACAACACTTCATTTTTCTGAGCTTTATTCCTTTTCTTTACTTTCAATATCCTTATCTTCCTCACCTTTATCTTCTTTGTCTTTTTCAACATCCTCTTCTTTAGAAATCATTTTAATCATCTTATCCACACGTTTCTTCCTTAAGATGTTTGACCTGATAGTTTATTCAAGGGCTTTGGAGACCTCCTTGAGTTCAAGAATTACATCCTTCTTAATAAATTTGGATAAAGCAGAAGAGTTTCCATTAGCAAATTCATCTTGATTCCTTGACACCACCATGTCTGTGACATGTGTTCCAACAAACATCTTGTAGTCAAGAGTCAGAGTCATTGTCTTTGTGTTCTTAATTTTTTAGCATGCACAATATTAGGGTGTTGGTCCAAGATAACTTCAGTGATCAAACAAGGAAAAGATATGGGAAGCTTCACATCAAAGGAACCAACATGTTTCATGGTTTGGTCAAATACATACTCTTTAAAATTCAACTTAAACTTGATACATATTAGAAAGATCAGCTTGGCCAGGGTTGAAGTTATGCTTGAATTGTGTTTGGTGGGTGCCCAATTTGCTACACCTATCTTATTCAGTATTGCATACTTCACACTTAGGCTTCCAAAAGTGAGTAAACCTTTCTTTGGAAATCGCTTGACTTGCCCAACAATTATTTCTCTAGCTATCTTATCCATAGATACATCATCGAAATCTACAAACTTACTTCTGCCTAAATGCTCATTTGTGATTTTAGGATAGAATTTCACATAACTACCTCTCATATACACCTTCATAAATTATTCATTTCCTTCAACATTGTAATCATTGGAGATTTTAACAATGAAATTCTTAACCAATTTCTCATGACAATGACGAATGTCTGACATAATTATCATTAGTCCAACATCGTTAAGCAAATCCATAATTTCTTGATAATCAAGAGCTTCTTCGATAAGCTCTCTTTCTTGAGAAATTATTCACTAAAATACATACTTCCACTTCTGCACACTTGCTTTTGAGTGGAAAAATACATTATATAAGGGAGCAGCTAGAATATTAACAGGAATTATTTTTCCTCCAATATTTCTCCTAGAAGAAGTCATAGTGTCCAGGACATCTAGCTCATCATCTGTCTCAAATTCACTTGTTTGCACAAATTTTGTCTTTAGAGACTTCTTCTAAACAACCTTTTCTTCTACTTTCTTTTTCTTTTTCAAAGGCCTTTTTATAAGAGATTTGTGATTCACCTTTTTAGTATTATTCATTACATACTTGGGAGTAACAACTTTCAGCTTCTTTTTGTCTTTAACACTATTAGATACACAACTAGCTATAATCTTTATTACTTTTACTGCAGATTTTTCATTAGTCTCAGTTTCTTCATTAATATTCACCACTTCTTTTTTTGCAGCTTTCTATTGAGGCTTTGTAACACTTTCAATATTCCTCTTCATGACATTGGCAATGGGAATATCATCATCTTTATCATCTTGATCACACACTCTTTTTACTTTGAACGTCATCCTCTACATTTTGAGGGTTCTCATTAAGGATATCATCTGTAGAATCTTCAGAGTGTACATAGTTTCCAATGAAGACATCATCCAGAAGCATATCAATGACATGTGTATCAATAGGATGATCATCAACCATGAAAAGTTTTTCACAAGGGTTTTCTTAAACATGAGGTTTATTAGTGGATATTGTGAGAGGTTCAACAGGAGGTTCACTAATTAGTAAAAAAGTGGGTTTAGTCTATGGGCTACCAGATGTTGGAACAAATTTTTCAACATTTGGTTCAACATGTGAATTAGCATGTGATTCAACATGTGGTTCCACATGTGGTTCCTCAACAGTGGTTTTGGCATGATCAATGATTTTTTCAATGGTATTAAAATCAGCTTCCTTAGCAATATTAAAAAATTAAACATGCAAAAATGGTTCCTTTTCAGAGGGACTTACCTTTTAAGAAGATTTCTTCTTCTTAGTGGCAACCCTATTTGATCCATTTGTTGAAATGTCAACTAGGACAATCATTTTCAGAGGTACACGATTGAGACTCACTTTAGGTTCATCAACTTTGTTATTTGATGCAGAAACCCTAGTTTTCTTTATAGTTACTTTATCTCCTAAGTTGAATCCAACCATCTTAACCCCATAAGCATTTTTAATTGGCTTTTGTTCATATGTCTTATCATCATCATATTTTTGGCTCATTGTTATACAAGTTTGAAGAGTTTGAGAGAGAGAGAGAGAGGGAGAGGAAAAAGAGAGAGAGAGAGAGAGAGAGAGAGAGAGAGAGAGAATGTACTTCAGATTTATATTAGTTTAGTGCATTTGTGCTTGCTTTTCTCTTAGTATAGTCTTCAATGGCGAGCCATTGAAAATTTGTAGGGTTTTCCATTACTTTGCAAATAAATGTTCATAATTTTTGTTACAACATATAATCACGACAATACTAAAAACTTTAAGTTGACTAACGCTTAAACCAACACATGTCTATTCTTAGATTTCTCCAATGATATAGCAGGATACTCAAAACTAGTGAATTCATAAGATCTTCTTTTGATCTTGACCAAAATGCTATGATATATCCAAATTCCACTCCAAGCTTTGGTTCCACGTCAGTCTTTACTTAACTCTACTAGTTTCTTGTCTTAGCCCTTGTTTTATGCAAGGATATTTAAAAATCCCAAATCCGTTCCACAACTATCTTTACTTGGTACTAATGAAGTCTTTAATGAAGAACACAATAATATTTTAATTGCTAGAAGTCCCTCTCTAAGCATCATAATCAAAACATCAAAACTATAATCTGATACACACAAAAAGCTTCACAAAAAACATTAGACTCCCTAATGTACCTTGTATGTTCTACTCACACTTATTCTTTAGATTTGAGTATCACAATGAGGTTTCTTGGTTCAATATTTTTAAAGATTGACTATCTTGAAGAAATTCACATAACTCCTAAAAATGTCTAACTTAACCAACGCACCATGAAATTTTTATATAATCTTGACTTCAGATAAAAGGTTTGAAAAAAGAACACTCAATGCTTTCTAGATTTGTGAAAGTATGGTTTGAGATTATTTTTAGAATACACAACTTTACATCTTATAATTCACTCATAAATATGAATTGTAATAATGATTCATTATTGGAAAGACTGAGAAAAATGATTTATATATGTGCTAAAGGTTAGGCACAAAATAAGTGAGAAAATGAACAATTGATTCAAGTCGAATAAAGGTGGTATGTGATTCAAATCAGACACTTCCTTCATTCATGTCATTAACACAATGCATAATAGATATTTCAAATTAAATTATTGATTCAAATCAACCATATGATTGATTCGAATGAAACTTCAAAATCTCTTCAAAATCGCCAATTTCGACAGGATGTCCGCTCGGGTGTTCTGCTCGCGTGGTACGTGCTGGACTTCTGCAGACAATGCACACACACACACACACACACACACACACACACACACACACACACACACACACACACACACACACACACACACACACACACACACACACACACACACACACACACACACACACACACACACACACACACACACACACACACACACACACACACACATATATATATATATATATATATATATATATATATATATATATATATATATATATATATATATATATATATAATTTTGACTAACTTTCCCAACATAAAATAATATGATATGGATTTTGTTCTAAGTTAAGTGTAAAGGATGACTCAAGGTGCAACTCGACAACAAATAGTCATATTATAGATGAATTGACAAAATAAAAAATCTAATTACAAATATCAAAAAATTACAAAACATCAAAATACATATGAAATGCACTTTTTTCAATTGAGCAAAATACATATGAAATGCACTTTTTTCAATTGAGCAATTGAACAAAAAACATACACAAAACGGAAATATGTTCACAAAATACGGCAGAAATAATCAATAAATATCTAGAAGTAACAAAAAATAAAAACTAAACTAGAAAGGGATGAGATGCAATGTTATGCATGCTAATAATCTTGAGGGACCATATGAGAATTGGTCATCTCAAGGAAAATATAAAAGAGTGAAATATAAACTTAACCATTTGTAATCATAACTTCCTTCACAGACATCAAGAGAACCCTCAATCTTTCTTCCTGCGCATGATTTTGGTAGTCATCTTCTCTTCACGAATAATTTGATGTTCTTGGCTAGCCCTTGCAACTTCCTCTTGTCGTTTTTCCCTTTTCCTAGAACTAACCAAAATCTTATCAAAGCAATTTTTGATGTAGGATTTGATATCAAAAGTTGTTAGATAATATGTAATGGGTCTTTACTTATATTTTGGTTATGGGTAGTTTAGTCTATTCATGTCTTATTATATATTCTATTTGTAACCCTTATTTAGTTTCAGGAGTTATCATATTCCTATTATTGAAACCCTAGTCTCTTTCTAATTTCCCTATTTTATCATCTCTATTATTAACATGGTATGTAGAGCTTGTTTTGATCCTTCTTAAATTATTTTTCACTTCCGCTTTGGTTCTTCTATTTGGTTACTTCTATCCCTATTGATTATTATATTTGGTTTGGTTTGAATTGTATTATATTTTATTGATTCAATTTGATCTAATTTAATTTAGTTTATTTTAGTATAATTTGTCAGTTGATTTGGTTCACTTAGATTTGGAATGAATTGATTTGGTTCAAATTGATTTGGATTGATTATGTTTGATTTGATTTAAATTAAATTAGATTGGATTGATTTGATTTGATCTGATTTGATTCAAATTGATTTGGTTCAGCTTGATTTGCTGGTTTAGTTTGTTCCCTCTCTTTGGATGCTCCTCCTCTCTCAATTGATTTCTCTCTTTGACTTCTTCAACTACTTCTTCTGTTTCTATGGTTGTTGCTAATCTCTATGATGGTTCTTCTTATTGGTTGCTCTTTGCATGGGTTATGATATTAGTTAGTTTGGTTTGACCGATTATTTTTAGGTTTAATTTGCAGCAAGCTAAAATTTTAACAAACTTTAACTTAAAGGGGGTTTGAGTTTTATATTTATATTGTATATTTTTCTTAGTATGTTTTTATTTTTTGTTTGGAAAACTCTCAATGCTTAATGTTAATGCATTTATGGGTCTTACCTTATATTTTTGCTATGGGTAGTTTAGTCTATTTATGTCTTATTATATATATTCTCTTTGTAACTCTTATTTATTTGCAGAAGTTATATTATTCATATTATTGAAACCCTAGTATCTTTTTCCCTATATTGTCATCTCTATTGTTAAAAAGAGTAAGATTCTCATACGAGCCATGACAGATGAAGGAGTGGCCTTCTAGGAAACATAATCATCAATTGCTTCTTCGTAGATAACAACCATATCATCTTGATAGCAATACATTTGCTTCACAATGTGCGCATCAGACAACTTTGTCCTTATTCAATCATATTTTATAATTATTATTATTATTATTATTATTATTATTATTATTATTATTATTATTATTTATTGTGAAACGACGTCGTCAATAACAAAACAAAGTTATGATACAAAGATTGAGTTTCTTGAATAAACACAAGAAACCCCATTAGATTTTACGAAAGAGGGAGAAGAAAGAAGAAGAAGAATAAAAATTGGTTAAAACTGTTTTACTATTCACTTTCTCGGTAAAGGTTCAAATATTACAAGTGAATACCAATAATTAACCTCTCTGAACCACCTGAGAGAACTAGTCTATTTATAGACTACTAAGCTAACTTAGGCTATAAGCTAACTTAACAATTGGGCTTACAAGAAAGGCCCAATTTGACATTCTAACTTAAACACAAAGCTAACATATTTCGACAACATGATTGAATAAACTTTGACTACAGTATGCACAAATCCTATCGAACCATGAAGCTACTCTTGTCGACACTAGAGTTTAATTCAAATACCATAAATCTCCACCTTAGAACAAAATCTATACTAACAAGGGGACAAACTAGCTTTCATCATATAGCTTTATCAACTGCATACAGTGGAAAAGCTTGCTACTTGGAAATGTCTTGATGATTATATCAGCAGCATTGTCACAAGTTGAAACCTTCAGCACTTGGACTTCTCCATGCTTGATATCTCTCTGAAGAAGTGCAGACTCACATCGATTTCCTTGGTTTGCTCTTGATAGGTTGAATTCTTAGATATGTATATTTCACTTTGACTACCACGTTCAACAGTGATAACTAGACCTTGAAGTTCCAACTCCTTAGTAAAATCTTAAAGCCAAAATGCTTCTTTCACGACTTCAATGAGAGCAATATACTCCGCTTCAGTGGTTGATTAGGAAACAACCTTCTGAAGTGTTGCTTTCCAACTAATTGATATGTCAAATATAGTGAACACATATCCAAAAATAGATTTTCTAGAATCCATACAACCTGCATAATCAGAGTCAACAAATCCTTCGATTTCGACTTTGCTATCATTATCACAGGCTCCACTATAAATCAGGACTTTACTTCGAGACCATTTGATGTACCTAAGAATCCACTTAAATGCTTGTCAGTGCGTCTTCCCAGGATTGGCCATATACCTACTTACAAGGCTCACTCTGTACGCTATGTTTGGCCTCGTACAGACCATAGCATGCATCAAAGATCCTACTATACTAGCATATAGAATATTATTCATATAGGCTCTTTCGACTTCAATACTTGGAATTTAATGTGAGGGCAAAGCCTCATATATAGATGTGCTCGTTTCGATGATGTCAAAACTCAGCTCCATAGAAAAATGTATGTTGGACATTGTCACCATGTCATATTTGCATGTCTTGTCTCTCATAAGTCAAACACTCGTCAAAAACATGATTGTTGCATATAGAGATGGCCAAATCTATGTTTCATATAGGGTTGGCTTAGTTGGTTTTGTTTGCCATACTATAGGTTTCATCAAATGTATCTTAATTCATGAAAATGGGCATATTTTCCTATTTCAGGGTTCTAGTCGACCCAAAACCTCCTCCGGTCGATTCACAAAGCGAGTCATTTTATTGAATTAATCTCAAAGGGCTCGCGTCGAGCCTCCGGTCGACTCATGCTGTGACCATTTGTATTTGGCTAAAATTGCATGTTGTGCTTCAACGCATGTCATGCTCCGGTCAACACATGGTCTTGATTTTTGCATAATCATGTATACGTGTAAGCTCAGGTCGACCCCTTTTACTGCATAGGTCGACCGCTCGCTGTTTTAAGTCAAAATTCTGTTATTCCAAAATTGTTTTGGGAATCTATTTTGTTTGTTAAGTCAGTTATGTTTTGTATATAAGTTAAGTTGTACTTTCCTTTCACAACAACAAAGAAAACAAGAAAAGTGAAATTTACGTGTCGCTTTGGTTCTCATCATCTTCATTCTCTTCATAACATTTCACAACAACTACACATAATCATTTTTGTTGTGCATTGTGCATGTTCGAGGTGATAACATCCAAAGCCGAAGATTGGTTTTATCTGGTTGGGTTGAGTAATCGGAAGGTTTTTCTTGAATAAAACCGTTAGAATTTTGTCCTCCAAGAATCTCAGATTTTGGGGGTTTTTGCACGAATCGATCCATCGCAGATTCAGCCGAGCGAAGGTAATCGAAGAGCTGGAGGTTATATCGGTTTAGTAGCGGTAAACAGAGGATTGTGAGTGGAATATTCGGGTTCGACACGTGGGTGATTGAAACCAGTCGGGCCAGGTTTAAAGATCGAGGGTTGTCCAAAGAGCGTGTTGTAATCGGAGGTTTATTCACCGCGTTCGAAGTACTTTATTCAACTTAAATCAAGAGGCAAGAAGAAATAGACTCTACAACAACAAATTACGTTTGATTGTTTGATCACTATTTGCTTCTTGTATAAACATTTACCTATAAGTTATATCTATCTATATACAGGTCTCAATTCTATTGTTAGAATTGAAGGCAGACGTACCCCGAGCGAGGACGACAGGGGAACTGCCTCAACAAATCGTTGTGTCTTTTTCTTTACATTTATATTGCTAAATTTCTGTGTTTTTAGTGCAAATGATTGTGTCAATCAAATTCTGATTTGAGTTGTGCTGAACTATTTTAAAGCCAATTACAATCATTGATCATAATAGAAAACTCGATTACTCAACTCTCAAAATAGAATTCACTTGTAGTGCTCTGCACTCCAAGTGTTTGATCAATTGTGTGAACTAAAATTATCTTGTGTTGTCTTTTCAAATTTTCTATATTTTAAAGGTATTGGGACTAGTCACACCTTATAGTGAACATGATCTAATTGAAGTGTGATTGTATCGCATCGCTGCGAAGAGGGGCCGACAAAGATAGAAGAGTCGCCACCGCTCGTTATTTATCCCAAAAGAGGGAAAGGAAACAATAAGAGAAAACCTACGAAAAAGGAAAAGACAGGTCATCGCAACCAAATCTTGGGTTCGGGAGTCGGTTACACAAGGGGAAGGTATGAGCACCCCTCACGTCTGTCGTACTCGACGGGATCCATGTTTGTTGTCTATATAAAAGGGTGTTAATTTATCTAAGCTGGCCACAGGGAAAAAAGAAAAGAAAAGAGTCTGGATAGAGCATCGTCTCTCTATGCCTACGTACTCCCTCGTGCAATGGGAAAGTCAGAGTCAACGTAGTTCGAAAAACCACGGGTGAAAGGTGGGGAAGGTTGCTCGCCAAGACATCACCGTCTTATGCCTATGTATCCTCGTCTAGTATGAGAAATCAGAGCAAACATAGTTCGGGCTAACACGACCACATATTGGTTCAAGTGTTTTGAACAAGTAGGGTTAAACCTCCGTTCTAGCAGTTAGGTGTATTGCTGCTCGACCATTGGAGACTTAGGCGTTACCTGTTTGCGGTAGAACCAAGAGTTAACAACACTCTTTTTGAAAATGGTTTTTAATTAATCCCAAAGGATAAAAAAGGTTTGATATTTGTTTTTGAGTCTTTTTGAGCCTATGACTTGAGAGCGAATGCGTCGCATATCGCCCAAAGGGCATACGCTTAACACTCTAGACAGTTGAGAGGAGGCCCCCCAATCATCATTTCCCAAATGCTTAAGACTCGTAGCATACAACACTCATTATCCTTTATTACATGTTTTGAACAAGTTTTGAGATGAGATGAGAGAAGACACAACTAAGGGGAAACTAACTCAACCCTAATGTTATCATGCAATGTGCTCCTATGATTGAGATTGAAAAGGGAAAAGACTATCCTAATGTTAGCATGCTTGGGTTGAACACTTAATGTCTCTCCTACTCCCGAGGGACTAGGAATCCTAAGGGATCATGACAAAGAAAACCAAGTAAACATAAGATAAATCAATCACAAATGAAAAGGAAGAAAGGGATGCAAACATGAAATGCAACACAATGAAAAGAGGGAGGAAAAAAGTGTGGGGCAGCAGCCACCACAAGCACATCTCAACCTCTTGAAAACAAACAAA
Source organism: Lathyrus sativus (assembly GCA_963859935.3). Taxonomy (NCBI): domain Eukaryota; kingdom Viridiplantae; phylum Streptophyta; class Magnoliopsida; order Fabales; family Fabaceae; genus Lathyrus; species Lathyrus sativus. The sequence goes on along the minus strand of OZ012739.1, from coordinate 90,226,318 downwards.
GATATGCAAAACAAAAGAGGAATGAAAGCAAAAGAACCTAAACAAGTTCAAGCAAAAGTGAGATGAAATGGGAGGAGTTACAACTCCTACAACCATTTTTGCATCAATAACCAACCTCAAAAGGTAAACAAATAATAAAGAGAGGAAGTCATGATCAAGATGAGGATGGGAGAATAGGCTTGGGCAACAAGCAACATAAGGAGAATCTCAACCAAATGCACCAAATTGATCATGCAAAAAGAAAGCACAAACAAGTTCTCAAAGTGGCATCTCATTCGAGGCAAACTCAATGTACAAACCAAGAGTACCAAACCACCTTGAATGAGTTCTAAAGTACAAGGAGTAGAAGTGATACCAAGAGAAGAAGGTTCACAAATCAAAGAAGAAACAAAGCCAAGACAAGTTACAAAGTAGGGCAAGGTAAGGAACCAAAGTTCAAAACACTTTCAACATTCAAATGCAAATGGAAAGCCCTAATTAAAAGTAACTTGCAACACAAACCATACAAATGTGTGACCTATAAAATTGAAACCAACATACTAATCATGTCAAGAATGTGAATCAAGAAGCATAGGATACAAATGGGGTCCACAAAGCTCATCTCCCAAAGGAACTAGGTCTACTAGCTTATATGAACCTCAAATAGGGTGACTTGACTTGCAAGGTGTTAGCACACAGATTGGTGTTTCTTATATCTCTATATTTTGATGATAACTGTTATGGAATTTTGTAGTAAGAAAACATACACTCTAAAATTTTATCAAAGTATTATTGTTTCAGGTATAAAATTAAATACTCTTAAAGAAGCAAAATACATAAGTACAAAGAAACTGTGCAAAGCTCTGAAGCATCAGATGCAAGACTATAAAATGATTCTGAAGTGCTGCCAGAAGGATCTGAAGCAGAAGCTACAGAATAATCTGAAGCGTTAATGAAAGGAGTGTACAAAAGTTGAGGCTTTGACAATCAGACTCTTATCATTAATTTTCACGCTCTTAGCACATAATGCTGCATACTCTGATGAAGACTCTAATCAAGATTGAGACTCTGATACATTAAAGATCTGATCATCTATCAAGACTCTGAACTTATCATTCATCTTAAGCTCTGATCATCTTAAAGCATCCCATACCTTTTAAGCTTACTACAAGTTCTGAAGTGCAGATTATGAAGACTTCATCTTGAAGGAAGCTTGTTGAAGAAGCTGTAAACTTGATTAGACGTGGTGCTACTTCCAAAGTAACCAACGACTAATTTGTCCAAAGAAGTGACGTGGTGCAAATCCTAAGGCTTCTACAACCATACCTTTCTGCAGAAAGCATATCTCTGCCCATACTTTTGGTGATGAAAAGTCATACAATCAAATATTATATTCAGCTGCACATCACTCAAAGCATTTGAAAAAGCTATAAAAGGAGAACTACTTCAACATTTTGAGGTTGCTAATTCACCACTCATCATTTTGCTCATTGCTAGATCACTCAGAAAGAAATACACGCTTGATTCATAAAAGAGAAAATCTCTCAAGATCTTACTCATTTGATCTCTCATAAAACCATATAGTTTTTGTTGTACTAAAATCTTAAGTGTAAACATCACAGTTGTGATACAACTTATTAGAAGCATTCAAACACTTGTTAGTTTACATTAAATTGTAAGAAGTTCCTTAAGAAGACCAAGGTGTGGTCAGTAGTTCTTGAGAAGACTAAGACATTTGTTCTTAGTGCTTTCTATTGTAATCAGTTGATCAATAGTGGATTAAGTCCTTGCAGAGAAAGGCAAATCATCTTTGATAAGGTGGACTGGAGTAGTTGAGTTCAACGAACCAGGATAAAAATCTTGAGTTGCTTTTATTGCTATATTTCTTAAAACTCTTATTCAACCCCCCCTTCTAAGTGTTTTTCTCACCTTCAGTTGGCATCAGAGCTCCGGTTTTGTTTGTGCTATCACTTAACCGTGACCAGAAAAGATCCAGTGAGAAAAACTCTTGATACTCTTGGTTGATATACATTATGGCTGCTGAAACTTCAACACCCAACAACAACAAATATGAAGAAAGAGTCAGCACAAAACCTCCCATGTTTGATGGAGAGAAATTTGATTATTGGAAAGATAGACTGGAAAGTTTCTTTCTAGGATTTGATGCTGATCTTTGGAACTTAGTTATTGATGGATATGTTCATCCCACTGATGGGAATGACAAGAAAGTTGACAGAAAATCAATGATTGGGGAGAAAAAGAAGGAATTCAGAAATCACCACAAGGTTAGAACTATATTGCTAAATGCTATATCTCATACTGAGTATGAGAAAATAACCAACAGAGAAACTTCCTTTGATATATTTGAATCCCTGAAGATGACTCATGAAGGGAACTCTCAAGTCAAAGAAACCAAGGCTCTGGCGTTGATCCAGAAGTATGAAGCTTTCAAGATGGAAGAATCTGAATCTATTGAAGCAATGTTTTCCAGATTCCAGATTCTCACTGCTGGCCTAAAGGTTCTGGACAAGGGTTACTCTACAGCAGATCATGTCAAGAAAATAATTAGAAGCTTGCCAACCAGATGGAGACCCATGGTCACTACTCTGAAGCTGGCAAAGGATCTGAACAAGATTACGCTGGAGGAACTAATCAGTTCTCTAAGGAGTCATGAGATTGAACTAGAGGAAGATGAGCCTCTAAAGAAAGGTAAGTCAATTGCGTTAAAATCTAATAAAGCTGTTAAAGCATTGCAGGTATTAGAAGAAAGCTCTGAAGAGTCTGCTTCTGAAGATGAAGAAGAACTATCCTTGCTATCCAGAAGAATGAATAAACTCTGGAAGAATAAGCAAAGGAAGTTCAAGAACTTTAGAAAACCAGATCAACACAAAGAATCTTCTGGGCACAGAAGATCTGGAGAACACTCTGGATACAGAAGATCTGGAGAATCCTCTGGACACAGACGATCTGGAAAAAGAGAGGTTGTTTTCTATGAATGCAAAGAACCCGGGCACTACAAGAGTGATTGTCCAAAGCTTCAGAAGGAGAACCCAAAAAGAAAGTTAGATCACAAAAAGAAAGTTTTGATCGCTGCCTGGGATGACTCAGATGCATCTGATTCGTCATCAGAGTCAGAAGAGGAATGTGCAAATGTAGCATTCATGGCTGACATTGAGGACAGTGCTGAATCATCTGGATCAGAATCAGAATCTGATTCTGAGGAGGTATTTGCTGAACTTTCTAGACAGGAACTTGTTGAAAGTTTATCTGATATTCTTGAAAACTATAGTAAAGTTAAACTCAAATATAAAACACTTCTAAAGCATATTGAATTTGAGAGTAACAAGTTTGAATCAGAAATAGCTAAACTAAAAGCTGAAAATCTTCAATTGAAAAATAATTTAGAATCTGCTCAACTAAACTCTGATTCAAAATCTGAGTCATGCTCTAAAAATATTTTACAAGAGTATGACTATAGTTTCAGGAAGTTTCTAACTAAAAGCCTAGATAGAAGTAAAATGGCTTCAATGATCTATGGTATTAGCAGAAACTATAGAAAAGGTGTTGGATATAAATCTTTCTCTTATGAAGATTCAAATCCAAAATCTGTAGATAAACTGGATATCAAGTATCCTCCCTTATATTCTCAGTTTACATTTGGTCACTTAAATGATATTAAACACACAAGTTCTAATCAGAACAAATCTGTGTTTAATAAATCTAAAGCTAATCAGAACAAGTCTTATGTTGAAAGACAGAAGTTCAGAAAAAGCTTTAAGGCAACTAACCAAAAAGGACCCAAGAAAATCTGGGTACCTAAGGATAAAATAATTTATGTTGCAGACATCCTTAGCAGCAAAGTCAAGACTCCAGTCATGGTACCTGGACTCTGGATGCTCACGACATATGACGGGGAAAAGGTCTATGTTCCAAAGTCTGGAGCTTAGATCTAGAGGAGATGTCAAGTTTGGAGGGAATCAGAAGGGCAAGATAATTGGCTCTAGAACCATAGGCAATGGTAAACTTCCTTCCATAACTAATGTCTTGCTTGTTGAAGGGTTAGCTCATAATCTATTGTCCATAAGTCAATTAAGTGACAATGGTTATGACATTATCTTTAATCAAAAGTGTTGCAAAGCTATTAGTCAAAAGGATGGCTCAATCCTCTTTAATGGTAAAAGGAAAAACAACATTTATAAAATTAGTCTTTCAGAACTTAAGGTTCAGAATGTTAAATGCCTTATGTCTGTTAATGAGGAGCAATGGGTCTAGCACAGAAGATTGGGTCATATTAATATGAGACGTATATCTCAGATTAATAATCTTAATCTGGTCAGAGGACTTCCTAATCTGAAGTTCAACACAGATGCTCTTTGTGAAGCATGTCAGAAAGGAAAATTTTCAAAATCATCTTTTAAATCCAAAAATGTTGTTTCAACTTCAAAACCATTAGAGTTACTTCACATTGATTTGTTTGGACTTCAAGAAGTATGGATTAGTCATTGTTGATGACTACAGCAGATGGACATGGGTAAAATTCCTAAAACACAAGGATGAGTCACACTCTGTGTTCTTTGACTTCTACAAACAAGTCCAAACTGAAAAAGATTTCAAAATTGTTAAAGTCAGAAGTGATCATGGTGGTGAATTTGAAAACAAACATTTTGAAAAATATTTTAATGAAAATGGCATTGCTCATGATTTCTCCTGTCATGAGCAATGAGACTAACATGGCAAAACATTTTTGGGCAGAGGCAATTAACACAGCATGTTACATTCAGAATAGAGTGTCAATTAGACCTCTTCTAGAAAAGACTCCTTGTGAATTGTGGAGGAATAGAAAGCCAAACATTTCTTATTTCCATCCTTTTGGATGTATTTGTTTTATACTAAACACTAAAGAGAATCTTAACAAGTTTGATTCTAAAGCACAAAAGTGTTTCATGCTTGGATATTCTGAACGCTCTAAAGGCTACAGAGTATACAATACTGAGACACAGATTGTGGAGGAATCTATACATGTTAGTTTTGATGATAAGCTTGGCAATCAAAAGCCAAAGCAGATTGAAAACTCTGCAGATGGAGGAGTTATTCTCATAGAATCTGAGAAACCAGAGGTAGAGAAAGCTCAAGAAGAAGCTACGCCAGATGCAACTCCATTAGCTACTCAGATGAATAACATGAATATTTCTGAAGAACCAACAGTTAAAGGATCATCCAGAATCAAGGCTTCTCATCCAGAAGAAATGATTATTGGGAAGAAAGATGACCCTATAAGAACAAGGTCGTTTATCAGATCATCTGGAACATCACTTCTTGGGTTGGTGTCTATTATTGAACCAACATCTGTGGATGAGGCTCTGAGTGACAATGATTGGATACTTGCAATGCAAGATGAGCTAAATCAATTTACAAGAAATAATGTGTGGGATCTGGTTCCTAGACCAAAAGGTTTCAACATTATTGGAACAAAGTGGGTATTTAGAAATAAATTAAATGAGAAAGGAGAAGTTGTTAGGAACAAGGCAAGGCTGGTAGCTTAAGGGTACAGTGAACAAGAAGGTATTGATTACACTGAAACTTATGCTCTAGTGGCATGGTTAGAATCTATACGCCTTCTTATTTCATTTGCTGCACAACATAACATCACTCTATATCAGATGGATGTTAAGAGTGCCTTCTTAAATGGTATTATAGAAGAAGAAGTTTATGTCCATCAACCTCCTGGTTTTGAAAGTGATAAATTTCCAGATCATGTTTTCAAATTCAAAAAATCTCTTTATTGTTTGAAACAAGCTCCCAGAGCTTGGTATGAAAGATTAAGCAATGTTCTTCTGGAAAAGAACTTTATCAGAGGCAAAGTGGACACAACTCTTTTCTGTAAAACATTTAAGAAAGATTTACTAGTTTGTCAAATTTATGTGGATGATATTATTTTAGGATCTACCAATATTATGCTGGGAAAGGAGTTTGCTTTGTCTATGCAGGCTGAATTTGAAATGAGCATGATGGGAGAACTTAGATTCTTTCTGGGAATCCAAGTAAATCAGACTCCAGAATGCACATATATTCACCAGACTAAATATGTCAAAGAGCTTCTGAAGAAATTCAATTTGAATGAAAGCAAATTGGCTAAGACTCCAATGCATCCTACAAGCACACTTGGTAAGGAAGAGGTGAGTAAGAAAGTTGATCAAAAACTTTACAGAGGTATGATTGGATCTCTCTTATATTTGACTGCTTCAAGACCTGATATTTTATTCAGTGTGTGTCTGTGTGCTAGATTTCAATCAGATCCTAGAGAATCACACTTAACAGCTGTTAAGAGGATTCTAAGGTATCTGAAAGGTACTACTAATGTGGGTATGTGTTACAGAAGATCTGATGAGTATAAATTAGTTGGATTCTGTGATGCTGACTATGCTGGAGACAGAGTAGAACGTAAAAGTACTTCTGGAAGTTGTCAGTTTCTTGGAAGTCATCTGATCTCTTGGTTCAGCAAGAAGCAACCCACAATTGCACTTTCAACAACAAAGGCAGAATATATTGCTGCTGCTAGTTGTAGCACCCAGATGCTCTGGATGAAAAGTCAACTGGAAGATTATCAGATCTTTGAGAGTAACATTCTATCTTCTGTGATAATACTTCTGTTATATGCTTATCTAAAAACCCTATTTTACACTCTAAAGCTAAGCATATAGAGATTAAACATCATTTCATCAGAGACTATGTTCAAAAGGGAATTATCAATTTAAACTTTGTGGATACAGATCATCAGTGGGCTGATATCTTTATAAAACCCCTTGCTGGAGATAGGTTTAAATTCATTCTGAAAAATATAAGTATGGACTTCTGTCCAGAATAAAATATTCATCAGATGAAATTTTTTTTCAGATGATAAATGTCTAAACTCTGAAGTATTTCTTCTTCTCAATTCTGTGTTTATTTATTTGTGTGTAAATCTGAACTAACAAGGCTCAGAGGATCTGAACGTTGCCTAAAGTTTCATTTCTCAAAGAGATTCAGAGGCACATGCAAGCAAACACGTGTAGCTCAGAATCTGGAAAGGCAGAGTGCACCATACTGAAGTGACGTTTGAGGTATTGCTTTGAAAATCCAAAATATCTTGATTTCCCCCCTTCTGTCAGAATCTTAAATGCTTGATATGATTTTATTCCTTGCATTAATTGCTTGATATGATTATGTTTCACTTCATTTAATGCTTGTGCATGCTTGAGATTGTGTGTCTTTTTGCATGCCCTAAATTTTTCTATAAATTCTCACAACACTTCACAAATCACACTTTACACTCTCTTCATCTCTCATATGCATTTCTGCCTTCTCTATTGCTTCCATCTCATTTCAAAACCCAAAACCTCTCGTAAACCCAGACGCATATCAAGAACTTCAATGGCTTCACCATCATCAACATCTGCTCAGATGCAAACTTCAACTGTTGTTGCATCATCCCCAAATACTGTTGGTTCATCCCAAACTGTTGTTGTGTACAAAGCACCTGTGAGAACTCTTCTCACTCCAATCAAAGAACTTGAAGTTTTGTGTGAGAACTTTGTGGATTTTGAATCCATCAAAGAAAATGGTTTTGATCTCCTTTCAACCATCAAAACTCAGAACTGGGAAAGGTATTTTGACAGGATGATGGGTCCTGTTTATCCAACTTTGGTAAAAGAATTCTGGATACACGCTCAAGTTTGCCCTAAGTTCATTCATTCATCTGTTCTTGGGAAGGAAATTATCATTACTGAAAAATTAATCAGACAACTACTTGAGTATAAGGAAACTGAGGGAATCACAAGTATGGCTACTGATCGTGTGGATTTGGCTGACATTTTTCAAGAAGTTTGTGTTTCTGGGGAACCATCCAATAAGGTCAGAGATCTGAAGCCTGTTTACAGAATCTGGGCTAAGATCTTCATGAGTTGAATCTTTCATAGGAAATCTTCTAACTCACCAGATTATGTAAATTCAGAACAAATGTACTTCATGTTTTGTATGAGTAAAGGAAAGAAGGTGGATTTACCTTATCTTCTGTTCAGTCATCTTCTAAACCATATCAAAGAAACAAGAGAAGAAGTAAGGGTTAAAGCTGGAAAAATCAGAACTTGGATCTCTATGGGAATACTGATATCAGACATTCTAACAGAGAATGGTCTTGTGAAACATCTGTTTGATGCTGGAGTGACAGATGATCTGTCTTATGTTATAGGCTTTGTCATCAACGGGAACACTCTGAAGAGAATGAAGGTCATTTCAGAGCTTGCTGGAAAACCCAAGAAATTTCACTCTGAAGACGTCAGCAGAAGGAGAATTCCTTTAGCAGATTTTCCTATGTTTAGTGCTGATGAACCTAGGAACATCATTCTGACATACATTGCTGAATGTTTAAGAGATGGTATTCCTCTGCCTGCTAACATAGTACATAAGGAAGGTGAAGTATTGCCAAATCTTCTGAGAGAAAGGCGCAGGAAGAGAAAGGCTGAGGAAGGATCTGTTGCACAGCCCAAGAGGAAAGCCTCTGATGCTGGTGACAAGCCTGAGAAGGAGAAGAAGCAAAAGGAAAATCCTCCAGAAGCTACTGTGGAAGAAATCAGAGAAACAATTCACAAGGTATTAACATCTGATCCCAAACCATTGGTACCTTCATCCTCACCTTCACCTCCACCATCTCCTCCTAAACAATATGAACCTAAATCATCTGAACCTCATTCATCTGAACCCATTTCATCTCATACACATTCTCAACCATCTTCTGTTTAACTACCATCTGAACCCCCTCAATAACAATCCTCTGAACAACAAACACAATCAGAACAACAAAAATAATCTGAACCACTCTCTTCTACTCAACCACCAGAAGAACCAACCATCAAAAATCCTGAACCATCTGTCCAACAACCACCTGAAGACATTTTGGATGTATCACCACTTGCAACCATGTATGTCCTTTCTTCAACTTCATGTCATTCAACTGAATCATCTGATTCTGATGACTCTAAAGTCCCCTCACCAACTAGCTTACATATTCCTGATCCTTATAAACCATTATCATCTGATCTACCTGCATATGACAACCCTCTTTGCTTCAAATTCAACTTCACAGATTTCATACCATCCTCATCTGATGTTGTTACATCAACACCATCTGATGTTGACACCTCCATTCCTCAACTCACCATACCACAAACATCCTTACCACAACCATCTGAACCACAAACATCCATACCCCAACCATCTGAACAACCACCATCTGAACATCCATCATCTGATCACCCACCTCCTGAACCATCACAACCTGTCACCATAGATGACTTTCTGAATCCCAAACCCAGATCAGATGTTTCTACTCTGTTCAAGAATTTCAAGAAGGAACTACGTGTGGGAATTGCTTTTATGGAGAAAGAGTGCATGGCTAGTATGGATCCTGTTGAATCTGAAGCTTCTTCGAACAGATTTATATCTAAGTTCAACTCTGCTGCATCTGACCTCAGAACACTATGTGCTGATGATGCAAAGGCTAAGTTTGCTGAAATGGTCAGACAGACTCTACTGAACATTATCACAACTCCAGTGCTTCTTCTAGAAGATGCTCCTGCTGAAGATTCTGCAATGATAGAAGATACTCCTGCATCTGACATGGAGATTGATCATCCAATGGCAACTGCATCTGCTTCTGAACCTTCTGCATCTGAGATGAAGACTGAGATTCCAGATGTTGTCCAAGAAGTCAAGGAAATTAGAACATGGATGATAAAACAGGAACAGACTATTGAAGAGATCAAGACTTGGATGGCCAAGCAAGAAGAGTCCACTGCTAAGATTACGGATCTTCTGACCTGGATTGCTTCTCGCCAGCCCTAGTTTTCTTTTTCATATCTTTGCATTCTCGTTTTGCACTTGTTTTCTGTTTGTTCTATTTTCTATCATATGTTGTATGAACTTCTTATGCCTTTGTGCTATTTTGATCTGATTAAATCTGGCTGTTTTGTCTTTCATTTCTATGTTGTGTTTTTTTCTCTTCTTCTGTTATCTTTCCTGTCTTTAAAATTCTTTTTTATTATGACAAAAAGGGGGAGAAAGAGAATTTGATTGTTCAATCCATAAGCTATACTAAAATGAAATTCAGACATTGTTTTAATCTAACATTGAATCTTAAGACTTTCAGATCTTATTATTTCATTTGACAAAAATGATCTGAAGTTACCTTGAGAAATTACCAGGCTCTAATCATTGAAGAATAATTGACTCTGATTCTGGAAGATACACCAGACTATTCATTTTGAAAGAAATCATCAGACTCTGATTCTAGAAAGCATAAAAAGGATTTCTACCAGGTTCTGAAATATACTCAAGCAAAACGGGAAGTGTTCTCATCTATTAAAGTATTCATTTCAGGGGGAGATTCTTAATCTCAGGTGGAGTTTTGTTTTTGTTTTTTTTTCTTTCTTTTTTTTTATTGAACAAAATTCCCTATGTTTTGTCATCATCAAAAAAGGGGAGATTGTTAGAACACAGATTGGTGTTTCTTATATCTCTATGTTTTGATGATAACTGTTATGGAATTTTGTAGTAAGAAAACATACACTCTAAAATTTGTTCAAAGTATTATTGTTTCAGGTATAAAATTAAATACTCTTAAAGAAGAAAAATACATAAGTACAAAGATACTATGCAAAGCTCTGAAGCATCAGATGCAAGACTATCAGATGATTTTGAAGTGCTGCCAGAAGGATCTGAAGCAGAAGCTACAGAATGATCTGAAGCATTAATGAAAGGAGTGTACAAAAGTTGAGGCTTTGAGAATCAGACTCTTATCATTAATTTTCACGCTCTTAGCACATACTGCTGCATACTCTGATGAAGACTCTAATCAAGATTGAAACTCTGATACATTAAAGATCTGATCATCTATCAAGACTCTGAACTTATCATTCATCTTAAGCTCTGATCATCTTAAAGCATTTCATACCTTTTAAGCTTACTACAAGTTCTGAAGTGCAGATTATGAAGACTTCATCTTGAAGGAAGCTTGTTGAAGAAGCTGTAAACTTGATTAGACGTGGTGCTACTTCCAAAGTAACCAACGACTAATTTGTCCAAAGAAGTGACGTGGTGCAAATCCCAAGGCTTCTACAACCATACCTTTCTGCAGAAAGCATATCTCTGCGCATACTTTTGGTGATGAAAAGTCATACAATCAAATATTATATTCAGCTGCACATCACTCAAAGCATTTGAAAAAGCTATAAAAGGAGAACTACTTCAACATTTTGAGGTTGCTAGTTCACCACTCATCATTTTGCTTATTGCTAGATCACTCAGAAAGAAATACACGCTTGATTCATAAAAGAGAAAATCTCTCAAGATCTTACCCATTTGATCTCTCATAAAACCATATAGTTTTTGTTGTACTTAAATCTTAAGTGTAAACATCACAGTTGTGATACAGCTTATTAGAAGCATTCAAACACTTGTTAGTTTACATTAAATTGTAAGAAGTTCCTTAAGAAGACCAAGGTGTGGCCAGTAGTTCTTGAGAAGACTAAGACAGTTGTTCTTAGTGCTTTCTATTGTAATTAGTTGATCAATAGTGGATTAAGTCCTTGCAGAGAAAGGCAAATCATCTTTGATAAGGTGGACTGGAGTAGTTGAGTTCAACGAACCAGGATAAAAATCTTGAGTTGCTTTTATTGCTATATTTCTTAAAACTCTTATTCAACCCCCCCCCCCCTTCTAAGTGTTTTTCTCACCTTCACAAGGTTCACCAAAAATAGGAGGAGTGGTCAATAAATCTCAAATAAAATACAAAAAGCTCTTAGAAATGTTGGCAACCAGAGGCTAAAACATCTAAACCAAATTCCATTCAAGGCATCACCAAATGAATTGATCAACTAAGGTGCTCCGCCTTGTGGAATATAAATCAAGGGTCAAACAAAATCTACACAAAGTCAAATAAAACTCAACCAAACATGGACCAAAATCAGCCTCAAAGGCACCTCAATCCATCATCAAAGTGGAGAAGAAGCCTCACTCACTGGTGATTGCAAATGGTCCACAAAACAAGCATGAACAAAGAAGAACCATATTAAAAACACTTCCAATCACAAAATTCAAATTAAATTGAAAAATAAAAGTAAATCAAAATTAAAAATTATGAAAAATTAATTAAGACTTTAAAGTGTTTGAAAATATTTTTTATTGAATTTTACGATATTTGGAAGCATTTTTGAGAATTAAAAAGCAAAACAGAAAATAAAAGAAATAACAATAAAGCACAAAAAGGAAGGAGGTGTATGAGTAATCTTAGAATACAAAGAAATTCAGTTGAACATGCCATGAGCTAAGAAATTTGGGGGTTGCAATAGCACAAGAGGCCCAATCCAACCCAAACTCAGAGTTTAAAGAAACTCTGCGTTTCATTAAAGAACGTGGAGTCAACACTCCAAGTGTACACGGTCAAGCCAATTGGAAACACACACATAGCCAGTCAAATATTCAACGCTTGCGCCACTTCAGATCTGAGGTCAAATGACCAGACGCCGGAGCCCTAGCTCCGGTCGTCTTCTCCAGCAAGGTGGTCGGAGCTCAGGTCACCAGATCTCAACCAAACTTCACAAAATTTATATCAAAAGAAAGTTGAAGTCACGTAGGTCATGAATCCAAGATCCAATCATCCATATCCTTCACAAATTAAGAGAATCGAAGCCAATAAGTTTGATATGCACATCTGAAAACTCAAGCAAACATGAACAATAATGGATCAAACATGGCCTACACGAGGTAGGGCTTCAGATTCAACCAATATGAACCTAATTCATGGCCTAGAATGAGAGAATAGTTGATTGGAAACTTACTGAACGGAGACACTCTGTTGGTGCTTCTCAGACGTGTAAGTTTGCTCCAAATGATCCAGATCCACTCCAAATTCTTCAAGGAATCTTAATTGCTCTTCAATTTTCCTTGATTTGCAGAGAAAAGTGAAACACGATTTTGAAATTTCTTTGAGAATTTGAAAACTAAAATTGCTCTCTACAAGCTCAATTTTCACTTCTCAGCTCTCAAGGCACGTTTTGAACTTATATATGATGGATATCTGATCAATTGGAAGGCCCATGAAGCCTTATTTTTCTAAATTTGAAAAAATGCCCAAAATGGAAGTCACTCATGCACACGTGAAAATACTTGCATACACTCATGAAAATCATTTGAATCTGCAGCTGGTAACTTCAATTTTACATTGGAAATGGATTGGGCCTTTGAATTGATCCAATTAAAAGGGTTTGAAGTGAAACTTATTTGTGAAGAAAGTTGCAAACTCACGTGTATTTTTACTCTTGAACCAAAACCAATTTGTGCATTTTGTTTGTGAATGTATCTTGAATAAAATTGGATCAAAGTAAGACATAAAGATGGGCTATAATGCATTGAATTGAAATCACACTTTAAAGTCCATTTTTCACTTGAAATTCTCACCAAATGTCCATAATCAATCATAATTCACACAATCCTTAAGTTTTATGATGCAAGTTAGGTCCCTTGGAGAAACTTTCATGTTGGTTGAAAGTTCATTTGAAGTACACAAGTGCATGAAAATGGCTTATGCAACAAATGACCTACAATCAAACTTTCCCAAAATACCTTTGCCTTGTAAGGTCCATAACTTGATTTCCACAAATGATATCAAGGAATTCTAGGACTTTTTCAAAATCAAAGATCATGAGGAAAAACATTCATGTTCACTTCAAGTTGAGAAGAAACTTGATTCTAGGCCAAAAGTGCCTTGGAAGTGAGTTAACATTTGTTGACCAAAAAAATAAGTTCATCTGAGACCTATAACTTGATGGCATCATAACTTGAGTTCCAAAAACACAATGGATAAGTTCTAGTACTCAAAAGAAAGCTAAGAACATGCCCTACAAGTTTCATGTTTGCATGAAAGTGAGATTGAACTTGCATCATGAAGTAAATTGTCCTTGAAGTTGAGCACTAAAGTAGGGGATTTTACACTAAAACCTTCTGAAACCCTAATTTAGTAACTTCTTGAACTCTTGATTCTTCTTTATTTGAACTTGAAATGACATCCTAGATGTCTCAACATAACTCCCCATAGCTCCAATGACTTAAAACCAAGTCTCAAACTCCCTCAAGTCCACAGTTGACCTTGAGTTGACCAGATGAACCCCTAGGTGCACAACCTTTGACTGTGACCTCTTGCAAGTGAAATAAATGTTCAGATGAGCTCCACAATGGCTTCTAGAGCACTCAATGAGCTTCTCAAACACCTCTTATCCATAACCATGATCTTATGAACCCCTGATGATCCCTAGTTGACCTCCAAGATAGGAGCTAAGTAGCCTACATCCATCTTCTCTCTCAAAGAGCTATGACCACTTCCTCATGATTGTAAGTACTTGATAACTTGAATAAGCACTCATGCTTGAGCTTGCAACCTTTGAGACTCTTCTCTTGAATGACACACCTCCCTAAAACCCCTAAAAAGGACAATGTTATACAAATGTAAATGCTAAAGAATGAAATGAAACATAAGCCAAGTAAATAAAAAAGGTTGGTCAAATTTTGGGGTACAACAACTGCCCCTATTCAAATGACTTGGACCTGAATGAGTGAAAAGCGAACGGCTTTCAAAAAATCAAGGTAAAAGACGGTTGAATACCAAAGAACCCGAAAATTAGCCAACCGCAGAAATAGAACTGCAAACTTGTCATTGGGAACAAAAATCTCCGGAAATAATTGAATATGATAGTTGCAACGACAACAAGCTAACTGATTACCAATCAAGAAGCCTCGACGCGTAGTCGGAATAAACATCTGCTAATGCACAGGCAACGACACTAAGTCGGAGAGATCATCTGATATCACCATCCGACATCTGTTTGAACGAAACATGCATCGAACCCGAAGGCCGAACCAACCAGAAGTTGATAACATCTGCTAACCAGCAGGCATTCGCTAAATAAAAGCGAGCATCGAACCCGAAGGCCGGATCAACACGAAGTTGATAGCATCTGCTAACTAGCAGGCATCCGCTAAATAAAAGTGAGCATCGAACCCGAAGGCCGGCTCAACACGAAGTTGAGAACATATGCTAACCAGCAGGCATCTATTAAATAAAAACAGGCATCGAACCCGAAGGCCGGATCAACACGAAGTTGATAACATCTACTAACCAGCAGGCATCTGTTAAATAAAAATAGGCATCTAACCCGAAGGCCGGATCAACCCGAAGTCAAGAACATTTGCTAACCAGCAGACATCTGTTAAAAAAAAATAGGCATCAAACCCAAAGGCCGGATCAACACGAAGTTGATAAGTGAATCTAATAACAATTCATAAGGAACCTCTGCTGGGGAAAGAGAAACTTAAACAAGCAGCTCTGTTGGGGAACAAATGGTAAGATAAACGCATTTGTCAAAAGATTTCTCCATGGTCTGGATACCACACAGGCTCATGAATTAACTGATAATATGTCGGGTCTGGATACCGCGCGCTAAAGGGATATAACATCATTTGCCGGGGTCTGAATACCGCGCGAGAAAAATAAAAATCAACCGTTTGCTGAAGATATACCTGAAAACAAAGAGGTAACAACCTGGCTTATGTTTCAAATGCATATTCTTGAATATGGCGTAATGCTCCATACGAAATGGAAATGCTACGCGTTTCTAAGGATGTTATGCATAAATGCAAAATGCAACGGAACCAAATCAATAAAACAAATGCTGAAGAGACAAGACCAACTCCGTCGGGGAGAGATGAAACATGCCATGTACGACTGGACTTAAGTTGGGAAAAACAAGCCCTGGATGATCTCCTGAAAAAGAACTTTCCTAGGTAACACTGTTCTGACGAGAACACAATCCACTCGGTTGGGAATCAAAACAACTCTTGCTAAGGGAAACGCCCTGGATGTCCTTCTAGAATATCACTCTTCTGGGGGACAAACGACCCGGCTGGGGAAAGACAACCAACCTACTGGGGAAATCAACGACCCTACACGGGAACCACAAACAACTATTGAGATTAGCATGCGTCCTAACGGGGAAAGCATCACTGAATGGCCTCCTAGAACACCGAAACCTTCTAGGGTATAAAGCAAACATCTGGGGATAAATCCACTCCACTGGAGATCTAAATCCACCCTGCTGGCGATTACTCAGTGGGAAATCAACACCAAAATACATCCCAACTGCTAGGGATGCACCAATAAACTTTCTCAGAAATGATTCCAACCTGTGGGGAAAAACCTACTCTGCTGAGGAAGGGCACACTCTGCCGTCTTCACTGGAGAATAAGCAATAAGGGAAACAACATCAACCTCTGCTTGGGGATTGAGTCAGCAATCAAACTCTGAGGGGATACAAAGTCAAACATATTTGAACTCTGTGGGGAAACAAAATTCTGACTTTGCTCCGCTGCTTAGGAAAAAGTTCCACATTTGCCTGGTGGAAAGAAATCCATTCTTGACTCTCTGGGGAGTAAGTGCATACCTATAATCTGCTGGGGATACGATCACACACTTGACCTGCATGGGGGATATCAATCTCGACCCTCTGGGGATGACTTTGTTCTGTCGAATAAATCAAACCTAAACTGCTGAGGAATAAGTGCATACAAACAAACCGCTGGGAATAAGTGTATACACTCAACCGCACACTTAACTTGCATATCCTTTCCTGTGAAAACAGACTCTTGCTAGGGACAAGGTGCATTAGGACTGCTGAGACTAGATGCACAAATTCCGCATGCCGGAGATGAATGAATCTCAACTACACACCTTCTTTCTGTGGGGATGGTGATCCTATCGGGGATACACCTCTGAAAGACTTGCCCCAAGGGTAACGACCCTGCACATGAACAAACAACAAGATATCCTACACAATGGAAACTATCTCGGTCATCATTCATAACATTGTTCAAATAAATGAAAGTTTTAATGATTATTGGCAAAGCCTGCAAGTTTATATATACAAAATTTTATCAAAACATCGGGCTTTTTTTTCGCAAACAAAACAGTAAAGCCAAAGCAAGAACAACAATTTACTGAATAGTATATGCTTTATTGACAAATGGCCTGTAAATAGGCAGATTTTACAACAGATGCAACCCCTGAAAAGAGGAAGCTGCGCAAAAATTACAGAAATGCACAAAAATATACAAAATGTAGGCAATATGGCACAGACAACCACCATGTATCGATCCATCTATGACTCGCATGACTTTGATGCTTCTCCGATGCTTCGTCTTCTGAAGCGATTGATTTAGATGAACGGCCCTAGGGTCCTCCCTCAATCCACTATACTCTGAAGATCGATACGCAGACCGCAGTCATTTGCTTTTCAAAATCCCTAACTTTTACTTGAATTGCCCTTTTGGTTTTTCAATTCACCAGGATACCCATTTTTTCCTGGATATTCTTTTTCTTTCCAGCGGGTCTTTTTAAGCAAAGTATTTTTTAACTGTGTATGCGTTCACAGGGGATGTGAAATCTTCACCATCCATGGTTGACAGTAGCAAGGCTCCTCCGGAGAAGGCTTTCCTTACGACACATGGACCTTCGTAATTGGGAGTCCATTTGCCCTTGTGATCTGTCTGCGGAGGGAGAATCTTCTTCAACACCAACTCGTCTTCCTGAAAGCTCCGAGGGCACACCTTCTTATCAAAAGCATTCTTCATCCTACTCTGGTACAATCGACCATACGCAATGGACACCAGCCTCTTCTCGTCCATCAGGCTGAGCTGATTTAATCTGTTTCTCACCCATTATGCCTCATCAAGCTTGACGTCAACCAGAACTCTTAAAGAAGGGATCTCGACTTCCAATGGTAGGACAACTTCCATACCATATACTAGCGAGAAAAAAGTTGCCCCAGTTGAAATACGTACCAAAGTACGATATCCATGCAACACAAAGGGCAACATCTCGTGCCAATCTTTGTAGGTCACAACCATCTTTTGCACAATCTTCTTTATAATCTTATTGGCCACTTCAACAGCACCATTCATCTTCGGACGATAGGGAGATGAATTGTGATGCTCAATCTTGAAACTCTGGCACAATTCCTTCATCATCTTGTTATTCAAATTTGAACCATTATCAGTAATGATTCTCTCGGGCACTCCGTAACGACAGATGATGTCCTTCTTGATAAACCGGGCTACCACTTGTTTGGTGACGTTAGCATAGGAAGCTGCTTCAACCCACTTAGTGAAATAATCAGTTGCCACTAAGATGAAGTGATGTCAATTGGATGCGGTTGGCTCAATCCTGCCAATCATATCAATGCCCCATATGGAAAAGGGCCAAGGAGACGCCATGACATTCAAAGGACTTTGCGGTGCATGAATCCTATAGGCATAAATATGGAATTTATGGCATTTCATTGCATACTTGAAGCAATCATACTCCATAGTCAACCAATAATACCCTGCTCGTAACAGCTTTCGAGACATGGCATGCCCGCCGGCGTGCGTGCCAAAGGCACCTTCGTGGACCTCTTCCATGAGCAGACTTGCTTCTTTCTTGCCTATGCATCTCAACAGTACCAAGTCAAAATTCCTCCGGTAGAGTACACCATCTTGGTTTAGATAGAAATTTCCAGACAACCTCCTTAAGGTCTTCTTATCCCGGGTCGATGCCCCTGGCGAATACTCTTGGTTCTTGAGAAAATTCTAGATATCGTAATACCATGGCTTGCCATCAGAAGCTTCCTCTATTGCAAATAGAAATGCCGGCCTATCAAGGCGCGAGATGACTATTCTTGGAGCATCATTCCAGAAGTTCACCTTGTACATTGAGGATAACGTCGCCAGAGCGTCTGCCATCTAATTCTCCACTCTTGGCACGTGATGAAACTTCACCCGGTCAAAGAAAGGAAACATCCTCCTTGTGTAGTTCATATAAGGAATCAGATTGGGCTGCCGAGTCTCCCACTCTCCTTTAATTTAATTAACAACTAAAGCTGAATCACCATAGATATCAAGGTTTTTTATTCTCAAATCAATTGCTTCTTCAATACCCATGATACATGCTTCATACTCAGCTTCGTTATTGGTGCAGGGAAATGTTAACCTGGCAGTGAATGGTATATGAGAACCATGGGGAGTCGTGATGATTGTCCCAATTCCACTACCGTAGGAGTTGACAGCACCGTCAAAAATCATTTGCCACTGGGAGCTTTTCTCAGGACCTTCATCAGGTAGTGGCTCATCGCAGTATTTCATCTTCAAAAACATGATGTCTTCGTCAGGAAATTCAAATTTCATCGGTTGATAATCATCAATCGGTTGCTCTACAAGATACTCTGACAGAACACTCCCCTTAATGGCCTTCTGGGAGACGTATTGAATGTCGTATTCTGTCAAAACCATCTGCCATCTGGCAATCCTTCCCGAAAGTGCTTGCTTTTCAAAGACGTACTTAATCGGATCCAACTTCGAAATCAACATGTTTGTGTGATTTAGCATATACTATCTCAGACGTTTGGCAGCCCAAGCGAGTGCGCAACACGTCTTTTCCAACATTGAGTACCTGGACTTACAATCTATGAACTTTTTACTCAAGTAGTATATGGCATGCTCTTTTCTTCGAGTCTCATCGTGTTGACCAAGAACATAATCCATGATGTTCTCAAGAACCGTTAGATACACTATCAATGGTCTTCTATCTACTGGAGGTATCAGTATCGGAGGCTCCTGCAAATACTCTTTTATTTTTTTCAAATGCCCTTTGGCAATTTTCATTCCAGACCACCGCTTGATCTTTCTTTAACAATTTGAACATTGGTTCACACGTGGTTGTGAGGTGAGATATGAACCTTGCAATGTAGTTCAATCTACCCAAGAAACCACGAACCTCTTTCTCAGTCTTCGGTGCTGGCATTTCCTGTATAGCTTTTATTTTTACAAGATCGACATCGATTCTTTTTTTGCTGACTATGAACCCCAGTAAATTTCCCGATCGTACACCAAAAGTGCACTTGTTTGGATTCAACCTCAGCCTGAATTTCCTTAACCTCTCAAACAGCTTCAAAAAAGATTCACCAGATGTTCTTCCTCCGTTTGCGACTTCGCAATCATGTCATCAACATAAACCTCAATCTCATGATGAATCATATCATGAAACAAAGTTACCATTGCCCGCTGATAGGTTGCCCCTGCATTCTTCAATCTAAAGGGCATTACCTTATAGCAAAAAGTCCCCCACGGCGTTATAAAAGTTGTTTTCTCCATGTCTTCCGGGGCCATCTTTATCTGGTTATACCCGAAAAAATTGTCCATGAAGGAAAACACTGAATATTGCATGGTATTATCAACAAGCACATCAATGTGGGGGAGCGGGAAATTATCTTTCGGGCTCGCTCGATTGAGATCACGGTAATCTACGCACATTCTTACCTTACCATCCTTCTTTGGTACAGGTACAATGTTAGCAATCCACGGAGGATAAATTTTCACGGCGAGAAATCCTGCATCTAATTGTTTATGGATCTCTTCTTTGATTTTTAACGCCATGTTCGGTCTGGTTCTCCTGAGCTTCTTCTTGAGAGGTGGACACTCTTCACGGAGAGGCAAGCGATGAACCACGATATCTGTATCAAAACCAGGCATATCTTCATATCACCAAGCAATAATATCCTTATACTCTCGGAGCATTTCAACCAATCTTTGCTTGACATCACTCTGTAATGCAGCCTCTATCCTGACTTCCTTTCAGGCTTTTTCAGTACACAAGTTAACGACCTCAATTTCCTCCTGATGAGGCAGAATGACTTTCTCTTCCTGTTTCAGCAACCTGGCTAACTCTTCAGTTTGGTCTTCATCTTCCTCAATCTCTTCTTCGGCTTGAAAGATCTGATTATCAAAGTCAAAGCGAGTCATAGACGATTCTGGGGCCGTGTCATCTACAATGCGAAACCTGCAATGATGATGATTTAATGCTTAAAATGATTTGCAAACAAGCACAAACCACATTTCCATTTTATTGTTAAAACTAAAACAAGAAAAATAGATATCACAATATTTGAATGTAAGAAAAACGCCCTTTGA
Source organism: Lathyrus sativus (assembly GCA_963859935.3). NCBI lineage: Eukaryota > Viridiplantae > Streptophyta > Magnoliopsida > Fabales > Fabaceae > Lathyrus > Lathyrus sativus. The sequence continues at coordinate 90,205,255 of OZ012739.1, read as the reverse complement.
TTAATTGATAAAATGATTGTTCAAACATAAACAATTAAGCCCTGCAAACAAAGACTACTATGCCCCGGGTAGAACATAGGGCTACACATAATCAAGAAAACAAATCATTAATCTTCTTTAGTCACTTGGATGACTTCCTTGACAGTCCAGTTGCTTAGGCTTTGACCCGGAATACATGGCCGAATCCATGAATCCATGTCGCAATCGCTATCCCCTTCTTCGTCGGACACGATATTGATCTGCTCAAAGATCACCCCACCGCTGGTGAATTGGATGGGTCCCTTGTAGCGCGGCGTGCTCTGTGAAGAGGAGGATGGGTTGTACCCCAGTTCGAACTTGTCTTGTTTGTTGGGGATGCTCAGAACCTAGCTCCAACCCTGAGATGCTCCGGATTTCACCACTGCATGTGCTTATTTAAAAGATGACATGGCAGCCTCAGGTACTTTGTCTACGGTCGGTGTTTTTTCCTTAATCTGCACAATCTCGAAAGCCTGACATAACATCTCGTGGATTTCACCGCCAACCTCGACGTATTTGAACGAAGACAAATGACTTATCATAATATCTTCTTCCCCATAAACAGTAACAACACTGCCATCCACCATATATTTCAACTTCTGGTGCAAAGTTGACGTAACAGCGCCTGTCAAATAGATCTAGGGTCGTCCCAACAGAAAGCTATCTGCTGGCTGGATATCCATGATATAAAACACAGCATCAAAAACTTCCGGACCAACCTGGATCGGAAAAGTCAACTCCCCAAACACGGACCTTCTAGTCCCATCAAAAGCTCGAACCACCAAGTCACTTGGGGTGCACATTATCCCTCGGGTGTCTAGCTTCATTAAAGCTTTCTTGGGTAACACATTCAGTGATGACCCAGTGTCCACCAGCACGTGTGACAACACTGCTCCTCTACATTCAATGGATATATGCAGCGCCAGATTATGTTTCCTTCCTTTGGGCATCAAATCCAGATTAGTAAAGCCCAGCCTGTTACCCGCATTAACGTGTGCCACTACTCCTTCGAGCTGATTCACAGATATCTCCTGTGTCACGTATGTTGTATTCAATATTCCTAAGAGAGCATTTATGTGTGCCTTAGAACATAACAACAATGACAGAATGGAGATCTTTGATGGTGTTTGTTGTAAGTGATCTACAATCTTGTAGTCACTCTTCCTGATCAACCGCGTAAACTCTTCTGCATCCTTCAACAAGGAATCTTTCTCACTAGCCTGAGAACCCTCTTCGACCACCGCTTTTCCTTTACCCTTATCAAATTTCTCAACACTCACTTCGGGAGGTGAAAATACTCTTCCGCTTCGGGTTATTCCCCCGGTCCCTACCAAACTGTCAACAGAATCCAACGGTGAACCTTTTAGTTCCTGCTTCTGATCATTATAGTAGACCTCGGCTCCGTAATTCCATGGTATAGCCTTAGTAATCTTGTAAGGTACGGGTCCAAATTTAGTGATTATGATAGTGGGCGGCCTTGGAGGCGCGGAAATAGTGATTGTCTTGTAAGGAATCGAAATTGTCGCAACTTCATTCTTCTCTTCACCGACTATTTTCTCATCTTTCTTCTTTGAGACTCTGTCAAATTGTAGAATACCATCATTCATCAGCTTCTAAACATGACTCTTCAACCTCTCGCATCCCTTAAGATGGATCAAACACTCTGCACAAGCTCTGTCACAACCAGGAAATACTCATCCACTCAGCAGTTTGTCTTTTACAAAACTCAACGGAGTCTTCAAATCTTCAACATTAGCTACCAAGTTCAAACCCTCATCCTCAATAATGGCATTAACCCCAGTTGCCCCATGATTAGGCATGGGATTGTGCACGGCATTAGGCGCATCATGAGAGAAGTTAATGGCTTTGCTGTCTATAAGGTCTTGCACCTTATGTTTAAATGCTTTACAATTGTCAATGTTATGGATGGGAGCACCGGAATGAAAGTCATATCTAGCATTAGCATCATATCCGGGTGGTGGTGTACCAGTCAAAGGAGTCAGAGTCCTTTTCTGAATTAATTGTAATTGCATCAAGTGTTGAAGCAACTGCGAATATGACATCAGTGACGCATCAAACTGCCTGTTTACTGCTCTACCCCGGTCCTGAAATCTGCGAGGAGCATACTTTGGCTGCTGCTGTTGTGGTTGTGGTGGTTGTGGCACTGTAGGAATTGTGATACTTGCAACCTGAGGTTGTTGTTGATGGTACTGCTGACCTCTACCCTTGTTTCTGTTTCGGGACCCCGAGACTGCATTGGTTTCCCCCTCTCTCCTCTTATTGCCAAAACTTTTCTTAACCCCTCCAGCTGAGGATCCTTCACCGGCTTGAATTTTTCCCAATTTAATTTTGTTCTCAACTCTTTCCCCTGTAATGATTAGATCTGAGAAACTCCCCGACATGTTGCCAATCAATTTCTCGTAATATACCCCCGGTAATGTGGCAACAAACATGTCTATCAGCTCCCTCTCCACCATAGGAGGTTGCACTCTAGTGGCCAATTCACGCCACCTCTGGGCGTATTCTTTGAAGCATTCATTATTTCTCTAAGATAAGTTCTGTAATTGGACCCTGTTCGGCGCCAGATCACTGTTATACTGGTAATGCTTAACAAATGCCTCAGCTAAATCCCTCCAGCTTCGGATGTTAACTGGCTCTAGCCCCATGTACCACTCTAGAGACGGACCAGAAAGACTGTCCTGGAAAAAGTGCATAAGCAGTTTCTCATCGTCAAAATAGGCGGACATCTTGCGGTAGTAGGAACAAAGACGAACCCTCGGACAGGTTGTCCCCTTATACTTATCAAAGTCTGGGACTTTGAACTTCATAGGAACCTTCAAATCTAGGATCAGCCCTAAATTTGCCATATCCAACCCCATAGAATTCTGATTTTCATAGCTTCGCATCTTCTCCTCAAGCAGCTTAAACTTCCTGTCTGCGTCAGATGGCAGACCAGCACCAACATCCCTCATAGAGAACACGTCCTCTTGATCATCCTCTTCCCACTGAGGGGCAGTATTCCAATGCACAGCACACGTAGGTCTGGGAATGTGAACTCCAGTCTGATTTCCTCCGCCCGGAGGGATAACAATGGTAGGAACAGTATTAGCATGTGGAGTACCATTTTCATTTTGAGGAGGATTAGCAGCAGTTTCACCATGAAGCACGCCACTCCCGTCAACCCTAGCAATTAACGGTTTCACCAAAGTTCTCAGTTCTTCTTGGCAATTGGCGACCCCTTGCATCATATCCATGAACTGGGTCATCCTGTCACGAAATTCCTAAAGCTCAGCTTGAATCTGATCCATAGTCCTGCATTGATTTCCCCTAGTAGCGTAGCGATGAGTTGGTTGGTTGTCAATCCTGAAACAAGCTGAACAAACCACAGAGATAAGGTTAACGGTTCCGGAGCACCTGCGATGCAAAATGAGAAATGATGCAATATGCAGATATGTAAATATGCGTTAGGGAAATTTTCCCCTCGATTCTAGTTCCACAAGAACAGCAAGACATTGGGAAGCCAATAGTCAATGTACATCACAGCACTGAATACAACGGAATCAACATGACCTCAGCCAACAAATTTGGTAATGGTCAAGATACATCATAACAACAAACTACAAAGAGAGAAAAACATCAAATATGATGGCGAGCCTAGAAATCCTTCAACAACTCTCTCGTATCTGAATGATCTGGACTGGTTACCAACCCCTGGATGAGCAACTCTCTCTGGCTAATGATGCTCTGCAAGCTCTGAGCATAATCCTCCCAAACGCTTCCTCAAGCTTGGACCTCTTCAAATCAGCTCTTGACTTATAGTCCTCCAAGGTTGCAAGAGCTTAAATCAAAGGATACAAAGGCTCACAAGCTGGAAATGGCATCAATAATCTCCTAGCTCTCTCCTGAATCCAAACCATATAAGGCTCATAAGCTCTATTGTTGCTCTTACCCAAAGAAACCTTCCCTCTATGGTAAATCTTGTTCCAAGATTTCTCTACTCTGATTAGGGTCTCATTCTCAAGCAAGCCAGTGAAATACAGAGATTCTTGTATTTCCTCTTCCTTCGGAGGTTCCCTCAGAGCATACCCAAACTTCCTCACTGCAAGAGTTGGGTTGTAGTTAATACCTCATTTCCTTCTAATCAACAGGACGTTAGAAAAACCACCACAGCTAAAGATAATCTCTGCGCCCAACTGATCTCTGTCAAACCATACGATGTTCTCAGAAGTCAAACCCATAAGTCTCTCTAACCACTCAGAGATACCTGCAGTGTCAACAAAAGGACCAACCTTGGGAAGGTGACTCACAAACCATCTGTATAAAAGAGGTACACGACAAGACACATTCTTTCCCCTCCGATTCTCATTCTTGTGATTCACACAATGATAAACATCTCTTAGAAGTGTAGGAACAGGATTTCCTGAGATGAAAATGTGGAAAGCGTCCAAATCCACAAAGTCAGGAACATTCAGAAACAAAACTACACCATATATGCACAGAGCTAAGATGGTATTAAAGACAATCCAACAACCCTCTTTCGCAAAGTGTTGAGCTTTACCAACCAAGAAAGGTAAGGGAAATCCAGGAATTTCATTTCTTCTAACCAACTTCCCTTCTAACTCTGAAGCATTCAGATGAAGAGCATTAGCAAGCTTAGTCAAATTAGGTTCAGCTTCAGTATGATGAAAAGGCATTTGATCCAGAATAGGAACTCCTAGCAGCATAGGGAACTCCTCCAAAGTAGGCATCAACACATAACCCGGGAAAGTGAAACACCTCAACTGTGGATCATAGAACTGAAGCAAGGTGTGAAGACCTCATAACTCAAATGCTGAAGCTTTGCAGACACAACCCAAGAGCTTCCCATATGACTTCTTGAAATCTTCCATCACATTACTGTCGCGGTGAAATTTGGATACCAAACTATTAATTAGTTTGAATCTTTAATTCATTTTGCAACCGAACTTTGATTTGTCCAAAGGAATGGATAAAGATCGAAATTCCCACAATGCAATGCAAATGCAAGGTTTAGAGAGTTTAGGTTCGGGGGTTGGTTAAACTTAGGAGAGGTACTAGCATCCTAAGTTTCTGTAGTACTCTACAGGAACCTCTTGTTTTATGTTTGTTTATTGCTAAGTGTTTATCTGCTTAAAGGATTAGAGACCCTAGTGGTTTATTTCTAAGTATACTCGATAAGATATCGCGTCTTATGCCTACATATCCTTACGGGAGTGGAATCAGAGTATCTGTAGTTCCCCTAAAGGGTTAGAGGAGCTCTTTGACTGTGGTCAAAGTCCTACGGGTTTAGGGTAGTTGTTTTGATTGGGTTTAGGAGAAGAGATGAGTCTTCATGTTAAGGGAGATATAACCACCACAAGTTTAAGAGGTTGTAGGAAAATAGTCTTTGCATCGTCTTAAGAAAAGGGCTTAAGTACTCGGGTTGTTTGATGAGTATGCCTTTATCACTCTTAAGGCAAAGTCCCTACATGTTTGATTGTATTGTTGTGGGGTGGAGATTATATCTCACTTAAGATGATTAACATCTACTCTCTATTGTGTTTGAAAAAAGTTGTATAGTGTTGTTTGTTTGTCTAAGTTGTAAAGATAAAGACAAGGTCCTTCCTATGGGGTAGGTCTTATCCTAAAATGATCGACTTGAATGGGATCAAGGATCGGAGGGAGTATGATGCAAATGATGTGCACTACACACAAGTGTTAAGTCATGTGTAGGTTTTTCCTTTGGAAGAAATGCGATGCGATAATATAGATATGATAATGTAAATTGCGGTAAATAAATTGCGGGAATGTAAACCATACATATACGCATGAAAGCGCTGAAGTGTGGGTGCATTGTGTCGTGAATGTGAGGTGTGATTGATTTGTATTTTTACGATGTTAATTGATTTTAGTTGATTGATTTGTTCTTAGGGTGATATTGATTTTAGTTTGGACATGAGAGAATGTTTGATTGATTTTATGAGGAAATACTCTAGTTGGGTTAATTTAGTGAGGTTGATTTTATACGAAAATATTGTTATTTAAATTATAGAAACGACCTTTTTATAAAAAATTATTTTCTCTTACTTAAGGTGTTATAAAATGTTTTTATTATTATTTTAAATTAAAAAAAGGGGAGTGTTTGTTATTTAAAAAATATTATTAAGTTGGCGAGGTAAAATAAGTATTTTACTAAAAAGTAGATTGAATAGAGAAGAAGACAATTATTTAAATAGTTGCTGAAATTAGTTAGGAATATAACTCAATTAGAAGGATTGATTTATTTTAATAAAAGAGATTAATGATTAATAAGTTATAAAAAAAGAGTGATTAGGTTGTTTTAATAAAATAGTTGATTAATTAGATAAATATATTTTAAGGATTATTAACTAAATAGGTTGATTAAGGGTTTTTATGGTGTTAATTAACGTTAATGAAATAGTTAAGGAGGATTAAGGGTGAGGGTGTGGTGTTAGTGTGCGTGATTAGTGGTTAACAAATTACAAAATAATAACGAATAAAAAAACGCAAAAAAAAAGGACGGGAACCCTAGGTCCTAAATCGGCCCTTCTTTCCCAGTCGATCGCGTCTCTCCCCTTCTCGATCGTCCTTCTTCGTTCTCCATCATTCTTCCATGGTTTTTTGTTCTCTTTTTAAAACCTGAAACACAACAAAGCGGTCAATAGATTCGATGGTGTTTTGACAAGAATGAAACTTTACCGAAGATATGTGACGGCGGCGCCGGAGGCGATGAGGATAGGAGCTTCGCGGATTTGGGCTGAGGTGGCCTGAGGCGGACTTCGTCAATCAGAAAGATGAGTTCTTCCTTCCCAATCTCTTGAATCTTCTGAGTTTAGCTTGTTGGTAGTTCTAGGTTTCTCGTGCTTTATTTCGGTGGTAATTTTTCGTACTAGGGTTTTTGTGAACGTCCTTCTTCATGCCTCGAGTTCCCTTTTATATATGACTTGGGATAAATCCCTGATTTGAGCATTGATTGGATTGGTTCGAACATTTGATTTGGATTTCCTTTTTGGAATCAATCAGATTTGAAACTTACCATCTTCGTCCGATCTCGTTTAATACCCGTTAATGGAGGTTTCCCATTATATCAATCTTGTTTAATACGCTCATTTGTCCAGATTCAATGCGTTGAGACCTTGGGTTGGGTTGGAATTTTCTGCGGGAATATTCCTCTAATTGTTTTGCTAATTTGGATTTGGAAATTTGACAGGTGTGGGTAGCAGGGGTCTTTGGGCCAAGAGGATGTCTACAGCCCAGAGAAAATTCAAGTCAACTTCTTGGTATCTGATGTGTTCTTAGGACCCTCAGCATAACATGGTGTCCCCTCCCCATCTGTGTAATGAATTACTCAATGAAGGCCTTTCCATGTCACAAAAAAAATCTTGGATTCACGTTTGGTGAATTAACGTATGAAGCAAGTTGAACTTGTTGATTGGAATCTGAAATGTCACTGCTAAAGTCTATACTGAGTCTACAAGTTCCGTTAAAAGATTGGGTATACTTTGGTCCATTTTGATCACTTTTAATACTCATTTAACCCAAGTCAGTTTCCAACCTCTTGTTAGTGCAACTGTCAGCTATACCTTTCCCTTGGTGTCATCAGAATGAAGGCCAGTTGCCGACTCCGAAACAGGAACTCCATGGGTAGGATGTTCAATCTTGCAGCGAGCACTTTTTGCCAGGAATGTATGCAACACCGCTTTTTCTCACAAGGTACCCACAGGTCGTTAGAGGTCAGTAATGCCTGTATTGTAATAGATGAAAGTTTAGGAAACACCCCTCTCAGTTCTATGCCGAAACATGATTAACCTTGTGACATGGAATGGTGTTGTCAGGACTAGGACATATGTTTGATTATGTTTAACTATTGTGAGTAAGGTTACCCTGTTTTCTTTAGTTTCTAAAAAGATCAGTTTGACAGGTTGCAAAAATCGCTCTGGATTTCAGACAGTTGTGGGCATTAAACATGATGGTTTTGAAGGTGCGGCTGCTGTTGAGTTTGTTCTCATCATTATGTTCGCATTTTAGTCATTAATTCGTTCTGATATTTGCGAAGATTGATATGAACTGAATTGTGAACTGCAGGAAATGTTCGCATGTCCGGTTGGAGCAGCTGATGGATTTCTTCATGTTTATTTGGATCGTTAAATCAAGGTCAAGAGAGGACAACTCACATACTGATATTTTATAATCAATAGTCCTAGAATTCACCTTTCCAAGCAAATCATCTATTCATTCTCTGATTCACTATCTTCTGAATCCATGTACATATCAGGACCAGGAGATGAAGAACCTTCCTCAAATTGGCTGTTATATTCTTCTGACAAAGTAAAGACAATTTCTTGAGCGTGGTTAGCTGCAGCAGCTGCTTGTAGAAGTTGGAGTGAATTCTTTGCAACAAATAGCAGTTTTTAGCAGGTGATCTCATCAAAACCGAATTTGGTGTTTACGCACGAAGTTATATCAGCACTGATCTTTTGCAATGTTTATTTTGCAGCAACTGGACGTGAACGGTGAGGCATTGTCGTATGCGAGTTGTTTCGAAGTTTACGTGCATAAAGGAGGTAGTACGTTTTTGAATTTATTTCTGCACTAAGGTTTCTCAAAACACATTCTGAACCTGAATTCTCATGCATCTTCCTTATTGTAATGCAGGTTGTGAGGATAGTAGCATATCCAAATCGTATTAACACGTCGATTGTGTGGTTGCAGGAATGATAACGGATGTGATTCGCACCAGGTGACGACTCCGTCCTTTTGCACTTTTGCGCTTTGATGCTGTGAAGATCTTCACTCATTTCAAATTAAGTAGAAGTATAACGTTCTCGAGTGGAAATTAAACTGCAGAAGGTAAATCTAATGGAATTTCTTCTACACCAATGATTTACATTTATGCTTACAAGCAAATCTCTAATATGATGATTGGTTGCAATGTGCTCATTGTTATGGAACCCATATTCTTCTAATGTATTCTCAACTGAATTCTGGTCATTAATTTCTGCAGATGAAACAATAACTATTGGCAAGAAGTCGCTATCCAAGTGAACATCCTGGGAATTTATAGCAACAATGTTATTATCATCTGCCAATGAGGATCCTGAGACAATTATACAATTTCACTCAATCTGTTCAATTCAAACTCCGGGATGCTAGCATGGATTGCTTTTGAGTTAACAGCTTGGTCGTGTTCTTTATCCACTAGGCTCCTCGAGATGGAAGCTGATAGTCTCATAGAAACTTTTGAACATCTCATTTAGAACGAAATTGTGGATGTTTCAGGAAGAGCTCTTTGGGATTGGTATAATTGTTTTTGCTGATCAAGAGCACCTTGCTGCTGGTGTAAAGACCTTGATGCTTAGAGTATTTTGCCGTATATCTCGTTGTGAAGAGTCTTGGCTGCTGCTGCAAACCCATTTGCTGTTGCCTCTGTGCAGACTGATTGTGAATCAGCGACATTAGCCGCTGCTGCGAGGCCTGCGGTTGGGGACCGCTGTTGGAAGAGTGTGTTGTTGAAGCTGCTGCCGTTGTGCACTGCTTTTCTTGAGTTAAATTTTATTGGTATTATCTCTGTATGCTTGTATTTCCAAATTAATCTTGGTTTGTAATGCCTTGGAAACTATTATGAAATCAGCATCTTAAACGTAAAGTCTCATAAGTCATTGAGTTCTTTGTATGGCATCTCGTGTAGGATCTCAAGAGGCAAGCATGGATAACATTGAATATTGAATTTGAGTTTTTAGAATGTGAACACTTGAATTTGGCCTTCTAATTCTTGAAATAGCTACATGTGGAATTCTTGACATAAATCTGGAGTTTGATTTTTAACCTTTGAAATTGCCTTTTGAGACTTAACTTGAACTCATATTTTGTATTCTTCTCTTGTTTCGTATCCTTAACCTGGTACGTGAACGACCTCTGGACACTCTTAATTTAGAAATTAAACTCATAGTCCATGATTTTCATTCTTGCACCATGACTGATACCTCACACTTCCACAGTCTGATCTAGGGGAAGTGAAGCCCACATTAAGATCAATTGGCCATGTCCGGAAAGATAGGATCATGCGTGCCACCTCTATTTGAATTTAATGCACCTGCGCACCCTCGTTAGTCGTAATAAATAAATAAAAAAAAATAACAACGTGAGAGCGCAAACAGAGGTGGGATCTCATGGTCAAAAATTAGGGTGCAACAGATGCCCCTATTTAAGTTACTTCTATCAGGAGATATGGAGATTGAGATCTTCGTCTTGACGAGATAGGAGGGACTTAAATACAAACATTGTGCGAATTTTTGGCCCTGAGAAGCCACCGAATGCCGATGATATGTAATGATATGAAATGCAAGACAAAGGGTCTTGTGGTGAAATGGTGCCACATGGAGAAACTAGACACGACACACGGGAAAACAAACAGGCTCGACAAAAGGAGACCCCACGGGGACAGGAAACAACCAACACTAAGTAATCTCCAGAAGTATAACAATACCTCACACACCGGGGATATGGTAATGGGAAAGAAGCTTCTAGTCGAAAGATATGCTTATTATCATAAAGTTGTGGTTGGTAATAGTTCTAATGAATTGAGTCGATGGTTCAGTTTTATTCGTATTCTTTCTTTCTTTTCTTGTTTTTCTGTATATCCTTTTTTTTGGAACTCGACTTGATATAGTAAAATGCATAACTTTCCCGATCGTCATGATAAGGGTACCATGAGCTGGTCTCGAACTCTGCCTGAAGTGTCAAAATTTTGTAGACGGTAGAATCACTGTAATTTGTAGATGTTAATGTTGTTGTAGATGTTGAACTTCCCCTTGCATCATGGTATGGGAACCATGTGCTGGTCTCAGTCTCTGATGTCGAACTTCCCCTTGCATCATGGTATGGGAACCATGTTCTGGTCTCAGTCTCTGATGTAGAACTTCCCCTTGCATCATGGTATGGGAACCATGAGTTGGTCTCGGTTTCTGATGTAGAAACTCCCCTTGCATCATAGTATGGGAACCATGAGCTGGTCTCGGTTTCTGATGTCGAACTTCCCCTTGCATCATGGTATGGGAACCATGAGCTGGTCTCGGTTTCTGATGTCGAACTTCCCCTTGCATCATGGTATGGGAACCATGTGCTGGTCTCAGTCTCTGATGTCAAACTTCCCCTTGCATCATGGTATGGGAACCATGTGCTGGTCTCAGTCTCTGATGTAGAACTTCCCCTTGCATCATGGTATGGGAACCATGAGCTGGTCTCAGTCCCTGCCCAAAATGATGGAAACTCGTGAGAGCATCTTCACAAAGAGGGGTTGTAGATTTTGTAGATTGTAGATTTCTTCGGCTGTGAGCCATAATGTCATTGTAGATTGTATGTTGTAATTTATAGAACGGTAGCATTGTTGATGTAAATGTTGTCGATGTAATTTGTAGATGTGGCACTTTGTAGATGTAATCTTATAAATGTAGAATTTGTATATGTAATCTTGTAAATGTAATCTTAAATTGTAGATGCAGTTTGTATTGTATTGGCAATTTGCAGAATATGCACCGGGGATCTTCAAAGGAGTTGTAAACCGGTTGATCTGTGGAGTGTCCTCTTGTAAGGAGATATGTCATTGATAGTACTCGTAATGAACTCTTTGGGGAAAATCATTTTTTGAGGAGTATCTTTGTTGTAATTGTAAAAATATGTGAGATTGTTGTAGCAGAAATCCTCAAATGGGGAAATATCTGTAATGTCCTTTGCTTTGACTCGATAATCTTGAAATAGTCCACTGGGGATGGATAGATTGTCTTTGAAGAAACTGCTGTTTTTCGTTTCGAGTACAAATCTGCCCGAAACGAGTTGCTCAAATAAAGAGATCTTCTGTCATTCAGCTGTAAGTTGTCGAGTGGATCTTGTAATGTTGTTGAAGAAATGTTGTGTCTTCAAATGGTGATCCTCATACTGTCAAAATGCAAAATAAATGCACTCTTGATCCATGCTCAAAAGCTGGAGATGTTCGTAGTGTGATTGCCAAAGACCGAAGTTCAATTCGGGAATTAACCGAAGAGAAACTGTCAAGCAAGACTCAACCACAGAGGCATAAACTCCAATGGGAATGTACTAAAACAACCATCTTCCACGAGGATCGAACTTCGTGGGGAAAATAGAAATATTGAGTTTTTTCTGCTTAGGGCTGACAACTCTATTTGGAAGGAAAAGACACGCCCAAATACCCAAGGGCAAACGCGATCGAAGAGATAGAGTAAAACACACATAAAGATGCACACATGCCAATGTTATGCTTTCTATTTATATGATATGCGTATGCTTATGCTGACAAAACAGACGAAAGCAACGACTGAATACGGGATAAACGTCTCGAAACAAACATCCGACCAATCTTCAAAGATAGAAGTACCACTGAGGGTAGATGGAGAACCAAATGTAGGGTCCCGATCCTGCTTCAAAACTTCAAAATTTCTCTTGAGGAAAAGTGATCAATCCATTTGGGGATGTATCATCTTGATAAGTTTGACATGTTGTATGAAATTGTAGACGGAGGTACCCAAACCGAAGTTTAATAAGGGATAAAATAAATATCCTGGGTCGTCGTAGTTGTTCAACATGTTGGGGTTGAGCTTCCTGAGGATGAAATATACATCTTTTTGCTCCAATCTTCAAATGCCCCAAGTCACATAGTTTAAGAGAAAAACGTCTCGAGAGGATTTTATAGAAAACATGATGTCCAAATGCCCTACTGTTTTCAAACTCTCGGAGAGATTCGCCGAATCTCGATGTAACTGCCCCTGATTGGCGGTATAACTGAGTCTTCCAAATTGTGCTTTAGATGAAGCCAAGACTGGTGTGAACCCAACCTCTTAGAAGGAAACTTTCCCCAAGTCATCAAAGTCTTCAAGTACCAATATCAATGTATGTGTGTAACCTTTCTAAGATGTCAAGCACACTTTAGCAAGTCAGAAATGTTAATTTCAAAATGAGTAATGTAACTCACGTTTGTCTTGAAGTTTTGAAAAGGGATATCGCAATAACTTGTGATCAAAACCACTAGTTAGGATACAAATTGAACATTATTTATAAAGCCGATTTAATTTGAGCATAGCTCAAGGAGTCAAGAAACAATATCTCATCGAGTATGCTTTCGAACTAACCTTACTTCAATTAGGACTTTGAGGGTCGTATATGGGTTTAATTTATGACTTGTAGAATAGAGGTAGAAAGGGTTAGTATATTTGTGCCCACCCAATTTTTGAAAGATGTTCATCATTTTTGATATCACCCTGCCCCAGGTTAAGAAAATGAGGTTTCGGTTTGGGAGAAAAAAAACAGGTCTTTTCTCAAGGCTTAAAAGAAAGGGTTGACTATTTTGGTGTTTAGGAGGTTTATAATAATGCCTTACATCATCAGTAGGGTTTTTATTCGAAGCATACGACAAGAGATCATATGTTTTACTTCATCATCCTCCTTCCAATTCTCTGTCAGAGCAAGAGATCGGGTAAAAGTCGACATTATAAATAATTTTGAAAAACTATTTGAGTGGAAACAAATGGATTTCTTCAAGACAAACATGTTATTGCATTACTTATTCAAAACAGAAAGTTCTTACATGCCAAAAATACTTTTAACCAAAGAAATAAACACACAAACAACCCAAAGAGATAGAAAGCTCTTCTGGAGTTTTTACTTATATCAGCGTAATGGTATTCCATTCATGATCGGTCTTTCTCCTTTGAAGGTTAGCACTTCATTATCGATCATTTCTTGAACTTTCTCTTGAAAAACTTTGCAATCTTCGATCGAATGACCCAACACTCCATCGTGAAATTCACAGCTGGTGTTTGGGTTGAACCACGATGGGTGAGAGCTCATGGTTCTAGTCTTTCTAGGTGTCATTACCGAGTTTCGGATGAAATAAAACCATAATTAACGGTAAGTCAATGGGATAAGATCAAACCAATGAGTTTCTTCTTTCAGAGTATTCAGAGGTACTTTCTGATTCGGAAACTGTTTTCGAACATGTCGATGCTGATCTGGAAATGGCATCTTTCGCTTAGGAGGCAATTGCTGCTCGCGCTGAGCGGGAATTGCATACCCATGTTGAGGGCGGGATATCGGAGTTGTGGATCCTCTGGACGATCCACTGTCACCTGTTTTATCTGGAACTATTCCCAAACTGTAATTGTATTGCTTCACAAAAGCAACAGCTAAGTCTTCCCAGGACTGAATGTGATTCCTTTGTAGCTTCATATACCATGTTAACGGTGCTCCACCCAAACTTTCTTGAAAGCAGTGAACCATTAGTTTGTCGTTCCCAAGGTAAGCAGTCATCTTCTGACAAAACATCATCAAATGATACCTTGGACAAATTGTACCTTTGTACACTTCGAAGGCGGGCATTTGGAATCCCGGGGGGACAACTAGGTTTGGAACTAGGCACAGGTCACGAGCATAAAAATCGGGTGTACGGTTCCTCTTCATCATTTTCCATCGTTCCTTGAAGTCACGAAATTCATTCTCGAATTCTATAAGCCCAGGATCGTCCATTTCCTTTTCAACATGAATAGCAAACAGGTTGTCTCGTGTAGGCTGAAGTTGCGCGGGCACAAAGTCGTCGGAGGGACGGTGAAATGTCGGTTTAGACCTTACTCTGAAGTTAGTCGTGCGATCCATATCTCCTTACTATCCTTCGGTAATACCTCGAGCTCGGTCAGATGGTCGAGACGGCAACTGACAGCAAAAGATGGAAAACTGAAATGAGCCACAACAAAGGAGAGACACATGCACGAATGTAAAAATGCCATGCTAAATGCATAATGTTAATACAAAAATGCAGATGTAGGAGGAGACTTCAAGAAACTCAAAGGTGTTTTTCAGTATTATAATATAGAATAATTGAAAACTTTTTATTTTGAGAAACAATGTAAAGCAAAGTACTCTTTTGAGAGTTTATTACAACGAAAGCAAAAGAAAACTTTGAACTCTATCCCATAGTCTTCTCCTTTGTACGGAGCTCCTCGGTCAGCTGATCAATACGTTCCTGCAGTGCCGCTTTTTCGATGATGAGTCGTTCCACACACTCCTTCCAAGCCATGGTAGTTGAGGGGAGATCATCACTGGTGACAACACTTGAAGAGGCATGAGGAGAAAATAAATCTCCTTGTGCCTTTCTCTTTCTGGCAACTTCGACTTCCGGAGTCCTTTGAAGTCTTTCCTTCTCTACCTTGAGGGTGAAGAACTTATTCTTCCAAGCGGTCCTCAATTTTCGAACTTCATCTAAAGCACTCCTTACTTGTTCAATTTCGTCCACATCGAACCAGTTGGGGTCATGAGCAGACAATACCATAGGTTCATGAAAAGGAAAAGGCATCTTGAGATCGAGAGCCCTTTCTCGCACCCAATGCAGATAACCCTCAGAAACAGCACAGCTGGGGTATCCTGAAGCAGCTATTCCTTCCATATCAATATATTTCCATGCATAAATGATGACAGTCCTTAGATCTAGATCCTCTTCTCCTTTGAAATAGATCTCTTCCAACGAAACTCGGTCAGGCACTTGGATCATAGGGTGCCCAAACTGTCTACGGGCCAAAACGGGATTGTAGCTTATACATCCCTCTCTTCCAATAAGCGGTACGTTGGGGAATCCTCCGATGATAGGAATCATAGGCACGCCTCCATAGGCGGGATCATACCAAACAATGTCCGAATGGGTGAGGGCCATAAGTATCTCGGACCATCGAGGGGTTGCTACTTCATCCCAAAGGGACGGATACCAAGTCAAACGAGCGATGAACCATGAGTACAGCAAGGCAGTACAACATACAATGTGTCCTCCTCCTTCGGCATTCTTCAAATGAATCGAGAAGTACGTATCAGCAAGTAAGGTGGGTACTGGATTCTTGAGTATGAACAGCTTGATTGCATCCATATCAACAAAACCGTCAATTTTAGGGAACCAGAAAGTCCCATAAACCAACAAAGCAAAATTGGCTTCCAAGATGAGAACCTCCTTTCTTCCAGCATGGTAACGGACTTTTTCGATCAAAAAGTCAGCGGGGAAACCAAGGACTCCTTCCTTGGTGATCAGGTGTGTTTGAACATCTTCAAGGCTAAGATGAATAGCGTTTGCAATTTCTTGGTGACTAGGCGTGTCTTCCCTTTCGGTGAATAGGGGTCGAACAGTCACAGGAATCCTCAAGAGTTCTGAGTACTCTTCCAAGGTCGGCATCAATTGGTAGTCCGGAAAAGTGAAGCAGTGATACATCGGGTCATAAAATTGAACCAATGTTTCCAACAATCCTTCTTTCATTCTCAGCTCAAGGAAACGGAAGACTCCTCCATATTCTGTTGCGAAGGCAAAGCGATCCTTGATGAGTTCGGCTAGTTCTCTCAAGCTTTCGACGTTGGGACTCTGAAAAGTGTACTTCAGGGTTTCTCTTCTGAAATCCATGATTACAACACCTACAGAACGAATTTGAGTTTCTTGAAGTGAACAAGGGAAAAGAATGCAATGCTAGATGATTAGGACTTCATGGGATTCCTCTATTTATAGGCATTGCGGTAAAAGGGAACGTTTTATTAAATTTGAAACGGACTACATAAATATTCTTTTGAAGAGTCCCAAATAAAAGCTAAATAAAAGCTAGTAAAGACACTAAAGAAGCTTTGAATGCTGCTGCTTGAGCTGTTCTTCTAGTTGCGTCTTCTCACGGATAAGGTTGTCCACAATTAGTTTCCAAATAGTGCATTGTGGGTCGGAGAAAAATAAATCCTCCATGACTTTCCTCTTCTTGCAGGGGAGTAGCTCTTCATCCTTCAATTGTAGCTGTTTCTGAAGTTCATCCCTCTCCTTTTGAAGTTCAGCCTTCTGCTTCTGATACTCATCATTTTCTGCCACTGCTACATGGTACTTGTTCTTCCAAGATTCCAGATCATGTTGAGACTTCCTTAAGGACACCTCTAACTTCTCGGCTTCAGACATAAAGACATAAGTGGGCTCTCTCCTTGGAGCTATGGGATCTTGATGGGAATATGGCATTTTTAGCTTGATTGCCCTTTCTCTGACCCATCGAAGGTAGGGCTCCAAAGACACACAATTAAGCTTCCCAAGGCTTCTCTTCCCCTTCTTGTGTACACTACGCCATGCATATAGAATCTTTCCTCGGAGTTCCATATCATTTTTGAAGAATATACCCTCTACTTGAACACTCCTGGGGGGTTCCTTCAACGGGTTTCCCAACTGTTGGCAAGCTAAAATAGGATTGTAGCTGATCCCTCCATCAAATCTAAGAAATGGCACGTTAGCAAAGTTACCACAACTATCAATGATTAATACTCCATCATATACTCGATTGTACCAATCAATGTCAGAATGGGTCAAAGCTATAACTCTTGGAGACCAATGTTCTTTGCCAATGTTTGTAAAAGAGCTAGACTTCGGCAAGTGCGAAATAAACCACTTGTAAAGTAAAGGTACACAGCAAGTAATCATCCTTCCACCACGAAGGTTTCAGAGATGTATAGAGTGATATGCATTTCCCAACAGAGTTGGCACTGGGTTGTTCTTCATAAAGATCTTGAATGCTTTGAGATCGATGAAACCTTCAAAACTTGGGAATAGAAACAACCCATAAACAAGCAAAGCAAAAATTGCCTCAGACGGAGCCTTATTAGAATAATCAGCATAGAATGAAGCCTTCTCGATTAGGAAACCTGTCTTTAAACCAAGAACTCCATCCTTAGTAACTAGGTTGGCTTTGACGTCAGATACCTTCAAACGGAGGGCTTTAGCAATATCTTTCTCATCAGGGTCCCTTTCCAAGAAAGGAAAAGGAGATTCCTCTAGGACAGGTAGACCAACCAAAAAGGAATACTCTTCTAATGTAGGTAACAGCTGAAAGTTTGGGAAGGTGAAACAATGGTAGAGGGGATCATAGAATTGTAGCAGAGTGGCAAGAAGTCCTTCATTTACTGAGCAACCCAACAAAGATATCAGCTTCCCATATTTTTTCTTGAATTCTTCTTGATCTTTGATGAAACCCCACAACTTCTTTAGGTCATCCAATTTGGGACTCTTAAAAGTATATTTCATAGTATGTCTTTTATTTGAAGCCATAGTGACCTACAATGTTCATAAACGAAAGTAAATCCCATGAAGTCCAATGCAGAATGATGTAATATGAATGCAGCAAACACAGGTATTCACATAAGGACACAAAGATAAACAAACAAAGGGCACCCTAGGTTTGCAACGAGCATGGAGTAAAGGTGTACCCTTCCCAAAGGTTTAAGGACTAAAGGTTGTTTGTACCTGCAGAACAAGGTTCTAATGGGACTCAGAATCATCAGCCCATCTATCGGATATTATCAATTTCCCAATTACTCGAGGATTGATAATATTCTCAAGAGAACTTCTTTTGAGTGTAGCTTCGCGTAGCACTATTTCGGAAGTACTTCCTCATAGTCTCGCACTACATCCTAATAAAAGCCAAAGTTGGGTTAAGGTAACTACGGTCCTCAATATCATAGGCTCCAAAGTTGAAAATAATGCGTGTCTTCACGATTGCTCGTTCAACAGTACTATTTCGAAAGGGCCTCAACTGAGCGGGATTCTCGATTCAACTTAGTAGGGATTCCACTCCCTATAAGCCTCCTCGACTATATCACCATCCTATCTTAATTTCTCTCAAGTTCGGGTGTAGAACTTTATCTCACCACTCAAGGACAATAATCCCGAAAGAAACACAAGAGAAAGCATGTAAACAATTAATCAAGTAGGCAGATATATAAAGCAGTAAACAAATAAAATAAGATAGGGAAACCCACTAGAGAGTCTCCCCAGTGAAGTCACCATTTCTGTCGCGGTGAAATTTGGATACCAAACTATTAATTAGTTTGAATCTTTAACTCATTTTGCAACCGAACTTTGATTTGTCCAAAGGAAGGGATAAAGATCGAAATTCCCATAATGCAATGCAAATGCAAGGTTTAGAGAGTTTAGGTTCGGGGGTTGGTTAAACTTAGGGAAGGTACTAGCATCCTAAGTTTCTGTAGTACTCTACAGGAACCTCTTGTTTTATGTTTGTTTATTGCTAAGTGTTTATCTGCTTAAAGGATTAGAGACCCTAGTGGTTTATTTCTAAGTATACTCGATAAGATATCACGTCTTATGCCTACATATCCTTACGAGAGTGGAATCAAAGTATCTGTAGTTCCCCTAAAGGGTTAGAGGAGCTCTTTGACTGTGGTCAAAGTTCCTACGGGTTTAGGGTAGTTGTTTTGATTGGGTTTAGGAGAAGAGATGAGTCTTCATGTTAAGGAAGATATAACCACCACAAGTGTAAGAGGTTGTAGGAAAATAGTCTTTGCATCGTCTTAAGAAAAGGGCTTAAGTACTCGGGTTGTTTGATGAGTATGCCTTTATCACTCTTAAGGCAAAGTCCCTACATGTTTGATTGTATTGTTGTGGGGTGGAGATTATATCTCACTTAAGATGATTAACATCTATTCTCTATTGTGTTTGAAAAAAGTTGTATAGTGTTGTTTGTTTGTCTAAGTTGTAAAGATAAAGACAAGGTCCTTCCTATGGGGTAGGTCTTATCCTAAAATGATCGACTTGAATGGGATCAAGGATCGGAGGGAGTATGATGCAAATGATATGCACTACACACAAGTGTTAAGTCATGTGTAGGTTTTTCCTTTGGACGAAATGCGATGCGATAATATAGATATGATAATGTAAATTGCGGTAAATAAATTGCAGGAATGTAAACCATACATATACGCATGAAAGCGCTGAAGTGTGGGTGCATGGTGTCGTGAATGTGAGGTGTGATTGATTTGTATTTTTACGATGTTAATTGATTTTAGTTGATTGATTTGTTCTTAGGGTGATATTGATTTTAGTTTGGACATGAGAGAATGTTTGATTGATTTTATGAGGAAATACTCTAGTTGGGTTAATTTAGTGAGGTTGATTTTATACGAAAATATTGTTATTTAAATTATAGAAACGACCTTTTTATAAAAAATTATTTTCTCTTACTTAAGGTGTTATAAAATGTTTTTATTATTATTTTAAATTAAAAAAAGGGGAGTGTTTGTTATTTAAAAAAGATTATTAAGTTGGCGAGGTAAAATAAGTATTTTACTAAAAAGTAGATTGAATACAGAAGAAGATAATTATTTAAATAGTTGCTGAAATTAGTTAGGAATATAACTCAATTAGAAGGATTGATTTATTTTAATAAAAGAGATTAATGATTAATAAGTTATAAAAAAAGAGTGATTAGCTTGTTTTAATAAAATAGTTGATTAATTAGATAAATATATTTTAAGGATTATTAACTAAATAGGTTGATTAAGGGTTTTTATGGTGTTAATTAACGTTAATGAAATAGTTAAGGAGGATTAAGGGTGAGGGTGTGGTGTTAGTGTGCGTGATTAGTGGTTAACAAATTACAAAATAATAACGAATAAAAAAACGCAAAAAAAAAGGACGGGAACCCTAGGTCCCAAATCGGCCCTTCTTTCCCAGTCGATCGCGTCTCTCCCCTTCTCGATCGTCCTTCTTCGTTCTCCATCATTCTTCCATGGTTTTTTGTTCTCTTTTTAAAACCTGAAACACAACAAAGCGGTCAATAGATTCAATGGTGTTTTGACAGGAATGAAACTTTACCGAAGATATGTGACGGTGGCGCCGGAGGCGATGAGGATAGGAGCTTCGCGGATTTGGGCTGAGGTGGCCTGAGGCGGACTTCGTCAATCATAAAGATGAGTTCTTCCTTCCCAATCTCTTGAATCTTCTGAGTTTAGCTTTTTGGTAGTTCTAGGTTTCTTGTGCTTTATTTCGGTGGTAATTTTTCGTACTAGGGTTTTTGTGAACGTCCTTCTTCCTGCCTCGAGTTCCCTTTTATATAGGACTTGGGATAAATCCCTGATTTGAGCATTGATTGGATTGGTTCGAACATTTGATTTGGATTTCCTTTTTGGAATAAATCAGATTTGAAACTTACCATCTTCGTCCGATCTCGTTTAATACCCGTTAATGGAGGTTTCCCATTATATCAATCTTGTTTAATACGCTCATTTGTCCAGATTCAATGCGTTGAGACCTTGGGTTGGGTTGGAATTTTCTGCGGGAATATTCCTCTAATTGTTTTGCTAATTTGGATTTGGAAATTTGACAGGTGTGGATAGCAGGGGTCTTTGGGCCAAGAGGATGTCTACAGCCCAGAGAAAATTCAAGTCAACTTCTTGGTATCTGATGTGTTCTTAGGACCCTCAGCATAACATGGTGTCCCCTCCCCATCTGTGTAATGAACTACTCAATGAAGGCCTTTCCATGTCACAAAAAAATATCTTGGATTCACGTTTGGTGAACTAACGTATGAAGTAAGTTGAACTTGTTGATTGGAATCTGAAATGTCACTACTGAAGTCTATACTGAGTCTGCAAGTTCCGTGAAAAGATTGGGTATACTTTGGTCCATTTTGATCACTTTTAATACTCATTTAACCCAAGTCAGTTTCCAACCTCTTTTTAGTGCAACTGTCAGCTATACCTTTCCCTTGGTGTCATCAGAATGAAGGCCAGTTGCCGACTCCGAACCAGGAACTCCATGGGCAGGATGTTCAATCTTGCAGCGAGCACTTTTTGCCAGGAATGTATGCAACACCGCTTTTTCTCACAAGGTACCCACAGGTCGTTAGAGGTCAGTAATGCCTGTATTGTAATAGATGAAAGTTTAGGAAACACCCCTCTCAGTTCTATGCCGAAACATGATTAACCTTGTGACATGGAATGGTGTTGTCAAGACTAGGACATATGTTTGAATATGTTTAACTATTGTGAGTAAGGTTACCCTGTTTTCTTTAGTTTCTAAAAAGATCAGTTTGACAGGTTGCAAAAATCGCTCTGGATTTCGGACAGTTGTGGGTATTAAACATGATGGTTTTGAAGGTGCGGCCGCTGTTGAGTTTGTTCTAATCATTATGTTTGCATTTTAGTCATTAATTCGTTCTGATATTTGTGAAGATTGATATGAACTGAATTGTGAACTGCAGGAAATGTTCGCATGTCCGGTTGGAGCAGCTGATGGATTTCTTCATGTTTATTTGGATCGTTAAATCAAGGTCAAGAGAGGACAACTCACATACTGATATTTTATAATCAATAGTCCTAGAATTCACCTTTCCAAGCAAATCATCTATTAATTCTCTGATTCACTATCTTCTGAATCCATGTACATATCAGGACCGGGAGATGAAGAACCTTCCTCAAATTGGCTGTTATATTCTTCTGACAAAGTAAAGACAATTTCTTGAGTGTGGTTAGCTGCAGCAGCTGCTTGTAGAAGTTGGAGTGAATTCTTTGCAACAAATAGCAGTTTTTAGCAGGTGATCTCATCAAAACCGAATTTGGTGTTTACGCACGAAGTTATATCAGCACTGATCTTTTGTAATGTTTATTTTGCAGCAACTGGACGTGAACGGTGAGGCATTGTCGTATGCGAGTTGTTTCGAAGTTTACGTGCATAAAGGAGGTAGTACGTTTTTGAATTTATTTCTGCACTAAGGTTTCTCAAAACACATTCTGAACCTGAATTCTCATGCATCTTCCTTATTGTAATGCAGGTTGTGAGGATAGTAGCATATCCAAATCGTATTAACACGTCGATTGTGTGGTTGCAGGAATGATAACGGATGTGATTCGCACCAGGTGACGACTCCGTCCTTTTGCACTTTTGCGCTTTGATGTTGTGAAGATCTTCACTCATTTCAAATTAAGTAGAAGTATAACGTTCTCGAGTGGAAATTAAACTGCAGAAGGTAAATCTAATGGAATTTCTTCTACACCAATGATTTGCATTTATGCTTACAAGCAAATCTCTAATATGATGATTGGTTGCAATGTGCTCATTGTTATGGAACCCATATTCTTCGAATGTATTCTCAACTGAATTCTGGTCATTGATTTCTGCAGATGAAACAATAACTATTGGCAAAAAGTCGCTATCCAAGTGAACATCCTAGGAATTTATAGCAACAATGTTATTATCATCTGCCAATGAGGATCCTGAGACAATTATACAATTTCACTCAATCTGTTCAATTCAAACTCCGGGATGCTAGCATGGATTGCTTTTGAGTTAACAGCTTGGTCGCGTTCTTTATCCACTAGGCTCCTCGAGATGGAAGCTGATAGTCTCATAGCAACTTTTGAACATCTCATTTAGAATGAAATTGTGGATGTTTCAGGAAGAGCTCTTTGGGATTGGTATAATTGTTTTTGCTGATCAAGAGCACCTTGCTGCTGGTGTAAAGACCTTGATGCTTGGAGTATTTTGCCGTACATCTCGTTGTGAAGATTCTTGGCTGCTGCTGCAAACCCATTTGCTATTGCCTCTGTGCAGACTGATTGTGAATCAGCGACATTAGCCGCTGCTACGAGGCCTGCGGTTGGGGACCGCTGTTGGAAGAGTGTGTTGTTGAAGTTGCTGCCGTTGTGCACTGCTTTTCTTGAGTTAAATTTTATTGGTATTATCTCTGTATGCTTGTATTTCCAAATTAATCTTGGTTTGTAATGCCTTGGAAACTATTATGAAATCAGCATCTTAAACGTAAAGTCTCATAAGTCATTGAGTTCTTTGTATGGCATCTCGTGTAGGATCTCAAGAGGCAAGCATGGATAATATTGAATATTGAATTTGAGTTTTTAGAATGTGAACACTTGAATTTGGCCTTCTAATTCTTGAAATAGCTACATGTGGAATTCTTGACATAAATCTAGAGTTTGATTTTTAACCTTTGAAATTGCCTTTTGAGACTTAACTTGAACTCATATTTTGTATTCTTCTCTTGTTTCGTATCCTGAACCTGGTACGTGAACGACCTCTGGACACTCTTAATTTAGAAATTAAACTCATAGTCCATGACTTTCATTCTTGCACCATGACTGATACCTCACACTTCCACAGTCTGATCTAGGGGAAGTGAAACCCACATTAAGATCAATTGGCCATGTCCGGAAAGATAGGATCATGTGTGCCACCTCTATTTGAATTTAATGCACCTGCGCACCCTCGTTAGTCGTAATAAATAAATAAATAAAAAATAACAACGTGAGAGCGCAAACAGAGGTGGGATCTCATGGTCAAAAATTAGGGTGCAACAATTACGATCAACAACAGAAATGAAACTGAGCAGAGGTGCTATGTGAGGAGTAGGAAACTTGTACACAACAGTCTTCTTCAAACTAGGCTTCATTTTAGAAGTGGAATGAGCTCACTAGAATCGAGAAGAAAATATACACCTGAAACATAAATACATGTTAATGTTAAGTGCAAATGAAAATGCAACTGCAACAAGGGATTAAGATTATTGTGCTGTTGACTGAGAAGAACCAGCGCTTCGCTTCGGCGAGAACATACCACATCACTGATATAAGGAACCACTGTATCAAGGACCAAAAGTTCACACTGACGAGAAAACCGGGTAGATTGAAGGTCAAAGTTTCCTACATAACCCTCCCCTCTCACAGGTATGAACCTATCTTCGATAAGGTCTGGCATCCTATGTCGTCATAAGCGTCACAGACTTTCGAGAAACAATGATACATTCACCATTTCTAATTTGGCATCATAGTCTAATGAAGCGGCCTCACTTAGCTGACTTCCAAATGATCGGTCCCCAGAGTCGACAATCCTCAGATCCAACATCCTCTCAACTGTCCGAAACAGACTGGAAAGGTAGTCATCAAAGATAAAACACATAAGCGCTAGGATTGACTTGCATAAGGGATGGGAAGTGTCCTCAGCAGGGTCACCAGTTGTCGCATCGCTGCAAAGAGGGGCCGACAAAGACAGAAGAGTCGCCACCGCTCATTATTTATCCCAAAAGAGGGAAAGGAAACGATCAGAGAAAACCTAAGAAAAAGGAAAAGACAGGTCATTGCAACCAAATCTTGGGTTCGGGAGTCGGTTACCAATATGAACCTAATTCATGGCCTAGAATGAGAGAAAAGTTTATTGAAAACTTACTGAACAGAGACACTCCGTTGGGGCTTCTCATACGTGTAAGCTTGCTCCAAATGATCTAGATACACTCCAAATTCTTCAAGGAAGCTTAATTTCTCTTCAATTTGCCTTGATTTGCAGAGAAAAGTGAAACACGATTTTGAAATTTCATTGAGAATTTGTAAACTGAAACTACTCTCTCTAAGCTCAATTTGCACTTCTCAGCTCTCAAGGCGCGTTTTGAACTTATATATGATGGATATCTGATCAATTGGAAGGCCCATGAAGCCTTATTTTGCTGAATTTGAAAAAATGCCCAAAATGGAAGTCACTCATGCACACGTGAAAATACTTGCATACACTCATGAAAATCATTTGAATCTGCAGCTGGTAACTTCAATTTTACATTGGAAATGGATTGGGCCTTTGAATTGATCCAATTAACATGTTTTGAAGTGAAACTTATTTATGAAGGAAGTTGCAAATTCACGTGTATTTTGCCTCTTGGACTAAAACCAATTTGTGCATTTTTTTTATGAATGTATCTTGAAGAGAATTGGTCAAAGTAAGACATGAAGATGGCCTATAATGCATTGAATTGAAATCACACTTTAAAGTCCATTTTTCACTTGAAATTCTCACCAAATGTCCATAATCAATCATAATTCACAAAATCCTTGAGTTTTATGATGCAAATTAGGTCCCTAGGAGCAACTTTCATGTTGGTTGAAAGTTCATTTGAAGTACACAAGTGCATGAAAATGGCTTATGTAACAAATGACCTATAATCAAACTTCCCCAAAATACCCTTGCCTTGTAAGGTCCATAAGTTGAGTTCCACAAATAATATCAAGCACTTCTAGGACTTTTTGGAAAGCTAAGATCATGAGGAAAAACTTTCATGTTCACTTCAAGTTGAGCAGAAACTTGATTCTAGGCCAAAAGTGCCTTGGAAGTGAGTTGATTTTGTTGACCAAAAACATAAGTTCATCTGAGACCTATAACTTGATGGCATCATAACTTGAGTTCCAAAAACCCAATGGACAAGTTCTAGTACTCAAAAGAAAGCTAAGAACATGCCCTACAAGTTTCATGTTTGCATGAAAGTGAGATTGAACTTGCATCATGAAGTAAGTTGTCCTTGAAGTTGAGCACTAAAGCAGGGGAGTTTACACTAAAACCTTCTGAAACCCTAATTTAGTAACTTCTTGAACTCTTGATTCTTAAAACCATAGCTCCAATGACTTAAAACCAAGTCTCAAACTCCCTCAAGTCCACAGTTGACCTTGAGCTGACCAGATGAACCCCTAGGTGCACAACCTTTGACTGTGACCTCTTGCAAGTGAAATAAATGTTCAGATGAGCTCCAAAATGGCTTCTAGAGCACTCAATGAGCTTCTCAAACACCTCTTATCCATAACCATGATCTTATGAACCCATGATGATCCCCAGTTGACCTCCAAGATAGGAGCTAAGCAACCTACATCCATCTTCTCTCTCAAAGAGTTATGACCACTTCCTGATGATTGTAAGTACTTGATAACTTGAATAAGCACTCATGCTTGAGCTTGCAACCTTTGAGACTCTTCTCTTGAATGACACACCTCCCTAGATCCCCTAAAAAGGACAATGTTATTCAAATGCAAATGCTAAAGAATGAAATGAAACATAAACCACGTAAAGAAAAATGGTTGGTCAAATTTTGGGGTACAACAGATTGAAGTAGTGATTCTCATATCTCGTTTATCAAATTCCATAGGCTTTACGCATATCTGGTTTTCTAGTAACTATTCGTTTTTAGACATGTATAATTCCTCGACCGCTTCCGCCTTAAACAATTTTAAAAACCAATTTTTGGTAGCGCTGTCTATGTTTTAAACAAGTGATCTATTCAACCCCTCCTTCTAGATCTGCGCCATCATCTAAAATTTGAGTTGTACATAGCTTGTAGTAAGGATTAGTCAATGTTAGAATAAGCTTTGAGTTTGATATACCAAACTTGTCAAGAATCTTCTTCAGGTATGTGTTGGCTGGGATTTCGACGCACATGAATAGTTGAAATGAGCTAGTGGAATTTGATAAGATATTCTGAGAAAGAATATGTTGTTTTTGACAGAAAGGTTTTCAAGGATATAGTCTAAGAAGACTTTTGATTGTGGTTTGGGACTTAAAAATATTTTTGGCCCAGACTTCAGTCCGACAGAGTTGCTTGGAGTAACGTTCGAGGAATACAATTCAAAATAAGGTTGATAACTGTTTTTTTGGCCTAATCCGTTTCTTGAAGACACTTGGAAAGCTTTGAGCAGCGAAATGCATGCAAATTGAATATGTGGCATCTTCTAGAAAAAAGAACATTTAATTACAATTATTTTTTATTAATCATAAATAAGAGTCTTAGCAATTAGGATTCGTGTATTCAAACTTGTACAAAAACTCAAATTTATTCAAAGTATTTGTGTGTGTTGAGAAAAGAGTTTCCTGAGTGCAATGTACGTGTGACCACCATACTTTTACAATTTTCATTGAATCATTTAATATTTAATCATTTACATTTCATGTAAATTTACTTTGAAGTTATTTACTTTACAATTTACTTTTTTGCATTTCTTTAGGAGTTGTAGCATTACTTTTAGCCAATTAAAAGAACATTGTCAAAATGTTCATACATAACAAAACCTGAAACTAAATAAAAGCACATGTCCTAGGATCAATCTAGTCGATCCTGTAAGTAACCAATGACATAAAAATTTGGAAGACTAGCGCTTGTTTACCAATTTCGACTGTAAATAAATTGGCACGACTAGTGGGACCAGTGGTTTTATTCAAATTTCTGAAAATATTTAGAAGTTCTTCATTCATAGTCTCTCTAACTTCGTTGCATGAGATTGAGAAGTTGTAAAATAGCCACTAATACCGAAGTAATACCAATAAGGAGATACGCAAGAAGGAGGGCGAATCCTCCAAATAATAATGGAGAACAACCCCCTCTTTTGACGGGGGAAACTACAACCACAACGTCTGGGTCTGAAGCAATTTCATCCACAACAAGTACGGAGACCATAACGTTGAGTGCTCACAGTGGACCAATTTTATCTTTTGTGAGGATGCAAGGTCAACCGGTGACCCCTCCTCCAGTGGGCACTAGAGTATTTAGGCCTTATGTGTTCGGATTTATAATGCCTTTAAATGGTCGCGAAGAGCCATATGGCATGCCAACTTCGATGATGGCGAATTTACACAATGCGAGTGCAGCGCTTGCTGACCCAGTGATGAACACGTATTCATCTTTGCAAGGGTCTAACTCTGCTGTTAATAATATGGGTCAAATTAACCCACCTCCGGAGATGGGATTCTCTGCCCACCAAATGCCCAATTTTCCTACAAACTCTGCAGCAGTTTTAAAGTAGAAAATGGAAGAAAGTAATCATGAAATGGTCCATATGCTTGCCCAGCAGATGGGAACAATATTTAATCCCATGATTCAAAACACCACCCAAAAGAACCAACAGTTGGTAGAGAAGATGATTTGAATCGCATACTTATTTAGGGTTCTACAAGCACCTCGACAAATTAGAAGGGAGTTGGTGGTCGAAAACCAGAGGGAAATCCTTGAAGAGGATCCTACCATTAATCAAGACCAGTGAAATGTATCTCATGAAAATATGGTAAATCAAGGAGTTAGAATCGAACCCCCTAGAATCGAACAGCCAGTGCCAAGGGAGCAGGATCCAAGGGTGGTAATGGTTAACAAGAATCAATATGCTAACAAAGTCATACATTAAGTTTGATACAATGGTATAGCAAGAGGTAAAAACTTGGCTGCCATGGCCGAAAGGATTATGGCGCGTGATGGGGTAAAGATTGGCCTTCATAGGCCAAACTATATTTCCCCATTGTCGAACTATATTTTGCAAACTGAATTGCCTAGGGGATTGAAGGTCTAAAAATTTTAAAAATTTTATGGAGTCACTAGTGAATCTACTGTCGAACATGTGGTGAGATATTTCACTAAGGAAGGAGACCTTGTGAAATAATGAAAATCTAAGAATAAAATATTTCCCTAGTTTGCTCACTAAAAATTCCTTTACATGGTTCACGACACTACCAACAAATTTGATCCATGATTGAACGTCTAGAAAGATTGTTCCATGAAAATTTTTACATGGGGCAAGCGAAGATTAGTCTGAAGGTATCGACTAGTATTAAGCATAAATTTACTGAGCCAATTGACGATTATCTTTATAGGTTATGTTTGCTAAAAACAAGTTGTTTCACGCAAGTTCCTGAGCACGAATTGGTCGAAATGGCTGCTGGTGGTTTAGATTACTCCATCAGAAAGAAATTACACACCCAATATTTGAGGGATATGGCCCAGTTGGATGACAAAGTTCGACAGGTAGAGCGCTTAAAGGCTGAAAAAGCCAGAGCAACTAAGTATAATAGGAGAGAAAGGGTAGCATATGTCGAATTAGATGAAGACGATCAAGAAATATATAGTGACACTTTAAGTTTCAACGAAAATGAAATCAACCTGGACGAATTAAAACAAGGGTCACCCTATTCATGCAAGGTTCTTGCGCCTTCAAATGGGAAGAATCCTGTCAAACCAAAAAAGAATGTGAATTCCCTAAGAGAATATTTACTTTCGACGTCACCAAATGTGACAAAATTTTCGACTTATGATTCAAAGATGGCCAAATGATAGAGCCATCTGGCGCTAAAATGCCTCCGTTAGAACAACGAAAGAAACAAGGTTTTTCTAAAAATCACAATTTTTTAGGCCACAAAACCTCACAGTGTTTTCTTTTCAGAGATTTGGTGCAGAATGAAATTAAGGATGGAAGAATAAAGTTTGGAGACAAGACTAAGTCTTAGATGAAGATCGACTCAGGCCCTCTGCAAGTGGCGGATGCCCATTATGCTGAGCATGCCATCGTCAACATGGTCGAAGCGTCTGAAGGTCATGACAAGAATACAACCATGGTTAAAATTGCTGAGGGTTTCAATCAGGAGAGTAACATAACTGAGGCTACTATGAGCCTTATATTCAAAATGCAAAAGCTAAAGAGCACTGATGGCACCAATCTAGAAGTTAACACGGTCGAAGTGAGAAGATAAACTAAGATGGAAGTTGACGAGGAAAGCGTCTGACGAAGCAAAGAGCAGGTGAAGGTGGCTTAACCAAAGAACGATGAAAGCTTGGTGGAGTTCCTCCACCACTGCCAGCAAAAGAAGTCTGAAGTGATGTTGTACCCTAGGTGCAGTTCTATCTTTAATAAGAAAGATGTGAAGAACATAGAAAGAGTTTGAGTGGCCAGACATAGAAGGAACTAGAAAGATACCGGCAATCCCTACACCTTTGACAAAAGAGGAGTCCCTCAAAGGCATGAGCAAGGAGGTCCAAGTCTCCAGGAGAACAAGCAAGCTTAAAGATTTGAGAATTACAAGGGCAAGAACCCCATGTTGAGGTCTCAATGGAGAAGGAAACAGAGGAGAAAGAAAATGGAAAGAGAGGCCAATGAGAAAGCAATGGCGGAGTCTAGCATTAACCAGCCACCAAGGAAGGACAAAGGCGAAGAAAAAAATCCAGCAGGGAAGAATCTTTTCCCTACTCGAAAGGAAGAATCTGAATATAAGTCAGAATTACCATCGATGGATGATGATATAATAACTGATAACTTCGACACAGATTCAGAGCGATATTTGGACATTAACTGTAATATGGTTTTTGTGTTACCTGTGGAGTATAACCAAATTACGGAGGTCGAAGAGCCTGAGGAAGTTATAGAGGCTGAAAAGGCCAAACATAGGCCATTGTGTTACTACATAATGAATAACGGTTGTGTCGAAGAGCAGAATGCTTTCGTCGAAAGGTATGACGAAGCAATGATAAGTCATTTGAAACCTCTTTTCAGCAAGGGAAAGGTGGAAAATATGGGAATCAATAAGATCCTGGTGGATGGTTGTGCGACAGTGAACCTGATGCCACACTTTATGTTATAGAAAGTTGGAAAATTCGACACAGATCTCAAACCTCTTGACATGGTATTGTCAAATTACGAAGGAAAGATTGGACACACCTTGGGAATGATCTAGGTGGATTTAATAGTTGGAGCCATTACCAGGCCAATCATGTTTATGATTATTGCATCGAAAGCCAATTACAACCTACTGTTGAGCCATGAGTGAATACACGATATTGGGGTTGTACCCTCTTCACTCCATCGGAGGATCTCGATATGGCGAAATAATGGTATAATAGAGAATACTGAAGCAGATCAGAGATATTTTATGGTTGAAGTTAATCACATGGATAGGTGTCATTTCGATAAGAATTTGGAAAACATTGCTCCATGCAGTCCTGCTGATTTTGCATTCAACCCTGCTGATGCAACATATTACTCCTTTCATATGCATCCAACTTATAGTTTTCAATGGGATAGAGACGTCATAGGAGAAGACCTTAAATTTAAAGGAACATCGGACATCCAGCCGACAAGTTAAGGAGATGAATTCGATGACTACGTTTGAGTCCAAAACATTGGAAAAGATTTCGATTTATGTAGCCTAAAACAGACTAAAAGAGGCATTAGAGGCCGAAGTTAAATATATGGCTGTCAGAGCCAAAGAAGCTGATGTGCACCTTTACGGGCCTGGGATTAATTTCAAACTAGAGCCACCTGATAAGATTCAATACAAAGTGCAAAGCCAGAGGCTCGACGCCATCTATGACGATGAGCCTTTGGGATTCGAAAGGGATTTGCTGACACCTAACATAAAAATGCTAGCGCACAATCCCCTAGAGGAAGTTGACTTATAAGAAGGTACAATGAAAAGACCAAAATACATAAGCCCCAACCTTGGCCCAAAACTCAAAGTTGAAGTGATCCAACTTCTAAAGGGATACAAGGATTCTTTTACTTGGGATTATAACAAGATGCCTGGATTATATAGAGAATTGGTAGAACTAAGGTTTCCCATTTAGCCTGGAAGGAAGCCAATTAAGAAAACTCCAAGACGATTTACACCAGAAATCTTGTCGAAGACCAAGCAAGAAGTCAAAAGACTTCTCAAGTGTAAGTTCATTCGTACAACAAGGTATGTCGAAGGGATTGCCAACATAGTTCCTATCATTCAAAATAATGGGACTATGAGGGTCTGCATTGACTTCAGGGATCTGAACGTTGCGACCCCAAAGGACGAGTATCCAATGCATATGGCAGATATGCTTTTCGACTCTGCTGTAGGCTAAGAGTATCTTAGTATGCTCGACGGATACTCTAGATATAATCAGATACTCACTGCTGATGAAAATGTGCCGAAAATGGAATTTCGATATCCTAGGGATTTATGCAATTACGAATGGGCGGTGATGCCTTTCGGCTTAAAAAATTCCGGGGAAACCTACCAAAGAGTAATGAATTCCATTTTTCATGATTTTATAGAAACATTTATGCAGATTTATACTGATGATATAGTTGTTAAGTCTGTGTCAGGAACAGATCACATAGACCATCTTCAACAGTCATTCGAAAGGATGAGGAGGCATGGTCTAAAGATGAGTCCTATCAAATGTGTGTTTTGTGTATAGGCTGGAGATTTCTTAAGCTTTGTAGTTCACAAGAAGGGAATTGATATAAATCATAATAAGAATAAGGCCATTATGGAGGCGAAAGCACCATCAACAAAGAAGGAACTATGGTCGCTGCTAGGGAAGATTAACTTCTTAAAGAGGTTTATCTTAAACTTGAGTGGTAAGACTCTTGCCTTTTCTCCTCTACTTCGACTGAAGAATGAAGGCTTCGAATGAGGGCAAACGCAGTAGGAATCTTTTGATAAAGTTAAAGAGTATCTTGTTCATCCTCTAATTTTGTCGCCTCCTTGTAGAAGTAAAAGTATGAGATTCTATATTTTTGCATCTGATGTAACTATAGGGAGCATGCTTGCTCAAGAAGATGAAAATGACTCGAAAGGGCCATTTACTATTTTACTCGAGTCCTCAATGATGCAGAAACTAGATATAATATGATTGATAAATTGTGTTTGTGTTTGTATTTTTCATGTACAAAGTTAAAACATTATATAAAGCTTGTTGATGTGTATGTTTCATCTCATTTTGATATCATTAAACATATGATTTCTAACTCAATCCTGCACAATCGAATTGGAAAATGGGAACTTGCCCTAATTTAGTACTCCCTAACTTATGTGCCTTTGAAGGCCATGAAAGGGCAAGTGGTCACAGACTTTATAGTCGACCACTCCGTGGTCGAAAATCCCCAAAACTATCTGGAACTTAAGCCTTGGAAATTATGTTTTGATGGTTCTAGTTACGAAGATGGAACAGGTATTGGGATATTAATTATTTCTCCTAATAAAATTCCAACAAAGTTTAAGTATTAGATTGAAGATCCTTGCTCGAACAATGAGGCCGAATACAAGGCTCTGATAGCCAGCCTTGAAATTCTGTTGGAGTTGGGGGAAACTAGAGTCAAAATAATTGGTGACTCTAAATTGGTTGTAAAACAGATGATGAAGGAATATAAATGTGTCAAATAAAATTTAATAATGTACTTGTGATAGCAAATCGACTATTACGAAAGTTCAAAATGGTGAATATTAGACACATTCCTCGACTTAAGAACCAAGAGGCCAATGATTTGCTCAAGTTGCTTCTGGGTATAAAGTTTCAAAAGAAAAATTGGAAGATGTGATCGAAGTTCGAGGGAAAGTAATGGCGACCAGGTTGTCTCCGAAAAATCTGGAAACAACAAAGTTAGGCTATGTAGATGAAGAGAACTTTGAGATTTTGGGTATTGACAACTTGACAGATGCAGATTAGGGGAAACCAATAGTGGAGTACTTAAAGAATCCAACGTCTCTATAGCAAAAATTCAGGTATCGCTCATTAAGTTATATGCTTATGGGAAATAAACTATTTACTTAAATGCGTTAGTGAGGCTGAGGCATATTTAGATTTTTTGAAAGTCCACAGTGGAGCTTATCAAGTAGGCCACAAGATGAAATGGCTTTTGTTTCGACAAGGGATGTATTAGCCTACTATGCTGAAAGATTGCACTGAGTTTTCCAAAGAGTTCCAGACACATGCAGGCATACAACATGTTCCTGCAAGCAAACTACACTCTATTGTGAAGCCTTGGTCTTTCAAGGGTTGGGCGTTGGATCTGGTTGGTGAGATTTGACCAACATCTTCTAAAAATCATAGGTACATCCTAGTAGGCATTTACTACTTTACTAAGTAGATTGAGGTCATACCTTTGGTGAAAGTTGATCAAGAAGCAATGACTGGATTTATCCAAAGACACCTAATTTATAGGTTTGGGATCCCAGAGACCACTACAACTGATCAAGGATTAGTGTTCACTGGTCGAAAGGTGCAAGACTTTGCTAACGAAGTAGGGATCAAACTGTTGACATCTACGCCTTACTATGCCCAGGAAAACGGCCAAGTCGAAGCCGCAAATAGAGTGGTAATTGGGTTGATAAAGAAACATGTAGGGAAAATCCAAGAAATTGGCATAAGACATTGGACCAAAATTTGTGGGCATATCGAACCTCCCATAAAGAGGCTACAAATTCTACGCCTTTTTGATTGACTTATGGGCACGATGTAGTGTTGCCAGTCAAAATTTATCTCCAATTAGCTAGAATTCAAAGACATAACAAAATTCCATCTAAATTCTATTGGAATATGATGTTGGATGAATTAGTTGATTTATATGAAGAGAGGTTGAACACCTTAGAATTATTAAAGAGGCGGAAGAAGAGGGTAGAAAAAGCATATAATAAAAAGGTCAAAGTCAAAC
Organism: Lathyrus sativus; assembly: GCA_963859935.3. Taxonomy (NCBI): domain Eukaryota; kingdom Viridiplantae; phylum Streptophyta; class Magnoliopsida; order Fabales; family Fabaceae; genus Lathyrus; species Lathyrus sativus. Next base: position 90,170,386 of record OZ012739.1, on the reverse strand, counting down.
CTTTTTTTATTGGAGACTTAGTTTGGAAAGTGATTCTACCTATGGATAAAAATGTTAGGACATTGGATAAATGGTCCCCAAAATGGGAAGGCTCGTTTCAAATCGGCTAAGTGTTTTCTAACAACGCATATGAGATTGAAGAGTTAGCTGAAGATCGAAGACTCTTGAGAGCCAACGGGAAATATTTGAAAAAGTATAGACTTGCACTTCAGGAGGTTAAAATATTAACATAATAATTCATATGCATTATTTAAGCCAAAATGGTAATTAAATTCGAATGCCAAAATGGCTAAGTCATTACATTACAAAATCCTAGAGTCAAAATAAGAAGTCAAGCAATTACAAATATGAGCAAGTAAGATAATTAGAAGGGAATGGTAGCTTTCATGCGTTCATATTTTTCCTTTGAAAGCAGCAGGTGACTGTCAATTACGGACTTGTTAGAGTTGAGGTTGTCAATTTCTGCTCCCAAAGCCTGGGCCTATTCGACATGATGCACTCCTACCTGAATTTCATTGTCGAGCTCTTGGTGATCAAGCTTCTGAATTTCTTCTTGGAGCTCTTCAGCCTTTTGAATCTTGGCTTGTAGATCTTTGATTTTTTTCCAATGTAGCAATGTTGGTAGCGCAAGTCTCGAACTCTTCTTGATTTTTCTCAAACATTTTCTCTAATTCTGCAACTTTGTTGGTGGATTCGGTAGCAGCATCCCATTCAGCTGTTTGGGTATTCATTTTATTCTGGATTTTGGTCGAAACATCCCTTTGGCGGTTAAGATGTGCAGTGATATGATCGATGAGAAGCCCAAGTTCCATAATGACATCAGAAACTTCAAGAGGAGTAGTTAATATGTCGATTTGTTTCAAAAGGTCTTTGATGCTAAAACAAGCAAAAGGACTATCTTTTAAGAATTTGAGCAAATTAACATTGAAGGCTTTCTCCTTAATCTTTTTCAATAGTTCGTCAGCAGATTCATTGGTAGACTGGCCACCAGAGACAGTCGAAGAGCTGGAGGATTTGTCAATTGAGCTACCTCTTGTGCTCATGATCACCTTCAGCTATTATGTTGGTTTCTTCTTCTTCAAGTTTTCCAATTCTTCCCGTGAAAGAGAAGCATTTGTTCCAGTCGAAGGAGCCTTGAAAGCTTTGGTAATCTTGGTAGCTTGGTTGGTCTTGGACATTTCACCTTGGTTCTCAGCATCATCTTCTTCTTCATTTGGAGGATTGTTTGCCTAATCAAATAGGGGATGATCTTCTTTCTAGTATTCTTCCTTGTCTGGGGCATCATCGCCTTGGTTGATTTCTGTTGAAGAATCGTTTGCTTTTTCTTGCATAATTTCCTCTATGTTTTAGATGTGTGTGGTTTCTTCGATTTCCATGGCATGATGTTTTTCTTCTTCGTCATCTTCATGGTTGGAGTCACTAGTTTGAGAATGTTAGTTGTGTCTTTTAGGGGCGAAACTTCTTGTTGTTCCTCAGTGGGTTTATTCACTTCGCCCATAGAATCTTTGTTCGATTCTTTATTAGATGTGGGATGATATGAAGGAGTGATGGCGCTCCCAGGGATGGTATCCTTAATGCTAGACTTTGCAGTGACATCCGTGCCACCCTGTAAAAGGATTTGAATTATGTTAAGTTGAAAATAAAAGTGGCTAAGGAAAATGAAGTGATATTTTATTACCTTCTACACCAGGGCTAGAGTTATCACTCTCAAGCCACTCAGGAGTAGCCTTGGTAGCAGGTTCAGGGTCAATCTCTATTACTTTTGGAGTAACAAGTTTCTTGGATTTGATCTTGATAATGTTGGTTTTTGGTTGAGAGGTGGCGTCAGAAGTCTTTGCCTTCTTTTTCTTCTTGTCGAAGTATTTTCACAAAGTCCCCACAGACAAACCAGACGGGAAATGGAGGGCTAAAATCCATACCAAAGCCAACCGTTGGCAGTCGAGGAATCTTGGTGGACGCAAGTTAAAATCCAACTCATACATGTGTTCGTGTTTGACGTACGAAGGTAGTTTTAAATCGTGGAGTTTCTTTATAAATTTTTCTCTCAAAGTAAATGCTGCTTCACGGATGGTTCGACTAAGGTCATCATGTCTATAGGCAGTCTCAAAGTACTTTTGGAATTTTTGGATTTCTTTAATGTGAGTCGAAGTACCTTTCTTGGATTTTTCCTGTACAGATGTAAACACAGTTTTTAAGTGCCGAGTAAAAGCATTAATGTCAAACATTTTTATGGAGTAGTAATGTCCCCACCAAGTATCATATTCGTGGAAAAAATTGTATAATTGTTTCAATGAAATGGGGTGAGTTTAGAAGTGCCAATATACTGAGATATTTCTTCATTACATTCAACTTCAGTATGGTACATGTTGTAAAGGACAACAGAGCTTTTCTTTGGGAAGATTGGTTTGGGTAGAACTTGGTTGAGTTCAAACTATCGAGAAACAAGATTGGGTTGGTGGATGAGAAGGATTATTTGATTCTTGGAAGGTCTAAGCCTTGTTGCTATCAACTTCAGTGTAAGGGAATGCTTCCCATATGGCCAAAGATTTTGCTTCTTGATCTTTTGAAGGAGCTGGAAACTTTCTGGTGAACCATTATGGGCCATAATTCCTATTGGAAAAGGGAGCCATAAAGGGAGTAAAATTGTAGCGTTTGGCATACATCATTACATATTCAGTGAAAGTCTTATGCAGATTTAGCCCTTCGTCACTAGGAGTTAATTGGACGAGGCGTGTCCCTTTGACCTTTCTAGTATTGATTTCATCAGCCTCTTCATTGGTTTTGTTGTAAGTTGGAAATGAAGGTTCGAAAGTAGCATTAAGGCACAATTGAAGTAACCAAAACAGGCCAGCTAGTAGTAGGTTTGATCCAAGTTGGATTTGTTTGAGTATTTTGACACTTTCTCCTTGAGAGTCATATAGACAACCTAAAATCATTTGGCTAAAGGCAGAGCTTGTGACTGGCGTGTATTTGGTTCGCCATAGTTAAAAACTTCTTCGCTACTTGTAGAGACTTCGAGTAGAAAACACATTGAGATAGCCAAAGTGTGAGAAAAGCAATATGTTCTTCATCATAAACTTCTTTAGTGTCCTTCTTGTGGTGATATGAGATGTAATGAGTAAAAGTGGCTCGATTTCCATCGAAGCTGATGGTGTCCTCAATCATGTAGTTGGGATTGAAAACATCTCCGGTTGGTCAAAGACCAGTGATTGCAGCGATGTTGAATATTGCTGGAGTTAACATTCCATAAGGGAAGTGAAAATTGTTGTGAGTTTTATCCCAAAAGTACAAGGAGGTTAGCAACATAGTTTGGCAATAACCTAGTCCATCTTTCGACAATTGAATCATGTCAAAGATTTCCATATCTTTCAAAAATTTGGTTTTCTTTTTCTCTATCTTCGCAGGCCAAGACAAGTAATTTTCAGAGTCTTTCGGCAAGGGGCAAGAGTAAAATACTCTAAGAGCATTGCTCATATAATTTAAGTTAATGGGTTTATCTATAGGTTCAGTCGAGTACTTTGTCTGGGTATTAGCTACCATACCTGGTTCAGTGTGTTAGACGATGGCTTGGATCTAGAAGGGGGGTTAAATAGATCCCAATTAAAATCAGTCGGCGCTACTGTTGCACCCCAAAAATTTGCCCACCCTTTTTCTTTAACTGGCTTTTGTTTCATAGCATCAGCATTGCATTTCATTGCATTAGCATTTACATACCATCATCCATTCACAGGGGATCAAGGGGGTGTGCTCATCAAGAAAAGGTTATCAAGTTCTAGACCTAATCAAGGAGTTATATTCAAGCTATTCAAGAGCTCATCACCATCAGAAAAGTCAAAGAGTTGTATGTGGTTCACCTCCTATCTTGGAGGCCATGAAAAGATCACTAGATGATTTTGAATCCATGGATGTGGGTATGAAGCATTTTGGGAGCTCATAAGAGGTCTTGAGAGTCATTATGGAGCTTATTTAAGTCATTATGCAAAGTACAAGAGGCCACAGCCAAGATTGGTGCAACTAGGGTTTCCACCTGGTCAACCCTCAGTCAACTATGAGTCTTGAGGAGATTAAGACTCAATTCTAAGAAAATATGATCATGGAGTGTTGTGTTGAGACACCTAAGAGATCATTTCAAGATCAATTCATCAATATTCAAGAGTGTGAGAAGTTATTAAGCTAGGGTTTCTAAGCTTGACAGTGTAAAATCCCCTATTTTAGTGCCTAACCTCAAGACCACATAAATCAAGATACAAGTTTCATCTCATCTTTATATCTACATGAGACTTATAGATCATGTTCATACCTTTAATTTGAGTATTAGAAGTCATTCATGGGATTTCTAGAACCCAAGTTATGAAGCAGACAAGTTACAGGTCATCAGATGAATGTGATTTTGGTACTTGAAAGTCAACCAACTTCCAGGACATTTTTGAGCTAGAAGGATGTGTCTCCTAAACTTTTGACAACATTAATATTTTTCCTCATCATCTTAGCTTTCCAAAGAGTACTAGAAGTCCTCATTTGGGTTTGTAGAACTCAAGATATGGGACTTACAAGTCAAGGGTATTTTGGGAAAGTAAGATTACAGGTCATTTTCATTATAGGTCAAGTTCACCACTTTGCATACCTCAAATGAAAATCTTTCCAACTTTAAAGTTACTCCAAATGGGATCATTTGGTCAATCAAACCTCAAGGGATCATTGATATGGCTTGGATAGGAAAATGCTTGGAGAAAAATTCATGAAAGGAAGCTTGAAAAGGGCTAATTCAAATGAATTCATTTTGGAACCAATTCATGTCATGTTGGTACATTTTTTGAGTGCAAATAATGTTTTAAGAACAATGGGAATATTACCAACCAAGTTTGAAGTCATTTGCTATGTCAATTTCATGATTTCTTCATCTTTAAGCAACAAATGCAAAATCAACCATCCATTCATTTCCAAGGCATCAATCTCAGCCCTTCATATCCCTTACATCATAAGTAACCAGAATGGATCAATGCACAAGCTATTTTGGCTCTGTTTTCACCATTTCCATAAAGCTTCAATATGAAAAATGTGAATTTTGAATTGGGCTGTTATGGGCTTCCATTGGGCTGCAAATCATTCAATATCCATTGTATATAACATTCTAATCATTCCTAACAGAAAATAACAGAATTTGGAGGCTGTTACAACAGAATTTCATGGAGAAAAAGTGAAGAAAAATCGATTTTCGTTTTTGGAGAATTACACACATTCAAGCCAAACCAAGGTTGCTAGAAGCTTGAGGATGATTCATTGAAGCTTTCTACACCATTTGGAGTGAGAACCATTACCAATTGACACCTCCATTGAAGCTCAAAAGCAAGTTCCTATTTCTCATCCATGCTCTCTATTCTTGAGGAACTTTAGTGACATTTTCATGGATTTACACTCCTTAGGATATGTAGAAGCTTTTAGGATTAGAATGGTTAAGTTTCTTGAAACTTTAGGAAATGGCACATTAGCTTGTAGCTTGCATTTCTCCTTATTTATTGGATAAAAATGGAAAAGAATTTGATATTCATGATCTAGGAAGTGAGAGGAAGAGATTGATATAAAAAATTTGAGTTTTTGTTAAAGATTAAAAACCGGTATTGTAGTGTACCGCCGGAGAATATGACTGGAATCTTCTCCGGCCACCGTCCCCACCGCGCGCAGTATTCTCTCCGTTCATCCATTTTAAATCGCCAGTTTCAATGTCAGCCGTCCGATCGCGTGACTCCATAATTCCATCGTGTGGCTGCAAATCAGTTTCGCGAATAGGCTTGACTCCCCGTATCAAAACGCTGAGTTTCTCAGCTGGGCGTTAAGGCCATTTCTTAACCGCACCCCCACTCACAGGGCCCAAGCGAATTACCACGTAGAAACATTAATACCTGCACCCGTTAGTTTCTTCTTTTTAAATTCATTTTCTCATGTTTTATATTTGATTACTTGTTTGATTTTAATTCAGAAAAAATATTAATTGACTCAATAAATCTTGAAAAAAATCATGTAGGTAGTTTGACATGTCTAGAATTTTGTCATATTTTTTAATTTCAGTTTTAATGCATTTTTCATTTAATTTCATATTTCCTCTTTTAATGTGTTTTTAATGATTGAAAAATTACATGCTATGCTTTGTGATTTTATTTCTCTTTCAATAATCCATACTAATCTCTGATTTTTTGTATGGTGAATGTTGATATATGGGATAATAGTGTAGTATTTTTCTTGCATTTTTTAGATTTCATTTGAATAGGTTTTGAAGCACGTCTTTAGAGTCTTCCCCATTTGAATCTTTCATAGCATACATCTTGATTTAGCTTTCTGTTAGTGCCCTTAGGCAGAGAGCTTTGACTTGAAACTTTAACCATGGACCCCTAACACATTTATGATCATCTAGGATTTTTCTTAGGATTTTTAGAATTGATTTCCTATTTTTCCCACATTTTTCATTCTGACTAATGTTTGCATGTTTCCACTTGCACCTCCTCATAGTTTGGCATTCTAAATGAAATTTTAGCCAACTTTAAGCATCTAATCTTCCCATTAACCCTTAGTACATAGGTTGACACCTTTTTAGGTCCATTTTCAAGTCATTAGCATACCTTTAAGCTCCCTTAGGATGAATTTTCCTTGGAGCTAAACATTGAAGGTTTCTTTGGAATTTTTTGTGATGATTTATTTCCCTTGTGTGGCTGCTTTGCTTGAGCTTACCTTGTCATTCCAATATCTCCTAGTCTTATCTTTAGGATCCCTCTTGGGAGAGCCTAATCCTTCCTTTGGTTGGATTCTGTGCATTCCTCAAGAGGTGGAGCCTTGGATAGACATTCATTAGCATAGTACATTCCTTTTGTTTGCACTATCTTCCTCCTTCAAGTCTTGATGAGGATCCCTCTTGGGAGAGCCTAATCCTTCCTTTGGTTGGATTCTGTGCATTCCTCAAGAGGTTGAGCCTTGGATTGACATTCAAGGGCATAGTATATTCCTTTGGTTTATACTATCTTCTTTCTCTGTCCTACATTCTTAGGATCCCTCTTGGGAGAGCCTAATCCTTCCTTTGGTTGGATTTTGTGCATTCCTCAACAGGTTGAGCCTCAGATGGACATTCTGTGTTGATACACACTAACCAGACACATTAGATTGACATCTAGGTTCCACCATTCTCATATGTCCTACATTCTTAGGATCCCTCTTGGGAGAGCTTAATCCTTCCTTTGGTTGGGTTATGTGCATTCCTCAAGAGGTTGAACCTGAGATGGACTCTTGTGTTAACACACCTCTAAACCTGATGTAGCTTGGGATGACTTCCCTGTTGCTCATCTTGGTCACCCTTCTCCTCCCTGTTTGATTGATTTGCTTGCTGCATTAGGATAGAACTGCATGAGTAGAATACTGTAGTTTAGGTGCAGGACTGCATTGAAAGGTTTGAGTTAGTCTCCCTTTGCTTGTTTGCATGAAAGGTTGAGGGTTTCCTCCCTTTGCTTATATGCTTTCTTTGTGCATCTCTGTTTGCATCCCATGTTTGCATTAGAAGTTGAGGCTTCCTCCTTCTGCTTGTACTGTTGCATCGCATCTGCATCCAGTTACTTTATGTTTCACCCGCTTGACAGCTGTGTTTCTTTTTCCCCTTTCCTGTAGTTAGCTGAACTACAGCTGCTCTGATTTCTCGTCCCAGACGAGAATATGTAGGCATAGGATGCGATATCCTAGCGAGCACATTAACAACTAACTTCTCTATTCTCTCGCTTCCGTGCGATCGAGACTTTCCCGCTGACGACTAATCTTTCCCTTTCTCTTGCCCTAGCGCAATTGAGACCAGACCGTAGTTCTAAGTCCCATAGGTTCCCATACCTTTAAACCACCGACGACATACTACATCCGTTCTACCGCAAACAGGTAAAGCCTAAGTCTCCAATGGTCGAGCAGCATACACCTAACTGCTAGAATGCGTGCGCTAGTATCGTCAATCCTTTCTCTCACCCCTGTATGATCGAGAACACCTTTTCGTCCCGTAGTTATCCCGAACTATGTAAGCTCTGATCTCTCATATCTGTTGAGAGTATGTAGGCACAATGCTGACGTGTTGGCGAGCCACCTTTCCGCATCCTTTTACCCGTAGTTAGCCGAACTATGTTGACTCTGATTTCTCGTTCTCTGACGAGAATACGTCGGCACGAAGCGCGATGCTTTGCCGAGTCATTTTTCTTTTCTTTTCAGACCAGCCTTGATAGGTAGATAGTTAAACCAACCCGTCAGATAAACACAACAAGCGTGGATCCCGTTGAGTACAACAGACATGAGGGGTGTTAATACCTTCCCCTTGCGTAACCGACTCCCGATCCCATACTTGGTTGTGATGACCTTGTCTTATACCTTTTCGTCAGGTTTTTCCGATCGTTTCCTTTCCCTTTCTGTGGGATAAATAACGAAAAGTGGTGACTCTTCTATTTTGCCGGCACCTTATTTTCGCAGTAGCGACAGCTACCAATTTAAAATTGGTTTTTCAAAATATTTGTTTTCAATTGCGGAAGCGGCCGTGGAAAAAATTACGTCTAAAACGAACCGTTATTAGAAGACCGAATATGCGTCTAGCCTTATGGAAATGATAATGAGCAAAATTTGATTCAACACACTAGTCACACTATCAATTGATTTTACCACTTATTAGTAGAACTAGCACCAATGATCTATAATGCCCACAAAGTAGGCAAATGAGCTAAGTACACTTTGGTGTAGGCAATTTATCAAACACTTGGTGTGAAATACACTCCAAGTGTGGTTTGGCTTGGCTAATTTGCTTTAAGTTCCTTGTGCAATATATTGTTGCACTAATGTTCAAAACAGTAATAAGTACTTACTCAAATCACCCTAATTTTGATATAACTACTTATACTAAAATCACTTAAATTTTAAGCCAAAACTGAAAATGCTGAAAAGTAAAGAAGACAAAGATTTGTTGAGGCAGTTCCCCCGCCGTCCTCGCTCGCTTTGGGGTACGTCTGCCCTTAATTCTAATAATAGAATTGAGATCAATATAATAGATATCACCTGTAACGTAGAAATTTTTATACAATAATTGATAAGCAAAATATACAAGCAAGCCCTCTTGATGTTGATAATGCTATCGCTTTTTGCTCCTCGATTCGAGTCGAATCAAGTTCTCTGATTGTTGTTAGTAGACCTCCGATTCCAGCCCCTTTGTTGAATAACCTTCTTTTCTTCAAACCCTCGGCTCGGCTGATCTCACACACAAACAAATCAAACCCGGAACACTCTTGCACTCTTCACTGATTTCCGCTACTAGATTGACGAAGACTACCGCTTCTCAATCACCTTCACTCAGCTGAAGTAGGTAGAAATGATCCATACCGAAAAACCCCCAAAAGTTCCAAATCTTGGAGGGCAAAACCTGCTAGGTTTTATCCAAGAAAAACCTTCCTTCAAAATCAACCCGAACCAGATTTCCGATCACGACTTCGGACCTTATAACCTTGAACAAGATCACAAGCACCCCAAGAATTGTTGTGTGTAATTGTTGTGTTGTGGGTTGTAGAAAATGAAGATTGATGAACTTTGATGGCACCTCTTTCACTTTTCTTATTTTATGACAATTGACTCAAATTTACAATTGTTGTTGATAAAAATGAACAAAGTCTCTCTATATAGTAACCAACCAATCACAAAACTTAACTGCTTTTCAAACACAGTGGAAACACTTCAAAAAACAGCACCAATGCGCGAACGGTCGACCATAGTAGGTCTATACGTCGATGCATAGCCTGCAGATTTAGATAAGTTTGAAAGTCGAACAGTGTGCGTCGACCATAGGTCGGCGTGCGCTGACCCGTGAGAAAATACAAGCTCCATGCATCGACCTTGCGGTCGACTCACAGTCTTCATGCGCTGACCCATGACCATTTGCACATATACATGCACTGACTCAGTGGTTGACTCATGACCTGTAATTCTGCAAAAATTGATATTTATGTGGTTTTTATGCATTTAGTCATAACCATATATCATTCACATATATTGTATTGAGTAAAGCAAGTAAACTGATATAAGAAGGATATGGTGGATGGAATATTTGCATTTGTCTTTGTAGAGGTAGAACCGATAATAACAATTCATCCATGGTTGCAATTTGTCATCATCGAAACTCAAGATCGTATGTTGTATGACGGTTTGCCCTCACACAGTGTTCACAGATTCTTTGCTAACCTTAGATTTTTTCCTACTTGCTATTGGTTTAGTTCTATGATAAGTGGGAAAATATTCTATAATTTTCTCATAATTAGTGTAAATATCTAGTAAAGGACCAACAATAGCATGTGTTTTTCCAGAAAAAAATAGGGATTAATACCTAAGATTGGTAGATGTGCCATTTCTCTTCTTCAAAAGGAGGCTCTGGGATGTACTGTTGATTTCTTACAACTTTGGTATCCAAAACCTTATGAACAAGAGGAAGAGACTTTTGCTTCTTGGAATCTTTTGGGTTCTTAGCTTTGGACGCCATTGATTTTTGAAATGAAGAAAAAAATTGATTTTATTTGGAACTTTTTGAAAAGAAATGAAGAATTTGTTCTTGTGTTTTAGAAGAAAAAGTTCAGAAGTGTAAAAAGTAAGGAAGAAGGTGAAGTATTTATAGTGGAGTGAGAAAAAACGTTTCATTTTAACAATGTTGATATGAGGTGTGGATCGTGGGATGCGTGTTGATCAGGGAGGGATTGATTGAACGGTGGAAGTTGGCGTGGCCCACAATCTCCTAGGAAATAGGAGCATAACGATTCAAGTTGGCTTTTCGCACGTCTCAAGAAGATGTCTGAAGAGACATAGTCATGATGACCATGACGTCATAGCAGTGCAGATGTTATAGCGTCGAAATATTTCAAAAAAATGTTTTTTTCTCCTTATATTCGAAAATGACATTTTTTGGGGGAAATTTGTTGGCTGGGATTTTGACGCACATGAATAGTTGAAATGAGCTAGTAGAATTTGAAGAGATATTTTGAGAAAGAATATGTTGTTTTCGACAGAGAGGCTTTCAATGATATAGTCGAAAAAAACTTTCAATTGTGGTTTGGGACTTAGAAATATTTTTGGCCCAGACTTGAGTTCGACAGAGTTTTTTGGAGTACCATTTAAGGAATACAATTCAAAATAAGGTTGATAACTATTTTTTGGTTTTATCCGTTTCTTGAAGACACATGGAAAGCTTTGACCAGCGAAATGCATGCAAATCGAAGACATGGCATTTTCTAGAGAAAATACCGTTTGATTACAATTATTTTCGAATTATAAATAGGATTCTTAGCAATTAGGATTCATGTGTTCAAACTTGTACAAAACCTCAAATTTACTCAAAGTATTTGTGTGTGTTGAGAAAAGAGTTTCCTGAGTGCAATGTACGTGTGACCACGATACTTTTACAATTTTCACTGAATCATTTAAGATTTAGTCATTTACATTTCATGTAAACTTACTTTGAAGCCATTTACTTTACAATTTACTTTTCTGCATTTCTTTAAGAATTGTAGTATTACTTTTATCCGATTAAAAGAGTATTGTCGAAATGTTCATACATAACAAAACTTGAAACTAAATAAAAGCACATGTCCTAGGATCAATATAGTTGATCGTATAAGTAACCAAAGATATAAAAATTTGAAAGACTAGCACTTGCTTACCAATTTCGATGTTAAACAATATGTCTCTTGAGATAAGCATAATCTCGGCCGCCTTCTATCTCTCCGGATGTCAATCCCAAGAATTCTGGAGGCAGCTCCCAAATTCTTCATGTCGAACTCCTTATTGAGTTCAGCCTTCACTTTCATAACATCTTCGACACTTTTTCTTTCTATGAGGATGTCATCCACTTAAAGCAACAAAATAACAAGCGAATTTCCAGGTTGAAATCTGAAGTAGCCATAATGGTTGAAATGGTTCATAGTGAAACCAATGTGTTTCATATCCTTATTTAATCTCTTATTCCATTATCGAGGAGATTGTTTCAAGCCATATAATGACCTATTCAACTTGCACACATAATCTTCCTTTCCCTTTTCTACACACCCTTCAGTTTGCCTCATCAGTATTGTTTCATCTAGATCACCATACATAAAGGTTGTCGTGTTCAAGTTCTAGGTCAAACTTTGCTACCATGGATAACAACATTCTAATGGATTTATGCTTTACAACAGGTGAGAACACATTATTGAAGTTGAAACCTTCTTTTTTAGTGAACCCCCTAACAACAAACCTTTCCATAAAATGCTTCGACATCACTCATTTGATTCCTTTCTTAACCTTGAAAATCCACTTACAGTTGACTAACTGGGCCCCTACAGGCTTCTCAATCGGGTCACAAGTGTTATTATCATAAAGAGATTTCATCTTATGATTCATGGCTTTCATCCATTCAGTCTTATTTCGACTCATTATAACTTCCTTATAGTCTCTAGGTTCTTCTTCAAGAACCTCACTCGTAGAGATTAAGGCATAAGCTATGAGATCTTCATAACCGATTCTCTGAGATGGCTTGATGACTCTTCTCGACCTGTCTCTTTCCAGCAGGTAGTCATTATCAGTCTCCTTAGCTTCAATAACAACTTCTACTTTTTCTTTGACTTCATTTGGGTTATGCAACTCAACATCAACATGTTCCACCTCAACAGGAACCCCTTCCTGTTCCATCTCTTCTTCAGAGATCTTGGCGCTTCGACCAATGTCATCAGTTTTCTTGAGAGCCATTTCTGCTTCATTGAAAACTACATCTCGACTTGTGATACACCTCATATGACCTAGCTTAAGACATCAACCTATAAGCTTTGACTCATAGAGGGTATCAAAGGAACATACATTATAAAGCTCTAGGTTCGACCTTGTCTTGCCTAATGTGAGCATAGGCTAAACAACCACATACTCTAAGTATGTCGAGATTAGGTGGATGTTTTGACTAGACTTTTTCAGGTGTTTTTATCCCCAAAGCTGAAAAGGGACACCTATTTATTAGACAAGTTGCAGCCATGAGTGCCTCATCCCAAAACATCTTCTTAAATCCTGCACTAACTAACATGCACCTTACTCATTCTAAAATGGTTCAATTAAACCTTTCAGCCAAACCATTTTGTTGGGGAGTTCCTGTAGTAGTTCTATGCCATGCAATACTAGACGCAACACAATAGTTGTCAAAAGCCTCATTGAAAAATTCAAGACCACTGTCAGTCCTCAACCTCTTGACCTTCCTACCATTTTGGTTTTCGACCAGAGTCTTCCAACTTTTGAAATTTTGAAAAGTTTCATCCTTAGTCTTCTAGATGAATACCCATAACTTTCTTGAATAATCATCAACTATGGATAATAAATACTTTGCACCTGAGTGTAAATGATTCCTTGCAGGCCCCAAAGACCAGCATGAATGTAATTAAGGGATCCATGTATTCTTTGTTTACCTTTGTTAAACTTCATTCTACAGGATTTACCAAATATCCAAGGTTCACAAAACTCCAGTTTTTCGACCTTGTCACCACACATCAGATTTTGTTTTGACAATTCGACTAGGCCCTTCTCACTGACATGTCCAAGTCTCTTGTGTCATAGCTCAGTCTTTGATACAGGTTTCGTGGATGCCACATCTGCTAAACCATTTACTACCTCATCCTCAAGGGTATACAATCCTTATTTCTTCACACCTCTCAATACTTTCTTCGAACCTTTCATTACCCTTAGGATACTTTGATCTCCTTTGAAAACATATCCTTTCTTTTTGAATTCACCCAGAGAAATAAAATTCCTCTTAAGATCAGATACATACCTAACATCAGTCAATAGCCTTATTGACTCATCATGGAACTTGAATCTCACAGATCTAATACCTATAATTTTTTAAGCATTATTGTTTCCCAGCAGCGCTGATCCACCATCTTGATCACACATTTCCTCAAACACATCTTTGTTTGGAGTCATGTGCCAAGTATACCCCGAATCTATAATCCACTCCTTGCTAGAGTCACTGTCTGAAACCACCAGGACATCAGATGATTCATAACCATCTCTGCATTACCATTATCCTTTCCACCATGATTGTTCAGTCGATCAGGGCATACTTTTATTATATGACCATCATTCTTAAAATGATAACACTTAATAGTATGAGCATTATCACCATAAGAATTATGTATATCTTTACTCTTATTCTTTTCAAACCTACCATCTTTCTTCAAGAATTTCCCCTTAATGAACAAACCTTCACCAATAGAATATGTTTTTTTTCTCCTTTTGTTCCCTCAAATCCTTATAGTACAAGGCAGATTGAACATCTTCAAAGGTCAACGAAGCTCTTCCATACAAGAGAGTTTCTTTAAAATGAGTGTGAGAATAAGGTAAAGAACACAACAACAACAACGCTTGATCTTCATCATCAATCTTAAGCTCGATATTCTCAAGATCAAGAATCAACTTGTTGAACATATCCATCTTCTCAGCCAAGGCTTTGTCTTCACTCATCTTGAATGACTATAAAGCTTGCTTTAGGTAGAGACGATTAACCAACGATTTCATCATGTACAAACCTTCAAGTTTTGTCCGCACATCAGCTGTAGTTTTCTCCTCTGAAACATGCCGAAGAACCTTATCACCAAGGCTCAATACAATGGCATTATGGACTTTTTCGATCATCGATGTCTTCTTCTTCTCCGATTGGGCAACATCCATATTCTCTAATCCTTTCAACATTTCTAATAAACCCTGTTGAACAATAAAGACTTGCATCTTCAAGTGCAACAAACAGAAATCGTTAACACCTGTGAATTTCTCACACTACAAGAAATATTGCATTTTCCCAAGTGATTCTCACGTCACTAACCTAAAAATCACTTCGCTGATCAACATTTGTGACGTGGGTAAAACACGTTGAAAATGCAATGGTGGGAACTTTTTCCCACGTGGAAAACAGGTCACAAAGTTGTGACATAGATCCCACGTCGCAAATAACAAAAAAAAAAAGAGAGAAAAAGTTCTCACGTGAAAACCAAGTCACTAATTAGTGACGTGAAAATCATGTGGGAACCTACCTTTACCAATTTGTCCTACACGCTTTTCTGACATCAATTGAATTTTTTTCCCATGTGACTCCCACATCACTAATTTGTGGCCTTGTTTTCACATGGGAACCACACTGAATAAATACTTTCCCATGTGATTCCCAGGTCACTAATTAGTGACATGGGATGCACTTCACTATGAAATTTAATAATAATAATAAATAATAATATTAACTGAAAACAACTATAAAATTAAAATAAATATATAATTTGTTTATTAATTTTGTCCATTCGAATATCTTTGTACGAAATATAATATATAATTTGTTTATTAATAATAACATATTTAACATATAATATATATTCATTATTTTTAAAAATCTGTTTTTCTAAAATAATATATATTATGTTTACTAAAATATAATAACTATTCAATAATATAATATTCTATAATATATATAATTGATTTACTAAAAAATAACACATTTAAAATATATATAATACATATTCATTTGAAAAAATAATACATTTAAAAATAACACATTTTAAATATAATACATATTCTTTATATTTTGTAAAAAATATCTTTTAATTTTTTCTATTTACAATATTGTTTACTAAAAATATTTTTAAAAATTCTACTTTTTCTAACATAATAAATATTCTGTTTTTAAAAATTAAAAATATATTACATATTTAATTTGTTTCTAATAAATATTATGTTTATATATATTATTATGTTTTTAATTCGAAATATATATATTCTACTACAAATTATTTTTATTTTTTTGCTTTCAACAACAACAACACAATAAACAAAAAATCTCAAAAATATATCAACAACACAATATTGTAAAATCTAAAATTTTATAATATATCAACAAAATAATATATCAATAACAACACAACACAATAAAATATCAACAAAAAATCTAAAATTTTCTAATCAATATTCTAAAATAATATTTCATATATCACCAAAATCTCAAAAATAAACAAATTGAAATGCATAAATATCTCAATGTGCTAACTCTATCAAAGCTTCCAATTGAACTTCTTATATCTTAGATCTGGAAAAAAAATCAACAATTAATAATAAGATAAACATAAAATAAACGGTAAAACATTCACAAAAACAACATATATACCAATCACCCTAATTTTTTTGTGAAATTTTAGTTAAAAATGGAGTTGTGAGGGAGGCAGTAATGGTAATGGAAGAATGAAGAGAATTTGGGAAGAAGGAAGAAAGCATGAAGGAAGATGAAACGAGATGTTGCTGAAGGAAAATCTGGTGAATTAATATATATGGAAGCTTGCGACATGGTGAACACGTGGGAAGGTACCCACGTGATTCCCACGTCGTAACCAACAAACATATTGAGCATTTGCGACGTGCAAAACCTGTGGGAACGTTGCCACGTGCAGGCCATGTCTGTTAGCTCGCCAATTCGACGACTCATGTTTGGAGGCTATTTTCAGCATATTAAAAAGACCTACAAGTCTTCCAAGGACTTAGGAAAATTGAAGTCTTGAAATTAAACACTTCGACTTAAAGCAGCGAAGTGGTCTTCGACCGAGATTTAGAAGAAGGGACAAATTGAGTTTTTGAAATTCGAATCTTGGAGGGAGTAGTTATATTTTCTTATGACTAAGAAGGACAAGTGGCTCTCATCGGATAAAGGACCGCATATGGTCTGACACTTGTCAGGAATAGATGGCCTAAGGAGGTTATTAGCGGTTATTAGCAGTTACTATTATTGTTATAAATAGGAGTCTTAGACATAAAATTTAGTGTGTTGTAATTTACTGCTGTACAACTCACTCTTAAAATTACTCCAAGTATCCGAGTGTAGAGAAAGAGAGTATTATAGAGAATGTACGTGATGTAAACACACCATCCTTTATCTTTTCAATGAAGTTACTTTGTTTTCTTTACTTTTGTCAAGTACTTTTATTTATTTGTTTCGTCTTTCCCTTTTGCTCATCATTACCACTTCGATTAGGTCTTTCCCCCTCAAAAAACCTTTATCTCTTTTCCCTCTAATAATTCTTCTTCCTCCTTTCCTTTAAACATAGTGGATAATTTATGTCCCCCCTTTTAAGTTATTTCTTCTTAGTATTGTTGAAACACATTTCTAGATAGGTTCAAATAGAAACACCCTTCAGCACATATCCTAGGATTTCGCATGGTCAATCCTGCAAGTTACTCAATTTGACACCAAATTGATAGACCAGAGGTTGTTTACCAAAAAACACGGTAAACAAAATGGCACACCTGGTGGGACAGTGCTGAACAAAGAAAGTTTTGAGATCATAAGACTCTAAAAATATAAGCCTTATCAACTTTTCTTCAAAATACATTGTATGTTACTAAGAAGTGGCAGAATAACCACTACGAACGAAGAAAGTTTAGTAAGACATAACACTAGGAATATGGCGACGGAACCCGTTCAGCCAAATGGCCAACAAAATGGCTCTAGTGAAGAAACAAGAAACGACGGAGCGTCGACTTCAATACCATCGACGGGAGAGCAAATAGGGCTCCCGGTAAGGCCTGTACCAACACCTTCGATATTAGGGGCTGGGTCGATTGTAATAAGACCCTACACTCAACCAGTATTGGAATATATCGGACCCCAAGTGTCCAATCCTCAGACACCATTAGAAGGAAGCCCTCTGCCTAGGCAAAATCCTCTTCCTCGATTGGTACAGATGCCAAGGAATCCAACGTATGGAATGCCTACAACTGTGATGCAGGGGCTTCAAACTGCTCCCCCCATCTTTTTAGATAACCCTGTGACTTCTCCGCTACAAGGATCAGGATCTGGTGTGAACATTGGTCGAAGTTTCCAGGGCCAGAGTCTGGGATATTCGACGCAAGGCCCCAACTTGACCAATACCTCAGTCGCATGCTTAAGGCAACAGATGGATGAGAGCAACATGCAAATGGTTCAGACTTTGTCCCAAACTATGGGTGAGATCTTCCAGCCATTGATCTATAACACTACCCAAACCAACCAACAATTGACGCTGCAGTTGACACGGTTGGCTGAGTTCATGGGAGTACCCCCTGTACCCAGAAATCAAAACACAATGGCGAACGTCCCTCGACAAGACGTAAGAAACGCAAGGGAAATACATAGAAAACCAGGTTAGAGTTGAACCTCCTGTAATTGAGGCGGTAAGAGAAAATCAAATGAACCCGGTCCATGTTCTAGACGAAGGAAACCAAGGAGTGGTCGTGATAAACCAAAACCAGGATGCAGATCATGTGGTCCAAGAAGTTCGACGCAATAATATAGCCATTGACAACAATCTAGCGGCCATGGTCGAAAGGATTATGGCTCGGAATGGAGTAAACACTGGTTTTACTCGACCAAACTTTACATCCCCGATAGTAGATTACATCCTTCAAACAGAGTTACCTCCTAGGACGAAAGTACCAAAATTTACGAAATTCTCAGGGGATATGACGAAATCTACTGTCGAACATGTGGCTCAATATGTGATAGAAGCCGGGGAAATAGCGAATGATGAGAGCCTTAGGATAAAGTACTTCCCAAGTTCCCTCGCAAAAAATGCTTTCACTTGGTTCACGACGCTAGCACCTAACACCATATGTAGTTGGGCCCAACTTGAACGCTTGTTTCATGAGCAGTTTTACATGGGCCAGACCAAAATTAGTTTGAAAGAACTAGCTAGTGTAAAATGTAAGTTTTCGGAGCCAATCGAAGAACACCTCAATAGGTTTCGATTACTCAAAGCCAGGTGTTTAACACAAGTTTTGGAACACAAACTGGTCGAAATGGCCGCTGGAGGCCTTGATTATTCCATTCATAAGAAGCTAGATACCCAATACCTAAGAGATATGGCCCAATTGGCCGATAGAGTTCGACAGCTCGAACGTTTGAAAGACGAGAAAACTAGGCTTAACAAGAGTAAGAAGGTGGCCTTTGTCGAAATTGATGACAATATCGAAAGGGCATGCGAGGATTCTTTGAATCTCGACGAAAATGAAGTAGACCTCGCCGAACTTAAACAAGGCCCCCCTTATTCTTGTAAAGTATTAGCACCCCCACAGGAGAAGAGTTTTGTCGAATCAGAAAGGAATGATAGATTCCCAAAGAAAACATATACCTTCGACATCACCAAGTGTGATGAAATTTTCGATTTGTTGGTAAAAGATGGACAAATGATAGTGCCACCTGGCGCTAAATTGCCATCACTAGAGCAACGAAAAAAGAGAGGTTTTTGTAAGTACCATAACTTTCTGGGTCATAAAACATCTCAATGTTTTCTTTTCAGGGATCTTGTTCAGAGCGCAATCTAGGAGGGACGACTGAAGTTTGGGGAGAAAACCACCAGCCAAATGAAGGTCGACACGGACCCTCTACAGGTGACGGACGCTCACTACACAGAGCCTTTAGAAGCCAACATGATCGAGGTCACTGAAGGCTGCAACTTCTCAGAAAGCATGATAGAAGTTACTGATGACTTCGTCAATGCTGTGATGACAAAGGTCATAATGGGCTTTGATCGAGGCAGTGAAGGGGAGATGGATACTACCAACGTCGATGGGGTAACGGACAATCCAAAATGGGAGATGGTTACCAAGGAGATGGCTTATAACTTCGTCAAAATGGACCAGGCTACTGAAGGTTTAGGTCTAAGCTTAAAGGGTTTGAATTTGGTCGAGGAGGTTGAGATCAACATGATGGAAGTCACCCAACAAGAAGGTAAGGGGACAGTGAGTCGAACAACCAAGAAGAAATCACTAAGGAGGCATACTCGAAGCAAGAGGAAACAATTGTGGATTTTCTTCACAAATGCCAGGGAAAGGGTTCTAGCGCGATGTTATGCCCACGATGCAGCGCAATCTTCGACAAAAAGGCTGCCCAGAGACTTGAGGGAACACGAAGGCTCAAGAAAAGTGGGAGAATGCCTGAGTTCGATAGACGAAGCAGTTTGCTAAAAAGGTCTGAACCCCACATCAGAGGCCCCAAAACAAGGCCTGCTAGTTTCAAACCCGCTGTTGGAAACACCGATGGTAGGTGGACAAAACCCAACGAGGATAAGTGACAGGGCGAACAAAAATGGAAGAATTTCGAAGTGAATAGGGGTTCCTCATTTACCTATCGAAAAGAATTCCAGTCTTCAAAGATGGCCCATGTATCCGAGAATTATAAAGGGAAAAACCCCATGTCTCGATCTCAGTGGAGGCGGGAACAACGGAAAAGAAGAGCTCTTAGAGAAACGGCGTCGAAGGACAAGGTTGAATCTAGTACTAATCTCCCAACAAAAAATCAGAGAGAACCTTCAGAGATGATCAGCAAAACCACACAACCGCCGGTGGGCAGGAAGTTGTTCTCTGACCACGTTAAAAATCAGAAAGAGATCACTGGGGTCGACGACGAGATGACGGACAACTTCGACTCAGATTCTGATGATTCGCTAAATTTGTTGGTGAACGTAGTGTTAGTGATGCCGAAAGAATATGACAGATTGTCTGTGATCGAAAACTGCGACACGAACGCAGACTGCGAAATGGCAGCACACAAACCTGTCTGCTATTATGTGATGAACAACGGCTGTGTCGAGGAGCAGAATGCTTTCTTCGAACGGCCCACTGAGGAGATGAGGAACCATTTGAAGCCGCTTTACATTACGGCTAAAGTGGAAAACACCCCAGTTAACAAAACTCCGGTGGACTGTGGCGCAACGGTAAATTTGATGCCACATCTTCTATTAAACAAAATCGGGAAAAGCGATGCCGACACCAAGCCAAACAACATGGTCCTGTCCAACTACGAAGGTAAGGTAGGCTCGACCAGAGGAATAATCCAGGTAGATATCACCATCAGAACAGTAACACGACCAACGATATTCATGGTTGTAGAAACTACAGCCAATTACAACCTGTTACTTGGACGCGAGTGGATTCATGGCGTGGGGGCAGTGTCATCCTCGATGCATCAAAGGATTGCAATTTGGAGGCCAGACGGCATCGTAGAGAATATTGAAGCTGATCAAGGGTACTTTAGGGCGCCCATCAACTATGTCGATCAAAGGCACTTCGACAAACACTTGGCTGGTATAGGTCCTTGTGGACCAGCAGACTTCGATTTCAAGCCAGATGACAAAGTCTTTGGCTCGTTATACTTACATCCTGTAGACGGTTTCCGTTGGGACAGAGAGGTGCCAGGAGAAAGGCTTCCATACCTTGGAACCTTGCCGGTGGACCCCACGAGATGGGGAAGTGATTTCAGTAATAATGACTGAGGCCAATGCGCTTCGAAGGATTTCGGCTTATGTGGCCGAAACTAGACTACAAACGGCCCTGGAGGCTGTTAGAAGCAAAATGGCCACAGAGGCCAATAAAGAAGTTCTTCAGAGAAACTACAAGGAAGGCTTCGACATGGAACTATCTGATGAAACTCATCAAGAAAACAAAACGCTTGATGCTATCTATGACGACGAGCCTTTGGGTTTCGAGAAAGACCCCTTGGCACAGGATGCCAAGATACTTGCGCAGGACCCGCTAGAGGAAGTGGACTTAGGAGACGGCATTAGAAAAAGGCCCACTTATATTAGTGCCAACCTCGACGCTCGATTCAAAGGTGAAGTCATCCAGCTTTTGCGAGAATATAGAGACTGTTTCGCCTGGGATTATGATGAAATGCCAGGATTGAAAAGAGAGTTGGTGGAACATAGACTGTCGATCAAGCCTGGCAAGAAACCAGTCAAACAGAGCCCAAGGCGTTTTGCTCCAGAGGTTCTGTCAAAAATAAAAGCGGAAATCGAAAGACTTCTGCGGTGCAAATTCATTCGCACAACCAGGTATGTCGAATGGCTTGCTAATGTTGTGCCAGTTATTAAGAAAAATGGTTCCTTGAGAGTCTGCATAGACTTTAGGGACTTAAACTCAGCAACTCCTAAGGATGAATATTCGATGCCGGTGGCAGA
This sequence comes from Lathyrus sativus, assembly GCA_963859935.3. Lineage (NCBI taxonomy): Eukaryota > Viridiplantae > Streptophyta > Magnoliopsida > Fabales > Fabaceae > Lathyrus > Lathyrus sativus. The sequence continues at coordinate 90,148,370 of OZ012739.1, read as the reverse complement.
AATGTTAGTCGATTCAGCCGTCGACCACAAATATCTTAGTATGTTAGATGGTTATTCTGGATATAACCAAATCTTCATTGCCGAGGATGATGTTCCCAAAACAGCGTTTCGTTGTCCAGGGGCCATAGGCACCTACGAATGGGTAGTAATGCCTTTTGGCCTAAAAAACGCTGGGGCAACATACCAACGAGCAATGAATTCAATCTTCCATGACTATATAGAATCGTTTATGCAGATATATATTAACGACATTGTGGTTAAATCCGTATCAGGCAAAGATCATATAGATCATCTTTGACAATCCTTCTTAAGAATGAGGAAGTTTGGCCTCAAAATGAACCCTTTAAAGTGTGCGTTTTTTGTGCAGGCGGGCGACTTCTTGGGTTTCGTAGTCCACAAAAAGGGCATTGAAATAAACCAAAACAAGACGAAGGCCATTATGGAGACCAAGGCGCCGTCAAATAAGAAGGAATTACAATCCCTGTTGGGCAAGATTAATTTCTTAAGAAGGTTCATATCGAACCTAAGCGGCAAAACCGAAGCTTTCTCGCTGTTGCTTCGAGTCACCAAAGAAGGGTATGAGTGGAGGAAGGAACAACAAGAAGCTTTCGACAAAATTAAAAGTTATTTTACCAATCCTCCAATTCTCTCTCCACCTTGTCGACACAAAAGCATGAGGTTGTACATAGCTGCGTCACACAAAACTCTGGGAAGCATGTTAGCTCAAGAGGACGAAGACGGCACAGAAAGAGCCATTTACTACCTTAGTAGAGTCCTAAATGATGCAGAGACTAGATATAGCGAAGTAGAAAAGCTATGTCTATGTTTGTATTTCTCATGTACAAAGTTAAAACAATATATAAAGTCTGTCGATGTTTGTGTCTCTTCGCATTTCGATGTTATAAAGCATATGTTGTCCAAACCTATTTTGCATAGTCGAATAGGTAAATGGGCATTAGCGTTAACGAAATTTTCCTTAACATATAAACCATTGGAAGCAATTAAATGGAAAATAGTGGCAGACTTCATCGTCGACCACTCTGTAGATACAAACGCTTTAAATATGGTCGAACTAGAACCTTGGAAGTTGTACTTCGATGGTTCCAGCCATAAGAAGAGAACTGGCATAGGCATGCTGATTATTTCTCCTGACAAAACTCCAACATAATTCAAGTATACAATAAGTGAGCCATGCTCTAACAATGAGGCGGAGTACGAGGCCTTGATAGCTGGACTTGAAATTCTGTTGGAATTGGTGGCAACTAGAGTCGAAATAATGGGAGACTCAGAGTTAGTCATAAAACAATTGACAAAAGAATACAAATGCGTCAAAGAAAGCCTCATTGTGTACTTCGTAGTAGCAAATAGGCTATTAAATAAATTCGAAGAGACTACTATTCGACATATACCACGAATACGAAATGAGGTGGCCAACGATTTGGCCCAAATAGCATCAGGATATAAGGTGTCCTGCAAAGACCTGCGAGAAGTAATCCAAGTCAGAAGCAAGGTAGCAGCTGTGGCATTGCGGCCATCAGATTTAAGGGTTGCAAAGCTCGGATTCGCCGATGAAGAAACCTTCGAGATCTTTACAATCGAATCTATGTCGGATGGGGACTGGAGAAAACCGTTGGTCGAATACCTCCAAAATCCTTCAAGCACCACAGAGTGAAGAATAAAATACCAAGCACTAAGCTACATCCTCCTAGAAAACGAATTATTCAAAAAAGCTCCGGAGGGAGTTTTGCTTAAGTGTCTAAGTGAATCTGAGGCGTATCTAGCACTATCATCAGTTCATAGTGGAGCATGCGGGGCACACCAGGTAGGCCAGAAGATGAAATGGCTACTATTTCGCCAAGGTCTATATTGGCCTACAATGCTGAAAGACTGTATCGAATTTGCCAAAGGCTGCCAGGAGTGCCAAATACATGCTGGTATACAACATGTTCCAGCAAGCAAGTTGCACTCCATAATTAAGCCATGGCCATTCAGAGGATGGGCTTTGGACCTAATAGGAGAAATACGACCCGTGTCCTCGAAAAACCATAAATTCATCTTGGTGGGGATAGACTACTTCACCAAATGGGTCGAGGCGGTACCCCTGCCAAAAGTAGACCAAGACGATGTGATTGAATTTATTCAAAAACACATTATCTTTAGATTTGGTTTGCCAGAAACAATAACAACAGATCAAGGATCAGTCTTTACCGGTCGGAAAATGCAAGAGTTTGCAAGAAAAATGGGATTCAAACTCCTTACTTCGACCCCTTACTACGCCCAGGCCAATGGCCAGGTCGAGGCAGCGAATAAGGTAGTAATTGGAATGATAAAAAAGCAAGTAGGGGGTAAGCCAAAAAACTGGCATAAAACCCTAGACCAGGTCCTATGGGCATGTCGAACATCCCCCAAAGAAGCTACCAACACTACACCTTATCGACTGACTTTTGGACATGATGCAGTATTACCAGTCGAAATTCTTGTGCAGTCAGCCAGGATTCAGAGGCATCACGAAATTCCCCGTGAGATTTATTGGGACATGATGCTCGACGAGTTAGTGGATTTAGATGAGGAAAGGTTAAGAGCGTTGGAACTTTTAAGAAGACAAAAGAAAAGAGTGGAGAAATCCTATAACAAAATATTCAAAGCAAAGACCTTTTTGATTGGAGATTTAGTTTGGAGGGTAATCCTGTCGATGGATCGAAAGGTCAGGACACTAGGCAAATGGTCCCCGAAATGGGAAGGACCGTTTCAAATCTCAAAAGTCTTCTTGAATGGGGCATACGAAGTCGAGGAACTTAGCAATGATAAACGAATCTTGAAAGTAAACGGTAAGTATTTGAAAAAATACAAACCAGCGCTGCAAGAGGTAAACATTTCGACAGAGTAATATAAAACTAATAAGCAGGGCCATAAATGGCATCAATAAAATGTGCCAAAAATGGCTTAGTCTTTACGAGTACAGCAATAGAGACATGACTTACAATGGCCAGAAAATAAATATTAAACAGTCCAGAAATCTAAAAAGGAAGGTTGGACTTCATCTTGATGTAGCTTGCTTTCTGGGCATCGAGACGAATCTGGCAAGAGGCTTTGTCGGTTTTCAGTTGCGCAATATCGGCCTCAAGTTGTCGAGCCTCCTCGGCAAAAAAGACGGCATGATCAAGCTCTGTCGACAAGGAAGAATCATCGAAGGAAGACAGTTCAGTATTCCTCTTCTGAGCTTTATCTATCTTGCTGCGAAGTTTCCTGATCTTACGCTCCCAACACGCGATGCTCGTTTCGTTCTCAGTAATCTCTTGTTGGTTCTTGGCCTTTTGCTCCTCCAGCGCTGCAATTTTGTCTTCACAATCCGCAACGGCAGACCAAGCAGCAGCCTCGGTACCTGACTTTTCAGATATATCTTTGTCAAACTGAGGCAAGAGCCCAAAGTCAGTATGAACCTGGTCGATCAACTTCCCAACTTCTTGGATTACGGCCGCAGCCTCAGCAGAGATCGATTGAAGGTCCACTTGCTGTAGGAGAGTTTTCAAAGAAAGGTAATGAACTGGACCCATTTGCAAAAGAGAAAAGAGGTCCCCTTTGAAAATCTTGTCCTTTAATTTCTCAAGAGCACTATTGATTGGAGTTGAAGTCGGACCTTCAGAGGTCGAAGTGCTTTGGGATCTACCTGAGGAACTATTTCGCCTATGAAGGAGGAGTTGGATGTATTGACAACGGTCAGACGCTTTTAGAGCCTCAAGTTCTGCTGCAGTAAGATCTGTTGCACTTGTGGCAGGCATCGTTTCTATTTTGCGGGGATGTTGGCAGGAGCAATTGGAGTTGTCTCAACAGGCTTGGCCTGCTGGATAGGAGGACTCTCGACAGCAGTTTCTTTAATTAGGGCAGCGTCGATGGTATCCTCGTCCTCGTCTTCTTCGACGTCTTCTTCACTAGACTCTTCCAATTCAGATTGATGCATGGCTCCATCTGTCGTACCCCTTTCCTCCACAGGTTTATCATCAACCTCCATTGTGGTTCCCTGAGGTGAACCATCAGCAGGATTTTCGCCCTCATCCAAGAAGTTCGCTTCTTCACCTGTTTCGATGGGATTCTGGGAATTGTTCCCCTCGTCATGATCGGACCCGTCGGTCTGAGATTGTTGGGTGACCGTTTTTAAAGGAGAAAGCAGGGGAACCACAGGGATCTCAGGTTTATTGATTTCCCCAAGAGAACTCACACCAGAACCTAAGTCCAAAGAAGGACGGTAGGTGGGCTCACCTCGACTGTTCAAAGGATAGGTCTCAAGAAGAGATGTAGTTGGGATGTTTTCCGTCATCACAACGTCAGGCTGAGAAGAAAAGAATCTAAACATGAGAAAAAGATTCCAAAAGTAGTTTGAAATTCAGACAGAAATCAGTCGAAGATAAGAGTTGGACCTTCGGGCCTTCATCAGCCGGACTGGAATTGTCGCTTTCAACAGCAGTAGTTTGGGGAATTGGGGTACCTCCGACAGAAGCCTTACCAAGGTCTACACGTTGAGCTTGTGATTCAGGGATTTGAGTCGATGGAGGATCTGAGTCAGTGGCGTCGAGACCGCGGACAACCTTTCGCCGCCTTTTCATTGGAACCTCCTCTCGAGGAGAACCATCTTCGTCTTCTGAGTCGATGATGACTAGGTTGGCGCCCCTCTTTATTTTTTTCTGAGGGGTAGGGGGTTTCGGGCTTACCTGAAAAACATTAGGAAAGTGTTAGGCTTTCTAAACCCGGAATGTTGAAAAGATTAAGATGGTGCATTAATATTACCTTCTGACCCTCGACAGAACTGTCAGTCTTCACCGAGATGGCGGTCTTTTTTGGAGCAGCTGCAAAAGACAAATGATAGCGCCACCCGTTAGTAATGATAAAGTGTTGTTTAAAAGGTTTAAAACGAAGGAGAATCGACCTTCGAGAATGTCGAATTCGATGCGAACATCTTCGATATTAATATGAAGGTGCCCTTTGAAAGTATCGACGGTATGCTTAGTCGGAACCACCCGCTGTGCTTTAGGCTTCGACTGCTATCTGAGGATTTTTATAGGATCCTCACAGATGAACCAATCTGGGAATGGAAGGGCAAGGGCCACTCCAAAATCAGCAGATGGCAATCGAGGAACCTTAGGGGGAAATAATTTGAAAGCCATCTCATACCGTTTCTCACGGGGGATGGAAGAAGGAATTTTTAAATTCTCCATCTTTTTTAGGAAATTTTCCCTCAAAGTTACAGCAGCCTCACGGATGGTTCGACTAATATCATCCGGTTGATAAGCAGTTTCAAAATATTTTTGGAAGGCTTGTATCTCCTTTATGTGAGTGGACCTACCTTTCTTGGTTTTTTCCTGCACATCAACGAAAGCTTGATCAATCATTCGAGTAAGACTGGCAGCATCAAGAAATTCAGAAGAACAATGTATGGACCACCAGTTATAAAATTCTGGGGAACAGAAATAAGAAGGTTCAAAATAGAGTGGGGTAAGTAAGGATTTATGGGCATGACGCGCCAATTGGGTCGAACATTCGATGGGGTTAACGATGTGGTGTGAAAGCAGAATGTGGGATTTTTTCTCGTATAAACACCTAGGTAGGGTTTGGATAAGTCCAAATTGTCTCGACACAAGATTTGGTCGGTAAGCTATCAGGGAAGCTTGCCCTCTTGTCAGATTGAGTTTGTGGACAAATAGTCGAGGCGTAAGGAATCGCTCCCAAATCAGCTTCGATTCCTCTTCTTGTCTCTTGAGAAAAGCTGGGAAAGGCCTAATGAACCATTCAGGGCCATGTTTCCGTTCTGCGAAGGGAGCCATCCCAGGTGTGAAGACATGGCGCTTCGCGAACATCTGGACGAAGCCTGAGAAGTTGGCTCAAAGTGTTTGCCCTTCTTCGCTGGGGGTAAGCTGAACTGAGCGGGGCCATTCGACTTGTCTTCCAGAGATCGAAGGAGAACCTTCATCAACTTCACCCTTATTTGGTAGGCTGCCTTCAAAAGTGGCGTTTAACCACAATTGAAGTAACCAAAACGGCCCCGACATTACTAAGTTGCCGTTATTCTCAGGGTCCTTCAGTTTGCCGGTACTTTCACTTAAGGCTTCGTATAGACTTGCAAGGATCATTTCGCTCAAACATATTTCTCTCTTGGCGTGCAGCTGGTTCGCCAGTGTTAAGTATTTTCGCGCCACCTGCAAGGATTTAGTACAGAAAATGCAACGAGACAACCACATGGCCAAAAGGGCTATATGTTCCTCGTCTTTAACCGCAACATTATTTTTATCATGATAATGGTTGATGAAATGGGTATAAGTATGTTTGATGGTTGAGAAACCGATAGTGTCTTGGCTATCAACTTCAGGGTCGTAAGCCAGTCCATGAGGTTTCAGTCCTACAATAGCAGCAATATCGAACAAAGTAGGTGTCATCATCCCACATGGAAGATGAAAAGTGTAATGTGTGTTGTCCCAAAAGAACAAAGACGCAGCCAACATCAGAGGATAATAGTTGGGACCTACTTTCGACATCATAATAAGGTCATAGATGCCCATATCTTTCCAGTCTTGAGTTTTTTCCTTTTCTACCTTCTTCAACCAGTTGAGGTAGAGTTCAGAATCCTTGAAATATGGCGTAGCACTAAACAATCTTGTGCCATCATGGAGATACTTGAGATCCACATTATAAACATCCAAGCTATCTGGATTATCCAAGGGAACCTTTTGGGAGTCTTTTTGCCCTAGGGGTTTGGTTTTTCGATAAGAAGGAAAAAAACTCATTCAAATTGGAATAGTTTAAACCTGAGAGGGATAGAGGCCCGGACATGGCAAGCGGTTTATCCGCGACAGTAACAGGTATGATTACCTGGGATTCGTAGATATGACGTTTCTCCTTCAGTAAAGGCTCTCGCACGAGTTGCTGATTCTTCACCACCTTCGGTCCACTCAGAGCAGCAAAAGGGGGAAGGGTGGAAGAAAAGGTTTGTTGATGAGACTGGGTTTTCTGTTTCTGGGATCTTAACTCAGCCATGATGAGTGTTGGAGGAGTGTTCTTGGAAGAAAAGACGGTGAGAAGAAAATGTGAGGCAATGTTGTAAAAAAGCTTGAAGAAGTAAAAGTAAAAGACGTTTTGAAAATTATTTATAAGTGAAAAGAGGAAATTCAAGAGTTTTTTACAAGTGGATGGGGTTAGTGGGCCACGTATGTGTTCAGGATGAGTTAGTAGAGGTGGCGGTTGTAACCTATGCTCTATAGGGGTAATGATGACTCACGATTTTGGTGATTCT